>CM062292.1:94784605-96252105 GCA_031216915.1 Pictodentalium vernedei
GTATAACGTGACACAGAATGAGGGTTTGGCACTCGTAGAGTATGGATTGTGATGAACAATATCAACAGAACCAGACATGAGTAAATTTTGTGCAAACAGGGAACAACGCGAGCATCCACCTGCAACATGCTGTAGACTACCACACCACATCAGATATGTTCTTTCTAGGTTATTACCACCATGACCATGTGGGTTTTCGAGATGGTGTATTGAAGTCGAGACCTCGTTCATGGGTCATTTATCACATAAATGGCCGTTTATTTGAACAATAAATACCTTGGATAATTTTTTGCTTTATTCACCTTGTAGGGTGATAAATTTTCCCTGTAGTTTTAACACTGAAAGAATTTATTCCCCCAGCAGCGACGGACTTGTTGACCTCTTGCCTCTCCCACATTTGTCTAGCATAATTAATAGTTCGATTGTTGATTTCTTTAAATCTTTTTGAAAGTATTACACAATGCCAGTAGAAAACACCACCCACTGCTCATATAATAAAGTATTTTTGCAAGTTTAGCTCAAGTTGGTAGGGGAATTATTTTTAGACAGAAATGTATTACTGCGCCTTGTTTATTTTTTTCCAATTTTGCTGGTCGATCGAATTGGACCAATGTGCTCCTCACTTCTCGCTGTGTTTTTGTAGCGAATTATAGCACGATTTTGCCGCGACTGCCCTGTAAAAGATTTATGAGATAAACAAAATAAACGTGTAGTATTTTCAAGTAAAAAAAAAATTATTCTACTCGTAGAATTAAGAATGAAACCGACTCGCCAGAGGCGCGTCGGTTTCATTCTTAATCCTACACGTAGAATACTTTTTTACTTAAAAACACTATAGTGCTCCTCACTTCTCGCTGTGTTTTGTAGCGACTTATAGCACGATTTTGCAGCGACTGCCCTGTAAAAGATTTATGGGATAAACAAAATAAACGTGTAGTATTTTCAAGTAAAAAAATTATTCTACTCGTAGAATTAAGAATGAAACCGACTCGCCAGAGGCTCGTCGGTTTCATTCTTAATCCTACTTGTAGAATACATTTTTTACTTGAAAACACCATTCGTTCATTCTATATATATCAACGAGTCGGTTTGGAGGAGTCGATATGTGACTCAGAGGCGATGTCGAGACTTCAATACACCACCTCGGAAACCCACTCGTGGTAATAACCATTTTCTCTTACAATATTCCTCTCTTCTTGGCCTGTTCGCATATATTTTGACAACCACTCAGCGTCTATGAACTGATTTTTTTATGACTGAAGATCATGATGTCATGGTATTACGTTCTTGAGCTGTGCCTGTCGTAATCCCCATTCATTGTCCCAGTTGTAAACCACCGAGGTTTATAGTCGTGTTTCAACTGTGTGTTTCTTTGTTTTATTTTTCAGATTTAACGCATGGTAGGTTTATGCAAAGGATATCATCATAGCCAAACAATGATCTTGTTTAATTTATTTCGTTAAGTTGGTGATTTATTTATCATTTAAGGACTGTTATCAAAACGTTGTCTCGACATGTGTGATCAGTTATCAATGCGCGCAGGTAAAACAACGCTCTCTTTCTGAATAGAATGATCGCGCGCGCGATTGCTACGCTCAACACAGATTTGTTTTGTGTCTAGGCGTTTTTGCTTGTATTGGAGGAAAGACGTATTGTGACATAAAACTTACTTTTAGAGGAATCAAACAATTCTATTTTTATGGTCTCAGATAAGAAGGCCACTGCGCATTAAAAGGTTGGTATTTGATAGTTCGAATAGTGATGTTTTTGTCAACCATCTGTGGCATACAGTATGTGGAGAGTGTATTATCACTAAATCACCCGCAGAGTGGAGATTCCACCCCAGCAATAATTTTAAATTTGTTGCAAAGCATAACCAGCACAAGCAAAGTTTCAGTCAATGGACCTCCGGGTTAAACCCGGAGGTCCATTGGCTGAAACATTGCTTGTGTTTTTGTCGATATGTACAAAATTTTAAAGTTATAGCTTGGGTGATAACTCCACTCCGCGGGTGATTTAGTTACAATCCACTCTCCACGTACTGTATGTAGGAAGGGAGCATTTAATCTGAAGCAAGATTTATTTTCGCTGTGCCAAGTCGAAAGTGCACTTAGATATCTTAACATATTTCTATCATCTCAAAACCCTTTACCCAATGCAGACGATATCAAAATTTATTATTTTAAATATCATTTTTTGAAATTTTTCAAAAGATTACAACAAAACCATAGCATGTGACCCCTTGTTGGCACGATCTCGTCCTTCCAACGAGGGGTCACATGATATGGTTTTGTTGAAATTTTTTGAAAAATAATTTTTTTTTCACTGCTGAATTTGCATATTACGCGGGCGGATGCGACCGATTCGTTGGGTAAAGGGTTAACCCTTCATACAATATAACGACCATATCGGAACAGATTCGCAATTAACACAAACTGTCATTCCATTTTCGTTCTATTTTTCAATTTCTGTCTCAAAAACATAGCTCATGGCTCCTCATTGGAACGAGCTCACCAAGCGCGTTCCAATCGGGGGTGGGGGGTGGGGGGTGGGGGGATAAGCTTTGTTATGGACGTAAAAGTAACTGTTTTAGTTATTAAAGAAATATTTTTGAATGTGTCGCCTAAATGTTAGATAAATGGATGATAACCTCCAACTGAGATCACACGGAACGTTCTAGTGTTTAACAACAATTACCTTCAAATTTGATTTGTAGTAGAGTATATTGATGCTTGTTATTTCAACAGTCTAAGCAATATTGCGACATTGCTGAATGCACGTTCGGAACGGCAAGTGCGTTACCACTTACAGAAACCAAAACTTACACTTACCTGGTGATGGGAGTTGAGACACCAAAGTCAGAATTTGCATCTCGTTAGAGTAGTTTGAATTTCAGAACTTAGATTTTTAGCCTCTTTTGTACACAAACCAGAGCGATCGGAGAGACGGAATACTCTGCAAGCACCTCGATTTTTTCTGAGGCTATGTACTTTAAGTTACCAGTTCAGTTATATTTGTCTGGTGCATACCAAAGAAAATGAAGAAAACGTTGAGGCTGTTGAACGCCAGTTCACTTCTCAACTGGGATGTCCATGTTGAGAGTGGCTGCGTTCAGATCACTGTCAATTATCGGATGAAACCCATCTATGGGAATGGTAGCACCTTTCGCGGGCCCGCTCGCACTCGTCCAGACCGGAGGAAGGAGAAGAGAACACCAACCACCACCACTGAAACCAGAAGAGCGAGCGGAACAGATGAAGAAAGAGAGAAAGAAGAAGAAATCTCCGTCGACCAAACTCCGAGATGCCAGGCGAATGGAGGAGTGGCTCGAGGGGAAAAGGGCTGCATGAGACCGGGAAACAGGAGATGAATAGGGTGTCGACTGTCGACCCGCCTCCAAAACCTGCATCACCAACCCCAAACCGTACCTCTACACCAAAGAGGAGGGAGAGGAGAAGCAGGAAGTGGAGACTGAGGAGATGGAAGTCGTCCTATCTGTACCTGGATATCCTATCAACTCCCACCAACCGGACCACAAATCCAGTTCGATCTAGGACCTCCAATATGAAACTGTGAAGTACTTCGAGTATGAAACGGTGAAGGTAGAAGAGATGACATTATTTTTAGCCTCTTTTGTATACAAACCAGAGCGATCGGAGAGACGGAATACGCCGCAAGCGCCCGCCTCGAATGTTTCTGAGTCTATGTACTTTAAGTTACCAGTTCAATTAGGTTATCAGTTCAGAAGTGCTGGTCGAAAACGCCATTGAACGCTTCGACGAGCTCATGTTGGATTTTAATGGAACAGCGGATGACTACTGGGGTACCTAAAAACACGGAAAGGATGGACAGAAGGAACATTCAACTTTCTTCTCAACAAACCTGGACACTTGCAAGCAGCCATGGTCCGCAAACGCTGCTTTCATAAATGGCTGTAGTCCGGCCGCCAAACGCCATGTTTTCACCAAACCATGTTTTGTTGTATTAAGTTTTTTCCTCAACGTTTTTTATTAGTTCAGACACCCCTCTTAGTAATTTTTCTTAATGGACAGCTGACAGCATTGAGCATTTTTTTAATTGGGCCTTAAAGTGAAGTACTGTTGAAGGGATCGAAAATTAATGTGGAAATTACAGATCCGAATGATTATTTCATCTTAACTCACTATATAAGCACAAAACGTGATGTAATTGTGTTTCGATATAGTATCTACATCCGCATTGGGTATTTGGTAGAAATTGAACGGATATTACACCGCTATTTATATCTATCAACGCTATTTATATCTAACAACGCTCTTTATATGTGAACGCGTTTGGAGATTACGTCATATAACTGTTCTTTCTCTTTGATTTCTTAGAGCGAGGACGCATTATTGCAACTGCGCAATTGGGTCTCACTACACACCTCATAAACTTACAATTTTGTCTCGTCTTTTATCACTAGCGTTTCTATTTCTTCAACTTCACTCGATATAGCATCAAGGTCGGGCGACCTTTGCTTTGAAATGACATAGACTAACTCCGTCATGTCAGATGTTTGTTTTTTCTCATCCACGTTCGGTTGTGCTGAATCGCGGAGCAAAGATTCTCTAATGAACGTGAAAGCAAAGCGAATTGAGAACGTACTCAGGTGTAGTAGGATTTATAACGATGACTTACATTTTGCTTTGCAACATGAGTACGATGCAGACCTAGATTTGACTCTGAGTTGCCATAAATACTGTGTTGAGAAGTATTTGCACCCAAAGAATGTGAACCAAACAAGCATTGCTCATAGCACATCCATAGATTCTGATGGTCCGCCCGAAAAACGACCCAAACGTTCACATGACGAATTTACTTTCAGGCGTCATTGCCTATTTTGTGGTGATGACTGTATAGTTGACCGGGATACGAAGAATCCTTCAAGGTGGAGGCCCGCCTACCTGTTTCGCCAAATAGGCACACATACACCGCATATGTCAGTTAGTGATGAAATAATTGGCATTTGTTGTCGTAGGAACGATAAATGGTCCGAAGAAGTAAAGCTTAGAGTGTGTGGTGCCTTTAGCGACTTACATGCTGCCGATGCTCGGTACCATGTTGACTGTAGGTCGAAATTTACGAATCCAAAATCGGTAGAATCAACTGCAAAACAGAAAATTGATCTTTCGTCACCACATAGTCAGGACATACAATCTGTCATATCTTACATGAAAAATGACACATCCCCCACGTGGAGTTCTGTCGAATTATTTGATCTTTATCTGCAATCTGGTGGGACTTACAATTCCCGTCGATCATTTGTGTCTGATCTAGTCGATAGCTGCGGAGATGACATTTTGGTGTTGTCTTCCCCGGGAATCGCCACCGTTTTGGCAGACAAATCCAGAGCTGACACCTTACTTAGGCACGTTAAAGACTCGGATGGTGACAATATTGACAGTTCCATAAGGATTCTCAGTAAAGCAATTGGCAAAGGAATCAAAGATATGGATCATGACAAAGATAACTACGCCACTGATGTTAATAGCGAGAGCGTATCCTCGTTTGTAAGTGATACACTTCTCACATTACTAAGTCGTTTAGCTCCACAGTTAGACCACACATTACCTGCTCCGATGATAGGAAACATAGTGACATCAGCGTTGTGTGGAAAATACATACCGCTTCAAATTTCGTTGGCAACGCTGTTAAGAGATTCTAAAGAGTTGGTAAAAACCATGCAGGGTTTTGGTGCTACATCCTCATATGACGAGCTATTGAGATTCAAAAAATCTGCGGCAGCTCTTGCTGCAACGAATGCAAATGATACACCGATTTCGGATGCCAACAATGGCCTCATACAAGTGGTTGTTGATAACTTTGATGCTGAAATTGCTTCTCAAAATGGGAAGCTACGCACCCATTCATTCGCAATAGTGATGGCTCAAAAGGACAACAATGATTCCGTTTAGTCTCAGACGATCCCAAGATTGAAAAAGTCAGATATGACAAAACCAACAGAGTACGAATTGGATGTTGTGCGTTTCAATGGATCCAAACGACCCGACATGCCCGCATCACATGTACGAAACACTGTTCCCCTTCTTTCAACATTGTGTCGCAGTGCACTGTCATTACGCAGAGCGATAGAACTTGACTTCGCATTTTTGAAAGATATGGTCAGTAACCAGAACTGTCCGGAGTTCAATGGGTATAATACCCGCAAGACGAGAGACTCGGATCAAGCAACGAGCCCAAAAACGTACGCAGCATACCTCCCTCTAATAGACATGACACCTGCTGATCCAGACACTATCATGACAGCTATGGAAAAGGCAGAGCAACTATCGTCAGATGCAGGACAGCCGTTCACTATATTTACTGTCGATCAGCAGTTATACAAGATAGCAGTTCAGGTGTCATGGTCTTATCCAGACAAATTCGCGGCATTTGTTCCTCGATTGGGTGGTATGCATTTGTTCATGAGTTTCATTGGTTCAGTTGGGACGCTCATGGCCAATACTGGACTTTCAGATATACTTGAGTCAGTATTCGATGGGGTTGAAAAGATGTTGACTGGGAAAAAGTTTCCAATGAATATGAGAGCCATGCGTTTGTTATCAGAAGAACTTTTGCGAACAGCTTTCGAGAATAATGATTTGCAATGTGCAGAAGATTTATTTGCATTGCTAGACGAGAACGCGTGCAAAAGTCGCACGACAAAAATGTGGTTGATGCTTTTTTGAAACCATGCTTCCTCATGATGTTGTGCTTACGAGCGGAGAGAGAAGGTGACTGGCTTTAGCACATCGAAGCTGTGAAAAGCATGCTTCCTTATTTCTTTGCTTCTGGTAATGCAAATTACGCAAGATATGGGCTTTACTATCTGCCGCAGATGCAAAATATGCCACCGGATATTTTATCTCATTTCTTTAAGGGTGAACATGTGATGAGACACATACCTGGTCTATGGAATGGCATATGGAGCGATATGTATATCGAAACTACCTTCATGCGATATGGCCATGTCAAATCCGGTATAATAGGGATCACATTAAGGCCAGAAACACTAAAAACCGGGGCATTGAGTTTGCTACCGGTATATCAAATTTGCGAGAAGATCGAGATAGTGACAAATTACAGATCGCACATAAGGAAGAGGCCAAGTCTAGAATTGCAAGTGATTCTGTCGACCGTATGGGTCTGAGAACTCACCTAGGAATTGTATCGACCCACTGTATTCAAACGGACACCCCGAGACCATAATTAGCATCGCAACTGGTAGGATAGGTCCAACGTCTGTCAATGTCGATAAGATTGTCAGCCTCGGAGTTCAGAAAATGACGGAATTTGAATAGGCCTTCCCGAGTGGATTTTACGAGTCAATTTCGAAACCAGTACAAACTATGGCAATCTTGAAAAAGTCGCTGAAGGTTGGGGAGGTCAAAATATATGACACTAATCTCATTTATTCCAGAGTTATCGGACTTTTATGTAGTTCACGTGAATTTGATATCAAACATATCCTTTCCTTTGAACTGTCACCACAACCAACCGCCATATTTGATGAATCCGGGAATATGCGCGTGTGCATATCAAAATCAGTATTGAAAAATAAAACAGTTGTTGAGAAACCAAAAAGAATGTCTGGTGTGGATAAGAAATCTGCAATTGTTATCGATGGCTGTGCACTGCTCTGGATACCTCTTTGGCCCGTGTCTACCAAAACCAGACCGGCAACTGTTCTAGACTTCGTTACTGCGTTTAAAGACAACATCAAACAGAAGTTGCGATCGAGTGATGTGTATTTGGTATTTGACAGATATGTTGACTACAGCACCAAGTGCTTGACATGGGCACACAGAAAGGCCGATAGCTGCCGGGTGTTTCAACTTGTACCCACCTCCCTGCTACCACCACAAAAACATGTGCTGACCGTAGTGGGGAACAAAAAGCAACTGATCCCCATTATATGTGATCAACTCACCACGGACAAAAGTTTTGCTGAGCAAAACACACGAACTCACAAACTTGTAATTACTGGCCAGCATGATGTTCCGATTGAGGTTAGTTGTGGATCGGTGACAGGCAGAGTAGATATGGCAACTAGTCACGAGGAAGCTGACAACATTATCGTTCAACAGGCAACATTGTTTGCTGCAGCTGAATGTAATAACGTTGTGGTTGTTGCTGACGACACTGACGTCTATTTGTTGTTGCTGCATCACTACCTTGAACAACACTTGACGGTTGCAATGACTATGGAGTCACCAATCCATGGACGGGTTGTGATAGATATACCTGCCGCAGTTGATACACACAAGAAAATTGTTCCTCAATTGCTCGCTGCTCACGCACTTTCCGGGTGCGATACTGTAGGGGGATACTTTGGTATCGGCAAAGGGCGTGTACTGAAGGTTCTGCAAACTGGTGGGACCCTGGAATCACTTGGTGAGAATAAAGTGGAGATATCGGATGTTCTAGAACAAGCCACCAAGTTCATAGCATTATGCTATAGATCTCCTAAATCAACACCAATGTCCGATGCTCGTTTGTGCATATGGAGAACACGAATTGGGAATCCGACTGCAACATCTGCTCCTAAATTGTGCAGCCTACCACCCACAGCAGAGGCTTTTACTGAGAATGTCAAACGGGTCCACTTGCAAACTTGTATATGGAAGCATGCCCTTCAACCTAACCCACCACAGATGGGCCAAACTGTATTTTGATTCGAGAGAGACGTGAATACAAAATCTTTGAACCCTGTGACAGTCGCGTCCAACGTCAAGTAAGCACCTGATGAAATACTGAAGATGATTAGGTGCACATGTTCGAGTAAAACGCCATGCAAATATTCGAGGTGTAAGTGTAATGCAGCAAACACTGTGTGTACAATTGTCTGTGCGCGCAGTGTTTCAGAGGACTGCTGCAATGAACAGACATCGCTGGCAGTAATACGTAGTGATGAGTCGATCTAAGGAACTACACAGTCATTCAACTTGATATTCACTGCATCTTGTGTGGTCCTTATAAAGTGCTTCACCAATGATATTTGCAAACATCTCTCTTGTTACAATTTCTCGTACATTTCAGTTCCCATCTCCGTTTTGGAGTCTTTAACACTACTGCTGAAAATAGCAAAATGTTACTAATTCTGGTAGCCATTTTGATTTTTTCTGGAAAATCTGGGGATAAGCTGACCCGCTTTGTGACCAACACAATCAGTTGGAAATGGCGTGCTGTACTGAATTATTTAGTAAAGATGTTTGACTTTCAATTTCAATATTTTCAGTGGTATCGGCGGAAACTTGAATTTGGGGCCATCTTAGGTTTTGGCGGTTATAAGGAAATTGATCAACCCTGTCAGCTGCCCAGTAAAAGGAATCGCGCGAGGAGACCATATAGTTATATGATATACTGATACGATAATACACCGAGAAAAAACCAGGTTAAGTGTATTGGCGACTGGACTATGGGCAGATGAGTGTAGACTGTAATTGCTTTGTAACTTTTCCAATTTTGGGGGCATTTTGGACGCCATATTGGGTTTCTCAAACAATTCCTTTGATCATATATAACAAAAGAGCATCACCCCATATGGCTAATTCATATCGGTAATCATGGTTGGACATTTCAAAATAATAGCGCCTAATAGCCGCCTATATTTGTAAGAAATGATGATTGTTTGCCATATTTGCAGCCATTTTGGACGCCATCTTGGGTTTTGAGAGAATATATTTCATATGACACATGAGAGTAATAGTAGGTTCATGAAAATGTGCCGACATGTGTATATAGCTTACATTGTTTATACATATAATATCGGTTAATTCCGACGGACATAACATAATTCGCAACTTTTTTCGGATTGACTAGGTTATACCGGCGTTTATAAATAACGTGATACAGTGAGCAACAATCCACTTCTGGTGGATATTAGAGTACCAGTGTGTGCAGAAATGACCCCTCTGGTAAATAGAATTATATAAGCATGCATATTTGTCAACATCTTAGCAACAATATGAAGGATACGTGGTGAAATCTCAAAAAATGAGAAAAGTGTGACACATTGGCGGCCATCTTGGCCGCCATATTGGATTTTGGTAATCTTATTTTGGCCTGTAAGTAACATCTTCAAAATTCCATATTATCTTATCAAAAATTCCGATCCAAGTTATATGGTGATATTGTATTTTTTCACAGCGGCCACCTTGGCGGCCATCTTGGATTTTGTCGAATACAAAAAATTGCTCAACACTGTCAGCTGTCCAGTAAGAAAAATCTCATCAAGGAGACCCTATAGAATAATAATCCGCCGAGAAAAAAACTTAATTCAGCAAAACCAGGTTCAGTGCCTCGGCGGCCGGACTACTGCAACAGAAAACATCGGAAACATCAACTACCACGACCTCTCCTTCCCAGCCACCTCCTCATAAGAAGAAGAAGAAGCTAAAAAGAAACGAGCACAACTGAACCCCATGACACTTTCCTTCTTTAACGCGCCCAGACATATTGCCAAAATTCATTCTACAGTTAAAGGGGTCGAAAGGGGCTTGCCCCAAACCTTCCCTGCGCGGGAAACCATTGATTCATCTTGTTCACTGTCATGTGAGAAGTTTGTCATCAAGCATGTGTATTCTCTTCTATGATGCTGTTAGACATTTCGGGTGACATTTTACACTCTTGTCCTGAAACCCCAAACACAACGCCTTATTAGACGTACAATTGTTTGTCTTACGGTTTGGGCACTGTCTGAGTGTTGCTGTAAGCAACGTGGCCATTGTCTTGCTACCCATAACGAAAATATTTTCTCTGTTACTGGATATAAATTTTGGTTTTACTGTATCATTGGTGAGTTTATTAGACTCGATTTGCTTGTGGGCTTCTTGTTCATTTTCTTGCGCTCCATTAGCACACATGTTATCCCAACGCAGACGATATACAATTTTTTTATTTTAAATATCATTTTTTTAATTTTTCCAAAAATTGCAACAAAACCATATCATGTGACCCCCTCATTGAAACGAGCTCGACGAGCCCGTTCCAAAGAGGGGTCACATGATATGGTTTTGTTGGAATATTTTGAAAAATAGTATTTTTTCTGTTGCTGAATTTGCATATTACGCGGGCGGATGTGACCGAATCTGTGGGAAAAGTGTTAAACTTAAGTCGGCGTGTTTAGCATTGGTTTTGCGCGGGATATCGTTTTCAACTACATGGAATTCCAGAGTTATCAATAACCGAGAATAATGGTATGTTCGTGGTTAGGTCTTTGTATCCATCCTGGAAGACTTAATATTTGGGTGTGAACATTTCATCAGTCGAAAGCGGGTGAACGAACAAACAATAAGGTCACCCTCAAAGTCAGTGCCAAGTATACAGACGTAAGCATATAGTGAGCGACCTAGTGCGATCTTCTGTAACTGGATCCAAGTTCCCCGATCTTTGTACGAACAATTAAAAGCACTATCACAACCGGTTCTGAAACAAAGGTTCCCATTGTTTCAACAGTACCCATAGTGTGTCACACGCAATGCGTTTTGCCTATCAGTCGGTTGAATAATTACACGTGCTCGAAAATGCGCCAACTTTCTTAACCCTTTACCCAACGTAACGGCCAAAACCGGCCAGCGCTATTCTCAAAAATCGTCAATTAATTTTCATGATTTTTTCATTTTTTGTCTCAAAAACATAGGTTATGACCCCTCATTGGAACGAGCTCGTCGAGCTCGTTCCCATAACCTATGTTTTTGAGACAAAAAATGAAAAAAATTAGTTATTCAAGAATTTTTTTTGCAAGTGTCGTCTGCTTTTCATGTTAGGTAAAGGGTTAACCCTGCGTTCTAGAGGAAGCATATCATGTATAATGCTGTCTTCTTTGAACCTGTAAATCAGTTTTGCAACTGCGGGGAGGTTCTGTGATATTTTAATCCTGCAGCCATGGCGGGCTGTATGATACAATTATTACAGCTACCTCAATGCAATTTATTGTTCATTGTGTCGTCTGCTCAACATCTGCCAATTATTGCTCCAGACATAAGATTACCGGCTTGAATGTGTTAAGTTAATTTTTGCATAGCAATTCTTCTTTCCACTTGAATGTAATCTCTATGAACATTTGTAGTTGACAAGTGGTCAGCCGTTTGACAATAATAATGATTTATTTCAATCCCTGCTTTTCCTGTTATTTTACTTCTTCAGTAATTGGAATCTATTGACAGAGGCAGTTCTATGTTGATTGATTTTCTGGCATTGGTGGGTATCTCAAGAAGCCTTGTAAAGAGCAAATGATCGTATATGAAATATTTCTGTGGAATTAATGTTAGCGAAGGTGAGGAAAAAAGTTCAAAGTACGTCACTTGTGCTGCTGATTTAAGCATATACACTATGCGTGGGAGGTCGGAGAGGATTGTCCTGAAAGATTTCTCAACCCTTCGGTTATTTGAACTTTTTGAACCACAAAACACCATGTAACTTTCATATGAATGTACTATCGATTTGCTTCACCAAGTAGCCCATAAGCTAAAAATTTGCTAGTGCTTCTTGCAGTAGCGTAGCCACAGAGAAAATCTTCGCTGCCCCGCCTCCCACCCAGATCATTGGCCCATTGCAACTTCCTCCTAACATACAGAGTCCTAAATGGTCTCCAGTATTGGGCTACACACTCTATAATGCCCCACATTAGCTCTTAGAGCACTGAATTTTACAAACAAATTTTGGGATGGGAGGCCTAGTCATAACTAGGGCGCACCGGCTGTTACCCCTCCTCCCACTTGTGTGGACAATAACCGGAGGGTCGTAGTTAAGAATAGCGGAGGCCTCCATCCCTCCAACATAACGGCCTTCCAAATGTCATGTTTGCCCCTCCCCCCCCCGCCCCACCCCCAAAACAGACAAGGGAACCTCTTATAGAATCCTGGTTACGTACCTGGCTCCTTGCTCCCTTTAAAGGGACAATGAGCAGCGAGTGAAAAAAAGATAAGTTGTCCATTTGACAAAATCACAATCTTCGTTATGCGGAAGTACCGGTGGCGCGGTGGCTCAGTAGGTAGAGGTGCAGGCTGCAAGCCGAGAGGTCCTCGGTTCGAATCCCACCTGCGGCAACCGCGTTGTGTCTCTGGGCAAGACACTTCACTCCAGTTGCCTACGTGGGGGCACGGTTGCGTTGTTTACGGCGGCGTACTGCCGTAGATGGTGCACTTGTCTTCCACCACTTGTGTTGAGTTATGAGTTAGTATGTTTGCGAACTGACGGTTGTTCGCCGTCGCTCGGTAATTCTCTCCGGGTACTCCGACTTTCTCCACCCGTAAAACTGTCGTGGTCATGATTCGCCATTGTGCAGGCATATGTGACCTTTAACACCAATAAATATGCGAAAGTACCCTTATGTTTAATAATATCATTTGGATCAACGCGTTCGTTTCGATTAGTAAAGTAATTTACTGGTCTTATCAAAAAAGGAAGGCAACATTTTTAGTGTAACTTAACAAAGCCGAGATAAGCTATAACAGACTCACAGACTTCCGCGCGCAAGATGGCAATAGCTTAGCTATTGCCATCACGCGTGCGGAAATTTGTCAGTCTGCAAGTCTGTTCACATTTTTTAACACATGCTACACCTCGTAGTTCTTGTCTGATCATCATTAAATTTCATGGGCAGGTGCGAGATCATAGCTAGATGAGAACATCGTATTTTGGTCGCGATCGGTCAACCGTGACGGGTGCGCGGGTTCGAAACCCGAAAAACTTTAGCACAGTCTACAGGTCGTATTTATGAAGGGATTTCATTGTAGCTTGGTAGTAGGACTCAGTATAATGTCTAGATGAAAACCTCCTAATTTGGTCGTGATCGGTCAACGGTCACGATCGCAAGGCACGTGGTTTATGATTGTTTTGCGCAGTCTGCCTATTTATGAAGCGTTTTCATTGTAAAGTGGTCGAATGACTCTGTATGGTGTCTAGATGAGACTCTCTTATTTTGATCATACCGGTCAGCCGTTACCGCCGCTTGGGCACGCGACGTAGATTCCTTTAGCACTGTCTACAGGTCGTATTTATGCGGGGATTTCATTGTAACTTGGTAGATAGTATCCAGATGAGAGTGCCTTCTTTTGGTCGCGATCGATCATCTGTGACCACCGGACGGGCACGTGACCTAGATAACTGTGATGGCCACATCAACCCAGGCCACGATTCTTTAGTAGAGTCTACACCTCAAATTATTCTTGCTGAAACATAGCATGTAGGGTACAGAACTTGACACATTCTCAGTTATCACAATTCTTGTCTTAGTTCGTAATCCGTTCATAAACACTGAACATTATCCTTTTCATCAAACACTACACACAGTTACGCGAAGCTGTAATGTCACTGACACTTCGATTGTTTGTATCACGGTCCAGCTATCCGATTATTCACAGAAATTTTCGGGACGGCGCAAGTATAATGTCATTTTTCATTTTCTTAGAAATCAAATGTAACAGAAGAATAAATGTGAAATTGGTGTACATGTGTTTCTATTTATAGCATACGCGTTCTTGCAATCTATTTCGGATTGTCGTTGTCGATATACATGCTATGGGTTTTTTTTGGAAGCACAACTGTGCTTTTTTTAAAGTAATACAAAGTTTTGGTGTAATAGTGCCCATGTGTTGCTCAAATAATGCAAAGTTGTTGTTCATAGCAATCAATCATTCGGAAACAGCGAAGGTATTATTTTTTCCCCACGTGTATCAGAAATTATAACACGCGGTTGTGTTTACTTCCGACCATTTTCGAGCACCTTCGTTTATTTCTTCGCACAGTAGTATTTTTTATCACAGATTTAAGTAATATTGTGTTGCTTCTGACATCTAACACTTTGCGTACAGTGAGGATTTTTAACATGCTCTACCACACAAAAGAAAAAATAAGAAATTCGACATTTTTTCTTCTAATTAACGACTTATTGTCACTTTATGAGAATACAAATAATGGAAGGTTGCAGAGATATTACCCTCTCCTTGTACTGTATTTATGAAGGAAATTTGACTCGCGAATGATATATGCTGTAAAATGTATTTAACCTTTTCCAGTCGGTATGCTTAAACCTTTGCATAAACCAAACATTGACAGGCGATGACAGCACAATAAATACCTAACTGAATAGGACGGCCAGTGATTACTTAATTCTGCAGCTATTAACCCTTTACCTAACGTAACGGCAAAAACCGGCCAGCGCTATTCTCAAAAATCGCTAATTAATTTTCATTATTTTTTTCATTTTTTGTCTCAAAAACATAGGTTATGACCCCTCGTTGGAACGAGCTCGTCGAGCTCGTTCCAACGAGGGGTCATAACCTATGTTTTTGAGACAAAAAATGAAAAAAAATAGTTATTCAAGAATTATTTTTGCAAGTGTTATCTGCTTTTCAGGTTAGGTAAAGGGTTAAATGAAGAGTTGTCCAGATTTCGAATAATTATGCATAACACATGCAGAATTAACATGAAAAGTAGTCCAGAATTCGATCATTTTTGTATATCACTTGCAGAATTAGCATGAATAGTAGTCTAGAATTCGAATACATCTAATACATGCGGAATTAGCATGAACATTAGTTCAGAATTCGAATACTTCTTTATAAGACAGCCGGAATTAACATGAAGAGTAGTTCAGAATTCGAATACTCCTGTATAAGACATGCGAAATTAGCATGAAGAGTAGTCCAGAATTCGTATACTTCTTTATAAGACAAGCGGAATTGTAACGAAGAGTTGTCCAGAATTCGAATACTCCTGTACTCCTGTATAAGACAAGCGGAATTAGCATGAAGAGTAATCGAGCATTCGAATACTTTTTTATAAGACAAGCGGAATTAGCATGAAGAGTAGTCCAGAATTCGAATACTCATGTATAAGACATGCGAAATTAGCATAAACAGTAGTCCAGAATTCGAACAATTCAGTATTAAACAAACGGAATTAGCATGAAGAGTGGTCCAGAAATGGGATCATTCTATATTAGACAATGAAAATTCGCATGAACAGTAATCCAGAATTGGGATAATTCTGTACTGGACAAACATATTTCGACTGAAGAATAATCCAGAATTAGGATAATTTTGTTTTAGACAAAAGGAATTCGGGCGGGGAGTAGTCCAGAATTCGTATAATTCTTGATCAGGAGAATTATCCGAAATCTGGAGTACTCTCCATCCGAATTCAGTTTGTCGCAATCCAAAATAATGTGTCTATGCTGCGGTGCGGGGTGTAACTCATGAGGTAGGTGGCAAATTTCCTTCTTGAGCAGTTGTCGTCTCGCTTTGAACCTGGTGGTTAGGAACAACAAAGGAGAAACCTTTCCAAGAGACTAATTTAATTTTTCAGCAATCCAATATGTGATTGTCGGATACCATTTTCGTTCCCTTCTCCGAACTTGGAGATTAAGTGTTTCTCATTCTTGCACTTCCGATATGACACATGTCTTCAAATATGCATCGTCCATCGATACATTCATGAAAATCAAAATATCCCTGTACTGGATAATTGACTTTGGATTAATGCGTCCGCAAGACTATAAAAAAGAAAAAAAAAGCATAACTGTCAAAAGGGACGAAAACACCCAATGTGTTGCTTCCAAATGCTTGATGCCGATAAATATTAGCTATATTTGTGTCGCAAAAATTACACGTTTCTTGTATTTTTTATGGTATGCTGCCTCTTTGTTTGTCTGTTCTTTGTTTATTTGAGTTTAAAGATACTTTCAACATCCAGTGCCATATCGTGTCAGATTTACGCTGTCTGCAGAATTTTAAACTTTTTATATAAAATGTGTGTAAATGACCGAGTTCTCGGCGTGTCAAGTGTATGGTCACCGAGGAAGATGGACTCGAGAGATTTGAGACTGTTATAAGTCAAATGACTGAGCTTACCCAAATATACAATTATTGACTTTCATTGAGGCTGAGACAAGGAATTATCGACCCGAGAAAAGTAATATTCACCGACGCCGTAGGCCGAGGTGAATATTACTTTTCAAGGGCTGATAATTCCCTGTATCAACCTCAAGTAAAGTTAATTATTTTATTATTATGACAGAACAAAATCGTTTGTAAATTCCTTGCTTTATTACATATTTGTCGAAAAAAAACAGCAGCATTTTGATAATGCAACAAAATAAATTTAATTTCAACATATATATATATATAAGAAGCAAATGGGGGCGCGGTGGCTCAGTTGGTAGAGGTGCAGGTTGCAAGCCGAGAGGTCCTCGGTTCGAATCCCACCTGCGGCAACCGCGTTGTGTCCTTGGGCAAGACACTTCACCCCGATTGCCTAAATGGGGGCACGATGCCGCTGTGTACTGAGGCGTACTGCACGTCGATGGTGCGCATGTCTTCAACCAATCTAACCCTGCCTGTGCTGTGGTGCAGAGTTCAGAGTTACGATGTTGGAGAGCTGACAGCTGCTCGTCGTTGCTCGGTGGTTCTCTCCGGGTACTCCGGCTTCCTCCACCCGTAAAACTGTCACGGTCACGATTAGCCATTGTGCATAAGTATGTGACCTTAAACACCAATAAATAAATATAAGAAGCAATGTGCATTAAATTATTTATTCATGTTGTAGTTAATTATTACGTTTGAACAGTTCCTAAACATTGGAACAGAAAAATTAAAGAAAGGAGCATGTTGGAAATACCATTTCTATTTTTTATCAACCTACCTGCGCTATTTATAGATAACAATGGCAGAGCGACGAAATGTCAACTCGATTTCGATACAAACAGTATAGATCAGTAATACTGGAGTTTTTCAACACTTCTGAACAGTATTTTAGCCAATTAAATTACCAGGTTTTTTCTGTCATATAATAAACTTTAATATAGTATAGTTCATTATGTTATTAACGCGAAGTCAGTTTGATAATAGATTAAAGTGACAATAGATTAAAGTGAGAAGCCCATTAGTTTAAGTTAATACTCCGGCACGCGTTCCTTGGTATACAGGCGACGCGAATTATGCGAGATACCGTAGAACGGGGTAACTTCGCCATGTTTTTTTAATTTGACCACGATTATCACCTATTTAGGACTAATTTTGTACCTCATGTTTTGCATTTTTAAAACAATATATAGAGAGTAATCGTTTGACTGGACTGGTTACGTGAAATAATTCATGAGATGTGAAGGACGATGTACAAACACGAGTGCGCGAATGCGCACGAGTGTTTTACAATATAGTCCCTCGCCTCGAATGAATTATTTCATGTAACCAGTCCAGTCAAACGATTATTCTGTTTATTAATGTTCATTATTAACGATAATTATATATTATTTAACCCTTTACCTAACGTAACGGCCAACGCTATTCTCAAAAAAAAATTAATTTTCATTATTGTTTCATTTTTTGGCTCTAAAATCTAGGTTATGACCTCCTCATTGGAACTAGCTCGTCGCGCTCGTCCCAATGAGTGGTCATAACCTATGTTTTTGAGACAAAATATGTAAATAATAGCTATTCAAGAATTTTTTTTGCAAGTGTCGTCTGCTTTTCATATTAGGTAAAGGGTTAAAAAAAACAAAAAAAAACAATGAAGTCCCCATTACACCCACGGCAAAGCGTCTTCGTTTGCGCGCACGGATACATGGCACAATTGTTGATTGCATAATTCACTTGTGAAGTTATCGTTTATAATCAAACTCGGAAATCCCAGTAAATCACACTTTGGAAAGTAATAAGTCATTCTACTTGCTGAACCACTAAACCTTATTTCAAAAGAGTGGATGTATGATTACCATATATTCCTTTCAAAACAGTGGCGAAGTTACCCTATACACGGAGTAACTTCGCCATCGAATATTTGGGAAACAGAAATAGTATTTTACCCCACAGTCAGTTCAACTTCGCCATAAAACCGGCTTTCTAAAAATAGATAATATCAAACAAACATAGATTAATTGAGAAACTAGAATCATTTCAAACGGTTTATAATTTTTCAGTTCAATTTTATCCCTGCAACAACTTTCCAAATTGTTTTGATTAATTTAATATTTCAAATTGCAACAAACTTATGCCTCAGTTTTCTTCACTGCCGGAGTCAGTCTCTCCAGAAAACATGTCACAAATGAAAAATACATCATACTCGTAGCAGTAACAACAGAATCACATACAACATTCAGTACACTGAACCAGTCTGGTCCTTTGTATGTCGTGTCTACTCTTCTGCACTTTTTGGGTTTTTCAGTTTCGTCGTAATTTTGAATAGTTCTTGGTCTGGTCAGCTGATTTGTTCTTTAACCCTTTACCCAACGAATCGCCCGCATCCGCCCGCGTAATATGCAAATTCAGCAGTTGAAAAAATATTATTTTTTTTTAAATTTCAAGAAAACCATATCATGTGACCCCTCGTTGGAACGAGCTCGTCGAGCTCGTTCCAACGAGGGGTCACATGATATGGTTTTGTTGAAATTTTTTTAAAAATTTGAAAAAAATATATTTAAAATAATAAATTTTGATATCGTCTGCGTTGGGTAAAGGGTTAAGCTACTTCGGGGAATCAGACTTGATACTTGAATTTGGTTGATCAACATTTGCTGTCCGGGGAGTTGGGGGTGGGGGGGGTGGTGCTAGCCTTGCAGGTTTTACTTTTTTTGCCTCTCTTTGGTTCATGAGCGCATAACACTCTAATTCAATTCAGCTTATGGCTCACCTGATTCTATTGGAAGCATTGTGAGAACATTGTGACAAAGCAAGCGAAAAATTCGGGTGGCTAAGTTACTTCGCGATGGCGAAGTTTCCCCGTTTTACGGTACAGGAACTCAAATTCGTCACGACTCCATGCGAAAGTTATAAACCTCGTCCACTAAATTCGATTCGAATTTAGTGGCCGAGGTTAATAAATTTTCGTTTGGAATCGCGACGAATTTGTGATCCTTCCATCACATCACATATGCGTGTCCCTGAAAAATATCACGGCTTCAATCGAACGTTTTTTAGGAAAATGAAACAACTTCTAGTCAGAAACCACATCACTGCCCGCAAGAATATAATACACACTACTAACATTTCGCATGTAGCAGTTGGAGCACGGAACAAATAATACAACAGCAAAACAGAACAGGTAATCTCTTTCATTGTTAAAGCTGTGTCATTCAAAAAGGAAGAAAATGTGCCTTAGGTGTGCAGCGCGTTGACCATAGACCATTGGCCTTTTACCATGCTGACACTGCTTGTGCCGGGATAAATTGGAGAGTCCGACAGTTGCTCTCAGTTCCTGTTGTTCTTTTCGAATACTCCAGTTTCCTCCATTCGCGAAATGTTCGCACATGATACAACCCAGCTCACCCAAAGTATCGTTAAACCTCAATAAAGAAAGAAAAAATATACAAGTGCGAAATGTGTTGATGACTAGAAGGGATTCACAGCCAATTTCAAGTAAGATACTTAAAATCTGGATCCGTGATCTTCGAGAAAGACCACTTTTCAATTAAGGATGGGAGAAATGATGGCAATTGCGGAGAGTCCTGAGGTGGAATCGTCCTGGGGGTGGGGTGGGGGGATTCCTCTTAAATAAAAAAAAAAACTTTCAGATCCTATTACAGAATGGATGCGATACGATCGAATTCATAAAATCCCAATTAACATAGCTCGCATGTTTACAACTTCGACACGGCGTCGTATCCGATATTTAAGCGTTGTTGCAAAACATACACAAATATTTTCAACACTATTACCAATGTATTCACTTAAACATGAAATCATTAATTATAATTTTCTGAGACCTCGATTCGTTGGGTCGAAATTATAATCAATGAATGAATGGTTTCACTATGGACCGGGGTGGCGCACAGATGACCGATCGAGGGGGTGGAGGTGGGGGTAGACCTGATTTGTTCCGACTGTAATGGCTCAAGTCCGCACTGATTAATATTCCTACCACATCATCAAGGCATGCCTTCATGCCTTGCCTTCCTTGAAGGCATGCCTTGATGATGTGGCTAGAATATCAGTCATCCAGTATCGTAGTTAAAAAACTTAAGATTCCCTGTAACTGTATTAGTGATTAAATAAAATATACATACAGTAGTCGTGACGCGATTTAATTAAAATGCATTATGCCCGTACTGTAAATTGGCCACGCCTGCCCCCCCCCCCCTCCCCCATAGCCCGAATCGCCTTCTACAAACCTTCATTTATATGCCCTACTGTGTATAGTACACGTGCCCGGGTATCATATCTAGTCATATTGGAAAATACTTGATATTTTAAATTTCGATCCTGACGAAAATTTCCCAAGTGGAAGAATTGTTGAAGGGGGGGGGGGCGCCCTTTAGCCACGCCTCTGCTACGGACATTGAACTCAGTTTATTTGTTATATTTTGCTTAGCACTAAGCCTCAATTTAATGGCAACATCGTTTCTAGGCTAGATAGAATATATGACAATCCCTTGTCGCTGGATCAGAGTTATTCTTTCTGCTCAAATACAACTACCTTACAAAATGAGACTGATTGCTGCGAGTTTTGTAAATTCACATTTCTCACAAAATATGGCCACCGCCATCAGTGGAAAACTTCAATGGAATACATTCGTGCCGCCCATTGTTATCTTATTCGTCCCATTTGTTCTTTTTTATCTCACCGAAGATCTGCAATCACGAGCCATGTGCACGATGTTCAGTAAATGCCCCCCCCCCCTCAGCCCCAAGACTTTCTACTCACCTATCCGATACACGAAGAACACGGATAGACGACGTATGTGCGAATAGACTGGCAGACAAGTAGAGGGTAGACATGAAGCGGTTAACCGTTTAATCGATTAACCAATGATCAACGGCTTGATCGATCAAAAAAGTAATTGATCGATTAACCGTTATTTTTAAACTATTGTATTATGTAGGTTAACAAAGGAACAAACTTGCTCCAAAACAGGCCCACGTTGTCACACTGACTCACATCAATTATATGAGACAGAGTAACGCATGCAAGCTACGTGCTGACATACTTGTTCACGTGCATGTATCAGTAGCTGGAAATGGTCATTCTTAACACTTTTACCAATGCGGTTGAAAGACCATACTTGCAAAATAAATTCTTAAATTACTAAAAATTTTCAATTTTTGTCTCAAAAACATAGCTTATGAAACCCCTCATTGAGACGAGCTCAACGAGCTCGTCCCAAAGGGAGAACATAAGCAATGTTAGAGACAAAATTGAAAACATAATAAAATTTGAATGGAGACTTTTGAAAATAGCGCTGGCCGGTTTTACCCGTTATATTGGGTAAAGAATTAATATGCTGTAAATCATCAACGGTACGGCAATTATTCAGCTACCTATTAGGGTAAGAAATTAATCGGTTAACCAAGGTTAATCCATGTGATTAATTGATCAAGAAAACCCTTTAACCGTTTCAGCTCTAGTAGAGGGTATCTCTCCTTACCATACCACGAACATGTTCTAGAAAAAAATGCTTGCATGGCTGTTGTGTTCAGTATTTTTAGAATGGAGAATCAGTGGCGTGAAGACATTTTATCTTGTGGTGGTGTGAAAGCTAACGGTCCGACAAAAATTAATATAGCATAAGTGTTACGCCGCGCATTTCATCGCTAGTTTCGGTCTGGAATATTAAATGATGGTGTATCCTCACATAACATGGACAGGTTCTGAAAATCAATGTCAAAAGACGCGATTCCTTTGATTCTAAGTGGAAAACTGGCAGTTATCTCCACACTTTTCCAGTTTTATATATACCTACCGACTCTGCACATCAAACAATCTTTCGGGCAAGCCAACACATTTTCCGACAGAACTGTAGTTGAGATCCTTCACCCCAAAACAGACGTGGTCTCTAGGGCCCTGACTAGAACAACAGAAGGTTAAGATTTTAAAACGCACTAAACTGAAGCAATTTAAACTTCATGAAATAACGAAACAATTGCAGTCAGCAGTCGCATTCCCGGTGTACAAGAGCGGCTGCATTGACCAGATCGTTTTAAACGATGTGTTGCTTAGTTCCAAAATAGTCTCAAAATTACGTAAATATTTTTAAGCATTCAATTAGTATTGAATACCGGCTCAACACTCAAACGCTATGTGTGTTTTCGATACGTGGCCTACAAATGTAAATAAACGACCAGAGGTCAAGGTTCATGTTTCGCGCAAGAACACAACTTCGTCCGGAATGAAATTGAATGGCTGTGCATTGCCGTTTTGATATATAAGTTTAAAGGCCAAAAATTGCCAGATCATATGATAGATTCTTCAGTCAGACTTTTAACAAGGTATATGGAGGCCCACTTAGTGCTTCAAGACGTCACCTTCAATGTTTTCACATAAGGCTTGGCGCCTTGTTGAACTCAGGTGACGATAATTGAATCTGGGAACACAGTGAGCCACCCGGTAAAGGCCAAGAATAGAGGACCGCGAGTTTTTTTAGAAAATAAAACAAATTTCACACCTTTTTGGAGTTTCTTATCATTCTAAGACATGTTTTACACAAAATTAGCCCAAAACACCGATACCTACTGGCAAAAATCATCACTTTAACCCTTTTTATACTCCGTTAACTTTATTCTCCGAACAATTTCAACAACAAAACCTGCGGTAAACAGGTGCGCGATTCTTTGTTTTTTCCGCTATCGTGTATACTCCATTTGATCGGAGTATACGAGGGTGTAATTACAATACGGCGACCAACGATTTAGGGTCAGTTTGGGATGGATACGGGCTAGCTAACCCGTACTCATCCTAAACTGACCCTAGAACGCAAAGAAGGCAATGATTAGAATACGGCGACCGATGCATCAGGGTCAGATTAGGATGGGTACGGGTTAGCTAACCCGTACCCATCCTAAACTGATCCTAGGACGCAAAGAAGGTAATGATTCCTCCCATGTGATGTCTCAGCGAAACATCCGCCGCTCCATTTCAGAACGCAATCAGAAATTCATTCGTTTCAAAAACCCGTTTCAGAGAAAAGGGTTAAAAGTGATGATTTTTGTGAGTTGGTATCGGTGTTTTGGGCTAATGTTGTGTACAACATGTCTTAGAATGATAAGAAACTCCAAAAAGTTGTTAAAAATGTTTTATTTTCTTAAAAAAAAACACGCGGTCCTCTATTCTTGGACTTTACCATCCACTCTTTTCTTCAGTCATGACAAATCTGCGCCACCGCTTTCAGCGTCTTTAGCTGTATCGTGAGAGCAACATGATTTTTAAGTCAAGTATCGGTAATACCTATGCTTCCCACTTTAGGTCACACTCACCATAGCCATTGACTACCAGGTCCTATTAACCATTGACGTAACTAGTGGGTCCTATTAACCGTCGACGTAACGAACCGGCCGTATCCGCCCGCGCAGTTTATAAAAAAATTCAAAAAATTTCATCGAAACCATATCTTCGAGCTCGTTCCAATGAGGGACCAAATTATATGCTTTTGTTGGAAGATCTGAAAAAAAATGAGAAAAAAAATAATTAAAATTTTGACATCTTGGCCATTGGGTAAAGGGTTAAGCCATCAAAGAAGAATTCGTTTACCGCAGTAATCAAGGACTTCTCCACCTCATTGATCCCAAGGCGATAATACCAGAGGTTCACCCAAAAGATTACAGGAAGTGTATGCAGGTTTCTTGACACCCCCACAAGTCTTCATCTCCCAGGATTTCACGCCCCTGAGAATGGCAGTTTCCATTTTCCTTAAGTTTATGAAAGGACTCTCTATTGAGACTTTCGACAAGTCGTGAGTTATCGGATAAAAGGGAAAAAGAGACCAATTTCGAATGAATAGAAAAATAAACAAATCACTCACCAGTATTTATCCATGAGCAATTATCGTTGCCGTGAACTAAACCCATTCGTTGATACCCTCTAGATCCAGGTCAGCTGAGGTCAGAAGAAAATCTGCAAGAATGTGTACTGCGCAATTGTAATAATCAAAACGAGATAGATCGCTAATTGTTGAAAATGACAAGCTTTCTCTTTGTATAAATCCCTTGAGGTAATTATGACAAACACACTTAGCAAATAGAATCAAGTTATAAATTGTCCATATGTTTGGACTAACTGGTGTTTTCTACATCAAGTTCAACCAGTGGCGGTGAAACCAATTTGTGAGACGCACAGGATACACGTGCCCCTCCACTTTTTACCACAGCCACATTTTACTCGGTTGCACAAGGAATTAAAAATTGCGCACAACCAAACGGGTCAATATGTATATGCAATCCTATAATATACTACTCAAAGTTTGCTAAGCACCAACTATTTGCTTGTGACATATTTGCAATATTTTTGGTGGATATGATTGAGGAATGTATTGAGATGGTCCCAGTGTTTACTTTAGCTCTCTCGACAGGCAGACTTTTCGTGACAGTCATGGAAAGCATGTACCCCTTGATTTTCATGATGTTTTCGTGTACTGTCTACATGTACATGACATGCGTAGGATATTCAGTCTTCATTTCAACACAAACTCTTGTGATTTAATGATTGAATATGGCAAATGCAAATGTAAGAAGACATTTGTCTGAAGCAGAAATGTGGCGGCTGTAGGGATGGTGGAACAAGGGGCTACCCATCGCCAGGTTGGTGAAGCGGTGATCACCAGAGCCTGGGCAAGATTCCAGCAGTATGGCACACCAATAAGATGGCATAGTGGCGGCAGAGACAGGGCAACATCTGTAGCTGAAGACCGTTTTTTGATCATTCAGGCCCGTAGGAACCGCTTTTACCACAGCAACCCAGCTTCGCAGTCACCTTCAGAATGCATACGGGGTAAATGTTTCGACGCAGACTATCCGGGCAAGGTTGTACGAAGGCGGTCTCCGATCGAGAAGACCATGTATTCGCATTCCGCTGTCCTAGAACCACCGACAGGCACGATATGAATGGGCCATGGAACACGTTGGATGGACCAAAGAAGATTGGTGACCTGTCCTTTTTACAGATGAGTCAATGTACTGCCTAGACCACTCAGATAGGCGTTCTAGGGTATGGAGAAGACCAGGAGCGCGATTTCATACAGCGAACATTGCTGAGCATGACCACTATGGTGGAGGGTCAACCATGGTCTGGGGCGGCATCAGCAGGGATGGACGTACAGAGCTCCGTGTCCTTAAACGTGGTGCATTGACTGCACAGCGGTATATTGATGAGATCCTGGATGTACACGCCAGATTGTATGCAAGTGCAGTGGGTGGGTAATAGATTCATTCTGATGGACGATAATGCCCGTCCTAATGTTGCCCATGCTGTCGGGGAGTACCGACAGCCCTTCAGGTCTAGCGAATGGAACAACATCCCACAAAGGACCACCAGGAACCTGATTGGGGGCACGAGAAGGTGTTGTCAAGCCGTAATTAAGAGTAATGTGTCGCATACTCGATATTGAGAACCCATACCAGTTCGCTCCGTCAACTTTTTGGCAAATTGAAAAATTTCTTCTTTTACCAATAAGATCAATTTTCCACAGTTATCGTATTCAAAGGCTAACAAATAATGTCAAACACAAATAAAATCTTAACTTCTGTACTTAAATCATTAAAGATATAATTAAATAAAAAATATATACACTTTTCATTACAATATTCCAACTAAAACTTAAAACAGGTAGTTGGATATACTTGGTGCTTAGCAAACTTTGAGTAGTATATATTACCTGCGAATATAAATAAATTTAAGTTCATTTGACCTAATTTTTATTTATATATTTATTTATTTATTGGGGTTTAACGACACGTTCGACAACCAGAGTCACCTCGTGTCGGACAGTTTTACAGATGGAGGGAACCGTAGTACCCGAAGAGAACCACCGAGCAACGACGAGACACTATCAGACTCCCCAACCTCCTAACTCCTCACAAGCAATGTAAGCATTGGTTGAAGGCAAGTGCACCATCGACGTGCAGTACGCCTTATTACGCGGCACCCCTGTACCCCCACGTCAGCAATCGGGATTAAGTGCCCTTCCCAAAGGACCCAACATAGTTACCCCTGGCGGGGACCGAACCATGCACCTTTCGGTTTGAAGTCCAATGCCATAACCACTGAGCCGACGCGATCCCTCATTTGGGCAAATAGTTTCACGTTCGGTCGCTTCCGTTTCTTCTTCTTCAACCATCTTTCAAAATAGTGGAGGTAGAAGAAAGAGGCCACCAGAGAGTGCTCACATAGCGGAATGCTCATCTAAACGAGAGACATGCGAGAACTACTATAGTCTTGGAAAATATGAACCATTCCACTCCCATTGAGTTTTCCCCGCCTCTGAATTTTACTTGAAATATCCAAGTACACATGTTTCATGCATATTGGGGAGTTCATGAGTTGTCTATTTCTGGCAAACGCTCGGCTCGTTGAGAAAGGGGCAGCTATCTAAGCTATAAGGAGATGAACAAATCGACGGCATTAGCATCCTATCATATTAGTTTCCACGTTAGGGCACATACCACAATAAATACAACAGACCTTCGTTACTGAATTTTCTCTTTCCTTCGGACAACCCCATGCCTTCTTGCAAAACCACCAATAATATATTTCTGGGCTTTCTGCAAAATCGCAATGACCAGCAATTTATGGTGGAGTGGTTTGAAGTTTTTGTATTTTGTTTTTGTTTTTTGATGATAAATTAACGATGGCAATAGGTAATGAATAGATGGGCGGAGCGAAGAAATAAGAGAGTTGTACAGACAATCCATCGGAAACTAAAAGTCGGCCATCAGTAACTTCACACCAGCCATCGACCTTCGGTCTCAGGCTGATATAAAGTTACCGGGGCCGAGTTTTAGGCCGATATGAAACTAATCAAGTAACTAAGATCACATGGGCGGCGGAAGCTCGATAAAAGTGGAGGGGCACAAATTTACAACGCTACCTACTATGGTTCGACCCAGTGTGAGAAAGGTTACAATCGTATATCGGTAAATGTACCATAACTTGCTATAGTCTCTCGTTCAGAAGAGTATGCCGCTGGTCACTACCTGACAAAACGCCTTGTCCGTTTCTTCTACTTCAGCCATCTTCCAACCCGAAGGCCACCCTTCGGGTTGGAAGATAGTAGAAGTTGAAGAAATGGGCCGAAGCGACTGAAAGTGGGACTCTTTGGCTAAAAATTATTTGGATTTGCAATTAATGTTACAGGAATGCCTGTATATTAACCCTTTACCTAACATGAAAAGCAGACGACACTTGCAAAAACAATTCTTGAATAACTAATTTTTTTCATTTTTGTCGCAAAAACATAGGTTATGACCCCTCGTTGGAACGAGCTCGACGAGCTCGTTCCAACGAGGGGTCATAACCTATGTTTTTGAGACAAAAAATGAAAAAATAATGAAAATTAATTGGCGATTTTTGAGAATAGCGCTGGCCGGTTTTGGCCGTTACGTTGGGTAAAGGGTTAACACGTTTGCATGCGCCCATTTTAACTCATTGTGTTACTACGAAACAAAGTGAAGGGGCATGTGCTCCACCGCATCTGAACGTCCGCATCCAGTTTATCTAGTATTTCATTGTAAATGTCACAAGTCATGAAATAGTTCAAATGATCCCGGTTCCTTACGGATCGAAGATAGTACTTAATTCTAATTGACCGTTCACTGGTGGCATTAGTGACGGGAGCGAACACGCGTGTCAAAAGAACTTTCATCATCTCACTCATTAACTCTGACAATTTCCTAAACGTTTGGAAATATGTTAAAATATCACGCATAGTTTCAACAGCATCGTTATAATTGGTAGTGCAGCTACTTTGATGAATGTGTAACGTTTTTTTTCTAGAAAAGTAATCACCAAAACAAGTTATCGACTCTGTGCCAATTCGTGTCATAATCTCACCAGTTCGCTGCTCCCAACAAACGTGCTACACACCGAGAATACATCTCCTAGTCTGGTGTGTATAAACGATCAATGAAGGTCGTCATCAGGCCAAGTGTTTCGTGATACGCCTGTGTGTAGTGATCCTCCTCATTGCCGTAACCCAGAGGCTGTCATTCCACCTTGCACTCATCCAGTCTCATGGAGATTTGTCTCCGGCGGACTAAAACGGGCTCACCTCGGCACTCAGTATCTCGTTCGAATTTATTTGTCCTATCTTCATTACTAGTAGAATCCACACCCTGACTGTCACTTCTGTCGACATCTTGGCTTTGTTCACAGACAGCTCACTTTTCTGAATGACTTTCGTTAAGTGAGTCTGCATTTGATAACACAATTATCGGTTGTGAGACGTTGGAGAAAAAATCTAACAGTTGCACATTGAACGTAGCGTTTCTGTGCCGTATGTTTCCTTTGTTACCATTTGAAAGTCAAAAAGTTACCGGTGATTTTCTATAATACAGTCCAACGACTTCCTACGTACAACCCATCGTGTTGGACAAAGTGGCAGGATGTTTGGGAATTCGTCCTCAGATTTGCCGCTAACCACCTTGATGTGCCGTAGTTCATTCTCACTTTTCGGATATACTTTGAGTAGTTTTGAGATTTCATAAGTTTTATCTTATAAGAAAACCCCGTATTTCCCACAATACAAGTAAACACGTCTAGACAAAATACAAAGCTCTATTGGTGGTAACAGCCGCGCGTGCGATCAGAGAACGTTTTTACCTGCACTCATCGAAAAACTGATTACACTGCACATGTCGAGGCCACCGTTTTTGATAACAGTAATTAAAAGATAAATAAATCACCAACTCAGCGAAATAAATGAGACTAGATCATTCTATGCTAATTCTATGCCATGATGATATTTTATATAGGCCTACAATGCGTAAACCCTTTGAACTCTGGTGGTATCGTCCAAGCCAGTTCAATGGCAGCAATTGGAAGAGTTCATGTTCATTATTTTGGGTAGCCCAAGCAATATTTTCAACGTGTAGCCTAGAGGCTGCACGCAAGCCGGAAAATAAGCAGACTGACATCTGCAAAATGAGGTCCCCAGAGGGTGAATTTAGTGATGCTACCGTGCACAGCAGGGTAGCATCACAAAATTTACCCTCTGTGAACCTCAATCTGAATCAGGATCTCAAAACTAAACCGAAGCAGGTACCCAGGGGATAAATTGGTCCACTGTATGGGATAGCATCATCAAATTCACCTTCTGGGGACCTCATTCTGCAAATATCAGGCTGCTTATTTTCAGTCCTGGCTGCACGTTGAAAATATTGTCCGATCTATCAACACACCTTTACTGAACGCCATCCTATTTAATGAGATTATGACATATCATGCTCTTGGTCGGAAAAGCGATCGCTCGTGTTCAAGTGGTTAAACCTGAAAAAATAAAACAAAGAAACGCACAGCTGAAACACTACTATAAACTTCGGCGGTTGTAGTACAAGTAGAATGATGAATGTCGATTACGTCATGCATAGTTCAAGAACGCAATACTATGACGCCATGATCTTCATTCATTAAAAAAATAAATTAAATAGACGCCGAATGATTGTCCAAATATATGGGAAAAATCAAGAAAGGGAGGAATATTTTAAGATAAATTGGTTATAACCACCAAGTAGGTTTCCGAGATGGCGTATTGAAGTCTAGACTTCGCTCGCCTCTGGGTCATATATTGGATCGTCATAACGGACTCGTCGATATATGCCAGAGACAGGCCTCAACTTCATTACACCATCTCGGAAACCCGCATGACGGTAATAACCTATAGAATAGAACAGAATTTATTGAAGCAATAAACACCTACTTCAGGTAGATTGCCAATTTTACAACAGCATTATTATGGTAATATAATGAAACGATATAAAACGAAATGAATTTAACAAATAATTTGGACAATGAAGAAGCGACGGATACACCCATGATAAGATATATAATCATACAGTGTATTGGAGACGAAACATATTTCGTTTTTCGTTTGAACCAGGAGTTTAAGTCTATAATACCATCACATGTCAGCTTTAAAAGTTGCATGAGGTTGGAGTTCATCTCGTGATCTCTACGATATATGCAAACTCTTTGCGGACTAGGAAGCGGGTGCTTATGGGCGCTAAAAGTATCTTCCGATTTACCCGTTTTTCAGTCTCTCTGCCAATAGTTTACCCACATCATCACATTCATTCGAGACTCGGACCATTTCAAGCGCTAACTTATAATATTTAATTTTTTCGCGTTGGTTGAAGCTTTTCTTTCATTCTCTTGCCTCGTCCCAATTGGAGAACCCGTCTCTGACGAAAGCTGGCACTCCGTTAGCATCACTGGGTAAATTTAGTGCATCTGCTTTCGAGCAGTATAAACAAAATCATGCATCCTTCGATTCTAGATTATGCAGTCTGGGTAATATCTAGAACAGGCCGTCTAGAATCTGTACCTTTTCTCAATATTCTTATCACTTTTTCAAGCAACATTTTCGTGAGAAGATAGATTTTCATTTGATTTGCTCTTTTCGGTTTTCTTGAAGCTTCTTTGTGGAAAGTTTAGCCCGAGGGGTTGATTTGGAGTCCTGCTCAATGTTCACACCGTTCACAGGAATGACCCACATCTGAGGGGGGCGTCGGGCAATGCAAATTGAAATTGTCTTGGTGTCATTAACATCTTCGTTAATTGTGATGTTTGCATTCTTAGCATGCTTTAACCCCCCTTCACTCTGATGTCAAAATACCAAAATTTCAAGAAGCTTTTTTCCCCCATAATGCATCTAGATATTTAACCAATTCAATCTCGTTTGACAGAGCTCAATGAGCTCTGTCAAACGAGATTGAATTGGTTAAATTTCTTGATGCATTATGGGAAATTTTTTCTGCCTGAAATTTAGATATTTTGACATCACTTTGCAGGGGGTTAAGATACTTCGCGGGATTCTCTTTTCTGATTAGAAGACAACATTTCTATGAATTATACTTACACTTATTTTGAAGTTTTTATGGGATAAGTGCAATATATTACCTGATAAAATGGACCGCGGAATCGACAGTAAGCATACAAGCTTATGCATGACCATTTTGAAAGAGACTAAATTGAACAGTTCAAAATACATAAAATGATAATTATAAAATAAAAAAAAAAATTGAACCTCTTGTTTAAATTTGTTCCATGTTTTGGTCAAAGAATACAAGCTCCTCGCTGTTACTTAATAAATGGGCCACCTTGGTCGTTTTATCTGTATTCCTGTTTTGTCACCACCGGATATTAAAACATTTGGAAGTGTGAAACAACAATCAAAAGATAAAAAACGATCGCAGAAATCTTTGTGATATGTCGTCTCTTGAGTTCCAATGTGTTCTATGTGCCTTCTGGCAGCCTACTGGCACATAGAACACATTGGAACTCAGGGGACGATGTGAAAAAATCACAATAGTTTCGTAACTCATTGAAAGACCCACACACAACGCCCGTCATTTGGAACATTTTCTGTGTTTTTGTAGTTGTTGAAGAGTGAAAGTTTGGAGTTGCTTTTATCATCTCATGTTAACCCATGGGTCTCCATACAGCCCAATCTGCCACTTTGTTCACTACCCCCCCCCCCTCCCCCTCCAAGTGTATCCTTATTTTAGGATGCTACCGTAGGCTGCATTCATCTCGGTAGTGTTTTTACATCGTAGTTGGAGGCAGCCAGCACTGATGTAGAAACACTGTTAACCCTTTACCCAACGTAACGGCCAAAACCGGCCAGCGCTATTCTCAAAAATTGCCAATTAATTTTCATTATTTTTTTCATTTTTTGTCTCAAAAACATAGGTTATGACCCCTCGTTGGAACGAGCTCGTCGAGCTCGTTCCAACGAGGGGTCATAACCTATGTTTTTGAGACAAAAAATGAAAAAAATTAGTTATTCAAGAATTTTTTTTGCAAGTGTCGTCTGCTTTTCATGTTAGGTAAAGGGTTAAGTCATCTGCATCTGTGTACATGTATAAACGGTAGTTATTATCGTAAAATTAAGATAATACTCAAAGGGTTAAATTGCAGTATTTCCAGACAAAAATCAGTGTTTTGTAATTGTGTGTCATCATGGTGATCCGTATAGGCGACTGTGTGACCTTACTGTCACACTATCTAGCGCGCTATTTAGCAACGTGGATACGTTTTGACGAGACGGGAACCTGCCAGTGTCTGTTTATTGTTTATTAGGGTTTAACGACACAGTAACAGCCGGGGTCCTATCATGTCGGTGACAGTTTTACGGATGGAGGAAGCTGGAGTACCCGGGGAAAACCACCGAGTAACGACGAGCAGCTGTCAGCTCTCCAACATCGTAACTCTGAACTCTGCACCGCGGCACAGGCAGGGTTAGATTGGTTGAAGACATGCGCAGCATCGACGTGCAGTACAACTTAGTACACAGCATCATCGTGCCCCCATGTAGGCAGTCGGGGTTAAGTGCCTTGCCCAAGGACACAACGCGGGAGCACGAATCAGTCGCTGAAATGGTCACCCATCCAACTTCTAACCGCGCTCGACGTTGCTTAATTTCGGTGATCTGACGAGAACCGGTTACCGCGACGCCACCGCGTCCCCTGCCAGCGTCAAATTTGATAGATGGAGAGCACCACGTTAGATTCTCACAACATCGTGTGATAATTAGTGATTGTTATGGTTGAGATAAGTCTGATATAAGGTAGGATGGGTAATGAATAGATGATTACACCCGTATGTACAAGGCAAGTAATAAGCATCCCCGTGCCTTACCAAGGGCGACTAATGACTGGCGCTACTTATCACCAATGGTGGTACCATAATGAAGCGTGCCTTCCGCGAAACATAGGGGGCGGGAGTTCAACGAGAGTGGAGGGGCACAAATTTCTAAAAAACAGAGACAAGTGCATAGGAAACGCGGGTGGGGACTGTCCCTCCTGGCCCTGATGCTAGGGATGCATGTGGGCAGCCCTACCCCTTTTTTGCCAGAAGTACACCAGCGGAAAGGACTGCACTTTCCGATAACTGTAAGTGAGAGGTGGTTCTTGTGCTCAGTTGAAGGCAGGGGTATTCTTGCTATTATGTGTGTTGAGATATTTTAATTGCAAATGAAATACGTTCAAACTTCAGGTGAAGTGCAAACTTCAATTGAAGTACCAAAACGCAGACGACGCATAGTCTGTCCGTGCTTGATTTACTCTATAACGCGAGTCGGCCCTGGAGACACACATATCATGAAAAACACATTCCCCAAAAATTGCTTTCGTCATGAAGGAAAAGGTATCCTGAAGATGTTTGTTATAGGTAATCTAAGCTTTTAGTAACTTTTTTAGCTAGAAGTAACTCGCAATTAGATTTTAAAAGGAAAACAAGAAGCTAACAATAAAGAATGATATATTTCTCCTCCACCGACAATGTCAGTAATGTTTGTTATATCGTCGGTTGAGTGCACAAAGGTGCTCTTTGCAATGCAATGCTTTAGCATTGCAGAGGGCGCCTTGTTGCACTCATCGGATAATAAACTAATAATAACTGTAGACTCGACAAAAGACAATCTGAAGGGTTTTACTTTTGTTTCGGTTTCTTTTGTAAGTTTTAATTTTTCTTTCTGTTTACAATACAAATATCTCATGTTTTACAGTACAGTCCCGTTGACTGGTCTTAATCCACGCCTGGGCAGTGATGCCACGCATGCGTATACCAGGTAATAAAAATCACCATCATAAAGATGTTAATTAATGAAGCACCGGGTCGTACTCGGTGTTTCATTAATTTATTTATTTATTATTTATTTATAAGTGTTTAAGTTCACATACTTATGCACAATGACTAATCGTGACCGTGACAGTTTTACGGGTGGAAGGAGCCGGAGTACCCGGAGAGAACCACCGAGCAACGACGAGCAGCTGTTAGCTCTTCAACACCGCAACTCTGAACTCTGCACCGCGGCACAGGCGGGGTTGGATTGGTTTAAGACATGCGCACCACCGACAAGCAGTACGCTTTAGTACACAGCGTCATCGTGCACCCATGCAGGCAATTGGGGTTAATTGCATTGCTCAAAGACACAACGCGGGAGCGCGAATCAGTCGCTGAAATGGTCACCCATCCAACTACTAACCGCTAGACGTTGCTGAACTTCGGTGATCTGAGGAAAACCGGCTGCCGCGACGCCATCGCGCCCCCGTTTCATTAATTAAATTTTGGATGATTATTCCTGTAATTAGTGTTTGGAATCTAATATTATTGCGTCTATGGAAATATTGCCCACCCGTGGGAAGTGACCTGTCCATGACGGCCGTAGTGTACTACAGTCATCCCTCATTAACCCTTTACCTAACATAAAAAGCAGACGACACTTGCAAAAAAAATTCTTGAATAACTATTTTTTTTTCATTTTTTGTCTCAAAAACATAGGTTATGACCCCTCGTTGGAACGAGCTCGACGAGCTCGTTCCAACGAGGGGTCATAACCTATGTTTTTGAGACAAAAAATGAAAATATTTTGAAAATTAATTGGCGATTTTTGAGAATAGCGCTGGCCGGTTTTGGCCGTTACGTTGGGTAAAGGGTTAATGTAGTCGTAATTCCGGTTATAATGTCTAGGAGAGGAGTTTGTATAAGGTGTAATGACTTGTTCACCAATCCTTGTTACATGTAATTTTGGTAAAATATGTTTAAATTGAATTAACTCGAATTCTTACCTTCATGTTGGAAGATGGCTGGAGAAGAAGTATTTGCACATAAAAAATAGAGTCTAAAAGATATTCGTACATTTTCGGCTACATGGTTATAAAACGTAAGTAATGTTACAAGATATGACGTCGAGTCGAGAGCTGCTTCACAGATAGAGAATAATTTTCGGAGGCCCACACCACTCACACATACTTTCCCTAGGACGTGGAACAATATTGAACCATTCGTTCAAAATTATTCAAGACCACTATTCAAAAAAACTTTCACTGAATAATTTCTAAGCTCATACTCACTACATATCAACTGTAATAATCCAGTATACCCCGACTGTCGACCGTAGCTCTGTCTATCTCATCGCTACCTTTCTATTGAACTCAATCTTCTTGGCATCCCAGAAACATAGAATAGATTTTTCACATTATGGAAAGAACCAGCCTAACATATCCTTTATAGTAGGGACATGAACTGACCTCCTACTGAAGAACACGCTGTTGCCAGGATTGCCTCGATTCTCATGTCTGCTTCTCATTCATTTTTTTCATTTTTTCTTTTCTTTTCTTCGTATTTGTTTTTTGTTTTTTTTTTTGTTTTGTTTTTTTTCTCACCGTTTCTTGTTCATTTTTTTTAAACGGGAATGGCGGGAAGACAGCCACTAGTGGCTACGTCATCTCCCTGTGGTGCAATCATGTAGTTGTGAATAATGTTACCTCTATGTATATTTTTGGATTTGATTGTATACATGTGGCACTACTGAATAAAACCATTCATTCATTCATTCATTCATTCATTCATTCATTCATTCATTCATTCATTCATTCATTCATTCATTCATTCATTCATTCATTTCATTCATTCATTCATTCATTCATTCATTCATTCATACTTTTAACACATCCCATCGCACCCGTGAAGACCTGGCGATCAACGAAACGGCATTTTTGTGGCTCGATTTGTCATCTCTTCTCCCACCGAGCCGATCCATGGAGGTGCTAATTGCGTTGGAGAATTTTGCACCTACACTTTCATTGACCTTCCTGCGCCTATGCTTGACTCTCTGTATACTGATGCCAAAATACCCAAACTTCAAGCAGCAAATATTTTCCGTAATGCAACTAGGAATTTAACCAATTCTACATTGGCTGACACGGTTCGTTGAGTTCTTTCAAACTAGATGACATTGGTTAAATAAGGGCTGTCACGATTAATCGATTAATCGATTGTTGATCGGTCACGGCGAAATCGATTAGTATTTTTCGTTGTCGAATAATCGGTAAATGATACCCCGTTTTAGACGTTTAATAATTAAAAGAAAAAATGTTGAAAAAACTATTGTTTCTAGAGGAAAAGAGTTAGGAACATCGATGTTAAACCCCAAGAAGCTATTGGAAGCATTTGTCTTTCAGGTACATTCATCAAAGCTTTTGAACCGTCAGTGTAATAATCAAGACCGGTCGGCAGTTGCAAACTTCGCAACTGCCGACCGGTCTTGATTATTACACTGACGGTTCAAAAGTTCAGAACATCAAAGCTTTGAATGTAAGTAAACGAGGATCGTCTTCGTTGTTTACTTGGGGTAGGTCAACTGACTTCAACTTCATTTTTATCGACTTCAAAGAGAAGGAGATGGGGGTCATCTAGGTACGATCAATCGATTATCATCGATTATTTGCGACGATTAATCGATTCCTAAATTAAAAAATCGTGACAGCCCTAGCCGTTAAAGAAGATAGATAGATAGATACTTTATTGCAAAAACACCAAAAACAAGGCAGATTGCATGTTACACAACTAACAAAACAGAACATTAATGTTAAGTCTTGGTTAACCCTTTACCTAACCTGAAAAGCAGACGACACTTGCAAACAAAATTCTTGAATAACTAATTTTTTTCATTTTTTGTCTCAAAAACATAGGTTATGACCTTATTGGAACGAGCTCGTCGAGCGCGTTCCAATGAGAGGTTATATCCTATGTTTTTGAAACAAAAAATGAAAAACATAATGAAAATTAATTGGCGATTTTTGTGAATTCCTAGTAACATTAAGGTAAAAAATTGTTCCTTGAAATTTGGATATTTTGGCATCAGTTTACAGAGGGGTGGAAGGGTGTTTTTGACATACTAAAAATGGACCTGTATTGATACTATGATGCGAAAACGCACTGAACCACAGAATATGTTCTCTGCAGGTTTCTACTAACCCATTAAGGGAAAAAAATTGTTCCTTGAAATTTGGATATTTTGGCATCAGTTTGCAGAGGGATGGAAGGGTGTTATTGCCATACTAAAAATGGACCAGTATTGATACTAGGATGCGAAAACGCACTGGTCCACAGAATATGTTCTCTGCAGGTTTCCACAAACCCATCATTACAATATTTACAAATTGGGCCATGCAAACATGAATAGAAGTATAGGTTTTATGGTTCTGTGCGTGACCATCTAACAGAGTCATTTCAATATATCTTCGGAATTGATATTTTGTTTCGCGATACAATTTATTCAGGTACGGAAGTAGGGCGATATTAAAGAAATAGTTTGTACGGCTTTCAATAAGCTAATTTCCTTCTCAAAGACCGGATCGATCACATCTCAGATTCAGCAATCCCCACAACATTGTTATTAATACATACAGGATCAATAGACGTGCTCGCGTAGTTATTTTCTTTGGCATTGAACTTATTTGAACCTGGACGTGATAGATAAACATTATTCCCTTTCTAGATATTGTGCAGATTGCCATCTTGATCGGTCACTGCCCAGTCCTACGTAACTGATAGAGAACTAGCCACCCTTTATCGAACACGTACACGAACTTGTATGTACAAACATAAATGATACCACGATATTGTAGGTACGTTCTGAACTATATAACCTGAGTATAGTTTTACACCCTCTATAAGAAGGCGTTGGAAAGGGAAAATATTCCACAAGTTATTGTGATGAAATGAAGGTAACATGATCTGAACTTTGCGGCTCGGAGTTTATGTTCAACCGAGACACTGAGGCGCATCTCGATTTAATAAAAACTCCGAGCTCAGACCGTGTTATCGTCAATTCATCACCATAACGTATATGTTCCAGTAAAACCATACCGATAGCCCAAAATCCATATTGTGAAATGAGCAGGACAAATTTTAGAGATAACAAGTTTAGTAAATAGACCATCATAAGGCTATTAAAATGTGTAAATCGTTCTCATGTGTTATGTGCATAATGGGGGTTGTGAGCATTAAGCCGACTAACACTGACAGTCTTTGACCCAATTCAAATCGTAAACATCTAATTAGACACATCCATTTCTTCTCTCAATCCCGTCTTTTTAGGTTTGATGCGTTGTTGTAAAATGGTGACTATAATGCTTCTTACCACGATCTGAATAGTTCAGATTTGTTCAGGGTATGTGTCATGTACATTTTCTGACAGTGAAAATACTTGAACATAGTGAACAAGCCAAATATTTATAAAAAAAATATATTGTCGATCGAAAATGTGACCATTTGAGATACATTGGCTTCCTCATTAACCCTTTACCTAACATGAAAAGCAGACGACACTTGAAAAAAAAATTCTTGAATAACTATTTTTTTTCATTTTTTGTCTCAAAAACATAGGTTATGACCCCTCGTTGGAACGAGCTCGACGAGCTCGTTCCAACGAGGGGTCATAACCTATGTTTTTGAGACAAAAAATGAAAAAAATAATGAAAATTAATTGGCGATTTTTGAGAATAGCGCTGGCCGGTTTTGGCCGTTACGTTAGGTAAAGGGTTAAAAGCCCCTCCTCGCAAACTCGCAACCACTAAGAACATGTGTATGTGAGGTGTATGTGACTTAGGATACAGGTGAGATCTCAAGTCGTTTCTGTCGTTAACGTGAACACTGAAGAAATGAACCACCTGAACACTTACAAACGACAGGTCCTCCTTATTTCTAATGGGGTTCCGCGATTCAAGATTATGTTTTTGTTTCATTTTTATCACGAAGACATCCGGTGATTTCCCCCACGAAGTTGGACTTTTTTTTTTCGTTTCCAATAATTTGATGTACTTATGTTGAATGGGACTCTCTCCTATTTAAACCCAGTCCATCCATCCCAATAGTAAGCGCGTTCCAACCAAGACTGTGGTCACTAAAATGGATACGGGAACACATCTTACCATACTAACAGTCGCTACACATGTGCGCTAGCACCATCCAACACCATGGTAACGGTGTCACAAAATGTGATAAATGACGTCCTGAGTCCTGATGTTGAAGAAATTATCCGCATATGATATACCACTAATGTGCAGGTTTAACCCTTTACCTAACAGGAAAAGCAGACGACACTTGCAAACAAAATTCTTGAATAACTAATGTTTTTCATTTTTTGTCTCAAAAGCCCGGGTTATGCCCCCTCATTGGAACGAGCTCGACGAGCTCGTTCCAAAAAGGGGTCATAACATATGTTTTTGAAACAAAAAAAGAAAATAAAATTAAAATTAATTGGCGATTTTTGAGAATAGCGATGGCCGGTTTTGGCCGTTACGTTGGATAAAAGGGTTAAAAAGGTAATCCATGTTACACTCCACTGATACCTCCCGAGTTGAAATAGTAGAGGGCGGGGTTAGTACACACCCCTTTGATATCTTCTCCTCTTTTTATCGTTAATTCTTCTCTTGTCGGAAATGTTGGTCTTTTCCTCCACCAGAAAAAAAGATTATCTACCCCCTGATTATAAATCCTGCTTTCGTGTCCAGCAACGAGGTAATAATTAAATTTATGGCATTAAATTTGGAACCTTCGATGAAAAGAAAAAAAAGGCAGATCCCTGTGCAATAATAATAGGAGCCCCAAATGTTTATGCATGCAATCTGAGCACCCAGATGGTGTATCCCCCTCGTTGCTTGAAGTTTTCCAATTCCTCCATCTAAGAAGAACAGTTTCCTTGACGTTGGCATAATATGTCACAACGTTGCATTATACTTTGCCACCTTGGAGCTACAAGCTCACCGTAATATTTGAAAAATACCTCTTAGTAGTATAAACTACAGTAATATCTTGCAGAATGGTAAAAAGTCGTTTTCATTATTTTGATTAGCGTACACGCTGGTGGGAAATTCTTTGGTGCCAATTGAATTTTTCTTCGGTGCCAAATGCATTTCTTTGGTATCAAATCATAGAGTTTAGTGCCAAATGGAATGTTCTTGTCAATTAGAACAAATTAACCATGTATTAATTTATCCTCTTAATGCAATAAGGCGCCATCTGCAATGCTTCAGCATTGCAGATGGCGACTTTTTTGTACTCGAAGTACGATATTTTAAATTTAGTATTATAAAACTCCCAGAGATGATAAAATATAAAAAAAACCTGAAACTAATAAATAAATAAAGTAAAAGGCTATTTATTATTTACCCTTTACAAAATAATTTCGGAATTGGTTTTTACTCTCATGAATAAGCTAGTAGAAAATATAAAGGATATCAAGTGTTTTCGAGTGGATACCAAAAATTATCTCATGAGTGACCGAGACAAATGGTTATTTTTCCGGAGCGCTTGTGCGAGCGAAAATAACCATTTGTATCGGTCACAAGTGATATAATTTTCGGTACCCACTTAAAAACATTAGATTTTTTTTTTATTATACGCTTTTTATAAGAATCTGATAATTCCACTCGTTTCAACCTTGAATTGATGCATGAAAGTAAACAGCGCATTAAATCGTTGATACGTGGAAGTGATTTGATTGATACTCGGAACAGATAGCGTCTTGCAATCTGATTCAGCTGGCGGGGTTTTCAATCCAAACATGGCCTGAAAGTCCATGATATAAGTTTTTGGTTTGGTACGTCATTTGAAAGGAGGTACCAAAACCAAAAACTTATATTGCGGACTTTCAGGCCATGTTTGGCCCAGCGGCTTTATGCATCAATTCAAGGTGAATACATGTTGAATTATTGCTGGACATGATCGGTAGCCACTCAAAAACACTAGATTTACTTTTCATTATACGTTTCATAAACAAACTGATCATTTCCAGTGATAATTTGACTCGTATTCACCTTGAAGTGATGCTTTGAAAGCCACCATTTAGATGGATACTGTGAATGTGAAAATTTCTATATCTTCACAGTGGGGGATACGATTTCTATCTTTCCGCAATTTCTTCGATAATCTATTGTTTAGCGTATAATAAAATTTATTATCTTCCATAAGGCTTATGAAAAGGATTAAGCAAGACAAAAACAAATAAGTAGCAAAGAAGAAATGTTTTGATAACAGTCAGATTATAAAGATAAGCTGTTAATTCAACTGACCCACAACAAAGAGCCAGGACAGATTACTCAACCCTTTACCCAACGAATCGTCCGCATCTGCCCGCGTAATGTGCAAATTCAGCAGCTGAAAAAATATTACTTTTCAAAACAATTCAACAAAACCATATCATGTGACCCCTCGATGGAACGAGCTCGTTCCACCGAGGGGTCACATGATATGGTTTTGTTGAAATTTTCTGAAAAATTTGAAAAAATGATATTTAAAATAGTAAATTTTGATATCGTCTGCACTGGGTAAAGGGTTAGCAGGCATGAATTCTGTGTCGCCAGACAGTTATTTTTATGGAAAACGACGCACGGAAATAATAAAAAACAAAGCCTTTGAGGTCGACCAAAAGTATATTTCTAGTGTCAAATATTGGGGGCAAATCAATAGAAAATTTGCAGACGCCATGTCCCTTTTTCGGTTTAGCCCCTTTTCATACCCACCCACAACCTTGTACAACATTTCTACTGCCATTTTCAGACATCCACCCCGCTTTCCCCATTGAAATTACGAATTGCTTTGACAAACATCAAAATAGGTATGGAAAGAAGGGACCACCAAAAGTTTACGAGATGTTATGTGTGGGGTGGGTGGGTCTCATGGGCGCGCTAAAAACGTGCGTTCTCAAATTATGCAATTGTTCATAATTTTCTGTAATGTATCATTATTTATGTTCCAAACCGCTGAGATAATGCTGTAAATCAACCCTAATAGGTTAACTGCAACACATGAAGCCTTTATATGTGTTAATATAATGTGAAATCTGTGCAAATGTCACAAATAATATAATATTAGAACGTTTCTGTTCATGTTCTATCGGTCGATAGTACCTGAGTTTGTGTGATTTCTGAAAGCTGCTTCAGGTTTTATTTCAGAAATCACACAAACTCAGGTACTATTGACCGATAGAACATGAAAAGAAACGTTCTAATTATTTTATTATGCCGAACAAAAAATAACGTTCATTGTTAAGTGTTAACTGTAGCATGCCATCAATCTTGTAACAACAATGTAGTCGAATCCAAAAACATGACGTCATTTCGAACGAATGACGTCTCTTCGAAAATGACTTGTCACAAGTGCCGTCGCTTTGGGAGTTTCTATATCAACAAATGCCAGTGTTTACAGCTGTTCATGTTATAATTCATTGTTAATGCTTGTGTGATAAGTGGTATAAATTAATGGAATATAAACTCATGTTTCTCGGACGACGGCAGTTGATAGAATTAAGCGGAGTGAAACAATTTATTTTGAACTTGAGGCGGAGGTTCGGTGAGGACGTGGATTACTAAACTTGTGGAAAAATAATTCATTGAGGTCATAACTCATATTCAGGATTCACTGAGGTGGTGAACAACACGTGAGTTTTTAATATTTCTGATTCTTTTGAATTCATTGTTTGCAGTTAAAATTGAAAACACACCCACTGAAGATGCCCATTTGTTGGTAAGTTTGTGTCTACCGGTGACGAAAAAAGCTAAACGGACACGGCGCCAGCGTTTGGTGAATGGTGTTGAGAAATTGAGGGCGTACGTAATCGGCGCTGATCAATCGAAGTGGAGCTTATATTTTCTTTGTTCTCTTGTCTCCAGGGAAGAACGTTCCGATAGTACCCATGTTTTGCCCCAAAACTCCAGTACTATGACTTTTAGAAGGTGTCAAATTAACCAATCACGGCTGATGTTACAAACGTGAGGCATAATAATGCATGTTGGTGGAGAGGTGGGTGTCTGGTTCTCAGCGTGGATAATATGCCGGACAATTTTTGGGGAAAAGTGCTTTATACTGCACCAGATACAACATGAATTAATGTAAAAATGCGCTGATATTCTATTCACTCCATGGGCTTCACTTATTCACTCGAATGCTAAAAGGTATTTCGAGAATATTTTCTGTTGTTTACTCGTTGTCATTGCTTTAGTGTTATAACGGAGAAGGGGTGTGAATGAACTGATTGTGACAACTGCCCTGTTTCAACCCGGTTAACAGTTCCAACACGCTTTTAAATTTTAAATATTGTTGCATGACCTAGTCACAATATAATATTCAGTATAGTTTATCTTGCTATTATTGTGTATTAAGACTTTACCACGTGTGTCTTTGGTAACTTGAGATTTTGGAAAATTGGCAAATATCATTTTCAACTGATTTTTAATTGAGAATTAGGCAAAAAGAAACAAAAAATAAATAAACCATACATACTAACAAGATTAGTACATGGGGTCACTTATGGAATCAATGATGCAAACTCCAGAAAGCATCAAGTAAAAAATTAATAAATGGATCAGAATGGCTTGAATTTTTTGTCATTTTTAGCTTACTCTTATGGTACAAATCAGGGGAATAATTTTAAACATTTTATTTACGTCAAATCATGGGAATGGGGTTGGGCATATCTTAGGCCACCATTCATACTTTCATGGACATTGAGCTGTTCTAGATGAGTTTTTTAAAGATTTTTGAAGCCTCATTTTGCAAACAGGAAGTGAACCTAACCTTTCGGGGTAATAATAAGTTGTAACAAGTACCTGGAATCACTGGTGGAATCAAGCTAATCAGCTTTCCATACCTACTATGATGTTTGTCACAGCAATTTGTAATTTCAATAGGAAAGCGGGGATAGGCGTCTGAAAATAAAAGTAGAAAAATTGTGATAGGTATATGATGAACCCGGAAACCGATTTGTCACTTTAACAAACCAGCAATAATTCAATTGTTGCTAACTGAGCATGAAATCTAAAGTCCATTATGGCGCACTTGTTGAACGCCACACTGGCTATCTGATAACTGAATAAAAGGAGCAAGAGAGGCAATATTCTCCTGTAGTCATTATCTGTGTAATTATGGCCAATTAATAGGTGATTATTGTAATAACAGTACATCCCACATGTTCTGTTCACACACCCATATTATGCATCCGGTCTGTCACGAATGTCAAAATATGCCAAAAATATGAGACTTTCAAAGGAACTTAAAAGTGTTAAGTCTGAAGGGTGTAAGGCTGTGGGTCACAGGAGGAGATATGGGGGTGTCCTATGCTATTGGTTAGAGGAGATGCGGTATCGGTGAGAAAGTATAGGCACGTCGTAATGTAGTGGAGCTACAGAGCTCATATGTAGAATAGGGGCAGTCTCAATCCTATTTATGATATGATCATCAAAAAGCTATATATTAAATTACGAAACAAATGTTGAACGGTTTTCTTTAAAATGTGATGCTTAGGAATGGTAATGCGACAAGAAAGTCTAAGTACGATAAGGGCATTAACTCTTGTCGATAGAGCTGTAGGTTTTTAAATTTCTTGTTCGGTTTCGGTTTTGGTTTTTCAGGTGGAGTAAAATCTCGGTTCGGTTCTGTTTTCGCTTTGTTCATGAGGCCAAGTAAAATTCAATAAAACTCATTCTTATGTCCGGAGTCATAACTGAATGGTAGTGAAAATGAGTGGAACCCAATGAATGCCCGAAATAAGCTATAATACACGAAGAACCGGGAAGGCCAATATAATAATTACCTAAATATACAGAACTTTTATTGTGCTTGGCCATTTTTCGAGGTCTGACACCTACACGCAACTTGAAGAAAGCTGCAAACACAACTAAACTGAAATGTCGGAAATTCACTGAATATAGCCCTCCCAGAGTAGTGAGATTACCCAGACACTGCCATTGGCAGTATCTGGGTACTCTCACTACTCTGGGATGGCTACATTCTGTGAATTTCTGCAGCAAGAGAGTATTTAATAAAAAACGAAAAACCTTAGATTACGGGATATCGACGGTTTCGGTTTCGGTTTTTTAAAAAAACTAAAAACCTCGGTTCGGTTTCGGTTAACCTACAGCTCTACTTGTCGAAATACTTGGACACACCTGGTTCGCAATCACATTCATGATATTATCATCAAAAAGTTATTCATTCAGTTTGGGAAAAATTGAGCTGTCTTCTTTAAAAAAGACGATGGCAAGAATTGGGGAATGGCAGCCCAATAGAAGGACGGTCCCATTGAAGGACGGGCGAAAGGACGAGTGGAATCCATTCCTATAACCCCTACCAATACGTCTGGGATATAAAAAGCGTCGATACACTGATCATTCATAAAAAGCAAATAATCGGGGTTGTAAGCATCACTTTTAAGAACGAATTCGTCGAAAAAGACGTACCGAATAGACGGATAGCAATAATTTAAGAAGCATCGTTATCTTTGAATTGATCGTAATATTGTGCCCCAGAGCCATGGTGTGAATTCATTATTGGAGCTTTTAACGCCCAAGTGTGATTGGCTGATGCAGGAATAGCTAAGCTTTCAGCCCAGAAGTAGCTTATTGTATGTTATTATACTTCATGAATAAAGCTAGACAAAAGACGACGTCTGATTGGACAGATACAATTTGCTAATTTGCGTGATCATGCCTGCTGACTCCTCCCATTCTTGACAACGTGTGATAGTCCATCGCGACGGTTGTTATTGTTTGTAATAACACACGCTATGACGCGGTGATTTTGTAATATCACACGCTAAACCCGAAAATTTCCGAAATGGAGAAAATAACACACGCTATTTCCGAAGATTTCCGAAGTTTTTCTCTCGCCTCAAATCAGACGACAACAACAAACATGGCTTTCGCAAATATTACCGATGTAAATATCGAGGCACTTTTAAGGTCAAAGGACAGTTCAACTAAGCGAAGTGTTGATAGAAGTGTAAAGTTGTTCAGGAAATTTTTGGGCATAAAGGGGAAATCAACTGAATTTGAAACATTCGACGTATGTGTCTTAGTCTGCCTATTTGTTATTGATTTATTTATAACTTTGAAAGAAACATTCCTTTCAAAGGTCATTCAGTATAATAAAACACATAGTGACCGTTGTTCAGTGTGTTATGGTAGATTAGCACCCTCAGAAAAAATTTAACGCCCTCGACTTCGTCTCGGGCTTTAATTTTTTTCTTCGGGTGCTAATCTATCATAACACACTGAACAACGGTCACTATGTTTATAATATCACCATCTGTGGCTCATTCTGTCAGTTTGCAACAGATAAATGACCGATTATAAAAATCAGTCGCCAGTCGGCTTTAAAATGGAGCAAAAACGCTTGGTTTGATTGAAATATGTGAAAATTAGTCAACTGTTTAACATGTAGTTACAGAAATACGTACTGTAAAACGCTTGGTTTGATTGAAATATGTGAAAATTAGTCAACTGTTTAACATGTAGTTACAGAAAATACGTACTGTTGCTTAGCAAGTATATTAATCTCTTCGGGAGATGTGCGAACGTATATGATAATTACGGCATCTCTTATCTTTGCGTTTGTCAGAGGAGAACTCAGTGTGGGCGATACCACTCCACACCCCCACACCCACCTCATGCCCACCCTCTGGAACTATACAGTACGTGGAGAGTGGATTGTAACTAAATCACCCGCGGAGTAGAGTTATCACCCAAACTATAACTTCCAAATTTTGTACATATGGACAAAAAACACAAGCAATGTTTCAGCCAACGGACCTCCGGGTTTAACCCGGAGGTCCATTGGTTGAAACTTTGCCTGTGCTTGTTATGCTTTGCAACAAATTTGCAATTATTGCTTGGGTGGAATTTCCACTCTGCGGGTGATTTAGTGATAATAAACTCTCCACGTACTGTATATGCGCAGTCAATTATAACTCAAACACTAATCATTAAAAACCCTCTGTGTTAGAGTTAAATTACAGTTATTTATAGTAGTCCGTGGTAATTACTTCAAAATTATGTTGTTATGTTTGCTTCCGCGTCCAACAATATTATTTTAATCTCAAACGCGTATTAATTGTCCCTGTCCGTAAACTAAAGCTATTTAAAGAAATCCATTTGGCGAAGACAAAACGTGTTTTATTACCATTTCTGACACCAAGGTGAGAAATTTCTCATGCAATGGCGATCCCATCCGACTATTCTTATGACAGAAGCTATTTCTTCTCTTTATTTTTCTGGTTCTTTTCTTTTTTCTTTTAATCGTAAATTCATTTCAACTTTCGTTAGTGTTGAGGCTGACAATGGAATGAAATCTCCAATAAATTTTACGGTGCGTAACAACCGTTACTTATTCCCAGTTCCGTATTCGACATTCGTTGTCAACCGATGAAATAGGTTGATAACAAATGCCGAATATGGAACTGGGAATAAGTAACGGTGTGTCACGTCCGTTAAATTGTATTCCATGGCATAGTTTTCTACTCCTCCGGGAACTGGCTCGACCACCTCGATCTGAAGGCATTTGGACACTCGATGCGATGCGACCATTTCGAACGTCACGATACAATAACAAATCGTCGCCTGAATGCTAGAATGTCCTATGTCCCCTATGGGACATAGGACATTCTAGCAATCAGGCGACGAAATATCAAATTTTTTATTCCATATTGACATTTCTATATGTGGCGATGCCTCTATTGTGAATCTCGCTGTACAAAAAGTACAGATCCCAACTACGACGAGACCAATGTGCGGTCAAAAAATTAAAATCATTAAATATAATTTTGAATCGTCCAGTTTCGATCCTGCCATATACGGATTTAGTTGATACCATATATACCACATTAGAGGTGTTTATTTATGTATTTATTTATTGGTGTTTAAGGTCACATACTTATGCACAATGGCTAATCGGGACCGTGACAGTTTTACGGGTGGAGAAGGCCGGAGTACCCGGAGAGAATCACCAAGCATCGACGAGCAACTGTTAGCTCATCAACATTCTAACTCTGTTCAAGCTCCGCCCAAGCAGGGCTACAGCAATTGAAGACATGTGCACAATCGACGTACAGTGCGCCTTACTACACGGTGTCATCGTGTCCCCATGTAGGCACCCGGGATAAAGTGCCTTGCCCAATGACACAGCGCGGGTCGTCCAGGACGGGGATCGAACTCGGGACCTCTAGCATAGAAGTCCAACAGTCTACCACTGAGCCACCGTGCTCCCTACCACATTAGATCACCAACAGTATGTGTCACTAATAATGTGTGCCCTATTCATTTATTTATTTATTGGGGTTTAACGGAACTTTCGACAGCCAGGGTCAACTTATGTCGGACTGTTTTACGGGTGGCGGAAGCCGGAGTACCCGGATAGATCCACCCATCAACGGCGAGCAACTGCCAGACCCCCATGCGTACTCACCCCACACATGCAGGGTAAGTATTGCGTGAAGACAAGTGCACCATCGACGTGAAGTACTCCTCGGTAGACAGCGCCACCGTGCCCCATTGTGGGCAATCGGGATGAAGTGCCTTGCCCAAGGACATAACGCAGTTTATGCCTCGCCTAACTAACGGTCAAATGTAAAGCTGACATTGACAACATGTGTGTTATATTCCGAACTCGGTGCGCGATACATCCAATTTGTACCCCAATAAATGCCACTGGAAAGAGTCCATTTGACGGACATTATTAGGCCAAATAAAAAAAAAATTGTTCGCGATCAATTATTTTTTGTAAATCAATAAGGGCGGGAGATTTTTATTTTTCGTCCTTTTTTTTGGTTTGTTGACTGGTTGAGTGCTGGAAGCCCATTTTTGAGCTCCATTCTCAAGGGCAGGTGCAAACAACCTTTTCAGTAAATTTTAAAATTGTTTTTATTCATTTAAACTAGACTCTTTAAGTCTCAGATTCAACAGGTTGATTTTTAAGATATTCATATTTCCTGTTTCGTCACTCATTACTGTTATTACTGGTATTCTTCATTCTTCATACCAAGCTGTCTTTTTCATTCTTATTGGAATTATTTCATGTTTTTATTTAATCTTTTTATTTCATTATTAACATGTTTTCTTTTTAAGGCCATATAGCCTTAACTACTGGTGTGGCGTTAAGCCCCAATAAATAGATAAATACAAGGTACAACACCATAAAAATTTCATTTTCTCTGCATATAGTTCACATTATCTTTAAAGTGAATTTATTTCATCTGTATGGATTTTCCTTGTTACAATTTATGGGAGAGTGCCTATAGACACTCTCCCATAAATTGTAACAAGGCGTGAAACAATTTTGCCAACCAAGGAAAATTTATCACTCTTCCAGTTAATAAAGGAGTATCATATTTATTTGTTTATTGGTGTTTAAGGTCACATACTTATGCACAACGGCTAATCATGATCGTGGCAGTTTACGGGGGGGGGGGGGGGGGACCCGGAGAGAACCACCGAGCAACGACGAGCAGCTGCCAGCTCCCCAAACATCGTAACCCCGTACTGCAGCACAGGCCGGGTTAGATTGGTTGAAGACATGCGCACCATCGACGTGCAGTACGCCTTAGTACACGGCGTCATCGTACCCCCTTGTAATCGGGGTTAAGTGCCTTGCCCAAGGACACAACGCGGGAGTCCGAATCGATCGCTCTGACTGTCACCCATCAAAGGACTAACCGGGCTCGACGTTGCTTAACTTGGGTGATCTGACGAGAACCAGTTACAAATAAAGGAGTATCACACATATTTGTATTCAGTTTACGTGCACCTTTTTCAAAAAGTAAATACGATCCACGTAATATTTGAGTTATTTTCTTCAGAACATAGCAAGTTGGGTGTTTAGAGAACAATTAAAATAAACAGACACTGTATGTTAATCATGCTTTAACCCTTTACCCAACGAATCGTCCGCATCCGTTCGCGTAATATGCAGATTCAGCAGCTGAAAAAATATTATTTTTCGAAAAAATTCAACAAAACCATATCATGTGACCCCCTCGTTGGAACGAGCTCGTCGAGCTCGTTCCAATGAGGGGGTCACATGATATGGTTTTGTTGAAATTTAGGAAAAAAATAAAAAACGATATTTAAATTCATAAATTTTGATATCGTCTACGTTGGGTAAAGGGTTAAAGTCTGGCGATCTCATACAAAATTTGGAAGACACTGCAAGCCAATAAAACACTGACGAACAAAACCTTTTCTGGCTTTATTATTTCACGCGCAAACGTTACAGGATGATGAGTATGAGTGTACTGATATATATAAATATATATACATATGTTTATAACAGGTACAAACGCCCACAGCTGTTAGAAAGGTACATGATCGTTACATATGATATATGATGAAGATACCTATAGATCATTCATGGGTCACCAAGTAAAACAAGCAGTTGTATTGCGTGAAACATTTCCATATTTGTTAAAAACAAACTTCCTGTCAGGTTGACAAATGAACTCTTAACGACAAATGGTGAGACTACTTGTTACGCACAGAATGGAAACCCTTTGCCCGATCTTTGTTGAGACTGTACACGAGAACAAGTCATCATCAAATGCTTCTCCCGAGAAACGAGAGAAACAGAAACAAATACCACCTGTTTTCAGCTCACAGCTACAGGTTACAATACAGTGTTTTTTTCCATTGACGACATTACTAATCTTTCCCCCTCTCCCCATCTTATCAAGCTGATTTGGGAAAAAAACAACCATCTATCCATTTAGTTTGTCATCTCATGAAAACAATATACTGAAAAAAATATAGGTCGCCATGTGAATTTTGCCTTTAAATTTGGAGCTTACTGTACTCCCGTCCAGTTTTGCACTGAATGAAATAGACATATTTTTACCTACCTCAATTACCAACCACCCAATTTTAATCTTCCCTCACACATTTCAGAAGACAATAGTCACCAATATTTTATATCTTTTCCAAAACATGCACTTTAAAATTTTATTCACACTTACAACCTCAGTTCATTTTCCACCAATCGGATTATTCCAGGAACTTTTATCCTCCATTAAAGGTTGGGTGCAAATCACTAAAGGCGCTGTTTACCACGAAAACATTGTATTGCAACCTACAGTGTGTGCTGCTATCTTTATGGGAAACACCTTTTTCGATGTTTGTCGGTCACCATAACAGTTTGCAAACGATACTGCGCTGGTGGAACCCAAAGACTCCCACGCCATCTAATCACAGGACACTTGACCGCGGAATCAACAAGTCATTCATCATTCTAGTTCTTAACCGAATCGTGTTCTTTTTCTTTCGTTTTTTTTTTCGTGGTACAGGAAAATAAAAACGCGAACACTAGATCGATATTAGCCCGGGGAAAAGTTCGAACTCTGAGCCGCACCCTGTGGGAATTTCGAGTTACGAACGTTTCGTTGAAAATGCATGTCGGCGATTAAAACCGTCAGCGAAATATCGAGATGTCGCGAACATTTCTCGGCAACGAAAATAGAAATAAATAAAATGCTGCCTTGAGCAGTGTGTGAGAGATAGGTCGACTTTCGCAACACAACCCTTCGGAGTTGTCAATGTGCCTGTCATAAATGAATGATGTTGAAGAACGAAGCTGTGAACATGTGTTTTCCAGGTTGTTCCCCTCACAATAATAATAATAATAATAATAATAATTCTCTGATTACCCACTGTCGTCTGCAGTGTAGAGTATTTTTACTAATCTTTTCAACATATTCTACAACCTTGGTCGGGTTAATCTATATTAATCTGACACGGGAATGTACACCGCAAGAATCTGTTTTCCGGCTTGAAACATTTCATACGAACTGGCTGAGATTCGAAACCCTACCGAGAAAGTTTCCTTCGCCACCAACAGCCAAGCAGTGCGAAACTATCCTGAACCACGGACACGAATCGACAACCATCTACCGAGAAACTATACTGAACTGCACAAAATGCTCGGCCATAGGTAGCGGAGTGGCCTGTGTGTCTCAGTATAATTTTCGGTTGTTGGAGCAGTGGTGTGCTTGATACAGCACTGTTCCGCTAGGAGACTGGAGCCGTAGAAAGAGGGAGAGAGAGAGAGAGAGAGAGAGAGAGAGGGGGGGGGGGGGGGTCTTAAATGTGAATGTTTGGCATCTGGGGAAGGGGGTGCAGTTGGAAATTTTGAGGTGGCACACCCTCAACCAAGAACTTCTGGCGACGTCGCAGTATTAAAGTGCGAACCAATTTGATGCAAGTCCAAGTATCGCGCATTTGTAGCAGAGAAGCATTAGTGTTTACCTGTTCTACTTGACAATATCTTTTGAAAATGAGGAAAGTTAACATTGAGTTTACCAGAAATTAACCCTGTTCAGAATACGAAAGGCAGACGACACTTGTAAACCAAATTCTTGAACAAGTAATTTTTTCATTTTTTGCGTCCAAAACATAGCAGTTGACCTCTCATTGGTTCGAGCTCAACGAGCTCGTTCCTCCGAGGGGTCAGAAGATATGTTTTTGAGACAACAAATGAAAAAAATAATGAAAATTGAGTGGCGATTTTTGTGAATAGAGCTGACCGGTTTTGGCCTATAGATTGGGTAAAGGGTTAACATGACTTTGACTATCACATACGCAAGGTGGTTAAACTGCAAAACTTGTGTACAACTAATATAGAATGCTGCGAGGACGTTTGGTAACTACTCGATGGTCATTAACCCTTTACCCAGCGCAGACGATATCAAAATGTATTAATTTAAATATGGTTTTTTAATTTTTTTCGAAAAATTTCAACAAAACCATATCATGTGACCCCTCATTGGAACGAGCTCGATGAGCTCGTTCCAAAGAGGGGTCACATGATATGGTTTTATTGAAATATTTCGAAAAATAATATTTTTTCAGCTGCTGAATCTGCATATTACGCGGACGGATGCGGGCGATTCGTTGGGTAAAGGGTTAACCCTTTGAATTCTGGTGGTATATTCCATGCCAGTTCAATGCCAGCAATTGGAAGAGTCCAGATTCATTATTTGGGGTAGACCAATCAATATTATCAACGAGTAGCCTCGGGGATCCACGTTGGAAATATTGATTGGTCTACCCACACATTTACTGAACACCCATCCTATTTAATTACGTTATGACGTATCAAATTTCTGGTCGGAGAAACGGCCGCTCGGGTTCAAAGGGGTAACATTGCTTCACGGAGAATGTCGCCTGCCAACTGAGCTGAGCTCTTGTGAGTTCTTAACGTGTCTTTCCGGACTAGGTTGGTTACTGGGGTGTATTAATGGTTGTCCAAATTTAACACCGTGACGTAAACATAATGGCACGAAGCGCAGTTGAACATTTATATTTGTGAAACAAGATTGAACTGGTTAAATTCCTTGTTGCGTTATGGGAAAGAATTGTTTCTTGAATGTTCGGTGTGTTGGAGTAAGGTGCAGAGCAGCCAGTCAGAGTATCCCCGGACATCGTATCGATGTAGTGAAGAGGTCCTTACAAATCAACCTCTGTAAACAAGTCATTCAATAACTTCACCTTCAAAAAAAAAGGATTCTTAAGAAAGAAAGGAAATTAGAAATTGAAGGCCCTTTGGGACGATGCGCGCCCCCTACACTCTAAATACCACAACCCAGATACTTGCCGGTACCTCGTTATATATGGAGAGCAATCAGTTTGCAGGTGAAACAAATTAATATTGTCAGTCTGAAGTCTTATTGTCGCACATTGAAGATATTAATTGGTCCATTCCACAAAGCGAATATGGCCTTTTCCAATACAAGTTACATGACTTACTTTCAGAGTGGATACTAATCTGTAATAACATCCGAGATATTATCAGTGTCTACGGACTTATTGACGATGATCAGAGAGGCGGGGCACTCTTCAGGCTGATGGTGGAACGTTGGAGTGACCAGACTGTTGGAGAAGTTTTAGTAACGCACAGGCAACAAACATCAGTTATTTGGTAACCATTGTTCTTTGCAGGTGTGGCGTATAGTGGCTTTACTGTTGTGTTTGATCCCCACAGTAATAATAATAATAATTATTTGTCTTTCCACTGATCACTGATTTGTCGCGATCCTTTAACGAGGATTCCTACATTAACCCTGCCCTGCAGCGGTCTATTCCTCGCCACTCCCCATCCTAATCTCCCAGACTTCTGTCAAAACGTGTTTCATAATTCCTCCTATCGGCGCCTACTCGATCCCTATTTAACCACAAAATTGACCCTTTCCCTCATTTCATTCCCCATCCACTTATCCTTCATGTTTCATCCCATTTTCCATTATTTCCCGGGTGTTTTGTTCTACGAGGCAAATATTTGGGGCATCCTCATTTTCTCCTAAATTCCACATTTGGCACCCCCTTTCATCACCTTTTCCAACCCCATCAACTACAGTGATCTCCATCTCACTTTGAACAACAAAGACCCCCCCCCCCCCCTCCCACCACCTTACGATCCATCTCGGTACCTCTCAAAAGCTGAGCCATATGGCGAACACGCTCTAAATCATTTGGGTTAAAAATAAACCCCAATCAATTGGGTTGAGTGAGTGTGAACCCAGTTGGTTTCACATTCACTCACCCAGTTGATTTTGGTTGATTTTTAACCTAACTGATCTTGGAGTGCAGCATTTAAGCAGTTCTGCAGCTTCAAATGAAAATTGGAATGAATTATTCGTCGCATTATCAGAGCGTGAATTTGTAATGGGCGTGTTGAGTTTGTATGAAGTGAGTATTTCATATAAAACTTAAGACTCCCATTGCACATACTTACTCCGATAAAGCGACCGATAATTCATTTCAATTCTTCTAATTTAATTTAGAGAGGTTGATTGTATTATAATAAACACGCACTAGACTGAGATTTTCACCATTCATACCACGTTAGACACGTCCTCAGTTTTTCAACAGACGGGACAGTTGAATAGGTGCAGAAAAAAGCAAAAACATTCATGCGATAGGAAAATCATTCATCGATATCCGACAAACTCATTAACCGCATGCAAGTAAATCGTCGGATATGATTATGACATACTTCCTCCAGTGGGTTGAGATTTTGTAAATAAAGTAGAGCAAAAGCAAGACGACCCCATCGAGAAAACCCAAACACAAATAGCATCTTAGATTTAATGTTCTCGAATTTCTTTTTTTGGAAGGTGGAATTCTATAGCAGAGCGGGGAGGTATGCGGACAGAGAATTCCGACCCGATGGCGACCCGAAACCCGATCGAACTTCTATGTCCTCTTTTGGGTTCAGCAGTGTATATGCGTTTAAGGTTATATGAGCCATAATTAAGTGCGTACCGTTAAAAGCCAGAGGCTCAAGGCACTCTTAAAAGCCAGCTTAGATCCACTTGTCTCCAGCGATGGCAGAGATGGGGTGGGTTGATTTGGGTAAGTGGAAGAGAGTGAGAGATTTCGTTGATTTGTTTAACTGGGATGGAAAGCTTCTGTATCAACTGCTTTTTGGACAAACATAAATAAAAATAAAACTCATCATCAGAAACATTTTAATAAATGAAGCACCGGGTTGTACCCGGTGCTTCATTAATTAAATGTTTGATGATTATTCCTATAATTGGTGTTTGTAATTTAATATTATTGCGTCCGTGGAAATATTGCCCACCCGTGGAAAGTGACCAGTCCACGGTGACTGTACTGCATAGTTGTAAGCGCGGAATACGGTATTAACCCTTTACCTAACATGAAAAGCTGACGACACTCGCAAAAATAATTCTTGAATAATTATTTTTTTTTCATTTTTTGTCTCAAAAACATAGGTTATGACCCCTCATTGGGACGAGCTCGACGAGCTCGTTCCAACGAGGGGTCATAACCTATGTTTTTGAGACAAAAAATGAAAATATAATAAAAATTAATTGGCGATTTTCGTGAATAGCGCTGGCCGGTTTTGACCGTTACGTTGGGTAAAGGGTTAACTGCGACAACACAAGGACACCCACTAACGATGTCCATGTGTTGTCTCGAATAAAACGGCAATACACAGTATCAAAGTACAAATATCTGTCCCATGCAGTTACGAAAAAATGGGCCTTTGAAATTCGTTTCTATTTTTTAGCCACGGAGTTTCCCATGGTATGGAAGCATGCGAATGGCATTTTTGCATGAATCTAGAATACGCCGCACAACAATATCACACGTTAAATGTGGTTGAAGACGGTCAATCGGAATCGAAATTGAAAATGAGGATGGAGCTAGAAATTCGGCCCCTCTCGTAACGAGATCATACGCTACTCGAGAAACATTCTTTGAACAAACCGAAACCCACACAATTACAGGCGACTGAATACCAAAGATCAAAGTGTTGTCATAGGTGGTTTATAAGAAGAAGATAGTCTTTTAAATTGTTTGTAGCATACACTACGGACTTTCCACGAGTGGGCAATAGTTCCTCGGAAGCAATAATATTAGATTCCAATCACTAATTGTAGGAGTAGTAGGGAGCGCGGTGGCTCAGTAGGTAGAGGTGCAGGCTGCAAACCGAGAGGTCCTCTGTTCGAATCCCACCTGCTGCAACCGCGTTGTGTCCTTGGGCAAGACACTTCATCTCCATTGCCCGCGTGGGGGCACGATGACGCCGTGTACCAAGGCGTACTGCACGTCGATGGTACGCATGTCTTCAACCAATCTAACCCTGCCTGTGCCGCAGTGCGGAGTTACGATGTTGGGGAGCTGGCAGCTGCTCGTCGTTGCCCGGTGGTTCTCTCCGGGTACTCCGGCTTCCTCCACCCGTAAAACTGTCACGGTTATGATTAGCCATTGTGCATAAATGTGACCTTAAACATCAATAAATTAATAATTGTAGGAGTAATCATCAACAATTTAATTAATGGGTTGCTACATTAATTAAAATTTTACTGATTATGATTTTTATTACCTGGTTGACGCATACGTGGACATCACTACCCACGCGTGGATTATGATCAGTGCACAGCGCCTGTAATCCGCACACCGAGAGTGACAGCAACTTTACGTGAACAGAAATTATCACCTAAAGATAATGTGTGGCAAATGTAATAAAGTTTGGCTCTGTGATTCGAAAAAAACAAAGGTGACAGACAACGGACGACACGCCAAATGATAACAATAGTTGACAGCAACTTGAAGTGGGGTGCACTGCAAAAATATAGGTTCTCTTTAGAACCCATACTGGTTCTAATCTTGTCCTGAGATGGAACCAGTTCCATTTAAACAGTATTTATTTCAAATCAAATAAATTTACCAAGATTAGCGTTCAATTTTAACAGAATATTTATTACATGAACTGAAGTAGATTCAGCAGTAAACTTGGAGCTTATTCAACGCAGTCGCCAAACATTTTGAAACAAAGGAGATATGAACAGTTGGCATATCGAACCAGTTTTGGTTCTGTATAGAACCAAAATTGGTTCGATATGCCAACTGTTCATATCTCCTTTGCTTAATAATGATATAAGACAACCTCGTATGAGCTCTAAACTTACGGCTGAACCCCTCTCAATTTATATTTAATTCTGTTAATATTTAATGTTAATCTTTATAAATTTATTTGATTTGAAATAAATACTGTTTAAACAGAACTGGTTCCATATCAGGGACAAGATTAGAACCAGTTTGAGTTCTAAAGAGAACCTATATTTGTTGCAGTGTGAGCTAAACATCTCAGTGATATGAAAGATTTAAAAAACAGAAATATGGTTATTACTTATCGGCTGTACGTGTCCCGGGCTGATCACTGAAAAACCCAAGAACCACTGAGAGAGTCATGAAATGTTCAAATGATAAATTTGACTGGTCGTCTTACAAAGTTGAAAAAGTACCATATTTGGGATTTTGTTTTCAAAATTTTCTTTTTACTTTTCACACGTGCTTCATGAGGGTATTAACTGTGTCTTTGATTCTCGATGACTTGATAGCGTTATTCGTTGACATCGAACTGCAAAATAACTACGCGAATGTCTCGAGAACTCGGAGCGTGCAGAACCGGGCAAGCATGCCTGGCCGTGACCAAAATCAATAATGTTTCCGATTCTTAATTTTATTTTAATCATGCAAGAAGGATCACATTTCACCAGATATCCTAACCATCATTTTTTCGCTAAACATTTGATATAGGCCAAGTCCCGAGAGCACCGCCAGCATGTATCATATTAGTTATCCTTGTGTTTTCCAGGGTGTATGGAAATTTACACCGGTTTGGGATCTCATACACCCTGAGGCGAAGCCGAAGGATGTATGAGTTCCCAAACCGGTGTAAATTCCCATACACCCTGGAAAACACAAGGATAACGAATTTATTTCCAAGAACTTTGGTGTACTTAATACTTTTACCTACATTGTGGGCAAAAACTGACAGAAAATTTGTACCTTGCAAGTTTCTTAAATAAAACCAGACAAATATGGATGTCATTGGAACTGGCTCAATGAGCCAGTTCCAATGACATCCATATCTGTAATATTTTATTGCACAAAAAATATTAAATTTCCTGTATTTTTATTTTTGTTCTAACATAACCGAGCAGAAGGTATGAATTAATAATTGAAAATGGGTACTTTTTTAGCCATATAGCTTGCTCTTGTATATTCTTGTTTTTACACCGTAGTTAAACACGCTGTAAAAAACAGCCACTGTGGATTGCAAGTTACACCGTACCTCTCAGCCAATCAAAATGCAGCATTTTGTTTCATTTGGAAATAATGTCATTTATCCCATCGTTTGTCAGACCTGCCTTTAGTTTGTAAAATACGTACAATTTAGGACAACATGGGTTTTCTTACAACGTCATAGTTCTCACCTCACAGCAAATAGTCTCCAGCGTCAACAAGGCATTGCATTTGGTGTTTTCTCAATCGACATGTCATCACACGCTTGTCTGTTACAAACTTCGTGAAAAAATATCCCACTCGAATTTTGAGCTATGTTTTTTTCACCTAAGGTAACGGTCATATCTGGACATCGTAATTCACAAAAATTCGCTAATTCAAATTTTATTATTTTTAAACAATTTTCCCACTAAAACATCTTATGATAATCTATTGGAAGGATATCAGCAAGCTCATTCCAATGACGGGCCAAAAATTATACTTTAAGGACAAAGCCGAAAATCTCCACGTATTCAGATGTTTTTTTTCGGAACTTTTTTGTTCCGGCCTTCTTTGGTAAAGAGTTATGCATAGATAATGTCTCTCACACAATATTTACTGAATTACCAAAACTCACATAAATACACACAGCGTCACGATGTTTGAATGCGTTCTTCAATACGGCACGAGTGCCAGCGCGGAAGGATAGAACGAGAGATGCAGCATTCTCTGTTTATTACACACCTCTATGACAAAGAAACCATTAATTTAAGAACCATCAACCATCACACACAGGACATTTCAAACTTTAGAACTCTTTGTTACTTTTGCAATTGACATCCGATTTGTCGGCTGTCGTCGCCGCTTCCGAATTGATCGGGGTCAGAATACGACGCCGATTGCCGATTACGAAAATGGACGGAGTTTAGTTCTTTTGATGGATCCATGACGTCAGGTGGGGAAAAAAAGTCCGTCGACGGAAATCCGTAAGGAAAACGTGTTCCGTGTTTCCGATTTGTGAATTTGGAACTGCAGAAAAAGTAGAAGGCGTGTAATAATGGTCTGGAACTACTCCCTGGAGAAGTACCCAACTTTTGATATCCAATGTTTAGTACTTTACTTCAGAGGAATACAGCGACAGCCATGTGATGGCATAAGTTCAGTATCTTACTATGGCTGGAGCAGTCAATTTTAGCTCACGCCGACCCCGTTGTTGGCGATTGGAGACAATGATGAAGATCTAGGCTTGCAGTTATTTATTTATTTATTTATTTATTGTTTAAGGTCACATACTTATGCACAATGGTTAATCGTGACCGTGACAGTTTTACGGGTGGAGGAAGCCGGAGTACCCGGAGAGAACCACCGAGCAACGACGAGCAGCTGTCAGCTCTCCAACATCGTAACTCTGAACTCTGCACCGCAGCACAGGCAGGGTTAGATTGGTTGAAGACATGCGTACCATCGACGTGCAGTACGCCTCAGTACACAGCGTCATCGTGCCCCCATGTAGGCAATTGGGGTGAAGTGTCTTGCCCAAGGACACAACGCGGTTACCGCAGGTGGGATTCGAACCGATGACCTCTCGGCTTGCAGCCTGCACCTCTACCAACTGAGCCACCGCGCCCCAGGCTTGCAGTTTAATGGAACGATGAAGTTTCACGTCCCGTATGTGCTCATCCAGTTTAGAGGGTTAATGGTTTTGAATCTTTGCCCCTCTAATTCAACTAAGAGTGGTCAGTCTTTTTATAGAGTCTTCAAATATCAAGCTTGTGCAACACGGGAATATTTTATATTTTGCATAGAGAATTCATATTCTACTTTTCATCATCATCATCATCATCATCATCATCATCATCATCATCATCATCTCACGTCACCTTCATCATCATCAGCGCCATTCAAACGTTGCCAATATTGACAACAACAAAGTAAAGGAGAGATTAACCCTTTACCCAACGAATCTCCCGCATCCGCCCGCGTAATATGCAAATTCAGCAGCAGAAAATATATTATTTTCCGGAAAATTTCAACAAAACCATATCATGTGACCCCTCTTTGGAACGAGCTCGTCGAGCTCGTTCCAAAGAGGGGTCACATGATATGGTTTTGTTGAAATATTTTGAAAAAAATTAAAAAATGATATTTAAAATAATAAATTAATTTTGAAATCGTCTGCGTTGGGTAGAGGGTTAAGGACAACAAAACATACACCAACAACAATAGCAGCAGTATCTCATCAACAATAAACGAACACCAATAGAACCAGTAACCACCGAAACACAACAATACCAACAGCCTTAGTTGGTTAAAGGTTTTGCAGCACCACCTCCAGTATTCTGGAAATTATTTCATCTCATTGCAGTGGAGATAAATACCTGCGGCTATAGGATCATATTTCGTGAATGAAAATAAATTTCATTTTTCTTCCCCAAGTCTGTTGACAAAACCAGCGTTGCGTAAAAGATTTCAATAATCAGATTGCTTTAAAATTCACTAGTTGTGTAGCTTATATGATGCATAAACATTCGAACAATAAATGGATTCTACCCAACGTTCAAGGAACTGTCGTGTCAATATTTGACATGAACTCCAAGCGGAAATACATTCCAAAGCAAATAAGAGCCTCATATTATACCACCGAAATTGAAAAGCAACAAACAGACTAGAAACCGATTAAAAGAACGATACGGCCACGAGGACATTGATTATATTGTAACCGGAACCTTTAATATTTTGTTTCGAATACCATTCATTTTATAAGAATGGGTCTATAATACCATAAAATGTAATGCGAGTTATATTTAGTTTTAATTTTTGGTATTTAGTTGAATTGTATTATTTTCCTAAATATTCTAATGTATATATAGAAATAAGAAGTAAACAAGAACGTAAAAAACATAATAAACGCTCCAAAACTGAATACCTGTATGCATAGTATTTAACCTCTTATCCCAAGCCCTCTGGCCACCAGCCCAACTATGTCAATAACACGACGCTGTTATGGTCTGGAACCAGTCCAGTCCTTAAATAGATAATCCAGTTATTTATTTATTGGAGTTTAACGCCACTTTCGATAGCCAGGTCCACCTCGTGTCGGACAGTTTTACGGGTGGAGGAATCCGGAGTACCCGGAGAAAACCACCGGCGAGCAGCTGTCAGACTCCCCAACGTACATAAGCAGGGCTAGCAATGGTTGAGGACTGGTACACCATCGACATTCAGTACGCCTTAGTACACAACGTCACCGTGCCCCCACGTGGGCAGTCGGGATTAAGTGCATTGTCCAAGAACACAAAGCAGTTAACGCTGGCAGACATCGAACCATGAACCACCCGGTTTGAAGTTCAATGCAGTCACCACCGAGCCACCGCGATCCCCCTAAGTAGTTAATCGCCTATGTTTAGATTCGATCGGCTGGAATAGTGCAGTTGGTCGAAAAAGCGAACTTATAGTTCGCTTTTCCGACCAAATGAAATATTCCATTTGATTGAATGTGAAAAAATTCATTTTGTAAATCAACTCAAGTAATTTTTCTCACACTAGCCTTGATTTGATCGAATCTTTAATGACATTTACCATTATCCCTTTGAACCCGCAAGGCCGATTTGTCGACCCAAAGCATAATTTAGTCCCATTTCTGCCTTATTATATTAGGTCTTCACACGGGGCATTTGCAGACTGCAGTTATAATTTTATCCTCCCCGTATATTGATATTGGACTGACTCATCCCACTGTAAATGTACACAAATGCTATAACATTTCAGGAAACGAAGGTTCATAGGGTTAAGAATGAAAACTCACCACAGTTGTAGTTTTGTGATTATACTGCGTAGTCCGACCAATGGTGTTAATAGCTTAATATTTTCAAGGTGAATTGAATACTTATTGTTTGGAATATCTATAACTGAAGCTCGAAATAATATCGTATATATTTGTGAGAAAAGGGACATAACATTGCATCAACGGTCCTTTGCGCGCAAATTCAACGAAAAGTGGGAAAGGAAACAGCCCATAACAAAGTTAAATTTCTAATAGAATTAGACTGGTGACTTAAGAGCTTGCCCTATTACAACACGGAATGAGGGGCACCAGTCCAAGTATTTTATGAATTCGACACTGTTATGTTGTTTGTTCACCCACGTTTTGTGGAGTTTGCGCGCACATTATACTGTTATGTAATGTAATGCCCGTAACTCACAAAGACATACAGATATTCTTTCGTACTCCAGTTATAGGTATTCAGATCAATAATCATTTATTTCCACCTTTCAAACATCATCACCATATTAACACAATTAGCGGAACTACGTGGCATAATCATAAAAAACTACTGCTGTGACGAGTCTCCATTCATAATTGTTTGATAAACAAACATCTCTGATTGAATTGGTGACGCCTTTAAAAATTTTGTCAAATAAAGTCTCGATTGAGAAAAAGTTCTTGCACTGATTCAAAAAGAAAAGAAAAGAATGTTTTTGTTATTTTTTAGATTCAGTCATCTGGAATGTTTCACATCGGTGAAAAGGCGGACCGCTTGTTCGCTTTTCCGACCAACTGAAATATTCCAGACGAGAGAATCTAAACATAGGCGATTGTCCATTTAAAGGCCAGACTGTTCCAGACCATAACAGCGTCGTATTCTCGCGAAATTTTACAGGTGACCTGGGAGTGATGGAGGCATCAGCAGTATATATCTCTACTAGGACTAACAGAGTCCGTCCCCTGAGCTCCAATGTGTTCTATGTGCCAGTAGGCACATAGAACACATTGGAACTCAGGAGACAATCTGACGACTCATGCAGAAAAAAATATTGAAGAACCTAAGTGGTTAAATTTATGACTCTAAACAGAGCTTACGATACCTCATTGGAACGAGCTCCGCCTCGACGACCTCATTCCAACTAGGGATCAAAATTTATATTTTTGAGCGAAACATTGAAAAAATAATAAAATTTAGATGGTACCTATTATAAATGTTCTGGGGGATATGACAGTTTAGTCTAGGCGGGGGGTTAACAGTGAAAAATACTTGTTTTGCTTCTTTGTCTTTATTACCGTCAATCAAATGACGAAACAATACTCCCAACAAACAGAGGTTGGTACGTGTGAGAACATAAGCAAGGGGAACATCTTTATCGATAAATATCGCTAGCTGCCAGCTTAATGAACTCGTAATGAGTCGTAAGCAGTTTCCGGAATGTGACAACCGCCACATATTCCCAGTTCCAGATAAAATCGGTTGATAACGAATGTCGAATAAGAACTAGTAGTTATTTATTATTTATTAAGGTTTAACGACACTTTAACAGCCAAGGCCATATCGTTTCGGTGACAGTTTTACGGGTGGAGGAAGCCGGAGTACCCGGAGAGAACCACCGATCAATGACGAGCAGCTGCCAGCTTCCTTACATCGTAACTCCGCACTGCAATACAGGCAGTGTTAGAGTGGTTGAAGACATGCGCACCATCGACGTGCAATACTCCTTAGAACACGGTGCCATCGTGTCCCCATGTGGACAATTAGGGTCAAGTGCCTTGCCTATGGACACAACGCGGGAGTCCGAATCGGTCGCTCAGACGGTCACCCATCCCAGGGCTAACCGGGCTCGACGTTGCATAACTTCGGTGATCTTACGACAACCGGTTACCGCAACGCCACCGCGCCCCTAGGAACTGGTAGTAAGTGACGGTAATCGGTTGATAACGAATAACGAATGTCGATTAAGGAACTGGGAATAAGTAACAGTTGTCACGTCTGTGACAGTTTCTTATTTTATTTTTTTTACCATTATAGGCATCTGGATTTCCTGATATTATTGACATATTGTGTCCTTCCCCCTCGAGCCCTCTAATTTTACTGCCACTGATGTTGGGGACTTGTATAATCGCTTTCATCCAAAATGCGCCTCTGAAACTTTAACAAATTAGGTGGAAAGTAGGTTGGCACTAAAACATTCGTGGAGTCAGTGGTGTTTTCGAAGAAGATAAATCTGAAATCCTGTAAAGGGATGGATGAACCACAAAGTTTCCGCCATTTCAGCGACGGTAATCTGAAATCCTGTAAAGGGATGGATGAACCACAAAGTTTCCGCTATTTCATCGACGGTAATAAATCTGAAATCAAACTCAAAGATTCTTTACAGAATACTTTAATTACAACAGCAGACGCGGAAGTGCAACCGGATGTCTGTTCCTAATCCCTATCCGCTATTCCGCCTACTTCAGAGTGCAATCTCAATTGACGAAAAAGAAGCAATGCGAAATCATTGATGATACTTTCATTCGTGTTTCTTTACTCGGTTTCTTCTTGCAATATTTTATTTATTGAAATCTCGGTCCACCATTGTAAATGTGTCGCGACTAAATCGCAATAGTATAGCGATCCAATCCATGAAAAGAACATTTTTCGATATTAGGCCCACTCTACATGGTTTGAAACTCAAAATCCGCGAGAAATTAACTAGCCCATTTCATTCCCTGGACTGTAGTTGTCTGGGAGGTGTAGTTGCATGGTAACAATGTGACAACCACCTGGATATGAATCTGTGACGAGTGAATTACACGAGATGTGCCAACACGTTTAATTATTTGCAAAAACTTTGTCAACAAATTATTCTGGATATCTAAATTTCCCATCGCTGCGATATACCCAACATTAACCAGTGGCGCAGCCAAGAGGAGGGTGGGGGTGGGGAGCCTCCCCAATGGCTCGCCCTAAGAGTCCTGCATTCCACGTTGTGCATGGGGACTTAAGTAACAAAATTTCAGATGGCATACCGCGCTTGCCATTGTTTAGAGCCTCCAAATGACAGTCTATTTGGTGCATATTTTTCGAAATTTCTCTTGCTCAGAAATTTTTGAAAATATACTCTTCCCCGGCCGCACCACCGCGAAAGGGACACCACCTTGATACCCTCTCCAACGAAAGACTTAGATCTTTGTAATATACCCAGGGCATAACAATGCTTGCACCTCCAAAACATCCGTATGCACATCTCTTCCCCATATTGTATACCAATAAATAAACATTGATGAAGACTCATGAGAATTCGATAAAATATTTTGTGTCCATCCTCATGGGTGAATAATAAGATTAGATATGAATGGTATATTACTGTTTAATTACGTTTGTGAAATATATGACAAGTTAGATATGCGTCAAGTCTATCATAAATAGATATTATTATATAACTTGGATAATTCGAACTTTAACCCTTTACCTAACATGAAAAGCAGACGACACTTGCCAAAAAAATCCTTGAATAACTAATATTTTTTGTTTCAAAAACATAGGTTATGACCCTCATTGGAACGAGCTCGTCATAACCTATGTTTTTGAAAACAAAAAATAAAAAAAATAAAATAAATGTATTGGCGATTTTTTGTGAATAGCGCTGGCCGGTTTTTGCCGTTACGTTGGATAAAGGGTTAATTGTATTATCTGATTCTCGTAGCCAAATCCGCGAATTTTCAAGTACATAATGAGGAAAAATACAAAGTAATTGTGAGGAAATGCCTTTCATATTAACCCTTTGAACGCTGGGGTATATTCCATGTCAATTCAATGGCAGCAATTGGAAGAGTCCTTATTCGTTATAGGGAGGTACACCAGTTAATATTTTCAGCCCCAAGGGTGCACGTTGAAATTATTCATCCTACTTAACCCTTTACCCAACAAATCGTCCGCATCCGCCCGCGTAATATGCAAATTTAGCAGTTGAAAAAGTATTATATTTTCAAAAAAATTCAACAAAACCATATAATGTGACCCCTCGTTGGAACGAGCTCGTCGAGCTCGTTCCATCGAGGAGTCACATGATATGGTTTTGTTGAAATTTTTTGAAAAATTTAAAAAAATTATATTTAAAATAATAAATTTTGATATCGTCTGCGTTGGGTAAAGGGTTAATTCGTTGAAATTAAGTAGGATGGCTACATTCACTTAGTAGCCATCCTACTTAATGGAATTATGACGTATATTCCTGGGCCGAAAACGCCGTCTCCCGTGTGTGAAGGGTTACGTCCCGTGAATCTTAAATCTCGAATCGAATCCCGAATCCAATCATGAACAAGGTTTATATTAGAATCGGATATTGATATTGAATGGAATCTCCTCGCTCTGCTAGTTGGAGATGTTGCCCATTCTTTTTTACAGCCGTAAGTATTGTCAGTCCCAACCAGGTATTACATGTATATTCAACAGCCACTCGTCTGTTTGTGTAAATCAAAATAAAAAATGAGGAATATTTGAAAGCGAATCAAATGTAGATTCGGAAAGCGGAACCGATTTGAACTCTTCTTCTGTCATATGTTCCTTGTACAGGAGACCTGGGACCAATGCTATAAAACTTTTACAATTCTATTTTCTAGAATTGTATTTTCTACTTTTTAAAAAACTGACTAGAGCACGTCAAACTACTCGTCGAGCTCGTTTTAACGAGTAGTCATGACCTATGTTTTTGAGACAAAAAATGAAAAAAAAACAGTTATTCAAGAATTGTTTTTGCAAGTGTCGTCTGCTATTCATGTTAGGTAAAGGGTTACATTATTTTTAAACATTTTTGGGACATAATGTTTGGTCGATCACTGAAATGCGCATAGAATGTAGTATCCATGCGTCTGTTATGATAGCTCATAGCGCTACCTGAAACGAGTCGTCTGTATGATACGGAATAAGAATGAGTCGTCTGTATGATACGGAATCGGAACACATTATGTGACACGTACCGTTTCTCGTGGTTTTCAGGCTAAAATCTATATGGTTGTTAGATAAATCTTTAAAACAAATACTGTCTTGAAGGAGAAATATCAAGACAGGTTTTGTTTTTTTTAAAAAGTCCCACTGTTCTAATTTAAAGGATCTATGAAATAAAAGGATCAAACTTGGATTTTGTTTCTCAAAAGTAACAAACATCAGAACGTGAGGTTTTTCAAATTCATTTTAAGGATGGATCACACAAATGTCACATCTCAAATTTAATGTTGCATATTTAACATAAGACAGAGTGGTCTGAAGAAAGAAAGGCCTTAAGTGAAACCCTTTTAAACAATAAGGTTCTGCTCATAGAAACAAATTTTTCATAACAATGTTAACAAGCAAGCATGAAAACGTTGAAATGCGGCATACCTTAATCTTTAATTTTTCTGACTTTCAGAGAGAAAAAACTCAAATTCGACCTTCTTTTATTCCTACCTGTTTTGAGCTGAGAAAAAGCAATGGCATTGTTTTAAAAAACTGTCCCCATATGTTGCATTTAAAATAATGTTTATTTAAATTACTGGTACCTAATATTCATTCTGTGGGGCAAAGTAACATGACCATAAATGTGAGTGTTTCAGAGTCACTTGACACTTCGTCCTTTCCGTATCAGCTATGCACATCTGATTAAGCATCGGCAAGCCGGATCTTGTTACTTTACCCAGCTACAAAATGGGTGGTTTGGCCTAAAAAAAAGTTAAAAATCTGTTTCTCAGGCGCCCCTGCACGAGCATGCTCTCTTTTTATTACCAATGTACACTTCAAAAAATAAAAATTGAATGATTTGTGTCTGATATTTTACACCAAGGTAATAAAATTGATAAATTTGTCCCTTGAGTGTAAGAAGGCTTTGCAATGCTTTTGCACTGAAGGGATGAAATACACCACCATCCATGCTATTCGGTAGATTATGATTTAAACGTTAATAATAGCCTTTTACTTTATTCATTTATTAAGTTTAGTTTTTAACATCTGTGGGGAGGGATGGGGGGGGGGGGGGTGGGGGTAAAATACTAAATTTAAAATATCGTACTTCCGAGTGCAACAAGGCGCCATCTGCAATGCTCAAGCATTGCAGATGGCGCCTTGTTGCATTCAAACGATAATAATCTTTGTTACTTAATCTTTTCATTTCTTTATAATCCTTCTGGAAGATAATAAATTATTTACTACCAGTTTATTTGGAGTGAATAAACATTGAGTAAATGATGGTTATGAAATTATTTTGTAAATATTAATGATAGCATCAGATAGTTGCATCTAAGTACTTAATTCTACGAACTGCACCTCAGAAGAAATCAGCGACGCATGTCTTTTTCAAATTTCCCGAAAGCCAAAGAATTAAGAAAGGACGCTCGTTTTGTTTACATTGGCATGGCGGGGGTTCGAGTCCACGTCGAGAGAGTTTCCTTCGGCACCAACCGCCTAGCGTCCTTTCTTAATTCTATGGCATCCGGGAAATTTGAAAAAGACAAGTGTCGCTGATTTCTTCTGAGGTGCAGTTCGTAGAATTGAGTACTTAGATGCAACTATCTGATGAATAATTAAATAATTGAGTATTCCGTGCGTTCTGTACTGACCTCGTATATACTTGGTCAACTAGCATTTCCTTTTGGGTGTCTGTCGGTGGCCGAGTGGTGTGCGTGGTTCAGTATAGTTTCGCTAGGCGGTGATGCCGAAGGAAACTCTCTCGGCGTGGGTTCGAACCCCCGCCATGCCAATGTATTAATAACAGCTTTTTACGTTTTTATTATCCATATGTTTAGCATTTTTGTGTTTATTGCAAATAAGATACTTGAAAGAACTGGTAATACCAAATTAAAATATTTTACTTTGAGTGCAATAATGCACCATTTGCAATGCTTTAGCATTGCAGATGACGCCTTGTTGCATTCAATAACGATACACAGTTAATTTGTTCTAATTTACAATCCGATCCATTTGGCCCTAACATCTTTCATTTAACACCACAAACATTCAATTGACACCGAAACGAAAAAAAATCCACGCGATGTCGAATGTGAAACATAAGTTACTGAATATAATTTTGACGCAACACCCCGTAACTACTCAAGGACTTTGTATGGATGGATAATAAACAGCGTTCACGCTGTCTTCTGCCATTGGTGTACTGTTGAGTACCAATTGCACTAAAAATCGTTTGGCTCGAATAATATAGCATTTGGTACCAAAATGTGGCACCTAAAATATACGTTTGGTGGGTCTCAAATTGCATTGTGGTTTATTACTTCAGTGAGTCGTTTTTGATAAAATCGCTGCCTGATGGCACAGGCAAGACATATTTCAGGACTGTCAACACGCTAAAAACTAAAGTGTCAAAAAAACTACACTTGAAGTGCTGTATTTAACACTTACTGAGTGCTGAACTTGCACTTTGTTCAAGTGTAGATATCCCAAAACTTGACAGGTGTTACAATAATACCACTTGACAAGTGTAATGTCGCGACACTTAAAAGGAAACAACGCAGATGACGCGGATCAGGCTCGAACTCTCGAGCCTGATCCGCGTCATCTGCGTTGTATCCTTTTAATAATGTAGCCACCAAGCGTAAATCAAATTATGGACGATTCTGGAAGAACCACCAATGCTATCTATACACATGGGAAGTGCCATCCATTCAAGTTTCAGATGTCTGACGATTGTAATGTCTAAGTGCTTAAAGCATTGCACTTTGAGTGTTAAAATCAAACCCTAAGAGTTAGAATGGGTTTAACACCTTGAAAGTGTCAGTTTTAACACTTTAGTTTTTAGTGTGAAGTAATCCATAAGTAACAGGAATAATCATGACTCTTTGTTATGGGTGAACTGAATTCTTGAATAACTATTTTATTTGTTTTTTTGTCTCAAAAACATAGGTTATGACGCCTCGTTGGAACGACCTCGTTCGACGAGCTCGTTCCAACGAGGGGTCATAACCTATGTCTTTAAGACAAAAAATGAAAATATAATGAAAATTAATTGGCAGTTTTTGAGAATAGTGCTGGCCGGTTTTGCCCGTTACGTTGGGTAAAGGTTTAAAAATAATAATAGCATTTTACTTTTTTATTATCTATATTTCTATACTTTTTTGGGGGGGGGGGGGGGTAACTAAAATAAAAAAAAATGTGCTTTAGAACACCCAGCAATTCATTTGACAACTATCAACAAAAAGAACACATTTCATCGCCAACCAAATTTGCGAGGGGAACCCGTGTTATTATTTCATCCCCTGAGTTCCATTGTGTTCTATGTGCCTACTGGCATATAGAACACAATGGAACTCAGGGGACTATTTTCAGCTATCGCTAGCAATTAAAATTGTAATTGCATTGCACGTTTTGTAGAAAATTCATGTGAAATATCGTTTATATTTAAAAGTAGTCCGTCAAGGATTTCCGTTCTACACATATGTGCGGAACAGACTTTCATTTTCCGCACGGTTTAGTGTTGCTGTAGACTGGGGATTACATAGAACAGTCGTATAATAAATTCGATCACGTGCTTTGTGTCGGCTACTCCACATACTACTACGATTTACTAGGTATTTACTACGCATTTTTACTAAGGCCCTTAGTACAATATTATTATATTAGTAATACGTAGTAATACGTATAAGAAGCTCCAAATCGATCTTTTCATGCATGTGGCGAAGCCCTCCACGTTGTGATTGATTTTTGGCCTCGTTCAGTCTAGATCATCTAGGCTCCACCACACTCCACTTTCAACTATAACTGGAATAAGTCTGGAAAATGATCCAAGTTCCTTGTAGTCTGAATTCTGTGGTACATGGGTCAAACACTCAATACAAGACAAGACTGTCTATACAGTGGGATGTATAAGCTAACCTTATACACTTTTATTAACTTACAACTTTCAATATAAGTACAGTGTCCTACACTGGAGTCCCTCTGATATGTGTTAACAACTCAAGTATGAACATAATAATTTCTATCTGAGAAAAACATTTCTGAAAGTCCGTCCTGGAAATAATAACCCACTGTAGGTTTTTAGATGTGATCAGCATGAGTTTTCAGAGGAGACTGCTGACAAAATGGCCGACTGGGGATTATATGTTATTAATCACGTGGTTTATTTTCCTGTTAAAATCAGGAAAACTTTCCTTAGGAATTTCGACGCCATCTTTGTTGACGTTCAACTTCAGTATCAGGGAGTTAAACTTTCATGTACTTTCATGCCAAGTATTGGGGGTACAATCTCACTTGGCAGAAAAGTATCAATTGTTGCACTCTCCTGACCAGAGATGGAGTTCCTTGTTAAGTGCTTAACTCCGATATATTCTAGCTTATAATTGGCTTTTGATAGGTTTTATATCCTTATTACATTTAATATCACGTACCCATACCTCTGGTAAGTGGAAAGCCAATTATTGTGATTGGTTTTAGATATGTCTTATACCTTTAATTCCAATATTGTCACAAACCTCTCTAAAACAGTCAGATTAGAATTGCTTTATGACATTAATCTCCAATACTCCTCGAGAGTAATGAGATAATTAGTTATACCTTCTCCAATGGCTTTTGGAAATGTTTTTACTTTTCTAATCTTTCAACTTCGTGGGAAACCACTTTTACCTACACACCTGGACATTGAGATCATGATAGTATTATTTCACTAACCTAATTGTTCGAATAACTTTCCACTGTTCTCTTAAAGGGATTCTTGTGTAATGTAAATACTTGTGGCTGCTAACACTTTCTGACAATAACTTTCTACTGCTCTCTTAAAGGGGCTCTGTTGTAATGCAATGTTTATGGCTGCTAACATTCTGTGGCTCTATCCACAATGTGAGCGTTTTCTAAGAGCTACAAGCTCATTAAGCAAGGGGAGGGTTCTCACGGGGCTAGGGTGCATTTCGTCACATTCCTCCCTTATCCAGGAGCAAGGCCCGTAAAACGGGGCTTGATCGTAGAGGCAAGAGGCATGGCTCAGAAATGCACTTGAGGTGATACCAGAGAGGTGCCATTATTCCAGGTACGGCGAATAAAACAACCCACATATATAAATAGATACTAAAATGCATTCAACCACCGTAATATTTTATTAACTATATATATTGACCGAGTAATATTCATATAGCATCTGGCATCAGTGTTGGAGTTGAGTATAATCAAAGCTATGTTTATCCAGGGTGGTACCCCAGACCAAAGGTTAACGACAATAGGGACAATTATGTCTCCGCATCATCCATTTCAACCCACAACGTATGTGCACACACTTTGCACAACGAGGGCATTGATACGCTTTGCGGGGCCCTATTGGCACATTCTCTAAACATACTATACAATGTTGACTATTTCCATCAACCAGGTTAATTAACATCTGTTGATGTCGTCGATGTTGATGATAGGATAGAGCTTGTTGTAATCGTGTAAACTGAGGCTGCATTTTCTCCCATTCATATGTTTCCCTAGGGTCCAAAAAGAGTCCTTCCCTTCCAATGATAATAGAACGTGATGCATCCTCAGTGGCAGGTTCAGACAAAACAAACTCACCCTCTCGGAATGGTCGAACCAACCCATCATTAGGTTCGAGATTCTCGGGCATGGGAGATAAAACATCAGGGATACGATGATCATAATATCGTCCATCCCACCGGCTATCATTCCAGTATCGGATGACATCATGGAAACCTGCAAAATAATATTCATCCCCTTGGGGTTTTCGAGGAGGATTTTTAATGGTAGTTAGATGGGGAAGAGCAATTTGTGTCCCCTCTTCACTTTGTCTAAGGCAATATTGGTAATACACCTCGTATAACACGAGTTCCATATCACCAGTTTCGGCATTAGCATCTGCTGTTTCCCAATATCTAATCCGTCGACGGAAGGTAGTCAAATCATCAGGCTGGGGAAGATGGGAAGTTGTCATAGTCATCCCCCTGGCCATCCAGACTTCTGCTTGATCGTCAGGGAACTCCATATAATTAGCAGTAGATACTGATGCCAACATATTGGCCATCCAGTAATCTGCTCGTTCTTCGGCAAACTGAGTGAATCCATGAATTGACACTGATGCCATTATTTCTCTAAATATATTTATATATAAAAAAAAAGAAATCAACAATTCTCGTTTTCTGTTCCACAATAAACAAATTACAGGAATTATGGCTCAGCAATAAGAAAACTAATATTTAATTATTCAATTTGATAAACTATTTTACAGTTGCCGCCGTATAAACACTTCTAGTTTGTTTCCTAAAGAGTTTTCTAGCTAGCTTAGAGGTTGTCACCTGCACACTTTCAGGGATACTTATCTAAATCCGTCTAAAGGGGCAGTATCAGTATAAGATTTGCGTATTTTCAATAGGCAATAGATCACTAATAGAGACAACCGTGAATGACGGCGGAGGTCGTTATCGAGGTTTGGAAAACAAATTGGGGTCAATTTCACGCGTCTCCTGTCCCCACTCAACATTTGTCCGACAATGGGGGCATGTTCGAGAAGTATTCATCCACCTTTGACCACACGCAACATGTACTCGTTGGTCACAAACATGGCACCAGTAAGCGGTTTCAGGCTGTTGTTCTACTGTACCATAACAAATACAACACTTTTCACCGGTTCCGTGCATCGTTCCACAGCAAAGGTATCTTTGTCTCCGAGCCTCATGGCGATGGAGAGTGTCTATTAAAAGAATATACATGGGCTGCTCTCTCTCCCATGCATACGTCTTTTGGACATCATTATGTTGTGGAACAAGGGCAAAAGAGGGAGCCTTCGGAATATGCCATATTTCTAAACTAAAATGATATGGTGGAATAACAAAAGAAGGCTCCATCGGAGAATGCCATAACTCAATACTGCGGAATGGTCGAATTAATCCTGGATTGGGGTTAATTGCATACCGTGAAGTGGGTAAATCAACCCTATGGTCGAAGAAGCGGCCATTCCATTGTTCGCTATTCCAATAACTAAGAATTGCATCAGGTTGCCCGGCATCTAAATTATTCCAAGAAGGGGCCTCTCTGGGTTGTCCCACCAGTTCCAGTAATCTTGGAAATAATAATTTTGTCTTTTGTATGTTAACATGATACATATAAAAGACCTTATGTAGAATTAATTCAGTTTTATTTGTTTTGGGGTTAAAATGTTGTACTACCCAATGTCGAACATATCTGATCACCCTCTCCCAACCCAAATCCTTAGCTTCCCTAGTGTAACACTGAGGAGAGACACTCCTCATATTCCTTAAATTTTCATGATATTTCAATTGTTCATCCGTAAATTCAGTAAATTCGGGAATTATTGCTGAAGCCATGATTCACTTTCTCACTGTCTATTTACTTAATTACCTGTACTCAAATAATTCAAAATGCAATGTAAATATTCGATACCTAATAAGTCACCAATACACAATACTCAATATATAGGATATATCTGACAATTATTTATTCACACTTTATATAAACCCGTACAACTGTACTCACTCCCCTAGGTTCGTATGTACCTGGTGTTTCTGGTTAGTATCCTTTTTCCACTAGCTTTCCTCTTGGATGTCTTGTCAGTTGGAGTGTCGTGTGCAACTTATCTAATACACTCCAGACACTCCAACCTTTTCGCAATTTAAATTTGACTTGATCAATTCAGTATTAATTAGCCGAATCACAGTTTTGGACAAGACAAACACATACGACCTAAAATTTCCATTTATCAACAATGGATGAGGGGCCCGTATCCATCCAAAATTCTTCGTCATGGCTTTTATTTGTTTCATCATTAGTTTCATGATTCTCTTTCTCTATTACGACCTGGTAGGTTATAGCGTCGATACACAGTATTGGGACCGGTCCTGTAATCGAAGGTGTAACCATGATAATCAGGGTGTGACTGTCGGTATAAGACATACGCTTGATAACTCCTGGGACGTCCGTCTCGATGGAACAAGGCACGTAATCTTCTTGTCCAATCACGGAAGCGAGGGAAAGGTCTTACACTCTCTACGTGTCTTCTCGACTGGAACCTTGACCTTGTTGACCTATGGACTGCTATGTTATGATTATAAAAATGGTAATTATTCTGTAATAATGTAGGGGGTCGGGTCAAATCTGGACAGTTGTATATAGCCAGGTATCTCGTCCTTTCTTCAAACGTCAAATGTGTTTGAAGGGCAGACTCATGATAATAGACAAGTTCTCTTTCCAATTCAACATAAACATTATAATTGATAAAGTCATAATAAACACATCCAAATGTCTCTGCTGTAATTTCTCCTTGATACATTCGAAAGAATCTGTATTCATAAGTGTTGGGTCGAATGATTGGCCTTTCTGGGGCATGACAAGGGGCTGTTAAGAGTGGTTCAGCATACAGCCTCGCTACTGCCCAATCCCAAGGTCCTGGGACAGGTTCAGATATATGATAGGGGTGATTTCTGGGAATTTGTGTTTGGATGAGATGAGCTCCTTGTTGTATATTCTCATCTAGTTCAGGGTCATGAAATAGGTCACCTGGTTGTATTGGGGCAGAATAAGTTTCCATTGGTTCTCCCAGTTCATTCAGAAATGCATCAACTTCAGGAGTTTCAGATGTATCGGAATGTTCTGGAGTAGTATCACTATCACTAGGTGTACCAGGTGCTGTTGCCATAGTTACTGAAACAAAAATCACACAATCACTGAGCAAGAGACTCACTTTTGGGCTTTGCTTCATCGATATCCCTATCCACAAGAGTAATGTTAACAGTTTCAGCACCAGGGTCATGATGAATACGAGGATATTCTTGCCGTCGACTCAGTTTTGGTGAATTTGCGGCATTTTGAATAGTTCGTTTCATCAAATCTACTATACTTCTCGGAGGTTGGGGTGCAGAGGGTCGTTTCTGGGGTCTCATGTCGGCGTATACCTCATCTTCAGCAAATGCCAAATTAGACATTCCACACTCATCACCAGCAGAACAGGTCGGTTTACCCTTAAATCTAAGATTTCTGATCCAATGGTATACCTTAATGTGCCCGTCTTTTCTACAGCAGCGCACAAGAAGATATACCACAAATATAATTACTAGGCTCGCGACAAAGTAAGCCCATTTCGGCACGTCAAAGACTTCAATCTTTGATAAATTCAATGAATCCAATTCATGGACGAGGTCATCCATGGGCAAGTTATCTAAGTGTTGCAACTCTTTTGGTACCTTGAATTCACTAATATTCACTCGGGTCCATATCGGTTTCCATATCTGTCGTTGCGTAATCGAGAAATTTGGTAACACTGTTTTTGTTACTAATTCATATGTCGCATTATCCCTCTGATGAAAATAACTTGTTAATGTCAACTGGCCACTAGTGGCCATACACAGGGGTCGTAATTCCACAAACCCTATAGGAGGTTGAATCCGTCGAGGTTTCGGATTCCTTCGTTTTGGACATGTGATCGAGAAACATAACGGCACATCTGTCATTACATACCATATGCCTTCCTCAATGCGTGTAGCAAAGGGTAAATCAATATTTAATCTTATCTCTGTCGTACAGAGCTTTTTTATCTCCTGTTTCATATTAAGGAATATGGCCAATAAACAACTCGTAGTGGTATGTATGGTTCGCACCGCTCCGACTAATGGACAAAATAATTTATTGTTGTCCACACATTGATCATGGCCAATCTCCGGTACATTTTTAGTTCTCTGTTTATCCACTATTAACGTATCAGCTTCTAAGCGATAGATCGCAACAAGTTTATTCGCCTCTTTTGACGCATTTTTACTAATGTTCACTAATGGCACAGGTAATGCTTGTACCTTAAAGACTTCAAATTGGAAATTTGAATTGCTTAAGGGGATCTTCATTAAGATCACTAATTTATCATTGGCAAATACCGTTGTCGTGGTCAATAAGTGATAATACTGCCATAGTTCTTTATGCAAGTCCAGTGGCAGTAATGTGCGATCGTCAAGCCTATCTCTTACTCCTTCGAGTACCGAAGTGAGCAGAGAGGGGCTCACAATTTTTGGTGATAATTTCTCATCGGCCAAAATATCCATTTGACCGTGCAGATCCCTCATATAGGCTTCTGCAGCGAGCAACATTAACTCTAATTGATTCAGTACCATTTCGACTTGATGATATGCATGGGTAAAATGTTCAAGTATGACTACTCGCTTTTCATGGTCTTGTATGGTGCGTGTAACATCTTCAGCGAAGATAGCTACGGATCGTGACAAATTTGTCATATACTCGCGATTCTCTTGAATTGCCTCATGATTCAATTTTATCATTGTTAGACTAACTTTAACACTATGTTGTATTATTCCTTGATTTGCACTTAATCGATCAATATTTTCTTTCATTCCCCGAAGATCAGATTCAGTTACAGTGCCAAAGAGGAAACTCAAACCTTCACCTATAAAATTGAACACTCCTCGCCTCTCTCGTGACGAGGGAGTATGCCCATTTAGTGTGCGGTAATCGGTTAGATCATTTTTGACTTGTTTACAGCGGTTTCGTACAAATTTGATCTCTTGGTTCACATCCATTATCATCGATTTAAAGGCAGTTTGAAGGGTGAGGTTCTCAGTACCAATGGCCCCAATAACTTCTCTAAAATCATGTTCTATGTCACGGTAAAAGTTAGTTGCAAATTTCACGCCTTGTTCAACTCTTTCAACATATTGGATAAATGGTTTCAAGTCAAACACATACATTGTTGTCCAGTCACTTGTGACCATATTAACTTCTTTAACTTTCTTGAAAATCACATTGTTTCTTATTATAGTATTTCCTTCCACTATTGTCACTAAACTTATTAGAACAACCAAGATTGCCTTGTATAACATCATGCTCCTACAACGAGAAAGGAGACATGGGTTAGTGTTGACAGGTGATTCTCGGGTCAAAATTTACATTCTCTACCATTTCACTTCTGGATTGAGAGACGGCAGAAAGAACAATCAAATAGGGAGTAACCACTATGTAGGTTCGCGAGACCTACCATGGTCACCTCACTATTTCCCACTCTTGACAAACTATAAATCAATATAATTTTGTCACCCACAGTCACCTTCCCTATCCCCATTCTGAAGTATAGCATTGCATCTGCATATTATGATGTCTAATCTATATTACTCCAGGTAGTTGGTTGAACTATTGTTTCTCTATTATTATTTTTAACTTCTTCATGTTTACTTAAAACTTTCTGAATATTATTAATCATCTCACTTATTTTTACCTCTGACGGTTTATTTCTTACTAAATTAGCCACTTCTGGAATATCAATTTTTACATGGTTTACATCCATGGGTTGATCATACACTACTGCATTGTGTGGCAGTTGTGTATGACTAGTACTAGCCACTGTCGGCTATTTGTCTGACAGCAACTTCTTCATTTTTTCTTGGGCTTCCCGAGAACGTTTCAGACGTTTTCTTAGCTCTTCCATGGGAACCATCTCTTCTTCAGAAGACGAATGTTCCCTTATTTGTCTCTTTGAGTTGATCAATTTTGCCAATGGCTTATCATACTCACTTCCATCACTACTGTCACCACTATCAGTAGAAGAGTCAGCTGGTGGGGCTACATAACGTTGTATACGTTTTGCTTGGTTCGGTTCAGGTACCTCCCACTCCTGGGGTGCTAAACTAAGGCTTTCCCCATGACATTTAATTATTCTACGAGTTAATTGGTCTTCAATTTTGTAACTCACAGGTCCTGTCTTCTCGATAACCCTAAACGGATATTTCCATTTAGCTTCTAATTTACCTTTAGGTTTCCCATCAGTGTACATGACTGAATCACCAACCTTAAAGTCAATATTCTTTGCTTTTTCATTATATAATCTTTGCTGTTTGATTACATGTTTCTTTTGTGTGGCTTGTTGCCTTGAAAATGCTTTATGTTGTTCCTGTAGGGCTATTTCGTGGGGTTCTTCACCCATATATTTTTCTCTGGGCTTGAGTATATTATCTAATGGTAAAACTACGTCACGGCCATACACTAAGTAGAATGGAGAGAAACCTGATGATTCACTCCCATTGAACCTAATGGCTGCCAAAGCCTGATTGAGAAATAGGTCCCAAGTTTCAAGTTCTTTTCGAGCCAACTTAGCAATTGTATCATTTAAGGTTCTGTGAAACCTCTCTACTTTCCCGTTTGATTGTGGATGATAGTAGGAAGTCGTCACATGATGTACCCTAAAGTATTCCGTCAAATGTTTCATTACTTCATTACAATTTTCAGATCCATTGTCTGTCAGTAATTCTAAAGGACAGCCAAATCTTGGGAATATCTGATCAGTTAGCAAATTAGCTATGGTCTCTGCACATTTATCTGAGACAGGAAATGCTTCAGGCCAGCCAGAATATACATCTATAAATGTAACTATATATTTATTTCCCGACAGTGTTGTTGGGAACGGACCACTCATATCCAAAGCAATTTTAGCGAATGGATATGGAGGTCGGTCAGCTTCTTGTAAGGGCAGTTTATGTTTCCGAGTATTTCTTGCTCTACATGTAAGACATTTTTCAACATAATGATAAATTTGTTTATATAAGTTCCACCAATAATATTTCCTACTGATGTTATAGTATACTTTATCAATCCCTAGATGTCCTAGGTCATCATGGTATTGTCTTAATACATCCTCAGTCAAGTGTTCAGGAATACACAATCTTACGCGTGGTTCATTATCCACTGCACTGATATAATATAACACTCCCTCAATCATCAAATATTTACTACTAATACTTGATGGGGTGTTATTACTTAAGTATTTCTTCACAATTTCCACAATCTTTTGGTCTTTTTCTTGTTCTATTTTCATGTTTAGGTTTTTGTAACTAATACTCTGGGGTTCCACAGGAGTGTCTTGTTTATCTACTTTGACATGAGCATATTTTCTAGGGTCAATTTTATTGCTATTAATAACTCCTACTTGTAATGCCTTTTCTGTTTCCACATTATCCATTTCGTAATCTGGGTCAGCATTTGCAATCCCTTCAGGTAATCTAGAAAGTAGGTCAGCACAGGTATTTTGTCGACCAGGTAAATATTCGATCTTACAGTTATAGCTGGCTATTTTTAATGCCCATTGTTGGACTTTAGCATTGTTCTGTTGGCTTTTCAACAAATATTGCAAAGGGGCATGATCTGTCTTAATGACAAACTGTGCTCCCTGCAGATAATTGTTGAATTTGTCTAATGCATAAGATATTGCAAATGCCTCCTTTTCAAAAGTAGACCACTTTTGCTGAGTTTCACCCAATTTATGCGAAAGGAATACGATGGGTTTTTCATCTGGTACTCCTGGCAATTGACCTTGTTCATTCTCACAAGGTTGGGCTAAAACCGCTCCTACACAGGTGCCAGAAGCATCGGTGTAAAGTACGTATGGTTTCTGAGGATTTGGGTATGACAAATGTGCTACCTGGGTTAATCTCTCCTTTAGCTCTTCAAATGACTTTTGTTGAGCCTCCTTCCAGTGGAACCTTGAATGTTTCTTAGTCAAGGCTATTAATGGCTGAGCTATGTCACTAAAGCATGGAATGAACCTTCGATAATAATTGACCATCCCCATGAAGCTTCTCACTTCAGTCACAGTTTTTGGTGGGATTAATTTTCTTATAATTTCAACTTTAGATAATTCTGGCTTGCTTCCATCTTGGCTTATTATGAATCCAAGATAAGACGTTTCTGTCTGAAAAAATGAGCACTTTTTAGCTTTTAATTTTAATTTATGCTGGCGTAACCATTGGAATACCTGTTTAATATGCTCAATGTGCGACTTAACATCACGGCTAAAAATTAAAATATCATCCAGATAAGCCAAAGAAAATTCTTCTAGGCCTTCCAGGACTATAGTCATGAGCTCCTGATAGGCGCTAGGGGCATTTACAAGCCCAAAAGCCATTACATTGAATTCATAAAGGCCTTTGTGACACGTAAAAGCTGTTTTTGGTCTATCTTCTTCATCCATCTTGACTTGCCAATAACCTGACTTCATGTCAAGAGTCGTAAAATACTGACAACCATTCAGTAAGGTGAAAATGTCATCAATCAAAGGTAACGGCCAGCTTGTCACTTTTGTGACTCGATTTACTTCTCTAAAATCGACGCAGAATCGCTTCGAGCCATCTTTCTTGTCCACTAGCAAACAAGGAAAACTCCAAGCGCTATTAGAGCGGCGAATTATACCAGCATCTAACATTTCCTTCAATGCTTCATCCATAATCTTTCTTTTTAATAAAGGTACCCTGTATGCCCTTTTTCTAATAGGCACTGTGTCTCCAGTATCAATTTTCATTTTTATTGTATCTGTTTGAGTTAATTCTTTGTCTGTTCTCGCAAATAGATCTTGATTTTCATTAATTACTTTCATTAATAGGTTTCGTTTATTTGGTGGCACCTGGATTTCTGATTCAGTTATTTTATCTTCCCCCTTATCTGGTCCTACCCTTTGTTCTGTCAATAACTGTTTAACTTCCAATAATTTTTCTCCTTCATTTACGGGTTCAAGTTTCCCTATTATACATCCCCGCTTCAATGTGTAATGTTTATTAGTACTATTAACTATCATCACTGGTATATTTCCATTCTCATTTGCTACTATGCTGTTACTAACAAGTAAGCCTGGTTGCTCAGCTACATAGCCTGTCTTTAATCCATAATGTTCTAAAAATTTTGAAGAAAAAGTCGACCTTGCACCAACTGCCTTAGCTGTACAAAGACAGGTGGTTTGTGGTGCTACTTCTACCTGATTAACCAAACGTGTAAGACAACTGACATGTAAATCTTTAACCAGAGGTATATATTGGTCTTGTAATCTCAATTTTCTCATTCCCCAATAAGTGGTAATGTCATTTGCAAGAATCCAATCCAATCCCAGTAGCATACTTCGATTCAATTCATCTAATACCAAGAAATTATGTCTTTGATAAATACCTTGTATATGAAACTCTAACTCAATGATTCCCCGAGGGCAAACGTCATTTCCTGTAACGCCAGAAATTCGCGGAAGTTGGTTCTTATCCCCCCTCAACTTTGGCCTATTGTGCAAATTTTTCCAGAATTTTGTACTAATACATGATGTATGTGCCCCTGAATCAAGGAGGGCTCGAATCTTTTGCTTACCAATATGTATTTGAACACTATCTAAAGAAGCAGTCCCAATATTTATATTAATTGTCTGTATTTTAGCAGACTTTTGTTGTTGTACTTTTCTTGGGTAATTAACATTGTTTATTACATTATTTGTTCTTGGGTTTTTCAAATTATCTCCCTTCTTCCTATTTTGTTTACATGGAGTCTTCTTATTTGTTCGATCTTGACTTCCTAATTTCTTATTTCCTGGTTCAATTTTTGATTCTTCAGAATGTTCTGACATATATACCTTAGTATTTGTCAGAATCGTCTGAGTTTCATTTCCTTTTATGTTCATGTAAGCATTTTTCACAAGTGCTACCATTTCAGGATTTAAATCCACTATGTGTATTTCCTTAAGATTGCTATTATTATTATTAGCAGCAGAATGGTCTTGAATGGCCTCAACATAAATTTCTGCACACTTATTCTTGGGTAACCCATATATGCCACTACTAATAGTAGGCATGGCTACTATCTGGAATTTTCTTTCCTCACTCACCTGTAAAATTTTCCTTATGGTTTTATACAACTCATAAAAACATTTATTTTTATCAGTGTAATCGCTCCATCGAGGACCAACAGCATGGATAACCTTGAGGCATGGCAGATAACCACATGTGGTTACTACATTATCACTTACATGTAGATTTCCATGATGTTGTATGTGTTGTTGGCATTCTTTCATAAGAGCAGGCCCAGCACTACGAGCGATTGCCTTGGCAATGCCTCCGCCATGTGACAGCTGACTATTGGCAGCATTCACTATGGCATCGGCATTTAGCTGAGTGATATCGGCTGGGTATACCTCCACCTTCAATCCAGTATCGGTCTGGAAGACAAAAGTATCTTGTTTTTCTATTAACCTTTTACAGTTCTTAGTAAAATGTCCGCCAATTGTGCAATGATCACATTGTTTGGCTCCTTTACAAAATTTTGTATAATGCTTCATACTACCACAATTTTTACATATTTCCCCAGGTGTATAAGGGTTAATTTCTTTGGGTTCGGTTACCTTTTGTTCTGTTCTGGTCCTCCTCATAGTCACTTGTCTGTCTGTCAAAGGGCTGGGTTTATGTTTTAGCAAACACTCTTTCCAATGATGCCCCAAATTTGTACACTTTTTGCATTGATTAGCATTGCCTATTACTGGAGAGCTATTTTTAATTTCCCCACATTTATTCATTCTTATTTTTGGTTTACCATTACTGAGAACACTATTCTTGTACCCATGAGGTTTATTGGTAGTGTGAGGGTTTGTTTTCATAGGAGAACCATCCTTGGGCCTCGTTAACTCATGTTTAACTGTCACCCTGGGAGAATTATTTTTGATTCTTGTAAAATATTTATTTTGCTTCTGGTGATCCTGAGTCCCATATTTCTTAGTTGGGTTATACACAAACTTATGTCTATTCTCATTAACCCTTAAATGCCTCACTTCTCCCATCCGTTTAATACTATTTTTTCTATTTTCAGTTTCTCGGTTTTTGGGAGCTTGTGATTGTTGTAACTTAACCCCGCCTACTGCCCCGTGTAGACAGAGTTCTGCTCGTTTAAATTAACCCTGCAATTCCGGGCATAATGTCCTAATTTCCCACACCGAAAGCAGGTAAAACCAGGTCCCCCTGGTCCCTCATTGGGTTGCTGTATGTCTAACACCCGTACCTGTTTTATTATATTTACCCTACAATCTTTTTTCACATGCCCTGGCCGGCCACAGCGGTGGCAGATAGGCCGATTAACCCTCATTGTTCCCTGGAACCTATTTGTATTATTTGTGGGATACCGATTATTATTCATATTTCTGGTGGGCATAACCCTAGTATTTTGACGCGGAACATGTTGACGTAAATTACCTGTTTGTGGTCGGTTATATGTACTTTTGGTCAACATATTTACACTGTGACGTCGCCTATTTGTGTCCACTTCCATTGATTCGATGTTCCTATCATCCTCATTTTCTCTGCCAATACGATCACGTATGTTTGGCTCTCGCATTTCCCTGGTTATATTTTTACACCATGTGGGCATTCGTACTCCCTGACCTTGACAGTCTGAACGGGCTCGGAATTTAATTCGTACTGTGGACTCAAACATAGCCTTACTTAAAGCCTGGTCAAAATTCACAGGGGCTGCCCTAATAAGCTTGTATTTCATATCCCCATCATACAATCCATCGCAGAAGTAGTCAGTGATTAATTGTTGGATTATCGGTTCATCGATTTGTTCACCATAGGCCTGTTTTGCGAGGTCCAATAATCGTTCCCCATAGCCTACTACAGTCTCATTTTTCTCCTGTTTCATATAGCGGAGAAACTTTCCAGCGATCACGGTATCCATCACTTCAGAATAGTGCAAGCGTAATTCCTTATATAAGTCAGCCCATTTCAACTTTGGGTCTTTTCGCATAGACCGCAGCACAAAATCAGACACCACATGGTGACTGGTTTGTGCAGCAATCATTTTGCGATCGTCTATCGGTATTCTGTTTGTATCACAATAAAGCTCTATTGATTTTATCCACTCACGGAAATTGCAAGGGTTGCCATCAAAGCGTTTAATTTGGGAGGCAAGATTTTGAGATCGAGTTGCGGCAGCTGTTGTCGCATTAAGTCCATTGCCTTCCTTTAGAGATTCATGCAAGTCTATGATGGCTTGAGCTGCAGCATCATTTCCCCCAGCAGTTACTGTGGGAGTTTGGGGTCCAACATTACCCATTTTGAACTCATCCCTCAACCTACTGGTCACTGCATCAATGTCCAGTTGGTGTTGGGTGTCCAAAATAGTTTTTTGTCTATTTAATTCTACTATATGGTCTCCCCTTTCCTTTGCTATTATCGCCTGTAATGCCTGATCGGTTTGCTGGTGGGCACTCTTTTCATTAACAAGTGCAGACTCTGCTAAGTCACCGCGCTCTGTAGCCTTTTCTAATTGTTGTTCCCCAGCAATCAATCGCATTTGGAACTCCAATTCGGCTTGTTCTAGTTGCTTTTGGGCCAATCTTTCTGCACGTTGCTGTATTTCATGTTCCATTTCTGCACTTGGCACTGACATTTTTGTGGGGTTAATTTAATTAATTTATCTAGCAAATTATTCAGAACTTCCAAATGTTAAAATGAAGCGATTTGTGTGGATCAAGGTGCTATTATTACACTCAACAATACAGTTCTGCTGGCGACAAATGAAAATGTACTAAATTTGCACCTACCTTGTTTATGTAAACACTTGACGAGTTCTTTCCAGTAGGCGTTCAAAGTCAGTATCGTTCTGTTTCTGTCCTTGAGTCACGGTTCTCTGTTGATGTGTCTCTAAATACTTTAAAAATGTCAGTAACAAAGCCCTGTGTGCTCTGTCTAAGCTCACTTGCAAATGGAAAGTTTGTGCGTTAACCACTGGTGTTGCTGATGCTTCCGACATTCACTTCTTCTTAAGGTATCATGAAGGGAATACTTTCTGTTACTTTCTCAGAAAATACAGTGTCTATTTGTTGAGCTAACTGCTAATAGTCACTTTGAATAGTTTTGATTAAGTTTTTCTTCACTTTGTCAAAGAAAAATAGCATGGAAATGTCAAATCTCACACTTAAATTTTCGGCACAGCTCCCCTGCAAGCAGTATATGTTCAGCTTCCTGGTCTGACTGTTCATAAATGGATGTAGTGTCCCACAGTGGCAGGTATTCTTCCCCTGAATTGGAAGATTCTGGAGATTCTGGTGTTTTTCCCACTTACACACACAAATGTTATCAAAGTCCAAGATCCCGTGGTCGCGGCACCAAAGTGAAAGGGTTAATGTGGCGAAGCCCTCCACGTTGTGATTGATTTTTGGCCTCGTTCAGTCTAGATCATCTAGGCTCCACCACACTCCACTTTCAACTATAACCGGAATAAGTCTGGAAAATGATCCAAGTTCCTTGGAGTCTGAATTCTGTGGTACATGGGTCAAACACTCAATACAAGACAAGACTGTCTATACAGTGGGATGTATAAGCTAACCTTATACACTTTTATTAACTTACAACTTTCAATATAAGTACAATGTCCTACACTGGAGTCCCTCTGATATGTGTTAACAACTCAAGTATGAACATAATTTCTATCTGAGAAAAACATTTCTGAAAGTCCGTCCTGGAAATAATAACCCACTGTAGGTTTTTAGATGTGATCAGCATGAGTTTTCAGAGGAGACTGCTGACAAAATGGCCGACTGGGGATTATATATTATTAATCACGTGGTTTATTTTCCTGTTAAAATCAGGAAAACTTTCCTTAGGAATTTCGACGCCATCTTTGTTGACGTTCAACTGCAGTATCAGGGAGTTAAACTTTCATGTACTTTCATGCCAAGTATTGGGGGTACAATCTCACTTGGCAGAAAAGTATCAATTGTTGCACTCTCCTGACCAGAGATGGAGTTCCTTGTTAAGTGCTTAACTCCGATATATTCTAGCTTATAATTGGCTTTTGATAGGTTTTATATCCTTATTACATTTAATATCACGTACCCATACCTCTGGTAAGTGGAAAGCCAATTATTGTGATTGGTTTTAGATATGTCTTATACCTTTAATTCCAATATTGTCACAAACCTCTCTAAAACAGTCAGATTAGAATTGCTTTATGACATTAATCTCCAATACTCCTCGAGAGTAATGAGATAATTAGTTATACCTTCTCTTAAACAATGGCTTTTGGAAATGTTTTTACCTTTCTAATCTTTCAACTTCGTGGGAAATCACTTTTACCTACACACCTGGACATTGAGATCATGATAGTATTATTTCACTAACCTAATTGTTCGAATAACTTTCCACTGTTCTCTTAAAGGGATTCTTGTGTAATGTAAATACTTGTGGCTGCTAACACTTTCTGACAATAACTTTCTACTGCTCTCTTAAAGGGGCTCTGTTGTAATGCAATGTTTATGGCTGCTAACATTCTGTGGCTCTATCCACAATGTGAGCGTTTTCTAAGAGCTACAAGCTCATTAAGCAAGGGGGGGGGTTCTCACGGGGCTAGGGTGCATTTCGTCACATGCAATCCAACTTCTCACCCAACAAGTTCGTCTCCTTCTGTGTAAATAATCATGCTTTTTTTTATTCCTGCTACAAGAAGAGAGAGTATGGCAATTTTCTCCAGTTGTCTCGAACGTGATTTCCCTATGACACGCTTGCCGCCGACTGAGTTCGCATCCTGGGCTCATGCATTGACAAAACGCAGCGTCTAAAACGACTGGCCCATGCGTCCCACAACTCGTGCAGCAGGCGCGTGAATGCTGGACGTACGTCTATGGCGCATCGTGTAAATAGAACTTTTTCGGGGGGGGGGGGGGGGGGCGAATGACTAAACTAATCCATTTTTCAACACACGAATATTTTTGTCTCGATTAACATAGATACTGAAAATTCGTCCCGACGTTTAGTGCCAAGATATATTTACCTTTGACTCATGTTGAAAAGACTGCAGCGAAGAATAATGGTGGGACTGCCTGAGTATTGAGTGATATGAGAGATACCGAATCTATGAATACGCGCATCCGAAACTTGGATAATATTGTCTGAACCTCGCGAACCCGAGTCTCACATCCCTCTCCCTCTATGTATTTTGGGAGTACTCGGTCGGATTCCGTGGATTGTTGAGGTGTAGGGTTACCCCCTCCCCCTCACACGCACACACAAACCCGATAAACCGATACTTTCTGCTATAAGCTATTTAGTACGATGTATCGTTAACTTTTTTCTCCGCACTTTAGTAAACAGCAAAGTCATCACTGTAAACAGCGTGGTTTATTTATACCAAAGGGCAAAAATAGTTCATTTGAATAAACACATGTTAAGTCTAATTATTCGCCATCTCTTAAATGATAAAAAAACTTTTATTTAATCAGACAAGTTCATTCATTCTTGGCAAATGAAAGAGGGGCTTGTACGTACAAACACTTGTGGAATAATACATCTATGATCATACGAGAAAATTGCAAACTTGTGGGGAAAATGATTGTACGCAACGGGAATGGATGTCGGCGTAGATCAGACCTCGTTAACAGTCAGTTCGTTACCGACAGCGATTCATGAAATGAAAGAGTACAAACGAATAAAACGTCGTAACATAATACATGATGGCATCCTGTGGACTCTCAAGGTAGTTTCAAAAGCGGGTCAATGTGCAATGTAACGTCAATGTGAAAGTTGCACACCTTGTCAGTGCGCATACGAACGCAGGTGTGTTTTTATTTATTGGGGTTGAACGACACTTTCGACGATCTGGGGTCAACTCATGTCGGACAGTTTTATTGGTTGAGGAAGCCGGAATAGCCAGAGAGAACCACCGAGCAGCAGCGAGCAAATGTCAGACTCCTCAATGTGCTTACTCCGCATAAGTGGGGTTAGCATTGGTTGAAGACAAGCTCACCATCATCGTGCAGTATGCCTTAGTACACAAAGCCGCCCACCGTACTCCAACGTGCGCAAACTGAATTAAGTGCTTTGCCCATGGTCACAACGCAGTAAACCTGGTGGAAATCGAACCGGGAACCTTTCGGTCTGAAGTCCAAGGCCGTAACAACTGAGCCATCGCGCTCCCACAGGCGTGTTATTCGAGGATGTGAGAGCTCAGTTAGATAAATTATCAAATTACTGAACTTTCATTTTCTACAAATGTACATGAAAATGGTCCTAAAGACCATTTTCATGTAGATTTTGTAGAAATAAAATGTGTACCAAGCATATATATGTTCTCTCGTTTTCTGAACAAACGTCATTTTCAAAAATTATCATGTTAGATTATGAAAGTTTTAGCTGATTTTAGATAATTGAAATACTTTTCTCTTTCATCCCTAGCCGAAGTTATTTATTGTATTAACGTTTTTCAGAAGTTGTCAATGTGACACGATCAACACAGCATTGAACTTTCACAATAAAGACCAAACATGGGAGTAACAGCTGAAAGCAAAGCAAATTGTCTGTTAGAAACTTAAACCTTTTTCTGATTGTGTTTCCTTTTACCTGCGGCTTCTCACATCTTTGCCGCGCCTCACACCTACACCTCACCCGTAGCCAGTGTCGTAGGTGGGATGGGGTGGGTGTTGTGGACTGTTGTCGCCTAAAATTTTCTCTGCCCCCCCCCCCTCCCCCGAAAAAAACATTGGTCCAATGCAACTGTCACATGACATATAGAGACCTAAAATGGTCTCCAGTAGAGAGCTACGCACGCTCTAAATGTCACAGATTCGCCTTAGAGCACCGAACTTTGCAAAATTCTCTGGGGGAGGGGGGGGGGGGGGGGTGGGGGAACGGGGCGGGTGGAGGCCTATTCTTAACTGGGACCCGCCAGTCGTTACTCCCTCCTCTTACTTCCCTTCGGGGAAGTAGAAGGAGTAGGTAACTACTGGGAGGTCATAGTTAAGAATAGGGGAGCTCTCCGAAACACCCAAACTTTCCAAATATCATGTTTGGTTCCCTCAAAGAAAAAGAAAAAAAAAACAATGGCTAGGGCACCCCCTATTATAATTCTTTGCTGCGCACCTACTCGTAGCAAACGGCAATACACAGTTTTTTATGAAAAATTCAACTCACGCGTTAACTCACGTGAACGATCTTTTGAAACAAAATCACACTGATGCATCCCTATGGTCTCCTCCAGACATATACACAACAATTCAAACCTAATACCCAGCCCATTCCCACCCACCCACACTCTTTAAAATTGTTCTATGGTCTCTGCCACAATAGTTTCTGCGGAAGGTAGTTATGTTATGGAACGGGTGCCTTGTTTAGGGAGGAGGGTGTGTGTTTGACTACATGAAAATGTGGGATGACGAAAGGACTGGAAATAGACCGAAAACGTTTCCAACCGCGTTTTTATTTAGTTTTCGTTTGTTTTCTGTCTCTTTTTGTATTTCTAAAATACCCCATACCTCTCATGCTGTTGTCTAATCGGCAGTAGATTGACACCGTTAAAACGACCCCCGAGCCGGAAGTTACATTATTGACTCAATGGTTACTCTTTTCAATAACTGTCATTCACCCCAAAGGTCTCATTTTGGCAACTTATCGTTTTTTTTAATACTGAGGTAAAATTCGATCTTTTATACGGAGATTTATGACCCAGCGAAAATATTATCGGCCGGTCATAAATCGTCCACTATTCGTATCTTGAGGGTTTTATGTGTTAAAAAGCACAGGTTAGAAGGAGTGGAGTAACGATTTTCCTCCTCAATAAGATAGTCCAGTAACCTCGTTTCACTCAATTGTAGCTTATTTTAGAATGTTCACCACTTGCTCTTTGCTAACCGATTAACATAAAGCCACTCCCATCATTCTTGACCCATCCTATGCCATCGTTGCAACTATGAGGTCATGATGATCAACTTCATTGTCACGAAACTGTGATCCCCGCTTGTCATTACAAGAATATATTCTTTAAAGTTGGATACTAGGTTGTATCACGGCGAAGAACGACTGGATCGTTGCGGCCATCGACAAATATTAAACCGACCGCCCCGGACTCTACTTTCCCTAGACAAAAAAAGATAACCAAATTGTACAGCTGTCCTGCGTATGACAGACTACGGCTGAAATATGGTTAATTTGAAATAAAGTACTTGGTCGATAAATCGGACGAAAAAAGTTACTTTTACAACAAAAAACCGGCCAGCGCTATTCACAAAAATCGTCAATTAATTTTCATTATTTTTTTCATTTTTTTTTGTCTCAGAAACGTAGGTTATGACCCCTCTTTGGGACGACTTCGTCGAGCTCTTTCCAAAGAAGGGTCATAACCTATGGTTTTGTGACAAAAATTCAAAAACTTAGCTATTCAAGAATTTTGTTTGCAAGTGTCGTCTGCTTTTCATGTAAGGTAAATCGGAGTGGATCTATAACGTCACTGTGAGCGGCTGTAAAACACCGTGTCCAGGCATATGTCAAATTCAACCACTTATCACTGTGTCGTTGTACATTTACATATTACCTATCCTACAGCGAATGAACATCACAAGCCGATGTGAACAGCCCTCCGCTTATGTTCATAGGTTGTTGAACTACATTCCCATGGACTGATTACCAACTCCCCGGTTCTCTGGCGACACCAAGAAGATGCAGAACTGAAGTCCAACGATCTGTTTCCCGATCATCGGAACAGGTGCAAGAGAGTCGAAATCCTGTAACACGCATGTCGACGAGTTTTCACCGATCAAGTCGACAATCATTCACTAATCTCGAAACAATATTAGTTGACACCCATTGATTCGTAACTTAAACAGGACCTTGATCGATACAACTCCAGAGAGAATCAATTTCTTCACCATCACGTCTTGCGCCGAGCACACATGCCCGCCAAAATGTAACCAATCCTGCGTAACATTCAACGAACTGCGAACAAGGGATGAGGTTTAGCGCACCTCTGTTCCCCGCAAATGTTTCCGGTGTGACAGGAATGATAGTCCGTAGGAACGTTAGTCCCTCTGGACTATTATTCCGCGGAATTATAGTCCTAGGTCTAACATTTCTAGGAATAGTTGTCCGGCGGACTACTATTCCTAGAAATGTTAGACCTAGGACTATAATTCCGCGGAATAATAGTCCAGAGGGACTAATTTTCCTACGGACTATCATTCCTGTCACACCGGGTGAATTGAATGATTCACATGCGGCTAGTTACTCAAAATTAATGTATTTATTAGAAAGCAACAGTGAAGTAGACAGGGTTTTTTGGCCATGCATACATATAGGTTATTACCACCATGTGGGTTTCCGAGATGGTGTTTTGAAGTCGAGATCTCGTCTGTGAGCATATGTCAACGAGTCCGTTAGGACGAGTCGATATATGACTCGCGTGGTCGAGACCATCTCGGAAACCCACTTGGTGTTAATAACTAATTTATCCTACAATATTCCTCTCTTTCTGGACTTGTTCCCATATATGTTGACAATCAGTCGGCGTACAAACATGAATTGATTGTGTATGAATGAAGATCATGACGTCATAATGTTGCGTTTTTGCACTGTGCATGGAGTGATAATCCCCATTCATTATTCTATTTGTACTATAACCGCTGAAAGTTTATAGTAGTGCTTCAGCTGGGCATTTCTTTTTTTATTTTTCACGTTTAACGCGTTGCAGGCCAAAAAGATCAAAATGACAAAAAATGATCTAGTCTAATTTATTTCGTTCAAATGGTGATCCATATATAATTTAATTACTGTTCTCAAGAACGAACGGTGGCCTCGGCAAGTTGTTGTATGTGTAATCAGTTTTCGTCGAGTACAAGGAAAAAAATTCTTTCTGAGTCGAATGATCGCACGTGTGGTTGCTACCGTCAATAAGATTTGTATTCAGTCTAGACCATTTTATTTGTATTGGGGAAAATACGTTCTTGTTGGAAAGTAATACTTCAACTTGAATAAACAAAAAAAGAAGAGAAGTTCGAGATGTACTTTAGTTTCAACAGGCAACAGTTCTAGCATGTTCTGATATTTGTCAACGATGATATTTGGCGTCTTCAGCGGTATCCAACCTTCGGTGGCAGTATAAATGACATATCTCGTGATTTTAGGCCCGTTGGATGGATGCGAAAGTCTTGTCAGAAGTCTCAGCGACTTTCGATGCGACTATCAGACCCATTAAACCTTTTTATCATATGAACAAGAAATGTTGCACACGAAAAAAGGATATTTAAAAAATTCAAATTAATATTTCTTGTTAGGATAACCTATATGAGAGCAAAACGCCCCATTGCTGTTTTTAGCTCAACATTTGATAGAGCATGAAACCTTGTAGGTTAGTTGATTGGGGCGATATCTGTTGAGTTTGAAACCTTCAATCACAATGTTGAAATGTCTGTTCTGAAAAAAGACTTAAAATATATGCACTTGCTATTCTCTCAAAATTGTGAGATCTGAAAAAAGGTAGGGCCCGAATTGGAAAGTGACTCATTAACTAGTCATGTTCTATAGACCTCCATTTAATAAGCAGACAATGTTCTGAAATCCGTATTCGGAAATAGAGCAAAGAGTCGTCGAAGCAGGCAGTAATTGTTTTTTTCGTGAACGCCACCCATACAGTTAGTAGAATACAATGTGACCCAGTAGTGCTAGGGCAGGGATCCTGGGTCTTACAACAGGTTTAAAAACAACAGTCGGGGAACCAGTAGTTGACCTCTGAAATATGTTGGGTTAAAACTCAACCCAGACCAACTGTGTTGGTTGAATATGAACCCAATTGGGTTCATATTCACTCATCCCAGTTGATGTGGGCTATTTCTAACCCAACTGATTTTACAGTGTGTGAAAATATCAGTAGTGGTGGAAGACGACAGCAATAAATACAGTGACGACGAACCCAGTAGCATTGGTCTAGTAGTAGAGGTCAGAGGCATAGTTTAGTTGTAGAAGCCAGTGATAGTGGAATCCAGTCACAGAAATGATAGTTAGTTGTGGTCTAGTTAGAAGTCATAACTGCAGTAACAGTGTTAATTACGGTAGTGCAACAATCTAATTATTTATGACAGGAGTTGAGTAATGCTTTGATAGCCAATAGTAGTAGTAACAGTCTTTCGGAACAGTAGAATTAATGGGGACTGCTGCAACCAACAGAAACAGACAGGTTGTCTCCTGAGTTACAATATGTTCTACGTGCCTACTGACACATAGAACACATTGGAACTCAAGGGATGGGGTGGTAGAAACTGAATTTGCTCTCTGAACCACGATGAGAGTGTTGGTTTCCATTTCATGATGGCCCTCTTAGTACCATGCTAGATAATGAACGGAACGTCATAGAACTGGTAACCAGAGAAACTTCTGGCAATATATTGGTCGGGAGTGAAGAAAACGTTTGATCTAATTGCTTGATAGCTTCGTTTCAAGTTCCCCAGTGTGCTTGGTAGACTGAATCTGTTGATGGAAGACGAGTGTGTTTGTGGATTCGTATCATGGACGAGAGTTGGGAGCGGAATGAACCCTAAAATAATAAAAATACTGATTTCTGTCCCATTTCAGGCGGTATAGTGCAAGTTGTCAGAGGGACATCGTACAAAGGGACACATCCTGCGATGAAATAAACCAAACTGGCTATACACCTTCAGTGAGATACTACAATAGAACGCTCGTGTAATCGAACACACTCCAACGAGCCTGTAGAACAGTAACTACGTGCCATTCTAAAATTTCAGAAGGGCGGTCACCACGAACAATCGAAATGGATTCTGGAAACACATATCACCCTTCCGAAAACGCGTTTGGCATGCCCACTAACATCATGTTTTACAATGGTAATACTGCATTTCCCCCATACGCGCAACGATGACCACCAACGTGACGTCTGTTATACAAAAGGAATGCCGAGGTATTCTTGTGTTATGCAACCAAATCATCCAAATATGGCAGTCTCGGATACATAACATACTAATTTCTCTCAAAAGAGGGTCTAATATCTCTATTAACATCTATCTAGTTTAGCACACCAACAAGCGACTTCACTGAACCACCCATCGATTTGCAAAGAAATTCCAGTTAAATATCTCTCAGATGGGAGACAGAGTGAATCGGTTTCACGGCTGTACGACGCTCAACATCACAACGCCAGGTCAAAATATTCATATTGTTGCCCATACAAATTGAATAATATTAAAATATTGTACTATGCTTCTTCCCTTATTAAATTCTTCTTCAATTCTCATTCTAAACAATTTCAATTTTTTATAAACGCTGTGTATGATTTCGCGTGGATACCAAAGCTTATCTCATTTCGTAACACGAGAAATAACGTATTTCCAATCGCGTTATCGACGTAAAATACAAAGTAGGCCTGCCTTCTCATTATTTATTGCAAATGCATTCCCTCCCAAAAGTGCCCATTTTCAAACTGGACTTATATAAATTCAAACTCGGCTGAAATGACGCAAATCTCGGTCGACAGGGACCATCCGAGAGTGGTCCCCCTTGATGCATCACCAGGCGCGACTAGTTTGTTTACATCGAAATGTTGAAAGTTGTTCGTCGAACGCAGTCAGGAAAGTGGCATTACCAGGCATGGAGTTTTAATGAAGCAGAGTTTTGATGATGGAGAGAGGTTTTGGTTAAGTGGATGAACAAAATACACAGAACGACACGCGCGTGTGAATAGGTTAATCGATATGGCACGAGTGCCAGTGTGGAAGGATAAAACGAGAGGCCGCAGGCTTCGAGTTTTATCCTTCCATGATGGCACAAGTACCATATCGATTAACCCATTCATACGCGTGTCGTTCTGTGTTTATTGCACACCTTCACGTCAACAAAAGCAATTATTAAAAGGATACTCATCAGTTCATTTGACGACTATCAACAAAAAGAACACATTTTATCCCAAACAAATTTGCGAGAGGAACCTGTGTTACTATTTCGTCCCCTGAGTTCCAATGTTTTCCTTGTGCCAACTGGCACATAGAACCCATTGGAACTCGGGGGATAAATTTTAGCTAACACTAGCAATTCAAATTGTAATTGCGTTGCCCGATTTGTAGAAAATTCCAGTGAAATTTCGCTTCCATTTAAAAATAGTCCGTCAACGATTCCGTTCCGCACATATGTGCGGAACTGATTTTCATTTTTCGCATGGTTTAGTGTTAATGTAGATGGGGAATAGATAGAACAGGTGTGTAATAAAGAAAGAAGAGAGTTGTAAAGAGAATCCATTGCAAGCTATGATTCAAAATTGAAAGCAGAGATTCGTCAAAGTGAGAGAAGAGGTAGTTCAGTTATCGGAACATTGCGGATTCTCCCGTCTGGAAAACGAGACGCGCGGGTAGCAGAACTAGGAGTAGGAGAAGAAACTTTGGACTTTATGAAAAGAACGAGAAACAATGACGCTGTTAGAAAATTGAAACAGATCTGAGATTTTTGTATTTATTTGTTTTGATTGAATAAATAGAAAATTTATTTTCTGGTTAATTTCATATCGGCGGTGATATCAGCCCTCGTTAACATCACATCAGCCTCGACCTTCGGACTATGAAGTTACAGCGAGCTGATATCTCGGCCGATATGAAACCTCGGCCTCAGGCTGGCGTGAAGTAACCTCGGACTGTTATCTCGACCAATATGAAACTTACCAAGTGTTTACAATACAATATATGACAACAAAAACGCCCCCTAACGGATTTTACATCAACAGTTGATAGACCATAAAATGAAGAAGATCAGCTGATTGGGGCTTTTTATTGAATTTGGAACCCTCGATAAAAATGTCACAAAGTCTACTTTGGAAAAGACTTAATATTTGCACCGGCTATCCTTCAAAGTTGTAAGAATTGAAAATAAGGTTGGGGATGGGGGATAAGTAAAATAAGCCTTTTTAAATGAGTGCGAAACTGGAAGGCAGTTGGGGATCGTCAAATTGGAACACAAAAAACACACGACAACATATATACTGAGTCAAAAAAGAAAGTACAATAAACTTTGAGGAGCAATTTTTGTAGTATCATAGACTTTAATCCCAAACAATTTATTGTAAATTCATGTTTCGAGTCTAGTTGTATGACTTTGCATAATTTCATGTTCTTATTGTTGAGAGCGTCACGCCAAGACGTCGGAATTCAGACATGAGATGAAATGAAAAGTTCATTGACATTCAGTCAATTGCGTGTATGTCCACCGTTTGCCTCTTGGATGCCAAGACATCGACGACGCATGGACGTGATAAGTCTATGGATGTCACCCCGTGATATTGCGTTCCACTCCTGCATAGGACATTACGTAAATCGCCTAACGTCTAAAGATGCCCGATTGGCGACAAATCTGGCGACAGTGGGGGACCAGGGAAGAAGTTCGATGCAAGCTCCTCAAGAAAGTCACGACAGATACGTGCTACGTGACATCGGGCATTGTCTTGCTGGAATAACTGCAATTCGACGTTAGCGTTGAACAACGGGACAACAACAGCGTTAAGAATTTCGTCCCTACATCGCTGTCCATTCAGATTACCATCGATGAAGATCAACTGCGTTCGATGGGGCAAGGAAATTCCTGCCAAAAGCATTACACTAACTCCGCCGAAGCGGTCGCTTTCCCGCCCAGAAGCATCAGAAAACCGTTCTTCTCGTCGGCGATACACTCTTGTCCTACCATCAGCGCGCCGTAGACAATATCGTGATTCATCACTAAAAAGAGCTGTGCTCCAACGCTGCTGAGTTCAGCGAACACGATGACGTACCCATTCCATTCTGATGGTACGATGACATTGGGTAAGGATTGGTCCGTGATATGGACACCTACTTCAGATGCCCTGTGCAGCGAGTCTGTTGCGGACAGTTTGTGCACTGATTCTATTGTTAGTTCTGCCTGGAGTAATTGCTGCTGTCCTCGTCGCAGGAAGGAAGCGATCCCGCAAGTGAGACGTCCTGGTGTGTCGGTCTTGTGCAGGGCTCGTAACTCTTGGTCGACCTGAACGCGGTCGGTCGGCAGTAGATCCAGTGGTTCTATACCTTCCAATGAGACGGTAAATAGTGGCCACAGTGACTCCGAACTCAGAAGCGAGCTCATCTGGAGGTATCCCAGCCTCATGCATGCCAATAGCACGCAACCTCTGATTTTCGGTTAACCATGTCATTTTTTAAAATGTTGGAAGACAAAAACTAGCATGATTTCTCAATAACCCACGCTCTCAAGCACAACATAACACAAAGAAAATCGGCGGTCACCCATTCAATTTGACATTATCGGGTAGCACGTGCTATTTTGAAATCCGTAGCATAATTGTATACGGTTGGATGGACAACAACAACATGTCATTAAACTCGTTGCTTGACATCTTGCCTACAGACATGCAACATAAGAACTATTACATTTCATCCTTTATGCTATTTTTTCACATTTGTTTCTTTTATACTTTCTTTTTTGACTCCGTATATTTGCTCCTGTTCATTCTTTTCATGAGATTTTATACATGATTGTTTTCTCACAAATGAGCTTGATGAGCTCAGTAGTGAAATGTTAACACTGTCACCAATGCAAATCATTTAGTGTAGTGCAACCAAGTAATAACCTCTAAATATCACACGGCAGGTAATAACACTGCGGCGAAGAAACAGCGTGAAATGGAAAACGCTCAATAATTTACTGCTTTTGCATCCCACTGCTTGTGTTACTCGCAGTCTAAACTTCCCATCAACCTACATGGTCCAGACCACCTTTTCCGTGCCTTTAGATTCAAACTTCAGGTCTCTTTTTCACATTTTCTTTTTCTGTTATTCTGGCAATTCTTCATTTCTGTTTCGAGCTGGGCGGTTTTTCGAATCGGTTCGGTTCCGGTTTTTGCGACAAACCGGAAAATCGAACCACAAGACCCAGTAAAATCTAACCAAACGGTTTTACTGTGTTTGTGCATAAACTGGTGAAACGACCTTACTGGGAGGGAACTAGACTAGTGACCCCTATGCACTCTCGACACTTAGCCTATCTGGCAAAGGACCAAATGCATCGCGTTCTTATTGTCACCTTTCCCTATTATTGACCCGTCCGGTAGACGAGTCAATAAGGGAGAAAAGGTGACAATGAGAACACAACTATATGGATTTCTTACCCTAATTTATGTGAGTTTTGCTGTCTCAATGGGCTTAACAACGGATCCCCTAAAACCCTAGGAATAATCAAAGGGAAGTTAGGCTGAACCCAATAAAGATTATTGCATATTTTTTTAACCCTTTACCTAACATGGAAAGCAGACGACACTTGCAAAAACAATTCTTGAATAACTAATATTTTTCATTTTTTGTCTCCAAATCATAGGTTATGACCCCTCGTTGGAACGAGCTCGTCGAGCTTGTTCCAACGAGGGGTCATAACCTATGTTTTGGAGACAAAAAATGAAAAGATAATGAAAATTAATTGGCGATTTTTGAGAATAGCGCTGGCCGGTTTTGGCCGTTACGTTAGTTAAGGGTTATATAACAGAGCCTGAAATGTTGTTTTCTGTATGTTCACGTTTCTAACACATCGAAACACTGAACCGAGATTTTTCCCGAAACTGAATCAAATATGAAAATTAAAACCTCCCAACTCTGTTCATTTTATCTAGCGTTCAACTTGTGGGTGGGTTAAATGGACCAGTGTACACAAACAGCAAAACCACTGGTATGTAAGCTTAAAACTGACGGGACAAGTTCAGTGGGTACATCTTCAATGAGCCACTGCGTAACCTCGGTACTTCGTAACATTTTGGGAAAGGTTCGTCGTTTTGCGCATCAATGTGTGAAGCACTGCAGAGAGCGCCATGATATACTCAAGTGACAACTGGTGAATGGTGTTCTAGTTTTTTATCATATGACTATGACATTTTTACCCTAAATATCACTACTGTTTGACGATGTTTTCCAAACTGTTGTATCACACCGGGTGAGATTTTTCCGGATCAAAAGTCCATATCACACTCTTACGGAAATCAAAAATCCATATCACACTCCCACGGAAATATCCGAGAGTTTCCGTGAATAGTTTTCGTAACTAGGGAAGTCGTTGTTGTTTCGTCTGTCGGGAAGAATCTGGGTATCTAATTTATAACGGCCAGTGAATCGAAGTGAGCAAATTATGTTACTATTTGCGTGTCATATGATAAACATATCATCATAACAGTGTGTTGATCCGTGTCGTCGCATCACGTCTCGTTGAGGTGGCCAGATTTTCGGATCACACGAGCTGCCTGCGGCAGCTCGTGTGATCCGAAAATCTGGCCACCTCAACTGGACGTGATACTACGACACGGATCAACACACTGTTATGATAATATCTATATATTTTAATTATATAAATGCCGAAATTCATTTCAAATTACTGTTTCAGTTCATTCAAGTTCTATTCAGATACTATTCAAATTCTACTAAAACATTTTATTCAAATTCAGTGTTCTGGCACCCTTGTTTCTGGCAGTTCACTTAATTCCATTCTTTCTTGAAGTTAATTCAAAGCAGAACGAATGCATAATGGTTTTGTGATGCGAACATCACTTTATCACAATTTGAAGTCTTCATTACAGGTTATCATTTTTACTGTTTAATTATTTAAATGCTGGAACGGCTGATATTATTCAAATTCATAAAATATTTTCAGTATAAGATTGAGAATTTACTGGCTCCGTTGTTTCTGGAATTTCACTTAATCCCATTCTTTCTTCAAATCAGTTCAAAACAAATCAAATGCATCATTGTTTTATGATACGAATACCACTTTATCATTGTCTGGAATGCTTTGTATGATACCAGGCAAATGATGTGTAATATCTGTGAATTATCATTTATACCTGCCACATGGGTGGCCAGATCTCGTCTACTATGTTTTCACGCTACAGAATTAGGGACAAAAACTGCAATTTCTCGTAAAAATTTTCAAATGTATGTTACTTCTTAAAACATTGATGTTTTGTCCGTGCAAGGTGGTTTACGCAACACACGGCAATCGCGTGTGTAAAGACGTCGCTTAAACATCCATTAACGGCACATACAAGTTAGCAGTCGTACCTTTATTTTTTCCAGACATCCCCCACCCCCACCAAAACAAAAGCTGAAACGTTCTATCTGAGTACACAGATGGTTTCCAATGATTTACTCTCCAGGATATATTTCAGTTAACCTGTTGAATGCTGCTGGTGGATATTTCTGCCCAGGACAGGAATTGTCTTGCTATTACCGTAAGTCAAATTTAAGGATAGATACTTAACCAAATTTTACCCTGTAAGTTGTATAGACTTTTTAAACAATGATTTCTTGTGTCAGATTGTTATGAATTTTTCATCAAATCTAGTCATGGCTGCTTTATAGCAGCCATGACTAGATTTGATGAAAAATATTTAAAAATTACTCAGCGGCTTAAGATGTAAGCTAACAATTGGGTTTTCGGGCGGCATTGTGGTATTTCTTCGGAAATGCTCAGTTTTTTAATGTTTGGGGTACCAGCTAGCTAGATTGAACAGTTGTTTGTTATCGAAAAAAAGACTGGCTGAAAACAAATTATTACCTGCTTAGAAGAGCCAGGTTACCAAACTCAGCAGTTCCTAAGTTATTTATTTATTTATTGGTCTTTTAAGGTCACATACTTATGCACACTGGCAAATCATGACCGTGTCAGTTTTACGGGTGGGGGAATCCGGAGTACCCGGAGAGAACCACCGAGCAACGACGAGCAGCTGCCAGCTCCCCGACATCGTAACTCCGCACTGCAGCGCATGCAGGGTTAGATTGGTTGAAGGCATGCGCACCATCGACGTGCAGTACGCCTTAGTACACGGCGTCGTCGTGCCCCCATGTGGACAATGGGGGTTAAGTGCCTTGCCCAAGGTCACAGCGCGGGAGTCCGAATCGATCGCTCAGACGGTCACCCATCCGAAGACTAACCGGGCTCGACGTTGCTTAACTTCGGAGATCTGACGAGAACCGGTTACCTCAATGCCACCACGCCCCCAGCTCCTAAGTTCCTAATCATTTACCCTCGACGTTTTAAATTAGACAAATATACACCGCTACTCACAAAATCACCATTCTGTTTTTAGGCTTTATCAGCCAAATGTTCAAACGTTCTGCGCAGAGATCATCTCTCACATTCCTTCACTCTATAACTATTTTGGCACCAAATCCATATAGCTTATGATTCCTCCTGTTTTTCAAGTACAAATGACATCTCAATTTTATTTTCTCGAGGAAAAATATTGTAAGTGCCATCTTCAAGTCATATTACGTAAATAAAAGGAATAATTATCATTTCACCCTTTACTGCCTTTTACAGACCTTTCGGCCTATCTCACACTCTTTTAAATCATGTACATAAACTATGTTTGGGAAGAAATAATGAAGATTTCTTACGCTCTAAAATCAGTTGGGTTAAAATACAACCCAATGCAACTGGGCTGAGTGAATATGAACCCAACTGGGTTCATATTCACTCAACCCAGTTGATTTGGGTTATTTTTTAACCCAATTGATTTTAGAGTGCAGTTGCACGGGAAAATATTTTGCAAACTTCATGCCGCATGGAAGTTGTGTTTGACGAGAGGTAAACTCTGAACTAACTGTTATATATTAATGAGAGCTGGTTACGTTAATATTAAAGCCACAGAGTTCACAGAGACGTAATAGGTGTGGAGTGGGGGATCCCAATATTTCTTCCAGCATATTCTCATCAGAAGAGGAGTCTATGATATCGATTCGCTCTTGCTAGTAAATCATGTACTTTTTTACTAGACCAGATTTGGTACTTGGACTTATGTCACGCACACAGTTGGTCATACAAATGGATGGCTATGGGCAGAGACTCCAGAAGCACAGAGGCAGAGGAGACAGCTGCCCGCTCTGCCTTCGGACCACGGAGGCGAGAGGGGGGCGATAATGCCCTTCCCAGGTTCGTCATGTCTGCAATGATTTATTCTCGCAGTGAAGCTAAAATACACCCCACATCCGTTCTGGAAGCTTTCAAAATTCCATGGAGAAGTAGGAGGAGTTTAGGATGTGCCCTCCCCCCCCCCCCCGCCCCCACCAGATGAGAGGGGGCACCTCCTCTCAAACTCGCCCATATCTGGCCTTCGAGACATGCGTTCTTCTGCATGACATGGCGGGGCTGCTAGTGTGAGTAGATTACTTTTTTCGGGGTCTGACTCCTCTGCCCGCAATGTCTTCCGGCGCCCGTGGCTATGGGACCCGATTCGAGCAGTTAGGGGCGGGGCGCATAACCAATTCAGAGTACAGTGCATATTAATTAAATAAGTTGCGTCACAACTACTGCATGTGTATTAGATTTATCCACAAATAAATTTTAAAGATGTCTCGAGCTTTTTAGCTATAACATCCAGCTATATCATCAAGGCATGCCGTCGATATTTTATCAGTAGGGATTTAAGCGATCTGAGTCGGGATAAATCAGGTTTGCGCCTCCCCCCCCCCCCTCCCCCACCAGACAAGATAAAGAAAGACGTAGACAAATGAATTCACGGAGACATTTTCTTAACAAGTAGTTAACACTGAAAATAAGTTTTTTTCGAAAGCTCCTCTACCAAGCTTATGTATTTATTAACAGTCACCACCTTGGCATGAAACGACAGTAAGCTTTGACACGAAAAAAATGTTCACCTCGTTCCTATTTAGATGGCACAACCTATAATTTGCAGAAAGGTGTATTTTGAAATTTGTCAAGTGAAAAATATTTTGTGAGAAAGTTTGAATCTTTACGCTTGAAATAATATTAAGCTTCATGCTAACTAAAGTATGGCTTCTCAATATTACCATGTCGTTGGCATCATCAGACTGGCAACGACGTATTAACATTTTAAATGTAACAGGACAGGAGGTTTTCAGAAGTAAAAACTACGCGAACTCGTGCATGAACTATCGATCTTACGCGAGTCATTTGGGACGGCATGGTGAATTTTTCCACTTGAGATGAAACAAAGGGAGCACAGTGGCTCAGTGATTACGGTAATCAATCCGAAACGTCGACGGTCCGATCCCCACCAAGGGTAACTGCATTGTGTTCTTAAGCAAGGCACTTAATCTTGATTGCCCGTATGGGCACGTTGTCGCCGTGTACTCAGGGGAACTGCACGTCGGTGGTGCACTTATCTCCAACCATTTCTAACCCTGCGGACTTAGTACGCTGGAGAGTCTGGCTGTTGCTCGCTGCTGCTCGATGGTTCCACCCGTAAAACTGTCCGACACGAGGTGACTCTGGATGTCGAAAGTGTCATTAAACACCAATAAATACACAGGACGACGCAAGCGTGTGACTGGATTAATCGATATGACACGAGTGCCAACGCGGAAGGATAAAAGGAGAGGCCCTAGGCCTCGAGTTTTGTCCTTCCGCGATGGCACGAGTGCCATATCGATTAACCCAGTCACACGCGTGTGTCGTTCTGTGTTTATTACATACCTTCACGTCTGTAAAAACAATTATTAGAAGGACACTCAGCAATTCATTTGACAGCTATCAACAAAAAGAACACATTTTATCGCCCAACTAAATTTGCGAGGGGAACCGGTGTTACTGTTTCGTCCCTTGAGATCCAAAGTGTTCTATGTGCCTACTATCACATAGAACACATTGGAACTCAGGGGACGATTTCAGCTATTGCTAGGGATTCAGATTGTAATTGCGTTGCACGATTTGTAGAAAATTCCAGTGAAATTTCGCTTTTATTTAAAAATAGTCCGTCAACGATTACCGTTTCGCACATATGTGCCGAACAGATTTTCATTTTCCGCACGGTTTAGTGTTGCTGTAGATGGGGATTACATAGAACAGACGTGTAATAAAAAAAAGATGAAACATAAGCATGAATAGTGAAATGGATTGGTCACAATTGATTAATGCTATTTAAATTTATATACACATTTGAATCGAGTTTTATTGTGGAGACACAGAGCTCATTTTTCATAATAATGCGCTTGGTGTTCACATAAAAGGCTCTATTTCAGGAAGCACACAATGTCGAAATGTAACTAAGAAGCTACATTGCCTTCAAATCGACTGACAAGTGCTATTGTGTGGTGTAAATGAAAATACTAAATTTTTCGCCATGAGTTACCATTTATTACGAGCGTTTGTGAAAACGATATAATCGCAACAATGGAATTTTGAGCTTTAACACTTTTCCCAGTGTAATGGGTGTATCCAGTGAACAATGACAATTCAAATTTTAATATTTCTTTCTCGTTTGCCTAAAAACACCACTCGTGAGTGCGGACGAACGCGCCCGTGAACAGATTCGAAAATAATCGATGGCACACATTCGAAAACGAATCTTCATTTTTCGATTTTGTTTAATTATTTATTGGTGTTTATGGGTTACATATTTCTGCACAATGGCTTCTCGTGACCTCAACATGAAGATAAAGTCAAGTTTAGCCAATCGTTTATACCCGTGACGCTCATTTTAGAGGACTTCCTCGGCAAACATTGATGACTGGGTCTTATTTTATCAGCAAAATAGGGTTTGTTTACCACAGTAAATAAGCACTGCTTCACTTTCCAACAGGGCTATTTTTTCGAATAATCGCAGTCATAATTTAATCGTTTTATGGTGGATTTGGTATTGCTGCTCACTGCATATATTATCAAACACAAAGCCCCCATTGTCCATGGGAGGGGGGGGGGGCACGGAGACGCTGTTTACTAAGGCGTACTGCACGTCGATGGTGCACCTGTCTTCAACCAATGCTAACCCCGCTTGTGTGGAGTTGGTATGTTGGGGAGCTGACAGTTGCTCGCCGTTGCTCGGTGGTTCTCTCCGGGTGCTCCGGTTTCCTCCACCCGTAAAACTATCGTGGTCATGATTAGCCATTGTGCAGAAATATGTGACCTTAAACACCAATAAATAAATAAATAAATATCAAACACAAAGACATTACCTGTTCAGTGAGGACAAATTTGAATTGCTCCGTGTAAAATATGAATTTAACCCTGTACCTAACGAATCGGCCTCATCAACCCGCATGATTTGAAAACTGAAGAGTTGAAAAAAGAATATAATTTCAAAATATTCAACAAAACCATATCATGTGACCCCTCATTGAATCGAGCTCATCGAGCTCGTTCCAATGAGGGGTCAAGTGATATGGTTTTGTTGATATTTTTTGAAAAACTTTCAAAAAGATATTTTTTTTAAATAAACAATTTTGATATCGACTGCGTTGAAAGTTATTTAAGACCACTATTTAAAAAAAACTTTAACCGAACAATTTCTAAGCTCATACACACTACATGTCAACTGTACCAATCCAGTATGCCCCGAATGTCGGCCGTAGCTCTGTCTATCTCATCGCTACTTTTCTATTGAACTCCATCTTCCTCACATGTCAAAAACATAGAATAGATTTTTCAAATGACGGAAAGAACCAGCCTAACTTATCATTTACAGTAGGGATATAAAATGACCTTCTTCTGGAGAACACACTGTTGTCGGGATTGCCTCGATCCTCACGTCTACTTCTCGTTTCCATTTCGCTACTTTCATTTTTTTTCTTTCTCTTTTCTCTGTTTTTTTCTAACTTTTTTCTTGTTCATTTTTTAAACGGAAATGACGGGAATACACCCACTAGTGGCTACGTCATCTCCTTGTGGTGCAATCATGAAGTTGTGAATAAAGTTACCTCTATGTATATTTTTGGGTTTGAATGTATACATTTTGGTACTGAAATGGTTAACCAGATAACCGGTTCGAAACCGGTTACCTACCTAACCGATTAAAAAAACGTCAACCGTTTATCCGAAATATCGATAGTGATCGTCATTCCACGGTTAAAACGTAGTAAATCTGCTGCTTCTTCTTTTGAGATAGATTACACCTCGTGACCTCGAAGCAGCGCTGTACATATTTAGAAATAATCGACTTTTGCGTTCAAGACTTCGTTAATGATCGGCAATTTCCGTCAGTACTGAGTGACCGCAGAAACTATTCCGTAGTATGTATACAAACGAACGTTGTCGAGAACTCGACAACGTTCGTTTGTACACGCACTACGGAATAGTTTCTGAGAATACTGCTTTCCAATTCCTATAGTTTTGATCCCAGATTCGTTGAAATAATGGCTACGGTTAACCGGATATTATCCGGTTATAGCTCTCGGTTAGTCGGTTGTGTAAATGAACCAACCGTTTCAGCCCTAATACATTTTACATTACTGAATAAAATCAATCAATCAATCAATGAAAATATTTGTTTAAAAAATAATTTTTGAACAACCGAATGTTTTCTTTTTTTTGCCGAAAAATCATAGCATATGACTTCTCATTCTATTAGCTCTTTCCAATGATCGAGGGGGTCACAAGATATGTTTTAGAGGGAAAAAATTATAAAATTTGAATGGCGAATTTCATGGAAAGCACTGGCCAGTGTTCCGTTGTGGGGTTATGATAGTTAAAGAGTTAACCAGAATTTGTTCCATTATTAATGACAAGCTACGCATTTAATTGTTGTTTTCTGTCTGACAACTTAGTCAAACTGACTTTTTCTTTAGAAGCTATTGCCTGAAAGGTTCACTGATCCCGACCGACCCTCAGCCCTAGGGGCTAGTTCCGTCTACAGTACAGAAATTATCGCTTCCTAGGGACTCAAAATCAGTTAAATGCACATTCAGAGACTAAATTCTTTTTTTCCGCGTTGCAAAATAAAAACAGAATAAGAGACCACACAGGTTTTAAATATGTACACTTTTTTCGAAAAGGCTTAGTTTTCAGAATACGTCACTTCCGATTGTAACTTCTTGAGTGGAATGAGTGTCATTGAACTACTATGGTCTGTTATATCATACCGATATTATGAAAATGCTGATTCAAACCACGCAAACAGGTTCTTGGGATGTCCCCTCTATCTCTACTGCCTTTTATTTTTTCTTTCTGTCAGCAGAGAAGAGGACAGAAATATTCCCGTCTATTAGCTCGTAACTGCAGTCGTGGACTCGCTACATTCACAAATCCTAGCTCTCACACTTACATGACAACCGTCACTTATTCTCAGTTCCTTATTCGACATTCGTTATCAACCGATTCTATCGGTTATCAGATTTTGTTGATAACGAATGTCGAATAAGGAACAGGGAATAAGTAACAGTTGTCACGTCTCCCACTCTCACTTGTTCTTGTGTCTTAAAATTGAGCGGTAACAAAAGACTCGGAGTAAATTACAACCCCACAAATTCTTGAACAGAAACTCCAGTAGTTGCGCAGCAGCAACTGTTGTGAAGAATAACTACACAGAACGTCACACGCGTGTGAAGGTGTTAATCGATATGGCACGAGTGTCAGGGCAGAAGGATAAACGAGAGGCCACAGGCCTCGACTTTTATACTTCCTCGATGGCACAAGTGCCATATCGATTGACCCATTCACATACGTGTTTCGTTCTGTGTTTATTACACGCCTTCCCGTCTATAAAAAAAACTATTATTAGAAGGACACTCAGCAATTCATTTGAAAACTATCAACAAAAAGAACACATTTTATCGCCAACCAAATTTGCGAGGAGAACCAATGTTACTATTTCATCCCCGGAGTTCCAATGTGTTCTATGTGCCTAATGGCACATAGAACACATTGGAACTCAGGGGACGATTTTCAGCTATCGCTTGAGATTCAAAGTGTAATTGCGTTGCACGATTTGTAGAAAATTTCAGTGACATTTCGCTTCTATTTAAAGTGCGGAACAGATTTTCATTTTCCGCATGGTTTAGTTTTGCTGTAAATGGGGATTACATGCAACAGGCATGTAATAAATTTACTTCTTGTATTCTTGGCATAATTACCAGGAATAAATATATCATGCCCCGTTTCCTGCTTAAGAGAAACTCGTGGAGGATGGCGAAAGTACGGTCAAGCCATAAAGCACGATGTATGTTGTAGAAATGTATCCACATGAGTCGCCACGTCATGGCATCATCACAGTTGTAATGCATGGTGTGCACGCGCATGCTATCAGGGCGATACCGTATTTCTGTCGACATTTGTAGCCATGGACTGGCATGGATTCCATCATATTAGCTATATGGGATAACAGATGGTTGCCATGGATTCGAATGGGTTGAAATGGAATGGGAATGTGTTCGGTAGATTCAATGACTATCTACGCTCAGTTTTATTGCGGTTAACCCTTTATATCCCGCCCACCAGCCCACGTAATTTACAAATTAAGCAGGTGAAAATGTTTTTTTCAAAACATTTCAATGAAACCATATCATGTGAACCACCACTCAATGAAACGGACTCGTCGAGATCGTCCCAACGAGGGGGTCACATGATATGGTTTTGTTGACGTTTTATGGAAAAAAACAAAGAATAAAAAAAAAATTGAAATAAATGTTGATATCCTGTGTTTGGGGTAAAAGGATAAAGGTGATTTTCAGCATTTGTAGCTGTATCGCGATCGCATCCCAAGTAAAACATCTGTTTACACAGTCGTCTGTATTCATAACGCCTACCCTCGAAGATTTTCAACTTGAGCGTTGTTCACCTGGTCCGATAATACTGGTAACGCCGGAATTGTCTACTACAGAAAACAAAGACTGCGTCACTTCCCAGGGTTTCCATGAGTGATTCAGTCGGGTTGTTACGGTAATAAAGCTGTGACGTCCACTCCCATTTCCGTCCATTTATATTCCCAGAGCCGCCTCTCAGCTAGTACTGTGCACCTCAGTACAGCTCCTAGACAGTCTCACAATATCTAACTATGGTGTTATGTGAGACTCGTTGAAAAACTCGTGAACGAGACCTGCTCTCATGGGCGGCATGTCCTCGTCTCATTGGGACCATTATACCAGTGATGAAAAACAATGGTAGCCAGTCGATAATTGTGGACTTCTGGCAAGAAACTTTATTATGCCAGTCATTGTTATTGGCCAATCAGCTTCAATATCTAGTGACCGTGTATGAGACTGTATATCCAACGCTCGCTTCGATGTTTTTTTTCTAATTTCGCGTGTTCAACGAACAACAAATAATTTTGCGTGTGTGTCTGTTGAGCAACATACAACTATAATACGTTTCTTCCAGTCTTTGAGAAATTTCAATAAAAAAATGTAAATAAATACAATAAATAAACCACTAAAACGACATGTATAGAAACATTAATATCACCATTAACAACAAATAATGAATGAAACTGTTCCCACTTACCTTCTTGAAAGAATTGTTAATCCATTTGCTCCAGTTGTTTTATTTTTCCAGTACTTAACACTGAATTGAAGTTGTGAATTGTTAACATAAATTCCTGTTTATTGAGAAGAAAACTCCGTTGTTCCAGCGCCTGCTACTAGCGTGACCTTCACTTGACGTAAAACTGGGAAATTCCCTGATAGTGATAACATAACATTTGCGGTAGGAATCTGAGTACACTTATGGTGGTGTGTCTTTCAAAGGACTGGCATAATAAATACGTCATGGGGCTTTCAGTGGGCGGATACACACTAAAAACTAAAGTGTTAAAACCGACACTTTTAAGGTGTTAAACCCATTCTAACTCTTAGGGTTTGATTTTAACACTCAAAGTGTAATGCTTTAAGCACTTACACATTACAATCGTCAGACATCTGAAACTTGAATGGATGGCACTTCCCATGTGTCTAGCATTGGTGGTTCTTCCAGAATCGTCCATAATTTGATTTGCGCTTGGTGGGTACATAATTAAAAGGACACAACGCAGATGACGCGGATCAGGCTCGAGAGTTCTAGCCTGATCTGCGTCATCTGTGTTGTTTCCTTTTAAGTGTCGCGACATTACACTTGTCAAGTGGTATTATTGTAACGCCTGTCAAGTTCTGGGATATCTACACTTGAACAAAGTGCTAGTTTAGCACTTAGTAAGTGTTAAATACAGCACTTAAGTGTAGTTTTTAACACTTTAGTTTTTAGCGTGTATGGTGTGATATAAGGCTCAGAAAGAACAATATTAGATCAAAGCCCCATAACTTATATTATAGCCATAAGAGGTGAAAGAAGTGTTCGCCATACTGGTCGATTGTAAAAAATACAAACGGACGTGGCAACCGTTACTTATTCGCCGGTCGTTATTCAACATTCGTTATCAAACGAGTTTGTTGGTTGATAACGAATGTTGAATAAGAAACTGGGAATAATTAGTGGTTGTCAAGTCTCCGAAATACATATCTATCTACAGTACGTGGAGAGTGTATCATCACTAAATCACCCGCAGAGTGGAGATTCCACCCAAGCAATAATTGCAAATTTGTTGCAAAGCATAACAAGAACAAGCAAAGTCTCAGCCAATGGACCTCCGGGTTGAACCCAGAGGTCCATTGGCTGAAACTTACTTGTGTTTTAGTCAATATATACAAAATTTGAAAGTTATAGATTGGGTGATAATTACACTCCACGGGTGATTTAGTTACAATCCACTCTCCAGGTACAGTGTGTGTATCAGGATAGACGGATTTGGTCGAATAGTAAGCAACTGGGTTGGTGGTTGCAAAGATGAAAAACGCTAGGTTTGATCAATAGGAAAACATAGAAACGAGTGATGGCATAAACTTGTAAAAACAAATTTTGTAAACGAGAAAAATTATTTATCCGCTTTACTGCTTTACTATGGATTGTTACATAAATAGCACACAACACACTGTAAATGAAGCCTCGTATGAGCTGCAAGCTTACTGCTGAATCCACTTCGGTTCGTATATTGTCTTGTTACTGTGTAACTGTTCCTTAATATGTTCTGAAATAAATATTGTTTGAATTGAACAAGTGAAGATTTAATTTCAGGAGTTTGTAAAGAAAATAGTTTTATTCAATTTTATCCGGTTCACAATGCTTATATTGAAATCGCATGGCGCATGGTCGCTGTCACTTCCTTCCCACTTCTATTTGGCATCTCACACTTTCTTCGGACTCTTCTGACGCTTACGGCACCAGTAATGCTAACTCAGAGTTTCGACTTACTTTCAAACCTTAATTTTCAAAAGATCCCGAACTTCAGACGTCGTAATCGATGAACGTACATTGACACTTATAAATTTTCAAACTTCTATTTATCACAACATTTTATCCCTCTAACACAATTCAATCTCTATATTCTGTTAGTATTAGAACCATTCACAGACATACAGTGCAGCCGCCGTGGGCTGGTCACTTTCCATGGGTGGGCAAAATTTCCACGGACGCAATAATATTACATTCTAAACACTGATTATAGGAATAATCATAAAAAAATTAATTAATGAAGCACCGGGTACAACCCGGTGCTTCATTAATTAAAAGTTTGTTGATTATGATTTTAATTACCTGGTAAACGCATGCGTGGACCTCACTGCCCACGCGTGGATTACGACCAGTCCACGGCGACTGTCCTGTATATGGTGAGACTCGATAGGACATTTGTACCAAAACAATGGTTTAAAGTTCTACCTCACGTGATAGTTTTGATAATAATGACGGCTAGTCTTCGTGCCAAGTTCGTGGATCTTATTTTCTCCCACCACAAAGGTATTGAGACATATATAAAGTCGCGTGAGACAGCTAGGAGAGATATGCCTGTCTCACCCCACCCATGTGACAGCTATCTCACCCTACCCACGTGTCCAACCTATACTGGCTTATTTGCATATTTAATGATCGCAGGACTGTTCAATTATCACGGTCATTGTCGATCAATCACACTTCTGACATCAGAGCGTGAACAACTAATCAGCTATGGATTACCTGCCCAAGAAAATCAAGGACACTTTGCTGGTGCTCGACGCTAGCTCACTTCTCAACTGGAATGTCCATGTCGAGAGTGGCTGCGTCCAGCTTACCATTCAATATAGGATGAAGCTCACCTCAGGGAGTGGTAGCACCTTTCGCGGGCCCACCCACACTGGTCCACCCCAGAGAAAGGGAAATAAGACTGCCACCGAGACACCTGTGGAAGACAAGAAGAAGGAAAAGAAGAAGTCACCATCCTTCAAACGCCGGGACGCCAGGCGAATGGAGGAGTGAATCGAGAGGGAAAGGGCTGATACAGGGAAACATAAGGCGGAGAGGGTAACAACTGTCAACTCACCTCCAAGACCAGCACCCCCAACTCCAAACCATACCTCTACACCAAAGAAGTCGGAGGGAGAGGAGAAGCAGGAAGCGAGGCCGAGAAGATGGAAGTTGTCCAAACCGTTCCTGAATTTCCTATCAACCCCAACCAATCGGACCACAAACCCAGTTCAGCCTCGGACTCCGAGTATGGAAATGTGAAGTGGAAGATATGACCCTGGGGACCTACACAGAAGACCTGGACGAATTCGCCATGGAACTCAAACTGGACTTCAACGAAACCACGAAGGACTACCAGGCGTACCTGAAAACACAGAAATGATGGGCTGAAGGAAAACACAACTTCCTAGTCAACAAACATGGACACTTGGAAGCATCCAATGTCCGCAACCGCTTCTTCCACAAATGGCTGCAACGGAACACAGCAGGAACACCAGCAACATTAACTACCACTACCTCTCCCTCAGTGCCACCTCCTGCTAAGAAGAAGAAGCACAAAAGGAACAAGCACCACTGAGGATCTTAACCATCTCCTCCCTTACCACGCTCAGACATAAAGAAAAAACTAACATACTGTTACTGAGGGTCGAAAAGAGTTGCCCCCACGCCGCCCTTGCGCACCGAAGGCGTGCAAAAACCATTTGATTTCGATTTCAGTTATTGCATGTTCTTCTGTAAACAAACAACATGGTGTCACGTTTCGGAAATATTATCAGACGAACGTTTGTTGAAGAAAATAGAAATAAAGACACAGACCGCAAAACCAAAGGACAATTGACTTTTTATATGAATTTTTGGATGAACCCCGTTATGAGTGGAGCGAGATGCACGAAATTCCCGTCGAAAAGATATACGAATACATTGCAGAATTCATAATATGACGTCTTGAGAATGTGTCAATTTTAATTTCGCTACAGATCTTTAACCTCTAACTTGCCGGCGTTCGGATTTAATTCCGTGGTATATACCTGTGGTATATACAGAACTTTTGTGTGCTCATTCCGATAAGCAAATCAGTTTTTTTTCATAAATTGACAACAGAATTGTTCGATATATATGTAGGTGCCCGTGAATTCCTTTTGATGACGTCAGACTGTTTTGGTGGAAGGAGAAAAATTTTCTCCCCCACTGCATGTGTAACATACGTCTGTCCAGGGTGAGATAGCAGGGAGAGACAGATGTATCCCACCCCACCCACGTGACGTTATACATTATAACGTTATTATGACGTTATGCATATCGTATCAGTTTCTTGCTACCAACTAATTCAAATTGACGTCATCAGAATGCCGTGTGATCAAAGTTTGATGCTCTAAAACTCTTTAAACCCCAAGATGCCACCATTCCTAAATGAATTCGTGGTATATACCTTTCGTATATACATAACTTTTGCATGCTTTTTCCGATGGTGTCATTAGTTTTTCAAAACAACGAATACCAAATGAGTTGATTCTATCAGCACGTGACCGCCGATTACCTCTGGCTAACGTAACCGCTGTATGGTGGGGGGGGGGGGGGGGGGGGAATAATCCCTGATGGGTACGGGTGTGGGATGGGAAAATATCACCCTCGGGATAAGATATTCGGTCCAGACACTCGGCAAGCCTCGTGTCTGGCCCAAATATCTTGCCCTCGGGCGAGATTTTCCCATCCCACACCCGTACCCATCAGGGATTATAATAATCCCTGATGGGGGCGGGTGTGAGATGGGGAAATCTCACCCTCGGGGCAAGATATTTGGTCCAGGAATTCGGAAAGCCTCGTGTCTGGCCCAAATATCTTGCCCACGGTGAGATTTTTCCATCTCACACCCACAACCACCAGGTATAATAATAATCCCAAAACATAACATACAAATGAGTCAGTCTTGTCTGCCATGTAGCGATGAATTGTGTTGGGGATGTGCGCTAAAGGGCAATCGAGAAAATTTTGAACATTGCGTATCAAATAGACCACTGTGGTAGCATCTTGGGAAAGATTATGTGAAGTCTGGGATCTCAGGTATAAGTACTCTTGTATTATTGTATGTGAAAAATTATATACAAAATAGATTGATAAAGTTGATATACATGTTTTATTTTCCAGATATATAGAGAGTAATCGCTTGAATGGACTGGTTACGTAAAATAATTCATGAGAGGTGAGAGACATTGTACAAACACGAGTGCGCGAATGCGCACTAGTGTTTTACAATATAGTCCCTCGCCTCGAATGAATTATTTCACGTAACCAGTCCAGTCAAGCGATTATTACTTTTCATTATTAACGATAATTATATTATTTAACCCTTTACCTAACGTAACGGTCCAAAACGGCCAAAAAATGAAAATAATAGTAATTCAAGAATTTTTTTGCAAGTGTCGTCTGCTTTTCATGTCAGGTAAAGGGTTGAAAAAAAAACAATGAAGTCCCCATTACACCCACGGCAAAGCGTCCTCGTTTGCGCTCACGGATACATGACACATGTGTTGATTGCATAATCACTTGTGAAGTTATCGTTTATAATCAAACCCGGAAATCCAAGTATATCACATTTTGGAAAGTATTAAATATTATACCTATATATGTAATTCTGTTAATATGTAATTCTGGCAGAAATTAAACAGCGATAAGCGCGGTGTAACAAAAAGGGCACGTAACACCAGGAACATGTAACTAGTTACTGGGAAATGCCTAGGCACTCTGATACTGTTTTATAGCCGAGGCTATAAAGTACTAAAATAGTGCTTGGCGTTTCAGAGAAACTACATTCAAACAAGTACATTTATGTTTTTAAACAAATTACCCGTACTTCCCGTGGCTGAGTCACAGAGAGTACGATGTATTTGGGGTAAATGAGGTCGCCATATTTTATCAAAATTTTCAAATCACAAATGGGAGATAGTCCCTCAAGTGAAACAACAATTTTGTGGGGGAGGTGCGCTCGTACCCGTTACAGCTCCCCTAGCTGCGCACCTGCTTGTTCATCACCACCTCAAGCTGCATATAGCAACACCGGAAGCCGTTTTCAAACTTTATGAGAATTCAAAGAGCGTGTCATCAGCTACATTTTAGGCTCAAAATATAAATTGAACCTGGTCGGTTATAAAGGTAGTGAAACTGGAAATATGAAGAGGCATATATTTTCATTAACCTGACTTTTATTTGTAGAAATTATAACTTCACATTTGGAAAATATTACTTTGGTATGCAAAGGCGTGGCTTGAAAGAGAAAACTTCTTGATGGAATTTAAATGGAATCTAGATGCCACTTTTGTTTGAAAAGAGGACATTTGCCAAAACATGTGCAATAGGTGGTCCGTCATTCAAAGATATTCATTTCGCTTTTCGCAGCTGGGATTTGCATTAACACCTTACCTAACGACTTGGATGTTTCCACCAGCGTAATTTACAATTTAAGATGTTGATGAAAAAATATATTTTTTTAAAAAATCAACAAAACACATCACTTGGTCCCTCATTGGAAAGAGCTCGTTCCAATGAGGAGTCACATAATATGGTTTTGTTGAAATGTTTTGAAAAACTTGAAAAAACAATAATAAAAATAATAAATTAATAACCCTTTACCTAACATGAAAAGCAGACGACACTTGCGAAAGAAATTCTTGAATAACTATTTTTTTTCATTGTGTGTCTCAAAACTTAAGTTATGACCCCTCATTGGAACGAGCTCGACGAGCTCCTTCCAACGAGAGGTCATAACCCATGTTTTTGAGACAAAAAATGAAAAAATAATGAAAAATAATAGGTGATTTTTGAGAATAGCGCTGGTCGGTTTTGGCCGTTACGTTGGGTAAAGGGTTAATATGTTATTTTGTATTCGTTATTCATATACGATCATTTGCCTTACATAAAATGATGATCTGATATTATTCAATGGATGACATGAACGCAAGATGCAACTTCCAGAGGATGATTAAGACCGCGGCACGACGGACACCTGACATGATGAAAATAAAAATTCCACACCACAGAAAGAAGTGTTCATTCAAGGCATGATCAGTTCGACTTGCTTTTTCCAATAATTGTAGCAGCTGGGCGTTGATTATTGACGAGAATCTTCTCCCTTGTGTCTTCGTTTGGAGATGCTAATTCAGTTAGCAGGCTTTTTGGTGCTGTCTCGGATTTGAGAAATACATAAAAATAAAAAATGTGTAATTAATGAAGTTTCAATGGCTATTATTTTCTTCTAAACTGTAAAGTGTTGTCCACTATGTTTATTGCCAGACTATTTTCCTTTGTTTAACCCCTTTACCTAACATGAAAAGCAGACGACACTTGCAAAAAATTCTTGAATAACTATTTTTTTCCATTTTTTTCTCAAAAGCATAGGTTATGACCCCTCGTTGGAACGAGCTCGTTCCAACGAGGGGTCATACCCTATATTTTTGAGATGAAAAAATAAGAAAAAATAATGAAAATTAATTGGCGATTTTTGAGAATAGCGCTGGCCGGTTTTGTCCGTCACGTTGGATAAAGGGTTAAAGCACATTGGGTGTGACATATTTCTGGAATAGTTTCATCCCACGCGGGTTCGTTCTATCGGGTGATATAAAAGAAGGACCCAACGCCCTATAGCTCACCAACATTCCTCTTTGATAGTAACTTTGGCAAACACAAGAACTGTATCAAACAGGCTCATAACATGCGACAAAGCTTACCTAAACACAACCTCTTAAAAGTAAAACACAGAAACTGACATAAACACTAAGTTAAGCATGAAATTCTGAGCTAAACAGAAAACTAAACGCAACTAAAAATGTCAAGAAAAATGTTTAAAATGCAGGGTATGAGGGGTTAATCATGGAACAATGATACCGAGGAATATGTATGATGAATATAAGTGCCATTGGAAGAGAAGGAGCACAGCAGCTGACCTAAACACTAAGTTAAACATGAAATTCCGAGCTAAACAGAAAACTAAACGCAACTAAAAATGTGAAGAAAAATGTTTAAAATGCAGGGTATGAGGGGCTAATCATGGAACAATGATACTGAGGAACATGTATGAGGAATATAAGTGCCATGGGAAGAAAAGGAGCACAGCAGCTGACCTAAACACTTAGTTAAACATGAAATTCTGAGCTAAACAGAAAACTAAACGCAACTAAAAATGTCAAGAAAAATGTTTAAAATGCAGGGTATGAGGGGTTAATCATAGAACAATGATACTGAGGAACATGTATGAAGTGCCATGGGAAGAAAAGGAGCACAGCAGCTGACCTAAACAATTAGTTAAACATGAAATTCTGAGCTAAACAGAAAACTAAACGCAACTAAAAATGTCAAGAAAAATGTTTAAAATGCAGTGTATGAGGGGTTAATCATGGAACAATGATACTGAGGAACATCTATGATGAATATAAGTGCCATGGAAAGAGAAGGAGCACAGCAGCTGACTTAAACATCAAGTTAAACATGAAATTCCGAGCTAAACAGAAAACTAAACGCAACTAAAAATTTCAAGAAAAATGTTTAAAATGCAGGGTATGCGGGGTTAATCATGGAACAATGATACTGAGGAACAGGTATGATGAATATAAGTGTCATGGGAAGAGAAGGAGCACAGCAGCTGACCTAAACACTAAGTTAAACATGAAATTCCGAGCTAAACAGAAAACTAAACGCAACTAAAAATGTCAACAAAAAAATGTTTAAAATGCAGGGTATGAGGGGTTAATCATGGAACAATGATACTGAGGAACATGTATGATGAATATAAGTGCCATGGGAAGAGAAGGAGCACAGCAGCTGACCTAAACACCAAGTTAAACATGAAATTCCGAGCTAAACAGAAAACTAAACGCAACTAAAAATGTCAAGAAAAATGTTTAAGATGCAGGGTATGAGGGGTTAATCATGGAACAATGATACTGAGGAACATGTATGATGAATATAAGTGCCCTGGGAAGAGAAGGAGCACAGCAGCTGACCTAAACACTAAGTTAAACATGAAATTCCGAGCTAAACAGAAAACTAAACGCAACTAAAAATTTCAAGAAAAATGTTTAAAATGCAGGGTATGAGGGGTTAATCATGCAACAATGATACTGAGGAACATGTATGATGAAAATAATTGCCATGGGAAGAGAAGGAGCACAGCAGCTGACCTAAACACTAAGTTAAACATGAAATTTCGAGCTAAACAGAAAACTAAACACAACTAAAAATGTCAAGAAAAATATTTAAAATGCAGGGTATGAGGGGTTAATCATGGAACAATGATACTGAGGAACATGTATGATGAATATAAGTGCCATGGGAAGAGAAGGAGCACAGCAGTTGACCTAAACACTAAGTTAAACATGAAATTCCGAGCTAAACAGAAAACTAAACGCAACTAAAAATGTCAAGAAAAATGATTAAAATGCAGGGTATGAGGGGTTAATCATGGAACAATGATACTGAGGAACATGTATGATGAATATAAGTGTCATTGGAAGAGAAGGAGCACAGCAGCTGACCTAAACACTTAGTTAAACATGAAATTCTGAGCTAAACAGAAAACTAAACGCAACTAAAAATGTCAAGAAAAATGTCTAAAATGTAGGGTATGAGGGGTTAAATCATGGTAAAATGATAATAATCATCATATAGCAGCATTATAAAAGCCATGATATGGAAATAGGGCGAATAAGTAACCTAAACAGAAACTTTAACATTATTGGACACGCACGCTGACGCCGACGCCGACGCCGACGCCGACCGATCGAGCCATTCCATAAGCTCACACAAAGTTGGTGAGCTAAAAACGAAACGAGAGTCCAAGTACAATACTGATATATGGTAGTGAAGACAGTGAAAATATACATTAATTAGATCCAGGACCGAAGCTTCGACGCCCAACATGAGAGGCGTACATAGGTGTCGTAACTAAGGTGGGCGGGATCGACCCCTCCTCAATAATGTTCCAGTCGGGACGTTTTCGACAGGACTGGGGTCTAAGATATCAATTCATTCTTGCTAGTCATCATGTATTTTCTACAAAGACTAGATTCGATATTTGGATCCATGTCACACGGGAACGCGGTGGCTCAGTGTTTGGCTGTTGGACTTCTATGCTCGAGGTCCCGAGTTCCATCCCCGCCCGTGGCGACCCGCGTTGTGTCCTTGGGCAAGGCACTTTATCCCGGTTGCCCACATGTGGGCATGATGACGCCGTGTACTAAGGCGTTCTGCACGTCGATGGTGACATGTCTTCAACCTCTGTAACCCTGCTTGAGCGGAGCTTGAACAGAGTTAGAATGTTGAGGAGCTGACAGTTGCTCGTCGATGCTCGGTGGTTCTCTTCGGGTACTCCGGCGTCCTCCATCCGCAAAACTGTCACGGTCACGATTAGCCATTATGCATAAGTATGTGACCTTAAACTCCAATAAATAAATAAATAAATAAATAAATAAATAAATAAATAAATAAATAAATATTCATGTCACACACAAGTCGCTCATCCAGAAGGCCATATCCGATTCGGCCTATTTAGGGTCTCGGCAAGACCAATTACGCGTTAGTTTTATACGAAGTTGCATTTCGGCTGCTATTTGTATATTCGATTTATTGACCAATAAATGTCCAAGAAGTCTCGAGTTTTTTAATTATAATGCCGACCGATTAATATTACAACTACATCACCAAGACATGCCTTCGACGAAGGCATGTCTTGATGATGTAGTTGGAATATTAGTCAATCGGGGCTTGAGACATCACATACGGTCATCACGGTTTACACCCCCCCCCCCCCCCCCCCCCCCCTACACACACACACTCTCCATTCTCAGTCGATCATCTGTACGACTTCCATTGCGTGGGAAAGGTGAAAGTTTCCGACAAGGATACGAAACATACACGAAGTTCAAAACATTGAGTTCGTGGAGGGCGTGTCTCCGGTTAGTGAACGACGTGGAGGGCGTGTCTCCTGTTATGAACGACGTGAGATCTCCGTGCACACTGCATAGAAATTGAGCCTAAATAGTCTCGAGCTACCTTGGGCACCTGTTTGTCTTAACCGTGCAATACACGTTGCAGGTCAAAGGCACCGGAAGCGGGGTGCAGGGCGCAGCTGCAGTATGCTCTGAGACTAGAGGTCAAGGGGAGCAGTGCGTGCCCTTTTCGCCAGACGTGGACAAGTGAAAACGACTTTATTTTCCAATGTCAATGGGGAAGGGGGGCAGGTATAATGACAGGGGGTGGGGGTGCGGTGGGCTGATAATCAACAAACAAAGAAGTTATACAATCTGTGGGGTGCAATTTTAAAGCTTTATATATATCTTATATATAAAGTTTTATACATATACAATGTATATATGACTTCCCTTGACTTGAATGGAACAAGGGATGCAGATGGCCCGTTGTTCCACGCAAGGGCAATATATAATGTCAGAATTATTGAATAATACACGATCTATGATGAGTTGAAAACTCCCGGTCTCATATCCAGAGCCGAGTGCCAATTCTTATATCCCTACCCCATTGTCCTCAGATGCCTACGGCGCCCTTAGTTACAGTACTCAGTGAGGTAAGTCCAGAATTTGCAAATTTTCTTTATTGATAATTTCAATCCTTTTTGAGATGGTCTCTGGGAGAGTTTCCAAGAAATGATATCAAGGCTTGGAATTATCAGAAGGGGAAATGTGATGAAAAGTTATTTGGTTATCCAACAGCTTATTTCAGTTGGCAATTTTATGGCGAGCGATTTTATAGGGGTCGAGTTTATCCGGAGGAGGGATTCACCAGGTGCCTCCTTCTCGAATCCACCGACTAGCTCTGTGTCCAGTCAGATTAATATATAATGTTAATGCTTTAATGTCACTACCAAACTCTCTCTCGGTCGTCAAATCCAAAAATCGGGATCGGCGAATGACTTCAACGCTCTCATCGCAGGAACAAGCTTTCTATAAGAAATTACTTCCATTTTCCTTTTGCTGATCCCCAGCTGGATAATGTTTGTTTGCGAAAGAAAACTAAAACCATTGCATTGAAAGTATTGTGATTCCTAACGATGTTGTTCCCGAAATAAATATGCCACTGGTTTGTGGTTATTAATTGGATGTTCGACGTGGTGTATTATATGACTTCAAACCGTGTTTCTTGATTCATGTAGAGGAATTACTGATAAGTTCAAGAAACCTGTCGGGCAATTTGAAATGAAGAAAACTTTAATTTCATCACCTACTCCATTTTAATCTCGAGCAACACCTATATTCTTGGCACAGACTATGCATTTGTATGTTCCACAGAATCGAAGCACTGTGTTCAGGGTTATTTTTACATGAAAGACAAGCGGTGATAACCTCAACCACCGAGGGTCATATATCTTAACACCGTGCGCGGTTGTTCCTTGCAAGGATGGGAGATTACTACCTCACTCTCAGGCCCGAAGCTAGGAGCGTTAAAATCGCACGACATAGGGGGAGGGGCTACTTCGCCCCCTCCCCGTATGTCGTGTGATTTTAACGCTCCTAGCTTCGGGCATATATGCCGAAGTCATACTCGAGGTGCGTAGCATCGAGGTGGGGCCTGGTGGAGAATATTGGAAGGGGTCTCATCTCAGGGGAGACTTCCACCCATTTTCTTCCCCACCTAGGTGCGTTGCCCCCTCCCTTTGGTGGGGCTTCGGGGGACCTTCCACGATAATTTTTTTAAAAAGCCAAGCCTTTGATAACGATTCTAGAGTATCTTTGCTTATGGACATCATGCTTTTCTAGCAGCTCAGCAGGGTATGGTTAAGATAAGGTGGTTTTTCGGTGCCTCTGAGAATGAGCGAGGAATCTGTAGCAAGACTGTAATGCAGAAGGTGAATATAATGTCTTGCTGATGTTCTTGATCGATAGATTCTCTCGATCTTTCGGCAATATTCGGAATACTGTCGAACGATCGAGAGAATCTAATGGACATCCGTACGACTAGGCTTTGTCGGTCAGAACTTTTTTCCAACGGTCATTGAACATTTCCGACGTAGACTGTCATGGGTGGGGGGGGGGGGGGGGGGGGCGTGGGGTTCGCCCCCTTGCTCCTCCACTGGCTTTGGACCTGCTCACTCTCACTTTGTTCTCACAAAAATAACGGAGAGAAACGAGTTGGTTGATTTAAAAAAACTGTTTTCTCATTTATCGTTTATAGTGTGGCAGCTTTTGACAAAGGCAGCAACTTTGAATTTTTGTTTTGAAAAAGTACCATCCCAATGGTCCGTTAGTAAAAAGCGCGGGCTGCTCCGGCTGGCACCAAACTAGCAACTACATGTGACAGTTCTAAGAAAGCCAAGCCTGTACGTCCTTTTAATAAAAGCTGGATAGCCTGGTCAGCTGGACTTTCAGCGTAGCTATCTCAGATGGGGACGTGACAACCGTTACTTATCCCAGTTCCTGTTTCGACGTTCGTTCCAACCGACAGCATAATAAACTTATGATAATAAACATCCATGTTATCGGTGGGTAACGAATGTCCAAACAGGAACTATGAATAAGTAAGAGTTACTTATAATAAGTTAGCCTGACAACCGTTACTTATTACCAATTCCTCATATCGACATTCGTTATCAACTGATGTTATCGGTTAGTAACGAATGTCGAATAAGGAACTGGGAATAAGTAACGGTTGTCACATCAGTATCTCAGACCATGTGTTCCAACTTCGGTGGTCAACTTCCTCAAATTTACATAAGCTTGTTGGATGGGCTGAATTCTATCGAGGGAAAGGGAAGTTGGAAAAAGTAACGACCAGAGGTGTTAGGACTAGGGAAGGCCCTGAACCCCGCTCCCACAAGGGCCGTCCGAATAGTATGCCTCCCCCCCCCCCCCCCAAAAAAAAAAAAAAAACTGGCTTGGGCACCTCTTATTATATAATCCTACCTAGACACATCTACCCCGTCTCAAACTCCCCGTAAATATTTGTCGCCAAGTTAATATCGGTGTTAAGTTGGCTAGCAGTAACGCAGTTATTTCAGAATTATATTCAGTCTGGTCTGAATAAACTTTTTACGTTAAGATAATGTTAGTTACTGTTGAGAGACACGATTCACACGAAGAGCAACCAACTGGTAGTTGGAAATATTTTTACAGGGTTGTCGGATAAAACTATTTGAAGTGTATCCAACAAGGTGGAAATAAATTCGAAATAATTTCACTCATTACCTTTCATCATTTATTTTTACGAGGTTTCCATCAAAGTCGGCGTGAGGAATTGTTAGCTCATGGTATTGAACGTATACGGTCGACGAGGGGGAGATTTTGAGAGGTGGAAATCGGAGACATGGGGGGGGGGGGGGGGGGGGGCATATGCGACATTTTCATCAAAATTCGGAAAAAGGAAATTCTACGGAAATTGAATGAAATTAACAAATTTTGCTTTCCATATGATCCTCACATCTTGTCCTTAAATTACTCGCGATTTTTTTCCAACTGAGTGGGCAGCATGATTTTGCTAGTCCTGAGCAAGCCTGATTTATTTATTTATTGATGTTTAAGGTCACATATTTATGCACAGTGGTTAATCATGACCGTGACAGTTTTACGGGTGGAGGAAGCCGGAGTACCCGGAGAGAACCACCGAGCAACGACGAGCAGCTGCCAGCTCCCTAACATCGTAACTCCACACTGCAGCACAGGCAGGGTTAGATTTGTTGAAGACATGCGTACCATCGACGTGCAGTACGCCTTAGTACACTGCGTTATCGTTCCTCACGAGGGCAATGGAGATGAAGTGCCTTGCCCAAGGACAATACGCGGTTGCCGCAGGTGGGATTCGAACCGAGGACCTCTCGGCTTGCAGGCTGCACCTCTACCTACTGAGCCACCGCGACCCCCACCGTTCCTGATATATATAGTGATCTTTTAATTATCTTTCCTGGGGGTTTCTAACTGGAGATAATATTTTACTACCCTAGAACTCAAAGGTAATATATTTCGAACACAAGGGGGAATTCAGATTTCTTCAGCTCAAGATTGAGAGAATGGTGCAAATGGTTTTCTCAAAAGTTGAATGTTTGGTAGCAAGAAAAGGAGGGGGAACAGTACAAAAATACAGAGGGGCACCACCTCCCGAACCAAGACACTTTAGCCACGTCACTGGCGGAAATAGGCAATGAATGAAGGCTTTAGAAACGCAGTGTCGAAAGAGTTAACGGAACTTGATAAGCTGAGTTAACAAAACGAATGTAATGTACACAAGATACATGTAAATAAAGTACACGGGCGTACTATTTCTAAATAACCAGTATTCACTGAAACGTTAAATTTAAATTATCTTCGCCAAAATTATCGCCTGTATCAAAATACACTGTAAGTTGATGGTATAAATCATCAGATCCTTGAACTAATGTCAACCTCCTAGCTTAACACTTTGACCCCTAATGGTATCGTACATCTCAGTTTTTAGCAGCGATTGGAAGAGTCTATATTCATTATTGGGGGGTAGACCAATTAATATTTTCAACGTGCAGCCTTAGGGCTGCACGTTGAAAATATTGATTGGTCTTCCCACTCACATTCACTTATCAGCCACCCAACTTAATGAAATTCTGAAGTATTATGTTACTAGCCTCTCCCTTTCAAAGGGTTAACTCTCACACATCCAGTAGAAACACCAAAGCTTATTTTTTCGTTCTTTAACCCTTGATTGAACACAAATTTAGACGACAGTACCAACATTCTTTCATAAATAAGTGAATTCCATACCCAATTCTTAACCCACGACTCCTCCTCATTGGACGCTTACTAGGAGTTAGTTATTAAGTTGAGTAAGGTATTATTTTGAACGAAAAATTCTGAATGATGAATTGTGTTTTGAGCCTCAAGCCCCTGTAAAAGGCGTTCGTTATATTATCAGAATTTAACACACACGCTTCAGAAAAGAAACGCTTTAGCAAATATGTAGAAGGTAAAGTAATAACAAGTTTATATATTACTAGCAGGGTTACCCGGCGTTGCTCGGGCTGAGGAGAGTTTTAAAATTACCCCTAGTAGACCCCTTTGAAGACCTATATCGGTGAGAAAACTGACTAAAACTAACTGTTGGTGTCCCTCTACACCCCCACCCCCCACCCCACCCCGGCACTTTTTTAAACCTCATTAGATTCCTGGTAAAAAAATACCCCTAGTAGACTCCTTTGAAGACCTATATCGGTGAGAAAAAGTTTGGTCATAACTTTTGGTGCCCCTCTACACCCCCACCCCACCCACCTCACCATTAGATTCCTGATAAAAACGTACCCCTTGTAGACCCCTTTGAAGACATATATCGATAAAAAAAATTTTGGTCATAACTTTTGGTGCCCCCCTATACCCCCATCCCCACCCACACACTTTTTTAAACCTGACGATGACCTCCGCCATAAAAAAGTACTTCTAGTAGACCCATTTTGGACACTCGGGGTGGCTCCATATCTATTTCTATAGCGAACAGGACAGACAGACAGACAGACAGACAGACAGACAGACAGACAGACAGACAGACAGACAGACAGACATTCTAAAATATAGTATAGAAGATAGATATGAACATTTGATAAATGAATACGTAGTGAAGACATGATTGCAGTGTTCACTATCTGGAATTCCAGCGGAGAATAGCTAATTTTATAATTTCTATATTTAGATTTATTTATTTAACGGTATAAATCAAATACAATTACAATGTGATAGAAATATACTATAAATTTACAATTGATTTACACCGTAGGGAGATAACATAGCCAGATTGGCTGTCTACCTGTCATCTCCCCCCAATTTTGAACTCCAACACTGCCAACATTTTCCCTGTAAGCCTCTTGGCTTGTTGATTTACAGACCTCGTGACTCCTTTATACATTTAAAGGTTGACGAGTTATCCAGAAGCAAGTAGTAACAACATGCACAGGTAATTATAGGAGCACTGGAATGAATAAATAATGTGTGGCGATATCAAGTCAAGACAATGGAATAACTGCAGTACATTCCGCACAAGAGTGATATTTTAAAACATTTTGTCTTATACCAGCAAAGAAGAAAGCAAATAGCTGAACACACCCCACCCTTCCCCAGATCGGTCAAGAGACAAATTGTGACAAAACTAGTTAATCTACAGTACGTGGAGAGAGTATTATCACTAAATCACCCGTAGAGTGGAGATTACACCCAGGCAATAATTGGAATTTGTTGCAAAGCATAACAAGCACAAGCAAAGTTGCAGCCAATGGACCTCCGGGTAAAACCCGGAGGTCCATTGACTGAAACGTTGCTTCTGTTTTTTGTCCATATGTACAGAATTTGAAAGTATTACTTCGGGCGATAACTCCACTCTGTGGATGATTTAGTCACAATCCACTCTCCACGAACTGTACGTACACATTTCGGGGGGGGGGGGGGGGGGGGGGTAACCAAGGTCTTTCATGATGCACTATTCCTTTATTTACATTTCAAGATAGCATGGGCACTCGGTTTGATAACTCTATTGTCCAGGTTGACAGTCAAGGCAGTAATGGGTGTCGCACAGATAGCTTTTCTGATTCTGATTTATGTGCTATTCTCCGATTTATTTATTTATTGGGTATTAACGACGCTTCCGACAGCCATTGTCACCTCGTGTCGGACAATTTTACGGGCGGAGGAAGCCGGAGTACCCGGAGAGAACCACCTGGCAACGACGAGCAACTGTCAGACTCCTCCAACGTACTAACACCACACTCGCGGGGTTAGCATTGGTTGAAGACAAGTGTACCATCGACATGCAGTACGTTTCTTAAACAAAGTTTTACATTTCATTCACTTGAAACCGGGTTTGGTGAACAGGCGAAGCGTATCTTAATGCCGTACTCTTACATAGTAAAATTAAATTGTATGGTGCTAAGTGCTTGTGCAGCTGTGCAGACGTGACCGAATATCATTTACAAAACGTATTTCTGCATTAATTTACTTATTTACTGGTGTTTAAGGTTCTGCATTAATGGAAAACTTAATTTCCAGTACATATAAGGCACAATAAATTAGAAATATGCATTTCTCGAAACACCCATCAGTAGTAAGGGAAGGCCATTGGGCTTAAAAAACTAACGCTGAAATCTCCATAGACATTGGTTCGCCAGAGAAAATCCAGAGCTGGAGGCCATTGGACGTAAAAATTTAACACTTGGAAATATTGCCCATAGTAGAAAGTGACCAGTCCACGGCGGCTATACTGTGTGATGGACAAAAAAGATATTGAACGGTGATGACCTTGAACTTTCCATTTCTCTAAGAAATTTCGGAATAATGAACTTGTGAACACTAGAATCAAGTCTTCACTACTTATTTATTTATTAAATGTTCAAAGTGATGTAAACGGGCTGTTGCTTTTCCTACTACGTATTTCAGACAACATATTTTAGATACGGGACGTTTTCAACGGAATGGGTAAACTATGATAAATCCCAAACTCTCTCTCTCTCTTCTCTCTCTCTCGTTGAGCTCGTTCCAACGAGGGGTCATAATCTATGTTTTTGAGACAAAAAAATGAAAAAAATAGTTATTCTAGAATTTTTTTTTCAAGTGTCGTCTGCTTTTCATGTTAGGTAAAGGGTTAACATTCAACTGGATTGACTATTTCATTTCATCGCGACATCGAACCGAATTCCTGCCAATTGAATCTTAGCATAGGAGATGGACTATTTCAGGTCTAGATTGGTTCCAGGCCATAACAGCGTCGAATCTCTTGGCTTGAAAGGTTGCTTCGACCGCTGAGTGCAACAAGGTGCCGCCTGCAATGCTAATGCATTGCACGTGGCACATTGTTGCACTCAACGGACGTATTATGATCCTAAATAAAAGCGAGAAAACAGTAAGGTGTTAATAATTACATTATCTGTCAGTACGCTAAGAGTATACAAAACTGCTAAAGTACCCAAGTAGATTTTCCACTCAGATGATAACTCTAAATTTTGTGGAATAGAATAGGGGGAGCGGTGGCATTGCGGTAACCGGTTCTGGTCAGATCACCGAAGTTGAGCAACGTCGAGCCCGGTGAGTCCTTGGATGGGTGACCGTCTGAGCGATCGATTCGCACTCCCGCATTGTGTCCTTGGGCAAGGCACTTAACCCCGATTGTTCATATGGGGGCACGAAGACGCCGTGTACAAAGGAGCACTGCACGTCAATGGTGCGCATGTCTTCAACCAATTTAACCTTGCCAATGCTGCAGTGTGGAGTTACGACGCTGGGGAGCTGGCAGCTGCTGGTCGTTGCTCGGTGGTTCTCTCCGGGTACTCCGGCATCGTCCACCAATAAAACTGTCACCGACCTTGGCTGTTAAAATGTCGTTAAACCTTAATAAATAATAATAATAATAATAATAATAATAATAATGGGAATAGAATAAGAGGATATTCAAGGAAATGACCTCCGTATTGAACCTGCGGGTTCATTTGCTGAAATTAATTTCGTGTTTCACGTGCCTTCTATAACGCATTTAACACTGAGTTCCTGAATTGGTCTATCTTCTGTTTGCAGGGGATTTCCGTACTAATCCTACACCCGGCGAGCTCGTTCCAAAGAAGGGTCATAATCTATTTTTCTGGGACAAAAAAATGAAAATTAATTGGCGATTTTTGTGAATAGCACTGGGTTGTTTTGGCCGAAGTTCTAAGACGTACGTCGGGTAGCAGACATGGTTTATCTAGGACATTTCTCAGTGCCTGTATTGTCTCGGGTAACGTTGAATACATATAGATAGTTTCATATAACTTACATTATTGCCTGGGTGAAAACTCCACTTTGTGGGCGTGGTTATGCACTCTATACATACTGTGATTCGCCAAGTGTACTCTTTTGTTTTTTTTTTTGTTTCGTGTATTTATTGCACTTCAGAGATTATTAAACTACGTTTGATCCGGTTGACAGATCAAGTTGTCAATGGGGCCAGTTCACTGTCCAGAGCAGTATTTATCTGCCTTTCAGAATGTTGCCGAGGACCCCGCGGACAAAAGGTGTGGAGATATGTACGTTCGGTGATTCCGCCCCATGCTTTTCCCCTTTTGAACAGGAAGAATATATGCATAAAACTCGAAATGTTCTCCATTCTAATCGCAATATAAATAACGATTTAAAAATGTGTTTGAATTATATGACTGCTAAAGTGCCTAGATTTTGTATTTGCGAAGTAAACTCCGGGCCCACTCTGTATTATTCGGCCATCTATTTAAAGAGAAAAAAAACAAATATAAAGAAAATCAAACATTTTGAACCACTACCGGAAGTCTTATGGGTGGGGTATTGATTGCCGACTCTCTGGTCCCATAACTACTTTGATATAGTTTTCTTTTTTCCTGTTGACAAAACATTAATCCCCTTTGGGGTCAGCTTATTTCAAGTATAACTGAACGAATTTATTAGTTCTGCACATCGACTTTAGTACCATCGATTGTTTGATGTAAATGGTTTCCGGTCGCCGGTTGCGATCTATCATTCACATGATAAAGATATTTAGATATATTTACCATGAGTTCGAAAAGTCGAACTTGCATTTAATCAGTGAAGTACTTTTTTAATAATCTAGAAAAACACCAAACCGTGAAGACGGGTTCTTAGTGTAACTGTAGAATTAGTAAATATAATTTCGGGTTTGGAGGTCTAGCTATTCTCCCACTTGCAACAAGAGTCATCACAACGGAGATACAAGAACAAGAGAAGAATGGGTTAAAAGACATCGATTTTTTTTATTTTTATGATTTGAATTTAACTGTTTGTGCTTTTTGTGCTTTGTACTGATGCAAACGTCTCTCTAAGCCCCTTCCAACGGTGTGGTACACAATAACACGTCTTCAGCCTAACCATTCACCTTACGCGAATGGAAAACAACACTTGTAAGATAATTCCTTAGCCCTTTACCCAACGAATGGGCCGCATCCGCCCGCGTGATATGCAAATTCAGCAGTTGAAAAAATAGTATTTTTCAAAATAATTTCAACAAAACCATATCATGTGAACCCTCGTTGGAACGAGCTCGTCGAGCTCGTTCCAACGAGGGGTCACATGTTATGGTTTTGTTGACATTTTTTGAAAAAAATTAAAAAATGATATTTAAAATAATACATTTTGATATCGTCTGCGTTGGGTAAATGATTAAAAACTAAAAAAAATCATTTTTTGACCCAGAAACATAGCTTGTGACCACTCATTGGAACGAGCTCGATAAACCGTGTTTTTGAGCAAAAGTGACCAAATATTAAAATTTATGGAAGATACATATAGGCTTGTCTGGCCTGTGAGCTCGTCCTCGACAGTACCAAAGATGAGTAACTTAATAAAATTCCATTACTATACAGGTACGAAAACACATTAGTTTTTAAAGATAAAGTTCTTTGACTTTAAAGTTACCTTTTGTTTTATTTTTAATTCCTAAATACAAATCTTTGGTCGGGGATTCACTCTAGGAACGACTGGAAATCCGCACACCAGGTCAGTTTTCTTGCGAAATTTGACGAAACTGTTTCCCTTGTGATTTGGTGTACATTTTCCAAGTATTTAGCGGCCTTCAAAACGGTATAAACACCGGCGGCGGTACGTTGTTTATGTTTCTGAATTGGGTGATCAAAAATTTGTTTTGATTGTTTAAACACACATTTCTTCTATTCTGACACCAGAACGTAAATTTGTTTTCTCGATTGCCTTTAAATTCTAATGCAAAATGAAATCGTGTCTTTGATTGTCATCGATAGTAATAATCTTGGATCGATTGGAAACTGGTAAAGTAAGAAATTCGTGTATTAACCCTTTACCAAACATGAAAAGCAGGCGAAACTTGCAAAAAAATTCTTGAATAACTAATTGTTTTCATTTTTTATCTAAAAAATATAGGTTATGGCCCCTTATTGGAACGATTTGGACGAGTTCGTTCCAAAGAGGGGTCATAACCTATGTTTTTGGGACAAAAAAGAAAAAATAATGAAAATTAGTTGTCGATTTTTGTGAATAGCTCTGGTCGGTTTTGGCCGCTACGTTGGGTAAAGGGGTAAACATTATTCGTCAAACCACGGAGGCGATCATGGGAAGAAGTACGAAATACATCATGCGACAGATGCGAGCACCTTGCTGTTGGAGCGAAGTTTTCGAGAAAAGGCTTAAACAATTAATAATCTGTTTCTCATGCCCTCCGCATAGTCCTTTTGGCTGTCGCATGCTCTCTTTTCATAACCAATCTAAACATAAAAAATGGTTTATGTCTGTTATTTTACCCAAGTTAAAAAAATTGATAAATTTGTCACTTGAAGGCAAGAAGGCTTTGCAATGCTTTAGCATTGCAGACACTTCTTGCCCTCAATGAACAAAAAACATCACCACCCATGCCACTCCGTAGATTATCGGGACTAGAACATAAACCAAGAACATGCACTTTTGATAGCAAAGAAATAATTACAGAAATAAAAAATAAAACAAAAAACCGCACGCCCGCATGCAATTTAACAAATAATGTCATGAAAAACAGAAGATCTACTTTGTGTGGCCTAATGTTCATTTGCTTTTAAAACTAAATCATCGGTATCAGATATGTTCCGTTTAACTTAAGAGCACACAAATGCATAACTTACATGTAGATGTGTTTTAAAAAAAAATTTAAAAAGATGGAGATTAATGACGTAATATACGGTTGGTTCGTTCTTGGGAGAAGTACCGGGCGAAGAGATAATAACGTGGATACCAAAGAAAAAGAAAACATGAAAAAAAAACAAACCGATTTTTTACACGTCACAATAAGGACCTCCTCTGCAGGGAGTGCCAGTTTAAAAGCACAATTTGTCAAACACTTTGCTTCATTGGAAACATGATGCACCGATCGCATGCTTCAGCTCCGCCGCTTGCCGAAAAAATAATTTCCGTGAATTATATTTATATAATAAACATACATTATTTATATATAATTCATATATTTGAGTGACCAGTTTAGTAGATTTGTCCGCATAAGGACAATTTGGCGTGGCGTCAATATCAAATAGAAACTTCAGTGATCTTCCAAATAGTCTTTTTTATTTTAAAATTGTATAAAAGTACAAAAAGAAAGATTTTATTAAACAATGAGTAGATATTAAAAATCGAAGTAATGGTATATGTACTTGCCTGTTATCTGATGCGAAGAGGATTTACTATGTAATCAAATTACAACAAATTCAACGCACAGGACTTTAGGAACGAAACAAAATATCAGATTTTCTGACCACAGTGATAAATTGGCATGAAGTCGCCACACGATAACATTCATCCCACCAATCGCGGGTGGTTCTGCGTGTCATGAAGGGGGAACGTCCCACGTTCATCGGACATAACATCTCGTGCGTGTGACATAATATTTCCCAGGAAGGAAATTTCTACAAAGGACATATATATCCAGCGAAGAACTTAGTATCTCCCCTTTTGGACTTAGCATCTCCAATGTAGGGCATATCATCTCTTTCTCAGTGTTTGATCTCTCAAATAGTGCATATTTCCTGCGAAGGATATAATATCTCATCCGTTGAACTTAGAATATCCTACGCAGGTCAAAATGTTTATTCCATAAGTTGCACTTGAGAATTTTGTTTGCAATTATATTCATGTTTTTTTGTCAAACAGGAACTCATGATCCCATATTTGAACAAGTTACGTGGGGCCTGGTATCTTACGTACGAAATGATGATATCCCCACGTAGGACGAAGTATCTCTTTCGTTCGACACTCCATCTTATGCACAAGATTCAGGCGTCGAATAATTTTCTTTTTCGAATATATCGCCAAAGTGGATTCTTTTTCTTGCACATCATATTCCAATTTGGGGGTAGGGGTGGGGAGCATGAGCTGAAGTTTAGAAAGAAAATTAAAACAAAACAGACAAAATGCTAATATCATCAAACTGAAGGCTCAACTGGTAGAGATTTGATTACATGTTTTGGCCTCTCCCATAAATTGTCGCACGACAAAACCACATGGACTAAATGATTATACCGCAAACATAATGTGAAGTATGTCCACAGAGTATGAACACTTTAACCCTTTACCCAACGAGTCGGCCACATCCGCCCATGTAATTTACAAATTAAGCAGTTGAAAAGAAATCTTTTAAAATTTTTTAACAAAATCATATCATGTGAACAACCCCCTTTATTGGAACGAGCTCATCGAGATCGTTCCAATGTGGGGACACATGATATTGTTTTTGTTGAAATTTTTTGAAAAATGTGAAAAATAATATTTAAAATAATAAATTTTGATATCGTGCCAGCACTCTATCAGTTAACCATTTACCTGACACGAAAGGCAGACAACACTTGCAAATAAAATTCTTGAATAACTATTTTTTTTCTTTTTTGGGTAAAAAACGTAGATTATGACACCTCATTGAAACGAGCTCGTTCCAATGAGGGGTCATAAGCTATGTTTTTGAGACAAAAAGTTAAAAAAATAATGTAAATTGGATGGTGATTTTTGTGAATAGCGCTGGCCGATTTTGGCCGTTACGTTGGGTAAAGGGTTAAAAACTAAAATTAGCCAAAAAACTTTCCTAGCATTTTAGATAAGAAGAGTAAAGAAACGGAGAAAAAGTTTTCAACATGGGTATAGGCCTATAGAAAGGGTTATTTATTCATTGGGGCTTAACGACACTTTCGATGGCCAGGGTCACATCGTGTCGAACAGTATAAGGGTGTAGGAAGCCGGGATACCCGGAGAGAACCAGCTAATAGCGGCGCACAACTGTCAGACTCCCCGGCATACTAACTCCACACAAGCAGGGTTATCTTTGATTGAAGACAAGTGCACCGTCGACGTGCAGTACGCTTTAGGACACAGCGCCCCGTGCCTTCGTGTGGTCAATCGAGATAAGTGCCTTGCCCAAGGACACAGCGCAGTTACCCCTAGTTGGGATCGAACTGTGGATCCTTCAGTCTGAAGTCCAAAGCCGTAACAACTGAGCAAGCGTGCTCCCATAAAAAGGGTTAGAAGTTTCTTAAAATGTCGAGAAGACTGTCGCGGATTAATACCTTATTTAAACATTTATGGTAATTCCATACATGTGCGTATCAGATATGTTCACATCTTGACGTATATCTTAATTTAAATCGCTCAAATGCCCCGGCACACAGGTTTTTCAAGTTAATTAAAAAAAATGGGTATTGTCACGCATGCGTCCTAAAGAGGGTTAAAACTTCATTCAACAGTAACCTCGACCCACAATGAATTCTGGTTCTCGTGATTTACAGGGCAAGATATAGCTTTTGGCAATACGTGGTAGGTCTACTGTATTTACTCTCAACCTGTCGGCTTCAATGACAATGTTTACTTTGATCTAATTTAACATTCTGTTCACTTCACAGTATTGTGTCATCGAGTTTACTTACCTTAGTAATGTGAAAATGTCCTCTTGCTTTGATGTGATAAGGAGTGGGCTCCGTTGAGAAGTATATATCACGTTCGAAATATTCATAATTTTCCTTGCAGTGTTTAGTTTCCATACAACATGCTGAATTCCATGTAACATCACCTTACATTCACTTTACAGTGCACTATTAAAGGAATATATCTTGAGTATTCATGTCAAGAAGTTACATTTTTCAGCTACGGCAGAAAGGTGAATAGCTGAAAAAGTTCTCAGGTGCGCCGAAAACACAACCCCAAGCACGTGGAGGCATCATTATTCGCCTAATTTGCGGGGTCGAGCGGGATAGAGAAACGTCCTTTCGACATTAGGAAAAAAACGACATTATTGGGGGGTCAGTAATAATTTAACCCCACAGCCCTATAGGGCTGTGGGATTAAATTATTACTTAACCAACTTACCTATTTCTTGTTAATTATTTTGTATGCGTATCTATAGCCGAGGTTTGTTTTTAGGCACTGATACAATCATAATGATTTTATTTATTTATTTATTTATTTATTTATTTATTTATTTATTTATTGGGATTTAACGACACTTTCGACAGCCAGGGTCTCCTCGTGTCGGGAAGGTTTACGGGAGGAGGAAGGTGAAGTACCCGGGGAGAACCACCGAGCAACTGCCAAACTGCCAGACTGCCCAGCATACTAACTCCACGCAAGCAAGGTTGGCATTGGTTGAAGACAAGTACACCATCGATTCGCAGTGCGCCTTAGTACACAGCTCTAAAACTCCCCCACGTAGGCAATCGGGATAAAGTGCCTTGCCCAAGGACACAACGCAGTTACCCCTGGTGGGATCGAATCGTAGACCTTTCGATTTAAAGTCCAATTCTGTAAACACTGAACCACCATGCACCTATAGCGGTTTTAAAATGATTATTGGTTATGATATCGGACTTCAAACCAAAAGGTCGATGGTTCGATCCTGTCCCATACGATCTGCGTTGTGTCCTTTGGGCAGGATATTTAATCCGACTGCCGGCGAGGGGGCACAGCGGGACTGTGTAATAAGGCGTACTGCACATCGATGGCACCCTTGCCTTCAATTGCCAATAGTTGTGTTTGTGCCGGGTTCGAGTTAACAAGCTGGAGAGTCTGACAGTTGCTCGACGACGCTGCTCGGGTGTTCTTAGAGTATATCGCCTTCCTCCGCCCGTACAACTGTCCGATGTGATCTGTGCTGCTGGACGTGGCTATAGAGGTTTCCGATTGGGGGGGGGGGGGGGTGGGTAGTGAATTTCCAAATAGGAGGAGGGACCGGGAGGGGGAAACCCCCATCCCGGTCCTTCCCCGTAGTTGGAAATTCACTACCGAGAAAGATTTTGAAAATGAAGCCATGAAAGTGGGCATAAAATTGATTCTAATAACTGAAATGCCAACAAGTTTATGATAGAATTATTATTTGGTATTCTTCTGGGAATTGAATTGTGCTAAACAAATGCTCAAGCTGAGAACTTTGGGCAATTCACACTGTCCTAACATTAAATCAGATCTTATGCACCCGGGAATGATCAGCTTTTCGATGTTTCATCATTTAGCAACTGTGAATGATGGAATTAAGGTTTGCAATCACGCATTGACCCTTAATAGCAGTAGAGTTAACACAACACAGGTCCGTGACCATTTCGACCTGACGTTTGTTGGGTGTATTTTTCAAAACGTTAAGGCATTACGAAGAAGATAAAAATGACTGTACTTCCAATTGAGCGGGCAATATGTTTAGAGGGAAAATTCCAAGATGGTCGCCAATTTTTTAGAAAAATTGTCTACCATCTTGGAATTGTCCCTCTAAAAATACTGCCGACCCAAATTGGATTGGAAGTGCAATCATTTTTAGGTTTCTAACTATAACAACTATTTAAAGCCGCATACACTGATGAAGTGTGGTACCATTCGATGCATAATTCACCAGTCAGCAGTAGTATTAAATATAATGTGAAAAGTACCGATCATCAGTTGCCGCGGAAATCTCGGAAAAAACAGAGATTCCAGAGTGCGATGCGCTTATGTCTTCAAAGGTATGGAAAGTGGTAAAGTGGTGGAGAATCGGGGTCGGTTATCCGTCACTCCTCTCCACCTCTATCCCCACCCCATCCGCACTCCCAACTTGTCAAGGATATTAGTTCTTCTGTCGCAGAATGTCTTAAGCAGACCCTGCACCACTGTGATTTAAATACTATTAAACAAAAAATACATTCATGTCAAGTGCAGTTGTGCTGCTTTAAGTCAGCCACTAGAGAATTCTTTGAAGGCACAGAAGAAATGCGTTTAATGGAGTCACACTTGAATTAATCTCGCGTTTAAGTGACCTCAAAACAAGTGCAGGGCGGTGTTCGTAAGTGTTCGCGTACTATTACCGAAACAAATTGTGTCTGAAAGCCAGACACCAACTGGCAGAGTGCACTGGTATTTGGGTTGGTCTAAATATGTCAGGTGTTGTTCCCGATTACTCGATGTTCGTTTCGAAAGAAAATTGTGCCAGTATGTCAGTAGGGTTTATTCATTTCCCATGCAAAACTAGGCCTATTTTAATTTTCCATTCATTACCTCCCACGTAAGCTATCTGACTAACCGGAATAACCTTGATGTGTCACTTCATTACATCATAAAACAAGCAGGGGGCAACTGTTAACTTCCTCGTGTATTCTTGATGTTCACTTCCTCCTTTTTTCTTGAAGTTGATTGAATTCGAAAGAAAAATGTTTGAGTGAAATGCATTCTAGCAGGGGTGCAACTATGAATACTTGCTAACAGAATGAGGCAAAATGCAAAAGGCGCCCGGTCTTCTGATTGACTCCTAAAACCCCACCCACCCCACTTCCTATTCAGACATCATCATAGCCGCGATAAACGCCTTGGCAGGCTACCACAGTTTTACCACATCATTGCCGACTTCCATGGCTTATTAGGGTGGGGTGGGTGGGTGGGGGGGGGGGGGGGGCAACTGGACATACATATCGTCAAACTTGCAACTTCTCGTGACAATTGAAATACGGATGTCTTTGGACTAACCACGCTGCCATTTTCTTTTAATGAAGCTTGATACACTGGGCAGGTGGGTTTTTCATGAGTGTGGCTGGTTATATAAGGACCAACGTCTGATCTGTGTCTGGCAAATCTAATCAGGCACGCCGACTGCGAGGACAGGCTCCGAGGCAAGGTGCAGAACGGGCTTTACGAAACCGCGAGCGCGATAAGCGCGGGGGGGGGGGGGGGGGGGTCTGTGGATCCTCCCCCAGAAAGTTTTTATTAAATTAGTGCTAGGAGAAACTTTCTTCTGCATTTTCTTAACAATATCTACTCAATGATTTCCTTACAATTCATTACCTTGCACTTTGTGTTGTGTATGGTGCATTTTGTCTCCAAAGATAACCCTGACCACTACGATTCAGGAAAAACCGGTGGTAAACCAACAAACTGGAACAAGTGGGTTTTTTTATATGGATGGAACCTGGTCAGTAATGTAACGTGCTCTTGTCACCCCCGCCAATGTCGGAGGCCCGTACCAAAAACGCTCCCACGATTTTCAGCTTTTTAAAATACCAAGCATCCCGGAGCAGTTGCCCTCTTACCCCCCCCCCCCCCCCCCCCCCTTTGGTGCAAGTGACTCTATAATTAACCCTATTCGCGCTAATGTAAAAATACTAATACTAAAACCTCAAGAAATACACTTTCCCTAAAATGCAACAAAGAATTTAACCAACTCAGACTTGTTTGAATGAACTCTGTCACACGGGACTGGATTCGTTAAATTCCTAGTTGCATTATGGGAAAATATGTTGATTGAAAATTCGGTATTTTCACCCCAGTGTGCAGATAGTTAGGATAAACTTGCCGGCTAGGCCAATTCATATCGGCTAATAATAGTCTGCCCGACTACTTTTCGACGATACCCAGCCCTTTAAGTGTGTGTAACACCCCAAGCCCCCCCCCCTCCATTCACCCCCAAACACACACACACACACACACACACACACACACACACACACACACACACACACACACACACACACACACACACACACACACACACACACACACACACAGACACAAACACACACACACACACACACACAGACACCAGGATGTACGCCCCTGCATTTGGAAATAAGAATTGTCGCACGTGAAAATGATGCAATGGATAAAGGGTGTATACAGTCATCAAAAGAAAAAAAATATGCACACTAAAAACTAAAGTGTTAAAACTGACACTTTCAAGGTGTTAAACCCATTCTAACTAGGGTTTGATTTTAACACTCAAAGTGCAATGCTTCAAGCACTTGGACATTACAATCGTCAGACATCTGAAACTTGAATGGATGTCACTTCCCATGTGTTTAGCATTGGTGGTTCTTCCAGAATCGTCCATAATTTGATTTGCGCCTGGTGGGTCCATAATTAAAAGGACACAACGCAGATGACGCGGATCAGGCTCGAGAGTTCGAGCCTGATCCGCGTCATCTGCGTTGTTTCCTTTGAAGTGTCGCGACATTACACTTGTGAAGTGGTATTATTGTAACACCTGTCAAGTTCTGAGATATCTACACTTGAACAAAGTGCTAGTTCAGCACTTAGTAAGTGTTAAATACAGCACTTCAAGTGTACTTTTTAACACTTTAGTTTTTAGCGTGTGCAAGCGCTTTTCCAAGCACCCAAACTCTTTTTAAGATGAGTCTAGAATAGATTTCTCATCACTAAAGTTGCAAATGTAGGTCTCGCTTGCCTATTTCTGCTACAAGTCTTTTCCAGATTGTGTGATGGAAAATTGTGAGCACAGCAGGGTGTTCAATTCAATCTTGATTTTCATGTCAAATCTCACGCACGAATGGCTCAAGATGGCGCTATTCAATTCGTTTGCTCGAAGTTGACGGAGTTGTTTGGTTTATGGCTGCTCCGCGTCTTAAGGTATACAGCTGACGTCCGATAGAGACCTGTTAATAGGTGACAGAATGGAGTTGAGAAGCCAAAGTCCATCTCCTCGTCGAATACTATCGGCCCCATTCCCTTCACATATGTACTTCGATTTTTACCACTAAACTGCCGATTGTTGGTATGAATCCTTTGAACCATACAGGCCGTTTTTCAGGTCCAGGAATACGATACGTCATAATATCAACATGAATGATGACTGCACAGTGAAAGTGTGGGGTAACCAATCAATATGTTCAACCGGCTGCACGTTAAAACTATTGAATGTTCTATCCCCAGATAATGAATATGGATTCTTCCAATTGCTGTCATTGAATTGCCTTGGAAGACACGACCGGGGTTGAAAGGGTTAAAGTGATTGTAGACTCCTAGTTGGAATAGCTCACCTAGACGTATAGGTATGTGTAAATAAGAATCATAAGGCAAATCCATGTCAAAGCCTGGAAAACATGAGTCACACCCATCTAATATTAGTTATCCTTGTGTTTTCCAGGGTGTATGGGAACTTACACCGATTTGGGAATTCATACACCCTGAGGCGAAGCCGAAGGGTGTATGAGTCCCCAGACCGGTGTAATACACCATAGAAAACACAAGGATAACTAATTTATTTCCAAGAATTTTATTGTAGTCTATACTTTAGCCTACATTGTCAGACATTGTGGGAAAAAAACTGACAGAAAATTTGTACTTTGTAAGTTTCTTAATAAAATCAGACAAATATGGATGTCAATGGAACAGGCTCAATGAGCCAGTTCCAATGACATCCATATCTGTAATATTTTATTGCACATAAATATTAAATTTCCTGTATTCTTATTTTTGTTCTAACATAACCGAGCATCGGGTATGAATTAATAATTAAAATGGGTACCTTTTTAGCCATATAGCCAGCTATTTAGCCCAAGAACATTAGGTTTCACTAGGGAAAAAAATCGGAGAAAGCTGATTTTTTCAGAGAATGTCGAGTACATGTCACTGAACGATTAGACAAAAGTCCCCGAAAATCCCAGTTGAGCTTTTTTTTCTACAGCCTTTTTTCGAAAACGCGTTTGAAAAAAATAAAAAAAAATCGCACGAACTTTGTAACCTCGAATTGATCCAACTGTATTTTTTGTTTACGCGTATTTCGAGCTACATAATGTCTAATATACATTTACCTAGAGGAAAATGTGCATTCTGTGACAATTTCTGCGAAAAGTTATTGAAAATTCACAAAAAAGTATCGGATTTACGCAAAAAATGACGATTTTCCTAACGGATTTGCCCAAAGGGTCGTAGTACAGAACGGGATGTTAGTTGGACAGACGATAAAAAATCCACCACCATTTGAAGACTTTTATCATTGCTTACAAAATAGACATTATGGAAGACCCCCTCTGCTTCTGGCCGAGTTCCCCTTTTGGCATAAAATTCGTCAGCATGAGAACTCAACTATTTTCGGGCTTGGGACCGAACAGACACGTCTGTGTCTGGCAGCATTAGATCAATAAATAATATTTACAGAATGTACAAAAATCAATAAATAATATTTACAGAATGTCCAAATCAATCAACATGGATTAAGTTACATTGACTATTATCAACGCTATATACAGAAATGACATGACCTATATACATATTATTCATCGAACTCAGAAATTTCCGACAGGACAGTGTTTCTGTGGTTGTTACAAGAATCCGAACTGCAATTACACAAACCTGAGCAAGAGAGTCCTGCCTTCTTACACCCACACCTTTTTGTACAAGCACTCTTGCAACCACAACTGATCAGATTCAGTAGGTTATCGGGGGCACATGGCTTTGTGGCTGCAGTCGGTACAAGAAGTCCATTGTCTAGCGACCACCCCCAATGCGTCGGAGGAAGCGAAGTGCCCAGCCATTGTTGGACCTGGAGATAAGATCTGTAGACATGTTGTTGTGCAGCATCGCTGCTTGGTGGGAGTGAGGCTAGGTCGATGGGTTTATTCAGTTTAGATTTTGCTACATAACGCTTGTAAGTGACATATCTATATTGGTCGAGAGAGGAAACAATTTTACTCCCGTATAAGATCAGGAGAAGTTGTTCCCCGGCAGCGGCTACTGCACTTGGTGTACTGTCATCCGCCAAAATTGTGTTGACATACTGTTGTGAGTCGCTAGTAACATCGGAGACAATTGTACTGAATACTTTCTTCTTACCAACTCGAAAGAGTACAGAAGTAGTGTCATAACCACTTATAGAATGTGCTACAAGGAGGTTGCTTCTGTGGTCACCCATTTTGGTTGCTATTTCACTAACTGAAACTAGTAAGTTTGGGGTAATGGAATACATCATGTGAATATTACATCCCGGTTGAACTCGAGAGGTAAGAATGACTAACAAGTCTGTGTCTTTCCCACAACGACAACATTGTTGTCATCTTGAGCGATGTCAAGTGCAGTTTCGGCTATCAGTACATCAGCATCAGCCTCGGCCTGCTTGGACTGAATATTGATAGCAGATAGCTCCTGCATTAGAAGATCGATCAGTTGGGTTTTGTTCTTGGCATTTGCAAGGAAATCGGATTGGGGTGTGGTGGCTGGTAACTCGGGTGGGATATTGATATCAATGGAATACCTGTCTTTAGATCTACGGGCTTGTTCCATACCCTTTGTCGACATTGTACAAGCATAACCATCAAAAACAACCACGACGTTCGCCCCCAAATGTCTCACTAGATAATTGGAATATGATGTACATATGTCCTTATATGACGACTGTTTAGGCCATACAACTTCCCTCAATAAAAATCCACCATCTACAACAAACAGAGAATGTTCTGGGATTTTAGTTTGTTCGGAACCGTATGTTTTGAGGATCTTACCGAGCGTGCTTTTCTGTGTCTTCCTCATTCCAGCAGAATCAAACAATGCTGGTGGTTTCGGGGCGAGTTCATATTTGAGATACTCTTCCATCTCTGCTTGTGACTGAATAACACATGTGATGCGGTTGAACAGAATTGTGGGGTCAATCACTACCTTACTTCCACGGACTTTGATGCTATTTGCCATCGATGCGAAAGACTTCACAGTGTCAACACGTCGTAGTTTGATGCTGTTGAACGTTTTGCTTGCAACATTCGATACGCAACATTCACCAATTTTGCGAACTTGGTCACAGTTCACAGTTTCGTCGGCCACAAGCCCGGTCGCTATAGAGACTAATTGTAGTGGATCTCTATTCTGAAAGGGGGAATGCACTCTGAGCCAGTTCAATAATTTGGTGATATCATTGGCATCAGTCAATTGTGAACTTTGACGGAGATCCCGATGTTGTTCGCCATGACAGTGTGAACATGAGCAAAATTTTCGAGAGCATTACATATCGGAAGGCAAAGAGGTAGTCCATGTACCCATTTCGCAACAGTGCTATCGGTTATTCCCCTGCCATGTGTGAGACCACCAGGGAGCTTGAACATTCTCATTAAACACTGCTCTATGGTCTGATCAGAATATATCCCGTCCCAGAATTTATCTGAGCGCCTTATGGTAAAGTAACCTTTCTCAGTGAACAACTTCAAATCATCCTGTTGCATTATTTCTGTTAGCTCATTCATCTGCTGCAAATAGAGATGAGAACTTTTTGCGTATGCAAAATGACCACCTGCGTGAAATACTGGAATCATATTGCGAACACAATATGTGTGGAGTTCCCAGTCGCCTGTGCGCTCTGCTCTCAAGAACAACTGTAGAAGACCTATTTGCTCGTAGTATTGTACCCAAAGCTTTCCTGTGCGTCCTACGGACGCATTCTGGAGCAGTTCGTGTAATTTTGACAGTAGATGGTTGACACTTTCTTGATTGACAGCGTCAGCTGTTGTACAGTCACCTCTGGCAAGTCCACAGAATATTTCATTGACTTCTGTGCAGTCTATGTTATCTAGTGTTCGGCTTTCTTCAAACACAAGTTTTGTAATGGCAATTTGTGTTAGCAAATGGGCACGAACTGCTCTTGAATATGCAATATCACTGATCAAATGATGGATTGACCCACCAGCATAAACATTCCCCCAAAGTTCATCCAAGCCGCTACCAGCCATGATCGAACCAATTGCCCCTAAATATGACATAATCATATGGAAGCCGCCGAGTCTAACGAAAACTTTTGTCAACTTATCTGACGAAGACACAATCTCCACTGCTTTGATATAAAGTGGTTGGTCAAACGTCACTGGACAAACGTTCAGTCCCTGTTTCTCACATTCAGTTTGTGCAAACATGAGAGCAGTGTAAATTGTGCTCGGGTTGGATGGATCAAAATTAATAAAGGGAACTATCTCGACATCACTTGTTTCATAATCATCTGATGATGTAACAATGTGCATATATCCAGCCCAAGATGGGCAAGGCACTCTCAGTACATGCGTCAAAGACCAAAGACTGTCGACTGTTTTTGCGAGTTTCAGATTTTTCGGATCAGATTCACCCAAAGTTGATAAATCCTTCATCACAATTTCGTCAAGACCCGATTTGCTTGGTTTACTGTAACCTTTCAAAGGGATGTACCCGAATTCACCAGAGCAAATATTCGAATGATCACCAGTGTAGGCGAACACCACATTATATGTGATTTAATCGAACATGGAAATTGAAACAATGATGCTATAGTACGGTATTTGAATGAGAAAAGTCGATGCCGTTTGAATCTGAGTTTAGGGGGTATGGTTAATATTTCACACGTTTCACCAGTTCATTATGGAATAAATGACTATTGTTATATATCATTATAAAGCCACTGCTTTTCTGCAATTTTTGATATATAATTTAACTCCCAAAGTCGTCGTAGATTTATTTAATGGACGTTGTGTACCGTTGTGTGTATGAAAACAATAATTTTTTTTTCGTAATTTTGTACGTTTTCGTGAATATTTCACCATTGAGTGTGAGGATTGGTACAAAGTTGGCATTTTCTGTTGGGGATATGTATTCTCAATATAATTCAGCACGATATTTATGATTCTCACCCTACTAAGGCGAATAAGAATGAGAAATATGGAGCTGGGTCGAATTTTTTTTAAAATTTTTTTTTTCATCAAAAAAACGCTATAACTAAAAAAGCTCAACTCGGATTCGCGGGGACTTTTCACACTTTATCCGCAATGTGTGTCCCGGAAACATATAAAAAAATCAGCTTTCTCCGATTTTTTTCCTTACTTTCTCATTTTTATGTCTAATGTGCTTGGACTAATTATGTATTCTTGTTTTTACACCGTGGTTAGCCACGGTGTAAAAAAAAACTTCTTGCAAGTTACACCGTACCTCTCAGCCAATCAAAACACAGAATTTTGTTTCATTTGGAAATAACTGAAATTACATAGGGGCCGAGTGGGGGAGTGACTTATTAAGCATCGAAAAGTCATTTTGGTTGAGTTGAATCGGTGCTTGAAAGTCCTTTTGGTGTTTTTTTTTTCACAGAAATACATCGCTACGTTTACATACCATGCCCAATATAGTTGACAAATTATCGCCAGGTGCTGTAAAGAGAGCGTTGGTAAATTAGACAGGGCCGTAGAGGGGGATGTTGCGTTGCTGAGAAAATCTCTCGTTATAAATAAATAAATAAAAAAAGTTCAACTACGATCACTTTGTTCAGTTGGTTGTCTTTTTGAATGCCTATTCCACCCTTTTGCGGCGCAATTCCAACCATCTCCTAACTACCATTCGCGGCGTCCCCGCAATTATCAGTCACAAAATCTTAAAGAGAGAACTCGGGAAAAGGAAAGTTTAAAAACAACGGAAGAAAGAATCCGTGTTCTCTCAAGACCATCAAAGTTTAGTTTTCTGAGAGTGGATAGTGGAGAGTACAGTCGCCGTGGTCTGGACGTAATCTACGCGTGGGCAATGATGTCCACGCATGCGTTTACCAGGTAATACAAATCATCATCATCAAAATTTTAATTAATGAAGCACCGGGTTGTACCCGGTGCTTCATTAATTAAATTTTTGATGATTATTCCTGTAATTAATGTTTGGAATCTAAAATTATTGCATCTGTGGAAATATTGCCCACCCGTGTAAAGTGACCAGTCCACGGCGACTGTACTGTATGCATTATTTCATGATGAAGAGGTTTGGCTCCTCTTGATAGCTCTTCAGGAACATTTTATTTTAATTTTTTATGTTCTCTTCCAAATCTACAGGTTATGATGGTCGACGCATAATTGCTTCATTCTTGAAGGAAAACAATTTATCTACTTACTTCGGAAATAATTTTGGTACACTTTATTCTAATTGTGTTAGTGGTAGTTTTAAAAACTCATTTGCAGCACCCCCCCCCCCCCCCCCCCGCCTTCCTCGTAAACAGCATAATCACATTATCTTCCTGAAAGTTTGTCATAATAAATTAAAAGTATTCAATTCAGTAATCTCGTGCGCAAGGGTCGTACCATAACACGTTGAAAGAGTATGATTTCATAGTGTGTATTCTTCAAAGATACCCTTGTATTCCAAGCTACTAGCCTGGTGTGCCAGGGCATCTTAGGACAATATTATATAGAGTACTCAGATCACAAAAGTATTTTCTTCAACCAGACCGTGATCGCGTTGCAGAACACTTTTACATCTGTGTGTCGAGATTTCATGAGTAAGATATTGCCAAATCAAGACGGATCATTAAAACCAAATCAAAATAGGATCTCAGAATCCATGTTCTCACGTATCTTTTTTCCGACGGATAGACCTAAGATTCTACAGTGTTGTGGGGGAAAAAGCGAAAAGATAATTTTTAAGGCATCGCGACCCAGACGTGCTCCGGTCGAAAGTCGCTGTTCGCTTTTTATGATCACAATACTGTAACTGTCGTGGAGTACCATGCTACTTTTTTATGTGGCTCTGGCAAATCACTTCATATTCGACGGATCCTGAGCTGTCATGCGCGATTTGTGACCGAATTTCACACATCCTGTCCCTTTACAACAATGCCTGATTCCGAGGCATTTAAAAAAAACGAATGTGGGAGGGTGGTTTTTATTTTTATTGTTTGTTCCTGATGGAATGATCGCCGATGCCTAAAATCCAGTTGTGAGAGCCTAAAATTAAATACTAGAGCTTCCATGTTGCCTGCACTGATAGTTTGTTTGTAAGAGTCATCATACAACACAAAATCAACACAGAACAACTAAAAATGGAGATAAAAATAAACAGTTTTCCAACTGGTTGAGAGCTAGAAGCCACAAGCAGGAGCCAATACTATAAAAGTTTTACAATTGTATTTCCTAGAATTGTATTTTCTACCTATTAATGTAACTGACTGAAATGAATCATTAGCTTTTTAAAAGATATGGCAATTTGCCAACTGAAAATGCTAATGGTTCATTTCAACTCGTTTAAAGTCATGACTAGAAAATACAATTCTAAAAAATACAATTGTAAAAGTTTTATAGTATTGGCACCATGTCTTTAAAAAAATTATGGTACCAGTGCAAAAGCCAACATTTTCCTTACCCATGTTTCGTATTCAAACGTAAATAAACGTTTGTTTATACAAATGTGTTCTATTATAAATTATTGGAGAGTGCCTGTCGGCGCTCTCCAATAATTTTTAATAAAACAATTTTTGATGAACAAATTCAGACTACCAAAACTAACCTAGCCCTCAACCAGTTAAATAAATATTTATTTTGTAGATATATATGAGAATCGTGTCGCATTTCGCGAAGAGAATAACAATACTGTATCAATGTATTCGACGTATTGCATCGCAAATTATGACGTGATACCGTTAAAATCACACCCTGTGATAGTTTTATACATTTTTAATTTTGCCTCCGAAATAAAAATGACGAATTCGGGTCGAAAAAACGAATGCGCCGCCACTTGAGAATCAAAAGATTAATTTTCTTTAGCCTCAGTTTCACCAAATTTCTAGGGAAAACGAGTCTTGACTGCTTCTAGTTGACTAAGACGGAACTTAAGTTAGCCTAGTTTTTACCCAACATTTCGAACTGTGTAGCTTTTGGGGAGTGCAGTGGGGCGAATCGCCCCCCCCCCCCCCATGACGGAATGTCGAAAAAAAAAATTCTGACCCATACAACCAAGTCGAACGGATGTCCATTTCTGATAGATTCTCTCGATCGTTCTACAATATTCCGAATATTGCCGAAAGATCGAGAGAATCTGTCGGAAATGAACATCGGTACGACATTATATTCCTCTTCTGCATTACAATCCAGCAACAAAACACTCGATTCCTCACTCATTCCCAGAGACACCGAAAAACCACCTTATCTTAACTATGCCCTGGTGAGCTGCTAGATATCATAAGCCAAGATACTCTCGAATCGTCATCAGAGGCTTGGATTTTAAAAAGTTTCTCGGGTAAGGTCCCCCGAACCCCCACCAATGGGAGGTTGTAACGCACCTATGTGGGGAAGGGAATAGGAGGGCGACCCCTCCCATACTCTCCCCAGGGCCCCACCTCGATGCTACGCACCTCGGGTCTGACTTCTGCACACAGCTGCCACTTCGCCCCCTATGTCGGGTGATTTTAAAGCTCCCAACTTCGGGCCTGCTTCGCGTTTGCTGCTTTACTTGTATTGAAATGAGCTTCAATGAAACATCGGAATATTTTTGGTGTCAAATCAAGTTCGAACCTTGAGAACTTCGACCGGAAAACCAATTAATATGAGAAATCTTAATTGATCTGAATGGAAGAAATGAAGGTAAATGCTTCGCTACATATCACTTGCGTCTAACAATTAGGGGAGTCAAAAGTTTAAACTATTAAACTGACCAGTTAGCCATATCATGTAGCATTCACAAGGTCTAAAGTCAAAGTCCATAAAATATCAAATAATTTAAGGGGCGCTTATTGTATTGAGCTGTTTGACAAAGTCTGTCACTGGCTTCTATCTGAACGGATTAAGACTATATTGGGGCGGAGAAGAGCCAACTTGGGTGATTTTAGGGGGTGGTGTCCATTTGAGAGTGGAAAAAACTTGCAAAAGTAGGGTGGGTGAGTGGGTGGGTGGGTTGTCTATGGGCGGAAAATATTATTTTCCTTATATCTGCATTTTTTCCCCGACATCCAATCCCCCCCCTTCCCCGATTGCGTCAGTGATTTTCCTTGTTTCAGACAGCAGGCTCAATGTAGCCTGTATTTGTATATGTTTTACAGCATGGCTCATTAGAGGTATCACGCTGTGGCAAAATTGCTAACTTTGAACAAATGTTGTCTTTTGTTAATATATAGCACCGCCCACATTCACATTGCGCCCACAGTATAACAGCTTAACACTGATGTTGCTGAACTTCGTCTTGTAGCATTTCAGATGAAGTTTTTCCACTTTGTATAAAAATTTCAACTCCCCGCGCTTCTTCATATTTGGAAACAGAACGTGCATTAAGTTCTATTTTAGTTGACGCGCTGCAGGGGTTGAATAATTAGAGACGCTGATTTGCGCACAACGTAAGTGGATTGTTTGGACTTTGTTCTGATTCGCAGGACACTGACCTCTGGTCAGATCCCATACTGAGACTTCTGATGTTTTCTTGGCTCGAGGCCACGTAAACAATTCACAATGATTAAACACCCACTATTTTGAAATAAACGAATCCAATTAATAATATAACGCCTACCAGCAACATCTATATTACTGGACGGCTCAATGGTTTCATGTAAGTGATGTTGGACAGGTGATGACAGATGGCCTGCTTTCAACGGTTTACTGTTAAAAAGAGGTTCCGTATCCGTTTTGTCAATGTTCATATTATATTATGAGAGATAAAATTATTCAACAGTTTCGTTTTTCACTTATGGTCTAAAATAGGTTGGATTAACCCTATCTCTGTCGTCATGGTCGATTCGAACTTTCTCTCTCTCTCTCTCTCGTTCATGAATTCAAAGGTCATATTTCTGCTACTGTTGCTTACAGGTTGAAGAACTTTGACTTGTTTGGAATTATGGAATTATCTCTCTCTCTCTCTCTCTCTCTCTCTCTGTCTAGAGAGAGAGGGAGAGAAAGAGAGAGAGAGAGAGAGAGAGAGGTGGAAATCGGAAGGGACAGAGACGCGGATTGAATGAGATGGACAGAGACGTGGAAGCAGACAGAAAGGGCCCGAATCGGCAGTGGTAACAGAGAGAGGGCTAAAAATGAACCCAAATCAACTGGGTTTAGTGAATATAAAAAAGAAAGAAACGTTGCGTCAAAATTAAATTCAGTGATTGTATATTTTATATCTGACAATGGACTAAGTTCAGATGATTAATTTCCTTCGTTCAAGAGCAAATCAAAAACACCAACCATCGTGTCGATATTGCGAAATGGGAAGAAAAATTATGTTGCGGTAGAAGTGTATCTCCTTAAGTCTGTCACTTATGCGATACCCACATCTAAATAGTTAGTATCCATTAGTAGTATGTAATGTGGTTTTCACCTCACATTGGCAGGACCTCGGTGCAGGACCTCGGAAGTGACGTCATGTCACGTGACCCGTGTGGCGCCATGTTGTGTGGTCACGGTAACCCGTGTGAGCGGCCATCTTGTGACGTCACCCCATAGTGATACGTGGTGTTAATGCGCACGCGCAGCGCGTGTTGTTAGGGTGATACGTGTTTCCGTCGTCCATTTTGTATACTGGATGCCGCCATCTTGGTTTCTATGGTAGCACGTGGTTGCTATGTGACGTAAAACTTTCTTATAGGATAGGGGTATATTCGGAGGGTGTGTTTGATTAAGTAGGAGTAAATATCATTACCACAAACAACCCGACAATCCATCCAAACTACCGAAATTGACTTTATTTAGTACGGATTTCACCCAGAATCCTTTTAGTAGAGCAGCACGTAGTGCTATAGTACCGAGGGGTACCGGGGGTAAGTTCGATTGAACTACAGTTCATCTAATTGCCCAAATAGACCCGACAATTGTTTACTTGGCTCTGATTTCCAAGTAAATTCTCGGTTTCTACCCATGTATCTACAAGCTATGTTATGCTTTTTTTGTTCTATTTTTTCTGACGCCCATAAATATGTTTATGCTCTATTGTACACATTACAAGTAGCACATAGGCACATGCTGGATGTGCCAATATGTGCTTGTGTGAAAAGGCACAATGTGACACATTGCGCACCAGAACATAGGCACAAGCGGGTATTTGAGGATACCTATGGCCTGGTATTGTATTATTTGAGGATACCTATCGAGGATACATTTTATAGGATACTTATCTGAGGATGCTATTACCTGTTTGGCCCAACCTTCTAGGCCACCACAAGACATACCTATCCCAAATATCCCTTATAAGCTATCGAGCCTATGTGCTAGTGCACAAATGTGCCACATTGTGCCTTTTCACATAAGCACATATCGACACATCCAACATGTGCTTATGTGCTAGTGCACAATGTGTCACATTGTGCCTTTTCACATAAACACATATGACAAAAAGGGATTCTCCAGAAAGTATCCTCACATAATACAATACCAGGCCATAGGTATCCTCAAATACTGAAATGAGGCTAAGAGCAGTATGCGCGAGTCACTCGAACGAGCACTTGCTCAACGGCAAATTTGCTCGGTGGACTTCGAGTCGTTCGAGCAATATGTGCGAGTCACTCGATCGCGCAATTGCTCTAAAGCTCATTTGCTCGATGGGCTTCGAGTCGTTATTCCTTATATAGCCTGTCTCTATGCATACGTGTTATACAGGGGAAATGAAGCAATCGGATTGAACATTTTGAAGGCCTGAGCGAAGGTATAGCTAGGAAGTAGTGTTACAAGTCAATATTAATGAATGATAGTATAGCCAATAGTACTGACACAAGGCCGCAGTGGCACAACACTGCTGTAGAAGCTAATGATAGGACAGATCGACCATAGACAAGTAGTGGGTTTGGGGTTTTGGAGATAAGATGGAAGCCGTTGATAAGAATACCTGTATAGGAGCCATATAGGAGCTAGGAGCACTATAGGAGCTGTACAGGAGCTGGATCGTAGGTATCCTCAAATACCCGTATGTGCCTATTTGCTAGTGCACAATGTTTCACATTGTGCATTTTCACATAAGTACATATCGGCACATCCAGCATGTGTTTATGTGATAGTGCACAATGTGTCACATTGTGCCTTTTCACAAAAGCACATATGACAAAAAGGGATTCTCCAGAAGGTATCCTCAAATAATACAATACCAGGTCATAGGTATCCTCAAATACCCGTATGTGCCTATGTGCTAGTGCACAATGTGTCACATTGTGACTTTTCACATAAGCACATATCGACACATCCAGCATGTGCCTATGCGCTAGTGCACAATGTGTCACATTGTGCCTTTTAACATAAGCACATATCGGTACGTCCAGCATTTGCCTATGTGCTAGTGCACAATGTGTCACATTGTGCCTTTTCACATAAGCACATATGACAAAAAGGGATTCCCCAGAAGGTATCCCCAAATAATACAATACCAGGTCATACGTAACCTCCGAGTCTAAGAGTCGTGTGTGCGAGTCACTCGAACGGGCAATTGCTCGATAGCACATTTGCTCGATGGGATTCGAATCGTTCGAGCAGTATGTAAAGTCACTCGATCGAGCAATTGCTATATAGCACATTTGCTTGATGGGATTCGAGTCGTTATCAGTAACCACTCGATAGATTCTTAACATTAGGAATGATATAGGCTTTCATGGAGGTTGTCTATCAGTTGGCTATAATCCCAAGGGGTCCCTCAGTACTATAGAACTACGTGGTACTATTATAAGCCATGGTATGGCGGTCCTAAAAGGGGATTCTGGGGCGAATCCTAACAAGAAAAACTACTCTAGTTCAATCGAACTTACCCCAAGGGGTCCCATATATACTATAGCGCTACGTCCTGCTCTACTACAAACTATTCTGGGGGAAATCCGTATCAAATAAAGTCAATTTCGGTAGTTTTGGGTGGATTTTGGTGATTTTGAGGGATTGTCGGGCTCTTTGTGGTAATTCTACGAATCGGGAAATTACTCTTGTACAAAGAAACATATCCTCCGAACATACCCCTGTCCTATTATAAGCCTTTGGGTATCATAGCAACCACGTGCTACCATAGAAACCATGATGACGGCCTCCAGTATACAAAATGGCCGACGGAAACACGTATCACCCTAGCAACTCGCGCTGCGCATGCGCACTAACACTACGTATCACTATAGGGATGACGTCACAAGATTGCCGCTCACGCGGGTTACCATGACAACCAAACATGACGCCACTGGGTCACTTGACATGACGTCACTTCCTCGGTCCCCCGCTAGGTTCCCCAATGGGGGACGGTTACCTCATCTCCTACTACGAAGATATTTTTCACACTAGTGATTATCTGGTTGAGGGCTAGATTATTTTTGGTGGTCCGAATTTGTTATTCAAAACTTGTTTTATTACAAATTATTGGAGAGTGGCCATAAGCCCTCTCCAATAATTTGTAATAAAACAAATTTAAATAAACAAAATATTGTTTATGTTTGACTGAATATGAAATATAAGCAAGGAAAGTGTTGGCTTTTGCTCTGGTATCCACATTTTTGAAAGCCCTGATAGTGGCTTTTGCACTCAACCAGTTAAGAAGTCTTGACAGCAGGATTATATTAATATTTTAAGCTGAGGTTACATTTGGCTCAACGGTTGTCACTGAGCACTATTCGGGCGAAAATAGGTATTGAGGTTAAAACTTTAAAAAATCGAAAAATAAATAACTAAACAAATGGCCACAAAGTATCAACGCACTCTTTGATTTCGTACGTCATAAGATGCATAAAAGTATTGGTTGAACCCCAAGCTACAATTGTTAGTTTGACGATTAATCAGATAAGTTCCCCGTGGGTACCCCAGACTGTGAAGCAGGGCTTGTTTACTGTGGTAAACAAGATCTGTTTTACACGTAAAATTGGACCCGATACCCAATGTCAGGATGGAAGTCCTCTAAAATGGTCAACATGGGTGTAAACGGTTGGCTGGACTTGACTTTATATACATTCTGCGGTCACGATTAGCCTTTGTGCAGAAATATGTGACCTTAAACACCACAGGCCTCGAGTTTTATCCTTCCGCGATGGCACAAGTGTCATATCGATTAACCCATTACACGCATGTGTCGTTCTGCGTTTATTACATGCCTTCACGTCTATAGATTTCCGGTCCGCACTTGTGTGCGGAACAGATTTTCATTTTCTGCACAGTTTAGTGTTGCCATAGATGGGGATTACATAGAACAGACGTGTAATAATAACAAAACAAATGAACACAAAGTATCAACGCGCTGTTTGATTTCGTACTTCATAAGACGTACAAAAGTATCAAAGGATTACCCAACGTAACGGCCAAAACCGGCCAGCGCTATTCTCAAAAATCGCCAATTAATTTTCATTATTTTTTTCATTTTTTGTCTCAAAAACATAGGTTATGACCCCTCGTTGGAACGAGCTCGTCGAGCTCGTTCCAACGAGGGGTCATAACCTATGTTTTTGAGACAAAAAATGAAAAAAAATAGTTATTCAAGAATTATTTTTGCATGTGTCGTCTGCTTTTTTAGGTAAGGTAAAGGGTTAAAATAACTCGAGAAATTTGTGAATACATACATCTAATAGTCGTAATGCATAGGCTTCCCAAGTTCTTACTTTATTAGCACGGAACGACTCAAAAGTTGTTGTGCTGGGACCCAACATTCCCAATCGGCCACAGACCTCTATTTGCAACTGGGTGTATGAAAAGTAGAAAATCTGTAATCTGTACATGATTACAAGCAAGAGTCAATCGATATATGAGACTCCACTTCAGACGAAAATGTCCCTATTCGAAAATTATTGGGAGGGGAATGTCACACACACCTACGCCCATCCCCATAGTTATAACTCTGGCGAAGAGCTTTTCCAGCAACCGGTGTCAGGAGCCGGTGTCATCAGTAAAGAAAGAAGAGATGAACAAGTGACAATTTCTGATTGCGCTCAACTTCGCTTTCGCTCAACCTCTGAAGAAAGAGCTTCCCAAGAACACCTGTTGGGGTAGTGCCATCAATGAATAAACAAAAGCCGGAGAAAATGCCCAACTTCTCAAGAAGAGCTTTCCAAGAATCAGTTTTAAATACCGCTTTCTTCAATAAAGAACAAAACAAAAGAGGAGCTTTCCAAGAATCAGTATATGGGACAGGTGTCACAGGTGTCGTGTACAATTGTTAAAGATCCCCTGTCATTTCATATATAGAATATGGTGACATACATTTAATTGGGGTTCTCAAATTTCGTCTCGTTGGCGAGACACGATTAGCCAGATCAAACAAGACGCCGTAGGCGTTTTGTTTAATCTGTCTGATCCAGCCTCGTCAACTCAGCAAAATACGGCAACCCAGATCGGCTGACTGTTGTAATTATTTGTATATTTCCTAAGCTAGCGCCAGGCACGTGACAGTTGTAACTTCGTTAAAATTAGATGACTTCGCTCTCTTTCGTGAAATAGTGCAATACTTCGAGGCCGTTTGATGCAACACTCCCGTGCAGAAATGCTACTGAAGGACTCAAGTTGTTATTTGATATTCATTTTTCTCTCTGTCATTTTTCCTGTATTCTCATCAAGGGAGAACATACCTCTCGGTATTTTAGCGCTTTGTGCTCTTGAAACTGTAACAAAAGCGCCTGAAGCACGATGCGATGAGGCTGTAAAGGTTGTCTCTTTACGCATTTCCACGACACGCCATGGTGTGTACTGGTATGCAGGGGTAATATTGATACTGGATTACTATTGATAATACCAGGTTGCATCATTGTACCTTTTTCCAACGTATTCGGCCACACCGCAAGGAGACGATAACCACACTCCACTGCTGGAGCTCCGAGGTTAGGTTAGCCTCTCTCTTATTGTTGAGAAAATTTAACCCCGTTGTCGGGGTCTCTCTGTCGCCACCTTTCCTAGAGTTATTACAGAAATCTGGAACACCTTATTAATAAAACTGATAAACTGTAATTTGTGAAACATCTCATCTATATTGCTCTTTGTCAAGCTTTCGGCCTCTTGACCTTCTTCAAGGACCGTTGATAAATTTTCAAACTACATCCCCCGCACTATTCTAAACAACAATCAACATTCCTTGGCCTTCTTCAAGGACCGTTGATAAATTTTCAAACTACATCTCCGCACTATACTAAACAACAATCAACATTCACGAATGTTGATTGTTGTTTAGTCTAAGTAGTTTGAAAATTTATCAACGGTCCTTGAAGAAGGCCAAGAGGCCGAAAGCTTGACAAAGGGCAATATATAGATGAGATGTTTGACGTGACTGTCCCAACACAATGAACAATTTAATGTGTACGTATAATTTGAGAGCTTTCCATTTTCACAAAATGTTTTGATCTTGATGTCAACGATTTGATTCAGATGTCAACAATTCGATTAAGGACATTTTTTTTAAAGAATCCCAATCTTTTAAAAATCATACAAAGCCACAGTCGTTGTCTTGATGCCGAATAGAGATGTCGAGTCATAAAATCATCGACTATAAGTAACTGAAATACATCAAATCGCATATGAAGAATAAACTGGAAGACTCTTTGCCTTTCTTTCGTTCGGTACGTTCAGACACACGGTGGATATTTTGATACTTTATCCCAACGCTGTCGAGTTGTCAAAACATCGGTGTTCAAAATCTTCAACTTTGAAACCTTTCATGCATTCTCGTTGTAAGGGAAGAAACTCCTTTATAAACAACGGGCAAGACTTCTCTCCCTTGTATCGTTTCAGGAAAGTACTGCGCCGCACTACAAGTTGTGGCTATGTTATTGAAGTTGGGTTTAGTAATATTTCAGTTATAATGTTGTATTGACAGGTTATTTTTTGGAAAAGTGGAGGTAGAATCATGTCAAAAAGAACGATAAATATTTCAGCTCTTGTCGGTGGCTCCGTCGGCAACATATTTTGCACCACAGAAACCGTGCCACGGCGTTATGGATTGGCCAAACAGGTTATTATTTATTTTATTTGTGTTTAAGGTCACATACTTATGCACAATGGCTAATCGTGACCGTGACAGTTTTACGGGAGGAGGAAGCCGGAGTGCCCGGAGAGAACCACCGAGCATCGACGAGCAACTGTCAACTCCTCAACATTCTAACTCTCTTCAAGCTCCGCTTAAGCAGGGTTTCAGAAGTTGGGTGCACCATCGACGCGCAGTACGCCTTAGCACACGACGTCATCGTGCCCCCATGTAGGCAACCTGGATAAGTATATATATGAGTTTTCATAAGATTTTAGCAGTATTTTATTTTAAATGGTATATGGGTCATTCTACTAATCGGTCAAGTTCAGTTTATTCTCACTGCGTTGAAAGCGTTGCATCCATATGTGTGTCTGGTTACATAATGTTTTGAATGCAATTGTTTGTGCGATATGATTTCATAGATAATTTGCAGTCCTGGCCTGATTGATAACGCCCTCTGTCCAGCAGTTCGGGCTTGTTAATCCAGGTAGTTGAATCAACCTCCCGCGAAATCCTTTGTTGCCACTTCTCGGATTTGTTATTGAAAGATTAAGTCACTTATTTCTAACTGTTCACAGATCTGATCAGCGATTATTTTTTGACTTCATAGGTAAGATAAAATAGTTATTAGTAATATATTTTAATAAGTATCTGTTATCAGAACTAAAATATTATAAATTACAGTTTTATCACAGTCGGATTAACTTCGTTTGATCTGTCACTTGGATTGGTTGAATGGTGTTTGATTCTATTAAGGAGGTCCACTCACTTAACGTTTATAACCTGATGTGTTTGAAAGGGGCTTATTCACATTGGTTCAATATAATCTGTTTTGTTTATTTATTGATGTTTAAAGTTCACATATTTATGCACAATGGCTAATCATGACCGTGACAGTTTTACGGGTGGAGGAAGCCGGAGTACCCGGAGAGAACCACCGAGCAACGACGAGCAGCTGCCAGCTTCCCAACATCGTAACTCCGCACTGCTGCACAGGCAGGGTTAGATTGGTTGAAGACATGCATGCGTACCATCGACGTGCAGTACGCCTTAGACATCATCGTGCACACACGCGGGCAATGGAGATGAAGTGTCTTGCCCAAGGACACAACGCGGTTGCCGCAGGTGGGATTCGAACCGAGGACCTCTCGGCTTGCAGCCTGCACCTCTACCTACTGAGCCACCGCGATCCCATAATCTGATTTAAGGAGGAACATTAATTTATATTTTGTATGTGTATTAGGTATTGAATTTAAGGAGACTTGTTTCCAACATAAATATAATTGAGAGGTGGATGCTTGAGAAATATTTTTATGTACAGTAGTGACTAGAAGTGCAATGCTGTTTTATAATTTGAATGGTTCACCTGATTATCCAACTTGTTCAGCAGTACTGACTACAACAATATGACCCTGTTTTCATTTGTGTCGCAGATATTCATGTAGATAATATTGGAGCAGCACAGTGCAATTAACGGTAGAAACACAGAAACCTCTGTACTACCTATAGGGTATGCGTTCACTTATTTTTTCTTATTTGTAAAAGCACTGAAAAGCATGTTAGTGCTTCTCCACTGGCAGACTGGTTTATTAATTATACTGTGTTGCATTTATAAACTGGAGTGGTGCTAATCTATAGTGATAGAATAGCCAATTCTTAAGAACTTTTAAGAATAAGTGTAGTTTATTGGTAGGAATCGGAGATAGGAATATAATCGATTAACTGGACTATTGCATTATAGAAATAACAATTTAATCGAGAATATAGGTCATTTTAATAGTTAAATATCAAGAGGCAACCTGAGAGAACTATATTAACTACTCGTCCCCTGAGTTCCAATGCGTTCTATGTGCCAGTAGGCAGCCATCAGGCACATAGAACACATTGGAACTCAAGAGACGATATGTACGTAAGTTCAATCATATTCAAATTCAAATCAATAAAAATGGCCGAAGTTATTGAAATTTTTTTCATTTTAACATTTAACGTCATTAAACTCGTTAACGCAGAATTATTTAACACGTTAACGTGTTAAGGAAATTTTTAACTCCTCCCAGCCCCGAATGGCTTTGTTTCAGTTGTTATCTATTATGATTCTATCCGGATAACAAATATCAGATGATATCGTGTTACATGAAGGAGTGACAGTTCTTTCACACCAACAAACAGACTAAACATTTATAACCGCTCTGTTCAATTTGACGTCGTACGGGGTTTTATACTCGGTCGATATTTGAATTAAAGAAGTCCTCCTCAAGGAATAAGATACACATTTCTCCTAACACACAAGCACCCCCAAGAAAACAACACATTATTTGGTATGTTCAGAGCACGACAACATGCGTTTTATTTTTTGCACAAAAATAACGTTAATTTACATGTTAACGTATAACAAAAGTACAAACGTATATGTCCTAACATGGACACATTATAAAGATACATGACGTTTCAAATTGTAAGGATCATCACCCTCAGCACACTTGGCCTTATGTCAACGTTAATTTTTAGTAGAAAACTAGGGAAGGTAGGGCGGGGCCGCCATTATTATGTACATACATTTGACAACATCACAACAGAAACGACATTTTACGTATTGGTCACTGTGATGTTGTTGCGCTGAATGACCAAACAGTCCGTGCGCAACTCAAGCATACACGCCCTGGCGGCTGCCAATTCATGAGGAGAAATTAATTTCTCGCTAATTCCCGTACCGATCAACCGCGAGAAATTACATTTGCCGTATCACACAAACACTACAGCGTGCAGCGTAATTTCCCACTTCAAAAAGGCGAGTGTTCAAAACTCTAATGGCCTTTAGCTTCTCATGACGTAGAAATTTTCTCTTGCGTTTTTTTTTCAATCGATTCCTCAAACCGATTGGAAAACCTACAAGCGTAGCGTTATTGGCAATGAGATAACTCAGATAAGGTAGGTAAATCAGTATACCATGAGGGCTTCTTGAGTGCTTACGGAGGAGGTTATGGAGTTAAGAGACAACGTCTTTTGTCTATGCCTTTGGCATTCGGCAAACGTTTCTTTCTCTCGGTGACCTCAACACGTTCACCGATGACACAAGTACGCTAGACAGTCCAAGTGAGTGGTAGCCTGTGCTTTTTTAGCATTTTCCTTAATATCCATTGGTGACAAATCCCTCTTAACTCAACTAGGTCTACATAAGAAACGGATAAGAAAACATCCCCAGTCTTTTGTGCAAAAGCATCAAACCCACTTACATCGGATGATGGTGGAGTGAATTCAACGATGCACTCAACCGTTAAGCCTGATTCATTACTTCACAATACAGACACTTCACGTATATCTCATTCACAAACACCTAGTCTATTGTGTGGCTAGGAATGGTTTTTAAGCTGTGGTTCATTGCTTCGACCACTGAACGGCTCGAGCCATGACTCACGCTGTGCTGTGTCCACGAGTAAGACATTTAATCCCGATTGCCCATGTGGAGGCACAGTGTCGCTCTGTACTAAGGCATATTGCACTTCGACAGTTCACTTGCCCTCAGCCGCTGGTAACACTGCTTGTTCCCCGTGGGGAAACTCGGGAAGTGAAGAAGTGTTTATTTACTGTTGTAAAGAAGCTCTGTTTTACAGGTAATACAGGATCCGGTAACGAATGCCTCTAAAATCGGCAACATTGATGTAAACGACTGGCTGGACTTGACTTTATATCTATGTTGCAGTCACGTTTAGCCATTGTGCAAAAATATGTGACCTTAAACGCCAATAAATATATAAATAAATAACACTGCTTGTGCTGGATTAGTAATTTTGAGGGTATAACAGTCGCGCGCCACTGCTCGGTGGTTCTCTCCGGGTACTCAGGATTCCTCCTGTCGTAAAACTGTTGAAACTGTCATTAAAAATCGATATATAAACAAACCCCAATAAGCTTTCTTAATAAGCAAAGACATAAAGGATGCGCTGTACAATTACATAGTAGGTACTACGTGTAAGTACAACACCAATGACTACACTATAAAATCAACTGGTATAAAAATAAACCCAAATCAACCGGGTTTGAGTGGATATGAACCCAATTGGGTTCATATTCACTCAAACCAGTTGATTTGAGTTAATTTTGAACTCAGTTGATTTTAGAGTGCATCAAATAAATGGTGTCTGTTTTGGTTAAAATGTGGTCCCTCCCACGTTTAACTGCAGTCCAAAAAAGTCTCCGCCACTCAAAATCGGTTTCGTTCCTGATGTGCAAATCCACAGTGTTGTATTCACCCTTGATAGCGATCCCAAACAAAAAATAGAAAATGGAATAGACCCATAATTATCTTCACGGAATGGGGTCAGGGTAAAACATAGAATGGTACCATTTGTTTCTCCGATAAGATGTGCGAAATGTTCATGCATATCCACAGTGTATGAAACCGATGAAAACGCGTGAACATCGTTTCAATTTTACGAATTCTCCACCCATAGAACCAAGACCTTAAAACAGACTTTCGGGAGCCTACGTTTGTCATATCAGAGATATGGCAGCGCCTACACCCTTATGCTGACTCGTGGATTTGGGTATCCAAGAGTTTTTTGTTTGAGTGAATGATCACTGGGCAAGGCTGAACATAAAAGTCATAGTTTCTCATTCATAATTTTTGCCATCATTTCATCAAACGTTTTTGTGTTGTGATTATAACAAATACTTGTCATGATACGCCGTAACGTTCAATCTGACACTGTCGAGCAGTTACAAGAACTGAAATTCATTGACCAGCATCGGACCCAGAAACTGGTGAATCTCAGAAGAGCCCATGTCTATTTGGAAGCCCGAGATTTATTTATCTAACTGATATGAGTTTGATGGATTTAGTGTCACAGAAGAAATTTACTCTGAGACTGAAATACATTTAATAGGGCGATGAATCTTCAACCAAAACGTAGCACCGAAATCAAGTTACACTGATCTGAGTGAAGATAAATCGTTATCATCCTGTTGAGAGCGTAGCCAAGTCAATATCACAAATGAGACAGAAAAAACTCAAGCACCTGAGCAAGAAAGTCAGTGCATCAGGTCGGATTATGAGAATGAAGATTATAAAGTAAACATTTTGGAGAAGCTTGATGCTCTGCAGAAAATGTTGCAAACCGTGACTGATGTTTTAATCAACAAACAAGTATGTTGCAACAGCTCTGCAAACAACGCCATCAACAACAATAACGGAAATATTTTAGCAAGCAAAGACAGGAGTGGGTCTGGCAGAATTATAAACATAGAATCCCATGCGATTAAAAATAAAAAGTCCAAAAAAAAAAAAAATATGAGAAAAATCCACAAAGAGGGAAGTGTAAGCGTAAAGCACTTCCATCCTCCTGCAAAGACAATCTGTCAAAAATCAAATCGGCATCAGCATTTCGTCAGGCTTACGGCAAATTAATGTCAATTTTATAATTTAAAATTCTGAATCTGTGTCGAAAGATGTCAGCTTGTGTTCTGATATTCAGAATCTGCAAAAGTTTTAGTAACTTCCTTCAAACATATTGTGCTTTTAGTATTGCAGTAGAATGTTTCTTAACCCTTTACCCAACGTAACGGCCAAAACCGGCCAGCGCTATTCTCAAAAATCCCCATAACCTATATTTTTGAGACAAAAAATGAAAACAAATGTTATTCAAGAATTGTTTTTGCAAGTGTCATGTTAGGTAAAGGGTTAAAGAATATCTGAGTCAGTTGTGATTGGAGGTTATGTACTTCAGATCAGACTCAACCATATACCTACTGGCGATATCATATTAATAATATGTTCCAATAAGAGTAAAATCCTCGCCCTCTGATTGGATGAGAGCAGGCGTAGTTTCTTTTATGTTTACCGCTCCAGTAGCAAATGTTACAGTCTGACGTCACAACGCGAAATATTGGAAATGACGTCGCCGGTTTCGTAATTGTTTCATCAGAGTGACTAGCAAATCGCTTCATTTTTCTGGATTTTTTACACGTGCAACAGACAGTGTTCCGGGTGAAGTGTTGTTTAAATTACAAACCAATTTACGATTTGAACTGAGATGGCATGAGTTTATCTGGTTTATTGATTATTTATCCAATGCAGCCGTAGAGTACAGGAGAGGTTTATTTACTAAACTTGTGATCGTTAAAAGTTGCCTTGAACAAGGCAACTGTTTGACGATCACAGGTGTAGTAAATAAGCATCTCGTGTTTCACGATTTAGGTTTTGGGCTATGGGTGGTGTCTTATTGGAACATTTACGATATTACCGGGAGTATGAATGGGAAGTTGGCTGGGAGAATGAAGGACATGTGGCTGGTAGGTGACATAAAAGAGAGGGTAAGTATGCTTATCGTAGAGATTGGGAAGAAAGGGGTACGGGATGTCATCAAGCAGTTCGTTTCAGAGTGCTGGGATGAGAGGAGAGGCGTGGGGATAAAGAGGCATTTGGGAACACAGGGCTAATGAGGGCCTTCTCACCTGAGAACCTCGACAAATCAGAGACCGACCAAATAATTATTATTACTGTTATTATTGCTAATTGTAAATTGTATTCTAATTAGTGCCGTACACAAGAGATTATGTCTGTGGAAATATGCCATCGATCCATTGTTTCTTTTTCGAAACCTGCTTTTTTATTCTATTCAGCGAGAAGGAAAGGTGAATTATTCGGAAAATCGAATTTACTTTCCTGAAGCGTGCCAGTTATGTGTATGCACATTTTAAGAACCTAAAAAGTAATGGATAGGTCTAGTGTTCAACCGATGATCGAAACCGGCCACCACAATCGGATGACAAGGGCAACGGCTCTTGAAACATCGGTTCAGCCGATTGTTGCCAAGCATATTGTGATGATTCATAAACCGCATTTTATTTTCTTCTGCAATTGTTCAATTGTTAATGTAAAATGAAGTCCGTGATACCATTCAATAAAGTTGAGAAACAACCACAATGTGTATTCTTAATCTCTCCAGACTCCCCTTTACGGGATATACAAGTTAAACGACATGTAAAGCTTACAATTGAGCGTACTTTCGGCAATCGCCAGTTCATACCGGAAAATGAAGGTTGCACTCTATTGACTCAGGTCGCAGTAAAATTACCAGTCGCACGCACTTGGGCGGTAAACGTGGCTCTAAGAGCCACGTTTATCACCCAAGTGTGCGCGACTGGTAATTTTACTGCGAACCCAGTCAACGAAGTTCAACACTGTGAAAAATGTTAATGTAGTTCTTTCAAGCCTCGATTTGTCCAGTAGTGTACGGTATTATAAACAGAATCAGCATCAGAATCGGCCGATTGTGAGCTCAAATAACCGGTAATCGGCCAACGACCATTTTTGTAATTCATTAAACAGTACATGGGTCCCACCGCACATTTCAGTTCATTACGCTTGCACGGACACTGCAAAACGGTTGCGTTGTCATGAACACCTAGATTTTAACCATTTCTTTCTTTTAACGCGTTGGGCCGACACACTTCTTTCTTTCAAAACTTGGCACTCATAATTTTACGACCTCCTGCAACACGTTTGTTTGTTCTCCTGTTTATTTTCAAAAACAGAAAAAAATTACGTTGTATGTTCATACACGTAATTAGGATGTCACTGCCTTCGGTCTCCGTGTGCTGTTAGTTGAAGGAGTCTATGTGAACACCTGCATAAACTTTAGTGATGCGGATCAGAAAGTTACAGTTTTTGGTCACCGCGCAATTTGATAGTCTAAGGACTATTCTTCTGACTTTGCTCATAATGAATCAGGTCTAGGTTAATGGTCAATATCGGAAAATAAAAATTATGTTTGTGTGCACACGTAACGTGTTACTATTGATAAGTATGCAATGCAACAACCCACTTAATGGAGCACATTTGCACTCCCCTCCGAACGGAAATTTATACATAAAACTTAATAATTTATTCTAGCAAGTTTCATTTGAATTTTACAAGTTATTTTGAACCAAATTACTCGTTTTGTTAGGAAAGGAAATGATAGTTTAGTTCCACAAAATGGGGAAGAGTGTAGTGAGAATGGCTGCTGAAGGTTGGCATTTCTCGAGGTAAACACTTTTGGTTTTATTGTGTCCCGTGATATACTCTTATTTGAGATTAGCTCTATTCTTGGCATTCATTAAGGTTACTGCGTATTTATTAGGCGTGTCATATTAGATTCCAAAACATTGGTAATTCTACAGTCTTAACTTAAGGTTGTTGTCTCTAACATGAAAAGCAGACGACACTTGCAAAAATAATTCTTGAATAACTAATTTTTTTCATTTTTTGTCTCAAAAACATAGGTTATGACCCCTCGTTGGAACGAGCTCGACGAGCTCGTTCCAACGAGGGGTCATAACCTATGTTTTTGAGACAAAAAAATGAAAAAAATAATGAAAATTAATAGGCGATTTTTGAGAATAGCGCTGGCCTGTTTTGGCCGTTACGTTAGGTAAAGGGTTGGATCACTGGTAAATTATCCTTCACATCATCCTGCTTGCTTCTTAAGGTTAATTGCAGTAATAGAGCTGTCCTTAAAGAGTGTTATAAAGGGCGCGAAATTATCAATCTCCAGACTGATCAAAAGTGCTTAAAAATGTGTTAGTCCCTCTCTCTTACCCTTAGAACCCTGGTGGTGTTTTGCAAGGCCTTTCAATGACGACAATTGCGAGGGTCCATTATTCATTACCTGGGAGTAGACCATTCAATATTGATTGGTTACCCCAACCATTTCACTGAGCTGTCATCCCCTTGGTGAAAATGTGACGTATCGTGTTCCTAGACCGGACAAGCGGTCTTTAAGATTCAATATTTATCCATTTATTTAGTGAGATTTAACCCTTTACCTAACATGAAACGCAGTCGACACTTGCAAAAAAATCTTGAATAACTAATGTTTTTTTAATTTTTGTCTCAAACCATAGGTTTTGATCCCCCGTTAGAACTAGCTCGACGAGCTCGTTCCAACGAGAGGTCATAAGCTATGTTTTTGAGAAAAAAATGAAAAAATAATGAAAATTAATTGACGATTTTTCAGAATAGAGCTGGCCGGTTTTGGCCGTTACGTTGGGTGAAGGGTCAACGACACTTTCTACAGCTAGGGTCACGTGGCGAACGGTTTTACGGGTGGAGAAAACCGGAGTACCCGGAGAGAACCACCGAGAAACGGCGGACAACTGTCAGACTCCCCATCGCACTGACTCCACTCAAGCAGGGTTCGCATTGGTTGGAGACAAGTGCACCATCGACGTACAGTACGCCTTAGTACACAGCGCCACCGTGCCCCCTCTTTAGGGTTCAAAGTGTTAATACCAGATTCACGTTTACACATAGCATCAAGCGGTAAACATGACATAAAACAAAAACAATTTCAGAAAGCAAAATCAATATTAACTGGTAAAGTGTTAAATTATTTGTGGTTCTTAAAATTTCTTTGTGCATCTTTGCCTTGTTACAATTTCTGAGAGAGTCCCATAAATTGGAACAAGGCAAATCCAAAAAGATAAAATAATATCACTGCAAAGATAATATGAAACACATCCACAGAATATGAATCATTTAAACCGTGGTACCGCACTTCAAAATAAAGCCCAAATGTGGGCTTCCAGCAATCTACCAGTTAATGACACGGTTATACAGTACTTAACCCTTTACCCAACCTAACGGCCAAAACCGGCCAGCGATATTCTCAAAAATCGCCAATTAATTTTCAAACTATTTTCATTTTTTGTCTCAAAAACATAGGTTATGACCCCCTCGTTGGAACGAGCTCGTCGAGCTCGTTCCAACGAGGGGTCATAACCTATGTTTTTGAGACAAAAAATGAAAAAAATTAGTTATTCAAGAATTTTTTTTGCAAATGTCGTCTGCTTTTCATGTTAAGTAAAGGGTTAAAGGAAACAGTTTGTTCTTTTTATACAGACACTTATTCAGGTTGTAAGAATTAGGATTCTTATGGAAGTTTTTTAAGATATGTTGCTGATATAATATCGTACGAATTACAAGAACGTTGATCACCCCTTAAAATGTGCACTTTATTCGACACACATGATTTTTTTACATGAGAAATAAATCCATTGGTTCGAGTGCTCCGTCTCATCTAACTATAATAACTTTATTAATGTAAAGCGGGGCGCGCAATGGCTCAGTGGGTAGAGGTGCAGGCTGCAAGCCGAGAGGTCCTCGGTTCGAATCCCACCTGCGGCAACCACGTTGTGTCCTTGGGCAAGACACTTCACCCCGCTTGCCTACATGGGGGCACGATGACGCTGTGTACTAAGGCGTACTGCACGTCGATGATGCACATGTCTTCAACCAATCTAACCCTGCCTGTGCCGCGGTGCAGAGTTCAGAGTTACGATGTTGGGGAGCTGACAGCTGCTCGTCGTTGCTCGGTGGTTCTCTCCGGGTACTCCGGCTTCCTCCATCCGTAACACTGTCACCGACATGATATGACCCTGGTTGTTAATGTGTCGTTAAACCCAAATAAAAAAAAAAAAAAAAAAAAAATTAATGTAAAGCAAATGTCACAATAAAATTTATATTCCTTGAAAACATTTGCGTAAAGTGCTGACTGCTTCGTTCAAAATTCGTAAATATTCTTTAACAAATAGTAGAAGACATTTACTAAGGGCAAGCAGAATTTCCATAAGAGTGGTCGCCGTAACGCCGTTACACCAGGGAAACTTTGTGACATTAACACCCTTCTCCTTACTATATTATATAACAAGCGAGTGGAACTGGTTTGGCTCCAAAGTCGATCAGATCCTCAAGAACATCGCAACCCATTTCCGAGAGAGCGGAGGCCGAGGGGATAAATGTGTTGATCTCGCATACCAGAGGTCCCGAGATTGATCCTCGGTCGGGGAAAGCTCTCGAGATGCCCGAACACTCTCTGCCAGCATCAATTGTGGGGGGTTGATACTGTCTCGGCGAACGGTACTATCGTGTGGGGACGTAAAATGGCTATTCTTTGTGCGGAGAAATTCCTAAGCTAAAGATTCCTTCGTAGTATTCGAGAAGAATGAGGCCACGAAGTTGCTGCTACGAAGGTCTTCCCACCCACCTACGCCATTGGGCCAAGGAGAGGCGTTAATATAAGTTGCATAACTTGCTAATCAATCCTTGTGAAACAAATAAGGCTTAATAAGCTTAAAACAAAACCCGTTTTTGGTATTCCCCTGATTAACCCTCTGTACGATCATGTAAAAAATCCACAATTTCAAATGATATTTTCTTCCCATAAAGTAACTAGGGATTTAACCAATTCATTCTTGGTTGACAGAGCTCAAAGAGCTCTACGAACAGGACTGAATTGATTAAATTCTTTGATGCTCGAGAGGCAAAAAGTGCTGCTTGAAATTTTGATATTGTGACAACAGTGTAAAGGGAGTTAAACTAACGACAAACTATTACGTCAGCAGGGGTAGCAACAAGGGGGCGTGGTGGCGGCTACACTACCCCTTCGTAGGGGAAAGGTTATACACCCCCATACCTTGTTGGAGAAATCTTCCAAGTTCGTCGAGGAGATAAAATTGTGTAGACGCCATATAGAAAGAGATAATAAGACCCGATACACAAAAGGAATAACCCGATGGGCACATAATCAATGTGGCAACCGAAATTTCGTAGCATGGCCCCATCTGTTAGCTTTGGGCAGCCATATTAAAATAACCTCAAATGTTTGAAGGTATTTTCAGATATTTGAGTGTATGTAGTTACCAAATTTCTTGGCACAACATTTCTTTTTGATATAAAAATTGCGATATAGAGGGTTCGTATTGACTCTCTCACAGCCTTTAGTGTCACGGATATTGTGACGTTTTCTCAATTAAAATAAAAATGTCTCACACAGGGCTGAACCATGGTCGGCTCGATGTGTTCGGGGACATTCTAGCCCACGTGTTGTGGATTATAAGCCCGCGTCGAGGAAATGCTGGTGCCAACCTTGTATATCATATAACATTTGATCAGCAAAACAAACCATCGATACGCAGAGATGCTGTCACCGAGCTAGAAGAGACAACGACCCACAAAATAATCAATAAAACTCTGGGGCAAGTCAGTATACTTATATATTTTATAGGTCTCATTCAGAGACATAAATGAATATGATGATATGCTCGTGGATACCTTGTCCTTAGTTACTTGAAACCATTTCAAATGATTTGGGATTGGACTGCTCTGCAGAATAACACACCATCATTCAAAGTTTTCTTTCCCCAAGCTCCGGCGTGACGGTCATCCTCAGCGTCTCTGCAGTGGATGTCTGTATCTCCGTCGACGTATTCCCTGAAACTGTCTGGTATAGTCACATGACAAACATGTCCAAATTGGCAATTCTTAGTTGTTGTCAGAGCTGTAGTTTGTGGGGTTAGGTACATGCCGTACATGTGGTACAGATCACACGTCCCTTTTCGCAGCACATGCCAAGCAAATGGATAGAAATCTACAGGCTGTTACCGCATAAAACTGTAAGACTGCGGTGCCCAGAGTCTTCGTGGTCGCCTTGTGTAAAACCTCAGAATTTCTTCGTCGTCCATGAGATCGATCTGGTTAGTTGAGAGGATTTTTCCAAAACATTGGTTACACCATCCCCCACACCCCCGACCCCCCCCCCCTCCGACCCCCACCCCACCCCACCCCCCTGCAGCCAGCGCCGTGAGCAATTCTCGTTTTTGTTGCAGTTCTGTGTTCTCCTTCTCCTTATTGTGTCTTCATTGGTTTTGCTTTCTTTGGGCATGTCCAACGTCCTCACCATAAGATGGTCGAGAAGTTTCTTGAAGTTCATGTTGCAATTGTTAAATTTCTCAAAACGGAACAGTTGCACTAACGTTCTCACTTTGTGAAACGCTGTAGTCACCCGCTTCGTAAGTCTCATATATTCGTAAAACCTGAAACACAAAATAGTAGCCTGGCATAATGAGACAGAAAGCAGAAGTGTTGAAATAGCGCATGCTTGCTTCGGAAGCTAAGTATCAAGCATCTTATTGGCAGCTTGCTGATAAGTCTTTACTAGGAGCGTGCATGATTGGTTTCGGGCAGCGGCTGGCGCACTGCAGCTCGTGCTTCATATGAAGGAATCACATCGTTTTCCCGAAGACACCCTTCCAAACTGTCAAGATCTGTGCAGTGAAATCGAGCACCTCAGCGAGTCTGCTCCCGCAGGTCCTTCAGGACCGAAGTGTATTTTTGGATCAACATCAACACTCTTCCCTCTGCGTGGTGGCCACTGAAAGCCCGCTCTGACAGCATGTAATTTTCTTAATAAGAGTTTGAAGCCGAGCAATCATCGATATACAATGCTGGTTCTCTACTGAAGTGGTTGTAGAAGTCCCGCATATAGTCGTGGAGGCGCTCTCTGGGGTTCACGATGTAGATTGCGCTGTCTGACCAGATCCATTAGCGGGACTGGTACGGTCTTTATATTGAGCAGAGGATTACTATGTGTCTGAAAGTGCCTTGTTGGGGACCTTCTAACAGGTCAAATACAAAATCTGCTATCTTCCCGCATCCGGTCTGGTCGCGGATGATTGCCAAGTAGGGGTTCTTCGTGATACTTGATAAAATCAGTTTATTGTTGAGACGTGGCGGCTTTCGTCGATAGTGAGTTGGGCGTCAATGATCGCATATATGTAAGTGTTGAATGCGCCAGCTTTTTCGGCGGCATGAGTTATCTAGATGGTGACGCCGTCGCTGGCATATCCAATCCTCCTACCGCTCCGTGATGCTGGTCGGCATCGGTCGCCCGCATGTCAAGCCACAAACCGAATTTAGTAGTCAAGAACTCACTAAGGGAGACATCCGCTAGCGCCAGGTCTCCTGCGACCATTGCTACCTCGGAGTGTCGTTTCCTGGCGGGTGAGTCGGCAAACTATTTGTTTGGCCTCATTCCAGTGCTGATAGGCACGCATCCTCTGGCTGTAGAGCCGGTTGAGTGACCTCTGAATGATGACCGCGACCTTTGTGATCGTGGGGTTGTAGAAAGCCGCAGTATCGCATGCATTAGCAGCATCCGTACCAGCCGGATCCTCAAAGAGCATCAAAATGCTCTTCATGCTTCTCGGAGGGAGTTCAGGTTGATATTCCACAGTGTGTTGCTCTTACCTTTGGAGATTTTGCGATGTAAGAGGGTACGCCCGTAGAGTATGGCGATGCGGCCTTCGTATTGGCTGCGAATCAGTTTAGTCAGGTCTGGCAATGTAAGCATGTCATACTCCAGGCTGATATTGTCGATCCTATACTTGGCAACGGTATCGCCTGTGACCCAGATAACTCGACTGTAGTCATTGAAGATCGGTTCATACTATAACCTGCTCCCGAGAGCGCTGTGGTAGAACGGCATCGAAATCCAGGAGTGCAAAGACCCTGTTGCCGAATGCGTCAGCGATTGCATTGACTTCTGTCTCTGTTGCGTCCTTATCACCCAAGTTCGCCCATAGCTTCGTTACGTTTCCGTCGGACAAGATATCGATTCCATGGTACTGCGCATTTTTACGTTCCTAGCAGTCTTCCAGGGGTCGCTGTAGCAATTTACGTCGCTCATGTACGTTCTAATTCCTAATGATGAGCTCGAATCGAGTCAAAAAAGACATTGGCACAGAAAACCAGACATCGAAATTTTGAATCAATGTTGACCAAGTTCGATTTTTGGGTGGAGATTCTCTATGTCCAACTCGAACCTATCGGGCAGGGGCCAAATGTTATGAGAAAAGCCTCGAAGGTAATCCAAATTATGTTTCACAATCAGAAGAAGAAACTATTACAAAAGGGACAGAAAACTATAACAAAAGTCAGGATCTCTCACAAAAGGGCCAAAAAACTATTACAAAAGTGGGCAATTTTTCAAAAGGGTCAATTATTACAAAAGTGGGCGAAACATTCCTGTTATTTTGTATTCAAATATCGCACTTCAAGCAGCGACGATTGTTTATTGTCACCATGGATACGTACCGGCACCAGTAACTATTGATGATTCTGCGCGGTGCTGTCAATAGTAATCTTATGGTATGAATTGCGTGCATAGTCGCAATTATTACAACGGCTCTAGTTTGTGTCCGAGTTGGATGTGAAACGCTGAAACTGAGATGACGTAATTTGGCGCTAGAATCGCTCATTTGTGTTTCGGATTTGGAACTGTGAACACGACTGCAGTCTGTGGTCGCAGAAGTTATACATCTCAATCGCAATACACAGGTTTGTGTGAATATTTGGATATATTAGCTATTACGATACGATTGCCCGGGTTGTTTCGTACCATCAGTTAACAAAGTACTAAAATACAACAATTTCTAAAAAATGTACGTCCGGTCGTTCTTTGTTTCTCGTGCAAATTTATTAATCACTTGATTTACATGGACTTTCGACATAATAAGTATATTAGATGGCGTGTAGCTGGCTGATAGATTTCCATACAAGGCTCTAAGTGTTCATATCAGGTTTGGCATCGCATCACCTGATATGAACTCCGTTGCCTTGTGTGGAAATGCATCAGCCGGCTACACGCCATGTAACTTATATGATAATTACGCCGCGTAATTCCACGAACGGTGTTAATGTCTTGATGTTTGTCGAGAGAATTAAATACTTTTTGTTTGGAGTGACTATAACTGCAGCTCAAAAGAAGTTCTGTATATGTCTGTATGTAAAATGGCACCACATTCCACGAAAGATCATCTGCGCTCAAACTCCTGTCAGAATTAGACTGGTGGTATGAAAGCTTGGGTTTGAGTATCGTCAGCTTGAGCAACTTTGCGATATCAATGCGATCGATGATCAAAAGTATCCGGCATTTGTTTTCGTTTTTGGAGATAAAAATGATCATCACGGGCAACTCTCTCCTGGGGTGGGGTGGGGAGGGGGAGGGAGGGAGGTCCAGGTCCTTATGTCACTGTTTCTCCCAGATGTTTACTTTTACACGTTTTTAAATTCAACCTTGGGGTTGCTTACTACAAATTATGAGCTGGATTGTTTTGTTTTTCAATTTGCTGTATGACTATAACGGAATTACAAACATCATGGAGGATTGACTTTATGTCACAGATATGACGATTAAAAAACAATTTCCATGTGTTTTAGGATTGAGGTATAATGTCTACTGCCTAAAAATTCCAGTATGATGATCCTATCCGTTATTTTTGTGTGGACGATTTTCTTTAACTGGTTAAGTGCTAGAAGCCACTATCAGGGCTTTCAGCAAATTGAGGGTACCAGAGCAAAGGCTGACATTTTCCTTGCAAATATTTCATATTAATTCAAATGCTAAAAATATTGTGTTTTTTAAATTATATAAATTTGTTTTATTGCAAATTATTGGAGAGTGAAAGGGCACTCTCCAATAATTTGTAATAAATTTTTTAATAATATATGAGGACCACCAAAAATAATCTAGCCCTCAACGAGTTAACCAACATTTTGCAAATAGACCGTGGAAACAACCCCTTTCCGTCGCACAGTTAGCCACTTGAACTCTTCAGTGTGAATCCAAATACAATTTGGCCGAAAAATTTGTTCTTTGCACCTGTGGTGTCTGGTGTGCAATACAAATTGCCATATCCCGTTCAATATGCCCATGAATGAGATTATGTCATCACCAATGGGGTCTCATTCCGCGATTAGGTATTCGTTGGGCGATCCATTTCCAGTTAAAATTGTACCAAAATGTGTGTTCCAAATTTTATCTGGAGGTTTCCTTGACTAATCCTGTAAAAAGTATCGCTTAATAATTTTTGATGTTTATTCCCATCATTAGTGTTTGGAATCTAATATTATTGCGTCCGTGAAAATATTGCCCACCCGTGGAAAGTGACCAGTCCACGTCGGCCATACTGTAGATGCGAAATAATGGGCGATCACTGTTCCTGACGAAATCATAAGTTCCTGTCTGGAAGTAAGTCATACTTCCACATAAAGAAAAAAACACCTCCTAGATTGCTCAAAACAACGTACTCTCAAAATTAGTCTTCAAGTAGGGGACCACCATGCGTATTTTTCGAGAATGTCTTTGATGTAACGCCAATTTCATAATTTTTATTTGGAAATAAAAAAAAATACTGATTCAGTTCTGTGAAGATGTTTTTGTATACTTCTGATTTCTGCATTTTAGCGGTACACAGGTGAGAAATAACCAATAGAAAATGACATGCACGGCCAGTATTTCCCTCCAGTAACAGTCCCTGATGTAATATAAAAAATCATTTCACCTGTAACACAAATTGTTACAGAATGTAAACTTTGCTACAAAGGAGGTTAAGGTGCATTATTATGCTAGTAAATTTGTTTATCCAATCAAATGAAATTACTAAGAGACATAGACTCCGCAATATTAGGTTCAGGATGGTTGAAAAGCATCCATTATTAATTTAATATTAGGTGCCCGTCAGACATTTTGTTTTGGCATTATATCCACACTCCCCAGCTTTTAATTTACACGTACGTACATGCTGCAGCGCAGTCGTACAGAAGACCCACCATATAAAATAGCCCCGTCGTATAAACATTGCATTCGATTGAATGAAACTGTTATAATAAAATGCCAAACCAGCCCAAAACATTGGCGGTTGTAGAACAAGTCACGAGTGATTTATTAGAATGCTGAAGCAAAATTACTCCCCTTGTAACGTATGTAAACATCGTCTGCTTTATTTACATTTTTCGAGAAGTGTGCATCATTTAACTATTCGTCGAATTAACTTTCAGATGACATTTTAGCATGCCGTGCATAATAAATACGTTACGGGGCGTTTAGTTGGCAGATAGAGTGTCAAACGGCGAAGAGAAAACAATATTAGGTTCGGCTTCGCTGACACTGTATCTGCCAATTAAACGCCCTGTTACTTATAATCCCCCCTTTTGTAATAGATAGTAATAAACAATAATGGCGTTGCTATCTTTATTTTGACGTCATATGGAAATGAGTTTTTGTTACAGGAGATATGCATTATGGAAACTGCCTGGCCTTGGTAGATGAGCAACCTATTAACTCTGCACAAGAGGAATTAGCAGCGATTGAAGGTGGGGGTGCCATCGACGTGCGTCATTCCTTTGTGTAAAACATCAACGTTGACTTACAGGGGGAATTAACATTAACTCTTTACCCAACGAATCGGCAGCATCCGCCCGCGTAATATGCAAATTCAGCAGTTGAAAAAATATTATTTTTCAAAAAATTTCAACAAAACCATATTATGTGACCCCTCATTGGAACGATATCGTATGCGTTCGGTAAAGGGTTAGGTGTCCTACACAGGAACACAACACAGTAACCCCAATCAAGATCAAACCATCGACCATTCAGTTGAAACTCCAATGCTCTTCCCACTGAGTAATCGCGCTCATCGTAAAAACGCAGACTTTGCGTGGTCGGGGAATTCTGCATAAGCATGTAAATATCAGTTTGAAGAGATGTTGAAAAATTCCTACCCGGAACCAAATAGTGTCCGCTATGTAAGGGCCATTTCCCTACTGTAATAAATTGTGTTTTTTCTAGGAATAGCTCCTGGATGAATATACCAAACTTTTGTGTTGCATTGAAAGTCTTATACACGTCATATCTAGTCCCAAAGTTAAAGGCACCGCAAATGGAAGATCGTATCGAACGGACCATTTTCTTGCTTGTGAAATACTTCCGTTTGGAAATTTTGGTGTACAGTAGTCGCTGTAGATTGGTCGTAATCCACACGTGGGGACTGATGTCCACGCATGCGTTTACCAGGTCATAACAATCCTAATCAGCAAAATTTTAAGTGCGTTTACCAAGTAATAAAAATCATCATTTGTAAATAAAATTAATTAATGAAGCACCGGGTTGAACCCGGTGCTTCATTAATTACATTTTTGATGATTATTCCTATAATATTCGGTGTCAAATATTATTGCGTCCGTGGAAATATTGTTCACCCGTGGAAAGTGACCGGCCCACCGCGGCTGTATTGTAACTGCAATGACCCGTTGAAAAAAACAGGTTTGCCCATACATTTGTATTCAAATTTTATGCAAGGATCAAACGATTAATATTTACATAGAAATGTTCTCCTTGGTCGATAGGAAGGGTGATAAAACTCTATGAAAACTTGCGTTGCAGTTTGGACAGTCTGTGTGAGTAATACACTTTGAAGATGACATATGAAGCTCTCAACTTTGTGTTTTTAGTTCAATTAACATTCGTTTTATCGAAATTCTCATTTTTCATGAAAGATAGATAACTAGTTATGCACTTTATTTTTTTTATGTTTTTGTCAACTCAAATTTCGACCAAATCTGCTTTTAACTCATATACAAACTTGGTACATGATGGAAGCAAAACAACCCAGGACTTGTTTGGTTTCACAGAGGAAATTGTAATTAAAAGCGAGCGAGATATTTCGGTGATTATTGATTGATTCAACGCCTATGAGGCAATCCCTGTAACAGCTGATACAGTATATGAAACCCCATCCGAACCCACATGGCAATCAGAAAAGTGGATCAGTAATTGGCCAAGTGGGGAGGGAGCTCAGTTTTGAGAACTCATAAGGCTTGTATAGTGACAGTCTTATTCGGTAGACAGAAAGCACCCAAACCAAACCGCCGTGCTCCTGCACTTACACACGTCTCTTATAAAATGTTCTTTTTAGAGCAAGTTGTTAATATAGGCTGTGATCTGTTCATCAATCCTCACTTTGAGAGTACAGAAGATTTGTTTAAATTACAGACATTCTTTCATTCAAGCATTTCTACTGGTCAACATACAAGTAATGTGTTGCAATGAACAGTTGCAATGTGCAGAAAAAACCGTAGTTGCTTAATAACTTACCTCCCCTCCGCACACAAACCCCGATATCCTCTTTACATATGAGTAATGGCCATGTTGTCCAAAGCTTCTGTGTAGGTTTATCTTGCGCTGTTGGCAATGGGTTTGAAGAATGGAAATATAAATTTGTTCGAACATGGAACAAATACTTTGTACTTTATTTTTATATTTTGTTCTTACCTGTATTTAGCCGTCCCAAGTAAATTCTGACGAAGTAGAATGCACCCACTACCAATGTATTGTACATCTAATGGATTCATTGATGCAGCCCGTTGAGAGAGAGCATCGATTTATAAAATTTTTGTATCATAATTATCATAACCCTTTCAATGGGATATTGATTTATCCCATAAATGGCTGTTTATTTGAACAATAAAGGCCTTGGATAAATTTTTGCTTTATTCACCTAGTAGGGTGATAAATTTTCCCCGTGGGTTTAACACTGAAATAATTTATTCCCCTAGTAGCGACGGACTTGTTGACCTCTGGCCTCTACCACATTCGTCTAGCATAATTAATAGTTCGATTGTTGATTTCTTTAAATCTTTTTGAAAGTATTACACAATGCCAGTTGAAAACACCACACACTGCTCATATAATAAAGTATTTTTGCAAGTTTAGCTCAAGTTTGTAGTGGGATTATTATCAGACAAAATGTATTACTGCGCCGTGTTCATTTTTCCCAATTTTGCTGACCGATCGAATTGGACCTGTGTGCTCCTCACTTCTAGCTATGTTTTGTAGGGAATTATAGCACGATTTTGCCGCGACTGCCCTGTAGAAGATTTATGGGATAAACAAAATAAACGTATAGAGTTTTCAAGTAAAAAAATTATTCTACTCGTAGAATTAAGAATGAAACCGACTCGCCAGAGGCTCGTCGGTTACATTCTTAATCCTACTCGTAGAATAATTCTTTTACTTGTAAACTCTATTCCTTTATTCTATATATCTATACTTTCCGCAGAGCAAAATCTGCCGATAAACGACGAGTCAAAACAACAAGCGACAAATCAAAAAGAGGTCCATTAATACTTTTAATCCTACAGCCCGATGGGGCTGTAGGATTAAAAGTATTTCTGTACGTCCTAAAGCAGGAAAATTAGATTGGACCATATTGCTGTAATTGATATTCCTTTGGGCGACACCATATTTATTTATTTATTAGGGTTTAACGACACTTTAACAGCCAGGATCGTATCATGTCGGTGACAGTTTTACGGGAGAAGGAAGCCGGAGTACTCGTTCGAACCACCGAGCAACGGCGAGCAGCTATCAGATTTCCAACATCGTAACTCTGAACTCTGCACGCGGAAAAGGCGGGGTTAGATTGGTTTAAGACATGCTTAGTACACAGCGACATCGTGTCTCCATGTTGGCAATCGGGTTAAGTTCCTTGCCCAAGGACACAACGCGGGAGCACGAATCAGTCGCTGAAATGGTCACCCATCAAACTACAAACCGCGCTCGACGTTGCTTAACTTCGGTGATCTGACAGGAACGGTTACCTCAATGCCACCTCGCCCCCGAGCGACACGGCCGACACCATAAAGAAACTCGATGTTGGGGAGTTTTTTTTTCATATTTATTTTATTCAGATTTCTGTTGTTTGTTAACTGGTAGAGTGCTGAATTATTTGATTGACAAAATGTGTACACATGTATTTTCCTTGTTACTATTTATGTGAGAGTGTGAGCACTCTCAACGAAATTTTAACAAAGAAAATCCGTACAGACAATACAGTTGGAGTTCCTGCACTTCAGAATATAGCCCAAGTATGGGCTTTAAGCAGCCTACCAGTTAACAGAAAAATCAGAATACAGATTCAGATAATGATATTCACAGAACACATAAATAATGGTTACAAATTCATATATTTCATAAGTTTAGTAAATAGTATACTGATTGGCTGTCATTGCTAAGATTTATTTGCAGGATGTTTTCCGGCACAAAAGCCAGTGGGAGATCTGCTGTTAGGGGTTGATACATTGGTACAAAACTAGCCGCTCTTGGTGGTCACTCCATTACTCCGTGCCAGTATATACATTATTTCTCACAAACAGAACAGAACAAAGAATAAAATTCATGGGACATTGCTATTGGTATACCATTAAAACAGTGAGCTGCACCAGCAATACATACGTGTCAAAGTTATATGTGTAATTCCTATAGCATTGAAAACGTGCTGCTCTCGGGACAGGGATATGTTAACCAAAGCCTTAATCTATGATTTGAATAGACGATTGATGCGATGAGCTATAGGTCTGTTAATCCTTTACCCAACGTCACGGTAATTCGGTTGGCGTTACTCGTAAAAAAATCGTCAATCATTTATTTTTTTGAGTTTGTTCCAATTAGAGATTATGAGGTATGTCTTTGAGGCAAAACATTAAATCGGGAATTGTTTTGGGCAAGTAACGTCCGTTATTCATGTTAGATAAAAAGTTGTTTGTTGCTTTGGGGGTTTAATGATACTTTCAACATTCACGGTCGAATCGTGTCGGATAATTTTCGGGTGGAGGAGCCGGAATACTCGGAGAGAACTACCACGAGCAGCGAAGAGCAACTGCCAGAAACTCCCGCTTAGTAACTCTAGCCGCTAACCCTTTACCTAACATGAAAAGCAGACGAAACTTGCCAAAAAAATTTTCGAATATTTTTTTGTCGCAAATCATAGGTACTGACCCCTCCTTGGAACGAGCTCGTCGAGCGCGTTCCAACGAGGGGGCCATAACCTATGTTTTTGAGACAAAAAATTAAAAAATAATGAAAATTAATTGGCGATTTTTGAGAATAGCGCTGGCCGGTTATGGCCGTTATGCTGGGTAAAGGGTTAAAAGTAAGTGCATCATCTATTTGCAGTAAGCCTTCGTTCACAGCTATCCGTGCTCTACATGGACACAACACAGTTACCGCTGTTCAAGATCGAACCGTCCACTTGTGATTTAATCACTGGCCACCACGCTCTCCATGGGAAATGGTTACTTATAATGGCCAAAGGAATGCATATTCTTCGATTAAATTAACTTCTTGCATGGTGCTGGTGGGTATTCCTGCCCAGGACAAGATTTCTCTTGCCATTGAAATATGTATAATTTGGGCATATTTAATCCAATTTGCACTCTGTAAATTGAATGAATTTTTTCACCAACGATTTATTGAGTAAAATTTAGATGAATTTTTCATCAAATCTATTCATGGCTGCTTCACAGCAGCCATGACTAGATTTAATGAAAAATATTTTTAAAATACTCAGCGGGTTAAGAGTTAATGTATTCTATGTCACAGAGGCTCGTGCCATCGCGGGAGGATAGAACTTGAGGCTCCGTCTATCGTTCAATCCTCCCGCGCTGGAGCTCGTGCCGTGTTGACGAACGCATTCATACATCGTGACGTTCTGAGTATCCGATATATTGTAAAAGATAACAGCAGGGGCGGCGGAGGATCGAAAAACTTGGAGGAGCACAAATTTACAATGCTACCATGATACGACCCAGTGTGAGAAAGGTTACAATCGTACGTTAGTAAATACACCATAACTCGTTATACCCTCTCGTTTAGAAGAATATGCCGCTGTGTGATCACTGTCTTGTCCGCTTCTTCTACTTCAACCATCTTCCAACCCGAAGGCTAGCCTTCGGGTTGGAAGATAGTTGAAGTAGAAGAAACGGACCGAAGCGACCGAAAGTAGGATTCGTTGGCTAAATATTGTTTGGAATTGCAAATAATTTTACAGGAATGCCTCATATTGGCATGTTTGCATGCGCCCAGTTTAACTCACTGTGTAACTGCGAAACATATCAGTGGAAAGAAGTGGAGGGGCACGTGTTCCCTGTGCCCCCTGGCTCCGCCGCCTCTGGATAACAGTACACCAGCCTGACTTAACCATTATATCAGACTGTTTTTCATCTCATTTAAATAGATTTAACCTAAACCTTTAGGAAGTGTACTGGGGTTCAACTCAGGCACGTCTTTAATAATGTCTCACAAAATTAACCCTCAAGACATACAATCAAGTGATAGGTACACTTCTTCTACCCTCTATAACCAAATGGTTAATGATGACGATTGAACTTCACATTTTAGAATCAACCAACACACATGTAACTATTATGGTCTTGGTGTTTTCCAGTCAAAAATGAAAATATTTAAGTTATTAGGAAATGTTTTCTGCAAATGTCATCTGCTTTTTGTTTTAACGCTACTTCCGTCTACCACGTCGACGTTGACTTCTGGCATATTTCTCGATTAAGACGTGCTGTGAACAATATTTTCGGTAATGAACTAATTGGTGGTGATTGTGTGATAAACGCCCATATTTTACGGTCAGTGCAGAGTTGACATTTATGCAAGATTCATCCTGACATTCGCCCAACATTAAAATGGAAGTATCCATTTTCTTTATCCATGTTACCAGTGAAGCAAATAGTTGCAAAGATATGCAAAGATGGTGCTTTCGTTCTGCAAGAACACAGAAATAATAATATGCTTTCTTATACCATGGGGGCGCGGTGGCTCAGTAGGTAGAGGTTCAGACTGCAAGCCGGGCGGTCATCGGTTCGAACCTCACCTGCGGCAACCGCGTTGTGTCCTTGGGCAAGACACTTCACCCTCATTGCCCGTGGGGGCACTGTGGCGTTGTGTACTAAGGCGTACTGCACGTCGATGGTGCACTTGTGTGGAATTTTATGTTGGGGAGCGTGACAGTTGCTCGCTACTGCTACGTGGTTCTATCCGGGTACTCCGACTTCCTCCACCTGTAAAACTGTCCTACACGACGTTACCCTGGCAATCGAAAGTGTCGCTAAACCACAATACAGTTAAAAGTAGAAGTCCTGTCATGAACTGTGCGCTTATCTAGGCTTAATTGCGCGCAGGAATTGCCATATCGAATGACATCCAAAGCACGGCAGGTTCTCCTGGTTACTCATAGCAAACACAGGCAATGTTTCTGCCAATGGACCTCCGGTTACCCGGAGGTCCATTGGCAGAAACATTGCTTGGGCACAGACCACATGTACAGGATTTGATAGCCTTACTATGGTCATAACCTGTGTATTAACGCGCAGATCGACATGCTATTTGTGCACATTTCACGACAGAACTTCTAGTTTTAACTGTAAATAAATAAATAAATAAATAAATAAATAAATAAATAAATAAATAAATAAATAAATAGTTCTTATATCATGCCCTATTGATGTATATATTCATCATTACTGACATTGACAGCCAATACATGAACGGAAAATGTGTTAAGAAAACCAGATGCGATACCCGGCCTACGTGAAAGAACGGCATGTAAGTGCGCATTGTGTTTATTTATTGGGTTTTAACGACACTTTCGACAGCCAGGGTCACCTCGTGCCGGACAGTTTTACGGGTGGAGGAAGCCGAAGTTACCGAAAAGAACAGGCGAGCAACGACGAGCAGCTGTCAGACTCCCCAATGTACTCCAAAGCGGGTTAGCATTGGTTGAAGACAAGTGCACCGTCGACGTGCAGTACGCCCTAGTACACAGCGCCACCGTGTCCCCGCATGGGTAATCGGGATTAAGTACTTTTCTCAAGGACATAACGCAGTTAAAGGGCGCATTTGATTTGTTGTTACCCATCTGATTGACGTTGTGACGTGAATGAAATGCCTGGACGCAAAACAGTGTCGCGCAAGAAAGTAAACAGACCGCCGAAGATGATATTATTATTTAAAATTATAAGCTTTATTCACTTAACCCTTTGAACCATGTTGGTATTTTCCATGCCAATTCAAAGGTATCAATTAAAAGAGTCCATATTCACTAATTGGGACTAGATCAATTAATATTTCCAACGTGCAGCCTTGAGGCTGCACGTTGAAAATATTTGTTGCTCTACCCCACATATTCACTTAGCAGGGATCTTATTTAACGAAATTATGGCTGGGAATGTTCCTGGGCCGGAAAAGCGGCCTGTCGGGTTAATTCAAGTTTAATCGTGGCATAAATACAGAACACAACTCCGTTAGACTACGGGGGACACAACGAGGGTGAAGTTCCTGGCACATTAATGACGCGAGTGACATGCAGAAAACTCCAACAAGGGGCAAGGATTCATGTCTCCCGCACTCCACAATCGCTACGTTCTGTCTTAATATTCACCCCCTTTTCACTAACGTCTTTGTTTCTTGCCAAATCTAGTAAGAGAGTGACCAACAGCTTTAGTATATTTATTTATTTATTGGTTGTTAAGGTTACATACTTCTGCACAATGGATAATCGTGACCCACAACATGGAGATACGGTCAAGGTCAGTCAATCGTTTATACCCCATGTTACCTCTTTTAAAGGACTCGCATCCCAAGTATTAGTGACTGGGTCCTATTTTACCAGTGGAACAGACCTTGTTTGCCACAGTAAACAAGGACTGCTTCACTTACCGGGATTCGCACAGGGAACAGCTTCAATATCGTTTAGTAACATTAACAGGGCAGAGGCCTTGCAGGTTGTGTATGCGCCCGACGAAACCTCATATTAGTGGAGTTTGTCAGAAAAGAAAGGAAACAGTCACTATTACTCTCGAAAATCGACAAATTGCGCCCATCAGAGAGACTGCTACAAAATGCTTAATATCAAGACATTTGCTGATGCCTGGTCCAGTAGCATATTTTGATTCTTTATTGTTTGAATGACGATATGTTTTATTTCTGTAATTTAAAAACAAAAAATTTTCAACTGCATAATTTGTAAATTACGCGTACGGATGCGGCCTATTCGTTATGTAATATAAAAAGCAGACGAAGTTACCAAATACGAAAAGCAGACGACACTTGCAAACAAAATTTTTGAATAATTAATTTTTTTCATTTTTTGTCTCAAAAACATAGGTAATGACCCCTCCTTAGAACGAGCTCGACGTGCTCGTTCCAAAGAGGGGTTATAACTTATGTTTTGGATACAAAAAAGGAAAAAAATAATGAAAATTAATTGGCGATTTTTGTGAATAGTGCTGAACGGTTTTGGGCGTTACGTTGGGTAAAGAGCTAATTTCATAAGCTTGCGTTGCACTTACCGCTCTGAGGTCCGACAAACGCACCCCGATCTTATAAAATGACGTTTTCAAATGTGTACTATACTATTAAAAAAATATAGGAGATATCCAAACTGATGTTGATATATTCGGAAAATGGTATTGGATACCCGTGATTGGACACATCAATATGTTACCAAGTTTATTATGGATCATTGTCACCCACCACGAAAACTTCGTGCAGGTTTTTCGCACAAGCGCCGCGTTAGTGTCTGTGGAGTACGTTTTGAAATTTTTATTTGTACTGGACGGGCTTTTTCGGGGGTCTCATCGTTCTTTTCTTGGTATAAACTCGTTCATCAATAGTTTCTTGTCGAAACTTAACTTTTGAGGTATGCGAAGAATAACACGTGACGAACGTTTATGTGCCGTTGGCTTGTTGGAAGCTGGCGACAGACAGACTGCAGTGGCTCAAATTCTCAACGTTACTCAATCGTCGATTAGCAGGTTGTGGTCACGCTACCGTCAGACAGGCAATGTTGATGACAAACGTCGGTCAGGTCGTCCAAGGGTGACAACTGCTAACCAGGATCGTTTCATCCGAACCACAACATTACGTTACCGCCATCAAAGTGCCTCAGAAATTGGACAGCAGCTGCACCGAGCCACATATGTGCGAGTCTGTGTCCGAAATCGCCTACATGGCTGGAATTTGTACGCTCGACGACCTCGAATAATTCCACGTTTGACTGAACGTCACATCGCAACAAAGCGTAATTGGTATGGAGCACGACAGCGCTGGGACAATCGTCTGTGGAGCAATGTCATGTTTTCCGATGAATCGAGGTTCATTCTCGACTTCCGCGTCAGGCGAAACAGATAGTGGTGGCGGCGAAAGGAACGATGCCATGGCGTAACCGTTAGGTAGCAGGATCATTTTGGTGGTAAATCGGTTATGGTGTGGGGAGGCATAACCATGACAAGCAGAACAGCATTACATGTCCTCGAAGGGCGTGTTACAGGGCAGTACAACCGTGACAACATGTTGGCAGCTCATGTGGTGCCATTTACGCGACGTCACGGCCGTCGATTCATTTTCCAAGATAACAATGCAAGAGCACACATGGCCCGTGCCGCTACAGAGTTCCTCCAGGAGCAGAACATCACTACACTGCCTTGGCCAGCACTAAATCAAGACCTTTTACCAATAGAGCACGTCTGAAATATGCTTGACAGGCGCGTACGACAACGCCAATAGCCTCCTACCAATGTCCAGGAACTCGGCGCTGCACTGCATGAAGAATTGAATAACATCAGTCAAGCTGATATTGGACGTTTGGTGAGGAGTATGCCACGTCGGATCCGCGCTTGTCTCGCGAACCGAGGAGGATTTACAAGGTATTGAGGTCTTGGACTGAATGTGATAAATTCTCTGGCTGAGCGTACATGTCTTCTACAGCACAGTGCGTGGAATTCGTGCTTGTCAGAAACCCAGCTATCGCTGAAATCATTCACTAGATGTCACAGTGCAATGCCGCAACTGTCTTTTTGATGAAAATATAAATATATTTCTTCATATATCTCACTTTTATCAAATATCCCCTACCTTTTTAATAGTATATTATAACCCAATAGTGGGACACTGCTCTATTTAGATGTACATCCCCACACTGATAGGTCAAAAACCAGTTCGACCCCTGCCCCAGGTAAGCACAGGTCCCACACTCAGACCGTAACCGTCCGGAGATCCTTAGTGCTATTATTGCTCAGAGCCTCACAATTTCTCTCAGCATCCCTCATCGTCAGTCCCAAACATTCGACATCATCTCTGCAGTTTTCTGACGATTGAATGCTGTTGTGTGAGCGTATTCTTGACACATCGTTGGAAAGTGTTCCTCACAGACCTTTCCAACAGTCTATCACATACCAGCTTTTCGCCAGCACAACTAAAGATACATAAAGTTTAGTCCCTATTGTGTGGCAGATCATTGCACAGAAGACAGAGACTTTAGAAGAGAATACTCAAATGCAACAGGTTTACACCATATTTAGCGGAATGTGAGGTATATTGCACTCTCTTTACCCCGGAAATACCATGCTCCTGGTATCACACACCATTGTATTCAGTACTTACATCCTTGGTAGTCGCGGTATTGGATATGCTGTGACGTTATGACTAACATCGCAGAAGGAAATCTTTTACGCTTTCATTAGCTTTCCTGCCCCGAAAAAAATTATATTCAGTTATGAGCGTGATGAAGGCAGCAAAACATGATATTCGGTTCCATGGTAATTTTCTACACAAAGGGACAGTTGTGTGACTAAATCTTTCCACATGTTGGGATCGGACATGTATGGAGTTAAGTGAAACAATGAATTGGGTAGGTGGCGCGTTGGCTCACTAGGTGGCGGTGCAGGCTGCAAGCCGAGAGGTCCTCGGTTCGAATTCCACCTGAGGTAACCGCGTTGTGCCCTTGAGCAAGACACTTCATCCCATTGCCCGCGTGGGGGCAGGGTGGCGTTGTATACTAAGACGAACTGCACGTCGATGGTGCACCAGTCTTCAACCAATGCTGAACTTGCTTGTGTGGAGTTAGTATGTTGGGGAGCCTGACAGTTGCTCGCCGGTGCTCGGTGGTTCTGTCCGGGTACTCCAGCTTCCTCCACCCGTAAAATTGTCAGACAGGAGGTGACCCTGGCAGCCAAAAGTGTCGTTAAAACCCAATAAATAAATAAATAAATAAATAAATAAATAAATAAATAAATAAATAAATAAATAAATAAATAAATAAATGAATAAATAAATAAATAAATAAAGTGGGTACAATTGTGTGTTGTTTTGTTGTGAGATAACTTAACATCCCACACAGTGATTTTTTAAACCTTTACCCAACGTAACGGTCAAAACCGGCCAGCGCTATTCACCATTCAAATTTTCATTGTTTTTTTCATTTTTTATGTCTCCAAAACACAGCTTATGGCCCCACGTTGGAACGAGCTCGTTGAGCACGTTCCAATGAGGGGCCATGAGCTATGTTTTTAAAAAAATAGTTATACAAGAAATTTTTTTTTTTTGCAAGTGTCGTCTTCCTTTCGTGTTAGGTAAAGGGTAACCTTTTACATCTCCCACAAAGAGCTCTGCCAAACAAGGCTGGATTGGTTAATTTTCGAGTTTCATTATGGGAAAATTTGAATGTTGAAATTTTCATACCACTGAAGAAAGATAATGGTATCCTAATCGGAGAGGCGCCTGGTGCACCGGGAGGCCGGGGAGTTGTATTGGTGCCCGTTCGACTCATTGGTGACGTCCATCTAGCGGTTTTGGTCAACTGGAAACCTTTCTGTAAAATCAAAATCACCCCCTCCCCTGCCTCGCTGTTAATACAGTATCAAGATATCCCTTTGTAGGATGTGTGGTTGGTTGGTTGTAAGTAACCAGGGACGTGGCTAGAGGTTTCCGATTGTGGAGGGGGGGGGGGGGGGGGTGTAGGGTAGTGAATTTCCAATTCTTGTGATTGAAATGCCAACACATTTATGATAGAATGTGCTAAACAAATGCTCAAGCTGAGAACTTTGAGCAATTCACACTGTCCTAACATTAAATCAGATCTTATGCAGGAATGACCAATTTTCGATGTGTCATGATTTTGTAACTGCAATTGATGGAATTAACACAGGATAACGATTTTACATGATGTGATTTTCTTGAAGTGTATTTCGAGGATGTTTTTTAATTGCGATAAGTAACAACGTACTATAGAAATATCGTACCGATTGATGCATACTTATGAAGCTCGACATTGCGTACACTGTAGTTGTAAATAGTAACAGTTGGAATTTGGGGAAGGAAAAGAGGCATCGGCATCACCAAAGGAGCTCTAAAATCCAGATGGATGGAATTTCCAACTATTCATGACTTGCCCTCCGAATTTCCAACTATAGGAAATTTTTGCCATGATGGGGGTGGTGGTGGGGTGGGGGTGACCCCCCCCCCCCGGCGCCACTCCCCTGTAAGTAACAGTTCTCTCCCTGGTAACATCCAAGCGCATTTGCCGTCCGTTCGCATTCAGCTGAGCTAATTAAAGTGAGCCGATTGATATAAGAGTTACCCGGGCCGGTTTTTAGAGCCATTTCGCGTCTTCCGAGGGGGCAAGTTAACCATCAACTGTGTATTGACTGCAAAACGGATAGAATTACATATCGGTTTAAAAAGTAAAAAATTCAAAGCGCCGCCAATAAAATAAATATTACGAACAGTAATATTGACACTATTAGAAAACCCAAACAAAAAGCGTTGTCCACCCTGCGAATGAGTTTTTTCATGCGAGTCGTTTCGAAACTGGGATGATTTCTTTTCAAGTTTTTTAATATAGGACCAGGGTCTTTATCATTTATCTCAAAACCAGTCTTTTGTGTCTTGGAATCGCTAGACAGTAGGTTAATGTCATTTTTGTTTTGAGCACAAAAACACGCATTTTCCTCACGAATCGAGCAGTCCTTTCTCACTATAATTATGTTACAACAAAGGGAGATAACACTCATAGCCGTTTCCACGACGAGGAGTACGGCCAAGTATGGAAACGCATCGGCATTACGTGGAACCATGTCACCAACATAACTGATGAAAATTGTAAATGTGAGAAATGAAGTGACGGAGAGAGTAATTCTTTCACCTGACTCTGGAGGTAGAAAAAATACTATTGAATTCAACAATGATGAGAGAAACGCCGGAAAAATTAGAACAAGAATGTAGAATTGTGGCTTGCGCTGGAATGATAAAACCACTTTGAAGCCCATGTAGTCATCGGCGGCGTATGCATCGTATGGTAACATCACAATTTTGGTAATTTTCCATTCCTCATTTTCGATATGAGGAGAATGTTTAAGTTCCACGGTTTTGTTGTAAACAAGACTCAATTCCTGAACGGAGTGAACCCAACCAATTAAAATAATCTCGCACGCTTGTTTGTCAAAAGGAAATTTAGTGAGATCCAGTTGGCAAGGTACATTAAATAAACCATTTGGACCCCAGGAAACCCCGCCGCTGTTAAAAATAATTATTTGGTGTTCTTCGTGTCCCAGTTTTTGTACACATGCGACATTATTCTCCAGTACGATGTCCGGCTTCCAAACATCTCCTTGTTTAACAAATATTTTGGTAATGTTTTGGTAATCGCTCGGTTTCCATCGAAGGCGTCCGTCTATCCATTCAAATAAAAACCACCCAGCAATTGTAACAAGTTGATTTTTTGAATCGAATGATTTCAGATTTGTAAAATGAAATTTACAAGTAATGATTGTTGGCTTCATACGTGAAGGAAAGGCTTCTGTACGATAATCTGCGAAGAGTTTATTATGGAGCTCTGTTTCCGCACTAGCATTGCCCTGTTCATTGGCGTGGCAAAACATACAAATACTACACATAAAAAGTGAATGTTTGAAAAAGTATTTTAGTGCCATTATTTCTGATGCTTTGTGATGTCAGGTGACTGGAGGTGGTGCAACTGGAAACAAAAAGAAGTTCACAAGGTTAAAATTTAAAGCCAGTTCGGTTCCATCACGGTGATTAGGTTGCCGTTCTATCCGATTTCAAAGATAGAAAAAAATAATAAAAAACTTTGATTTATTGTTTCCTTAGGATGGTTTGAATCTTTAAAGGAACTTCAATATCATGTTTCACAATCTGCGATACGTGTTTATCATTAGTCTGGGAATAGGAATTCGTTTATGTTGAAAATTTTCCTTGTTTCGTCTTTTTCTCCCTTCGTTTAATTCGCTACTCTTGGATATTCATAGGAGAAGGGCGGTGAAATTTTTTCGAATGCTTGTCTTCAACTCAGCTGGCGATTTATCTGTAATGAGAAATGAATATACAATGCAGGCGTAGGTGTTTTGATACCCAGACGCTCACCTGGCGCCCATCTACCCTTTTCGTACATGCGTGTCAGGGGAAAGAGATCAACTTAATTGACACCCAGTCGGGACCATTCACTTAACCCTTTACCCAACGAATCGCCCGCATCCGCTCGCGTAATATGCAAATTCAGCAGTTGAAAAAATATTATTTTTCAAAACATTTCAACAAAATCATATCATGTGACCACTCGTTGGAACGAGCTCGTTCCAACGAGGGGTCACATGATATGGTTTTGTTGAAATTTTTGGAAAACTTTAAAAAAATGATATTTAAAATAATAAATTTGGATATCGTCTGCGTTGGGTAAAGGGTTAAATGGTGATTCAAATTTTTATATTTCATCAATTGTTTCCTTCAAAATATAGCTTTTGACTCCGTCATTGAGGACGTTAAGAAGTCAAGAGCAGAGGTCAACATAATGTACTGAACTTACTCATTTGTCATTGTAAAATTACCAAGGTTAGTTAGTTTCCTATCAGACCGCTCTACCAAACAAGCTTACTATCAGACCACTCTACCAATCAAGCTTATTTAGTTTCCTATCAGACCACTCTACCAATCTTATTTAGTTTTCTATCAGACCACTATACCAAACAAGCTTACTATCAGACCTCTACCAATCAAGCTTATTTAGTTTCCTATCAGACCGCTCTACCAATCTTATTTAGTTTCCTATCAGACCACTATACCAAACAAGCTTACTATCAGACCTCTACCAATCAAGCTTATTTAGTTTCCTATCTGACCACTCTACCAATCTTATTTAGTTTCCTATCAGACCACTCTTATTTACTGATCATGGATCACAAGTACAACTACGAAGACACAGTTTGGCACACAGATCTTTTACACAGAGAGAGAGAGAGAGAGAGAGAGAGATAGAGAGAGAGACGGGCGTGACAAGCGTTACTTATCCCCAGTTCCAAATTCGACATTCGTTATCAACCGATTTTATCGGTTGATAACAAAAATCGAATAAAGAACTGGGAGTAAGTAACGTTTGTCACTTACCCAATGATAAGGTATATCAAAATCATAATTGTTAATTTGTAGAGTTTTTTAAGAATTTTCAAAGGGTATGGACTGGTATACAACTAAAGAAAATTGACATCAAGCAGATAGAACGCAATCAAAAGGCATCCGTCGGATCTTCAATACCACATGAAAACTAGTCACACAATTAGTGCTTAAGCAATATGTTGTGACAGGAAGCCGACCGTTGTCGACTCTAAGTCCATTCATGCCCGGACGCTTAATATCCACTAGTAAGCAAGCATTTCTCGCACCAACTGGTTTCTTACGATGCACTCAATACAATTCCGAAGTTTAACTTATTCCAATTAATTGGTGGACGTTACTTCTGAGAATCGATGACAACTGGAAATCTGAATATTCCATGTGATTCGTTCCTTTACCAAACTAGAGCAGAAATCTGTGGGTTTCTATCGTGAGAACTCGATAATCCATATTTACATACAAATTCTATGTTCAGATGATCAGAGAAACAATAAAGATGTTTAGAATTCCCGAGAGCGGCCCCACTGGCGCTATTCACATAAATCAAATTTTATTATAATTTTGAATTTTTGTCTTGAAACATAGCACATTGTCCCTATATCCCGATATATTCTGTAGAAATTATGTCATTTGATTGGTCAGAATGCCTTCGAACAAATAGCCATGGCAACGGGCGAACCCAGCATCAAAAGTATATAAGATCGTGCAACATCCATGGTATATGGGCACACGAAACATCGGGGGTATATGGTTTTAATGAAAGCGTTTCGCTTCCGCTTGCCTCCATATAAAAATTGAACCAAAAAACTGAAAATAATCACAAATATTATCAGATTTCCGACAATTCGATCATATTTTTGCCGTTATATATTAAATAGTCGAATAATTAAATGACACAGCTTGAGAAAAATAAAATAAGAGCAAATATCCTACCCTGAGTACCAATGTCTGCTATGTGCCTACTAGCCAGTAGACACATCGAACACATTGGAACTCAGAGGACAATATGTCAACAAAATACTGTTTACTCGTTTCCTTAACTACCCAAGGGATGTAACTCTATCTGTTGTCTTCTGTGTTTATAAAAACAAAACAATTATTCACGAATTTGGTTCAAATGATTGGGGAGCGTGTGAAATGCGTCCACAAATTTATTTCCACTATGTCTGTATTATGTTTCAAACGGGACAAGAACATTATCTCAGCCAACATGTATGGTATATGGAGATTTAATACCTGGATGTCTCATTTAAACACCTCGCCTGCGGCTCGGTGTTTAAAAACCGACATCCCATATTGAATCTCCATTTCCCATACATGTTCGCGGAGATAACCTATGTTATCCCATATTGTAACGAGCTCGGCGCACTCGTTTCAGTAAGGGATCATATGCTATGCTTTTGATGCTAAACATGAAAATGGTTACCTATTCAAGATTGTTTTGAAATGTCTTCTATCCGTGTAGGGGTAGGATTCATCAGTTATTCATTACCTTTCTGCACACTGACATCGAAATCTCAAGCTGCCGATTAATCCCTCAATGCAACTTGGAATTTAACCAATTCAATCCTGTTTGACGGAGCCCAGAGAGCTCTGTCAAACAAGATTGAATCGGTTCAATTCCACGGTGTATTATGAGACATAATTCTTCTTGAAATATTTATCACACAGAGGCAAGATGGCGCTCTGTACTAAGGCGCAAAGCACGTCGATGGTACACTTCTCTTCAACCAATGCTAACCCAGCTTGTGCGAGTGAATACGTTGGGGAGAGGGGTCTGGCAGTCGCTTGCCGCTGCTCGGTGGTTCTCTCCGAGTACTCCGGCTCCTAAAACTGTTCGAAATGAGGTTATTCGGGCTGTTGATAGTGTCGTTAAACCCCAATAATTGTTTTGTTTTAAAAAAGTGTTTTGATATTTATGTTACCAATGCATTTTGAAACACAAATATTGGACAGCGGTATTTTCGGGGTTTTATTTTAATCTAAATAAAATATGTTATGAAAGAATGTGCTATGAATATTGACATGAGGGTGTATCCGATCAAGAAAACGGAAGTACAACACATAAGCCATATACTCATACTCTCAGCGTTTAGTTCAAGTGTGTACTGTGTGCGATTTGCATTTCAAATTATCAGAAAGCACGGGCAGCGAGGGTAATAATCATTAGCAGTGAAAACTCTCTTACGCCGAATACCGTTTTGCATCAGTGAAAAATGTGCCCCGAGTTTGTTCAAAGTTAATTTTCATTTCTTCATAAATATCTACCATTGATCAGTTGTGCAATAACGAACTACAAATTATCTTTAAATATGTTCAAATGTTTTGTTTTCACACAAAACACTGACGTGGGTTCCTTTGTCAGCAGAAGTTCTGGTTTTTGTTGGCAAACTCTTCCCAACTGAAACTCAGCTCATATATATATATACTGCATTTTATTAAGGTATTTCATGCCCTCGTACAATAACTGGGCAACCTTTTGTCATTGTTCTGTTAAAGGAACTCAGTAGCTGGCGTTGCTTTGTAGCGTTTCAGATTCTGAATTAGTCGGGATGTGACAAAGCAAGGGCGCTGAATGCATAGTGGCAAATGCTCCAGTCGTATTTTATTTTTGTCACAGGGGCAGAGGGATATATTCTGCGCTTTGGAACAAATATCTGCAAGTACATCATCAATGATATTTTGGACGGTCAAGGAATTACAAGTAATGTAATAAAACCAACCAGTAGTGTATTATTAGCCAGTATTGTAATAAACCTCAACCAGTGGTGTAATAATCGATCAGTACTGTAACAAAAATTAGCTAGTAGTGTAATAACCAGTAGTGTAATAAACTTAACCAGTAGTGTAATAAATGACCATTAAACTCAACAATTTTTCATCGAATTTTCAAAACGTTTTCGGATGGCATTGTCTAAGATTGTTTGCCGATCGCACATACAAGTTATTTTGGCATAGATGAGCATTCTTCACATTCATGCAGCTTTAACATTTGTATTTTTTCGTAAGGGTATTTCCTGTTATGAAACTAAGTGAATAAAATAAACCATTCGCACTTTAAAAGACGTGGAAATTGACAAGTAAATTGCCACATCTTTAAAAAATGATGATGGTGCCATTTATATTCACATGTATAATACAATTCTAGAAAATATCATGGCAAAAATTTCATAAATTCGTCCTCTGTGTTCCAATGTGTTCTGTGTTTCTATGTGCCGAAGTGCCTACTGACACATAGAACACATTGGAACTCAGGGGACGAATTGCCACCAGGAAGCCCATTTTATGCCCCATATAGTTAATAGCGTGAACTATGTCGCACACAAACCTTATACTTCAATAAAGCCGAGCAGTCCAGAAACAAACTTTTTTTCAGCCAATCTCTTCTCAGTATACTAGCCTTCCCTCAAAAAGAAAACGTTCTCATTTTCTGCACAGAACGAAAAAAAATGTGCCATTCGATCCCATTAACATCCTTAGTTCAGAAAGCAAATAATTTCGCAAGAAAAAACAAAACTTCGGAAAGTTTCAGCGTGGCTTGAATTTTCGAGGATTGCAACGGACGTGTAAAATAAAACAACCCAGTTCACTGAAAAATTCAATATTTAGTACCACACCTAGGTCCGTTACGCTTTGTAAATGAGTTCAGGCGTGAACAGGCTGGAGGTGTGTCAATAAATCTAAGTTAGAACCTTACTTAGAAAACACAACGCACTTCCGATGAATTGTTTATTTGATGGAAATATTTCAATGTTTCCCGTACCGTTGTCCTTGGTAAAATCGAAGTATTTACAAACATTGTGTAGCATAATTGTCTTTATCCGAGATTTATCCGAGATAACGTTTTAAAAGGTTGACTACCGTGGGCAACTCTATGGACCACTAAGGCTTCGTTTAACCCTCTCAACTCGGTAGGTATATATTTTTGCGTAAAAGAAAATTCGGAGGGGGGGGGGGGGGGGGAGGGTGTTCGAAAACAACATACCTGGCAGACAACCAATAGTTTAGGAGGGTCCGTACAAATTTAATCCAACAGGCACACGGGGCTGTTGGATTAAATTACTACTGACTAGGGGTGCGGACAGGGCCGGGCCGCCACTCGTGGTCCGGTCCAGGGGTGAGGTGGTCCAGTCCGGTTCGGTCCAACCCTAGGTGGTCCGATATTCTTTCCTGGACCGGTTCCGGACCGGCCCAAGAATTATAAAATACCTTAAATAGTGTGAAATATGTTAAAATATTATTACTTTTTGGTAATACCAAATTAAGATTTTAACGCATTTGCTTTATTTAAGATATTTTGTAATGATTGAATTGGTATACGCGTATGTGTTAAAGAAAGCATCCAGTTACTGCCATCTGGAGGGCAAGCTTGGTAACTCTGGGCATGTTATATAAAACATTGTATGTACATTGTGGAAATGTATAGTGTATTTTGAAATATTTTCTCATATCCATCATGAAAGAGAAGTTAGAGAGCGAATAAACGTACATGTACTTACAGCTTGTGACTGTGACTCACTCAGTCACTGTGGAGTCTGTAGTTCACGTTTCCCGCTATCCTGTACACGCTATATGTCATATAGCATGTGGAGGATAGCGGAAACGTGATCTACAGACTAAATGTTATTATTATGCCTCACGTTTGTAACATCAGCCGTGATTGGTTAATTTGACACCTTCTAAAAGTCATAGTACTGGAGTTTTGTGGCAAAACACGGGTACTATCGGAAACGTTCTTCCCTGGAGGCCAGAGAACAAAGAAAATGTAAGCTCCACTTTCATTGATCAGCATCGATTACGCAAGACCTGATTGGAATTTCTCAACACCAAACGCTGGCGTTGTGTCCGTTTAACTTTTTTCGTCACCGATAGACACAAACTTACCAACAAATATATCATCTTCAGTGGGTATGTTTTCAATTTTACCTGCAAACAATGAATATCAGAAATATTAAAAACTCAAGTGTTGTTCACCACTTCAGTGAATCCTGAATATGAGTTATGACTTCAATCAATTATATTTCCACAAGTTTAGTACTCCTCGACCTCACTGAGCCTCCACCTCAAGTTCAAAATAAATTGTTTCACTCCGCTTAATTCTATCAACTGTCGTCGTCCGAGAAACATGAATTTATATTCCATTAATTTATACCACTTATCACACAAGCATTAACAATGAACAGCATGATGCAGTTGTAAACACTGGCATTTAGTGATATAGAAACTCACAAAGCGACGGCACTTGTGACAAGTCATTTTCGAAGAGACGTCATTCGTTCGAAATGACGTCATGTTTTTGGATTCGACAACACTGTTATTACAAGGTTGATGGCATGTTGCAGTTAACGCTTAACAATGAAAGTTATTTTTTGTTCGGCATAATAAAATAATTAGAACGTTTCTGTTCATGTTCTATCGGTCGATAGTACCCGAGTTTGTGTGAGTTCTGAAATAAAACCTGAAGCAGCGAAAAGATGCTTCTGGTTTTATTTCAGAAATCACACAAACTCGGGTACTATCGGCCGATAGAACATGAACAGAAACGTTCTAATATTATATTAGTGCTAAAAGACTTGGAGCATTTACTCATAAGTCTTCCAGTACAAAAATGTTTTGTTCTTAGCATTGGCACCTGACATATTCCAGATAGATTGGTCGATTTCAGGCATGCGGGTATGCGAACCGGTATTCGGTGTTGGATGTAGTGACTTGGAGTTAGTTATTGTCAACAACAGGCCATATCGCGATTTGCAACCTATCTTCAGTACATTGAAATGTATATGAGGCTATGAGGGTTAGCTGACAACTTCACATGATAATTCATAATTCTAATTCGCTATCTTGTCTGACATCAGTCATTGTCACTAGCAATATGCATACCATTACCCACTGGAATTACGAAACCACTTATACAACTTCCATATTCTCGACATTTTGGCCTATATCTGACACATTGGGTATTACCCAAATTACCCAGTGTCAGATATAGGCCCAAATGTCGAGAACATGGTAATTGTATAAGGTGTTTCGTAACTTCAGACATTGTCATTTCAGAAAACAAAGGTTAAAGCGGATATTTCTGTAAAACGCTTATTCGTTTCTTCAAGGATCGTTGCAATCTATCAATTTAGAGAAGATGGCTGTATGAAACGCGTTTTAGAAAGTGTCCCGCTAAACATCTAACCTCTAAAGCATGGCTTAAAATTACACGCGAATCCGCGAATCGAATCGAATGATTCTGGCAAACTACACTGGCGCGAATCTAAGTGGATTCGCGTCAATTTACTGCTTGGATTCACTTTATGTATGATGTCGTTGCTTCATGATGAAGTTCTGACCTGGGTTATCATAAAATATATAATTATGAAAAACTGTCTATTCACATTTCTTGAGTTTGGTATGCTGTAGCAGCCATGACTTGATTTGATACCAAACTCAAGAAAATGTGAAGCATGTGGTAAATCATGGGTGGAAATTTCGACAACTTATTTCGTGATCTCACCAGCAACATTCAGCTAGTTTTTGCAGAATTTCATATCATTATTTATTTATTTATTTAAGGGTGTTTAAGGTCACAGATTTATGCACAATGGCTAATCATGACCGCAATATGGATATAAAGTCAAGGGTTGTCAATCATTTATACCCCATTTTGCACATTTTAGAGGATTTCCACCTCAATCATTGGCTTCACTTCCCGGGTTCCCACGGGGGATTTCATATCATGGTTTAAATGGATTCGCGAGAAAATATTTCGTGAGAATCATGTTAGATTCGCGTGATGTCAGACGAATTTTAAGCCCTGCTAAAGCGACAATGTCTGACTTTATAAAACGGCTTATTGTAATCAATATTGTAGACTACATCGTCGCTTGCCCATTTGTCCCAACCGGAATAAAACGAAACTATCGTCTCATATTTGAGTAATCTGCAATACATAATTATTGTAAACTCACTTGCCTATGTGCAATTATAAACAGAAAAATAATTCCAAAACACTTACAATTGTTAACGTGTTGCATAATGTTGATTGTTGGTTGTCACACACGGGAGTCACATAAACTGTAAACACAATACACATGTATTCCTTGTCAGTCAGGCATTTCATGGGTTTTCAAATCCTTCTTCTTGGACGAGACGTTTGCAGTTCCCGCAGTTGCACAAACTACGCCTCCGTAGGTATAACTTAGCTACTTATCGGGTAATAGACGATGTCATATTGATGTAATCATGTCTCCTGTAACACTTAACAAACACTTACTGGGCACACTAGTAGCAGCTACGCACATCAACATTTTCACCAATTCAGACATGTATGGAAGCGTATTTGTGTGTAACTTCAACCAATCCAGTGGGTTAGTTATTTATCCCAGCGCACGACAGGGTATTGTGCCTACTTATGTCTGTCATTGCGATGTCTGAATTGCTCGAATTACGTGACATGTGTGCTCCAGGCATGGTGCCAAGAAGACGGCCAAGTCCTTTTTTTGCATGGTGTCGATGCTGTCGGATCTCCAACACCGGGCACCGCAGAATCACTTCCACGAGTATCTGATGCCTGCGCTTTTATACACCCGATAGCCCCGTAAGTTCCGATGTCACCGTTGCCTCAATAATCGATCTCGCCTCCAACTTGTGACCGAAAGCACGGAAACGAAGGTCCACATATGACCTCATGTCCACTTGATTTTCTTTATCTTTCATATCGAAGTATTTGGTCATATTCAGTTTTGCTTGCTCTTTGAATTTCGTGATTCCGGGTGGGTCGTTTACTTTCGTTTCCAAGTGTTTCCCAAACATTGCTACAGCCGGTCCAACCGCCGATATTGTCACATACGAAGAGGAGCTCATCCAAACTGTCACATCATAAATTGGTCGTAGTAGTGAAATCAGCTCGGAGACGAGATTCCACTCAACTTCAGAAGGGAAGTAAGTGGGTTTTGGGGCATTCCTATGTGGTAAGGTATCATCTACAATGGTGGTTATAATGGTTCTAAGTTCCAAAAGTCTTGACAACCTTTACCTAACGTGAAAAGCAGACGACACTTGCAAAAAAAATTCTTGAATAACTAATTTTTTTCATTTTTTGTCTCAAAAACATAGGTTATGACCCCTCGTTGGAACGAGCTCGACGAGCTCGTTCCAACGAGGGGTCATAACCTATGTTTTTGAGACACAAAATGAAAAAAATAGTGAAAATTAATTGGCGATTTTTGAGAATAGCGCTGGCCGGTTTTGGCCGTTACGTTGGGTAAAGGGTTAAATACGTTGAGTTCCATCAGGTACATATATCTTGAACGAGTCTGAATGTCTTAAGTTTCGTTTCTCGTTAGCCTCCATTTTATCAAGCAGCTCTTGTGGAAATGCATTACCGGTTTCGTACACCGGTCAATCGCTTCATTTACTCCCCGCACAGTAAGTCTATCTTGTACAGCTAAGTTCAAAACATGGCATGTAAATCGTTCAACATGTAAGAAGTGTCTGCAACATTTGTTTTTCGAACTGACATTATCGCATGTTGCCGCTACTAACTTGTCTCTCGACAGCTCCCATTTGTCAAACATTTCGAGAATTTTGTCAGCGATACTTTCACCTGAGTGTTCACCGGGAAAATGTGCAGATCCAAGTCTAACACTCTCTAATTCCCATAAATTTGACATGTAAGGTACAGTCAAACTGATATATGAATGCATTGCCTTGGATGTCCATATATCAAAAGTGGCAGAGAAGTGTGTGATGTTTTTTAAAATTGTTTCTGCACTGTAGCTTTCCAATCGTCGTATAGTTTTGTGATCTCATTGTCGACTGTCTCTCCCGAAGAAACTCTGGATCTTGGATTTAATGTGTAAGAGTGGTGTAGAAATCCAGGGTCATTCACAACAGATACAGGCTGAATATCTCAACATATCATCTCAGCGAAATTCCGTTTACATTGCGCGTATCGAAGGCTATCTTTCTTGTAGTATTCTTCAAACCAGAACTCGGATTCACCGACTGCAATTTCTTGGGGAAGCGGGATAGATTCGGATGATGTAGTTGAGGATGTCTTTTTTACATAGTTCAACATGGACGGTGTCTTTTGGCTGGTGGTTCAATCACTGTATCGAAAATGCCTTTATGGTGCCCTCTTAAAATGTTTGTTTTAAGTTGGACTGGCCACCATCACCTTTTTTATCTTTTCCTCACATTTTACACACCGGAAAACACCCGCTGCATCATTCTTTTCTGAATACAGATACCCATATATTGGGAAAGAATATTTTGCCAGGTTCGAGTCCCGTAGTGTCCAGTGTTTTGGTATCGTTCCTGTACTTGTAGCTGTATTGGAATTACTGAGCGATTCACTAATTTCACTAGATGAGTATCATTCGACTCTCTAGAAGGCTCCATTATTATTTTAAATTTTAACAAATGGTTATGTTATATTTTAAACAAACGACCGGCAGGTAGAGTTACAAAATTATAAATGATTTATTTGGAACCATCCGGCATCTGCCAACGCCCAACACTCAAGTCAGTGAACGTTTGCCATGTGTCATCGTCGTGATTTAAGATTGTTAGTATGTTACTAAACCAAGCGCGTTTCGATCAGGGCATTCTCTGAAATCGGTGGAATCAAAAGACCGAGGCGGTACTCGGTAGTCACTGTCGTTTGGCGTCATCGACATCAAAGAATGTATCTGACGAGCTGTTATGAGATCTCACACCAGATGACCAGACATTTGCGACACTGTGTATTGAGTCTTTTGACTGGTGATTGGAACTTCGGATTTCCGTACCAAATAACCCCAGTGCTAAAGCTTGACATACATCTATGTATTAATCCTTTACCCAACGCAACGGCAAAAACCGGCCAGCCCTATTCCCAAAATTCACCATTCAATTTTTATTACTTTTTCATTTTTGTTGTCACAAAAACATAGCTTATGACCCCTCATTGGAACGAGCTCAACGAGCTCGTTCCAATGAGGGGGTCATACGCTATGTTTGTGACGCAAAAAAATAAAACAAATAGTGCTTCAAGAATTTTATTTGCAAGTGTCGTCTGCTTTTCGTGTTAGGTAAAAGGTTAAAGTTTGCGAAACGGTCCATTACCAGACCGCCATGTGTGGACCGGTACAAAGCTGTCCAATGACGGCGGTCCAGTCCGATCCGCGGTCCGGCCCTGGATCGCGGACCTCAGCGGTTCTTTGCGGTTCGGTCCGCATCCCTACTACTGACCATCCTTACAAATACAAAATGAACTGGCCATAGAAGTATTGTATGCGAAAATCCCCATCCAGGAATTCATTGTTTAATGTGATAATGGTCGGCCTTAAGTATAAATGACATCCATTAAATTACAAACAATGAATCTGTTATGTTTTTTCATTTATTTTAGACCGGGAGAATGCGATGGGGGAGCCATTAAATGTAACATTTGTCGCGTATACGTATTTGTACACCAAACGTTTGTTATCAGAGCATCGATCAGTTAAGTGCTTTTGCCTCAAAACAAACAAAAAATGTGGGTATTTTTTTTTTTTTGCGTTGACCCATACCACCGCGCGTCAACATTAAAAACACGGACACTGCGTGTTTATGCTATACTAGCCCATTACTCAACATTGAAACTCTGGTGTGCGTTTGGTGGAGAAGTGCTATCATTGGAGCCTGCTATGCACGACATTGCCACTATGCCCAAAAACTATTGGTCTCTTGTTTCTTTGTTGACCTTCTTTGGCAAATGCTCATTGTTCCAGAAAGGAGACGGCGTCATAAGTGAGACATGTTACTGTTGGCTGTGAAATTCTTTAGAGAACACCAATGACCTTGAAAAGAGCATGTGACGTTGAAACGTGAGTTTTACATAACCTCAAGTGTGGCGGTACAGAACAACTCTTCCTTGTAGGTCCACCTACAAGCCAAATCGTGTCAAATAAGTCTCGCGTAAATTAATTGGCACCTTTATGCATTCAAGGGACGCCATGATATGCAAAACAGTTTTACATGAGTTTTTTTATAAGGGTTTGTATGCCAAGAAATATGTTTCTTAACCGTTTTTGGCTCCATTTCGACCAAAATGAACAAAATATTATATCAAACTATTTTTCCGAACTTCTAAATAATTTTTATTTTCTTTACATTATTAAACTAAATTCGTTATTTTTTTTATAAAAACATATACAAAATACAAAAAACAAAACAAAATAAAAAGTGAATACTTGTGATGGAAATTCATTGAAGAAACCGCAGCGAAAGCCCAAACCAGAAGTGATAGCTTATTGACCAATCATATTGGGAAGGACAGTTATTGCATGAATAATGGAATAACACGATCGGAAGTCGATGCTTTTGTGCTTCACTACGCAAAAATAAGAACAAAAAAAGACCAAACAATTCGCCAATTTTGACGGTCTCGAAATGGTGGTAGCTAAGTCCTACATATAATATCACACACAACAACTGTTGTTGAAAGAAGTCAAGGCAATAGTACACCAAATTATGTGTATTATTAGTGATATTTCAAGTCACTAAACTGAATACACGATATACCCCTGATATGTCTAATTACAGAAACCGACCCCGACACCTTACAAAAATCACCCAAACGGACTATTTTGAGTTCATTTCTTCCAGAAGCCTGTCGATATGAGAAGCATATAGTGCTATTGAACTTTAACGCTTTGCCCAACGTAACGGCCAAAACCGACCAGCGCTATTCACAAAAATCTTGGGTTATGACCCTTCTTTGGAACGAAAAATAAAACTTTCAGGTCCACACGCATGAGATAATTCCAGATACTGACTAAAATAGAGTAGATTTCTTTTCTATTATATGCTACGAGACATTTTATTGCACAATATTCAGCCCAGTTCGACCCCAAATGCGTACCTTTCAAAACAATAACAAAGATCAGCTGATCGTTCCGTCAAGGCGTATGTGGCATAGCGTGACGTCATTTAGGAAGCTACTGGGGAATATTTCTCGATATCTATCTAGTCGATAGATATCGAGAAATATCTTTTTGATTATTGGCTATAATGCACAGGCTACCATATAATAAATATATGGTTTCTTATATAAATACTATATTTTTTTTCATTTGAGTTCGTGCGTCTAACATGAAAACTATCCCAAATATTGCACAAGAAACGATAAAACAACTAGATGCGTACTAGTAAACTGTTAATAGGATTATTCACACCTCTTGTCAACAACTCCGAAAACAATAGCACCCGAGGAAGTGAGACGACCCCGTGGAAAGTGACCAATCGGCGGCAGTACTGTATAGCCTTCCACTGCTGATGGTTCGCACCATGGCTGTCGATATTTGTCTTGTGCTAGAGCCTCCCACCATTACTATTGACTTGTAGCACTACTACGTGTTTGGTGATAATCTCTGACCTTGCCTCGACCTCTGCTGTCGGTCAAGTGTTCAGTAAGCTCAATCGGATAGCCCCACCAGTTTCCTTGAGCTACTCCATGTTCGAGTACCATACAAGTTAAAGATTGTCTGTTGATAGTACTGAGATGCGTTATGAGTTAGTTAATTAGGTAAGTACTACACATACATAGAGGATATCTACACTATTTTTGTGAATATCGGGAATTATCTCATTCGTGTGGACCTGACAGTGTTATTTTTCACGAGCGCTTGCGCGAGTGAAAAATAATACTTTCAGGTCCACACGAATGAGATAATTCCCGATATTCACTAAAATAGTGTAGATTTCCTTTTATTATATGCTACTTGGCATTTTACTGTGCAATATTCAGCCCAATTTCACTGCAAACAGTTATGTTTCAGGACAACGTTCAAGGCGAAAATTCGCCGTGTGGACCTAAAAGTATTATTTTTCACTCGCGCAAGCGCGCGTGAAAAATAAAACTTTCAGGTCCACACTCATGAGATAATTGCAGATACTGACTAAAATAGAGTAGATTTTCTTTTTATTATATGCCATGAGACATTTTATTGTACAATATTCAGCCCAATTCGATCCCAAGTGCGTACCTTTCAAAACAATAACAAAGATCACCTGATCGTTCCTTCAAGGCGACGTGATGCGGCGTAGCGTGACGTCATTTAGGAAGCTACTGAGAAATATTTCTCGATATCTATCGAGTCGATAGATATAAAGAAATATCTTTTAGATAATTTGCGATAATTCACAAGCTAGCATATAATAAAATACATGAATACATGCTTGAAAGAAGATATTTGCTTTTGTTAAAATGCGCAATGTGTCACAAATATATATGGTACATAGACACATATGATGAAAAGGAGATTCTATCGGCATGGCAGACCACAGAGGGGATTTCGTAAGTGTGTTTCCGTGGAGGGTGGCTGCTCAGTACCTGACGTAAATCTGAGGGCCACAGGTTATACCTCCGTGAGATTTTTCTAATAGCCCCCATGCCCTCATACGACGAAAAGAAAGATTCTAAAAGGAGAGAAAACTATAAACAAATTCCGCAAGTCGGATTTATAGGCGATTCCATGAAGTGGGATTTCGTGATTTCCAACATATATTAGTTATTATTGAAAGATAAAAATGCTCAAACGTTGATTCGATGTTACAAGTTTTCGTGCTACGGTTCTGTTTGATGTTCGAGGATGCAGCAAACATCACCGGTGGGAGGGGTTACACGCGTAGATTCACTTGACGCCATATCGAGGGAGTAGGGCATAATGAGTTGGGACATTTGTTTTCTGACTCTCCCGTAACGTAGTTGTATAGAGATCAATGCTAAACCCTTAACACTTTAATTATCCTGACGTTCAAACGTCACTGGGAATTCAGTTTCTTCAACGTTTTTCAAAATGCGACGTCAGAAAGTACAAATAACAAGATATTTTTCACATTAGCGATTAACTGGTTGAGGTCTAGATTATTTTGTAATAAAACAAAGTTATATAAACCAAGTATTATTTGTGTTTGACTGAATATGACATTTAAGCAAGGAAAGTTTTTGCTTTTGCTCTGGTATCCTCATTATCTGAAAACCTTGATTGTGACTTCCCACAGTCAACCAGTTAAGAAGTCTTGACAGCAGGATTATCTTAGTATTTTAAGCTGGCATAACATTTGGCTCTACGATTGTCACTGAACACTATTCGGGAGAATATATTAATTGATGTTAAAACTTGTAAAAAATCGAAAAATAATAACAAAACTAATGACCACAAAGTATCAACGCGCAGTTTGATTTCGTACGTCATAAGACGTACAAAATTACCATAGGGTTAAATCGCCAACTCGAGGCGTCATACTCAGAGGATCTCAAATGAGTCGGTATTTAATATGAAATTTCTGTACCGAGTTCATTGAAATCGATCTGAGCCGATGTTTACTGTGGCTCAGATCGATTTTAGTGAATGGGATTCAGAACTTTCATGTCAAATCGTGACGAATTTAAGATTTTTTGTATCACATGATGCGTAATTTAAACTTTTAGCTAACCTAACCACTAACCTAACCACTAGGTCAGCGCTCTTCACAGAACTCGCCATCTGAATGTTAGTGTTTTTTTCTCGATTCTTGCCTCGAAAACATAGCGTATGACTCCTTATTGGAACGAGCTCGTTCCAATGAGGCGTCATAAGTTTTTTTTTCAAGTCTAAAAAATGAAAATATTTAGTATTTGGGAAATGTTTTCTGCAAATCTCGTCTGCTATTTTTATTAGGTAGACATTTTATGAAAAATAAGAGACGTTTAATTCAATTCTACTCCCGAAACCAACTCACTCACATCACCACATCGCCGTTGACGCTATTTTTCCGTAATGAGCTATTTGATGGTGATAATGTGTTAAATCCTATTCTATCTAACATTAAATACAAAAAGACGTCTGAAGCAGGCTTCTTTTTTGTTCCCGGTAGAGAGATAATGGGAAGCAGGTGCAGACAAAGATAAAGGGAGATGATTTTGTTTAAACAATATTTATTTCCAAAGTTTAGAAAAAAGTTACACAAATCGAGTACGGTAATGATACACGTATCCGTGAGCACAAAATATTAATGGATTCAGCAACAAGCTGGTAGCTTATACTTGGCTGTTTCCATATAGATAAGTCGTGTATGTATAATCTAGGACTGACGACGAAGATACAAGTCGGTGGCTTGGTGCAGGCGCATAAAGCTTTGTATAAACGTACGTATTTTCAGTGATTTATTGATGCCTTGGGGTTGAAGTGAGCCATTATATGCCTTCTAAAACACAAAGCCGCACGTACCTGCAACTAAGTCACGGTTTGTTGGGAATAGATGATTTCGTCGCCCAGAATACATTAAAGAAAAACAATCAGATGTGTGATGATAGGTTAACAGGGACATGGCGACAGGGGTGTGGTGTGTCACCCCCCCCCCTCCAATCCTGGCCAAAATCCCCTATAGTTGGAAATATAGAGGGCAAGTCATGAGTAGTTGGAAATTCCATCTATCTGAATTTTAGAGCTTTTTTGGTGATGCTGATGTCTCCTTTACTTCCCAAAACCCAACTCGGTTTCAAATCGGCATAAATTCTAACTGTTATTATTTACAACTACAGTGTACGCAATATGGAGCTTCATAAGTATGTATGATGTCAATCGATACGAGATTTCTATAGTACGTTTACTTATCGTAATAAAAAAAATCCTCGAAATGCACTTCAAGAAAATCACATCATTTAAAATCGTTATCCTGAGTTAGTTCCATCATTCACAGTTACAAAAAGATGGAACAACCGAAAATTGATCATTCCTGCAAAAGATCTGTTTTAATTTTAGGACAGTGTGAATTGCTCAAAGTTCTCAGCTTGTAAGAACAGTGTGAATTGCTCAAAGTTCTCAGCTTGAGCATTTATATTTAGCACATATTTAGTTCCCAAAAGAATACCAAATAATAATAACCTGATAATTCTATCATAAATATGTTGTCATTTCAGATACTAAAATCAATTTTATGCCCCCTTGCATTGCCTCATTTTCAAAATCTTTCTCGGTGGTGAATTTCCAACTAGGGGTAGGGAGCGGGAGGGGGGTCCCCTCCCAGTCCCTCCCCCTAGTTGGAAATTCTCTACCCTACACCCCAAATCGGAAACCTCTAGCCACGTCCCTGGATAGGTATAACATTATACTATATATACGATCTCGGTTAATTCGAATTTCGACGGAGCGAAGCTTGAGTCGAATATCGAATTTACTGACACTGTACATGTATATATAATTTTATGTCATCAAAAGTTGTGGTATAAATATATCTTACCGACTTCCCTTTCTGTTTAATGAACAGTCAAATTAGACGAATAAACAAATTATAGAATTGCAGATTAATTAATGTGACACGGTGATCTTCTGTCACCATGTTTTTTTGATGAATATACAAGGGAGAGCACCCTTACTATTGGATGCCTATTGATTTGAACATACTGCACATATGCAAAGCTTGCACGTCGCGTCACAAATTGAATTAAATTCTTAGCAGTTTGTAGGGGTGAGATGTTCTTTCATATCCCATCTCCCGAGTTTCTGAGAATTTCATTGGTTTTAAAACGTCACATGCAAGCTGTGTCTAAACTGTATTCAGTCAGATGAAATCTATACACAGCTGGTGGGTAGAGTTATGTCCCCCTGTTCCATATGGCAGATTATAACAAATTCACGTTGAACAACTAGGAATTCTATCACTTACTTTTCACCGCAGTTGTTAGTTTAGCAGAACATTTCGTCGACAAGATACATTCACTGAATTGTTTCTGAGTGAAATGACCTCTAGAGGTTATTACTCGGTTCGTTTCAGACCGGCCGAGATATCAGCCCAAGGTAACTTTATATCACACCAAGTGCGAAGTTACCAAGGGCTAATATCTCGACCGATATGAAACTAATTAAGTAGCAACCTCTTCATTTGGTAAACCAACAGAGTAGTTTTTAATCAATTTCTACTTGGCGACATAGATCTCTAATAGGCAGCCACCCATTACATTATGGTTTCTCAAAAATGGTATGTTCTCAACTGATTCAAAATTGGTCATGCATTTTAGTCTAAATACAAAATTTAATATTACCAATATTTTTAAAAAGAAATAATACTGATAGTTGCATAAATGTCTTAACAAATAACAAAATGAAATCACATACTCTTACATGTACAAAAACATCACCCATGTTTGAGTTTGAATTTAAAAATTCAACAACCAGTGTACGACACTGGTTGTTGAATTTTTAAATTCAAACTCAAACGTGGGTGATGTGAGTGTAGTCGTGTACTGTACCTTGTCGCCCTGTACCTTGAAAATTACTGTTACTGGTGGACAAATATTCATCACTGGGCGAAAAAACCAAAACATATAATTTCAAAATGTTCTCAGATCTGTTACAGATTTCTAACGGTGTCATTGTTTCTCGTTCTTTTCACGCAATACGAAGTGTCTTGTTGTCCAGTTTCACCCGGGAAGCCGCGAAATAGCTAACACCCCCCCACACCCACCCCCACAACATCGACGAATCTCCACTCACTACCCTTAATCTTAGTTTGCATTTAATTTTCTGTACAACTCTCTTGTTTCTTCTCTTCATCCACCTAATTATTACTTATTGCCACACGTCCCAGATTTGGTCAATAGAGACCAGACCAGTGTATATCCGTTTAAGTAAGGTTAATAATGTGGTCAGTCACTGTTAGCAATAATTGGAGGTTATTACTTGGTTTAAACAGTATTTATTCAATAATTGACATGTGTACACATATCACAATAACAAAAGGATAATTAAAAATTCTGAACAGCACTAGATACAATAGTATACACAAAGCAAGGAAAGCAGATTACTACGTAGGGGAGGAATTCGACAGAAAGCTGAAGCTTATGTAAGTCGTCTCCCTGACAAATTATGACTTACTCCTGTAGGTGGTAGAGATCAGCAGAAGAGCCCACGCGCCGTCGCAAGATAGCCGAGACCCTCCCTCCATTATAAATTAAGTTACAAATTAATTGCTTCGATCGGAGGTCAAGTGGAGGATAGTTTAAGCGTCACATCGGCGTAGATGCGAGGCAGAGGGAAGCATCTCGACCGCCAGGCAACGACTTTGTGGAAATGTTTAAACTTCAACGTGAAAAGAAAGGAAGAACGAAGAGAGAAGAAAGAAGCACAGGTTATTACTTGGTTAGTTAATAACATGTAGAGAAAAGATCACATAAAAGGAAGTGGAATTAACTGAGAATTATTTTTGTAAGTAATAAGGGTATTCGGTATTCAAAAAACCAATCCTTAACCCATTGTGGACTGGTTAAACAATGATAACCATCAATAGCTTAAAACGCGTGTTTTCCCTGGATTTTTCTGAAAACATCTTGTAGATTTTCAAAAAAATTGCCATTCGCTGGTCTTGGTGTGACATTGCAAGTTGCATGGAAAAAAATATTCGCGTTAGTACTTGTTAACCCTCTACAAACTGCCAAACATTAAAATTTGGGATACATTTGAGATAAAATGGACTATTTTCAAATAGCCACCGCACTCAGTGGGTATATATCAAACAAACATAACTCCGTTTGTCGGTCTTTGACTTGTCGGGCGACGATATTGATATTAACCATCTCCACCATTAATGGTGGTTTTAACCTAAACAGTTTTACATCAAACTGAGTCATTTGAGACTACTATACCCACCTTTCTCATGACATCAATAAAGGCACTTCGGAGAGACAGTTTAAAACAATTCTTCAGATACTCTGGAGTCACAGAAAATAGTGGAATCTCATCTGGAAAAGCCTAGTTTAACATTTAAACTCTTATTAATCTGACGATCATGGTACAAGTAAAATATACCCAAAGTAGCTTGGTGTACCAAATGTTCACCACTCGTGGTGAACATTTGGTACACTTAGCTACTTGGGTATATACCATATTTTAATCACTCGTAGAATAAGGGTTTTAACTTCCCGGCTAGCCGAGTGGTTAAAACCATTATCCTACTCGTGGTTTAAATCTAATTACCGGCCCTAATACCTATTTATTCTATATATAATACACAACATGAGAAATAGTAGAGGTTTGGGAGTTGGCTGCAGAGATATAGAATACATGTATACTCATAGTAGCTTGGTGTACCAAATGATCCCCACGAGCGGTGAAGTGGTGTTAACCGCGAGCCTTCGGCGCGCGGTTAACACCACTTCACCACGAGTGGTGAACATTTGGTACAGCAAGCTACTTTGGGTATATTTTATTTATACCATGATCGTCAGATTATTAAGAGTCGCTATTTTTTTCTCTCGATTTTACTGAGCAGCAGCCGTACATACGTGCAAATTTGTTTTTGTTCACATGAACATCGGTGAGCGGTACTTCCGCTGTCAATTTTATCACCTAAACGAAAGAGAAAAACAAAGGGCCTTTTTCATTTTAATAACATAATAACATACTATTTCGAGTTATGGATGCTTCACTAGCATGAGCCATGTTTGTTAATTTTTTGGTGTTTTATGGGGTAAATTCATTTAAAAACGTAATAAATAATTGCCACTTTCTTTTCACTCTTCGCGAGTCGACGTGCGATAAATTTAGACAAGTTCGCATTCATGTCGACGTCACCAAAGGTCAATTGGATATAGTTCCCCTCTAGGTGTAAATTTTAACTATTGAAATCCCATTGCTGGCGTGTTCACCACGGTTGGCATATAAAGCTAAAATTTGTGTCACTGGCTTTTCCTATATAGTAGAATAGGTAAACATGGTATAAATGATAAAATTACGTATCACATTAACCCTTTACCTAACATGAAAAGCAGACGACACTTGCAAAAAAAATTCTTGAATAACTAATTTTTTTCATTTTTTGTCTCAAAAACATAGGTTATGACCCCTCATTGGAACGAGCTCGACGAGCTCGTTCCAATGAGGGGTCATAACCTATGTTTTTGAGACAAAAAATGAAAAAAATAATGAAAATTAATTGGCGATTTTTGTGAATAGCGCTGGCCGGTTTTGGCCGTTACGTTGGGTAAAGGGTTAATTGTGAAAAGTTAAACTGCGACCAATAAAATAAATACAGCAAACAATAATTTCGTGACTAAAAGATAAAACAAACATAACGCTTTGTCAGCTCTGTGGATGAATTCTTTCACGTTACTTTTGTCATCAATTGAATCAACTTCTTTTACGTTTTGGGGCATCTGACGGGATTCTATATCATTCTTCTCAGAACTAGCCTTTTGTCGCTCAGAGTCATCTGAAATCAGACGGTTTAAATGTTTGTTGTTATGGACACAGCTACACACGTTTACTGCTCGAGTGGAGCAATCAATTCTCACCATTATAATATTACAGCAAAGGGAAATAACACTTACAGCAGATTCCACAACTAGCAAAATGGCCACGTAAGGGAGATTATCAGCATTTCGTGGTACCATGTCGCCAACGTAACTGGTGAAGATTGTAAACGTGAGAAACGAAGTGATGGAGAGAGTAATTCTCTCACCTGACTCTGGAGGCAGAAGAAATACCATCCAATTAAATAATGATGACAGAAACGCCGGGAAAATAAGAACGAGTATATGGATTTGTGGCTTTCGTTGAAACGATAAAACCACTTTGAGTCCCATGTAGCCCTTGTTTGCATATTTATTGTATGGTAACATCACGACGTCAACGATTTTCCACTCTTCATTTTCGATAAGATAATACTCAAGTGGCAATGTTTTGTTGTAAACAAGGCTCAACTCTTCAATGGTATTTACCCAGCTAATTAAAAGCAACTCACACGTTTGATTGTCAAAAGGAAACTTTGTGAGATCCAATTGACAGGGTATGTTAAATAAACCGTTTGGAACCCAATCAACAGTCCCACTATTCCAAATAATTAGGCGATGCGCTTCATGTCCCAACTTTTGAACTAGTGCTAGATCATTCTCTGGAAGTATGTCCGGTGTCCAAACTTTTCCCTGTTTGGCAAATGTTTTGGTAATGTTTTGGTAATCGCCCGGTTTCCATCTGAAGCGTTCGTCTGCCCATCGAAATACAAAATATCCTGTAATTGTAACAAGCTGATTTTTTGAGTCGAATGATTTCAAGCTAGTTAAAACAAAATTACAAGTAATTACTGTTGGCTTCAATCTTGACGGCATTAATTCTTCATAGTAGTCTTCGAAAAGTTTAATGTGAAGTTTTGTTTCAGCTGTGACATTGCCTTCGTCAGTGGAGTGGCAAAACATACAAATATTACAAAGAAGGAAAAGCCTTAAGAAGTATTTTTGTACCATGATTTTAAGTGTTCTGTGGTGTCAGACGACGAAAGGTGGTGCAAATGGAAAAAAAATGGAAGATATGTTATTTCAAGGAAGAGCTCAATTTTCTTCCAGAAACAAATTTCCCGAGATTAAAATTTGAAGCCAGCTCTTTATTTGGTGGTGTCTGGGCTTCTACAATGTGTTATACCTCACCACATCACTGCTTTTAGTACTGGTAGTGTCTTACATAGAATATGAAACAAAGCCATCGCTTGAACTATAAAGCAACCTCGGTATCTTGTTTGGACAAACTGCAATACACCTTTTCCTGAAGTATATATATGAAACAGAATCCATTAGATTAAGAAATATCCCTTTGGTCCGTCATCTCTAAATTTCAACAAGTTCGTTGCTGTTGTGTGTGCCGAATGTGAAGGACGGTGAATGATTTTTGAACTCTTGATTCCTACACACCTATTGACTGATCTGTAATAAGAAATGAACGTACAATACAGAATTAACCCTTTAAACCCGAGAGGCCACTTTTCTGGGCCAGCGATATGATACGTCATCATTTCATTTTATAACACGCCTGTTCTATGAATTCCCCATATACAGCAACACTAAACCATGCGGAAAATGAAAATCTGTTCCGCACGTATGTGCGGAACGGAAATTGTTGATGGGCTATTTTTAAATAGAAGTGAAAGTTCACTAGAAATTTCTGCAATTCGTGCAACGCAATTACAATTTGAATCGATAGCGGTAGCTGATAATCGTCCCCTGAGTTCCAATGTGTTCTATGCGCCAGTAGGCGCATAGAAAACATTGGAACTCGGGGGACGAAATAGTAACACGGGTTCCACTCGCAAATTTGGTTGGCGATATAATTTGTTCTTTTTGTTGATAGCCGGCAAATGCATTTCTGAGAAGAAAACATAATTTATAGCACTTTGCTCTTTTGTCCATGCAAAATGAAACAGATTATTTACTTCTGGACCAGTGGAAACCAGGAAACCTAAGAACCTAATGGATCACAGGCACACTATAACTAGAAAGTATGCCACCGCCAATCCTTCGCGTGGAGAGAGAGAGAGAGAGAGAGAGAGAGAGAGATAGAGAGAGAGAGAGAAAGAGCAGGCTGCAAGCCGAGAGGTTCGAATCACACCTGTCATTGCCCAAGTGGGGGCGCGATGGCGTTGAGTACTAAGGTGTACTACACGTCGATGGTGCACCTGTCTTCAACCAATGCTAACCCTGCTAGTGTGGAATTCGTATGTTGGGGATCCTTATCATCAAGGTCCCGTGTATAGACCTCTTATAATAAGACAAAAATGGGACGAAATTATGCCTTGGACCGAAATATTGGTCCTACGAGTTTGAAGAGTTAAATATGGTAATAAAATTGCGATTATTTTTTCTCAGTGTTGAAGTGAGTTATTGTATCCGTACCGTGCCACTAAGTCGAATGGGTCGCCTGTGATATATATATATCTTGTATGGGTGCCCTTCCATGGACTGCCCCCACCCCCTCGAAATGCCTCTTACGCCCCTACGCGTGGCACGGTAAATGTAAGAACTATACAATGGTACTATGCACACGGTGATGGATTTTTAAAAGAGTCAAAATGGGGAATGGAGGTATACTGGGCTACATCCGTCCGTGCGTCCGTCCGTCCGTTCGTCCGTCTGTCCGCGCTATAATACGGGAGTTACGAGGGGGTTTTTTTTGGTCCGGACAGGCATTATGAGCTTACCGAAATATTATCAATTTATTTGATATATTATGCGTTTAATTACCGTCCGTCCGTCTGTCCGTCCATCCGTCCGTCCGCAGCGATATCTCAGCAGAGAATGGATGGATTTCAGTGAAATTTGGTACGAGGGATCCTTGTGACAAGCCGCTCCCGCGCATCTTATAAAATAGTTACCCGCGTATCTTTGCACCAGAGTTACGGTCCGTATTTCGTCAATTTTTCATGATTTTTTGCCGTCCACATGTAGCGATAACTCTGCAGTGTGTGAACGAATTTCCAAGAAATTTGGTACAAGAGATTCTTTGGACAGGCCGCTCCTGCACATGTTACAGAAAACTTGCCCACACATTTTTCACGAGAATTACGGTCCTTACTTTGTCAAGTTTTTTAAACAGAGTTACGGCCCTTACTTTGTTTTTTATTCACGTGTACTTCATTGGTCCAGCTCTGCAGTAGGAGTATAATTGCCTTCAGTAATAGCTCTTGTTGGGTCACTAGTGTTTATTATCTGTTTGTTACGAATACATTTTGAAACAGAAATATTGAAATAAGGTATTTATTTTTCATATTTCATCCATCTGATGTGTATTATAGTTCTGGAATAGAACGATGTGCTAGAAATTTGACATTGAGTTGTATTTGGTCAAGACAAGGAAACTGTAACAGATAAAGCGTAGATTCGCGTGCTCACTTTTTAATCCAAGTGTGGTTAATAATTCTGTTCATGCATTTTCAGGCAAAATGATTGGTTAAAGTGTTTCTTTTTTTTTCTTTTCATGACACAATGAACCGAATAAAACGTATTCAGGCCCGCCCTAAACCACGCCCCAATGTAAATCTCAAAAATTTGCGTTGCACAGTGTGAATGGAAAAGAACCCCTGCACGCTCATATTGTTTCAAAATGAAAAGTAATTAATATTTATCTCATCATATCAAAAAAACTTTCAAAATAAAATTTAATAAACAATGAAATCCTTATCATGCTTTTTATTCCGTTTTGAATTTTGTTATACGCCATAGGTGATCGTCTGCGTTCATCGTTTTACCCAAATCAAAAATAAATTTTGGCTGGTCCACAAAGGAAACTCACACGAACAAAACTTTCCTGTTTCCAAACCGCCTGAATGAACTCTTCCTGAGATAAAGCTCTCCCAACTTCATGTCATCTGGGTTTATATCGAACTCCACATTTACAAACTGTGTTTTTAATTTCTCCGGAAATGGTCAAAATCAGAATTAAATTCAACGCAGTGTTGCTTTGAATTACAGCACCTCCTGTCAAGAGAAAAAGGCGATTGAAGTTTTGTGTGGGCGTGGCCTATTACGTTCCTTTTAACTTACGCAATTCATTGGTCAATAAAAGTTTTACTGACACAAGAACATTGTTTCAGTGAAATGTATCTTTATTTCAAACAGAATTTTCGAAAACTATGCCTTTTTTTATTCAGTTGTCACTAGAAAGCATGATGCGACTTGGTTTTTATTTCAACTCCACAACACAAAGTAGAGAGTGTTTAAATTTATTGCCTCTCACGTTTAATTACAAGGAATGATCGTTTATTTATGTCCAGTTATTGAGTTATGAACCTCAAAAACATGTCCTTTGTTTTTTGGGGTTCATAAACTCAAGAAATAGACAGAAACAAACAATCATTCTTTATTTAACCATGAGAAAACTCTTGCACTGAATATCGTTTCAAAGCATCAGGCGTATTCTTTCTACACCAATGAAACGTTTGTTCTGAGTTCATTTTTAATACACGCTAAAAACTAAAGTGTTAAAAACTACACTTGAAGTGCTGTATTTAAAACTTACTAAGTGCTGAACTAGCACTTTGTTCAAGTGTAGATATCCCTGAACTTGACAGGTGTTACAATAATACCACTTGACAAGTGTAATGTTGCGACACTTAAAAGGAAACAACGCAGATGACGCGGATCAGGCTCGAACTCTCGAACCTGATCCGCGTCATCTGCGTTGTGTCCTTTTACTTATGTACCCACCAAGCGTAAATCAAATTATGGACGATTCTGGAAGAACCACCAATGCTAGATACATGGGAAGTGCCATCCATTCAAGTTTCAGATGTCTGACGATTGTAATGTCTAAGTGCTTAAAGCATTGCACTTTGAGTGTTAAAATCAAACCCTATGAGTTAGAATGGGTTTAACACCTTGAAAGTGTCAGTTTTAACACTTTAGTTTTTAGTGTATAGGGCCCCGCGAATCGGGCATTTGACTTCGAGTCGTTTCTTGAATCCAATCGGGCTGAAGATTCGCAAACCGACTCTTTTGTCGAATTGGATCGGATGAATAATAAACTTCGCGACTTCCCATTTTCATTACATCATGCCTGGGATGCTGTGACACGTTCAACGTTCAGACATGGACCCGATTGCAGCGGTTTCGTTAGGGCTGCACGGTATATCGATAAACCGATATATACCGGTATTCAACCCAATATCGATTGAATACCGGTGTAATTACAAAAATATCGGTTTATCGTCATTATTTATTTACCCACAATTTAATTTTCAAGATGTCTTGAGTTTTTTAACTGTGGCCCTGAATGAATAATATTATCCCTTTATCTAAGGAATCGTCTGCTTGTGCCCTCGTAATATACAAATTCAGCAGTTGAAAAAATAAATTTAAAAAATTTCAACAAAACTATATCATGTGACCCCTCATTGAAACGAGCTCGTTGAGATCGTTCCAATGAGGGGTCACGTGATATAGTTGTGTTGAAATCTTTGTGGAAAATCTGATAAACTAATTTTGAAAATGATAAATTTTGATATCGTCTGCGTTTGGTAAAGGTTTTTCGAACCGCATCATCAAGGAATGCGAATTCGCTCCGACTGTGATGCCTCGAGTCTCGATTGTGGTACTTGTGTTCATACACGTTTTTCTGAACAGTTTTCGATATACCGGTACACCGCGGTATTTTTTTTTGAATACCGATACCGGTATTCAGTTTTGAATATCGTGCAGCCCTAGGTTTCGTCAAGAATAACTCACTCTCTCTCTCTCTCTCTCTCTGTCTGGTTTTGTACTTAGTCGGAAAATTCCATAGCACCGCTTGAGAGCAAGAGGGTGTATTCCACTGGGAGACGCCCCGTGAGTCGTGTAGGAATTAGAAATTCATGGCCTTTGTCGTAGCCAATCTTGCCCCACGGGTGCGAAAACTTTAAAGATGCTAAATATTCTGCAAAGAAAATGACGTCGTGGCAACAATGGGAATTCCGCGAACTATGCGGATGTATAGATATTTTCTCAATAGAGTTGAAAAGGGAATTTTGAGCTTCGCACTACTCGGATATTCGCGCATGCGTAACAAGCGTGACAGGAAAGGATAATTCTCACAAGGGAGATTTAAATTATCTCTTCGCTATTTGAAGATTTTGGATTTACACCATTTTAAATTTATAACTGACTCCAGTCCCTTTAACTAACTAAAGTTATAAACAACAATTCGATTAAATAATCTAGATTTGAAATTTGTATCTTTATCTTCAAAAAGATAACATAGAACCTTTAATGGAATGGTCTGTTTAATCCAATTCCAAAGTGGAGTGAAACAATCTGTTTCAAAGACGAAATCATTAAAGCTGAATGTTCATATTTTGTATTGTTCTTGACAGATATGTGCCGTTTGTTACATACGGGGTTGTCTCACCTGTTATATTCGAAGTACCCCTTTTCCGATCTACCTGCGCCGCAACGTAACATTCTATGGACAGAGACTCTCAGAAAGAGATTCCCCCCCATGTCCACATGCCTCCACCCGAGTAAAGGTATTTGAATTTCAAAAACCGGCCAGAGCAATTCACAAAATTCACCACTCAATTTTCATTATTTTTTTCATTTTTTTCTCTTAAAACATAGCTTATGACCCCTCGATAGAATGAGCTTGATGAGCTCGCTCCGATGAGGGGTCGTAAGCTATTTTGACTAAAAAATGACAACATCCTCAACTTTTATCGTCATAGAAATTGACTTGGAAAGTTATCTCCCCTTGTAAATATTGCCATCTAGATGTAATCCAATTAACACTGAACCTCTGAAAGGTGTGAATAAAATATTGATCGCCAGGAAATAGTTGCGGGAAGCGGAGAAATCAGCTGAGAATGAACCGGTCAGCGCTATGCAAAACATCCAAAGCATAGGTTATGACCCCTCATTGGAACGAGCGCGACGTGGCCGTTCCAATAAGGGATAATAACCTATGTTTTGGAAGCCAACAAATGAATGTTTAGTTATACGAGTATTTTTTTGTACTGGTTGACCAGAAATTAATTAAGACGCTTTGGGGTTATCGCACCTTTTCATTTGTACTCACGCGGAAATCTATCTGATATTGTGGGCTGCGGTTTTAACTGTTTTTACTACAATAAAACGTTTCTTGGTTTTAACACCAAAGGAGAAAACATGGGCAAAAGTCAGCTTGTATATTCTTATATGGTTAGATAGGATAATATCTATATTATATGCCGGTATGCGCACAGCATTGCAAATATAAAGCAAAAAAAATATATATCAACCGCTAAAAGTTGACGGAAATGCATTTTTCTATCATTTTACCTGGAATTATACAGGAAATAACATTAGCATTTTAAATAAACGTGGAAAAAAAATTGGTCGAATCAAATCGTTCGATAATATCACCAACTGAGAGCATATATATTGTTCTTAAAGGATTGATGCGCACAGCGAATATAACTTGCATAGGTTTTATATAATTTTGAGAAATATAAAAATTCCCCATTCAACTGGTGTTAATATTTGCTAGCCAATTCTTAGCAATCAGGGGAGATAACCTTTTCGTAAGTCGATGTGAATGACGAGAAAAGTTGACCATGAAAATTCGTTATTCAAAAACTTTATTTGCAATTTCGTCTGCATTTCGTGTTAGGTAAGGTGTTAAACACCAATAAATAAAAATATATTGCCACCCCTATTAAAATGATGGTGCTTTACGTTTGTCACATATGTTCATAAGTAGAAAAAAACAATTCTAGAAAATATAATTGTATAAGTTCTATAAGATTTGCGCAAGGAAACTTATTGTATGCTCCATGTTGTTATACAAACCTTGTAGTTGAATACACCAGATGAGTCCAGGTACAACCATTTGTTCCTACCAAACTCGTTGCATCATAGCGGCTTGCTAACAAGAAATGTTCTGGTTTTCTTAACGGAACGAACAAATCTGCGAACCGATCCCATTAACATTTTTAGTACAGAAAACAAATAATTTCGTAAGAAAAACAAACTTCGGAAATTATCTGCGCGGCTTGAATATTCAGGGATTAAAATCGGCATGTTTGATTACAAAATAAACAACTTCACAAAAATGTTAAATATTTAATGACCACTTGTTCACATACGGGAAGGTCTTTGGTTTTATCTCCGTGAGTTCAGACGTGAAAAGGTTAAATCAAAAAGGTAAAAGCGTCACTTAGAAGAAGGAATGAATTTCCGATGAATTGTTAATCTAACGGATGTCATAATGTGTCATGTGGAGGTGTCTTGTGGAAAATCGAATTATTTACAAACGTTTTGTGTGACATAATTGTCTTTATCCAGGAGATGAAGATTCGAAAGCGGCGATAACTTTGCAGAACATTCTCTATTGAGAACGGGAAACGCCGCAAAGGCATTGTTTAACCCTCTCAAACAATAGACATACATTTGTGCGTAAAAAAAAATCAGAGGTTAGTTCACAAACAGCATAACGGACAACAATAGTTAAGGTGCTATATAAGTAAGACAAAAATAATTGTCAACGCACAAATGTATGTATTGATTGATAGAGAGTAATCGCTTGACTGGACTGGTCACGTGAAATAATTCACGAGAGGTGAGGGACGTTGTACAAACACGAGTGCGCGAATGCGCACGAGTGTTTTACAATATAGTCCCTCTCCTCGAATGAATTATTTCACGTAACCAGTCCAGTCAAGCGATTACTCTGTTTATTACTTTTCATTATTAACGATAATTATATTATTTAACCCTTTACCTAACGTAACGGAAAAACCGTCCAGCGCTATTCTCAAAAATCGTCAATTAATTTTCATTATTTTTTGTCTCTAAAACATGGGTTATGACCCCTCATTGGAACGAGCTCGTTGAGCTCGTTCCAATGAGGGGTCATAACCTATGTTGTTTAGACAAAAAATGAAAATAATAGTAATCCAAGAATTCTTTTTGCAAGTGTCGTCTGCTTTTCATGTTAGGTAAAGGGTTAAAAAACAAAAAAACAGTGAAATCCCCATTACACCCACGGCAAAACGTCTTCGTTTGCGCGCACGGATACACGACCCAATTGTTGATTGCATAATTCACTTGTTTAGTTATCGTTTATAATCAAACCGGGAAATCCCAGTAAATCACACTTTGGAAAGTAATAAAGTGGGTTAAACAATGCCTTTGTGGTGTCTCCAGTTCTCTATAGAGTTGTTCTCAATGGTGAATCTTCTGCAAAGTTAGAACTGCTTTCGAATCTCTATTCATCTCGCGCGAAAAGTCATTAGGACAAATAAAACGTTTGTAAATAATTCGATTTTACACAAGACGCCTCCACGGGACACATTTAAACTTCCATTAGATAATAATTCATCGGAAATGCATTCCTTTTTCTAAGTGAGGTTTTTACCTTGATGATTTGACACAAGCTCTAACCTTTTCACGCCCGAACTCACGGGCACGATACCAAAGACCTATCTACTGGTGAATAAGTGAGGTATCAAATATCTAATATTGCAGTGAAGTAATTTATTTTGTTATAATGCATGCCTATTTTAATCCCTTAAAATTCAAGCTGCACAGCTAATTTCTGAAGTTTGTTTTTGTCTTGCGAAATTATTTGGTTTCTATACTCTGAATATCAATGGGGTCGGATCGCACATTTGTCGTTCTGTTTTTAAATCAGAACGTTTTTTGTAAGCTGGACAATATCATGCCACGAGGTTGGTAGGAAAATACGTTTACACCTAGACTGCTCTGATTTATTCAACTACAAGGTTTGTATAACAACATGGAGCATACACTAAGTTTCCTTACTCCAATCTTATAAAACTTGCTCAATTGTATTCTCTAGAATTGTATTTTTTCTACCCGTGAACATTAATGAAAAGCGTAAAGAGCCAGCATTTTAATAGGGGTGGCAATTTATTTTATTCAGTGGTATTTAAGATCGTTTTCACCTACCTAGTGTTCAACCGAATACCAAAAATGGTCGCTGACCAATTACCGTTTATTTGAACTCACAATCGGCCGATTCTGATTGTAATATCGTGCACTACTTGACAAGTCGAGGCTCGAAAGAACAACATTAAACTGTACATTTTTCACTGTTAAACTTCGTTGACTGGGGTCGCAGTAAGGTTACCAGTCGCACGCACTTGGTCGGTAAACGTGGCTCTAAGAGCCACGTTTACCGCCCAAGTTCGTGCGACTGGTAATTTTACTGCGACCTGAGTCATTGGAGAGCAACCTTCACTTTTCCGGTATGAACCGGCGATTGCCGCAAGTACGCTCAATTGTAAGCTTTACATCACGTTTAACTTGAACATCCCGTAAAGGGGCGTCTAGAGAGATTAAAAATACACATTGCGGTTGTTTCTCAACACTGAAATCATTTTACATTAACAGTTGAACAATTGCATAAGATAATAAAATGCGGTTAATGAATCATCACAAAATGCTTGTCAACAATCGGTTGAACAGATGTTCCAGGAGCCGTTGCCGTTGTAGTCCGATTGCCCACAATCGGCCGATTGTGGTGGGCGGTTCTGATAATCGATTGAACTCTACACCTACCAAGGCTATATCACGACTGCAGTCTGAAGGAATTAAGTTCAATATAGCCAACTGTCTATATATATTTGCTGATCACTTTTGAAAGCTGCAACCTCAGTTGGTTGGTCCACATTTATAAATAAAAATGAAACTTATTTACAAGCACTGACCCACCTCCTGGTGTCCCCATGGGAAAAACTACTCTAGTAATTGAGTTCAAATGTATTGAATATGCTGCAATTGGTTGATAATGATGTGTATTCGAGCAAGTTTGTTTAAAAAAAAGAGTAATAGGCTGTCTGTCAGAGGCAGGTAGGTGTCACCCGGAGAGGAAATTTGTGAAATTAACATCTTTGTATCGACCGATTGTCAAATTCTCACGATCCGGTAGTTGCCTAGCTGTAGCGGGGCGCTTTTTCTTGCAATACGGTCTCATGTGGTAGAGTTTAGTTTAAATTTAAACATATTCAATCGAACGCTCCCTCAGAACATGTCTCGGTCCTATTAGAAGCCGTCCAGGTTCATAACAACGACGTGCTACCATAGAAATCAAGATGGCGCCCCCCAGTATGCAAAATAGACGACAAAAACATGTGTCACCTTAACAACACTCGCTGTACATGCGAACTGAGGCCACGTATCACAATGGGGATTGCGTCAAAAGACGACCGCTCAGGTGGAATACGATGACAACCAAACATGACGTAACTGCATTACATGACTTTGACGTCACATCCGCTTCCTCCATTCCCTCCCCCAAAATGGGCCAATCTCCACATACCCTACTACTATCGTTGGCAGATGTGATATAGGGGCCATATTGAAAATATGACATCATATAAAAAGTGCTTGTTCTTACTTATAATGACAACTGTATCTGTATGGTCCAAAGGTCTGATATTTAGTAAAAATGAGTACATTTCTGCTTTTTGACCGTATCACCATACAAGAGTTCACGTCAGCTTTTGAGGGGAGGGTTAAGCTTTTCGATATAAAATTGTAAAGTAATTATCATGTATTTATAAGCAACTTACTGAAAATTGATTTTCCTTTCCATTTATATACAACACGACGAGCTTATCTACAGTATTTTTGATTGATTTTATTTAGTAGTACAACATGTGTAGAATTAAAAAAAATAGACAGAGGTAGCATTATTAACAACTACATGACTGTACCACAGGGAGATGGCGTAACCACTAGGGCCGTCTTCCCGCCACTCCCGTTAAAAAATAATAATAAAAGAGAAGGAACTGAAAAGGAAAAACAAAAATAAACGAAAAGATCAGAAAAAAGAAAGAAAAAAAAACGAGACGAGGAGCAGACGTGACAAACGAGCGATCCTGGCAACAGTGTGTTCTCCAATAGGAGGGCAATTTATAGTCCTACTGCACATTATATATTAGGCTGGTTCTTTCCGTCACGTGCGAAATCTATTCAGTGATTTCTGGCATGTGACGAAGGTTGTGTTGAATAAAGAGGTGGCGATGAGATAAGATGAGGTAAAGAGAGGTACGACCTACAGCCAGGACATACTGAGTTGTTACAGTTGATATGGAGAGGGTACGAGTTTAAAAAGTGCTAAGTTTGAGTCCTTTTGAATAGTGATATTGGATAATTTTGAACGGATGTCTAGTGACCATACCCGATGGATTTTGGTATATTTTAATGGCATTCTCAAGCCTTTCAGGCAACATTATGTTATACCAATCATGCATAAACAACTGAACGTGAAGTTTTTTCAAGTATGTGAATTTTAACCCTTTACCCAACGTAACGCAAAAACCGGCCAGCGCTATTCTCAAAAATCGCCAATTAATTTTCAAAATATTTTCATTTTTTGTCTCAAAAACATAGGTTATTAACAACTAGTTCGAGCTCGTTCCAACGAGGGGTCATAACCTATGTTTTTGAGACAAAAAATGAAAAAATTTAGTTATTCAAGAATTTTTTTGGCAAGTGTCGTCTGCTTTTCACGTTAGGTAAAGGGTTAAAAAGCGGGGGTTTCTAAATAGTTTGTCGGTGTGTGCATTGAATATTTTGTTGGTCATGATTCGGGTTGCTTTCTTTTGCAGTTTAGTGAGTGTTTTTGTGGAGGGCGAGTACCCCAGATTTGAATACCGTTTAGCAAGTGACTGTGGATTAGAGAAAAATATAATGTTTTCAAGCATTCTTGCGGCAGAATCCTTTAACTCTATTTATAGCATCATCACACCTACGACCCCTTTCGAAATAAGAGATATTGTAAATTCAATGAAATCTAAACTAAGCCAAGACTGTGAAAACGTTTGATCTAGCATCCCTAAGCATTCAATAAATTATATTGCAATGCAACTCGCCCGTATTATGAATTATTCATTCAGTCAGGGAATAGTTCCGGACAGGATGAAAATTGCCAAGGTAATACCCGTCTTCAAAGCAGGTGATGACAAGAATATTACGAATTATAGACCAATCAGTATTTTACCTGTTTTTTCTAAAATTCTAGAGAAACTTATGCTTGTAAGACTCTTAAAATTTCTAAATAAATTTGATGTCTTTTTTCCACATCAATACGGATTCAGAAAAGATCATAGTACATCACATTCTGTTATGCAATTGTTAAAATACATAGCCACAGAAAATAATAAACCTGCTAAAGACACTACCCTAGCATTATTCCTGGACTTATCAAAAGCTTTTGATACCATAAACCACGTGATGCTACTTCTAAAACTGGAGTATTATGGTATAAGAGGTAAAGCTCACAACTGGTTCAATAGCTACCTTCAAAACAGATCTCAATATGTTTCGTTTGGCGAGAGTAAATCCAGTTTATCTGAAATGAGATGTGGTGTACCACTAGGTTCGATATTGGGCCCCATATTGTTCCTTCTTTACATAAATGATATACAAAATTCTACAACCTTAAACCTGTTATCGTATGCAGATGACACCACAGGATACAATCCGTGGCGAAGATGGAACTGCTGGTCTCAGAATTCAATCAGGAATTACAAAAGATATTTGATTGGTGCGCTGCCAACTACCTAGTGCTGAACCCCAAGAAAACAAAATATATACTTATCAATCCATCCCATACAGAACCCAACTACATCCATGAGGATATACGTATAAATAATCAGATTATTGACAAGGTCGGTAATAGATAAAATGAGAAATCTGTAAAATTCCTTGGCATAAATATTGATGAAAATCTATCTTATAATGCACATGTATCCCAAATTTGCTCGAAAGTTGCTCTTGCTAACTTCAGTCTCAATAAAGAAAAGAAAATCCTCCCGCATAGAGTCATAAAAAGCCTATATCTCACTTTGATAAAAAGTCACTTCATCTACGGAATTCCAGTATGGGGAGCCTCAAAAGCATGCAATCGACTATTTAAACTTCAGAAACGGTCAAATCGTATCATTAATAATAAGAAATATAATGCTCATACCGACCCACTGTTTATCAAAGATGGTATGCTGAAGATAAAAGATCGATATAACCTGCACGCTTACTTATTCTTGTTTGATTGGCATAATGGGAATCTTCCGGCCTCCTTTGCGAATTTCTTTTCCACTGTAAATAATCAAACTAATATAATAACCCGCCAAGTTGGCTTCTTGCATAGAGGTAGAACTAGGACAAAAACATTGGAAAATCTACCCGTCTTTGCATTCCCCAAACTATGGAATGAACTAGAACTGGGCACTAGATCAATTACCAATAGAAAAAGTTCACGAAAAGGTTAATTTCAAAGCTCCTTTCATCGTACTGCAATGATATACATTGCTCAAATCCTTACTGCCCGGATTGTGCTGTCCAGTCTACTTCCATTCCAAGGCATCCCCAGAGAGGTAGACACCCCCCCCCCTTTTTAAACCATACAGTCTCTAATAGCTAACATCAACATGATATTGTAAAAGATTCACATACATAGATTACTAATTTTCATTTTCAATGTAACTTTGTCTGGTATGCTCGTCCTGCCTGGCACCATCGGGTTCCGCCTGATCCTTGCATTTGATACACGGCCAGTCAGCCCCGTGCTTTGGAACCTTACGGGATTAAATGCAGAGGGTGGACCGAACCGGAAGGGGCCAGCCCAATAGGTTCCTCCCACCACTCACACCATCTGTAAATGCAATTGTTGATCTATTCTTTAAAAAAACAATACTGGCACTTCATGATGTTGCATCACAACTATTTTATTTTTTCCTTTTCGATCTAGATATTCCATTATTTTCTTTCTGTACTTTCTTCTACATACCTGTTCCTATCTACCTACCTCTTACTCTCTTTCTCCCTCACCTAGGGGAAGGCAGGAAGACAGCCAATCTGCCTATGCCTCTCCCTGCCGGTATACATTAAGTAACTTGTTGGTCTCAAACTTATGGTTTGATTTCTGTATTGTGATTTGTACATTATATGTAAATTGTGTTTTGTTTTCTGTATACTGGTGAAATAAAATATATCTATCTAAAAATATATCTAGCATAAATAGCCTTAAAATTTTTAGAAAAGACAACCGAAAGATGATGCCTAAAGTTCAGATTTTCATCCACAAAAATCACTACGAATTTGAAAAAGTTTTCTTCTTGGTTATTTGCGACAAAAGAGATGATTGGTTTGTTAAGCACAATTCTTATGCTTCCAGTAGATTAAGTATCACCTGCGGATGGAAAAAGATTAACGTTATCTTGCTTGCATCGAAAACAAGTTTTTCGCCATACACCATTTGTGTATCTTGTTGAGTTCGTTGTTAGCTATTTCTATGATTGATTCTAAGTTACTGACAACTGTGTAGGCAGGGACATGGCGACGGGGAGGGGGACAAAATTTCATACAGCTGGAAATTCGGAGGGCAAGTCATGAGTAGTTGGAAATTCCATCCATCTGGATTTTAGAGCTGCTTTGGCGATGCTGATGTCTCCTTCACTTCCAAAAATTCCAACTCGGTTTCAAATCGGCAAAAATTCTAACTGTTACTATTTACAACTAAAATGTACGCAAGATCGAGCTTCATAAGTATGTATGTATAAATCAGTACGAGATTTATGTAGCACGTTTACTTATCGTAATAAAAAAATCATCGAAATGCACCTCAAGAAACTCACATCATGTAAAATCGTCATCCTGAGTTAATTCCATCATTCACATTTACAAAATGATGAAACATCGAAAATTGATCATTCCTGCATAAAATCTGATTTAATGTTATGACAGTGTGAATTGTTCAAAAGCTTGAATATTTGTTTAGCACATATTCAGTTCCCAGAAGAATACCAAATAATAATAACCTGATAATTGTATCATAAATGTGTTGGCATTTCAGTTACTAGAATCAATTTTATGCCCCCTTTCATAGCTTCACTTTCGAAATCTTTCTTGGTAGTGAATTGAATTTTCAACTGGGGGAGGAACCGGGAGGGTGTCTCCCTCCCGGTCCCTCCTCCAGTTGTAAATTCAATACCCTACACCCCCATTCGGAAATCTCTAGCCACGTCCATGTGTATAGGCAGTAGTGTCATCGGCATACGATGCCATTTTCATTGGTGTGGAATTTATAATATCGTTGATATAAATAATGAAGAAAGTAGATATGTTCAGAAAACCAGAACAAACATTTTGGAGTGATACCGATTGACATCTCTGTGAGATAATTTTTGAACCAAATGTTCTCATGCTCACGAATTCCATAGAATTCTAACCTTTTTAATAAGACTGAATGATTTATGGTATCAAATGCTTTGGAAAAGTCGAGAAAAAGAACAAATGTACAGTTTTTTGTCGGCTGACCATTCAATTCGGGACATTTTGATAATTTCGTGGAACCATGTCACCCACGTAAATAATGAAGATTATAAACGTTAAAAACGACGTGAAGGAACGAGTAATTCTCTCGCCCGACCCTGGAGTCACTACAAATTCCAACGAGTTCAATAACGATGTTTGCAATGCCGGAGAAATGAGAACCAGTCTGCAGAATTGTGGCTTCCGCTGAAAATACAGAACCTCTTTAAATCCACTATCGGCGTATGTATCATAAATTATGGTAACATTGCAATATCAGCAGGATTTAATTCTTCATTTTTTTATGTGAAAATTACGAAGTTCCAGGGTTTTGTTATAAACATGTCTCAACACCTTATCGCTGTGTATCCAGCTAACCATAGTAACTTCACTTGTTTGCTTGTCACATGGAAAGTTAGGTAAGATCCACCTGACAATGTAAGTTGAATAAGATGTTTGGATTCCAAAATAACTACAAACTAGTCTTCGCGCTCATGTCTTAGTATACGTGTAACGTTATTTTCAGGAATTATGTCCGGCTTCCAAACATATTCAAGGTCTGCAAATATTTCGGAAATGTTTGGTAGTTATTCTGAGTTCCATCCCAGGCGCTTGTCCGACCATCTGAATATAAACCACCCAGCAATTGTAATGGGCTGGTGTTTTGATTCAGAGGAGAATTCAAATTTGTAAATTTGAATGCACAAGTGATTATCGTTGGTTTTACATGCGAAGGATGACTTCTGTCCTGTACTTTTTAAATCGTATCTAGTAGAGCTGTGTTGTAGCTATAATGCCTTTGCCATGGGAATACGAACTCGCATACGGGGACGCGTTAATCATTACTTATTCACAGTTCCTTATTCGACATTCGTTATCAACCGATAAAATCGGTTGATAACGAATGTCGAATAAGGAACTCGGAATAAGTGACGGTTGTCAGGTCCGTCAAACACACCACACAAAGAAAATAAGAGGGGATCGTGAAACATATTTTATGTCATGCTTCTGTGTTTTATGAAAGACTCCCACATAAATAACAAATTTACCGAAAACACCGCCGCTATCGACATTTCCATAAGACAACGACGATGAGGGATTTTAAGGACTCTTGCCCTTAATACGGTGGTCGATTGTTCTGAGAAATACAAAACAAAACATATATAAAAAAAAGATTTTTTTTTTTGCTTTTAAAACACAACAGCCCTAACGCGCCCACGTACAAAAAGTCTGTTCCATTCTTCAACACAGAACATAAAGACGTTAGTCTCTTTAACTCTCTCTTGGTAAAAGGGAAAATATCCTGGTTATTCGTAACCGATCTAATTGCGGGTTCCGGATGTGTTGAATTCGTAATGCTGGCAGCGACCCTGTCTCGGTGAAAAACTAAATCCCTCATTGAAGTAAATATTGAGCACTTCATTGGTATATTAACCTCAAATGAGTTAGTTACCTCCTATCATCTGGCTTTTTGTAACCAGGGACGTGGTTAGAGGTGTCCGATTGAGGAGGTGTAGGGTAGTGAATTTCCAACTAGGGGGAGGGACCGGGAGGGTCTAACTCTCTCCAGGTCCCTCCCCCTAGTTGGAAACTCACCACCCAGAAAATGTTTGAAAATGAAGCCATGAAAGGGGCATAAAATTGATTCTAGTAACTGAAATGCCAACTCATTTATAATAGAATTATCAGGTTGTTATTATTATTTGGTATTACTCTGGAGTTGAATATGTGCTAAATAAATGCTCAAGCTGAGAACTTTGAGCATTCACACTTCCCTAACATTAAATCAGATCTTATGCAGGCATGATCAATTTTCGATGTTTCATCATTTTGTTACTGTGAATGATGGAACTAGATGGTGTCACTTGTGTGCAAAGCACACTATAGTGTATCCCCGCATTTGAATCCTTGACTTTGTATGAATGCTTGATACAAAGATGAAATGTATTATATGACACACTAAAATCATATTGAGTGGCACAGGTGACACAGGTTCGTGCGCACCTGCAGACTCCACTGCAACATTTGGGCATGGTTTTTAGCGTTTCGAATTACATACATGTACCCTGGGAGCCTTTCGCCGGAAACGGTCTAAGAAAACATGAAAGTGGCAACGGTGGCATCCAAAAAATCCGAAACATTCGTGCACATCTACAGACCCTACTGCAACTTTTGAGCATAGTTTTAGCATTTCAAATTGCATACTCTGGGAGCTTTTCGCCGGAAATGATCTAAGAAAACATGAAAGAAAAACGGTGGCACCGCCACGTGGCATCTGAAAAATCTGAAACCTTTGTACGCATCTACAGACCTTACTGCAACATTTGAGCATGCGTTTAGCATTTTGAATTGAGTATGGTATTAGCATTTCGAATTACATACCCTAGGAGCCTTTCGCCAGAAACGGTCTAAGAAAACGCGAAAGTGGCAATGGTGACACAGCCACGTGGCACCTGAAAAATCGGAAACCTTCGTGCACATCTACAGACCCTACTGCAACATTTGAGCATGGTTTTAACATTTCGAATTACATACCCTAGGAGCCTTTCGCCGGAAACGGTCTAAGAAAACACGAAAGTGGCAATGGTGGCACAGCCACGTGGCACCTGAAAAATCCAAAATCTTTGTGCACATCTACAGATCCTACTGCAACATTTGGGCATGGTTTTACCATTTCGAAATACATACTGTAGGAGCCTTTCGCCGGAAATGGTCTAAGAGAACATGAAAGAGGCAACAGTAGCACAGCCACGTGGCACCCAAAAAATCCAAAACCTTCGTGCGCATCTACAGACCCCACTGCAACATTTGAGCATGGTTTTTGAGTTTCGAATTACATACCCTAGGAGCCTTCCACCGGAAACTGTCTAAGAAAACACAAAAGTGGCAACGGTGGCACAGCCACGTGGCACCTGGAAAATCCGAAACCTTCGTGCGCATCTACAGACCCCACTGCAACATTTGAGCATGGTTTTAGCATTTCGAATTACATACCCTAGGAGCCTTTCGCCAGAAACGGTCTAAGAAAACGCGAAAGTGGCAATGGTGACACAGCCACGTGGCACCTGAAAAATCGGAAACCTTCGTGCACATCTACAGACCCTACTGCAACATTTGAGCATGGTTTTAACATTTCGAATTACATACCCTAGGAGCCTTTCGCCGGAAACGGTCTAAGAAAACACGAAAGTGGCAACGGTGGCACAGCCACGTGGCACCTGAAAAATCCGAAACCTTCGTGCACATCTACAGATCCTACTGCAACATCTGAGCGTGCTTTTAGCATTTCGAATTACATACCCTAGGAGCCTTTCGCCGGAAACGGTCTAAGAAAACACGAAAGTGGCTACGGTGGCACAGTCACGTGGCACCCGAAAATCTGAAACCTTCGTGTGCATCTATAGACCCTACTGCAACATATGAGCATGGTTTTAGCATTTCGAATTACATAACCTACGAGCCTTTCGCCGGAAACGGTTCAAGAAAACACAAAAGTGGCTACAGTGGCACAGCCACGTGGCACCCGAAAAATCCGAAACCTTCCTGCGCATCTAAAGCCCCTACTGCAACTTCTGAGCATGGATCTAGCGTTTCGAATTACATATCCTACGAGCCTTTTGCCGGAAACGGTCTAAGAAAACACAAAAGTGGCTACGGTGGCACAGCCACGTGGCACCCGAAAAATCCGAAACCTTCCTACATATCTACAGATCATTTAGCAACACCCTAGTGTAATTTTAGAACTCCGAATTACATAGGTTGGGACTATTCAGCAAAAAAGTGAAAAAAATAACGCATTTTTTAAGTGGCTTCACAGAAGCCACCTGGTGGCACAAAAATTTAAAAGTTGTATTTTTGGGTTGCACAGACCCTATCGAACAACTGTAGAAAGTTACAGCGTTTCGAATTACAAAACCGGACGTACGGAAGTACGGACGTACGGCCGTACGTCCGTACGGACGGAGATCATGACAATATCCCCGCATTTTTTAAAATGCGGGGATAATTAACTCAGGATAACGATTTTACATGTTGCGATTTTCTAGAAGTGCATTTGGAGGATTTTTTTTTATTACGATAAGTAAACGTACTATAGAAATCTCGTACCGATTGACATCATGCATACTTACATGTATGAAGCTAGATATTGCGTGCACTGTAGTTGTAAATAGTAACAGTTGCAATTTTTGCCGTTTTGAAACCAAGTTGGAATTCTGGGAAGTAAAGGAGACATCAGCATCGCCAAAGAAGCTCTGAAGTCCAGAAAGATGGAATTTCCAACTACACGTGACTTGCCCTCCGAATTTCCAACGATAGGAAATTTTGGCCAGGATTGGGGGGGGGGAACCCCTCCCCCCCCCCCCCACACACACACCTCCCCTGGCGCCACGTGCGTGTTTGTAACCGACTTAGATGCTGTGTCTAATTATTAACTCTTACTGGACAACACGCAGTTTCCGATGATAAATTGTGTCTCGGATGGACGCTTTCCTGTAGCCGCGAGGGACCTCCTATGTAAAAGCGAATCGTTTGTATATATGTACTGTATAATAATTGTTTTGACCTGCGACATTAAGAGATGCTCGATAAAAACGCAAACGTTCCCAATGGCTTGATAATAAAACTGGACGAAACGTGAGAAACATGCCTCGCTTTTGCCGTCTTCTACCAGTTTGAATTCATGGTTTACTCAGAAAATGTTACATCCTTAAATTCTAATGAATTAATTTAAGTATGTATACGTATTATATTTTTATATACATTTTATATTTTTACACAAATTGTGAGCGTGTTTCAAAACCCCAGCTTTAGCAAACAGAATGAATAAATCTTGGGCTGAACATAACACCCCCACCCAAAGAATATTGAAGAAAATATATTTTGAAAATACATTCTAACCTCTAACGAATAACTTCATCTGCATTCTAAAGGTTGAAGAATCAGCAAAAAGCATGTTCCTGAGAAGGGTAATTCCATTATGTCACGAATCAAGGAGTTCTATACATCCTATGCTTGTCTGCCTTACAAGTTACATTGTTTCCGATTCGAATGAGAAATGTTTTGTTTAACTATTAAACAGAACCACCCCCGCCCCCTCCTCCAAGAAACTACACCAAAGAAATCGGTCCAAAAAATACTAAGCAAGATGACGACGGCACACAGATGAAATGGCAGTGATACCTCCTTATTCCAAAATGCTTACAGCAGTAACTGTTATTGTAAAATGTTATCGAACAAATGATAACAATAATAACAAAAAAATGTTCTGTTAAATAAACACTACATTAGTAACTGCTAATTAGTTGTTAATCCAACAATGCTAAACATACTCATGCATTCTTGAAATTGTTATTAGTTAACAATGTACGCTAGAAGTTTGACACAATAAAATTGTCCTTATGGTTTCCTTAGTAAAGTCAAAGATGTCCTTGATTAGATTAAACACATTTTGTTTGCAAACAAGAAAGCAAAGAGATTGGAGGACAAGTGCTCAACACTTAGCTAAGCCTCCTCTCCATTACATTAACAATCCAGTATGTTATGATAGCAGTTAATAATGTCCAAAAATAATAATGTTTTTTGCTGATTAAAAAGAGAAAAGGAAAAGAACAAAGGCATTAACGAACAAATGTGTAGCAGAAAGATAAGGCAAAAGCGAAGGGGAAAGGGCTCTAGTTGATTTAGATAAGTTGATTAAATAATTGGTGCATAAAACTTTCCACTAAGCTAGGTCAAGTTTGTAAGGGTTGGGCTGGCTAGGGGGCGCATACACACTCTCACAGACTCACACCCACACAAAACTCACTCTAACACACACACATATGCACATACTTACACACTCACATACATCTAGATCTTCTTCTATTCCGGCTGTGGCTCAGACAGGTCAGGCTGACACAAAGAGCAAAGTGCAACAGCATAAATCGAAGCTGGTTAGACACCCTTTAAGTCCAGAAGAAACGCAATTAGTAGAACTCAAGTTATCCCTGACAAAGTTTGGATAACGTTCATGACTGCAGAAACAGGACCACATCCACCTAGGTCTGTCGAGCTTCGTGAGTTGGACTAAGCTTAGTGTTCCTTAACCACATAGAGAAGTACCGAAAATTATATATTTATACAATAATTTAAAAACGGTTTGAATGGCGAATTAATCTTTAGACATTTTTTAACAAACATGCGTTTTCATCATTACTCAGGCTGGCAACGCCAAACAACAGCTGGGAATTATCTCTAATGTGGCACGGTCGAATGCTCTCGAATAATTCATTTCTGATCGCGTTATACTTAAGACATGTCATAAAAAAGTGATGAGCGTCTTCAACGGTTTCCCCGCATGAGCACGAGGATGTTTCCGATATATGGTTCTTGAACTTGGGTGCATTGAGATCACAACATTCATTTCGAATCATGCAGTGAAGAATGTTCAGTTTTCTTCTACCCACATTAAAATGTGTGGGAGGTTTATAAATTGGAGGTCCTAACTTCTTTTTGAATTCGAGCACTGAAGTAGAATTCTTTACTCTCTCGGGTAGGATGTTCCAGGTATCAGCACAAGACGGGATGAAGGATTGCTTCAAAAGTTCAGTTCGTGTCCTAGTGGGTACAACATTTGTAGCCCCCTGAGGTTGTATGGGGAAATTTCATTAAATCGCGGAGGTAACAGTTCAACAAGGTAATCGGGAGCAGAGCCACTTACAATTCGATAAAATAGGCACATCTTTTGGGCATATCGTCTGCTTTTGAGACTCTGCCAACCAAGTTCAAACAACAAATTTTGACGTGAAACGGACCTAGTCACCCCACTAACAATTCGAGCTGCATCGTAATGAATGTCATCAAGACGTCTCAGCAGATATGCGCTTGCGCATCCCCACACTGGACTTGAATATTCCAGAATAGGCAAGATGAAAGATATATACATGCGTTTTTCTGTTAAGGGTATATTTTAGTTTTCTGAGCTGTGACAGTCTAGCACTCGCTATTTTAGAGATAATGCCGATATGGTGATCCCAGGACAGGTTACCCTGTAAGGTTAGTCCCAAATGTTTGTGTGTTCCAGCGTATGTCAGAACGGTGTTCGAAAACACGATATCTGGACAGGAAACATCTCTCTAAAGGGTCAATTTAACCAGGTTTGTTTTATCGGGATTAAACCTAACAAGCCAGTTATCAGCCCATAGGTTTATCTGATTTAGATCTCGGATCATGACGTTAGTTACTTCAGTTGCAGAAGATGCACTTTTGCTGAGGAACGTGTCATCAGCAAAAAGTTTTGCGAGAGAGTCCAGATTGTCTGCTATATCGTTGATATACACCAAAAACAGGAATGGACCAAGCACTGAACCCTGTGGGACACCTGCTTCAATAGTTCCGTAGTCGGAGTAACATTGGTTCACTAAAACACGTTGTTTTCTATTAGATAAATAATCAGTGAACCAACTTAGCAAGGTGCCAGATATTCCATAATATTCAAGTTTGAATACCAGTCCCCGGTGCCACACTCGATCAAAAGCTTTAGAAATATCACAAAACACACCACACGTAAACTGTCTTGAATCAACGGCGCTACAAAGATTGTGATATACTTCGATTAGTTGGAAAACTGTACTATTTTCAGGAAGGAAACCAGATTGGTACTTATAAAATAAGTCATTCTCAACAAAATGAGTGAGTGCGTATTTGAAAACTACTCTTTCCACAACTTTGCCAACACATGATAGGAGGGATATTGGTCTGTAATTGTTGGCATCGAATCGATTATCTTTTTTAAATATTGGAGTTAAATCTGCTAATTTCCAGTCACTTGGATAAGTGCCATATGACAAGGATTTTCTAAACTGTAAAAACAGGGGCAAACATATTGTATTTTGGGTTTCTCTCAAGAGTCTATGGCTTATGTCTTCATGCCCACTGGCTTTTTTGACAGGTAGTGTCTTTATGATATTCACTGTATCTATTTCCGTGAATTCAATATCCGTTAACATATTATCACATCTAGTCGCGAAAGGGGGTAGATTTTTACTATGACTGTCCAATTTGCTGTTCTTTAAGAATATGTTATTGAGGAGCTCCGCTTTCTCCTTGTCGTCATCGACAACTTTCAGTCCCACTTCACTAGTATATTGTAGTGAGGGAATACCTGAGTTGTTTGTTTTGAAATTATTAAGAAATTTCTTCACTACGTGCCAGAACTGGTTGGAATTGGTGTTGACAGATAGGGACTCATCTACTTTATCAAGAAAATTTTTTTCGCTTTTCGCTGTTTTTTTCATATTGTTAACCTTATTTCTAAGAGACTTGTACTTTTCCCAAAGGGAAGTGGTCTTGAATTTTAATACTAAGCTTCCTGCTCTATCCCCTTGGCGGATTATATTTCTAAGATTATTGTCAAACCAAGGTTTATCATTTTTTTCTTAGTGTTACTTTATGTCAGAGTATGCAGGATTGCGCTGGTTCCGAAAGTTTACATCGAAAATTTGTAACTGATTCATTGATATTGTCTGGTTCACAGATAAGAGTTTCCCAATCTGTGTCGTGTATCATGTTGTTTAGTCTACCAAAATTGGCTTTGTTGTAGTTCCAAACATATCTTATACCACAGTGTGTTCGGGGCGGGTTTCGTTTAAGATTATAAATGTGGCTTTGTGATCGGAAAGTTCAAAATCTATGGTACCGGAGAATATTTCGACAATGGTGCCACTTATAATAATTGGATCAAGGAGTGTTTGGCTTCTCGGTGTGACTCGGGTCGGGGTTTTTATGACATTTTTCATGTTTAAACTTATTAGCATATTATATAGAGGGCCGCTGCACTTTAGTAGGTGGCTGTTAAGATCACCTACAATCATTACCGAAGAATTCAAAGCTAAGGCTCGTTCTGTTTTCTCATGGAGATTTTCCCAATAGTTTACGGAACAAACGTTCTCTGACCTGTACGTTACACATAGGATAAGACGCGATTTTGTGCCAACTTCGAACCATAAAATGTCGTCATCAAACCGAAGGCTAGGTAAAGATTTGAAAAACGGGTGGTCGGAAAAGTAAACTGCGATACCCCCACCAAACTGATTTCTGTCGTGTCTAACTGGTGGTTGAAAACCTGAGATGCGAATATCGTCATCGCTGACTGACGTGTCAAGGTGGGTTTCCGTAACACAGAGAATATCATACTCATCTAATATGTCGTTTTATGCGTCAGTTTTATTTCGGATACTTTGTATATTATAATGGAGTACAGACAATGAGTGAGGAGGGAGTTCACCATCGGTTGAGTAGGGGTCCGGGTTTTCTTCTACATCCCCAGACAGGAGGACTAGAAGCTTCATAGCAAACATAATCCCAATCAAACAAATTGCGACTTCTCTACCTGATACGCCCCTGACACGGAAAGCAAAATGCCAATTTGTGCTTTGCTTTGTGTGACTCTTACAATAAACAGCATTATAAAAATAGACCCACGGTAATACGGTATTGAGTTGGATCAACCGCCATGGCAAATCACTGAAAGATATAACGTGAGGGAAGATGTTCTTGATAACTGTATTATATCGTTTCATCGTTGTCATTTGCCCAGATTCCCTTTTAATAATAGAATTTTGTAAAGTAATTGCAATAAAATATATATAATAAGAAAAAAAATTTAAAATAATAATAATATAATATATTACATTTGAAAGTAATAGACCTTAGTCCTGTCGATATATAGATTAACTTAATAAAGAGGTGTGAATGTCTGTGTTATATTTGTCCATATTAACACTTTCAATTTGGTATGCATAATTTTGTATGAAGAAAGAAACTGGAAGTTGGCGAGCAGACGACATGGTGGACAATAAATCGGCTGTGATGATCAGTATTAAATTAATCCTACAGCTCTCTAGGCTTGTAGGATTAAATTATTTCTGAAGCACCCTATAATGCAGAATAAATTTGTATTGTATGTGACGATGTCATCCAGGGTGCCGGTGTTGAAGTAATTAAACCATTTATATTACAAACTATTTATCCAATGTTAGAAACAAAAAAAATCTGACCATTTGGTCTCGACCTTCGGCATAGTTCATGGCAAACAAAATACAAAGGTGTCTAATCTGCATTATTTCATCCATCATCCCAAATAATGTACGCCTCTGCAATTAAAGGTGATCTCTACAATCAAGTGCCCGAGTAGATGATTTCGTACGATAGCTATCTCAAATCACTTGGTGAACTGGCGTTTATTAATAATAATACCTAATGGAACTATTACTAAAGTTGAAAGAACAATCTTCAAATGCCACAGTAGGCCGATAGGCCACCAGTTAACCCTTTACCCAACGCAGACGATATCAAAATTTATTATTTTAAATATAATTTTTTTTAATTTTTCAAAAAAATTCAACAAAACCATATCACGACGAGCTCGTTCCAACGAGGGGTTACATGATATGGTTTTGTTGAAATATTTCGAAAAATTTAATTTTTTCAACTGCACAATTTGCATATTACGCGGGCGGATGCGGGCGATTCGTTAGGTAAAGGGTCAAATGCTATTAGGAATCCGACGGTTTTATGGGTTGTTGGTTTACCCACTTCTCATGGAGTTTGCGCGCAGACTATCATTGATTTATTGTGATGTCCTTTTACTCATAAAGATTAACATATATTATCTCGTGCTCCAGTTTGGAACTCCCTGTATAGATATTCCAATCAATAAGTATTTAATTCGCATTGAAAACATGAAAATATTAACACAATTACTGAAACTACGTGGCATAATCAGAAAACTACAGTTGTGGTGAGCCTCTATTCATCATTATTGAGTAAACAACCCTGTCCTATCTAACAGTAGTGTGCTGTCATCAAATATTTCATCAAATCAAGTCTCAATTGAAAAATATTTGCTGCGAGATTCAGAGAAAATGAACGTTTATGTTATTTTAGATTCCATGGGATGGTTCGCTTTTCCGCCCAACTAAAATATTCCAGCCAGTCGAATCGATAAATACGCGATGGGCTGTTTCGACTGCAGACTCGCCGGTAAAAAAAACAATCAAATACTTAGGTTTTTTCTTTAACGTTTTTCATCAGAGATCCGTACTCTTTTCCAGAATTTGATTTTTCCCTGTTACCCTCTTTACAAAGTTCCTTTTCCGAGCACATATATCCCCCCCCCCCCCCCCCCCCCCGTCCTACTTTTCTTAAACCATTTCCATTTTCCTGCTTTTGCTTTATAGCTGAAACAGTTTTCTTGTCTAATTATCATCATTTTTGTTATCTCCATCTGTTTTTCTCTATCGGATAATTATGTTTATCTACAGCCTCTACTTGTTGCGAAAACCTTCTCCGTTGTACGTTAATGTTGTCTTTTCAGTCTGTTAATACTTTCTATCAGTTGATGTTGAGATGATATCCATGTACAAAATGGTTGAAGTGCTGGTACCAGCCTTCCCTATTGAAGACTTAATCGTACCCGTAAGACACAAACCATTAGTACGAGCCCAAAACTACGGCTACAACAAGAACATTGCAGAAAAGTTGGTTCGGAACAACTCAAAATCATACCGAGTACCAGCAAACAAAACTGAGCAGCACAAACATTCATTCTTTGTTAAGTCGGTGATTTACTTCAAGAAGCTCGGTGAAAATACCATCCGCGCAGCATCATTGAACCAGTTCTAAAGTGCCATTGATGAAGAAACATATACAAAGTAGCGCACGCCCATACCCATTGCATAAAAGCATACATTGATTCTTCGACGTGTCCACATCTCAGATTTGCAGTAATTGATAGGTGGTAATTGACTACTCTTAATAGTTACATTGGAATTCCCAGATAAATTAAACGGAACCCTGTTCGCTGTGGGCATCCTGTCCTCTCACACTTGGACCCTCCAAGAGAAGTGCAGGCAAGCTCGTCCATCTAACGTGGAATTCAAGACTTCAGAAGAACAACCAGCTCCTTCGGGGAAAGGTAGCACCTTTTGTGAGAGGACCTCCTCTTGATGTCCGACGCTTGGTGGAGTTCCTATGAAATAAAGAAAAAGAAAGTAGAGAAGATTAAGTAATGCTGAAACTAGTGAGGATGAAACAGATATAGAATCTGGTTCTTCGAAACCTACCTCTTCAAACTACCCCCCCCCCCCCCCCCCCCACCCACCACACACACACTTTTGAGCAAGCTGATGACATATCTTCTGTCACCCGAAGAATGATCGAGGCAGTGAATGCAAACACCAGAAAGGAGGATGAGTGCTGCAGAGTAACTCTAAAGAGGCCATGACACGATGCCAACAGAGAAGACAAACTGCTGAGAGGAGTGGAGAGGTCTGGACTTTGCGCTAAAAGTACGTTTCGCAGGAAGATAAATTAGGACAGTTCGCCGAACCTTTGGACATGTCGCCGTGAAAAGCTGGACAGTTCGTCGGGATTTTGGACGTTTCGCCGGAACTTTGGACGTTTCGCAGAAAAAAGACTAGTCGCCGGAAAATATCAGACAGTTCGCCTAAAGTAATTTTTTCGTTGAAATGTCTTATATTTTTGGTGAAATATTTATCGGGTTGATTTATTTTTGCGTTTAATCGATGGTTCCAACCGTCTGTATCATTGTTCGTGGTACGAACGTGTTGGTCGAATATAGACCAAGAGTCTATTGGAAATATTGAATTATTTAACTAAAGCGATTCAATGTCGGTTAACAATGTAAATAACTGAAGCACCATCAGGGCTGAACGTACTTGCAGCTTTCAATGTTTCAAATATCTGTTGAATGTGATAAGCAGGTAAAAATGGTAAACACAATAAACGTCTAATAAAACTGTACGTACAGTACGTGGAGAGTGTATTATCACTAAATCACCCGCAGAGTGGAGATTCCACCCGATGAATAATTGCAATTTTGTTGCAAAGCATAACCAGCACCAGCAAAGTTTCAGCCAATGGACCTCCGGGTTAAACCCGGAGGTCCATTGGCTGAAACATTGCTTGTATTTTTGTTGATATGTACAAAATTTGAAAGTTATAGCCTGGGTGATAACTCCACTCCGCGGGTGATTTAGTTACAATCCACTCTCCACGTACTGTATTTGACCGTTTTTATATACCGTTCTGTTAAACCACATTGCTGTACATTCTCCACACTGCCTGTGTTTATAAGAATATTACTATGCTGACTTCGATTAGATAGATAAATAAGTAAATACATAAATAAATATATCAATAAATTGAACTGTCTTTTCCGGCGAAGTGTACTTTCGGCGAAAAGTCTAGGATCCGGAGTGGAGAACCACTCTCCCCCTATCGCTAGTCCGACCGCGCCAACAAAGCCACCGGCCAGGAAAAAGAACGCACACAAAGAGGTGGAGGTAGGCGTGGAGGTTAGTGTGGCGGAGTGCAAGACTGCGAACCGGTCCAGTGGGAACAGAGGTGGTAACAGGGGTAGTAGGACAGGAAAGAGGCAGTTGGTGGTTGCAGGGAGTTGTATAGTGCGGGGGTAGATAGGGTGGTGTGTGGGCCCAACAGTGTCAACAGGACCAATTTGTGCTTTCCGGGGGCTAGGGTGGAGGACCTAAGGGACAGAATGGGTGGATTAGTAAAGGGGACAGACCCAGACCCAATGGTTGTTGTACACAACATCAGGGAGAGGAAATCAGTTCAGCTTATTGAGACATAAAAGGACTTAATAACTCAACTGATGCCAAGAATGCACAGGTAGTGGTTTCTGGGCTTCTCCCAGTACTAGGTGGCGGGGGCGAGTGTAATTCGCGGATCATTGGGGTCAACGAGGAATTGGGGAAGTATTGTAAGGAACTTGGGATACCTTTTGTAGACCATTGGGGATCATTTTGGGGCAGAAGGACCTATATGGAAGGAATGGTCTCCATCTTAGCCCAAGGGGTACAGAGGTGTTAGGAAGAAATATGTTGCAGGTTGTTGGTCCTTTTTTGGTATAGGGAGGGGAGGGGGGAACAGAGAAGGGGGGAATGAACACGGGAAATGTGTTATGAACCACAGCTGTAAAAAATGGGATAAGGGGGATAAGGAAAAGGGACCAAAAATCCACTTCAGTAGGAATAGCATCCCAAGGAAAGCACAGGTACACAAAATAGGATATACAAACATACAGGGACTAGATAATAATGGGACCAGTAGGCGGAAGCCAATGAATCTTGATACCCTGAAAGTGGGTTATAGCAACATCCAGGGTCTCCACCGGAAAGTAAGTGAAATTGCTACATTGATCGAGGCAGAGGAGTTTAACGTCATGGGCTTAAGCGAAACGTGGGTAAGACACGAGGAACGGGTAGACCAAGTAAGGGGGTGCGTGTGGATATGTGTAGGGGCCAGAAAAAAGGGGGAGGGGTAGGCATGTACATTAAAGAGGATTTAAAACCGTCGCTGATCACAGACCTGTAAGATGTCAGCACCTCGGCTTAGGTATCGAAAGAAATTGGATGGGTAAGGATTAATCTGGGAAACAAAAGTATTGCCCTTGGGATTGTGTACTGTGCGGTGGAGGGATCCAAATCCGAGTGAAATGACTCGATATACTCAACACTAAGGTCCAGTATCACAGAACTACAAAACAAGGGGCTCGGTATAATTCTGATGGGTGACTTTAATGGACACATAGGTGATAACGAAGAAGGCATAGAGGGTGGGGACAAGAAAGTCAACAGGAATGGAAGGAAGCTGTTGAACTTCACAAACGAGCTCGGTCTGAAGATTCTGAACAGGGACGCGAGGTGTAAGGGGAAATGGACCTGGGAGAGGAACGACAGAAAATAAATAATCCACTACATTCTCACAGATATTAATTTATGGAGGGATGTGATAGGGGTAAAAGTGGATAATGAGGGTAAAATGGAGGTGGATAGTGATCACAACCTGATTACAGTGACGATCAGGGCCAAAAATCTAGTAAAAAGCAAAGGAAGCTTTAAGGAGATTTGGGAACTCAAAAAGGATGCTGACTGGGCGAAATTCAATGAAAAACTGAAACCAACGCTTGCAACCGTACCCAAGGGGGGGGGGGGGCAGTGTCCAGAAGATGTCCGACGCCATAGTTGCGAGCCTAGTGGAGGCAGGGAAGGAAAGTTTAGGAAAGATCAGGGTGCCAACACGGGAACTTGGGTACAGAGTGAATGGAGGACTGAAAAGGGCCATAAAGGGTAGAAAAGCTAAATGTGCTGCATACAGGAGAAGTAGAAAACTTAAGGGGGGGGGGGGGGCGGACAGCAACGAGGCCACAGTAGCAAAGGAAGAATACCAACAAACACGAAATGAAGTAAATAAGATTAAAGACGATAATCGGAGAGTGCGAAATAGCAGTCTTATTGGGACGATAAGAACGACAGGGGGGTCGAGTTCGAACGTATTTTGGAAATGGGTGAATAAACATAACAAAGGAAGTAACCCACAGAGTATTAAAGTAGATGGCAGAGTTACAGACGAGAAAGATCAAGCCGCATCAGAACTAGTCAAGCACTGGGAAAGGGTAAACGATAAGCGATGGGGCTTGGGGAGCCCACCTGAGTGTCCGAATCAGGTCGAGGAAAATCTACCGAACTTCGTGTGCAGCGAAATTAAAACGGAGGAGGTGCGAAAGATGATCTAAAAATTAAGGAATGGAAAAGCTGGAGGAGTGGGTGAAATTCCTAACGAGTTTATCAAAAAAGGGGGAGAGGAATTCGTGAAAAGCCTAACTGCCCTATTCAATCTATCCATAGAAAATCAAGAGGTCCCAAAGGAGTGGAGAGAAAGCAAAGTGACATTTATTCACAAAAAGGGGGAAAAAGACGTTTTGGATAACTATCGAGGGATCTCTGTCAGTAGCAACATTGGAAAAGTGTTCTGTAAAGTCCTGTATGGGAGACTAGAGGGGTGATTGAAGAGAAGGTTTTTTTGGGAGAAATCCAGAATGGCTTCAGGAAGGGAAGGAGAGTGACTGACCATCTTTTCGCGCTATCCCAAAATGATAGAATCTGCGAAAGCAAAAAAGAAAAAGATGTTTATGGCCTTTTTGGATGTCAAAAAGGCATACGATAGAGTATGGAGGGAGGGTATGTGGCGCAAGCTGGAGGCTCTGGGCTTAGGAGGCGAGTTTGTTGGAATTATGAAAGCATTATATAAAGATGTACGGAGTGAACTTAGCCTTGGAAACATTACAACAAAACAAGTGCCTATGGAGATAGGCCTAAAACTGGGGTGTATCCTTTCGCCAATTCTGTTTGCATTGTACATCAAAGATTTAGGAGATGAACTCCTGCATAGCGCCGAGGGGGTAACAGTTGGGGACTTGAAGATCCCAGGGCTATTGTTTGCAGACGATATGTTGCTAGTGTCAGAAAGCGAAGAGGGGCTAACGAAAATGCTGGGAATTGTTGGGAAATATGGGATCAAATGGAGACTCGAACTTAATGAAAGCAAGAGCGAAGTTATACCTGTGGGCCGCAAAGTGGACCCCACTCGAAGGTGGAGAGTGGGTGAGTTCTGCATTCCGGAAGATAGCAGCAAACTTCTCAGTGTAGGAGAGATAGGTGATGACGAGTATTTGGGGGTAAATATAAACATTACAGGAAGAGGCATCTATCGAAACCACACAAATAAATTGATTCTGAAGGGGAAGCGAATCCTTAACCATATGAAACTTATAGGGAGAAACAGTTTCAATAAGGTTTTCGTGGGAAAAAATCATTTGGGAAATGGTGGATCTGCCAAGTATAACCATACGGTACGGATGTGGTACCCCTAAACCAGACGGCCGTAAACAGCTTGGAAATCCTGCAGGACGATGCAGGCCGATGGAAAAGGGGTCGACTAATGCCGGAGCGCTAGAAGCAATCAGGGGTGAGCTTGGGCGGATGAGGATCAAGGACAGGATAGACCTGTTGAAATTCGGTTATCTTCATTATTTGGTAAATCTCCCCGACAGCCGATGGTGTAAATTAATGTTCCCGAGAATTCTCAACTCAAATATCAAGACGGGGTGGGTGGTACAAGTGAGGGAGCTAGTAGAGAACTTCTCATTGGAGATCTCGGGCCTGGACGTTGGTGCAAACCAGGGTAAAAAATCGTCAGAGAAAGGGTCATGGATGATTGTAACCGTAATTGGCGAGAGGGGGTCAAATCAAAGAGGTCTTTGGGTGGCCTGTGTGATAAGAAGAAGGCAGGTTTTGAAGAGTACCTTGGGGGGTCACTTTTGTTCAAGCTGAGGTCGCGATCCCTGGAGCTGAGGGGAAACATTGGGAAAAACAGTGAAGAAGAGTGCCAGATGTGTAATTTGGGCATGGTGGAGACCCTGGAACACTTTCTTCGAGAATGCCCAAAGTACCAGTCTAATAGAATAAGATTCACTGGGAGTATAATGGGGAAGTGGGATGATTGGGAAGAATTGGGAAGAATGGGGCAAAGGATGCCATCAAGCAGTTCGTCTCCGAGTGTTGGGAGGAGAGGAGAAGCGTGGGAATAGGGAGTCATTTAGGAGTACAGGGGTAACCAAGGCCGGTATCTGGACAACTCGGCACCTGGTCAAGTCGGCACCAGCTAATTTGGACAACTCGGCACCTAGGATTGGACAAGTCGGCACCTGATGTTGGACAACTCGGCACTTGGTGTTGGACAGGTCGGCACCTCTAATATTACTAGTCGGCATTTGAGAAGTTTTGATTTGATGATTAGTTTTGTAAACTGCTATCGATACATTCTTAGTCGGCATTTTTCAAGTAAAGATAAGTATTGATCACTGATTAGTTCTGTTCATATGTGTTTCGGCGAGCCCTTGATGTTTGTTGTTGTTTTTGCAATGACCTCATCAAGAAGAGGATATAAATATGCTGATTGGCATAGCATTTTCATCATTTCCATAATGTCTTCAGACTTATGTATTGATTGTAATTCCGTGGTTCGTCCACGTCAGCAAGCATTAAATTGCGATGGTTGCAATCGGTGGCAACACCGAACTTGCAACACTGGTGTAACGCAGCAGCAGTACAGAGATGCCATAAGAGACCGCGTCGACATCGACTGGATGTGTGGCCCATGCCTTGGTCCAAATGAGGATACTGAATCAAGAACTCAAAACGAGGTAGGTCTATGCTTTGATGTATTTAAATAATACCCCCCCCCCCCCCCAAAAAAAAAAAAGTTCGGTAACATCCTTTTAATTTTTCTGCAAGTCGCGAAAGGTCCATCTTTCTATTATCTTTTCGAAATTTTATCAATATGAGCTCTCTCTCTCTCTCTCTCTCTCTCTCTATCAATCTATCTATCTATCTATCTCTCAATAAATTCGTCTTACTCTTTTATTTACAGGTGATGAGTACCACAGAGATAGCGGAGATCACCGATGACCCTCCAGCTCATACTCAGGGAAATGACGCAACTTTTGTCATCAGTCACTCCTTTGAAACAGCTACAGAGGCAATGGAACGGACAGCAGAATCATTCAACATCAGCAACACATTTTTATAACGTCTTCACAAGTGCCGAGTTGACTAACACGAAGTGCCGACCTATCCAAATGTAAGTGCCGAGTTGTCCAATGCAGGTGCCGAGTTGTCCAATGCAGGTGCCGACTTGTCCAGGTGTCGACTTGTCCAGGTGCCGAGATGTCCAGCATTCACCAAGGCCTTCTTGCCCGAGAACCACGACAAATCAGCGGCTGGCCAAAGTGTATTATTATAAACCCAGCCATCCAGACGCCGCTAAAACACCCCCCCCCCCCCCCCCCCAAGTTTTGCCGCCTTTGCACTCAATGATGTGTTAGACACCAATAGAACCGAACACCGTCACCAGGGTCGGAAATGGTTGTACAACCCCACACCCGTCCCTGCTCGCCTTCGGCACGCTGAAACAATTCTCTCGTCGATCTGTCGAGGTACAGATACAGACACAATTTGCAGTGTATTGAAGTCAAACACAGTTTCCAATTTTGCCAGTGCTGTGTCTATAATCCTTGTCCTGTTAACGATACGATCAAAGGGAGACAATTGCACTGTCAGTTTAAAAAACAAAAATGACAGACGTTGAAAATAAACTAGCGCACTGGAGTGAAATGAGTTAGTATTGAAAACCAATTGCAGTGCATTGAACATATTTACAGATGTCTACACAACATCCCACCTATCAATCGAATGTTATATTGTAACGTGTGTGATTTTTCTTGATAAAAGTGTACAGAGAACAAGATCAAGTTTGGGCACGCGCTTGGTAGTTCAGAAATCTTCGGTTCAACGATTTACCACATTCAGCACAACACAACAGGTTAACCATTGCAGACTATGGGACCTTACGGCTTCGCTGATGATAACTCAACCATTTTAACACTGTAATTTTCCAGATAATGGTGACAGATCATACATACAGAATAGTTGATATTGTTACTTTCAAATTCAACTGGATCATTTTAGTTTTCTGTAGTTCAGCGATCTGAACTTAGTGGCTACCCCTCTGGCTCTACGTTCAGATTCTTTCCATTCAGTCGTTTAGAAAAATTTCCCATCAAGTTTTTATGGGAACTCAAAACTCGAAAATAGGAATATATATCAAGCTTTCGCCCTTATTACAGCGATGTATTGCAGGGGGAATGGCTCCCCCTTCTTTTTTTACCGGAGGAACGGCGTTCCCCTATAAATTCCATAAACCATCAGAAAAAATGTAACAAAAACGTGAATTCGTAAATATAACTAATAGAAAATTTGATTATAAATTTGTAAACAACAAAAACGTGAGCACACATAAATAATAGAAAAAATTCTTATTTATGTTGGGTAAAGCACAGGTACTCTGCACAAGCTGGGAAATAGAAAGAAAAATGATATTTGATACCATTTTTGAATCGATGCTGACGTGCCCCTATAATGGTATATAAATATTAACAAGGTACACAACTCGCTTTTTGAAAACGATAGCACACATCGCCAGAAATGAATAAATGTGGATCCGAGATTAGTAATTGATAAAGGTATACGGTTAATATTTGAATTTGCCCTCCATAGACAATGAGACCTCGAATTATTTGTAATAAATCGGATAATTGTCACTCATAATCCACATTCCACTGTGCACTATCTTCTACGACTAAATGTTTTTCAGCCTTTTCTGCGACTTCTCCCAGTTATCATGAACAACCCAAGAACACCCAACGGTCGTGTAATACACCACTGTAAAGCTCATTCATTCCCCTTTCCACTGATACCAGATACTATTGGATACGTTGTGTGAATCAAATTTGAGGGGGGGGTATAACGAAGGTGTGTGCTATCGTTTTCGAAAAGCGAGTTGTGTACCTTGTTAATATTTATGTACCATTATAGAGGCATGTCAGCATCCATTCAAAAATGGTATCAAATATCATTTTTCTTTCGATTTCCCAGCTTGTGCTGAGTACCTGTGGGGTAAAGGGTTTAAAACTCCACAAACCCTTCCAAACTTCTAAAAAAAAATGATCAGAAGTGAAGACGTTTTGGCCCAATTTCCAAGACGTTTCGGCCGTTTTCATTCTCTTAACTCTGAGTCTCTGACCATGCACAATTGTTCGATCCACCATTCCAATTCAATTCATATCATATAGCTTCGTCAGATATGACTGTACATGTGTAGCTCCTGAAAATGAGCAGCACATTGCTCATAAACTACATGATATAATCATATAACAATAATCTCAGTCCAAAGTACAGGGCCTCGCCACACTTGTGTTCCGGTATGTGCGTGTCAACTTGATTTTTCAAAAAATCAATAGCTAGAGGAGCAATGCCAGGGTACTCCCAAAACAGTGCGGGAATAGCCAAAATAGCGTTGTTTTGGCTCCGATTTCCAAAAATTTTCCCGGGGAGGCCGGATCCCCACCGACGAGTGGGGAATGCCCCCTCTTGTACTCGCTTCCAGCGCCGCCTTTGGCAGCGGTCATCGCTTCGTGATGATTGCCCCCCCCCCCCCCCCCCCCCCTCCCGAAAATTTATTTACCAATACGTCACTGCCTTATTACCTGCTGCAGTCGATAGTACACATATGTCCTTGCTTTGGGCAGAGTTTATTGATCCAAACTATGTTTTATCCTGTAATTATCATTATTTGAATTCTCACAATGCGTCAACGAATGATTCGATATTGTCCATGTTTTTGTCTAAATATAAAACAATAACCCGGTAATGGCGCCAAAACGAATAGACCTTTTCATCGATTCGGAATCGGAAATTCGATCGCATTGGCGCAGAAGGGATTGATAACCTCCTCTGTGTGAATGCGATCGAGTTTGATAACTACGTTCAGATTCGTCCCATTCAGTTCCAAAGAAAAAGTTCCCATCAAGTTTTTATTTGAACTCAAAACTCAAAAATAGGAATTTTTATCATGCTTTCACCTTATTATCGGCTTCGTTCGATAGTACGCATATTTCCTTGCATTAGGGCTGAGTTTATTGATCCAAACTACATTTTATCCTTTAATTATCGATATCTGAAGACTTGCGAAGCGTCAACGAATGTTTCGCTATCGTCCATGTTTTTGTCTAATTATAAAACCATAAAAAGAATAACCCGGTAATGACGCCCAAAGGAATAGACCGTTTGATCGGTGCGGAATCGGAAACTCGATCGCATTCGCTCATATTAGATTCCAAATACTAATAGGAATAATCATCAAAAATTTAATCAATGAAACACCAGGAACAACCTGATTCTTCATTATTTAAAATTGTGCTGATGAATTTTATTACAGAACAGCCACTGTGGACTGGTCATAGTTCAGCGATATGAACGTAGTGGCTACCCCTCTACATTCAGATTCCTCCCATTCATATCTGTTGTTAATGTCTCCAATAAGTTTTAGTGGGAACTCAAAACATGAAAATAGGAATATATACATGTACTACCGGTATTCAAAAAAAGTATGAGATATCCAAACTGATGTTGATATTTTCAGAAAATGGTATTGGATAGATGTGATTGGACACATCAATATGTTACCAAGTTTAGTGTGGATCATGAATGTAACCGGCCCACAATAACTTCGTGCAGGTTTTTCGCATGATCACAGCAATAACGTCTGTGGGGTACGTTTTGAAATTTTCATTTGTCCTGGACATGCTTATTTGGAGGTCTCATCATTCTTTTCTTGGTATAAACTCGTTCATCAATAGTTTCTGGTTGAAACTAGGGCTGCATGGTATTCAAATTTCAATACCGGTATCGGTATTGAAAAAAATACCTCGATATACTGGTATATCATAGACCAGTTCTGAGGGTGAAAAACTCGGGCGATGTTCTGGGGAACTGAATTCGTAAACAGTTGACAACACAGTTATATTTTGGGCGGTTAACAATTGAATAAAATTTACTGTTCTCTGTACCTTATGTTCAGCTGAACCCACCATCTTTAAGAAAGCACTTTTTTTTTACAAACATGCACAGAGTTATTTTATTTTGATTTAAAATCACATCACAAAGACCACTCAGACATGAGGGAAAACAATAAAGTGCCATGACTTTCTGTTGGAAAAGAATATCCCACAATTCGCCACTGTAGCTGACTGTACATGTGGTGTTTATTTTTCCTTTGTTCATGAATATTAATTAATACAGCTGTATGGAGTGTGAGCATTTCACACCCTGCATTTACCTCTCAATTGTTTAGTTCTTCTTATGACCTATTGTATTTTAAGTGTTGAAAGATATGTTCAGTAGTGTGTTTGCATTAGTAATTAATTTCCATGTGAGCGGCAATTATTAATGTCTGAATGGATTATTATTATGCAGGCTTCCCTTTCCCTTTGTTTCTCTTTCTGTACCATGTACAGTTAAACCTAGAAGTCCTGTCATGAAATGCGCACAAATAGCACGTCGATCTGCGCGTTAATCTACGCATTATGACCATAGCAAGGCTATCAAATTCTGTACATATGGCGTGAGCACAAGCAATATTTCAGCCAATGGACCTCCAGGTAACCCGGAGGTCCATTGGCAGAAACATTGCCTGTGTTTGCTATGAGTAACCAGGAGAACGTGACGTGCTTTGGATGCCATTCGATATGGCAATTGCGCACAACTCTTACGTGCAATTAAGCCAAGTTTAGCACGCAGTTCATGACAGGACTTCTAGTTTTAACTGTATGTTCATACCTCCAAAACTTCGTCTGATGTGATGCGTGGTTAGCACAGTTCTTAAAGCGTTAAGATATAAATACTTTTTATTTTTAATTCATTGTTAATTTCTGGGATAACATCTGTAAAAAAAATATTTGAAGTTACAAAAAAATAGTTAAGTTTTAGGTTGCTGGTTGTCGTTTTAAAACTGGGACGAAAAGTGACAGGGACGTCCAACCCACGCCATCATTGCCATTGAACAGCTTTTTAATAAAAGTTCAAAATGAGAGTGATGATGGAAATGTTGATCAACATGGCTTCAGTTTTTATCTGTTTTTGAGAGGAATAGAATAAATAAAACAAACACTCCCTATAATGATTTTGTGAGTAATTTTATTATCCACACAGGGAAACGTGAGAATACATACACAAATGTGTCAAAGTATTCATTCCCTGAATTCGACGCACTCCCGAAATATTCAACTTTCAGTTTCAGTTTCAAATTGCTGGTATGTGTATACTTGCTTGTAACTTACGCAGCTCAAGTGCACTGCAAACTGTGTTTTCACTGGTCGAATGAAGATTGATTGACATGTACTTTATCACAGGAGTTGTCAGTTTTTCCCTAATAATATATCAACTTCAACTTCGATAATTTGATCCAATACCGTTTCTTTCGATATACCTGTACTTTTAAAACAATACCAGTATCATCCTCAATACCGGTATACCATGCAGCCCTAGTCAAAATGTAACTTTTGAGGTATGCAAAGACTGACACGTGACAAACATTTACGTACCGTTGGCATGTTGGAAGCTTGCAACAAACAGGCTACAGTGGCTCAACATTACTCAATCAGTGATTAGCAGGTTGTGGTCACTCTACCGTCAAACAGACAATGTTGATGACAAACGTTGGTCAGGTCAGCCAAGGGCGACAACTCCTAACCAGGATCGTTTCATCCGAACCCAACCATTACGTAACCACCATCAAAGTGCCTCAGAAATTGGACAGCAGCTGCACCGGGTGACAGATGTGTGAGTCAGTGGTCAGGCTATCCGAAATCGGATATGCTTGGCAGGCGCCTACAACAACACTAACAGCCCCCTACCAATGTCCAGGAACTCACCGTTACACCGCAGGAAGAATGGAATAACATCAGTCAAGCTGATATTAGACTTTTTTGGAATAGTATATGTCAAGATTTTGCCCTTATTACTGACTGCATTCGTTAGTACACATATTTCCTTACATTTGTGCAGAGTCTATTCATCCAAACTATGTTTTATCCTTTACTTATCAAGATTAGTACGCGCCAAAGGGTCAACAATTGCTTTGATATTGTCCATGTTACTGAATGCCTGTATTGGCTATAAAATAACCCGGAGTTGCGTCTAAACAAATATCGATGCGGAAATGGGAAATACAATCACATTCGCACAGAGGAGGTTGATTAATGATCACTGCATGGGGGCATTTTATTGGGAGTTACCGTTTCTGCATCGTATTCGTTTCGGCAGCAACTCCGGGTTGTGCAAAAAACATGGACAGCATTGAAGCGATCATTGACACTTTGCTGTGTACAAATCGGGGAGGGGCCAGTTCTTTTTGTCAAAATTAACTCCCCTTGAATGTCAAAATTGGGAGAATTTTCTATCAAACGAGCTGCCATAGTTGTGGGTTTGTGGTTTTGTGGGCGTATGATATTCCTGGTTGAACCATACCAGAACCTGAAAAGGTACATGTAAAAGCAGGAGGAGGAGAAGTAGAGGCAGAAGGAGTAGAATCAGGGGGAGGAGTAGAAGTAGATCCAAGAAAAATTGAGCTTTGAAAGACCCCCACCCCCAACCTTCAACTTTTTTCAAGTTTTTGTGTGTTGTGTATGGCCATTACCAAAGGGGCCTACCCTGTTTTTTAAGAGCGAGCCCAGGTAGAAGGTTCAAAATCTTGTGTATCGTCGCTGTTTACAAACCCCACACACACGCACACTGATGGAAACTGCGACCATTCGTCATTTATGTAACTTCATGTAGATACTAGATAGAGTATGGCCACCATAGACTGGTCACTTTCTAAGGGTGGACAGTATTTCCACGGTCGAAAAATAATTAATGAAGCACCAAGTACAACCCGGTGCCTCATTAATTAAAATTTTGCTGTTTTTTTTTTAAATTTTTAATCTCTGCTAAACACGTGTGGACATCACTTCCCACACTTGGATTACATGTATGACCAGTCCACAGCGACTACTGTACAATAGAAAGAATAGAACATGCTTGTTTGAGTTATGGTTGACACACATACATGTAAGTATGTGAATGTGTAAATGTGTGATGGTGGGTGAGGGAGGACATGGTGTGTGTTTCACACTGCAAATCATTTAAAACATTTCCTGAGTTGGACATGGGATTCACGTCTAGTGAAGTGATATTCACTGTATTGGAAAAAGTTTCATTTGGGTTGTATTGTATATTACGCATAAAAACTTGAAACAAATTTACCTTTTAAAGTTGTGTATTGTCAAGACTTTGTCCATTATTTCGTTCCATCACCCAAATTGATGTCATGTCATTGCTCTCTTTTATTATTGATTCCTGTGTTTGGTTGTTGGTTGATTTTTTCAAAAAACTCTACCTATACATGTACATGTAGTTTGCTAGAGTCTGTGTGCTAGTGGGTGAGTCAGCAGCTGTCACCTTTCTCATCAGTGCGATAACTTCAACAAATATCAATGGATTTGGTCAGTATTTGGTATGTGAGGCTTTGTTAACAATGCCTTGAATGAGTTTGAAAACCAGTGTGGTTTGGCCATACTGAGTGGAGTTAGGGCCTCTGATTTGTTAATTTTTGCCTGTTCTCAGCTCTTTAATGCGATAGCTTCAACAAATATTAAAGGATTTGGTCAATATTTGGAATGTGGGAATTTCGTAACAATGCCTTGCCTGAGTTCGGAAACTGGTGTGGTTTGGCTATATACTGAGTGGAGTTTTAGTCCCTAATTAGTTACTTTTTGACTGTTTTCAGCTCATTAGCATGATATCTTGAACAAATACAGTTAAAACTAGAAGTCCTGTCATGAACTGTGTGCTTATCTAGGCTTAATTGCGCGTAGGAATTGCCATATCGATGGCATCCAAAGCACGGCAGGTTCTCCTGGTTACGCCCAGCAAACACAGGCAATGTTTCTGCCAATGGTCCTCCGGGTTATCCGGAGGTCCATTGGCTGAAACATTGCTTGTGCACAGGCCATATATACAGAATTTGATAGCCTTACTAGGGCCATTACACGTGGATTAACGTGCAGATCGACATGCTATTTGTGCGCATTAACATGACAGGACTTCTAGTTTTAACTGCACATGTATCAATGGATTTGGTCAATATTTGGTATGTGAGACTTTCTTTGCAATGTCTTGAATGAGTTCGAAAACTGGCATGGTGAGGCAATATGGAGCAGAGTTGTGGCCATTATTAGTTAATTATACCACCCACTCGAAAAGTGGGTGGTATGTAGTGTTCGGTATGTCCGTCCGAACATCTGTATGTCCGTCTGTCCGTTATGCTTTAGGGGGGTACACATCTGCTATCCGCAACTCCTCCTAAACCAGTGAACGGATTTCATTGAAACTCTCAGACATTCTTTTACATACAGTTAAAACTAGAAGTCCTGTCATGAAATGCGCACAAATAGCACGTCGATCTGCACGTTAATATACGCTTTATGGCCATAGTAAGGCTCTTAAATTCTGTACATATGGCCTGTGCACAAGCAATGTTTCAGCCAATGGACCTCCGGGTAACCCGGAGGTCCATTGGCAGAAACATTGCCTGTGTTTGCAATGAGTAACCAGGAGAACCTGTCGTGCTTTGGATGCCATTCGTCATGGCAATTGCGCGCAATTCTAACAGGCAATTAAGCCTAGATAAGCGCACAATTCGTGACAGGACTTCTAGTTTTAACTGTACATTGAAGATGTGCACCTCCTATTTTGTTTTCAGATATTTTCATTTCTACAGTTTCCCATATTGAAAAATGAACGTTGTCAAATTCAATTGACATTCTGTACAAATCTGCTATCCACAGCTCCTCTTAAACCATTGAACAGATTTCATTGAAACTTTCAGACATTCTTTTACATCCATTGAAGATGTGCACCTCCTATTTTCTTTTCAGATATTTTCATATTTACAGTTCCCCCATATTCAAAAATGGTCTTTGTCAATTCAGATTTTAGTTGGGAGGGGTATAGATCTGCTATCCGCTACTCCTCGTAAACCATTGAACAAACTCCATTGGAACTCTCAGACATTTTTTTACATACACTGAAGATGTATTCCGGCATACATCTGTCCGTTATGCTATTGGGGTGTTACGCTTTGGTACACATCTGCTGTCCCCAACTCCTCTTAAACCAGTGAACGGATTTCATTGAAACTCTCAGACATTCTTTTACATACATTGAAGATGTGCACCTCCTATTTTGTTTTCAGATATTTTCTTTTTTACCGTTTCCCATATTGAAAAAAGAACTTTGTCAAATTCAATTGACATTCTGTACAGATCTGCTATCCGCAACTCCTCTTAAACCATTGAACAAACTCCATTGCAACTCTCAGACATTCTTTTACATACATTGAAGATGTGCACCTCCTATTTTTCTTTCAGGTATTTTCATATTTCGACTGTCCGTTACGCTTTAGGGGTGTACACATCTGCTATCCGCAACCCCTCTTAAACCAGTGAACGGATTCCATTGACACTCTCAGACGTTCTTTTACATACATTGAAGATGTGCACCTCCTATTTTGTTTTCAGATATTTTCATTTCTACAATTTCCCATATTGAAAAATGAACTTTGTCAAATTCAATTGACATTCTGTACAGATCTGCTATCCACAGCTCCTCTTAAACCATTGAACAGATTTCATTGAAACTTTCAGACATTCCGTTACATATATTGAAGATGTGCACCTCCTATTTTGTTTTCACAGATAGTTTCATTTTTAGGGTTTTCCATATTTAAAAATGGGCTTTGCCAATTCAAGCTTGCGTGGGGGGGGGGGGGGGGGGGGGGGGGGGGGGGGGGGGGTTGTTGACATCTGCTATCCACGACCCCTTTGAAACTAGTGAATGGATTTCAATGAAACCTTCAAACATTCTTTTACGTACAGTGAAGATGTGTGCCTTCTGTTTTGTTTTGTTTTCAGATATTTTTATTTTTACAGTTTCACATATTGAAAAATGGGCTTTGTCAATTCAAGCTTCGGGGTGGAGGTGTGGGGGGGGGATGGTTTTCAGTGTTTGTGCTGTCTACGTTAAACACACTTTTGCTGTTGAAAATGATTCTTGGTGGGAGTGGGTGGTATCATTTAGTGAGCAGTGCTCACAGTTTTTCTAGTTTTTGACTGTTTTCCGGTCGTGAGCGACACAACTTGGAACAAATATCAATGGGTTTGATTTCTTATCAACCTACCACAATTGTTTACTACAGGCTTGCACTACAGTGGAAGAACCTAAATCGGATAAAATACTCTCTATTTTAATCTTTCCCAAGATTTGGGAAAGGAAAGTGGTGTAAAAACACCACGAAAAAATAAGCCAAAACTAGGTCGAACGCCATCGGCGCACACCCAGTATGGGACGCTCTTCCATACAGTTAAAATTAGAAGTCCTGTCATGAATAGTGCACTTATCTAGGCTTAATTGCGCGTTGGAATTGTGCGCAATTGCCATATCGAATGGCATCCAAAGCACGGCAGGTACATGTACTCCTGGTCACTCACAGCAAAAACATGCAATGTTTCTGCCAATGGACCTCCGGGTTACCCGGAGGTCCATTGGCTGAAGCATTGCCTGTGCACAGGCCATATGTACAGAATATGATTTATGCTTTAATTGGGCCATAACGCGCACATTAACGCGCATATCAACATGCTACATGTATTTGTGCGCATTTCATGACAGGACTTCTACTTTTAACTGTAGTACAAATCCACGACTTCCGTAAAACAGTGCGCAATGCGTCAATTCGCCATTCTTTTGATTATCCGCACACGTGGTGGATGTGTGTGCCATCTTTGCAGTAACAGTGATATTTTAACTCGTCGATAATGGTTTTCCTGTGACTGGATTTATGGATCTGACGATCGTATAATAACAGGACTGTGTTTTATATATTCTCATTTATATTTTCAACCACATTCTCATTGTATATTATTTACTATTCCGTTTTCGCGAATGTTTTGTTTGCGACATGGTGTCATCGTGATTCGACAATGAATTTTTCGGTTGATAAAAATTTAATTGTTATTGGAGTAAGGTGTCGGCCGTCTGAGTTCTGCCACCTTCTCTCGTAGTTGAGGGTGTTCTTCTACTTTCTGTTTCTGTTGAGTTCACCTTTTTCTTCTACTGCTCTCACCCCTGTTCTTTCCAGTTCGGTTCCTTTAGGGCAATTCCTTTTGCCCTCGCCATTGGTGCGTTCTCGTGTCTGTTTCGTCCGCACCCGTGGGTGGTGTGGAACGCTGTCGTTTCGGGAGCCTCCCGACTCGACCATGTCTGGTGTGAGTTTACCCCCTTTCGTGTGGGATGTGCAGCTCCTCCCACCCCCGGGGGGGGGGGGGGGAACACTGTCGTTTCAGGGCCCCCTGACTCGACCACGTCTGGTGTGAGTTTGACCCCCTCCATGGCGGATGTGCAGCTCCTCCTGCTCCCGCGGGGGGTGGGGAGCGCTATCGGTTTGGGGTCACCCGATTCGACCACGTCAGGTGAGAATTGCTCCCCCTCCGTGGGGGATGTGCAGCTCCTCCCGCACCGGCGGGGGGTGGGGACCGCTGTCATTTCGGGGCTTCTCGACTCGACCATGTCTGGTGAGAGTTATTCCCCTTCCGTGGGGAATGTGCAGTTTTTTACTGTGGTGGATACTGCGGGAGCTGTTGGTTTTCTGGTGTAGAGATGCCTGGTTTGGGGACTATGCGCCCTCTCCAGGCGACATCTGAGGCTGTCACTAGGGTTGTGACTCCTCCTTTGGAGGCCGAGCTTGGTGGCTCTCTCCGCTTTTCCGCCAGTTTCAACAGCTCCCGTCATATCTGCTGCTACTGCTGTTCCGTCTACAACGTCATTGGGCACCGTTTTTAGCCGGCCTCGGCTTATCCCTGCCAGGGTCTGCAGGGATGTCTGTAGTGTGGTTGTGGGGTATCGGCCTCAGCCTTCCCCAACTTCCACTCGGCGAAGTCGGATGGGGCTGCCGACTGAACCCCCTACTGTGTCCTCTCAGCCATTGAGCACAGTAGTTTTATACCTGCAGTGGTCTGCTGTGGTGTCTGGTTGTGTAGACGTGGGGGTATCGGCCTCAGCCTTCCCTGACTTCAACTCGGCGAAGTTGGAAGTGGCTGCCGGCCGGACCCTCTCCTGTGGTCTCTGCACCGTCGAGCACAACAGTTGTCATTGGATTCGGTTGTTCTTAGTGGGACACTATGAACTCCGTGGCGTTTCCGTCCACTCATTCTGGCCACACGACCAGTTTTGGGGGACCAACGTCTTTTGTGCAGCCTGGACCTTCTGCTCTGCAGAGGTCCGCAGTGACTCTCATGAGTTCCCGCTATGTTGATCCTCGGGGTGTGTCACACCTCTATACACGTCTGCCTTCAGACTTTTCGGCTGCCGCCCGTCATCCCACGTCGGGTGTTTTGGAGGATCGTGACCCTTCGCTGGTTAAGAGGGTCAGAGGTGAAGCCACTTTGCCGGTTTGTTCTCCTGTTGAACCGGCCAGTACGGGCAGTGAGCTTAGGGAGGCCCTCTCCTTACTCACTCAGGTTCTGTCAAAGAGCCTTCCCGTTGCTTCCAGCGAGGCAGCGAGTGGTTTCTAGGCGCCCCCTATGGCGCTGCCTCCCGGGATTGGAAACAGGCCGCTTTCTGATCCCTCTGGTGTTCCGACACCATGGGAGGCGTCGGCTGGTTTGCCCACGATGGGCTGTGTGTCTTCCGACTCAGGGGAAGAGTCCGACATGCTTGATGTCAAGAGCCAGCAGTCTTCGGACTTGGGGGCAGCTCTTGATTTCGTGTTTGGGTTCCTTCTGGATCTCAAACCATCTAACCAGTCGACAGTGTCAGCCAGGCCGCGATCATCGGTCGCACGCCAACAGCCTATGGAGCAACCCGCTTCTGGGCGTCTTTGACCGTGCCAGTCGGTACAGCTGGTTGAAGCATTTTCAGCCTTGGACTCTAAGCTAAGTTCCAAGGCTATGAAGGCTCCGTTCTTCACCAGGGTTGACACATTTTTGCCTCCGGCGCGTTATTGTTCCTACGATTCCGCCAATCCGTCGGTCTACCAGACTTTGACGGTTTTGGATCAGGACTCCAATTCCCTCGGGCTTTCCAAGTCAAAGTCTGCCATCATTCCGATGACGACTCTGGAGTCCACATTAGGCTTATCTCGAGAGATGCTTGGTATGCTTTCTCTCTCCGATCACGTCGTCTCAGCTTTAGCTGCTTATCTGCCTCCAGATAAGTTTGACGAGGTACAGGCTCCTTTGCGTGTGCTGTCCAAGGCGCTCATGCATCTTACTCACACGCATGCCTGTAACACGGCTAATCTGGAAGTAGTTCGAAGGGACTCTGTGCTGGACACAGACCGATCCCTTCCTGAGGAGCAGTGTGCTACTCTTCGATCTGCTTCTTTGGCAGGTCCGCAACTTTTCCATGGTTCTGTGTTGACGGTCCGGGATGACGTCCTACGTCATTCCAATGATCAGCTGCTGTTTCTTCAGCTTGATCAGCCTTCTAGGGTAGGCACGGGCCATTCCAAGCCTAACAAGTACCCTTTGCTTCCTCTGCGAAGCAAAGGGGCTGATCCTTCTGCCACCGCTTCTACTTCTTACTCAAGGGGTAAGGGTAAGAGTCGGCGGTCTTGAGGGAAGTCCCAGGATTCTTCATTCAGTAGATCAGGTGTTTTCTCCTCTCGCGAGCCTCGTCGGGGTTCGAAATGAAGGTCCTCACCTCTACTCGTCCCAGGTTGGAGGAAGGATAGCAGAGTTTGCAGACCGTTGGGCCACCATCACATCCGATCCTTGGGTGTTAGATGTTGTTTGGTCCGGGCTGCGAATATCCTTCTGAGGGCACCCCACTCTGTCCAGGGTGCCTCTTCCAACCACAGTTCCTTCAGACATTTTACGTCGGGAACTTTTGTCCACAGAGATAGACCATCTCCTGACAAAGGGGGTGATTGAGGTCATCAAGAACATTAGGTCAGTGGGTTTCTATTCCCGCCTGTTCTTGGTGCCGAAGAAGGACGACCGACTCCTACCGGTTATCGATCTGAGTTTCCTGAACCAGTCTATCATTGCTCCCAAGTTCAGCATGGAGACTTTCAGGTCGGTCCTCCGTTCAATTCACCAGGGAGATTTCGCTTCCAGCTTCGACCTGCGAGTCGCTTACTTTCACGTTCCGGTTCATTGGGCGTTACGGAAGTATCTCAGGTTCGTTTTTCTGGGGCTAGTTTACCAGTTCAAGGCCATGCCTTTCGGCCTCAACCTGGGTCCTTGGGCCTTCACCAGACTGTCGCATGTGATAGCTTTCCATCGCACACAGTCCAGGGTGACTACTTCGGCATATCTGGACGATATCCTCCAGGGGCATTCCAATGCTGCCTTACTGGAGTCGGATGTCGCCACTCTGTTGAGCTTGCTCACGTCGCTAGGTTTCAGAGTCAACGAGGAGAAGTCGGACCTGGTCCCTTCTCAGTTGTTTTATCATCTGGGGATGGCTTTCAGCACACAATTCAATTTGGTGGCGGTTCCCCAGGCCAAGGCTGTGATTCTCTCAGCTTTTGCTCTGACTCTGTCCCAGTCCACATCCGCGACGGCTCGGAGTATTCTCCGGCGAATCGGTCTCTGCTGTTCGGTGACAGATCTCATTCCTCTAGGTCGGCTGCGTGTCAGACCTCTCCAACACTTTCTGCTCAGTCGTTGGAGGCGGAATGTAGATTTTCTGGATCTGGTGCTTCAGTTTCTAGAATATCTTTATCCTCACCTTCGCCTCTGGGCGGATGTCCAGTGGCTTTCGCAGGGTGTTCCATTGGACTTACCCATGTCCGATCGCATTCTGACAGCAGATGCCAGCGATCTCGGATGGGGTGCGACGTTGGATCCTCTAGGTCTTTCCATTCATGGGATGTGGGACCAGGATCATGCAGCTCTACACATCAACCAGAAGAAGCTTCTTGCTCTTCTTCTGAGTTTGAGGCAGTGGATCCCTCACCTGTCGAATCGCCAGGTCCTTCTGTTGTCCGTCCATTCGACGATGGTTGCTTACATTCGGAACCAAGGCGGCACGCACTCTGTTCCAATGTACGAATTGGCTTGGGATCTTATACTGCTTGCTCAGGATGTCCACGCCAGGGTGGCTGTTCGTCACATTCCCGGTCACCTGAACGTCCTAGCCGACTCCCTGTCCCGCTGGGGCAGGGTCTTTTCCACCAGGTGGATGCTCCACATGGCGGGTTCCATCGATCTCTTGTGACTCATTGGAACCATCCGGTGGACACTTTTGTGTCCACGTGTCCAGATGCTCTGGCTTTCGCCGTGGACTCTCTGGCCCTCCTTTGGGATGGTCTTGTCGGCTACGCCTTCCTACCGGTTCTGATTCCGCCTCAGGTTCTCATCCAGATATGAACCTGCAATTGTCGAATCCTTTAGATCATACCCGTCGCCTCGGTGGGTGTGGATCAATCTGCTCCGCTCTCTGTTAGCGGCGGTTCTGGCATGTCTCCCTCTACCTCGCGACTTTCTTTGCCAAAGTCGCCCGAGGAGGTTTCAAGTTGACCCGACTTCATTGTGCCTTCGCACATGTCTTTTATCGGGTCCTGTCTCCTCCGTAGTGGTTTTTCAAGACACGCAGTGGAGTTGCTTTTCTTCTTCAAGGAGGCACTCACTCCACTGGTTTAGCCTCTGTGGCTAAGTGGAAGGTTCTTCTGTCGATGGTGTGCGATCACTCTGTTGCTTCTGTCACTCCTTCGATCACACCGCTTGCAGAGTTTCTGGTATATGTTTGTTTCTGGGGGTCTCCAGCAATGGGTACATGTCCATGCTTCGGAGACATTTTTTCATATGTGATACCGCATTGTTTCGACACTCATCCTTGCCTTTTCACGCTTGTTCAGCTCTTTTCCTTGAAAAGGCCTAGGACTTTGCAGTTTATTCCAAGATGGTCACTTTCTTGGGCGCTGCTCTGCTTGGGGGTGGGGGGCATTCACGCCTTTATCCTGGATGAATATGTGTTTTCTCACATGCCAGATCTCTCCTGCATCCATTTCTTGATGGACTTGTCTTGCTATTCGTGCAGCTTCCGCTCGACTAGCTACTGGTGATTGTATTACCAATTGTTTTTTCTGCCACGAGGTGCATGCATTGTCTTCCTCGTTTAATAACTCTGTCATGTTGTCGGATGACGGATGTTATACTGGCAGCCTTCTGGAGAAATGCTACATTCTCCTTTTATCTGCGACAGTTGCAGGAGCCGACAGAGAACCTTGGGGCCCTCTTTCTTCGGCTCAGGCTGTTGTCTATCCCAGCCTTTCAGCTTTTTTCAGGGTCAGTTCCAGCTTTGTGCTGTTACTGTTCTTTCTGTCTGTGCATCGCACTTCACCATACGCCTCATCTTTCATTGTCTTTTCTAATGTTTGTGATGCTTTGGTTTGATTGGCTTAGGGATCTCTTCCTCTGTCCACGGTCCCAGTGCTATTGAGTTATGTGTAGGTTGGTTATGTGATTCCCTCCAGCCTTTGTCTATTCAGCCTGTAGTAAACAATTGAGGTAGGTTGATAAGAAGTATAAATTTTATAGTAAATTTCCTTTCTTATTATACCTACCGAAATTGTTTACATGGAGGCCCTCCCGTCTTCTTATTCGGGTAAGAATCCTTCCTCCCTGCTGTTCACATAACTCCTGTGTTGTTCGGAATCAAAAGAATGACGAATTGACGCTTTGCGCACTGTTTTACGGAAGTTGTGGATTTGTACTATGGAAGAGCGTCCTATACTGGGTATGCGCCGATGGCACTCAACCCAGTTTTGGCTTATTTTTTCGTGGTGTTTTTACACCACTTTTCTTTCCCAAATCTTGGGAAAGATTAAAATAGAGAGTATTTTATCCGAGTTAGGTTCTTCCACTATAGTGCAAGCTTGTAGTAAACAATTTCGGTAGGTATAATAAGAATGGAAATTTACTATAAATTTATACTTTCTTATAATGATAACTCACAAGCCTTACAGTTAAAACTAGAAGTCCTGTCATGAAATGTGCGCTTATGTAGGCTTAATTGCGTGTAGGAATTGCATGCAATTGCCACATCGAATGACATCCAAAGCACGGCAGATTCTCCTGGTTACTCATAGCAAACACAGGCAATGTTTCTGCCAATGGACCTCCGGGTTCCCCGGAGGTCCATTGGCTAAAACATTGTTTGTGCACAGGCCATATGTACATAATTTGATAGCCTTACCATGGTCCTAACGCATAGATTAACACGCATGGTGGAGACCCTGGAACACTTTCTTCTAGAATGCCCAAAGTATCAGTCTAAAAGAATGAGATTCACTGGGAGTAGAATGGGGAAGTGGGATGGGTGAATGAAGGACATGTGGTTAGGGGGAGACTCAAAGGAGAGGGTTAATATGCTAATCGAAGAGATTGGGAAGAAGATTGAGACAAGGGATATCATCAAGCAGTTCGCCTCCGAGTGTTGGGAGGAGAGGAGAAGCGTGGGAATAGTGAGGCAGTTGGGAGTACAGGGGTAACCATGGCCTTCTCGTCCGAGAACCGAGACAAATCAGCGGCTGGCCAAAGTGTTATTATATTATTATTATAGATTAACGCGCAGATCGACGTGCTATTTGCACGCATTTCATGACAAGACTTCTAGTTTTAACTGTACATGTGCGAAAAAACTTCACCCTGCATTTGTGATAAACAGGCCTGAAAATAAGCAGTCTGACATTTGCAGAATGAGGTACCAAGAGGGTGAATTTGATGATGCTATCTCATAAAGTGGGCAAATTTATCCTCTGTGTACCTCTTTCTGTTTAGTTTTGAGACCCTGATTCAGATTGAGGTTCACAGAGGGTAAATTTAGTGATGTTACCCTGCTGTGCTGGGTGGCATCACTAAAATCACCCTCTTGGGACATCATTTTGCAGATGGCTTTCTGCTTATTTTCTGGCTTGGTGATAAATAATCCTTGTGATGCAGTGATGTGTAATCCTTGTTTCTACATGTTTTTGTTTTATTTTTATAATGAAACATCACATCTACAAATGATAGCAAAAATTAAATACATGTACGCAAAAAAGTTGACTGATAGCAATTGACAAGCGACCTGTGTGGCTTTAATCCTAAACAAAGAAATCTCTGTGATGTGCATTGATGCCATTGGCTGCTGAAACATGTCCATGCAGTACAATTTTTTCTGCCCATGGTTAATTGCCATGAGCAAATTCATTTACATGTGCCCATGTCAACTATGGACACGTGGAAAAGAGTTAGTTTTAAGTTCCCTTTCTCTTGTCAAATAAATCAGAAAATTGTTTACCTGAAAATGGGTTGCCTGAAAAATTAAAGTAACCCATTTTTAATTTGTTTTTGCCTAAATGGGTCGTTTGAATCACTCTTGTCAATACATCTGTTTAACTTGATACAATTCAGTTATTTTTATATTGTAGAAAGAGACTCCAGTGATGACTCAGATGCTTATATTCCAGGTAAGAATGCCATACAGGTATATAGAAAGTTAGAAACTCATCATACAGCAACATTGTATGCAATAAACTTTTTCAAGATGCTGGCAAGGTCAACATACATGTATGTTTAATTGTAAGTTATCATACATGTACCTGGGCAAGGCACTTAATCCTGATTGCCCACGTGGGGGCACAGTGATGCGGGGCACTATGGCATACTGCACACTGATGGACCATCATGGTGCACTTGTATTCAACCAGTGCTAACCCTGCTTGTGTGGAGTTAGTACGCTAGGGAGTCTGGACAGTTGCTCGCCGTTTTCGATGAGATTGCAATACTGAAGAATCTCACCTTTCAGAAAGAAATGCGTGAGCCTTGAATCAGATGCTATATTTTGATACAACAGCCAATGGCCCAGACTAGCTGGTGCTATCTCAAAAATTAATCCAGGGCCAAACACAAATTTTGCCCCTCAATCCCCCAAATTTGCATGCAAAACTGAAAATTCAATGTACTATCTGGCCCTCCATACTTTTGTGATCTGCGCATGCGCAGTATCCAGGAAGACACAGAAATTGAGGCCAACCATCATTCTTTGTTTGGCCCTCCAGTCAGTAACAACAAACTGACATCTGTGCTTTTAAATCACAGTTTTGAAGATGTCAGACAAATCAATGGTGAAATTGGTGGATCCAAGGACATAATTGGATGATGGAAGTGGGATGATGGAAGTGAACAATGGTGGTTCAAATGTTCAGGGCTGTAACTTGATAATTTTTATCAAAATTATTTCATGTTTCCCAATTTCGGGACAGGGGCCTGACCTCATCATTCTTGCTAATGATTTATCCACTGTTTGCTAAGTGTTCCTTCCCTATCCTTCCTTGAAACCCTCCTGTTAAACTCCCAGGCTTTTTGGCTGTTTTACTGTAGGATTGTTGTAAGATACATATTATGTTATTCTGGTAGCGTAGCAATTATTTTTGGAAATTTGTCCACACTTGGGCTCTATCGGGATACCCTTGGGCTCGTCTGTTCCCTTTGGGAACTTGGGCTTCTGTCAAAATGTTTTCGAAAGATTTTTTGAAATTAATTTTTCGATTTGTATTTTCAATGTTTATTATGTATCTTTATCATATATTTATTGTGGAGTTGGTGGGAGTACTGTCGACTTTGTTTGATTAATTTTGAAAGCTTAAGTCTACCTCTGATTTACATGCTTGTTGCCTTGCTTGTAGTCGATGTACTCCAACTAATTCTTGTCCTACATGTGTTGGCTGGGATGACAAATGTTGGACACGGGTGTCACGGTACATTGTTAGCAGTGAGAGGCCAATGCCGGTCCTCTCGCCACAAAGTCAATCAAGTTTCTCAGTTTCTTTTTCAGAGGAACACGAACATGGTGATGGTTATGTGACACCAAGAGAAAGTTTGCTACCATCGTCATGCTCTGTGCAAACAGAGCTATCTGCCAAGGTGCTCATGAATATTAGGGGATAAAGCCACTAGCCGGTGGTTTTAGTCCCTTTTCTGCAGGTAGCTCAACCGGTGAAGCGGTTACTCCGTCTGTGGGTACCTTGATGCTTGGTGTGTCCGTTGCAGTCGAAAGAACTGGATTGGGTGGAGCGGGCACCTTAAAACATAAACATGCTCACCCATCGACGACAGAAAAGAGGAAGAAGCCAGTAAGTACAGTGGGAAGCTCGGTAAGGTCTGAAAGGACTGCGAGCGAGAGAGGTCCCTCTCTATCCCAACAACCTCTGGGGCCAGATGTTGTGATAAAAAACTTGCGGGAGTCTGAGTATACGTCCACGCCTTCCATCTAGGTTGCTCCATATAGATAGCAGCTGGCCTCGGCTACAGCTACAGCTTCTTCCACGCCATCTATAAAGCACACACGGCTGCACCCTAGCTACCCGACTTCGGATATCCAGGCTGCATCGCCAAGAAGGGACCACTCGTTGTCTGCGAAGTCGGACCATCCGGTAGCTATGGAGATGAAGTCTTGTTCATCAGGACGTTCGGAGAAAAGAGCCATCTCCGACACACCGACTCAGGTCCGTTACGGACTTGTTGTCGCAGATTGCGCAGCTGATCGCAGCATCCCAGCAAGAGCAAGAGCAGCCTCCTGCAGTCTCAAAACCTGAGCTGTCGGACGGTGCTGGGTCGGTCCAGTCATCTGTTCACTCAGACGCAATGGACCGAGATTCACAACTGATTCTCTCGGATGGTGAAAGGGATGTGGAAGAAGATTACCCTTCCCTTTCGGAAAAACACATGGTTGTGATGGATTTCATCCACCAATACTACCTTGAATTTGTTCCGGCAAATCAGAATGCTGCGGCGACTAGAAAAAAAACGCTGGCGTCGTTGGACGCAGATTTTATACAGACAAAGGAGGAGGTCCTTTCTTTTCCGGTTCATTCTAGGCGGGTGTCGCAGGCCTTTGGCCATTTAGACAACGCCGTATTTAATCTCTCCAGTGGGAAGAAGAAAGGCAGTTTCTTAACATCATCTTCCATAAATATACCGTTTTTTGGACCACGTTCATTTAAAACACTCGGGGAAGATGTTCAGAGAGTTCCTCTGCGTTTGGATGAGCAGGCCGAGGACCTAGAGATATCCTTGCCTGGTTCATTCACAATTTACTCGGACACAATTAAGACGGCAATTTCTTCTAATAGAGCGAATTTGGACGCTATGTCTTACGCAGATCACCTTACAAGAGCTATAGCGCAACATCTCAATGGAAAGGAATTTGAGGACGTTTGTACCTCTCCTAGAGTTCTTTCTAGGGCAATTATGTATACCACGTATAACTCCGCCTTAACTGTGGCTAATTTGGAGTTAATCAAACGTGATGGTGCCCTTGTGTCGTCATCTTTGATAAATGTCAAGGTGAAAAACTCTCTCCGAGTCGCTTCTGTCTCCGGACATACTATTTTTGACGACAAGCTTTTATTAGTCTATGACCAGGCTATTAAGAAAGCGTTGAATGCTCTGCTTCTAAAGTCGGCGTCTAATTGACCCGCTGCAGCAGAAAAGAGTAAAGGAGGATGTCCCAGACAGAAATCGTCAAAAGGGGACTCCTCATGAACATGTAGTAAACCCTCTTTAATTACTCTGGAGGTCGTCAGTATAGCGACTCGGGAAAGGGGCGTAGGTCTGATCGAGACTACCGGTCAGATGCTCCTAAGCTAGCGGGGTCGAGGCTCTTCACGAGGAGGACGCAGTTTCTCCTTCCGTAAGCCTCGCAGGTCGTAAAGGTGATGGCCAGGACCTCTATTGCTTCCCAGTTCGCGGAAGGTTATCAAGCATCGCGAAAAACTGGATAACAATTATGGAAGATCAGTGGATGAGAAGTGTATAGTGATGTACCGATCACCGGCATCGGCTATCGGCCGATAATGGCTTATCAGCATCGGTTCAACACCCACACCAAATCATCGGTAACGACGATAGTCGGAAATAAAATGGATAAGTCAACCAACGCAAGCCGGGTGGTTCACTTATTCCATTCTAATTTATAGACGATAGTTATTGCCTGCATAATATTAATTTAATATCCAGATAGTAACTCTTGTCTGCAAATTAAACGTGAACAGTTATAAATAACCATGCTCACAGTCACAGCCTCACGCAAAATTAATAAAATTATGCAAATTATTCTGCCCCAAAGTAATGGCGGCAAGTTTTTGCTATTGTATCTGTCCACCTCGAAGGGACTTCAAAGAGTGAACAATCTCTCAAGAGTCAAGATGTGTGAGAAACTTTTATTTCTCTGGTGGAAAGAGAGGGTGGGGGTGTGGGGGGGGGGGGGTCACCTTCATCTGGAAGTTCTGGAACACCAAGCCAGCCCGACACAGCCCACCTGCATACTTTCACTTTATTGACTTTAAAAGCTAATCTCCGAGGTATCTGGATGATTCGGACCATGCACGATTCGGACCAGATTTCATTTGGATGATTCGGCCCAGATCTGTGGAGTACGGACATTTCGGCCCAGATTTCTGGACAATTCGGACCAGATTATTGGACGTTTTCGAATTTCGGAGCATGTTTACGAACGATTCGGAACGGGCTTTGGAACAAGATAATTACGGCCAATTTACGGGGGTTACGATATAAAGAAAAGCCAGTCTTTGCAAAGTAATTAGATGGCACCTTGAGTCAACTTCAGTCAAGTTGATGGTGTGGGGTGGGGGGAGGGGGGGCCCAATGGTCTTGAGCGTAGTTTGAACAGTGCCACCCCCCTCAGCCCTCACCCCCCCCCCCCCCCCAGCACCCTCATCCAACCCCCCCCCCCCCCCCCCCCCCCCCAGAAATTTGTTCCGGATTGTTAATAAACATGGTCCATATCATCCATAAACTCGGTTCGAATCGTCCAGTAATCCGGCCCGAATCGTCCATAGATCTGGGCCAAATCGTCCCCAAAAAAATCTGGGCCGAATCATCCATAAATACCATAATCCATCAACGATTTTCAACCTTTTAATATTAAGATTGTCAGACTTCCACAGCATCAAGCGAACAGCGCAAGCATGCATAATGGCGCATACTCATCTCGACGGAACATCCGATTAAAAATATCCACAACAAGAACGGCTGTACACAATCGCATTTCACAATACACGAATACAGTGGTGTGTGCAAAGCTGTGTCAGTGAATTATCACTGGGAAAAAGTATTTACCGAATAGAAACAAAGCAAATCCAACATTCCTGAGATATTTTTTTAGATCACAATGTACAGGTTATGGTCAAGTACATCGAGTTCCCTCCGCCCACTGCAACCCCCCCCCCCCCCCCCCCACCCACCCCCCAATTATTTTGATTCTTCAGTCTTGACCATAACCTTACCTGTGTATTGTGGTCCAAAAATATCTTTCCTTACTTAACACAAAGAGATTAGATGTCTGAAGAATGAGTCCGATTCAATTTCAAAATGCAAGAATCGACTCAATCGAGAATCAAATTTGTTTTACAACTTACAAAATGATTTTTACCGTCTGACAAAGTAGAGAGTTCTGAGTCAGTTCTCTATTCAGTGCTTGAAAGTTGGGCCAAGTTGGCAAATTGGCACGTGCATTCAGCGACTGGAGTTACCCTGCTGATTGACAGCATCACCCGGCATTCACTCCGGAGAAGTTCGTTTACACCACTAACACCCGTCCCTTTGAAGTTGAACGGCATGCCATTACTTCAAAGAGCAGTGTTTGTGAACTATTCGATATTTGACAGTAAGTCAGTAACTTGTATTAACTTCAGTAAATTGTCACGTGCGTTTTGCAACCATGTTATTATCCCAGGTGTTTGACAGCAACACTTGATCAGTTGGTTGAAACATTCTATCTATCTATCTACATTATCTATCTTCCATTAATGTCGAACCCCTCACGGGGACATTCATCGGCATCGGCATCGGCCGATTATGGTCTTAAAATCATCGGTCATCGGTTTACAACCCTTTTTGCTCATCGGTACATCTCTAGAAGTGTAGTCTCGGAGGGTCTACGGCTAACATTCCGAGCGAAACCACCACTAACAAGATGTCCGCATTGGACAAATCTTCCGTCAAATCCTTGCAAAAGAGAGTCTCTCCTAGCGGAGGTACAGACTCTCTTATCAAAGGAAGCAATAGAGGTTGTCGAGAATCAAAATTCTCAAGGTTTCTACAGTCACCTGTTCCTCGTTCCGAAGTCAGACGGCTCGTTCCGGCCGGTAATAGACTTGAGCTGGATAAACAAGCTTATCATGGCTCCGAAATTCTATATGGAGACCATTCGGTCGGTAAGGACGAGCATTCAAGTGAACAACTTTGCGGCAAGCATAGATCTAAAGGATGAGTACTTTCATGTCCTAGTACATCCGGCATTCAGAAAGTATCTGCAGTTCATCGTACAAGGGAAAGTGTATCAGTTCCGAGCGATGTGCTTTGGTCTGAACCTGGCTCCCTGGGCATTCACTCGAATGATGAACTCGGTAATGTCTCACTTCCGAGCTCATTCGTCTGCGGTAACGTCGGCTTACTTGGACAACATTCTTCAGAGGTAACTGCCGGATCCAGCTTTCACGATTATGACGGATGCGAGTCAAACGAGTTGGGGCGTGACCCTGAGCCCCGCAGACATGAAGTCTCAGGGTCTTTGAGACCCTTGGTTCCTAGAGAAGCAGATAAACATCAAAGAGATGATGTCAATATGGTTAGAGCTACAGCATTGGATTCACATTCTAGCGGACATTCATGTTCAGTTATTATCGTATTAGCATATATCAGGAACCAGGGTGGCACTCATTCGATTCCGTTTTGCGAACTAACGGAGAAGATTCTTCTATATGTCGTGAATCATCATGTTCAGCTTTCTGTCTGTCATATACCGGGTCTTCTGAACATAATAGCAGACTCACTATCTCGGAAAGGTCGTCTGTTGCCATCGGAGTGGACGCTCAACAAGCAAGTATCCAGACAGATTTGTCGTCACAGAAACCATGGTTCAATCTTCTCAGGTGTCTGTTATGGGACGTTCCCCGGAAGCTTCCTCCTTCAGGGGAAGTCACTCACACAGCATCACAACCCGGAAGGTCTCAACCTTCACATATTTCCGTTGTGAGGTCCTTCTTGCACGGAAAACAGTTTACAGGACATGCTGTGGATGCAATTTCTAACTGCAGGAGGTTGTCCTCTTCGTTGAACTATGCAGCGAAGTGGAAGGTTTTCTTCCGTTGGTGTAAGGATCAGTCGATAGACATCTATGATCCAGTCCATACCGGATATTGCCAACTTTCTGGTCTACTTGTTTGACGATCTCAAACTGCGGTCCGTCACTATTAAGGGCTATAGGTCTATGTTATCAGACACTTATGCTCATCATGATAATTTGGCGATTGGATCTAATGCTTCATTGTCCAAGCTGGTTAGAAATTTCTCTGTTAATAGACCTAGAACTCTCAGTTTAATTCTTAAGTGGAATTTGGTGTGGGTTTTGTTGAAGCTTAAAGTAGCTCCATTTGAGCCATTGGACGTTGTAGAGTTCAAATTCTTGACCTATAAAACAGCATTTCTCTTAGCCTTTGCATCCGCTAGAAGAGTTAGTGAACTTCATGCTTTATCAGTTGACGAATCTCACTACCGTAGTGTGGGTAATACCATTACTCTAACTATGGAAGTGGGATTTTTGCCAATTTTTTGGCTAAGAATCAGACTCCAGATAAATGACCTGAGCCTATTACCATAAAGGTTCTGCCATCCACGGACAACCGTTGACCTCTTCTGTGTCCAGTCAGGGCTATGCACCTATATAAATGTCGATCAGATTTTATAAGAAAAAGAAGGAAACGTTTCTTTCTTTCTTTAATTCCTAACAGAAAAGATATTTCTGTTCATTCAATTGCTAGATGGATTCAGTTGGCAATACACATCGCATATGATTTTCAGATCAGCGTTCTGTCAATAAGATATCAGCGCTTGAAGTTAGAGCACTGTCCACTTCCTGGGCTTATTCTAACAGTATAGCCATTACTGATCTCATGAAGGCTGCATGCGTACTGGACACAGCCCTCTACATTTACCAAGTTTTACCTGAGAAATTTAGAGTCCATCTCCGGGGACCTTAGGTGTTTAGGTCCTCTTTCTGTTGCACAGAATGTCGTCCATTAAAGGTAACATCTATAGTTATTTAAGCAGCCCATTCCAGCAGTGACGCTGTTCCGCTGCCCTCTTCGTTCTGCGGTCTTGTACCTCAGAACAAGATGAAGGGGTGGGGTGGGGGGTCCCTTATTATCTTCTGGCTTTATAGTGAAAAGCAAGGGAAGATCTCCTCCGGTGTCAGTAGTCCCGAGTCCGTACTGGGATGGTTTTAATGTGTAGCTCAGTGTGAAGCAAATACTATGTCTCATTTATGTATTGTTTTTAAAGTGTAGCTCACTGTGAAGCATTTGTATATGTCACGTGTCAAACAGGCGTCAATATACAGTCCTCGGACACTTTTAAATGAGTATAAAGAGTCTCATTCTCTGGACTATCTTTATATTTTGACTTCCCTTCACCGAATTAGCCTAATGGGTTATGCTGGCATTAAATGGAGAATTATATATTATGTATTTCTCAATTACATTGTTGGTGTTATGTCTTTCTCGTTTCTCGTAAAGGAGAAAGACATATATAATTCCTTTCTCTCCTATTCTCCTGTAGGAGATATCCTTTATGAAGTGATTGAGTAATTGGATTTTCCTTCATGTCGTAGGCCCTCCAGCCTTTTTACGATTCAGCTAGTCTGGGCCATTGGTTGTTGTATAAAAATATTATAAATTCAAAGTAATTTGTATATTTTTTATACTTACTAATGGCCCAGATGGGTATGGCCCTCCCATGAGTGGGCACTCATACTTTCCCGCTGTTTACAACATTTAACAGGCAATTATAGAAAGAATGATGGTGGCGCCAATTTTGGTGTCTTCCTGGATACGGCACATGAGCAGGTCACAAAAGTATGGAGGACCAGATAGGACATTGAATTTTCGGTTTTGCATGCAAATTTTGGGGACTGGGGGGCAAAATTTGTGTTTGGCCGTGGATTAATTTTTGAGTTACAGTTAAAACTAGAAGTCCTGTCACGAATAGTGCGCTTATCTAGGCTTAATTGCGCGTTGGAATTGCGCGCAATTGCCATATGGCATCCAAAGCACGGCAGGTTCTCTTGGTTACTCATAGCAAACACATGCAATGTTTCTGCCAATGGACCTCCGGGTTACCCGGAGGTCCATTGGCTGAAACATTGCTTGTGCACAGGCCATATGTACATAATTTGATAGCTTTACTTGGGCCTTAACGCGTACATTAACGCGCATATCAACGTGCTTTTTGTGCGCTTTTCATGACAGGACTTCTAGTTTTAACTGCAGCACCAGCCAGTCTGGGCCATTGGTAAGTATAAAAAATATACAAATTACTTTGAATTTATAATTTTTATTTATTGTCCTCTAACACAAAGTTGGAGGACAATAAAAAATTACCTTTTGTGTGTCCATCTTTTCTATCCATCCCTCTGTACATTTGGACTCATTTCTCTTAACCCTTTTCCTGACATGAAAAGCTGACGACACTTGCAAACAAAATTCTTGAATAACTAAATTTTTTCATTTTTTTGTCTCAAAAACATAGGTTATGGCCCCTCATTGAAACGAACTCAACTAGCTTGTCATAAACTATGTGTTTGAGACAAAAAATGAAAATATAATGAAAATTAATTGGGGATTTTTGTGAATATCGCTGGCTTGTTTTGGCCATTACGTTGGGTAAAGGGCTAAACTAGCAGGGTTACAGTTTTGCAGCTTTCGAATCTGATTTTGACCTGTTTGACCATACTGCACCTCTATGCAACACATAGAGAAAATGCTCTTCAGGAGTGTTATAGCCCTTAATGTATCAGGTATATGCTTACAGATGGTGTATTTGGTAAAAAAAAAACGTACACATGTTGGAAATCAGCTCCTCCCACACATTTTATTTTAGAGTGCTTAAACCTCACAGAGTGAGAATTATTACTAGTAGATTGCTGATATGCAACGTACATTGTATATACATGAAAAGATGACAGGATTCTTCAGTTTGTTTCGAGTTACTACCCTTGATTGAAAATTAAGCATATTTTTATACTGTACCAATGACCCAGACATAGCTGGTGCTAACTCTTAAAATATAGGGCCAAACACAAATTTTGCCCCCCAATCCCCAAAATTTGCATCTAAAACTAAAGAAAACATGTCCTGAAAGGCCCTCCACACCTCGCCCCCACTGCGCATGCGCAGTGTCAAGGACGTTCCGAAATTGGCGCCATTCTAAGTTTGGCCCTTCATCAGTTAACATCTGACTGATCTTTGTGCTTTTAAATCTCAGTTTAAATGATGCCAGACACATAAATATTAGTGAAATGGTGATTCTAAGGAGGATAGAAAAGGAGGAGAGGAAAAGAATGTGTGACAGAATATTATCAGGGCTGTAACTTAAAATTTTTTAATGAAATTATGTTAAGTTACCTATTTTCAAGGCAGCAGCCATTTTGTTGTCATTCTGATTATTTAGTTACACTGTTTTTTCAAGTGTTTTTCCTCTCTCCCTGTCCTTTAAGTTCCCCCTTGCTATTCTCCCATGCTTTTGGCATAGTTTCTGTAATTATTATTACTAAAATTTCTTGGGAGTTTTAGCTTAATAACAGAATGAATTCTGTTCTTTCCCCATGTTTACGTCTTCACCTACGGGTGGTTAGGCGTTGTGTTCTGCATCTACCATCTGATGTTCTGCAGTTTCTTCCCTGGAAGTCTCTGTTTTGCATCAGATGGTGTATTTTTGGTAACTGATTTCGGGCCTGGGTGCCTGGAGTCTTATTTTAGTGTTTTTACACTCATTGTTTACATTTACAACAGCCCTCTGTGTGAGGGGGGGATTTCTAAATAATAATATCTTTATGTTATTTTAATCATAACTAGATACATTATTATTGTTCGTAAGTGTTGAATAAATTGTTTAAAATATTTTTAAAATTTTTGTCCACACTTAGGCTTGGGATCCATTGGGGCTCAACGTTACTTTTCAGAAACTTGGGCTGTTCTGAAAAAATATTTTTTCAAAATATTTTGATTTCAATTATTTTTTCTATATTAATGGATCATATTATTATTATGTATTTTGATTGCCAGGGGTTAGTGCGAGTACCAGGACTTGTTTTCTTTTCACATTGAAAGGATATTGATCAATTGTTTTAAGAGGAAGTCTTCCTCTGACCTTATTATCATTCTATATGTGGTCAGTGTACTCGCATTAACTCCTGTTCTGTATCGTATGATTTCGATGACAATATGGGAAGCGTATGTCACGGTATGTTGTTGGGGATTTGGACACTCCGGTCCTTTCCCCGCAGGGTCACTCTACTTTATCAATTTCTATTTCAGACGATCAAGATTAGGGTGATGTATCTGTGATGTCTTCCAACAGTGTGCCTCCGTCGTCACAATTAATGAAGGGCTAGCGGAAAAGTGCTCATGTAATACGCCAATTGCCTAAGAGGACCCTAGTAGGTTCGACGGCCTTTGACGTCCGCTAGCTCGCCCGGTGTAGCGTCCATTCACCGAATGGTTCGGCAGCCGGGTTCGTCCGTTGCGGTCTAGAAGGAATTTTGGGGTGATCCGAGCACTATAAAATTAACTTAATGCACACCCAGTGACGGCGGATCGGAGGGAGAACGGAGGAAGCCTTTTATTCCGGTTCATAGCTCGTTCCGGTCCATCCGGACGGCAAGCGAGAGAGGCCCCTCTCTCGTTCAACAACATCTGGCCCCAGATGTTGTGGTACAAATGTGTCGTTAGCGGAGCATACGTCCGTCGCTCGGGACGCTCCGTTGTATAGGCAGTCCGCTGAGACTGCTAAGGCTTCCTCTTCTCGTCAGCGCACACGACCGCACCTTGGCTGCGTGACCGCCGATATATTACCAGCTTCGCCGATCAAGGATTCTTCAGCGACCAGGTCACACCATCCGGCAGCCAGGGATTCGAGACCGATGGACTCCGGACGTTCGCATAGGAAGTATGCGGGAGCCATCTGATGCGGAGCTGCCCTCGGCGAAGCACCGATAGACTGCGCCTCCGCAGGTCTCGACGCCGGACATTCTTGTGCACATAGCACAGCTTATCCCAGCAGCCGACAGAAACGGTGTCGGATCGAGAATTATCCGACAGCGCTGGGTCGGTAGCCGGGGACTCGAGGCCTGCAGACTCCGGACGTTCGCATAGGAAGTGTGCGGGAGTCAACGTACACGGAGCTTCCAGCGGCAATGCATCGTAAGTCCGCTACTGCACAGGCCTCGGGAACGGACGTGCTTTCCTTAATAGCACAGTTTATCGCAGCATCCCAGCATCAACTGAATCTGTCGCATATATTTTATCCGACGATGCTGGGTCGGGACGCTCCGCGGAAGCGGGTACGGACGTCCGAAAGTTTCATCCGGTCCGACGGGATACCGAAAGGGATTCGGTGGATTTCAAGCTTTCCCTTTCGGAACAACATATGCTGCGATGCCGGATAAGAAACTGATAGCGTCGGTGGACTTAGAAATTTTTGGTTCGGTTCAGGGACATCGTCCCTCAGTTCCGACATAGTCCAATAATGTCACACAAACTTTCGAATTATTGAACGACGCTATATATATTATTATTTTATGCTTGCTATCCAAGCATTTCTGGTTTTTTGTTCGAAGAGTTATGGAGATGTCTTTCAAAAGTGTGCCTCTGTCGTCATAGTTAATGAAGAGTTAGCGGCAATAAGTGCTCATGGAATATGTCTATCGCTTACGGAGTGACATTCGCTAGCTCACCCGGTGTAGCGTACATTCATCGAATGGTTCGGCTGCCGGGTTCGTCCGTTGCGGTCTAGGAAGGAGATTTGGGTGATGCGAGCACTTTAATTACTTTAGTACTCACCCAGTGACGGCAGATTGAGGACAGATCGGAGGAAGCCAACAACATAGGGGACCGCATGTTGTGGTTCAGATATTTTACATTCGGAGCATATGTCCGTTGCTCGGGACGCTCCGTTATATTGACAGTCCGAGAGACTGTCTTTAATGCTTCCTCATCCTCACAGCAGGGCACACGACCGCACATTGGCTACGTGACCTCGAGTATCCGATCAGTTTCGGCATTCAGTGATTCCACAGCGAATAGGTCGCGCCATCCGGTAGCCAAGGGACACGAGGCCTATACACTCCGTTCGCTTGCATATTGGAGGTATGCACGGGGTAACGATCTAGGAGCTTCCTGCGGCAATGCATCGTAAGACCGCTGCTCCTCAGGCCTCAGTGACGGACGTGCTATCCGAGTTAGCACAGTTGTTTCGTAGCATCCCAGCAATTGACGGTTTCTCGGTCGAATCAGGAATTATCCGACGGCGCTGGGTCGGTGCGGTCCGCGGTTGCATCAAGCTACGGACGACCGAACGCTTTATAGGGTCCGACAGGATGGCGAAAGGGATTCGAAAGATTTCGAGTTTTCCCTTTAGTAGTATCGGAAGATGCCTTTCATATCTTCTGGCATTTCTTCCAGTGATTATTTTTTGGACTTCATTGCTGCGATCTTGGATAAGAGACTTATAGCGTCATTGGACTCGGATTTTTCGATCGGTACAGGGACTTTGTCCCTGACTTACCGACGCAGTCCAATATTGTTATTACAACATGTGTTTTATTTTTCGACGCTATATATTATATATATATATACAAGCCTGCTACTAAGCATGATAGTTTAGTTTCTTGTCCGCGTGGCTCATTTCTGCCATTTTATCTTTTTTACATATAGTTTATTTTGGCAGAGCAGGGCATACCGAGAGTTCATATGCGTCTAGACGGTGTGTTTAAAGACTGCATATATTCTTTTTCGCCGTTTATGTCTTTTCCAATTTCAATGTTGGGAACGACATTATGTATAGTAGACTTAACTTAGACGCTTTATTATACGTAATCCGCCTTACTGAGGCGTTATCATTACGTCTTCAAGAAAAGATTTGCGGGATATTATTCTCAATGTAATTTCTTTTGAGGGCAGTAGTTTGTTCACGTATAACTCCGCCCTTCAGTGGCTGATTGGAGTTGGTTAGACGTGATGCAGCCCTAGCTACATCCACGCGTGGATAGTAGGTTAAGAACTCTCTCAGAGTCGCTTCGTTCTCGGAGGAGCTTCTCTTCGACGGCAACTTTCCGGCAATCCATGAATTGCTTGATTTATACATTCTCTTGTCTATCTAGTGTTACAAGAGATTCAGACTGGGGCAAACATTCGGTGGTTGATTCGGAGAGTGCCGCCGCAGTTGCCGGACCCTAGTGTGGCTGTTATGACGGTTGCCAGTCAAACAGATTGGGATATATACTGATCCCTACGGATTCGAAGTGCCAGGGTCTTTGGGTTCCTCAGTCTTTTAGCTATCAGTTTAACTTCCGCGGAATAATGTTTTTTAGGCTTGCTTTATGTCATTGCATGAACATTATTCAGAAACGCATGCCCAAATTCCTGTCCTTTAATTCGACAGTAGTGGCGTATCTCCGGAACCAGGGAGGCACTCTTTCGTTTCCGTTATTCAATTTAATGGAAAGAATCCGTCTGTTGGTTATAGTACACCAAGTTCAGTTTTGGTCCGTCATATTCTGGGTCGTCTGATTGTTTTATCGCACTCCCGTTCTCTTACGGGTCGCTTGTTGCTGTCAGAATGGACTCTCAACAAACAAGTATTTAATCAGATTTGCTATCTATGGGAGCGCCCAATGATGTTTTATTTATGACACAGCTTGCTAATCAATTGCAGACGTATGTGTTGGCTTGTCCAGATCTCTGAGCTAATACTGTTAACGCTCTATTGATCTATAGGACGGATTGATAGGATACGCGTATCCTCCGGCGCTGTTGTTTTAGCAGGTATTGCTAAGATAAACAACCACAATACATTTCTGTTGATAGCATCTCTATCTTCACAGAGATCATGAGTAATTTACTCTCTTGTCTACTGTGGATCTTAACGTGAAATCTTCCTCTATGTGAGGATCTTTTTTCACTGGGTAAATCGTGTCATCTTTATCACAACCAGCAAGGTCGCAACCTTCATGTATTCCGTTGTGTGGTCCGTATTGCATTGTAAGCACTGTACTGGACGAGCTTTGGACGCGATTTCTTACTATAGGAGATCCTCTTCTTCGCTATTCTATGCGACTAAAGTGGAGGCTCTTCCGTCGTGGTGTAGGGATCATTATGTTCATATGGTTGATCCCTCCATACTACGCATTGCTAGTTTTTAGTATACTTGTTTCACAAGATCTACTGCAGCCTGTTGTTATTTAGGTTATAGGTTTATGTTACCTCATACCTATGCACTCTACAATAGTTTACAATTGAGTCTTTTGTCTCTTTATCTAAGTCAGTTAGTAACTTTTTGATAAATAGACTTAGAATCTTTAGATTAAATTCCTATACGGATTTTAACTTCGGTTCTTATTTAGCTAAGTAATCATTTGAGCCTCTGGAAACAGTAGTTTTCAAATTCTGACCTTTTAGACAGTAATTCTGTTGGTTTCTCTTTTACTGTAGAGTCAGTGAGTTTCATGCACTATCGATGGATGATTTTCACTTTCATAGTTTCGGAATCAATACTTCCGTTACTATTTAGGTTGGATTGTTGCATAAGAGTTAGGCTCCTATTATCCGGAACCTATTATTTTAAGGTCCTTCCGTCTTCGTATGGGCATAGGCCTTTACTCTTTCCGGGTACAGTTTATGTATTTATAAACAGATATCTGTTTATTACAAGGGCGTAAGCTTCTTCTGTCTTTGATGTCTAGTAGAAGGACGTTACGCTCCATTTTATTGTTAATGGATTCTATTAACTAGCGTACTGCTTATGGTATATCATTGGCTTAGCAGTTGTGCTTAAGATTTCGGCTCATGAAGTAAGAGTTCTTCTACTTCTTGGGCTTACATTAATAGTGTTGCTATTATAGATTTTTGAAGGCTGCTCATTGCGCTCAGCCATCCATTCATGAATTTTATCTCAGAAATATCGAGTCCATTTCTGGAGGCCTCTATTGTTAGGTCTATTATCTACTGCTCAGAATGTCATTCACTTAACAGTTGCTACTATAGCTAGGTAGGCTGTCTGTTTCGGCAGTGTCTCCGTTCGGCTGCCCTCTTCGCTCTGGGCTATTTGACCCAGGGCAAGAAAAAGGGGGGGGGGGAGGGTGTTCCCTTGGGTCACCTGTTTTTACTATGTAAACAAGGGGATACCTCCTCCGGAGTTAGTAATTCTGAGCTGTTATTGGGATGGTTGTTTAGTGAGAAGTTTAAGTTTATAAAATTCATTCAAGTCTTAGTTTTTAAAGTATAGCTTTTGAATATTGCATATGTCAACGGACATGATTATGCAATTCTCACACACTTTTAGGAGTATAAGAGTCTCTATTCTCTAGACTTACTTTATTATTGGCTTACTTTAAAAATTATTAGTATAAGGATTATTGGATATTAATAGAGTACATGGATGTATGAAGCTCAATTTTTGGAAGATGTTGTATCTTTCTAATTTATCATAAATAAGAAAGATACATGTAAGGCCTATTACTTCTTTTCCCTACAGGGGATGACTCTATTTTATTTTATTGAGCGTATTCCATTTTGCTCTATGTCATTGGCCCTCCAGCCTTTTTACTATTCAGCTATGTCTGGGTCATTGGTACAGTATAAAAATGTTAAAAAATTTATAGTAATTTATATATTTTTTATACTTACCAATGACCCAGACGGGGATGGCCCTCCCAGGAGTTGGGAACTCTTGCCTCCCCGCTGAGTACATAGCGCTTACCAGGCACTGGTTATTAGAATGATAAATGGCGCCAATTTCGGAACGTCCTTGACACTGCGCATGCGCAGTGGGGGCGAGGTGTCGAGGGCCTTTCAGGACATGTTTTCTTTAGTTTTAGATGCAAATTTTGGGGATTGGGGGGCAAAATTTGTGTTTGGCCCTATATTTTAAGAGTTAGCACCAGCTATGTCTGGGTCATTGGTAAGTATAAAAAATATATAAATTACTATAAATTTTTTAACTTTTAGCTCAACTTGACAAAGTCAAGCCTAGCTATTGCCATCACGTTAGTACGTTAGTACGTACGTCCACAATTTCCTTTGGCACACCTCACAGGTCACATTTATGATCAGGTCACTTTGAAACTTAGTATGCTTGTTTGGGGTGACATCTAGATGGGAGCTATCAATTTTCTTCAATTTTCCTCAAAAAATGTTGCCGCAGCCAACGTTCTTAGAACTTGGTTTAGTCAAACCACAATATTTCCCTTTGGCACACCCTACAGGGCACATTTATGATTGGATTGCTTTGAAACCTGGCATGCTTGTTTGGAGTGACCTCTAGATGGGAGCTATCGATTTTCTTCAATTTCCATCTAAAAATGTTGCCACGGCCAACGTTCTTAGAACTTAGTTTAGACAGACCTCAATATTTCCCTTTGGCACACCCTACAGGGCACATTTATGATCGGATTGCTTTGAAACCTGGTATGCTTGTTTAGAGAGACCTCTAGATGGGAGCTATCGATTTTCTTCAATTTTCGTCAAAAAATGTTGCCGTGGTCAACAATCTTAGAACTTAGTTTAGTCAGAAGACCTCAATATTTCTCTTTGGCACACCCTATAGGGCACATTTATGATTGCATTGCTTTGAAACCTGGCATGCCTGTTTGGGGTGACCTCTAGATGGGGGCTATCGATTTTCTTCAATTTCTGTAAGAAAATGTTATCGCGGCCAACGTTTTTAGAACTTAGTTTAGTCAAACCACAATATTTCCCTTTAGCACACCCTACAGGGCACATTTATGATTGGATTGCTTTGAAACCTGGTATGCTTGTTTAGGGTGACCTCTAGATGGGAGCAATCAATTTTTTTCCATTTCTGTCAAAAAGTGTAGCCAAGGCCAACGTTCTTAGAACTTAGTTTAGTCAGACCTCAATATTTCCCTCTGGCACACCCTGTTTGGCACACCCTACAGGGCACATTTATAATCGGATTGCTTTGAAACCTGGTATGCTTGTTTGGGAGACTATCGATTTTCTTCCATTTCCATCGAAAAATGTTGTCGCTGCTTAGAACTTAGTTTAGTCAGATCTCAATATTTCCCTTTGGCACACCCTGCAGGGCACACTTATATTGGATTGCTTTGAAACCTGGTATGCTTGTTTGGGGTGACCTTTAGATGGGAGCTATCAATTTTCTTCAATTTCCGTAAGAAAATGTTGCTGCGGCCAACGTTCTTAGAACTTAGTTTAGTCCGACCTCAATATTTCTCTTTGGCACACCCTATAGGGCACATTTATGATTGGATTGCTTTGAAACCTGGTATGTTTGTTTAACTTGGCATGCTCATCAGACAAGACCTTTCGATAAGAACTATTGATTAGCATTCATTTCTGTGAAAAAAGTTGCCATTTACAGTAACCTCTGAACATACTGCATTTGTGTATCAACATTCTTCCTTTAGTCAGTCTTACAGTTTACATTTGAAAATTGATGGATTACTCTGTTCTTCAATTTTGCCATTTCATTTATAACTTACCAAGTTCAGGTTTGTCAATTTGAGCTACAGTGTCATTGACACTTTCATTTATGAAAGTGATTACTCTTATTGTGAAATCAACTCCTCCCTCATGTACACCTTTCTATTCGGGGCATTGAAACTGTACAGAATTATTGCCTTTTGTGATGTGCCGGAGGTATTAGATGGCAAGATTTTTCAGTTATTTTGGAATTACTACTCTTGATCAGAATAGAAAGTTAATCTTAGGCCTAAAATAGTTAAAAATTTGTTCCTCAGGCCCTCCTGCAGGGTCCTTTTGGCCGCCACATGCTATCTTTCTATTACCAATCAAACTTGAAAAAATGAAAATGAAATGGTTTATGTCTGATATTTTACCCAAGTTAATAAAATTGATAAATTTGTCCCTTGAGTGCAACAAGGCAATGTAATGATGGCAAAGCCTTCTTGCACTCCAGCGATGAAATACACCACCACCCATGCTTTTCTGTAGTTCATGTGGCCTTAAAACATAAAACAAACCAAGAACATGAACTTGTGATGGTAAAGAAATACTTATAAAAATAAAAACTGCACCCACGTGCAATTTTTGAAAAAATGACCTGAGAACAGATCTAATTTGTTGGGCCTTATTCATGAAGGAATGTGGGCTTTGGTAAAATCAACTCCTCACTGACATATTTTTCCACTATACCAACGGCCCAGACTAGCTGGTGCAACCCAATTTATTACCAGGGCCAAACACAAATTTTGAATCCCCAAACCCCCAAAATTTGCCAAAAAAGAGAAGACCAGTATAGTCCTCCATACTTTTTGCGCAATGGACAACTTGTTGTCAAGGACAACAATAGGCTACCGCCATCTTGTCATTCTGTTGTTTGGCCCATGTCAGATCAACACGTATCCTGTCTTCTGTGCTATAAAATCCTAAAGTATAATGAAGCCAGACACGATTATGGAGTGGAATGGTGGAATATTTTCAGCAGAAACTAGCTGAATAAGGACATTGAGTTTTTGAACGTTCAGGGCTATAACTTTGTTGAAACTAATTAACATTTCTTGTTTTTCCCGTTTTCGGGATATGCACCTGATTCGTTCATTCTTTGTTTCTCATTATGTGTTTGTTCAATGTTCACCCTTTTCCTCTTGAATCCCTTCATTAGATTTTTAAGAACAATTTGCTGTTTGCGAATTTGTTATTAAATTAAAAATTCTTCTTCTTAAAAATCTTAGATAATTTACGGAATGTGGATTATTCGTACCTCCTTTGTCGTGTACCGGTTATTCTCGACATATAGTCAGGCATGTCTGTTTTGCGATTACCCTTCTCTGTGGGGAATCTTCTGTGGAAGTTTCTCTATTGTTAAGGGTATTCTTTGGATACCGGTTGTCTGACCTGGGCCTTCATTGTGCCTATGTTGGACTTGGGTTACCGGCTCCTATTCAGTTTAAATTTTTGCCTCGGGCTTCTGTATCTTATGAAGTTCGAAATGTAAGAGGAAGAAGTCCTTTCTTGATTCTCATTCATCATGTTTGGCTTGCACTCGTTGCTCTAAAGATGTTAGCTGTGCAACTTGCTCTTCTTGGGATTCCAAGCAATGGAATTCCCTCTCAACTTATATGTATGTGCCGGCAAAGCACCGATTTCGATGCTTTTGCCTAAGGTAACTAATCAGAATCCTGTTTCCATTTCAGAGGAACAAGAACATGGTATTGGTCATGGTATAACATCAAGTTCTGTGCTGTCGTCGCCTTCAGATACAGGGCATGTTGACTTACGAGGTATCGCAGAATACTCGGTACCTCGGGCAAGCAGGCGATCAGCTAGCTCTACTGGTGTAACAGAGCCTTTCATTAGTGCTTCCGTACTGAGAAAATCCGTAGCGGCCCAGGATAAGGAGGATGGAAGATAGTCCTCTGTTCAGACGACGACATGTAAGGGAAGAGGCCAGTCAAGTTGAAAGGTGCATCAGTAGAGAAGCATTCTTCTGTCTTGGGGTCAAAACAGAACGATTCGACTTTTATTGCCAGTCCCACTAGTAGTCCGGTAGATAATGCTTCGGAGCCATTTGTTTCTGGTGTACCTTTCTCTGCCAGTACGGCTGGCAGTAGTCTTGATGTAAGAGCCTCTTCTTCGTCCTCTTCCAGGACTCAGCACAGTAGACTGCATACTAGCCAGCAAGATCTAGAGGTGGAGAGTCAGCGCTAGGATCTGGCTCTCTCCAAGGCTAGCATTTCGAGGCAAACATCTTTTTCTAAAAGGCAGACACAGTGCTCTGTGTCAGAACACCCCCCAGAGCCGAAAGGCATAGAACGGGGGTGGACATAGCCTCAAATACGGAATTGCTGGAGCAAATTGCCCAGCTAATTGCAGACTCCCAGCAGCATAAAGTGCGGCCATCATCGATATCCGCTTCGGATGATTCGGACGGTGCTGGATTGGCAGAAAGAAGGGTTTCCTCAAATAATGAGTATGCCGATAATAGACCAGACAAGGAACCTCTAGATGGTAATGTTAGGGCGCTTGATGAAGACGAGACTGACACTACATCTTTGGCTGAGCAACATATGGAAACTATGAGGTTCCTACAGGATTTTTTGCCTGAATTAATACCGTCTGGTCAGAGTTCTGTGCCTTCTAGAGCCAGGCCTCTGTCTTCTTTGGACAGGGAGGTCATTAAGTCGAAGGAAAGTATCCTTCTGTATCCGTCACAGTCAGTTCAAGCGTTCGATTGCGTTGACGAGGCTATTGTAGGCCTGGCTCAGGCTAGAAAAAGTTCTTTCCATTCGGAAAGGAGGCTTGACCTACTGTTCAGAGTCAATACCTTCCTAAATACGGTAGGCGAGAATAAGATTCCAAGAGCTCCCTTGCGAGTGGATGACAGTGGAAGGGACTCAGGTATGTCTCTTCAATCTTCATGTAGCGTCGGTTCGTTTGTTGTAGATACTTGCATTGAATCTAGCAGAAGTATTTTGGATGCTATGTCATACGCAGATCACATTTGCAGGGCATTAGCCGGCAATTTGGAATCGGAGAGCCTACAGGAGTTGTTATCTCCTTTGAGAGCGCTCTCTCGCACCATCATGTATACAACATACCACTCTGCTCTTTCAGTAGCAAATTTAGAGTTGGTCAGGCACGATGCTGCCCTTAAATCTACATCATTTATCGATGACAATGTTGAGAGCTCTCTAAGGGCCGCTCCAGTTTCTTCATTATTTAATGACCAGTTAAAGGCTGTATTTGAAGATGCTTCTAAAAAAAGCCACAAGTCAGCTTTTGTTGCGCTCAGCTTCGCAACCTCAGCCTTCCACAAATGACGCTCCTCAGAGAGGTAAATTTTTCTCCAACAGAGGCTCAGCCTGTGCTGCTTCAAGAGATAATCGTGGTCGTGGTGGCTTGAAGCAAGGGAGTGACTTTAAAAAGGGGATGATGCAGTCGGTTAATAACAAAATGCGTAACCCCACACCGACTTCACAGAGGGGTGCGAGAGCTTCACGAGGTTTCTCCTCGTATAAGCCTCGTAAGTCCTACAAATGACCAACCTCTACTGTTCTCCGATTGGCAGAAGGCTTTCATAGATCTCAGACAAGCTAATAATTGCTCCAAAATTTTATATGGAGACAATTCGGTCGCTGCAAGCACAGACTTGAAGGACGCATATTTTCACATCTTGATTCATCCGGCTTTCTGGAAATGCCTCCATTTTGCGGTTCACGGAAAAGTATACCAGTTCAGAGCAATGTGTTTTGGCTTGAACCTTGCTCTGTGGGCGTTCACTCGGGTGATGAGCCACTTCAGGGCACACTCTGCTTCGTTGTCGACGTATCTGGACGACATTCTTCAAAGATACAGAAATTTTCATCCTCTTCAAAGTGATGTTCAGAGTCTGCTATCGCTGCTATGATGCCGAGGTTTTATAATCAATGTCGACAAGTCGGATTTAATGCCGATGACGTCGTTTATTCACCTGGGGATGAGTTTCGATACTCTCAACAATCGGGTCTGTTTGCCGGTAGCAAGAGCAAAATTAGTTTCTCTTTACACAAAATACTGCATAAACGCGCAAGTCATTACTGTAAGAGAGCTTATGTGGCTGTTAGGACTTTGCGGCGCCGCCACAGAATTGATTCTGCTAGGTCGTTTGCGCACTCGTCCACTTCAGATTTATCTAATTCACAATTGGAGCGTAAAGCGTCAGTTGTTGGACAGTCCGATTGCTTTAACACAGTCAGTAAAACATCATCTTCAGATTTTGGCAGATATCCAGTGGTTATCCCAGGGAATACCGCTTCAAATTCAGGATCCGTCGTTCATGATCATGACGGGTGCCAGTCAGGAGGGTTGGGGTGCTTCTCTGATTCCGGATGATCAAGTGTGTCACGGTTTATGGGAGAGTCAATTTCTTGTGTCCCATATAAACTACGAAGAAATGAGGGCAACTTGGTTAGCTCTAAATCATTGGCTCAGTCGAGTAATAAACTCACATGTTCAAATTCTATTGGACAATTCAACAGTAGTAGCCTATATTCGGAATCAGGGAGGTACTCATTCCGTCCAGCTGTTGAATCTCACCAAAAAGATTCTTCTTTTCTCTCAGGAGAATCGGATTCTGATATCGATTTGTCATATTCCAGGCCGTCTCAATGTAATAGCAGACTCTCTATCGAGAAAGGGTCACCTGCTACCTTCAGTATGGATGTTGAAAAAATCTGTCTTCAATCAGATTTACTTCCAGTGGGAACGTCCAATGATCGATCTTTTTGCCACGAGTCTGAACAATCAGTTACAGACTTTTGTGTCTCCATGCCCGGACCCTCAGGCTTATGCAGTAGACGCTCTGTCAATTTCATGGAACGGGATAATAGGGTATGCTTACCCTCCAGCTCCCCTCATTCAACAGATTTTGCTAAAGACAAAACAGTCTTCTTGCAAGATTCTACTGGTAGCAAGTCTGTCGGCTCACAGACCGTGCATAAATCTTCTCCGGGAGCGTCTTTGGGACGTTCTGCGGAAGTTACCGCCTCTCAGGGATCTTCTGATGCAGAGGAAACTCCATCGGCTTCATCACAATCCGGAAAGCCTTTTCCGTTGTGCGGTCCTTCCTGCACGGAAAACAGTTTTCCAGATGAGCAATGGACGCAATTTCTAACTGTAGGAGGACCTCCTCTTCATTAGATTATGAAGCGAAGTGGAAGGTTTTTGTTCATTGGTGTGAATCACGATTGATTTTTTTAACCCAACTATTACTCAATTAGCTAACTTTTTATTTATCTTTTTGATGAAGTTACGCTACAGCCAGTCACTATTAAGGGCTATAGGTTATTTCTTTTTCTTCTTCCTAACAGAAATGATATTTCTGTTCATTCCATATCTAGATGGATTCAGTTAGCTATTCGGACAGCTTATAAGGCTTTGTCTTTGAATCAGAGAATAACTTATAAGATTTTAGCTCACAAAGATAGAGCTTTAGCTTCTTCCTGGGCTTATGCCAGAAGTACTTCTTTGAAAGATTTGATGCAAGCAGCTTACTGGACTCAACAAACGACTTTACCAAATTTTATCTTCAAGATTTAGAATCAATTTCGGATGATCTCAGATCTTTAGGACCGTTATCGGTAGCTCAGAATGTCGTCCATTCTAATTAGGAATTCCATTAAACCTTCTGTTTGGTCTGCTGTAGCACTGTCACCAGTCTGCTACGCTCTTCGTTTTGAAGTGTAGTTTCTTTCAAAACATGGGGAAGGGTGGGGGGGGGGGGGGGGGGGTGGTGGTATTTCCAAATGGTCATCTGGCTTTATAGTGAAAAGCATGGACATACCTCCTTCAGTGATAGTATCCTGGGGTTGGTGCTATGGTAGTTTTAATGTGTAGCTCGATATGAAGCAATTTTCAGTGTATTCTATGCTTTTAATGTGTAGCTCGATGTGAAGCGTTATTGTGTATGTGTGACGAATCCACTATCCCCAACCCAACACAAGTCTAGATTCAATTTCTCCCTCCCAAAAACAGTTCGATCAGCCGAGGCGGTGCGGTTTCTAAAACCACATCACCCCAGATGGTCGAACTATTTTATAAGAGATATTTAACATTTGCGTTTCCGACCGGGCTTTAAAATAAGGAAAAGGGATCGCAGTTATAATGGGTAGGTCGGAGCCCCACATAAAGTTCTCGGGTAGATGACCCACCTTTAGACTGAAATTAAAAACTACAAACCATCAAGATGTAGCAAGGTAACAATAATTCAACACTAAGAAATGTTATGGTATAATTTATTGAATGAAATTAAACATTATTACATATCCAAAAAGCGTTTGTTTCACTATCTTAAATTGGGCTGAAATTCGGAGGCTAGAGAAAAAAAAAAAATATCAAGAATCCGATAAACAAGGCCCTTTTTATTATGTCCAGGCCACCCAGATTTTCTAATATAATATTAGGAGACTACTATTCTCCCATAGAGGACGTACCAATGACCAAAGGGAACTGTCATAAGAAGCTTCCACCCTCGAAGAACCAGAGTTCGTCGAGTGTGAAGTCTTCCAATATAAATGAGGAGTCACCTTCGTTCCTCCATAGATGTTATCTCCCAATAGTAATGATCAGGACTACACAGGTAAGAAGCTTTCACCCTCGAAGAACCAAAGTTCGTCGAGTGTGAAGTCTTCCACATATAAATAAGGAGTCACCTCTGCTCCTCCATAGGTGTCATACCAAATATTAATAATCAGGCCTCAATCAAGTAAGAAGCTTTCACCCTCGAAGAACCAGAGTTCGTCGAGTGTGAAGTCTTCCAATATAAATGAGGAGTTACCGCTGCTCCTCCATAGGTGTCATACCAAATATCAATAATCAGGCCTCAATCAAGTAAGAAGCTTTCACCCTCGAAGAACCAGAGTTCGTCGAGTGTGAAGTCTTCCACATATAAATAAGGAGTCACCGCTGCTCCTCCATAGGTGTCATACCAAATATCAATAATCAGGCCTCAATCAAGTAAGAAGCTTTCACCCTCGAAGAACCAGAGTTCGTCGAGTGTGAAGTCTTCCACATATAAATAAGGAGTCACCGCTGCTCCTCCATAGGTGTCATACCAAATATCAATAATCAGGCCTCAATCAAGTAAGAAGCTTTCACCCTCGAAGAACCAGAGTTCGTCGAGTGTGAAGTCTTCCAAATATAAATGAGGAATCACCTACATTCCTCCATAGATGTCATCTCCCAATAGTAATGGTCAGGACTACACAGGTAAGAAGCTTTCACCCTCGAAGAGCCAAAGTTCGTCGAGTGTGAAGTCTTCCACATATAAATAAGGAGTCACCTCTGCTCCTCCATAGGTGTCATACCAAATATCAATAATCAGGCCTCAATCAAGTAAGAAGCTTTCACCCTCGAAGAACCAAAGTTCGTCGAGTGTGAAGTCTTCCACATATAACTAAGGAGTCACCTCCGCGCTGCCATCTCTGACACCCCGCACACTCGGTGACTACCCAACAAGAAGAACTCACACTCGACAAAAGTTTGTCGAAGGCGAAATTCTTCAAAAAAATATTCCCGGAGTTCCAGAGAAAAAAAAAACTACTCTAAAACTTACTTAACTCTGATTCCATTGATCCGACAAACGGAGAAAAAAGAATACCAAATAAATTCCTAAATAACTATCCCGGTCTCACCAATGGCACAGAGAATTCGGTGTTTAGTTTCTCATTCCGGAACTCCAAGGAATTACTATTTAAACTCATAACCAGCCGGCTCTTCCCAAACCTTCCAGAGAAAAGCTAAACAACCTACCCCAGTGAAATCCTATCTCGAACTGACTTTTTCGACGGTCCAGATCACCCACTTCAATTCATACACAACACGAAAAAATCATGCAACCTCTGAAATCTTGTATCGATTCAGGAAATCGCTGGTGTGTGCATTTCCCTCAATGAAACTTGACAACAATTCAATCAACCGTTACTAGATCTCGTGCTACCTGACACTCTAATCACTGGTGGAGACAACCACCACAGAGAGAGCAAATAAGTAATATGGAATTAACCCCTGTTGGACGACAAACCCCCGACTCCATTTATCAAAAAACAGCACACTACCCCCACCCCAAGGTAAACGTCCTCGTTTTTGGATGGCTCAGATAGTGTTTTTGATTTCTTATTAATAAAGATAAAAATAAAAAAAAAATGATTAATGATTTATAATGACTATATTTACACAAAAAAAAATGGGTCCGAAAAAAAAAAATTGAGTACGATCTGTTCATACCTACTATCTAGATTAAATCTTTAGGCATGGGAAGTGCTACATCTGACGGAATAATCCGCCATCACATTTTATGTTTTATACAGCGGTAGGCAGGCCTGGGATACAGAAATCCAACCACCGACCAATTTCAATAAAAATTGAAACCGCTTACCGCCACGATCACTGACATGCGATAAGAGATGTTACCGCCTGGATTAGTTAAATCCCTGATCCGAAGAAAGCCACCACTATAACTTATATATTTATAAAACAATTAAACGGACCATACTTCATTGGAACACTACCCATAATTTACTACATATGAATTTTATCATCGTCCAGATGATGCTGCTCGCAGCGCCAAAAACTATCTTGGAAACCCTGCACACTACTGTATCCTTTTCATCACGACAACCCAGACAACAGCCACAAGATCCATTTATTGTTGGCGCGCTTGAATCATTCTAGATTAGAAAACAATTATCCAATATTTTTATGAATCCCGGAACTCTATTTCTCAATCGCCAACTCCATATTTCCAATTCAAAACAGTTGCAATTAATGCTTCGCTTGGGCAGCATAGTGAGCCCAACAAGGAATCACCATACCATGCCCAATCGAACCATCAACAGAGCCAACAATTGCCATCAAGGTCAATGTGAAATATCTCCAACTTTCACATTAATCACTTCTTTCCCACTTAATAAACCATCAACACATTCCCAATCACCCTGACTAGTGGGTTTTAAATTATAACATCTGGTAAATTTTCCTTTTTATTCTATCCCAAAAATTCTTTTGTGCATTCGGCCGGAGATGTACACCATCTGACAGAAAATGATGAGGATAAACCTGTCGATGGTGAAAATATAAAATATCTTCATCACCTACAGCCTTAAAAGCATCATTGACAGCCATACGTCTAAACTCATAAATCTCATAAGATACATTTCGGGGCTTTACTCTAGGAAATATACTACCTAATGTTATTTTCTTCACCCCAGCAAGCTTCCATTTCTTTAGCAATTCTCGGAGGTCCCGCAGGAAACATTCAAAAGAGAATGTAGCGCAATCAATATCATTACCCCCAATCTGAAGAACTATCCATCTAGCCCCTCTGACATTAATATTTTGCAAATGGCTAATCTTTCCCCCAGGTATCCCAACAAATTTCACGGAGGCAAACGGTATGGTACAATGCCATACTTCTGGGCACAATAATAAAAATCGGTACAATCTCGCCACAAAACTGTGTCCAATCACCAGACCCTCCATTTTAAGGAGTCAAAATTAAATCCTAAAAAGCAAAGTTAAATTAGGAAGGTTTACAAGAACCAATTCACATTCAAGAGTCAATGTTAATGGACAACTGTCAATATCGTCTGAACTCATAACCATCAAATACCATGATACACCTACACAACTTCACTGTCACTGGACAACCATCAATATCGTCTGGTTTCATCACCATCAAATACCATGATACACACACATAATTTCAATGTCAATGGACAAATATCAGTATCATCTGGATTCATCGCCATTAAATACCATGACTCACATACATAATTTCAATGTCAATGGACAACATCAGTACCGCCCGGACTCATCGCCATCAAATACCACGATACACATACATAATTTCACCGTCAATGGACAAACATCAGTATCGTCTGGATTCATCGCCATCAAATACCATGATACACATACATAATTTCACTGTCACTGGACAACTACCAGTATCGTCTGGATTCATCGCCATCAAATACCATGATACACATACATAATTTCACTGTCACTGGACAACTACCAGTATCGTCTGGATTCATCGCCATCAAATACCATGATACACATACATAATTTCAATGTCAATGGACAACATCAGTATCGTCTGGATTCATCGCCATCAAATACCATGATACACATACATAATTTCACTGTCACTGGACAACTACCAGTATCGTCTGGATTCATCGCCATCAAATACCATGATACACATACATAATTTCACTGTCACTGGACAACTACCAGTATCGTCTGGATTCATCGCCATCAAATACCATGATACACATACATAATTTCAATGTCAATGGACAACATCAGTATCGTCTGGATTCATCGCCATCAAATACCATGATACACATACATAATTTCAATGTCAATGGACAACATCAGTATCGTCTGGATTCATCGCCATCAAATACCATGATACACATACATAATTTCACTGTCACTGGACAACTACCAGTATCGTCTGGATTCATCGCCATCAAATACCATGATACACATACATAATTTCAATGTCAATGGATAACATCAGTATCGTCTGGATTCATCGCCATCAAATACCATGATACACATACATAATTTCACTGTCACTGGACAACTACCAGTATCGTCTGGATTCATCGCCATCAAATACCATGATACACATACATAATTTCAATGTCAATGGACAACATCAGTATCGTCTGGATTCATCACCATCAAATACCTCCCTCAACCTAAAACAAAAAAAAGGAACACCACAGCAGTATACAAAATTTCGCAATTTTCTGTTTCCAACAGCTGAAATTAATTTATGTAATTTATTAGTTACATTACATGAAAGGAATGACCTCCAGTATTAAAAAACAAAAAACAATCTTTCTGTGACTCAGTCAAACTGCAACCAATAGGTTTCCAAGCAATCCAAATTTTTAAGTCGTAAATTTCTGGTGGTCTTGCATATTTACCACGGACACATCACTTACGAAAAGTTACATACTGGCGACGCCATCATAAATTACTTACGAAACCCATTCTTACCCTAGCAACATCAACCACCACCCATCAGACACAATCATACCTAACCCCCACCCCAAATGCCCATCCCACATGCGCACCATGCAAGTCACACCAAAATAAACGACGTATTTGGAATCACTCTTCTACTGGCTCAATTTCACTAGCGTATAATGCTCCCGCTCACGAGCATTTCCAAGTGTAATTCCCAGGGGTCACATTTACAAAACACAAATAGCGCTAGTATTTTTGAGATTACTAAGGTAATTTTTTTACATTTTTAGAATTGCGCTGAGTTAGGGTGTTCGTTTACACAATTTTTCCTAATGGAACACCTCCATTACGACACCCCGTAAGGGAAACCATGGAATCAATTGATTTCCATCCTTTCCCTACATTATGTGACCCATGAGAATACTATATCATTTATCAATCTTTACTTTATCCAATCCACTACCATAGGACATAACCACCGGTCCAATGACCCTACAACTTGTCCTATATATGACTGTTTGAAAGTCAAAATTAAACAATTCTGATTCAAAAGTTTCCAAATGAATCGAACAGCAAATTCAAATGAATTTGCAGTTTATTTTGTCTCCGCCCATTAACCCTTCCTTGGATCCCCAGCACCATTCCTGCTTGCCTATTAATTACAACTTCCAAATGGAAGACATAATTTAACCCTTGCATCGACATATAAGGCACACTCCGGGTAATTTAACAATTTTCCCATGATCACTGGGCACCACATCAAAAATTTAACAAATCTTATCTTTGCTCGTGAGCTAGAGTTCTCGCCAAATGAATTCATTAAGCCAAATCTTAAATCATAAAATCACCGAATTTAGACCGGGGTCATTCCAGAATAATAAATACAAATCTTTTTTTTTTTTTTTTAAGACAGATCGTACTCATTTGAGTTCAACCAGCGGGGACGACGGACCCTTCGCCCCCGGTGGGTGACAGGATCTCCGCTAGGGGCAGGATTGTTTAAGTTGCTGGAACTGCCCTGAGCCGACTGGTCAGAATCTTCCTCCCGATCAATGAGTTCCGAAAAAGGTAACCTACCAGAATCTCCTGAATTGTCTACACTTGTTCCCATATTAGGTCGTTCAAAACATTTTTTTAATCTATTAAAGTGGACCACCTGCAGCCGACCACCATGCTCTCTACAAATAACATAATTTGCATCAGAGAGTCGCTTTTTAACCACAAATGGCCCAAACCAATATTTAGCAAATTTGGGGGTTTGACCTTGCTTTATTTTTGAAATATATAGCCACACTTTATCACCAACCTCATAAGGTCTTCCATGAACTCTACGGTCGTACAACCTTTTCCTATGTTTAATAGCAGTTTCACACTTACTGCTCACAAACTGGAAAATGGTTGCCATTCTATTTTCCAAATCCATCACATATTGAACTCGACTAAGATCCTTATCAGGAACTTTACCAGCCATAAATTCAATAGGTAATCGGATTTCTTTCCCAAAAAGGATCATATTTGGAGTAAGGCCCATGGTCTCATGAACAGCACTACGATAAGCCATCATAACAAAAGGTAGATAGTATTCCCAGTCGTTATGATTATCTTCAACAAAACATGCTAGCATAGCTATCAATGTTCTGTTGAAGCGCTCAACCTGGCCATCAGACTGAGGGTGATATGGAGATGTTCTTGTCTTGGAAATCTCAAAATATTTACAGATTCCCAAAAACAATTCAGACTCAAAGTTGGCCCCTTGATCAGAATGGATAAACTTAGGCATACCAAAACGGGATATCCACTCTTTAACCAATATTTCTCCAATTGTACTTGCACGCTGATTAGGCATGGCATAGGCTTCAGTCCATTTAGAGAAATAGTCAGAAACAACCAGAATGTAAATGTTTCCACTCACAGATTCCGGTAGGGGACCCAATACATCAAGTGCAACCCTCTCCATCGGTTCCGAAACACGGTCGGTAACCAGGGGGGCCTTTAACGCTTTGTTGGGACTTTTCCGACGTTGACACACCTCACAAGTCTGCACCCACTGTTCTACATCCTTCTTTAGACCAATCCAAAAAAATCTTTGCCTAATTTTCAAATAGGTTTTCATCATACCTAAATGGCCTCCCACCACGGAATCATGGCAATGTTTTAAAATTTCAGGTTTTAGTTTCCCAGGAACAATCCACAAAAATTTATTTTCCTTTCCAAATTCCAACCATTCTCGATAAAGCATACCTTGCCTAACAACAATTTGTTCCCATTGGGCTACATATTTTTTAAATATTAATTCTTCACCCTTCATTTGCTCAGCCGACGGCTTAGAATCATTTGTTTTATTTTCAAACAATTTCTTTAATATTGGATCACTCATCTGATCATCAACCGAAATTACACCTCCTGGAGACAAATCAATAGCATTAGTCTCCAAAGATATCCTACTCAAGGCGTCGGCATTCTTATGTTGCTCTCCTCTACGATGGATGATAGAAAAGTCAAATCCACTCAAATATTCCAGCCAACGAGCCACTTGCCCCGTTGGTTCTTTAAAATTAAACAACCACCTCAAAGATCCATGATCGGTGCGCAGAGTAAAGTGTTTTCCTATCAAATAATGGCGAAAATTTTTAATGCTTTTAATAACTGCCAATAGCTCTTTCCGAGTGACACTATAATTACGTTCTGGAGGAGAATGCACTTTACTAAAATATGCAATTACCTTCTCCTGTCCGTTAACTAACTGAGACAACACAGCCCCACTAGCCTGATCACTCGCATCTGTGTCCAAAATAAACTCTTGCTCAAAATTTGGAAATCCCAAGATTGGACTCTCACATAGTTTATTCTTTAAAATTTCAAAAGATTCTTTTCTAGCCTTATTCCACTCAAATTTTACATTCTTTCTAGTTAATTCCAACAGGGGACCAGCCAAATCTGAGAAGTTCAAAATAAATTTTCTGTAATAAGAACACAAACCGACAAAACTGCGTATATCTCTGACACATCTTGGAATCGGCCAATCCTTAATCCTAGCTATCTTTTCTGGGTCAGCCCGTATCCCCTCTGAGGACACGATATGGCCCAAAAAAGATACCTGTTTTCTAAAAAGAGCACATTTAGAAGGTTTGAGTTTCAAACCAGCTTCCTTAATTTTTGTGAACACCTCTTCCAACCTTTCCACATGTTCTTGGAAAGTTTTAGCATAAATAATTATGTCATCCAGATATATCAGACAGGTCTTCCAATGAAGGCCCTTCAAAACGAGCTCCATAAGCCTCTGAAAGGAATGGGGAGCCCCAGAAAGCCCGAAAGGGAGTACCTTGAACTCATAAAGCCCTTTACCTGTACTAAAGGCAGTTTTTTCTTGAGCTGAGGAAGCCATCTCCACCTGCCAATACCCTGAAGCCAAATCTAATGTAGAGAACCAACTGGCCCCCTGCATTCCTTCAAGGCTGTCATCAATGCGTGGCAAGGGATATGCATCCTTCCGAGTTACAGCATTTAACTTACGATAGTCTACACAAAAGCGTAGGCTACCGTCTTTTTTTTTAACCAGGACAATGGGGGCCGCCCACGGACTATCCGAGGGTTGTATTATCCCCTGTTCTAACATTTCTTGTAACTGCCTATCAACTTCCTGTCGCTTATGTACAGGAAGTCTATAGGCTCTTTGTTTTATGGGTGGATGTTTACCCGTGTCAATATCATGTTTTATAATACTTGTTCGACCTAAATCTTTATCATGGCGGATAAAAACCGACTCATTTCTATCAAGAAGCATTTTAACTTGAAATACCTGATCCGTAGTCAAAACAGTTTCATCAATTGTTTGCTGGAGAGAATACTTATCAACATTTTCTTGTTTTACATTTTCTTGAATTACACTATTTCCCAGAACCTCCCCTTGCTGGAATACTGCCACTGTTTCACCTTTTTTCAAGGACTGGGGTACCCCGGTGGTATTTACTAACCTCATTGGCACAACATCTCCATTTGAAGTACCCACAAAACTTCGCCCAACCATAATCCCATTATGTTTTTCTGAAAATTTTTGATCTACCTCACAAATTCCCTCTAAAAGAGAAACATTACTTACCTTACCATTAATTATAATCTCGGAAGATGGAGGTATAGTTACATTTTCAATAAGCATGACCTCATTACTATCGTTGTTATTGCCAAAATTTAGGGGAATTTCTTTTCCTGCTAATTTAACACAATTCCTCCCCAGATAAATGTCTAAGTCTAGGGCAGTCATCAGATCAACCCCCAATATTCCCTCAAATGATAACTCGGCAACATAAAACTCTTGATCAAAACTATTATTACCTATATTAATGGGAAGGTTGATAACTCCTGGCACCTGCAAGGGTTGTCCGCTAGCTCCACAAACCTCTCTAGGAGCTGCTTGTAATTCTGAAGAATCCTTTCCAAATACCTCTTCCAATACCTTAGTACTTAATATGCTAATGGCTGATCCAGTGTCCAGCAAAAATTTTACCTCTTTGTCACAAATGGTTAAGGGAAGAAAAAAATGACCAATCTTTTTCTCAGGGTGGGCCCCATTCTGTTGGAGCTGAGGTTTGACCCCAACCCCAGCTCTTATTCTTTTAAACCTTGCCTATTATTCCACCTTCCACCTCTTCGACCCCCATAATTCCGACAAACATTTCCTCGACCACGTCCACGAGAAAAATCTTCCCGAGTATTTTGTATTTCCGCTATTTTGTCAATTCCATCCTCCTTCCCCAATTGTTCTAAAAATTCGCGTCTCATTTCCCTTTGTTCTTTGCGCAAATCATCAATCTGAAACCGCAGATCAGTCAGCGTCTGAGTTAATAATTCCAATTGCTCGGAATTAACAGCTTCGTTGTCAGAAGGTTGGACAGTGGAAGCAACTTCCACTCTCCTATATGATTCTTCCTCTAATGCCAAACGAACCGCGGCATCCAACGTCTCGGGTTTTCCACGCAACACCTGCATCCGAACGTCTTTATCCGTTATGGCTTCAACAAAAGCTTCTTTTGCCAAATCGTCCCTTAAAATGGATGGGGCTGAAGGGTAAGCTTTCTTTACCAATCTACGTATACTACTAGCCAGCTCGGGGAGTGTTTCTCGAGCGGTTCGCCTTCTTGAACGCAATTGTGACCTATAAATTGCCGTACCTCTAAAGGGATCAAATCGATCTATCAAACTTTTTAATATTTGTTTTAGGCCAATCTTATCATTACTATCTAGATCTTCGTAAAATTGCAATGCGGCCCCTCTTAATGAAAGTACCAAAAATCTACAAGCCACCACCTCTGACCATTCATTGATTTCTACACATTTTTCAAAATGCGTCACCCAATCAACCACATTGGTGGACCCATTAAATGTTTCTGGTGTAACCACCGGTTTTCTGGGCCCGTTATATTGTTCACCACTTTTGGATGGACGTTCCTTAAGAGCAGGAAGGTCCGCACCCGGTGCCACTAACGCCCGATCACCCTTATCTTGATAGCTGACCCTCGCAAGAGGAGTTTTAACTTTCTTAGGAATGGCACCCGAAGCTCTTCTACAAAATTCACGCGCAGAACTTCCTACCTGTTTATGAATTCCATTGTCCAAACCATTATGTTTTGGAATTTCACTCACTTGAATTTCTACATTTTCATTAAAAGACGTAGGAGTGGCCTCTGGTGTTTCTTGAAAAAAATCTAGAGCCTCAGCCATGGGGTATCTCCTTGGTGTGCTAATATCTGGATTTGTAGCCAAATCAGTTAACTTTTTAGATGCCCCCAAGTATTCATCCAGCCCTTCCGAAATTCCCGTAGCCATATTAAATTTGAACCAATACTAAACAATTTACCTGTATTAAATTTCTATACATCAGTCTTATGGTATCATAAAATATCCTGTCGGCGACGCCAATAACTGTGACGAATCCACTATCCCCAACCCAACACAAGTCTAGATTCAATTTCTCCCTCCCAAAAACAGTTCGATCAGCCGAGGCGGTGCGGTTTCTAAAACCACATCACCCCAGATGGTCGAACTATTTTATAAGAGATATTTAACATTTGCGTTTCCGACCGGGCTTTAAAATAAGGAAAAGGGATCGCAGTTATAATGGGTAGGTCGGAGCCCCACATAAAGTTCTCGGGTAGATGACCCACCTTTAGACTGAAATTAAAAACTACAAACCATCAAGATGTAGCAAGGTAACAATAATTCAACACTAAGAAATGTTATGGTATAATTTATTGAATGAAATTAAACATTATTACATATCCAAAAAGCGTTTGTTTCACTATCTTAAATTGGGCTGAAATTCGGAGGCTAGAGAAAAAAAAAAAATATCAAGAATCCGATAAACAAGGCCCTTTTTATTATGTCCAGGCCACCCAGATTTTCTAATATAATATTAGGAGACTACTATTCTCCCATAGAGGACGTACCAATGACCAAAGGGAACTGTCATAAGAAGCTTCCACCCTCGAAGAACCAGAGTTCGTCGAGTGTGAAGTCTTCCAATATAAATGAGGAGTCACCTTCGTTCCTCCATAGATGTTATCTCCCAATAGTAATGATCAGGACTACACAGGTAAGAAGCTTTCACCCTCGAAGAACCAAAGTTCGTCGAGTGTGAAGTCTTCCACATATAAATAAGGAGTCACCTCTGCTCCTCCATAGGTGTCATACCAAATATTAATAATCAGGCCTCAATCAAGTAAGAAGCTTTCACCCTCGAAGAACCAGAGTTCGTCGAGTGTGAAGTCTTCCAATATAAATGAGGAGTTACCGCTGCTCCTCCATAGGTGTCATACCAAATATCAATAATCAGGCCTCAATCAAGTAAGAAGCTTTCACCCTCGAAGAACCAGAGTTCGTCGAGTGTGAAGTCTTCCACATATAAATAAGGAGTCACCGCTGCTCCTCCATAGGTGTCATACCAAATATCAATAATCAGGCCTCAATCAAGTAAGAAGCTTTCACCCTCGAAGAACCAGAGTTCGTCGAGTGTGAAGTCTTCCACATATAAATAAGGAGTCACCGCTGCTCCTCCATAGGTGTCATACCAAATATCAATAATCAGGCCTCAATCAAGTAAGAAGCTTTCACCCTCGAAGAACCAGAGTTCGTCGAGTGTGAAGTCTTCCAAATATAAATGAGGAATCACCTACATTCCTCCATAGATGTCATCTCCCAATAGTAATGGTCAGGACTACACAGGTAAGAAGCTTTCACCCTCGAAGAGCCAAAGTTCGTCGAGTGTGAAGTCTTCCACATATAAATAAGGAGTCACCTCTGCTCCTCCATAGGTGTCATACCAAATATCAATAATCAGGCCTCAATCAAGTAAGAAGCTTTCACCCTCGAAGAACCAAAGTTCGTCGAGTGTGAAGTCTTCCACATATAACTAAGGAGTCACCTCCGCGCTGCCATCTCTGACACCCCGCACACTCGGTGACTACCCAACAAGAAGAACTCACACTCGACAAAAGTTTGTCGAAGGCGAAATTCTTCAAAAAAATATTCCCGGAGTTCCAGAGAAAAAAAAAACTACTCTAAAACTTACTTAACTCTGATTCCATTGATCCGACAAACGGAGAAAAAAGAATACCAAATAAATTCCTAAATAACTATCCCGGTCTCACCAATGGCACAGAGAATTCGGTGTTTAGTTTCTCATTCCGGAACTCCAAGGAATTACTATTTAAACTCATAACCAGTCGGCTCTTCCCAAACCTTCCAGAGAAAAGCTAAACAACCTACCCCAGTGAAATCCTATCTCGAACTGACTTTTTCGACGGTCCAGATCACCCACTTCAATTCATACACAACACGAAAAAATCATGCAACCTCTGAAATCTTGTATCGATTCAGGAAATCGCTGGTGTGTGCATTTCCCTCAATGAAACTTGACAACAATTCAATCAACCGTTACTAGATCTCGTGCTACCTGACACTCTAATCACTGGTGGAGACAACCACCACAGAGAGAGCAAATAAGTAATATGGAATTAACCCCTGTTGGACGACAAACCCCCGACTCCATTTATCAAAAAACAGCACATATGTCATGTGTCAAGACGAGCTTTACTGTACAATACTCGGACACTTTTAATGATTTATAAAGAGTCTCATTTCTCTGGACTTTATATTTTGGTTTCCTTTATCAAATTAGCATAATGTGTTATGCTAGGCCTTAAATAGAGTTACACCTATATTTTCATTGTTTTTCTGAAATAGGAGCAATGAATATCAATTAGTAGGCCCGTTTACTATTCTCAGCTAGTAGGGCCATTGGTATAGTGGAAAAATATGACAAATTTATACCAATTTTAATATTTTTAATACTTACCAATGGCCCAGACGGGGATGGCCCTCCCTGAAGTGGACATTCCTTCCTCCCCACTGAGTTATACTGTACTTATTAACGTTTAACAGGCACAGCAATAAAGAATGACAAGATGGCGGTAGCCTATTGTTGTCCTTGACAAAAAGTTGCGCATTGGGATTCAAAATTTGTGTTTGGCCCTGGTAATAAATTGGGTTGCACCAGCTAGTCTGGGCCATTGGTAAGTATTAAAAATATTAAAATTAGTATAAATTTTTCATTTTACAGGGATTTTTCTAGGTGACGACAGGGGCCGAATATGGGCCCCATTCCCAATGAGATTTAGGCATGATTTTTCCCAATTTCTAACATAAAATTCCCAATTGGTACCCAGTGTCAACTTCATCATAATAACTGTGATTATGTACTGTGAAAGTAGGCCTTATTATGATGATAAAAGAACTGTAAAACCATAATTTCAAACAGTAAAACCAACTTCTTCATTTTTAATGTGCCTGTAGAGAAGAAATGCGCATTTTTCTCCACTCTGCAGTGTCACCAGAATTCCCAATTTGGTCCAATAAGATGGCATTTTTCCCAATTGTATGAGCCCCTGGCCCCATTCCCAATGCCCCTAGAAAAATCCCTGTTTTAGTTTAGATGAAACCTTCCAGAATTATTGCCAACTGATGGCTAATGTGCAACATGTCTATATATATACTACTCAAAGTTTGCTAAGCACCAAATATTTGACACATCATTGTGACATTTGCTTGTGAAATATTTGCGATATTTTTGGTGGATATGATTGAGGAATGTATTGAGATGGTCCCCATTGTTTACATTAGCTCTCTTGACAGGCAGACTTTTTGTGACAGTCATGGCAAGCATGTACCCCTTGATTTTCATGATGTTTTCGTGTTCTGTCTACATGGCATGTATAGGGTATTCAATCTTCATTTCAACACAAAACCTTGTGATTTAATGATTAAATATGGCAAATGCAAATGTAAGACATTTGTCTGAAGCAGAAATGTGGCGGGCTGTAGGGATGGTGGAGCAAGGCGCTACCCATCGTCAGGTTGGTGAAGCCCTTGGTGTGCAACATACGGTGAACACCAGAGCCTAGGCAAGATTTCAGCAGTATGGCACACCAGTAAGACGGCAAGGTGGTGGCAGAGACAGGGCAACATCTGCAGCTGAAGACCAGTTTTCGATCATTCAGGCCCGTCGGAACGACTTTGCCACAGCAACCCAGCTTCGCAGTGACCTTCAGAATGCATCCGGGTAAATGTTTTGACGCAGACTATCTGGGCAAGGTTGTACGAAGGTGGTCTCTGATCGAAAAGACCATGTATTCGCATTCCGCTGTCCCAGAACCACCGCCAGGCACGATATGAATAGGCCATGGACCACGTTGGATGGACCAGATTAGATTGGCAACCTGTCCTTTTTACAGATGAGTCAAGGTATTGCCTAGACCACACAGATAGGCGGTCTAGGGTATGGAGAAGACCAGGAGAGTGATTCAACATTGCTGAGCATGACCGCTATGGTGGAGGGTCAATCATGGTCTGGGACGACATCAGCAGAGATGGACGTACAGAGCTCTGTGTCCTTGAACGTGGTGCATTGACTGCAAAGTGGTATATTGATGAGATCCTGGATGTCCACGTCAGATTGTATGCATGTGCAGTGGGTGATAGATTCATTCTGATGGACGATAATGCCTGTCCTCATGTTGCCCATGCTGTCAGGGATTTGAGACAGAGGGAGAGGATTGAGCGTATGGACTGGCCAGCAAGATCCCCTGACCTCAGTCCAATCGAAAATGTCTGGAATGAGTTGCAGCTTGTAATTTCAGCCTCTCCAGTCCAGCCAAGAAGTGTCCAAGAGCTTGGTGCCATGCTGGCCCAAGAATAGAACAACATCCCACAAAGGACCACCAGGAACCTGACAGAGAGCATGAGAAGGCATTGTCAAGCTGTAATTAACAGTAATGGGTCTCATACTCGATATTGAACCCATACCAGTTCGCTCTGTCAACTTTTTGTCAAATTGAAAAATTTCTTCTTTTACCAATAATATCCATATTTTTATACTGTACCAATGACCCAGACTTAGCTGGTGCTAACTCTAACAAAACCAGGGCCAAACACAAATTTTGCCCCCCAATCCCCAAAATTTGCATCCAAAACAAAAAGAAATCATGTCCTAAAGGACCTCCATACTACGCCTCTACTGCGCATGCGCAGTGACGCAGACGTCCCGAAATTGGCGCCAATTATCATTCTCTGTTTGGCCCTTCATCAGTCAACATCTCACTGATCTTTGTGCTTGTAAATCTCAGTTTAAAGGATGCCAGACACGTAATTTTTGGAGAAAATGTGATTCTAAGGAGGATAGAAGGAGGAGAGGAAAAAGAAGTGACAAAAAAATAATCAGGGCTGTACTTAAAATTTTTTGATGAAATTATGTTAAGTTGCCTATTTTCGAGGCATGGGCCTCTTGTTGTCATTCTTGCTAATTGTTGCACTGCTTATTCAGTGTTTCCTCTCCCCTAGCCTTCTAAAGTCCCCCCTTGCAATTCTCCCATGCTTTTGGCATATTTTTGAGAAATTTCATTTCTAAAATTTCCTGGGAGAGTTGCTTGGTTACAGAATGTTTTCTGTTATTTTCCCCATAGCTACGTTTTCACCCATGGGTGTATAACGTTTGTGTTCTGCATCTTCCATCTGATGTTCTACAGATTCTCCCCTGGGAGTCTCTGTTTTGCATCAGATAGAGTGTAATTGATGACTGATTCCGGGCCAGTTTTTTCAGTGCCTGGAGTCATGTTTTCTGGTGTTTTTACACTGTTTGTTTTCATTGGCAACAGCCTTTTTTGAGGGGGGCTGTTTGCCTTTGCTGTAGTTTATCTCACTATAAGATACATTTATATTATCCGAAAGTGTCTCATTAATTATTTAATATAAATTTAAAATTTTTGACCACACTTTGCCATCGGATCTATCGGGGCTCAACGTTACTTTTCAGCAACTTGGGCTTCGCTGAAAAAATATTTTTTCAAAATTATTTTGTTTTGCAATTGTTTTTTCATTTATTAATGGATCATGTTATTATGTATCTTTGTGTCAGGGGTTTTTGCGAGTAACTAGGACTTATTGTTGTTCTTTCACAATGAAGGGACGTTGTTCAAATTGTAATAGGAAGAAATCTTCCTCTGACTTTCATGATCATTGTATTAATTGTAGTCAGTGTTCTCGCATTAATCCCTGTCCTATATGTGAACATTGGGATGAGAAACATTGGAAACGTGTGTCACGATATGTTGTTTCTGGAGAAAGAGCGATGCCGGCTCTTTCTCCGCAAGGTCACTCTACTCTCTCAGTTTCTATTTCAGAGGAACCAGAACAGGGTGATGTTTCCATGTTATCTTCTTCAAGTGTGCGTCCGTCGTCACAAATGAATTCAGAGCTAGCGGCAAAAGTGCTCATGGAGATTAGACAAATGTCGTCCGCTAGCTCGCCCGGTGTAGCGTCCATTCACCGAATGGTTCGGCAGCCGGGTTCGTCCGATGCGGTCCAAGAGGAAATTTTGGGTGATGCGAGCACTATAAACATAATAGATGCACACCCAGTGACGGCGGATAGTAAGCGAGAATGGAGGAAGCCTTTGAGTCCGGTTCCTAGCTTGTCCAGGTCCAGCCGGGCCGCGAGCGAGAGAGGCCCCTCTCTCGTACAACAACATCTGGGACCAGATGTTGTGGTACAAAATGTGTCTTTAGCGGAGCATACGTCCGTCGCTCGGGACACTCCGTTGTATAAGCAGTCCGCAGAGACTGTTAAGGCTTCCTCTTCTCGTCAGCGCACACGACCGCACCTTGGCTGCGTGACCGCCGATATATTACCAGCTTCGCCGATCAAGGATTCTTCGGCGACCAGGTCACACCATCCGGCAGCCAGGGATTCGAGACCGATGGACTCCGGACGTTCGCATAGGAAAAGTATGCGGGAGCCATCTGATTCGGAGCTGCCCTCGGCGAAGCAGCGAAAGACTGCGCTTCCGCAGGTCTCGACGCCGGACATTCTTGTGCAGATAGCACAGCTTATCGCAGCATCCCAGCAGCCGACAGAAACGGTGTCGGATCGAGAATTATCCGACGGCGCTGGGTCGGTACGCTCCGCCGAAGCATCGGGGGCGGACGACCGGGAACATCATGAGGTCCGACCGGATGGTGAAAGGGATACGGATGACTTGGAGCTATCCCTTTCGGAACAACATAAAGCTGCCGTGGACTTCATCCGGCACTTCTCCCTCAAGTTGTTCCGTCGGGCCAGACTGCTGCGCTTCCGGACAAGAGAATTATAGCGTCATTGGACTCTGAATTTTTTGAGCGGTTCAGGGACATCGCTCCCGAGTTTCCATCGCAGTCCAATAATGTTGCTAGAACATTTGAATTATTGAACGACGCTATATTTAAACTTGCTTCCAGGATGGGGAAAGCAGGTTTCTTGTCCGCTAATACTCTCAACCTGCCTTTCATTAATGCAAGAAATAAATTCGATACGGCAGGACAGGGTATACTGAGAGTTCCTCTGCGTATGGACGACGAGGCGGAAGACTTAGAGCTATCATTACCGTTGTCAGCTTCTATTCCAACCGCTGTGTTGGAAACAGCTATTGCGTCTAACAGAGCCAATTTAGATGCCTTATCTTACGCAGATCACCTTACTAAGGCGTTATCACTGCGCCTTCAGGGGAAAGAGTTTCAGGATATACAATCCTCTTTAAGACTTCTTTCAAGGGCAGTAGCTTATTCCACGTGTAACTCCGCCCTTTCAGTGGCAAATCTGGAGTTGGTTAGACGTGACGCAGCCCTAGCTACATCCACACTAGTGGATTCTAAGGTGAAGAACTCTCTTAGAGTCGCTTCGGTCTCAGGAGAGCTTCTCTTTGACGGCAAGCTTTCCGCTATTTATGATAAAATTACAAAGAAAGCTAAGGATTCTCTGTTGTTCAAATCTGCTCCTAAGAAGTCGGATACAGCAGACACGAATAAGACAGGCACTTCTGGGTCTAATGCGCCCAAGAGAGGTTCCTATAGAGGTTCCGGTGCGTCCTCTTGGTCTTATTCGAGAGACCGTCAGGATAGCGACTCTCGTTCGGGACGTCCTTCAGGCCGGGACAATCGGTCGGACGCCCCGAGGTTGACGGGGCGAGGTGCGGGTCGTGGAAGACGTGGTTTCTCCTACCGCAGGCCTCGCAGGTCCAGGAGGTGATGGCTTAAACCTCTATCGCGTTCCGGTTGGCGGAAGGTTGTCGAGCTTTTCACAAGAATGGGCGTCGATTACGGACGACCCTTGGGTGAGAGGAGTGACTTCGGAAGGTCTAAAGATATCCTTCAAACGAAAGCCTCCATTAACTCGAAGTCCAAAGTGGACTCATCTTCCGTCAAATCCGCAGAAAAGAGACGCTCTGTTATCAGAGGTGCAGTCTCTTTTAATGAAGAACGCGGTAGAGGTCGTAGAAAACCAGGAATCTCCGGGATTCTACAGCCATCTGTTTCTGGTTCCGAAACCAGACGGCTCGTTCCGTCCAGTCATAGATTTGAGCTGGATAAACAAGCTGATCGTCGCTCCGAAGTTTTATATGGAGACAATTCGATCGGTCAGAGCGAGTTTTCGGGTGAACGATTATGCAACGAGCATAGATCTCAAAGATGCGTACTTTCACGTCATGGTACATCCGACATTCCGAAAGTATCTACGCTTCGCAGTCCTAGGAGTGGTGTATCAATTCCGGGCGATGTGCTTCGGATTGAATCTAGCACCCTGGGCTTTCACTCGGGTAATGAACTCGGTAATGATCTACTTCCGAGCTCATTCGTCTGCAGTAACGTCGGCCTACCTGGACGAATTCTTCAGAGGTACGGCAACGAGTTAACGCTTCAGAACGATGTTCAGAATCTTCTTCTATTGCTCCGACGTCTCGGTTTTATAGTAAACGAGAAGTCGGATCTGGTGCCGTCCAAGTCATTCACTCATCTGGGAATGAGCTTCGAGACGCACAACAATCTCGTTCGTCTGCCGTTAACCAGAGCGAAATTAGTCAGTTGTTACGCTCGCTATTGTCTGCACGCAGACAAAGTCACGGCGAGAGAATTTATGAGACTGATAGGTCTGTGCGGAGTCGCCGCGGATCTCATTCCGATGGGGCGGTTACGCACACGTCCTCTTCAAATTTTCCTGACTCAGAATTGGAGTGTGAAAATTCATTCGCTCGATGTAGACGTTCTCTTGTCAGATCAAGTGAAACAAGAGATTCAGACTTGGGCAAACATTCAGTGGTTAACTCAAGGAGTTCCGCTGCAGTTGCCGGATCCAAGTTTTACCGTTATGACGGATGCCAGTCAAACAGGTTGGGGTGCATCATTAATCCCAACGGATTCGAGATGCCAGGGTCTTTGGGATCCGCAATTCCTGTGCAAGCACATAAACATCAAGGAAATGATGTCAATTTGGCTTGCGTTACGTCACTGGATGGACATTATTCACGATGCTCATGTCCAAATCCTATCCGACAATACGACAGTAGTGGCGTATATACGGAATCAGGGAGGCACTCATTCAGTTCCATTGTTCAATCTAACGGAAAGAATCCTTCTGTTTGCGTTAGAACATCACGTTCTTCTTTCGGTCCGTCACATACCGGGTCGTCTGAATGTGCTAGCAGACTCCCTTTCACGAAAGGGTCGCTTGTTGCCGTCGGAGTAGACTCTCAACAAACAAGTATTCAATCAGATTTGCTACCAATGGGAACGGCCAATGATAGACTTATTTGCGACACATCTCAACAATCAGTTGCAGACGTATGTGTCTCTGTGTCCGGATCCAAGAGCATTTGCAGTAGACGCTCTGTCGATCCCTTGGGACGGAATGATAGGATATGCGTATCCTCCAGCGCCGTTAATTCAACAAGTATTGCTAAAGATAAAACAATCTCAGTGCAAGATTCTGTTGGTAGCATCTCTGTCGCCACAGAGACCGTGGATAAATCTACTCAGGTGTCTGTTGTGGGACCTACCGCGGAAGCTTCCTCCACGGGAGGATCTTCTTTCGCAGGGGAAATCGCGCCAACTCCATCACAACCCGCAAGGTCTCAACCTTCACGTTTTTCCGTTGTGCGGTCCTTCTTGCATGGCAAGCACTTTACAGGACGAGCAGTGGACGCGATTTCTAACTGTAGGAGGACCTCCTCTTCGCTAAACTATGCGGCTAAGTGGAAGGTTTTTCGTCGCTGGTGTAGGGATCATTCTGTAGATATATTCGATCCCTCTATACCAGACATTGCAAACTTTCTAGTATACTTGTTTGACGAAATCAAACTGCAGCCTGTTACTATAAAGGGTTATAGATCTATGTTATCTGATACCTATGCACATCATGATAGTTTACAAATTGGATCTAATGTCTCTTTATCGAAGTTGGTTAGAAACTTTTCGATAAATAGACCCAGAACTCTTAGATTAATTCCTAAGTGGAATTTAGCTTGGGTTCTTCTTAAATTGAAGGAAAAGCCATTTGAACCTCTTGGGACAGTAGATTTCAAATTCTTATCTTATAAGACAGCTTTTCTCTTAGCTTTCTCTTCTGCTAGAAGAGTCAGTGAGCTTCATGCACTATCGGTGGATGATTCTCATTATCGTAGTGTTGGGAACACTATCACCTTCACTACTAATGTGGGTTTTTTAGCTAAGAATCAGGCTCCTAATAAATATCCGGAACCTATTGTTATTAAGGCTCTTCCGTCTTCAGACGGGCGTAGGCCTTTACTCTGTCCTGTTAGAGCATTACGTATCTATAAACAGAGATCTCAGTTTATCAGAAAGGGACGGAAACGTTTCTTTCTGTCTTTGATGCCTAATAGAAAGGATATTTCAGTCCATTCTATTGCTAGATGGATTCAGTTAACTATCCGTACTGCTTATGAAGATTTATCTTCTTCTCAGCAGTCTGTGCTTAAGATTTCTGCTCATGAAGTAAGAGCTCTTTCTACTTCCTGGGCTTATGCTAATAGTGTTGCTATTACAGATTTAATGAAGGCTGCTTATTGGTCTCAGCCATCCACATTTACGAATTTTTATCTCAGAAATATTGAGTCCATTTCTGGAGACCTGCATTGTTTAGGTCCGTTATCTGTTGCTCAGAATGTCGTCCACTAAACAGTTGCAACTATAGTTATGCAGGCTTTCTGTTCCGGCAGTGACTCCGTCCGGCTGCCCTCTTCGCTCTGGGCTATTTGACCCAGGGCAAGGGGAAGGGGGGGGGGGGGGGGGGGCGGGTGTTCCCTTAGGTCACCTGCTTTATAGTGAAAAGCAAGGGAATGCCTCCTCCAAGTCAGTATTTCTGAGTCGCTTCCGGGATGGTTTTAAAGTGTAATATTAATGTTTAAATTCTTTCATGTCTTATTTTTAAAGTGTAGCTCGGTGTGAAGCATTTGTATATGTCAAGTGTCAAACGGGCTTTAATATACAATACTCGGACACTTTTAAATGACTATAAAGAGTCTCAATTCTCTGGACTACTTTATTTATTGGCTTGCTTTAAAAATAATTAGTATAAGGGTTCTACTGGATGTTAATAGAGAACATGAATGTTATTGTGCTCAATTATTAAGGGTAGTGTATCTTTCTAATTTAATATTAAATAAGAAAGATACATGTAAAGCCTAATACTCCTTTTCTCCTTAAGGGGTTACCTCTTTACTATATAGTTGAGCTTATTGGATTTTCCTCTATGTCCTAGGCCCTCCAGCCTGTTTACTATTCAGCTAAGTCTGGGTCATTGGTACAGTATAAAAATGTTAAAAAATTTATAGTAATTTATATATTTTTTATACTTACCAATGACCCAGACGGGGATGGCCCTCCCTGGAGTTGGGAACACTTGCCTCCCCGCTGAGTACATAGCGCTGACCAGGCACTGCCAGTAAGAATGATAATTGGCGCCAATTTCGGGACGTCTGCGTCACTGCGCATGCGCAGTAGAGGCGTAGTATGGAGGTCCTTTAGGACATGATTTCTTTTTGTTTTGGATGCAAATTTTGGGGATTGGGGGGCAAAATTTGTGTTTGGCCCTGGTTTTGTTAGAGTTAGCACCAGCTAAGTCTGGATCATTGGTAAGTATAAAAAATATATAAATTACTATAAATTTTTTAACTTTCCTTGGCTATCGTATTCAGAAGCTAAAAAATAATGTCAAACACAAATAAAATCTTAATTTCTGTACTTAAATCATTAAAAATATAATTAAATAAAAAATATATACACTTTTCATAACAATATTTCAACTAAAACGTAAAACAGGTAGTTGGATATACTTGGTGCTTAGCAAACTTTTAGTAGTATATTTCTGAATATTTGTACATTTTTGATTTAAATCAATGATTTTTAAAAAAAAAATCATTGATTTAAATCAGTGATTTAAATCAATTGATTTAAATCAGCCAACCCAGGTGATGCTACCCTGCAAAGCAGGGTAGCATCACTAAATTTACCCTCTGTGAATTTCAATCGGAATGAGGTTCTCAAAACTGAACAGAAAGAGGTATCCAGAGGATAAATTGACTCACTGTATGGTATAGCATCATCAAATTCACCCTCTGGGGACCTCATTTTGCAATTGTCTGACTGCTTATTTTCAGGCTTGCTGGCAATGTATCAATCTACCAGTAAATGCTGAATACAAGAATCTTTCTGCACTCAGAGTCGAACAGTTGAAATAAAATGTTACTTTGTTATGATTTCCTTTGTGTGTGAGCTATCCACATCTTGTGATTTTAAATCAAAATAATAAAAAAAATCCTGTTGCATGTATTACACAACATGAGGTAGTGAGTATTTAAATTTTATTAATCACCAAAATATGTTGCATTATGACCCAGTATCAAATGCCTGGGATGAAATTCCTCTAAAGTTGCTAGCATACAGTACATGTACTGTGACCACAAAAGGGGTATTTTTCTTGATCAAATTAAGCTCAGGTTTAGAAACACTTTTATACCAGGAGAGGGATTTCATAAATAAAAATAAAAGAAATCAAGACCAAATCACAAAAAATAAATGAAAAAAGGCATCTCAGATTTAATACTTTCGAATTTCTTTTCTTTCATCAGGTGAGCTTCCACAGTCCTGTGGGGAGAAAAACAGGAAGAGAACTTTGACTGGATCACAGCCAATACGGGATCTGATCAGTACTCTCTGTCCACTTTTTTTATCACAGTAGTGTAATTACATGTTTATACAATTGACGAAAACTGATTTTTACTCGTGTTGAGCAGGGACCGACCTGGGCATGCACCAGTGCGTATTTGGTTCTGAAACATCAGGACCTGGCTCTTAAATCTCAGAAATAGGCTTCTCAGTTGGCGCGTAACTTCTCAGATCATATTTTGATATTCTTTCGATGAATAATCAAGAGAAACACTCTTACATGTATTATATATATGATTATCATTTATCATTGTTGTAGAGTGCTTAAGTTAATACTTCAAGTCTTAATTACCAAGCATTAATCTTCACTGTGGTTTCTGATCAAGTCTTGGCTGCCTAAATAGGCAGCCAAGACTTGATCAGAAACCACAGTGAAGATTAATGTTTGCTATAGTGTACTAAATGAAAATGATGAGAGCTATTACATACTTGCAGTGTGTGTTACAAACAGCAGTGTGACTCCGTAAATTGAATCTGGCGCATGAATTGAAAAAATAGGCTCCGAGGCAAGAGCGTATTTTAAATAGTCCTGATCGGTCCCTGGTTGAGGTTACAATAAAGCCAAACCTGTTGAAAGTGTCCTTGACTGGTCAATGTACATGTAGAGTGCTGAAAGCCCATATGTGGGGTTTATTCAAAAGGGCACGTACTGTAACATAAAAGCTTTATATTCTGTGGATGTACTTCATATTATCTTGTAAGTGGAATTATTTAATCTGTGTGGATTTGCCTTGTTACAATTTATGGTGCCCACTAGCACTCTTCCATACTCTCCACTGCCAAATAATAGTGAAGGCCAAATAATACTGATGCTGCACATTTTGGGATTCAGTAAATAAAAGTGATGGTGCCAAATAATAGTGATGGCGGGCCTACCAAAATTACAGGAGTGGTAGTTACAGTTGCATGAAATTCCCACAAATGTTACTTGACAATACCTGTATTTCTCTCCTGTAAATTTGACATGGTTCAAAGGAACTCAAGGGGATCGGGTACATAATAATGGGAGATTCGGCACAACATTTTTGCAGGACCTTTTCACAGGTATGCAAATTTCAAATTCTGAAAAGCCTGCATGGTGTACATCGATGAAATTTTATCATATTTTCTTCAAACAATTGCTGTTTTTAGGTGGTGTTGTTTTTTGGCCGACTTTCTGATCAGATATTCTAATGACAGCAAGCCAGAAAATAAGCAGACTGACATCTGCAAAATGAGGTCCCCAGAGGGTGAATTTAGTGATGCTACCCTGCTAGAGCAGGGTAGCATCACTAAATTTACCATCTGTGAACCTCTATCTGAATCAGAGTCTCAAGAATAATTAGAAAGAGGTACCCAGAAGATAAATTGGCTCACTGTATGGGGTAGCATCATCAAATTCACCATCTGGGCACCTCATTCTGCAAATGTCAGACTGCTTATTTTCAGGCCTGAATGACAGTAACTCATTTTAATAATCATGATGGTGCCTAATAATCATGATGCTGTCCTCTTTCTCCAAAAATTAATAATAGTGATGTCACTTTTATTTGGCAGGAGAGAGTAAATCATAACAAGGCAAAGGCATGTGAACAAATTCCAATGCTCATTAATAATTTAGCTTTCTACCAGTTAAATGAACATAAACAAATGAAAGGCAATCCTCACTTCTTGTTTTTGTCTCTAATACTGTCATCTCATTGTTCATATATTTGATATATTGTCAGGTATTTCAGAACGAGGTAGAAGGCGACCAACAAGAAGCAGGGTGAAAGCAAGGAAAACAAAGGAAATAAAAGTTAAAATTCCTGTAAAGCCAACAGTATTACCTGTGGAAACAACAACAAGTTTAACCAGCCAGACTGAGGTACAGTAACTTTCAATACACATGTTATACAATTATTGCCTTTTCTTGAGGTTAATGCAAGGAATTACCAAACCAAGAAAAGTAATATTCACCGAGGCTGTAGGCTGAAGTGTGTATTACTTTTCAAGAATTGATAATTCCTTGTTTCAACCTCATGGAAAGTCAATTATTGTTTTATTATGACACAAAAAATCATTTGCAAAATCCTTCCTTTATCACTTTTTCGACCAATTCAAATATTCCAGATGATTGAATCGAAACAGGCGATTGCCTATTTCAGGGAAAGACTGGTTCCATGAAATAACAGTATTTATTGTATACTTTATAAATAACCACTTTTCTATTGGCTGGATCTTATACACGTGACTGGTACTCAAAATTTCATGTAAATCGGTTTTCGAGTGAATATCAGTATTTTTATACTGTTCCAATGACCCAGACATAGTTGCTGGTGCTAACTCTTAAAATTCTAGGGCCAAACACAAATTTTGCCCCCCAATCCCCAAAATTTGCATCTAAAACCAAAAGAAATCATGTCCTGAAGGTCCTCCATACTTTGCCCTCACTGCGCATGCGCAGTGTCAATGATGTCCCGAAATTGGCGCCAATTATCATTCTTTGTTTGGCCCTTCATCAGTTAACATCTCACTGATCTTTGTGCTTGTAAATCTCAGTTTAAATGATGCCAGACACATAAATATTGGAGAAATGGTGATTCTAAGGAGGATATAGAAGGAGGAGAGGAAAAAGGAGTGACAGAAAATATTCAGGGCTGTAACTTAAAATTTTGTAATGAAATTATGTTAAGTTGCCTATTTTCGAGGCATGGGCCTGTTGTTGTCATTCTTGCTATGAAGTTGCACTGCTTATTCAGTGTTTCCTCTCCCCTTGTCCTTTAAATCCCTCCTTGCTATTCTCCCATGCTTTTGGCATATTTTTGAGTAAGATTACTACTAAAATTTTTTGGGAGATTTAGCTTGGTAACAGAATGAATTCTGTTATTTTCCCCATGTTTACGTTCTCACCCATGGGTGTTTAGACGTAGTGTTCTGCATCTACCATCTGATGTTCTGCAGATTCTTCCCTGGAAGTCTCTTTTTTGCATCAGATAGTGTATATTTTGGTAACTGATTTCGGGCCAGGATTGTCAGTGCCTGGAGTCATGTTTTCTGGTGTTTATACACTTCTTGTTTACATTGGCAACAGTCTCTTTTGAGGGGGGCTTTTTGCCTTTGTAATAGTTTATCTTATTACAAGATACATTATTATTATTCGTAAGTGTTGCATTAATTATTTAAAATAATTTTAAAGTTTTTGTACACACTTAGGCTTGGGATCCATTGGGGCTCAACATTACTTTTCAGAAACTTGGGCTTTGCTGAAAAAATATTTTTTCAAAATTTATTTTTGATTTCAATTGTTTTTTCAATGTTAATGGATCATGTTATTATGTATCTTTGTTTTCAGGGGTTCGTGCGAGTACTAGGACTTATTGTTGTCTTTTCACAATGAAAGGATATTGTTCAAATTGTAATGAGAGGAAATCTTCCTCTGACTTTCATGATCATTGTATTAATTGTAGTCAGTGTACTCGCACTAACTCCTGTTCAGTATGTGAATATTGGGATGACAAACATTGGAAACGTGTGTCACGGTATGTTGTTAGCGGGGAAAGGGCTATGCCGGTCCTTTCTCCGCAGGGTCACTCTAGTTTATCAGTTTCTATTTCAGAGGAACAAGAACAGGGTGATGTTTCCATGTTATCTTCCAAAGGTGCGCTTCCGTCGTCACAATCTAATGAAGAGCTAGCGGCAAAAGTGCTCATGGAGATACGCCAGTTGCCTAAGAGGTCCCTAGTAGGATCGACGGCACTGTCGTCCGCTAGCTCGCCCGGTGTAGCGTCCATTCACCGAATGGTTTGGCAGCCGGGTTTGTCCGTTGCGGTCCAGGAAGGAGTTTTGGGTGATGCAAGCACTATAAACATACAAGGTGCACACCCAGTGACGGCGGATAAGAGGAGAGATCGGAGGAAGCCTTGTAGTCCGGTTCCTAGCTCGTCCAGGTCCAGCGGGGCCGCGAGCGAGAGAGGCCCCTCTCTCGTACAACAACATCTGGGACCAGATGTTGTGGTACAAAATGTTTCGCAAGCGGAGCATACGTCCGCCGCTCGGGACGCTCCGTTATATAGGCAGTCCGGAGAGACTGTACAGGCTTCCACATCCTCTCAGCAGAGCACACGACCGCACCTTGGCTATGTGACCGCGGATATTCAGCCAGTTTTGCCGATCAGGGATTCAACGGCGACCAAATCACGCCATCCGGTAGCCAGGGACAAGAGGCCGGTAGACTCCGGATGTTTGCATAAGAGAAGTATGCGGGAGTCAGTTGATGCGGAGCCTCCGGCGGCTAAGCAGCGAAAGACCGCTACTCCGCAGGCCTCGATGACGGACGTGCTAGCTCAGATAGCACAAATTATTGCAGCATCCCAGCAAACGACAGAATCGTTGTCGGATCAGGAATTATCCGACGGCGCTGGGTCGGTACGCTCCGCCGAAGCATCGGGTGCGGATGACCAGGAGCATCATGAGGTCCGACCGGATGGCGAAAGGGATACTGAGGACTTGGAGCTATCCCTTTCGGAACAACATAAAGCTGCTGTAGATTTCATCCGGCACTACCTTCCTCAAGTTGTTCCGTCGGGCCAGACTGCTGCGATACCGGATAAGAGACTGATAGCGTCATTGGACACTGAATGTTTTGAGCGGTTCAGAGACATCGTCCCTGAGTTTCCGTCACAGTCCAATAATGTCACAAGAACATTCGAATTATTGGATGACGCTATCTTTAAGCTTGCTTCCAAAACAGGCAAAGCTGGTTTCTTGTCCGCCAATGCTCTTAACCTGCCTTTCATCAATTCAAGGAATAAATTCGATACAGCAGGACAGGGCATACCGAGAGTTCCTCTGCGTCTAGACGATGAGGCGGAAGACTTGGAATTGTCATTACCGTCATCTATGTCCATTCCAACCGCGGTGTTGGAAACGACAATTACGTGTAACAGAGCCAGCTTAGACGCTTTATCATATGCAGACCACCTTACAAAGGCATTATCACTGCGTCTTCAAGGGAAAGAATTCCAGGATATACAATCCTCATTAAGACTTCTTTCAAGGGCAGTGGCTTATTCCACGTATAACTCCGCCCTTTCAGCGGCAAACCTGGAGTTGGTTAGACGTGACGCAGCCCTAGCTACATCCACACGCATGGGTAGTAAGGTGAAGAACTCTCTCAGAGTCGCTTCGGTCTCCGGAGAGCTTCTCTTCGATGGCAAGCTTTCAGCAATCTATGATAAAATAACCAAGAAAGCTTCGGATTCTCTGCTTTTTAAATCCGCTTCCAAAAAGTCGGATTCAGCAGATAAGAGTAAGACAGGCACTTCTGGGACAAATACGCCCAAGAGAGGTTCCTATAGAGGTTCCTTTGCGTCCTCTTGGCCTTATTCTAGAGACCGTCAAGGCAGCGACTCACGTGCGGGACGTTCTTCGGGCCGAGACAACCGGTCTGACGTCCCGAGGTCGACGGGATGAGATGCGGGATGAGGTGCGGGTCGTGGAGGACGTGGTTTCTCCTCCCGCAGGCCTCGCAGGTCCAGGAGGTGATGGTTTGAACCTCTATCGTGTTCCGGTTGGCGGAAGGTTGTCAAGTTTTACAAAAGAGTGGGCGTCGATTACGGACGACCCTTGGGTGAGAGGGGTGATTTCGGAAGGACTAAGAATATCCTTCAAACGAAAGCCTCCATTAACTCGAAGTCCAAAATGGACTCATCTTCCGTCAAATCCGCAGAAAAGAGACTCTCTTTTATCGGAGGTACAGTCTCTTTTGATGAAGAACGCGGTAGAGGTCGTAGAAGACCAGGAATCACCGGGGTTCTACAGCCATCTATTTCTGGTTCCGAAACCAGATGGCTCGTTCCGTCCAGTCATAGATTTGAGCTGGATAAACAAGCTGATCGTCGCTCCGAAGTTCTATATGGAGACGATTCGATCGGTCAGAGCGAGTATTTGGGTGAACGATTATGCTACAAGCATAGATCTCAAAGATGCGTACTTTCACGTCCTGGTACATCCGACATTCAGAAAGTATCTATGCTTCGCAGTCCTTGGAGTTGTATATCAATTCCGGGCAATGTGCTTCGGATTGAACCTAGTGCCCTGGGCTTTCATTCTAGTAATGAACTCGGTAATGATGTATTTCCGAGCTCATTCGTCTGCGGTAACGTCGGCCTACCTGGACGACATTCTTCAGAGGTACGGCAACGAGTTAACGCTTCAGAACGATGTGCAGAATCTGCTTCTATTGCTCCGACGTCTCGGTTTTGTTATAAACGAGGAGAGGTCGGATCTGGTGCCATCCAAGTCATTCACTCATCTGGGAATGAGCTTCGAGACGCACAACAATCTCGTTCGTCTGCCGTTAACCAGAGCGAAGTTAATCAGTTGTTATGCTCGCTTTTGTCTTCATGCAGACAAAGTCACAGTGAGGGAGTTCATGAGACTGATAGGTCTGTGCGGAGCCGCTGCGGATCTCATTCCGATGGGGCGGTTGCGCACTCATCCTCTCCAAATTTTCTTGACTCAGAATTGGAGTGTGAAGATTCATTCGCTCGATATAGACGTTCTCTTGTCAGATCAAGTGAAACAAGAGATTCAGACTTGGGCAAACATTCAGTGGTTGACTCAGGGAGTTCCGCTGCAGTTGCCGGATCCGAGTTTTACGATTATAGTCAAACAGGTTGGGGTGCAACATTGATCCCAACGGATTCGAGGTGCCAGGGTCTTTGGGATCCACAGTTTCTAGCAAGCACATAAACATCAAGGAAATGATGTCAATTTGGCTTGCGTTACGTCATTGGATGGACATTATTCACAAAGCTCATGTCCAAATCCTGTCCGACAATACGACAGTAGTGGCGTATATCTGGAACCAGGGAGGCACTCATTCCGTTCCGTTATTCAATTTAACGGAAAGAATCCTTCTGTTTGCTCTAGAACACCAAGTTCTACTTTCGGTCCGTCATATACCGGGTCGTCTGAATGTACTAGCAGACTCCCTTTCACAGAAGGGTCGCTTGTTGCCGTCAGAGTGGACTCTCAACAAACAGGTATTCAATCAGATTTGCTACCAATGGGAACGGCCAATGATAGACTTATTTGCGACACATCTCAACAATCAGTTGCAGACGTATGTGTCACCATGTCCGGATCCACGAGCATATGCAGTAGACGCTCTGTCAATCTCATGGGACGGAATGATAGGATATGTGTATCCTCCAGCACCGTTAATTCATCAAGTGTTGCTAAAGATAAAACAATCTCAATGCAAGATTCTGTTGGTAGCATCTCTGTCTCCACAGAGACCGTGGATAAATCTACTCAGGTGTCTGCTGTGGGACTTACCGCAAAAGCTTCCTCCACGGGAGGATCTTCTTTCGCAGGGGAAATCGCGTCAACTTCATCACAACCCACAAGGTCTCAACCTTCACGTATTTCCGTTGTGCAGTCTTTCTTGCATGGCAAGCACTTTACAGGATGAGCAGTGGACGCGATTTCTAACTGTAGGAGGACCTCCTCTTCGCTAAACTATGCGGCTAAGTGGAAGGTTTTTCGTCATTGGTGTAGGGATCATTCTATTGATATTTTTGATCCCTCCATACCAGATATTGCAAACTTTCTAGTATACTTGTTTGACGAGATCAAACTGCAGCCTGTTACTATTAAGGGTTATAGGTCTATGTTATCTGATACCTATGCGCACCATGATAGTGTACAAATTGGATCTAATGTCTCTTTATCTAAGTTAGTTAGAAACTTCTCGATAAATAGACCCAGAACCCTTAGATTAATTCCTAAGTGGAATTTAGCTTGGGTTCTTCTTAAACTGAAGGAAAAGCCATTTGAGCCTCTTGGGACAGTAGATTTCAAATTCTTGTCTTATAAGACAGCTTTTCTCTTAGCTTTCTCTTCTGCTAGAAGAGTCAGTGAGCTTCATGCACTATCGATGGATGATTCTCACTATCGTAGTGTCGGGAACACTATCACCACTACTAATGTTGAATTTTTAGCTAAGAATCAGGCTCCTAATAAATATCCGGAACCTATTGTTATTAAGGCTCTACCGTCTTCAGACGGGCATAGGCCTTTGCTCTGTCCTTTTAGAGCTTTACGTATTTATAAACAAAGATCTCAGTTTATCAGAAAGGGACGAAAACGCTTCTTTCTGTCTCTGATGCCTAATAGAAAGGACATTTCGGTCCATTCTATTGCTAGAAGGATGCAATTAACTATCCGTACTGCTTATGATAATCTATCTTCTACTCGGCAGTCTGTGCTTAAGATCTCGGCTCATGAAGTAAGAGCTCTTTCTACATCTTGGGCTTACGCAAATAGTGTTGCTATTACAGATTTAATGAAGGCTGCTTATTGGTCTCTGCCATCCACATTCACGAATTTTTATCTCAGAAATATTGAGTCCATTTCTGGAGACCTGCATTGTTTAGGTCCGTTATCTGTTGCTCAGAATGTCGTCCACTAAACAGTTGCAACTATAGTTATGCAGGCTTTCTGTTCCGGCAGTGACTCCGTCCTGCTGCCCTCTTCGCTCTGGGCTATTTGACCCAGGGCAAGGGGAAGGGGTGGGGGGAGGGTGTTCCCTTAGGTCACCTGCTTTATAGTGAAAAGCAAGGGGATTCCTCCTCCGGAGTCAGTAATTCTGAGTCGTTACCGGGATGGTTTTAAAGTGTAATATTAATATTAAAAATTCATTCATGTCATATTTTTAAAGTGTAGCTCGGTGTGAAGCATTTGTATATGTCAAGTGTCAAATGGGCGTAAATATACAATCCTCGGACACTTTTAAAAGAATATAAAGAGTCTCAATTCTCTGGACTAACTTTATTTATTGGCTTACTTTAAAAATAATTAGTATAAGGGGTTATACTGGATGTTAATAGAGAACATGAATGTTATTGTGCTCAATTATTAAGGGTAGTGTATCTTTCTAATTTAATATTAAATAAGAAAGATACATGTAAAGCCTAATACTCCTTTTCTCCTTGAGGGGTTGACTCTATTGATATAGTTGAGCTTATTGGATTTTCCTCTATGTCCTAGGCCCTCCAGCCTTTTTACTATTCAGCTATGTCTGGGTCATTGGTACAGTATAAAAATGTTAAAAAATTTATAGTAATTTATATATTTTTTATACTTACCAATGACCCAGACGGGGATGGCCCTCCCAGGAGTTGGGAACTCATACCTCCCCGCTGAGTACATAGCGCTGACCAGGCACTGCTTGTAAGAATGATAATTGGCGCCAATTTCGGGACGTCATTGACACTGCGCATGCGCAGTGAGGGCAAAGTATGGAGGACCTTCAGGACATGATTTCTTTTGGTTTTAGATGCAAATTTTGGGGATTGGGGGGCAAAATTTGTGTTTGGCCCTAGAATTTTAAGAGTTAGCACCAGCAACTATGTCTGGGTCATTGGTAAGTATAAAAAATATATAAATTACTATAAATTTTTTAACTTTCTAAATATAGCTTTTGGAAATCCCTTCTCTAGTTCTATTTTAGTCGACGTTATCCCTATAACATTGTTTATTTTTATGTTATTCTGCAGATGATTACTATTTTATTGTTAAATAAAAGTATTTCTTGTTGATATATTTTAACTTTTAATTGACAAATAGAAGATTGCTTTTTGAGGATGGTGTATATAATAAAACAGTTATGGACTTTTGTTGTAGTAAATATGATAGTGATATTAACCTAAAAAACTTAAATTGACCAAGGCTAACACCTCGGTCAATATAAGTCTTTTATGTTCATATCACATCATATTTACCACCATAAAAGTCCATAACTGTTTAATAATTCCTTAAGAACTGGACTGGTGGCTTTAGAGCTTGATGTGTATGATTTGATTCCGTTTAATGAAGTAATGAACCATAGTACAGTGATCACAAAAGTGGTATTTCTCGCAATCAGATCACGACGCACACACCAGTGGGTTTAGATTTCTCAAAATAAAAATATACTAAATTCAGTACAGTTACAGAAAGAAACTAAATGGCACCTCAGATTCAGTGCTCTCCCATTTCTTTTTGGACATGTGAGGTTCGACAATCCTGTGGATGGAAAAGTAATTTTGACTGGATTTCAGCGAGTCACAATCCAATCAAAATTCTATCTCAACTTTTGTGATCACAGTACTGTATAATGTAAAATATATGTATTTTTTTATTTCACATGTTTATCAAGCTTCCTACTAGAAAGTTTTATCCCAATCAGTTTGCAATAATATAATTATGTACATCAGGTAGGGCAGCACGGTATTCAGTATTGAAGAAAATACTGCGATATACCGGTATATCGTAGACTAGTTCAGAGGGTGAAAAACTCTGGCGATGTTCTGGGGAACTGAATTTGTAAACAATTGACAACACAGTTATATTTTGGGCAGTTAACAATTGAATAAAGTTTACTGTACTCGGCACCTTATGCTCAGCTGAAACCGGTATCTTTTGGAAAGCATTTTTTTTTTACAAACATGCACAGCGTTATTTTATTTTGATTTAAAATCACATCACAGAGACAGCTCAGACATGAGGGAAAACAATAAAGTGCCTTTACTTTTATGTTCGAAAAGAATATCCCACAATTCATCACTGTAGCTGACTGTAGTGCTTATTTTTCCTTTGTTCATGAATATTAATTAATACAGCTGTTTTATGGGGTGTGTGCATTTCGCACCCTGCATTTTCCACTCCATTGTTTTGTTCGTCTTATGACCTATTGTATTTTAAGTGTTGATAGAAGATATGGTCAATGGTGTGTTTGTGTTAGTAACTAATGTTCGTGTGAGCGGCAGTTATTAATGTCTGAATGGATTATTATTGTGCAGGCTTCCCCTTGTTTCTGTTTCTGTACCGTGTATGTTCATACCTCCAAAACTTCACCTGATGTGATGCATGGTTAGCACAGTTCTTAAAAGGTTAAGATATATATTTATTTAAATTCATTATTAATTTCTGGGATTACATCTGTAAAATAATTATTTGAAGTTACAGAAAATAGTTTTAGATTGATGGTTGTTGTTTTAAATCTGGGACGAAATTGTCAGGGACATCCAACCCATGCCTTCATTGCCACTGAACGACTTGTTAATATTCATAAGTTCAAAGTTCACAATGACAGTGTTGTTGGGAATGTTGATCAACGTGGCTTCAGGTTTTATCTGTTTTTGAGAGGAATAGAATAAATAAAACAAGCAATCCCTATAATGATTTTGATTGACATGTACTTTATCACAGAAGTTGACAGACATGATAGAATACACTGACTATTTTTTCCCTAATAATATATCGACTTCAACTTCGATAATTTGATCCAATACCATTTCTTGCGATACACTGGTACTTTTAAAACTTTACCGGTATTCATCCAGTACCATTCTCAATACCTGTAATTACCGGTTTACTGGTATACCGTGCAACCCTAACATTAGGGCCCTACAAAGCTTTTGATTCGATTCAATGGGCTGATTTGAACCAGTTTGTTGTGTAGTGTAACTCGGTCATAAATACATAATTTAAGCCCAAATTTTGTGTGTATTTTTGGGGAGAGGGAGAGCACCACAGAAGTTAAAAACCAATAAAAAATTCGTGCAGACACTTTTTTGAGACTTCACAGAACAGAACTTTGTTTTTGCCTACGAAGTTTTCCTAGGACCAGCAGAAATGAATGGCAAAAAACTTGCCTTTGGTTGTGTCTTGGAAAATCAAAAAATTCCTCTTGCTGTCCATCACTTACATACTCTCACTTGAGCCTCTGGTTTATTTTTGTAATTATTTGTTTGCCATCAAAAGTTCACATTCTTGGTTTGTTTTATGTTTAAGGCCTCTTAATCGGCAGAATAGTATGGATGGTGGTGTCCCTTGAGTGCATGCGGGAGGGCCAGAGAAACAACTTCTTAACTTTGTTAGGACTTAACTTTTCAAACTGATCTTGTAAAGTACAGTCGCCGTGGACTGGTCATAATCCTCGCGTGGCCAGTGATGTTCACACATGCCTTCACCAGGTAATAAAAGTTGTAATCAGCAAAAGTTTAATTAATGAAGCTGGTGCTTCTTGAATTAATTTTTTGATGATTATTCCTATAATTAGTGTTTGGAATCTAATAATATTGCGTCCGTAGAAATATCGCCCACCCGTGAAAAGAGACCAATCCATGGCACCCATACTGTATTTGCGTATATTGTGCTCAGTTTATTTCATTGTCTCCTTTCAAAATCAAGGCTCAAATTAGATGCCACAACCTGTTAAAATAGTCCAAAGTGAAAAGAAAAACCTACGACCATGCAAATCTCAGATTTCGGATCGATTTGAATCTTGAATTGAATCAGGCAGAGAGTTCTACCCCACTCCATCCTAAGTATCTTCTCCCACCTGTCTCTCAAAATAAGTTTTAATTTTATTGCGCTTTTGAACTTTAAGCACAATCTCTTACAGTTTTTAAGTGATATTCTTACAGTACAGTACAGTCGCCATGGAATGGTCAGAATTCACATGTGGGCAGTGTTGCCTATGGGAGCTTTTCTCAATCAGTAATCAGTAGTTTTCACCAAATATTCAGTGAAAGAATACGATACAACCTGCTGCTTCTTTCATTGGAAGTTTGAGGGTGATTCCATTGTTTTATGTCAGGAGATTCACTGTTAATAACGCATGCATGGAAATATTGCCTATGCAAGGATTTGGAGCTTTCCAAACTGACCATACTGTAGTTTGCACTGTTCTTATGACTAGCTGGTACAGACATCAACTTATACATTTCAGTTGCTGTGGTTATTATCAGTTGCATCACTCTCCATCTTTTCGGGTGGTGTTAAATATGGAGATCATAATCATAAGAAAGTGGTTCAGTTCCCCCCCTTAAGAGAAGATCTAGTTGAGGCCCAGCTTGGCTTTAGATATGGTGATTGCAGGGTGGAGAAAAGATCCTGGCTGATACGCACAGAAGTCCCGACCTGTATCAAGGACTTGCATGTACATACCGGTACTACTAAGTTTTTTATCTTTTTTTTCATTCTAAAAATTGTGATAAGACAAACAGACATCTTCTCCTAAAAGACCTGTCCCATTTGGACTTTCATTAGCATCAGTAAAATACAGATTACATCTACAGTCTTTTCAAATACAGCTACATTTTCATCCTAAAAAGATTCTAACATCTCAGAAGATTTAAAGAGCTAATTTCAGTTATGTATGCTGTAGTTTTATTAGGCCTAAAAAATAAAAAGTCTGTTTCTCAGGCCCTCCCGCATGGTCCTTTTTGGCTGCCGTATGCTCTCTTTTTATAACCAATTTAAACCTAAAAAAATATAAATTAAATAGTTTATGTCTGATATTTTACCCCCAAATTAAAGAAATTAATGAATTTGTCCCTTGAGTGCAAGAAGGCTTTGCAGTGCTTTAGCATTGCAAAGCCTTCTTGCACTCAAGGGATGAAATACACCACCACCCATGCTATTCTGTAGATTATGAGGCCTAAAACTTGAACCAAGAACACAAACTTTTAATGGCAAAGAAGTTATTACTGAAATAAAAAATAAAATAAAAAAACACTCGCCCGCATGTAATTTTACAAATAATGACCTGAGAAACAGAAGGTCTACTTTGTGTGGCCTTATACAATGTATTTCTCTTTCATCATGCAATCATTATTGTGATGGATTATCCTCTACCTTATGAAATGGATAAGAATTGCTATTCATAATCATATTTTTGCCCTCAAAACATAGCTTTTTATAAATTTATAAAATATTCAACATTATTTTACATTATCCTGCCTTTATACCAAATATGAATTCTATTTTGATTTTCAGCCTCTATCATTGAGTGAAGATTCCAGAAAACTGAAGCATTCCAGAGCTGTTTCATTGAAAGACTTGTCTGCAGAGGATAAATTAAGAGTTGCAAATCTTATACGAGAACTGTCAAGGTATATTCCATTTATGGTCTAAGGTGTCATATAAACTGGTTTACAGACATAAACTATTTAATTTGGTTATAAAAAGGGAGCATGCGGTAGCCAAAAGGACCATGCCGGAGGGCCTGAGAAACAGATTTTTAATTTTTTTAGGCCTTACACAAGAATTCTTTTTATTTTGTTTAAAAAGGAAAACTAAACACAAACTTATCTTTAATATTGAGCATTTTGCACCGTTTTCAGGTGACTGGGCCAACTGGAAACGAGTCTCCTTAGTGTCCCAAACATTGGAGCATAAAAAAAAAAAAAAATTTCTGGAAAAAATGTGTGTCCCAAATTATAGAGTGCCCCAATATATAGAGTAAATACGGTAACTTTAGTAGATTGAGCACTGATTTGTTCTTGATTCCAGCTTGACAGCCATTTGATGATTGGTTCCCACTGGGCACTGGATTTGTTTTATTCTTCTGTGATTCTTGTTTTTCAAATATTATGTATGGCACCGCCCATTAGTAAAGTAAATGTGCTCCTCATCAATAATTAAATGATTTATTAAAGCTGTTAATTATAACATTGATAACAAACTCCTCTAAAACCATTGTTGGAATTGCAGGTTTACACAGTGCATTGGCTAGCTATTAACATCAATTAAACATAAAACACTGACCATCTGACATCTGCATCAACAATTGACCGATTCGATATCCAAAACATTGGCATTCGGATGATTGGTCATTTATCTTGTTGGCTCATCACCATTAAATGCCTGTATTGGATGTACTGAGGCCAAAGAGGCCTGTAAACAAGTGAAATTCAGTGATTGTCAGAATAATTTCTCGACATATTTGAGGACTTGTTATTAAATTAACAAGCATCTACTCTGTAGCCTGTATGCCATTATGAGCAAGCCTGAAAATAAGCAGGCTGTCATCTGCAAAATGAGGTCCCCAGAGGGTGAATTTGGTGATGCTACCCTGAACAGCAGGGAAGCATTAAAAAATTTATCCTCTGTGAATCTCAGTCTGAATCAAGGTCTCAAGCCAAAACAGAAAGATGTACCTAGAGGATAAATTGGCCCACTGTATGGGATAGCGTCAGCAAATTCACCCTCTGGGGACCCCATTTTGCAAATGACAGGTTGCTTATATTCAGGCTTGATTATGAGTTCAAATTGCACTAAAGGTATGGTAAATGATTTTGTGTTTGGAAGTTATATTCAATTAACGGCTATTAAACTAACAATGATGTGATTTTTAAATTTTTAATCTGATTTCAGTTGTTTTATTTTCCAACTGTAAGTTTTTATGCCCCTGCAACAAATAGTCGGGAGGCATATTGTATTCACCGTGGCCATCCACTGTTAATCTGTTACCTGTCCACTGTCTGTCAGTCCATCTGTCTGTCCATTCATCTGACTGTCCATCCATCTGCACATCCGCATCTTGGCTACACTGTTTGTTCGGCTAACTCTAGAGATGAGACGATTAATCGTTGTAACATTGGCACTCGGCTGATAAGCGCCCATCGGTTCACCATGGGCACTCGATGGTTCAACATCGGCGTCGCCACTTGTCTGAAACTCAGTGAAAGTTTTATGGATGATCTGTAATGAACTTTCTTACCATTCGTGGGACAACCAGTGGCATGCGATCGGTACGTCACTGGTCTGTTACTGATATCAGGTAAGTGATGGTTCATGAAAGAAAAGGCAGAATATTATATTAAAAATTTTGATTGTGTTACTGTGGACCGAGTTGTTTTTTATCCATCATGTGAATACGGATGCCCTTCACTGTCCAAACTGTACTGCATACTGCAAAATGTCACAACATTTCTTTCAGCCACGCTCATCATATCATTAAATATATAACTGCATTCTTTATTCCCATATTGGACAGAGAATTCCTCCTTATTAGTAATCTGTGTTAACTGTGAGAGGTTTGGGTGCAATAACTTTAGATATCAGGCCGTTTGGTGTGGGTTTTATCAACACAAAGCCACTGAATTTTTCTCATGTTGAAATGTGTGGAGCATGTGATAAAAATATATAATGCAGTACAACATCATGACTTCTGTGACACATTCCCATATATCGGTTTACCGAAAAGAAACTCCCATTTTAAAACGTGTGGTTCCAACGATGACTTTTGATAACTTTTCGGCTCATTTGTTAGCTGTTAATTTAAAATCGAAAATATACTGCACTGATGGTGCTTCATTGACATAAAATTAACCCTTTGATGTCTGTTATTTAACTTATTTAAGTGAGTATTAAAAGTTATCTTCTGGGTTGATGGGGATTACTGGCACATAAATTAAATTCTGATTACTGTAAATCAGCCAGCTTCTGCAGTAAGCTTGAATAATAAAGAAACCATCTGACATCGGCATTCGGTATCGTCCAGTTGTTGTCTAAAATAATAGGCATTCGTCTGATGAGGCATTTTACTAATCGGCTCATCTCTAGCTAACTCCTCTCTCAGTTTTCAAGTTATGACTTCTTATTTCACAGGATGTTTGTACATACAGTACGTGGAGAGTGGATTGTAACTAAATCACCCGTGGAGTGGAGGAGTTATCACCCAAGCTATAACTTTCAAATTTTGTACATATCGACAAAAAACACAAGCAACGTTTCAGCCAATGGACCTCCGGGTTTAACCCGGAGGTCCATTGGCTGAAACTTTGTTTGTGTTGGTTATGCTTTGCAACAAATTTGCAATTATTGTTTGGGTGGAATCTCCACTCTGCGGGTGATTTAGCGATAATACACTCTCCACGTACTATATACCACAGGTGTGCATATTGTCAAGATTTTGATTTGCTTTAATATTTCTCAAAATTACAGGTTGTCGTACTTGGTCAGTATTTTTGTGGAATTTTACTCTTTGCCCAGGCATCATATGTGGCTTGCAGACACTGCTTAAGTACGAGTAACAGCAGTTTGCTCTTCAACCTTTTGTGTCCATGTGCTATGTAGGGGCATGCTTCATTCTAGTTTATGTCTTTAAATTTACATGAAAATGGTCACGCAGACCATTTTCATGTAAATTCAAAGAACCAAAATACCCATCAAAAGCATTATTTGTGCAGGATATTTGTTCTATAGGGACATAAAGCTTGATTTTGAATCCTTTCCCTCTGTGTGAACATAATTTCAGTTTATTTTATGAGTGTGTGGATCCCCGTCCGGAACGACCCACGTTGTGTCCTTGTCCAAGGCACTTTATCCCAGTTGCCTACATGGAACGATTGCTCCATGTACTAAGGCGTACTGCACGTCGATGGTGCACAAGTCTTCAACCGCTGTGACCTAGGGCTGCACAGTAAATCGGTATTTTACCGAAACTCGGTCTTTTATATGATACCGAGTGGATACTGGCTAATTTTCAACATAATCGATATACTGAGGTTGACGGTATTGAAAAGTTTGAGTGAGCGGCGAAAATAAAAAATAGTACCAACTCTTGTGTTAACTGATAGAAAATGAAAACAAAATTACCTAGAACATGATTTCCTGTTAATCCTTTCAATAAGGGATGGCTAACACCTTGGAATTTAGCTTTTTAGGTCGGTGTGAAATTGTCAATTGGCATTAATTGACAACATGGCGAGCGCTGTGTGTGTTTTCATCGGACATCCTGTTCCTTTGTCTGCAGTGTAATTGAGAGAACAATGAATTGAATGCTTCTCATATTGAAACATCTGTTCTAATGTAATCCCTGCCAACTCGGTTTGTTTTTTTCTTTTCAATCACAATAGAAAGGTTTTATTTACATCAAGCGAAGTTGATGGATATTTAATCTAGGATATGAATTCCCACGATGTTTATTTTATGTATTCCTAACTCAATAATGCTGGCTTCCCAAGAAACTGTATAAGTACCCCGTCCCAGCACGTTAAATTTACAATTGAAAACTTTGAAAAATAGCTATGGAACTCGTATCGAAATCCAATACCACATCTGCAATATGGAACTGTTTTGGCTTTCGACTATTTTGGCTTTCGACCCCCCCCCCCCCTACCCCCCCCCCCCCCCCCCCCCCCCTCCCCTCCCTCTAGTTTTACCAAAAGTATGAACTTTTCATTCTTGGATTATGAACAAAATGTTCATTTACAAGAATGAAAAGTCCATAACTTTTCATATAAAACGACCACTGATTTGGGGTACGAATTGTCCCAGGTACACTTTTCCAGTAGCCTGTGTATCACGTGAGTTCTTTGGCTGTTTCAAATTATGTTTTTCTCTGCAATGAATTTCTTTTCAACCTACTCACAATTGTTTACAATTGGCTGTAACATAAGTGCAAGCCCTACTTCGGAACTAACTCAAGCTTTTAGAATCTTTTCCAAACGAGTTGGAAAAGTACTAGAGTGCAAAAGCACGAAAAAGATCGAAAAAAGGGTCGAGCGAGACCAGCGCTCGAAATTACAGGTACTCTCTCTGCACACCTCTTGCGTTTACCGAGCGCATGCGCAACAACCGTGACGTCAATTCCTTTATTTTCCGCCATTGTTCATGGTCGGAAATTTTTGTGACTTGTGCTGTTTATGATATTAATTCTTCGTGAACAACTTATTAATCGTCTTTAGTGTGCTACTGGATTGTATCCTTTTTCAAGCTACCAAATTATTACTCTCATTTAATGTTAATTTGTATTATTATTGCTGTTCTTTTCACACTTTATCTTGCCTTTCCCCCACGTGTGAACACGACCTTCGTTCTGTTTTCCGTCGGCGGGAAGCTTGATTGTTGTATTTATATCATGCCTAAGACTATTCCTTGTACCTCTTGTTTGCAGGTGAAACATGTGGACGATTCCCATACCACATGTGTCACTTGCAACAATTGCACTCAGGCCCAATCATGTGGTATCTGTGGGGTTTGGTCCTCTAAATTTTGGGCTTCTGTTAACAAGGTGGTTCTTTCCAGAGCTAGAACCCCTCGTTCTCGGGGTAAGGGTAGCCGTGCCGTTGCAGACATTTCTGCTGGTGCACGTGGTGACTCTGTCACACAGGATTCGGATCTGACTTCTGTGGCGAGCTCCTCTGCAACTGTTGACGGTGTTTGTTCTGTGATACCTGATGAGGAGACCGCGGTCTCTTTGTCTTCAGATGTCACTATTGAGGCGTCTGTTTTTGTTGAGAGCTTTTCCGAGGTCAGCTCGGTAACCCTCTCCGATCTGCCTCCTACACCGTCGACCGTTGTTGAGGGGGTTGCTACTCCAGATCCTATTCTGTCTGATGGTGGCTCTTCCATCTCCTCTGGGGATGGTCTACAGTCTCGGGGGACCGAGGCTGTATCTGCTGGTGTGTCTGTGTGTTCTCAGCCTCCCCCAGCCTCGCGGCGAGGCTGTGCGGGTTTGCTGTCTGCTCCGTCTCATCTGGCTAGGTTTGCTCCTAGTCGGTTGAGCCGGCCGGTCGCTTCGGCAGCGATTCCTCGTCCCTCGAGTGAATCATTTATTGTTCCACCTTCGCCTGCTAGTGTGCTGGCTAGCGGGATGGTGTTGGGACGTTGGCATCCAGGGCCTGCTGTTCGGCAGCGGTCAGTGACAGCCCCGGTTAGCTGTCACTCTCGGAACCTTCCTCCGGTGATTCCTCACTGTGTTCCGAGTCTGGGTGTCGATCGATGCTTGCCGTCGGTCTCAGAGGATAGGCAGTTGGGGCCGTCTGCTGCGCAGAGGTCAATGACAGGTTCCTGTCATTCTTGGGACAATCCTCCGGTGTCTTATCACCGTGTCCTAGGTCCAGCTACCGATCGACGTGCGCCGTCGGTCCCTTTCGAGGATTTGCAGGCAGGGCCTTCTGTTTCGCAGAGGCCAGTGATGGCTCCTGGGCGTCACAATCGGGACTATCCTCCGGTGTCTTCTCACCGTGCTCCTATTCTGTCTGCCGATCGACGTTCGCCGTCGGTCTCTTCTGAGGATTTGGGTTCTTCTACCAGAAGGGTCCATTGGGAGGACACTCCGTCGGGCGATTCTGCTGCGACGGATTCTCAGGGTGACCTGCGCCAGGCCGTTTTGGCGCTCACCCGGTTGCTTTCTGGCAACCCTCAAGTTGGCCTCCCTGTGCCTCCTGAGGCACAACCTCCTTTGGTCGGTCGCCGAGATGTCTCGCCTGGCCCCTTGGATACTGCACAGTATTCACAGGAGGTTTCTGCTGGTCAGCCCGAGTTGGGCTACGTCTCCTCTGCTACGGAGGATGACGAGTATCTTGAAGGTGATGGTCCCCCCTCGTCAGTCTTGGGGCAGGCTTTGGATTTCGTCTTTGGCTTATTGCCGGACGTTCTACCTTCCGACCAGCCTTCTGTGACCGTCCGGCCGCGGTCCACTGTGGAGCGCCGTAACCCTGTTGAGCCTTCTAGCTCCGGGGCTTTGCGTCCTCTGCAATCGGCTCAGGTGGTTGAGTCCTTCCAGGGCTTAGACGCCAAAATGCGTTCTAAGGCCCTCAAGGGTTCCTTCTTTTCTAGAGCTGATGCCTTCCTGCCTCCATCGCGGTTTCGTGTTTACGATTCCGTCTCTCCACCAGTCTTCCAAGGGATGACTACTGTGGATGAGGATTCTTCTTCCCTCGGGTTGACTAAGCCTAAGTCGGCAGTTCTCCCGATGTCGGTAGTTGAGTCTATGGTGGGCCTGTCCCGAGAGATGCTGGGTATGTTATCTCTCACGGACCATGTCGTCGCTGCTCTGGCTGAATATTTTCCACCAGGGGAGTTTGATGACGCTCAGGCGCCTTTTCGCGTTTTGTCACAGGCTCTTATGAACTTGACTCACGCTCACGCCTGTAACACGGCCAATTTGGAGCTGGCACGCCGGGATGCGGTTTTGGATTCTTTACCATCCCTTCCTTCTGAGCAACGTGCTGTTCTGAGGTCTGCCTCTTTGGTAGGACCTCAGTTGTTCCATGGTTCCGTGGAAGCTGTTCGTGGCGAAGTTCTTCGTCATTCGAAGGACCAGCTTTTGCTGAGACAGCTTGACCCACCTGCTGCTGCGGGTGGGGGTCGTTCCAGGCCCGCCAAGCGTGCTGCTGCATCTGCCTCGTCGGCGACGTCGGCTACGCCTTCGGCTCCGTCTGCTCCTTCTGCTCATAAGAAGCGCCGACGTGGCCAGGCCCGCTGGCAGCCTCAGGCTGGAAAGTCTCAGGACTCTGTCACTTCCCGAGGTGGTTTCTCCTCTCGGGGGCCTCGTCGAGGCCGCAAGTGAAGGTTCTCACCTCGATTCGCCTCCAGTCGGAGGAAGGCTGTCGCTGTTTTACGACCGTTGGACAGAGATAACGTCGGACTCTTGGGTCCTCGACGTCATTCATTCCGGTCTGCGACTGTCCTTCCATCGGCACCCCAGTTTATCTCGGGTGCCCCTTCCGACTCAGGTCCCTTCAGATTCTCTGCGTCGGGACCTTCTGGTGCAGGAGATCGACAATCTCCTCACCAAAGGGCCGATCGAGGTGGTCAGGAACACCCTTTCACCGGGGTTTTACTCGAGACTTTTCTTGGTGCCGAAGAAAAACGGCCAATTTCGTCCTGTCATCGATCTGAGTACCCTGAACGAGTACATAATTGCTCCTCGTTTCAGTATGGAGACTTTCCGGTCGGTTCGACGTTCAGTTCATCAGGGCGATTTTGCGGCCAGTATCGACCTGAAGGATGCCTACTTCCATGTACCCATTCATCTGGCGTCACGGAAATACCTTCGGTTCTCGTTTCGGGATCGAGTTTTTCAATTCAGAGCTCTCCCGTTCGGTTTGAACCTGGCTCCTTGGGCCTTCACCCGACTGATGTCACATGTGCTTGCTTTCCATCGCACTCAGTCGGCGGTGACTTCGTCCGCCTACCTAGACGACATCCTCCAACGGCACCACGATGCTGCTGTTCTGGAGTTCGATGTCCGGCAGTTTCTTTGCCTGCTAGCGTCGCTGGGTTTCAGAGTCAATCGCGAGAAGTCGGATCTTCTTCCTTCTCAGCGATTCCGTCATTTGGGGATGGATTTCGACACTCTTCACAATGTAGTGTCGGTTCCCCAGGCTCGGGCGACGATTCTTTCCGCCTTGACTCGGGACCTGCTTCAATCTTCCTCGGTCTCGGCCAGGACTTTCCTTCGGATGCTGGGCCTTTGCGGTTCGGTGACCGATCTCATTCCGCTCGGTCGCTTGTTTGTCCGACCTCTCCAACACTTCCTGTTGGATCATTGGCGTCCGAATGTAGATCCGCTGGACCTGGAACTCACTATTCCTCGGTCTCTGCTTTGTCACCTCCGCCCTTGGGCAGATATTCCCTGGCTGACACAGGGTGTTCCGTTGGATCTTCCTTTGGCCGATCGCATCCTTACTGCGGATGCCAGCGATCGGGGCTGGGGTGCGACGTTGGACCCTCTCGGTCTGTCTACTCACGGAGAGTGGGACAGCGAGCAGGTGGGCCTTCATATCAACCAGAAGGAGCTCCTTGCTCTTCTGTTGAGTTTTCGGCTTTGGATCCCTCATCTGTCGGACCATGTTGTCCTACTTCTTTCGGACAATTCGACAGTAGTGGCCTACATACGGAATCAGGGAGGCACTCATTCGATTCCTATGTATCGGCTGTCTCGGGATCTTCTTCTGTTGGCGCGGGATGTGAACGCTCGGGTGTCCATTCGACACATTCCCGGGCGTCTCAACGTCCTAGCAGACTCCCTGTCCCGACGCGACAGTGTCCTTCCAACCGAATGGATGCTACATCGGTCGGTGTTTCAGGCGATTTGCGAGCAGTGGGGTCGTCCTCAGGTCGACCTTTTCGCTACTCGCTGGAATCATCAGGTAGAGACTTTTGTCTCCCCTTGTCCAGATCCTCTGGCATTTGCAGTAGACGCTCTGTCTCTGGACTGGACAGGCTGGGTCGGCTATGCCTTTCCTCCTGCACCGATTCTTCCTCAAGTTTTAGCGAAGATTCGTGCTTGCAGTTGCAGGATCATTCTGATCACACCCCTGTCTCCACAGAGGGTGTGGATCAATCTGCTGCGGCCTCTATTGGCCGATCGACCGTTTCGTCTACCTCTACGTCGCGATCTTCTTTCACAGGGTCGTCCCAGGAAGTATCACAACAACCTGGCGAGCCTGTCCCTTCACGCCTGTCTTTTATCAGGTCCAGTCTCCGACGTAGAGGTTTTTCGAGACGATCAGTGGAGTGCATTTCTGCATCGCGGCGACCTTCCACTGGAATGACTTATGCCGCCAAGTGGAAGGTTTTCTGCCGCTGGTGTTCAGATCACAATGTGAATTACCGTGATCCGTCTATCGCTCAAATTGCGGATTTTCTGGTTTTTCTTTTTGACTCCAAGGGCCTCCAGCCTATTACGATTAAGGGCTATCGGTCTATGCTGTCTGATACTTTATCTTATGTGGGAAAGCGGTGTATCGGTCGTAATCTTTTCCTCTCCAAACTTATTCGGCACTTTTCTTTGAAGAGGCCTCGAGTTTTGCGTCTTACACCCAAGTGGAACTTGGCATGGGTGTTGCACTGTTTGGAGGGGGCGCCTTTCGAGCCTTTATCTGAGACCGACATGCGTTTTCTCACCTATAAGACGGCTTTTCTTCTAGCGTTTGCTTGTGCTCGTCGAGTCAGTGAGCTTCATGCGCTATCTGTTGATTCTGCCTTCTTCCGAAATGAGGCTAACAATGTCACATTCACTACTGATTGCTCTTTTCTGGCTAAGAATCAACTCCCCGATTCGGTACCTCCTCCCATCTGCATTCGGGCTCTCCCTGCTGTAGATGGACGGAGGCCTCTTCTTTGTCCTGTTCGTGCGGTCAAGACTTACATTACTCGCACTCAGTTCATTAGGAGGGATCGGAAGAGATTCTTTCTGTCTCTCATTCCTAAGCGGCAGTCTATCTCTTCCCATTCTATTTCCAGGTGGATCTGTCTTGCAATCAAGCTGGCTTATTCTCGCTTGTCTGCATCGGATCTTGTTTCGAACCGGCTTAATGCTCACGAGGTTCGTGCCATTTCTACATCCTGGGCGTTCTCCAATTCTGTTTCGCTCCGTGATGTTATGAATGCGGCTTACTGGAGGAATGCTTCTACCTTCTCCTCCTTTTATCTCCACCACCTTCAGCAGCAATCTGAGGACCTTTATTCTTTAGGCCCTCTCGTTGCTGCTCAGGCTGTGGTGCACCCTTGTTAAATTGTTTTTGTCGAGGTTGCGCTTCTCTCAGCCTTGTTCTTTTCAGGTGCCTTCTCTCTTTCTTCATTACAGGTTTTAGTTTTTGTTCTCTGCCATCCTTGCTTTCGTTCTGCTACTCTTGTTGGTATTGGTTATGTGATTCACCTCCTCCTATTGTTTATTCAGCCAATTGTAAACAATTGTGAGTAGGTTGAAAAGAAATTAAAATTTTTTAGTAAATTTTGTTTCTTAACATACCTACCACAATTGTTTACCGGAGGCCCACCCTCCTTGGGGATATCTTTGATATCGATGCCTCCCCGCTAAATCACAAACTTCTCGTTGGCGGAAATACGGAATTGACGTCACGCATGCGCTCGGTAAACGCAAGAGGTGTGCAGAGAGAGTACCTGTAATTTCGAGCGCTGGTCTCGCTCGACCCTTTTTTCGATCTTTTTCGTGCTTTTGCACTCTAGTACTTTTCCAACTCGTTTGGAAAAGATTCTAAAAGCTTGAGTTAGTTCCGAAGTAGGGCTTGCACTTATGTTACAGCCAATTGTAAACAATTGTGGTAGGTATGTTAAGAAACAAAATTTACTAAAAAATTTTAATATTTCACTGACATTCATTTCTGGATTAATTTTACCTTCGCCCAGGTATGTTAAGAAGTTGGAAGATGCGTTTAATAAACTTTGGTCATCCGCTGATTTGCCGTGACTTCCATATAGCTCCCGGTATTTAGTCATACCGTGGCATTTTTATAAATACCATACTCGGTACAAAAATTCTAAATACCGGGCAGCCCTACTGTGACCCTCCTGAGTGGAGCTTGAACAGAGTTAGAAAGTTGAGGAGCTGACAGTTGCTCTTCGATGCTCGGTGGCACTCCGGCTTCCTCCACCCGTAAAACTGTCATGGTCACGATTAGCCATTGTGCATAAGTATGTGACCATAATCACCAATCAATAATCACCAGTAAATAAATTAGTGAATAAATAAGAGTGAATGTAATCACAAACCTGAAGATATTCAATTATGTGGTCTCCTCTGTAATATTGGTGGTGCAAGCCAAACTTGTTTTTCCCCCCTGTCAAATGCCCCCAAACATTTTATCCCAAACAGAAACCCTTAGTATGGATACACTGTTGGAAAAATTTTAAAACATGAAGCAACAATAAACATTGTTTCCAAAAGAGAATTTGTACAGTTACATTTACTGTGATCAGAAAAGTGGTATTTTTCCCTATCAGATTATCATCAGGTTGCAAAACACTTAAGTGCCCCTGTTTTTTTTTGTTAATAAAATATTTCGAAATCAAGACCGAGTCAAAAAAACAAATAAAAACAGCATTTTATATTCAATGTTCTCACATTTCTTTTGCAATCAGTGAGATTCTACATTGTTGTGAGAAGAAAAGTGGAAAGATAATTTCATCCGCATCACAACCCAGTCATGACCAGACTTGGAAACAAATTGCTTTTATTGTAACCCGTTGGCAGGTTACATGCTATAGCATGGTGGTGACCCATAGGAAAGGGGAAGGTACAGGGTACTACAGTACAAGTCAAAATATATTGTAGCATAACTGCAATAAACTATGTATTCTGCTGCTCCTGCACTGATAAGATCAGAATCTGACATCATTTTCTGGAAAGCTCTCAGTGAGAGCTTTCCAGAAAATGATGTCAGCTTCTGGTCTTATCAGTGTAGGAAGAGAAAGATACATAGTTTGTAGTGGTTATCCTACGCCTTATTTTGACTTGTACCGTATATGGCATAGTGGTAACCTATAAGATAAAGGTGTTGTGATGTTTCTCCACCTTCTTGGTTTATACAGCTCCATTTATGCTTTTTTTACGTCTTAGCAAGATTTCTGCCTCTATAAATATCAACAACTAATGTGCGATATTGCCAAAGCAAGATCGCTCTTTTGTTGTTGCAATTTATTTTGGCAGAAATTCTTTTAATATGGAACTGCATGCCATTCTATTCATATGTGGATCCAGAACTCAACCTTTCAGTCAAAATAGTTCCGAAAGGCTGTCAAGTCTCACTGGTAAAACGTGTGAGATTAATAGTTTAATGAAGTAATGTCGTACTACTTAGTGTTAACCTGTAGTTCGTTTGCATATTTTACTGTTGATGTAACCCACATGTAACCTAAATGGTCATTTCCACCTTATTTCCAGGCCCTCATGACTTGATTGTGCCTTTTTGTGATCACAGTTTCAAAATTTCACACGAGATTTTGGTATGGAAGATATTCACTGCTCCCCATTCTCACCCCCTCCCACACCCTCATGCTCTCTTCACTCAAAACAGGAAATCACCAGATAATTTCTTTTCTCTTTTGGGGGGCCAATGATGTTTTTAGTTTAATTTCATGAATTAATCATATGTAATCATGGCCGCTTCAGAACATCCAGATATGATGAAAGATGTTGTAAAAATACTCTGCAGGTTAAGAGTTAACCAATGCTAATCAAGATTAGGCTTTCTTCGAAGTGGGTTACCAGGTTGAAAAGTTTAACATTTACCTCTTCATGATGCTTTTAGTACCTTTTGTACCAATCTTACTACTAGCCTGCAGCATTTTGTGTAGGGTTTTAATGCTTTTTAACAAGAGTTCGATGCTCAGTGGTTACAGCATTTACTTCAAACCAAAAAATCCAAGGTTCGATCCCTGCCAGGGATACCTGCATTGTGTCTTTGGACAAGGCACGTCATCCTGATTGCCCATGTGGGGGCATAGTGACACTGTGTACTAAGGCATACTGCACGTCAATAGTGCACTTGTCTTCAACCAAACCTAGCCCTGTTTGTGTGGAGTGTTAGTACTTGGGGGGGGGGGGGGGGAATCTGACAGTTGCTAGCCATTGCTCAGTTCTCTCTGGGTACTTCATCTTCCTCCATCCATAAAACTCTGACATGAGGTGCCCTGTCTGTCAAAAGTGTCATTACACCCCAAAAACTAAATGAATAAAATAAATGCTTTTTACCATATATTTATTGATCACTTCTATTAATATTGTCTAGAGTTGGAGAAGAGAAAGAGAAAGCTTTAAAACAGCTTCATGATGAAAGAGGTCACTTTGAGAAACAACTGTTGCAGTTAATTACCCAACAAGAAAAATCTCTCAAAGAGCGAGAAGGTATGTTGGTTTTGTTTTCTTTCATACATACTTTAAGTTTGTCCTGATTTAAGAGATTCTGTTTTGATTCTCGCAAATTTCAGCCTCAAGAATCAGTTTTCAGTTCTTAAATAATTTAAAATTTGGATGTATTATTATACCCTTATGAGGGAACCAGTACATATTCCATAATGAAAAACGAGCCTCATATTTATATATTTACTACAGTTTATCCCTTACATGTATCCTTCAATTTTGATGTGTTACTTTTTCAAGTAGAAGACATGTTCAAACCAGGCTTGTCATTTTGAAAATTGCAGGAGGACCATTATGGTTCACCTCAAATAATGTTCAACAACCGATTAACAAAAATGGTTGCTGACCGATTACCGGTTAATTGAGCTTATTCTGATGCCGATTCGGATTGTAATACTGTACACTACCAGACAAGTTGAGGCTCGAAAGAACTACATTAAGTGTTAAACTCCATTGACTGGGGGTGCAGTAAAATTACCAGTTGTGCTCATTTGAGCCATAAACATGGCTCTGAGAGCCACATTTACCACTCAGGTGCGTGCGACTGGTAATTTTACTGCGACCTGAGTGAATAGAGTGAAACCTTCACTTTTCCGGTATGGACTGGCGATTGCCGCAAGTACGCTCAATTGTATGCTTTGCATGGGCATCTAGAGAGATTAAGTATACACATTGTGGTTCTTTCTCAGTTTTATTGAATGGTATCATTGACATCATTTTACATTAACAATTGAACAATTGCAGAAGATAATAAAATGCAGTTAATGAATCATCACAAAATGGTTGGCAACAATCAGTTGAACCGATGTTCCAGGAGTCGTTGCCATCCGATTGCCCACAGTCATCTGATTGTGGTGGCCGGTTCCGATCATCGGTTGAACACTAGCCTCAAATCACCCCAGGGGGGCCATTTATGGTTTGAGGTGGTTATTTTGTTTCAGCCTGCTGGGTAGACAACTAATATCATTTTAAGGTACATTGTTTGTGTAATTATGATGTATGTCATCACGTAATGTATAGATGCAGGCTTGAATATTTGGATACAAGATACCAGGTTACCCATGATCATGACCCTAACTAACAGTGATATAGTTATCTTGCATCCAAATAACCAAGCCATGTTGGGGCGAATCAATCAGATTTGGGGAGCAAATCGTCCTGTGTTTGATTTTGGGACGAAATGTCCCAGGCGAATCATCAGGGGTCAAACTGGCTTGGGGATGATACGTCCCGTAAGCACGTGTGACGTGAGAGTTGTCACAGCCTGATGCACAATGTAATAACTAATTACAACTTTGGAATTGGCAGACCTCTTGCTCGTATTTGGGATCGAACAGTTTGCAAACAGTTATCGACATAACTGGTTAGAAAAGCTGTCAACCGGATAATTGCCATACCCATAGTTTACGAGATAGCATTGGGGGAAATAAATAGTATTTGACCAAAAGACGTTAGAATTCTTTTGCTGGTGCAAGCATTGTCAAAACTACCAAACATTTGTCGATTTACAATGATGTGTACCCGATGTAACTTGAAAGGGTTAAGGTGTTGGAATGTTGAATGAACAGTTATTTTGGTCGCTTGGGCTGTCAAGTCGTGGATAAATGTTTGTAACAAACTGCCAACAGTTGAGTGCACTGCAGGTTGTTTTCTGCGTGGACAGCGGTGAGCATGTTCTGTCAATGTAACACTCGCAACATATTCCCGCCAGAAATTTCATTATGATGAATAGGTAAATGTGAACGTGGAACTGTTTGTGAGGGGAGCGTGGTGGCTCAGTGGTAGACTATTGGACTTCTATAGAGGTCCCGAGTTCGATCCCTGTCTGTGACGATCTGCATTGTGTCCTTGGGCAAGGCACTTTATTCCAGTTGCCTGCATGGGGGGCACAATGATGCCGTGCATTAAGGTGTACTGCACTTTGATGCTGCACATGTCTTCAGCTGCTGTAACCCTGCTTGAGCGGAGCTTGAACAGAGTTAGAATGTTGAGCTGACAGTTGCTTGTCGATGCTCGGTTGTTCTCTCTGTGTACTCCAGCTTCCTCCACCTGTAATTTACAGGTGGAGGAAGCTGGAGTACACAGAGAGAACAACTGTAAAACTGTCACAGTCATGATTAGCCATTGTGCATAAGTATGTGACCTTAAACACCAATAAATAAATAACTGTTTGTGACATTTGTCTTAGCAGTAAACAGAAAAAGATACTCAAAAAATTAAGGAATACATATTCACCCTTTGATCGCATCAAATTCAAGCCTCTTGAGATAAGAGGCTCTTTGTCAATACAGATAACTATGCCCAACTACAATTTACAAACTGGTTGGAAAATTTTTAACTATTATCATTGACAATCATCCCTCACTTCAAATACACGCACGTGGGAACAAATCGCACAAGCAAACTTTGAGGTGCACGGCATGCAGCGTGTCTGTGGTTTTCAAATGGCAAGGCCTGGTTTTGTGACCGAGCAATGTAGGGTGATCACAGTTACGATATATCATCACTATTATGTGGAACCATTGTAGTCATATAAATTGTTAACGATCGTTTGCACAGACCATTTCTCAGAGGGGGCAGATGAATTCGTGACCTACAGTTAAAACTAGAAGTCCTGTCATGAAATGCGCACAAATAGCACGTTGATATGCGCGTTAATGTACGCGTTATGGCCCAATTAAAGCTATCATATTCTATACACATGGCCTGTGCACAGGCAATGTTTCAGCCAATGGACCTCCGGGTAACCCGGAGGTCCATTGGCAGAAACATTGCATGTGTTTGCTATGAGTAACCAGGAGAACCTGCCGTGCTTTGGATGCCATTCGATATGGCAATTGCGCGCAATTCCAACGTGCAATTAAGCCTAGATAAGCGCACAGTTTGTGACAGGACTTCTAGTTTTAACTGTACCAACTGCTGGTAATCCTCCCATATAGTGGTCTAGGGGGTTGTTCAATTTGAAATCGGCTGTATGATTCGTATTCCTTCAAATCCTTTCACTAGAATTTTGCTTAGATATCAGTCATCTTAGTCATCTCACAAAACAGATAGCTGAGATAGAAATTGTACATAAATAATGTTGAAAATAAAAACTTAGTGTAATTTCAGCTATATTAACATAAAAAGCATCTGTACCCATGCCACCATCCATGCTAATTCCAGACATGTTAAGGCTCGCTATTTTAGAGGGAGACTCCCGATTTTCCCAAATGAATTTTTGTTAAGTGAGCCTAAAACTGAGATTTTTAACAGAATCTCACTATTAAAATTATTAAATCTTACTCTTTGAGCCATTTAAATATTAAAATCTCACTATTTTTGCTCAGAAATCTCACTATTTTACAATTCATCAGCTTAACATGTCTGGCTAAATCCAGTTTCACTTGTCACTACCATTGCTTAACCCTTTACCTAACATGAAAAGCAGACGACACTTGCAAAAAAAATTCTTGAATAACTATAGTTAAAACTAGAAGTCCTGTCATGAAATACGCACAAATAGCACGTTGATATGCGCGTTAATGTGCGCGTTATGGCCCAATTAAAGCTATCATATTCTGTACATATGGCCTGTGCACAGGCAATGTTTCAGCCAATGGACCCCCGGGTAACCAGAGGTCCATTGGCAGAAACATTGCATGTGTTTGCTATGAGTAACCAGGAGAATCTGCCGTGCTTTGGATATGGCAATTGCGCGCAATTCCAACGTGCAATTAAGCCTAGATAAGCGCACTATTCGTGACCGGACTTCTAGTTTTAACTGTAATGTTTTTCATTTTTTGTCTCAAAAACATAGGTTACCTGGGAGTGTTTTTTTCGTCCTTTCTTTCATCCTTATGGCGCTATACTAAGTATAGTTCCATTGTGATGAAAGAGAGGATGAATTATGCAGTCAACAATTGTGCCATGTATCCGTGCGCGCAAACGAAACACGCTTTGCCATGGATGTATTGGGGACTTCATTGTTTTTTGTTTTTTTTAACCCTTTACCTAATATGAAAAGCAGACGACACTTGCAAAAAAAATTCTTGAATAGCTATTATTTTCATATTTTGTCTCAAAAACATAGGTTATGACCCCTCATTGGAACGAGCTCGTTCCAATGAGGGGTCATAACCTATGTTTTTAAGACAAAGAATGAAAAAAATAATGAAAATGAATTGGCGATTTTTGAGAATAGCGCTGGCCGGTTTTGGTCATTACGTTGGGTAAAGGGTTAAAGCAAATTTAAAGTTCTCAAGCAATATCAACGATGAGCTCATGGTTGCTAACATCTAGTCCTGTGCAGTGCCCTGCACAGAATTCTCTCACTTGTTATTGTTTTTGAACAGAAATCCTTACTGTTTAATGCTCCAACTATATCATCAAAGCATGCCTTTGATGCAGGCATGCCTTGATGATGTAGTTGGGATATTTTATCAGTTGGGACTTCAAGATGCCTGTATTCGATTCAAGGTTCAATTCGATTTCCAATAATAGACCCAATTCAATTCAAGATTCGACTCAAATCAAAAATATGATTCGCAGGACCCTATAGTGGACCTCTACTGGTTGTTGGCACATTTGTTTGAAGTATAGCTATACACCAGTTCAGATACTTGAGACATGCATTGTACATTTTGATTTCAGACATATCTGGCTGATAGCTGCCACTAATAGTTAGACATTCAGGGACCAACCTGAACATTTAAAAATAAAAACCAGACTTGGAGCCCACATTTTAAATTTAGAAGCCAGATTCACTTCATAAGGCCTAAAAAAAGTTAAAAATATGTTTATCAGTCCTTTCCACATGGTCCTTTTGGCTGCTGCATGCTCTCTTTTTATAACCAATGCAGACCTAAAAAAAATTAAAATTAAATGGTTTATGTCTAATATTTTACCCAAGTTAATAAAATTGTTAAATTTGCCCCTTGAGTGCAACAAGGCTTTTTTGTAGATTATGGGATCGAAAACATGAAACAAACCAAGAACATGAACTTTTGATGGCAAAGAAATGATTACAAAAATAAAAAAATAAAATACAAAACCACCCGCCAGCAATAGCTGAAATGGGGTCTTATTGTTACATGCCCAATTAGAAGCCTTTAGAAGCCTATAATATTTAAGATTCAGGGGCCAGATCAGAATTTTAGGAGTCAGATTAACACTGGTTATTTTCTAGGTCAGGCCCTGTAGACATTAGGTTACATTCAAGTTTTTGTTTATTGAAATAAAATTCTTAATACTACTTTTTCAGTATTAACATTATTCATATGAAAACTGCTAATCACATTTAAAAAGTTTAAATTGCTATATGTTTTGGCTTGAAAATAGATGTGAATCCAAACAAATCCAGCCCTGTACTGCAGTACGGCCACTGTGGACTTGTCACTTTTCACAGTGGTAATATTAATTTCTAAACACTAATTACAGGAATAATCATCAAATATTTAATTAATGAAGCACCGGGTGCATCACTGTCCATGTGTGGGTTACAAAAGTCCATGGTGACTGTACTGTATTGGTTAGCTTGGAACAGAACAGTTTTTATGAGAAAATATTTTTGAGATACAGAGCTGAACTTTGCTACATCTTTTTGAGTTTAGGTGTTTCAATAAAAAGAGCGAAAGAGGTTTTATTTTACAGTTTTTAGGTGGAAATTGTATACACAAAATAATTATTTCTCCTTTCAGATATCCAGACAAAATTGTTTGATTGTCAAAATCTTCTTACACAGTACCAAGCCCAAATATTAGACAAACATGATCAACTGAATACATCGGCAGATTCCATAACAGAATTCACAAAGGTATCTGTGGCACAAATTTAGTATCCCTTTGTGAAAATATCTTATTAGCTAGAGCTGGGAAATTTTGATTTTTAGCTCAACTTTGACGTAGTCAAATTTGAGGTTTTGTCATGGCCCGTTGTCCGTCTGTCAACAATTCAAAGCGGCTTGGGCCAGAGGCCGTATTTATAAACCGATCTTTACGAAACATCTTGGGTGCCTTTCTTATCACCGTGGGACGAGAATGAGTGTTTTTGGGTGCGGTCCACTTTGTACCGAAATTAGTGCAATCAGTTTTCTCTGTATGAAAGTTCTGATTTGAATAAATTTTTGTATGAATGTTTAGTAACATGGAATACATCACATATAATACAGGTTTTTTTTATCGTGCATAAATTATGCAAATTAGATGAACTTTGATTTATTCAGTGCTACTCATACACAGTTAGTACACATGTCAATACGACTCGAGCTAGAGGCTGTATTTGTAAACCGATCTTCACGAAACTTCTTGGGTACCTTTGTTATCACCTTGGAACTTGAACGAGTGTTTTTCGGTGCGGTCCAAAATTTCAAGTTGGCCACCGGCAGCCAATTAGACAAACTTTGATTTATTCAGTGCTACTTATTCACAGTAAGTGCACATTTCACTACGGCTCTGGCTAGAGGCATCTGTCACCCACCTTTACAATACTTTACCTGTACATTTGTTACAGGCTACATCAGTGTTTAAAAACAGACCTTTACAATACTTTACATGTACCTTTGTTACCTTTGGTCATTACCTAGATGTGTGTCATTGCTGTGTCACATACTGTACATGTACATGTCTTACACATGTTGAGCTACAGTGTCACTGACACTTTTATTCCAATCTTGGTTTTGGTTCAATTTCAGAAAAAAAAAAACGTGGTTTCAGTTCAGTTTTTCTATGTTTTAAGGGCATACAGTAAATAACTCTTCAGGACCCCTAAATTTGAAAAATCTGCAATAGTTCGTACAACACCACTCACCACATAAAACCCTGTCTATAAGTATCTCCATTGGGTTCAGCCTAACTATCCTTTCAAGTTTGAGCATTCTTTTGGATTCTAGGGGATGAGTTGCCAAGCCTAAAAAAAAGTCACATAAAACATAAATTAGGGTAACAAATGAATAAAGTTCATCTAATCTATGTTGTGTTCTCATTGTGGTATTTTCTCCCTTATTCACTTGTCTGGGTCAATAAGGGAGAAAATCTGACAATGAGAACATTATATGTTCATCCCTCTGTCAGATAGACTATGTTACAGTCCATTGGGGCTACTAGTCCACCAGTTCCCTCCCAGTAAGATAGTTTGATCAGTTCATGCAAAAATACTGTAACAGTATTTGGCTGGTAATTGCGGGGGTTTTGCATTTTGTTTTTTCAGTTTTCTGCAACCCCCCCCCCCCCCCCCCCCCTGCTAAAAAAAAAAAATAGAAAGCCAAAAAAAAACCCCACCCAATTCTACTTTTAACTGGCAGAGTGCTAAATTATTTTTGGCCATCAAATCTTGTACACGTGTCTTTACCATGTAACAATTTATGGGAGAGTGCCTATGGGCACTCTCCCATAAATTGTAACAAGGCAAACTCTTACACACTAAATAAAATCACTTCAAAGATAATACAAAGCACATTCACTGAACATGAGCCATCAAGTTGTGGTACCTGCACTTTTGAATAAAGAGTGGCGTAAAGCACCAATAAATAAATAAATATTTTGAATAAAGCCCACATATGGGCTTTTAGCACTCTGCCAGTTAACAGGCATCGTAAAATGATCTAAATTGGTGCAGTCTGATTATACAATCCATTATACAGAACTGTGATCACAAAAGTGATCCCCTCTGTGATAAGATCGAGATCCAGATGTGATACACTTATACAAGTGGGTCCAGATTTCCAAAATAAAATACTGCAAAATCAAGACTGCATCAAGTCTGTGATAGCTCAGTGTTTAGAGCACTGAACTTCAAACTGAAAAGTCGATGGCTCAGTCCTTTCCAGCAGTAACTGCTTTGAGCCCATGGGCTCTTCCTCTTGATTAGCTACATGGGAGCACAGTGTCGCTGTGAACTAAGGTATCCTGCACGTCAGTGGTGCACTTGCCTACCTCCAACTGCTTCTGACTCTTCTTGTGCAGAGTTAGTATGTTGAGGAGTCTGACAGTTATTTGTCCTGGGTACTACAGCTTGCTACACCCCAAAAAACTATTTGATACAATGTGATCCCAGCTGTTGGAAGTGCCATTAAATCCTAATAAAACAAACAAACAAACACATCGAGACAGCATCATAAAAAACAAACACAATTTGCATCTCAAATTTAGTGTTCTCAAATTTCTTTTTTTGTAGGTCCGCTCATATGAGCGGGCTGTATTATGGTATGGCAATGTCTGTCTGTCTGTCCGTCCATCCATCCATCCGTCTGTCCGGGTAGACATATGGGGTTTAGGTGGCTATTTGTTGGTAGAAATGGGGGTTAGGTGACTACCGCAATTTATGTGACTAGTCAAATAGTTAAATGTCATTATTCTAGGGTGGGATTTAGAGTTGGGGTGGGGTGGGGTTAGGGTCAGTAAAGGGTAGGGTTAGGGTTTGCTACCACCCCAAAACTTTTTCACCCAAAAAGTTGTTTTAATACAATGGACATGCATTGTAGTTAAAATAGACTAGGAATGTATTGAATTTTCATTAGTCTAGGGTGGGGTTTAGAATTGGGGGTGGGGGGGGGTAGGGTTAGGGTCAGTAAAGGGTAGGGTCAGGGTTTGCTATCACCCCAAAAAATTTCCCCAAAATCACTTGTTTTAATATAATGGACATGCATTTTATTGTAGTCCCATAAAAATAACCACATAACTACCAATTGTTAGAACATCAGTCCATCGGTCCGTCCATCCGTTAACTTTTGTTTGTCCATAATATAACTTGAAAACAATACATTCAGCAAATACTGTTTCTTTATGGTTGATTATTCATGACTAGAGGATGGTTCCTTTCGATAACCAGCATTCTGGCAAATCCAATGTAGTCACCACGGTAGCCATCTTGCATTTTCAGGGACTTTTGATTGTTCATGCGATAACTTGAAAACTATAGATCCAACAAATACTTCTTTTTTATGGTTGATTTAGCATGACTAGAGGATGGTTCCTTTTAATAACCAGCATTCTGGCATGTCCAATATGGCCGCTGTAGCTGTATATTGGTCCACCGCATGGCAGTGCACTTGTCAGGTGAGATTGTATTGTTGCGGGAGGAAAGTGGACCCAGAATTTCCTCTGGATCATGGCGTAGGAGGGATCCAGTAAAAATTCTCTCTCACTTTTGTTACTAGTGATGAACCGATTATCAAAACTTGCTATCAACCGATTACCGGTTATTTCTCTGCCAATTATGCCGATTCCGATGCCGATTCCGATGGCTGAAGTAGGGCACTGAAGAAAATCTGTTGGTGCCTGTTATACTCCAAACTTTGTTGATAAATCATCAATTACGAAAGCTTAATACCACATAAGTTATCGGAGTATGCATATTTATTGCTGGGCAATATTAGCCAAAATAATATTTGCATTTTGGTTGGAGTGTGGGAAAAAGATCGTCATTAACGATACAATCACACGATATTGTTCTCGTGAAGATTGTGTTTGTTTCTTTTCAACCTACTCACAATTGTTTACAATTGGCTGTAACATAAGTGCAAGCCCTACTTCGGAACTAACTCAAGCTTTTAGAATCTTTTCCAAACGAGTTGGAAAAGTACTAGAGTGCAAAAGCACGAAAAAGATTGAAAAAAGGGTCGAGCGAGACCAGCGCTCGAAATTACAGGTACTCTCTCTGCACACCTCTTGCGTTTACCGAGCGCATGCGCAACAACCGTGACGTCAATTCCTTTATTTTCCGCCATTGTTCATGGTCGGAAATTTTTGTGACTCGTGCTGTTTATGCTATTAATTCTTCGTGAACAACTTATTAATCATCTTTAGTGTGCTACTGGATTGTATCCTTTTTCAAGCTACCAAATTATTATTCTCATTTAATGTTAATTTGTATTGTTATTGCTGTTCTTTTCACACTTTATCTTGCCTTTCCCCCACGTGTGAACACGACCTTCGTTCTGTTTTCCGTCGGCGGGAAGCTTGATTATTGTATTTATATCATGCCTAAGACTATTCCTTGTACCTCTTGTTTGCAGGTGAAACATGTGGACGATTCCCATACCACATGTGTCACTTGCAACAATTGCACTCAGGCCCAATCATGTGGTATCTGTGGGGTTTGGTCCTCTAAATTTTGGGCTTCAGTTAACAAGGTGGTTCTTTCCAGAGCTAGAACCCCTCGTTCTCGGGGTAAGGGTAGCCGTGCCGTAGCAGACATTTCTGCTGGTGCACGTGGTGACTCTGTCACACAGGATTCGGATCTGACTTCTGTGGCGAGCTCCTCTGCAACTGTTGGCGGTGTTAGTTCTGTGATACCTGATGAGGAGACCGCGGTCTCTTTGTCTTCGGATGTCACTATTGAGGCGTCTGTTTTCGTTGAGAGCTTTTCCGAGGTCAGCTCGGTAACCCTCTCCGATCTGCCTCCTACACCGTCGACCGTTGTTGAGGAGGTTGCTACTCCAGATCCTATTCTGTCTGATGGTGGCTCTTCCATCTCCACTGGGGATGGTCTACAGTCTCGGGGGACCGAGGCTGTATCTGCTGGTGTGTCTGTGTGTTCTCAGCCTCCCCCAGCCTCGCGGCGAGGCTGTGCAGGTTTGCTGTCTGCTCCGTCTCATCTGGCTAGGTTTGCTCCTAGTCGGTTGAGCCGGCCGGTCGCTTCGGCAGCGATTCCTCGTCCCTCGAGTGAATCGTTTATTGTTCCACCTTTGCCTGCTAGTGTGCCGGCTAGCGGGATGGTGTTGGGACGTTGGCATCCAGGGCCTGCTGTTCGGCAGCGGTCAGTGACAGCCCCGGTTAGCTGTCACTCTCGGAACCTTCCTCCGGTGATTCCTCACTGTGTTCCGAGTCTGGGTGTCGATCGATGCTTGCCGTCGGTCTCAGAGGATAGGCAGTTGGGGCCGTCTGCTGCGCAGAGGCCAATGACAGGTTCCTGTCATTCTTGGGACAATCCTCCGGTGTCTTCTCACCGTGTCCTAGGTCCAGCTACCGATCGACGTGCGCTGTCGGTCCCTTTCGAGGATTTGCAGGCAGTGCCTTCTGTTTCGCAGAGGCCAGTGATGGCTCCTGGGCGTCACAATCGGGACTATCCTCTGGTGTCTTCTCACCGTGCTCCTATTCTGTCTGCTGATCGACGTTCGCCGTCGGTCTCTTCTGAGGATTTGGGTTCTTCTACCAGAAGGGTCCATTGGGAGGACACTCCGTCGGGCGATTCTGCTGCGACGGATTCTCAGGGTGACCTGCGCCAGGCCGTTTTGGCGCTCACCCGGTTGCTTTCTGGCAACCCTCAAGTTGGCCTCCCGGTGCCTCCTGAGGCACAACCTCCTTTGGTCGGTCGCCGAGATGTCTCGCCTGGCCCCTTGGATACTGCACAGTATTCACAGGAGGTTTCTGCTGGTCAGCCCGAGTTGGGCTACGTCTCCTCTGCTACGGAGGATGACGAGTATCTTGAAGGTGATGGTCCCCCCTCGTCAGTCTTGGGGCAGGCTTTGGATTTCGTCTTTGGCTTATTGCCGGACGTTCTACCTTCCGACCAGCCTTCTGTGACCGTCCGGCCGCGGTCCACTGTGGAGCGCCGTAACCCTGTTGAGCCTTCTAGCTCCAGGGCTTCGCGTCCTCTGCAATCGGCTCAGGTGGTTGAGTCCTTCCAGGGCTTAGACGCCAAAATGCGTTCTAAGGCCCTCAAGGGTTCCTTCTTTTCTAGAGCTGATGCCTTTCTGCCTCCATCGCGGTTTCGTGTTTACGATTCCGTCTCTCCACCAGTCTTCCAAGGGATGACTACTGTGGATGAGGATTCTTCTTCCTTCGGGTTGACTAAGCCTAAGTCGGCAGTTCTCCCGATGTCGGTAGTTGAGTCTATGGTGGGCCTGTCCCGAGAGATGCTGGGTATGTTATCTCTCGCGGACCATGTCGTCGCCGCTCTGGCTGAATATTTTCCACCAGGGGAGTTTGATGACGCTCAGGCGCCTTTTCGCGTTTTGTCACAGGCTCTTATGAACTCGACTCACGCTCACGCCTGTAACACGGCCAATTTGGAGCTGGCACGCCGGGATTCTTTACCATCCCTTCCTTCTGAGCAATGTGCTGTTCTGAGGTCTGCCTCTTTGGTAGGACCTCAGTTGTTCCATGGTTCCGTGGAAGCTGTTCGTGGCGAAGTTCTTCGTCATTCGAAGGACCAGCTTTTGCTGAGACAGCTTGACCCACCTGCTGCTGCGGGTGGGGGTCGTTCCAGGCCCGCCAAGCGTGCTGCTGCGTCTGCCTCGTCGGCGACGTCGGCTACGCCTTCGGCTCCGTCTGCTCCTTCTGCTCATAAGAAGCGCCGACGTGGCCAGGCCCGCTGGCAGCCTCAGGCTGGAAAGTCTCAGGCCTCTGTCACTTCCCGAGGTGGTTTCTCCTCTCGGGGGCCTCGTCGAGGCCGCAAGTGAAGGTTCTCACCTCGATTCGCCTCCAGTCGGGGGAAGGCTGTCGCTGTTTTACGACCGTTGGACAGAGATAACGTCGGACTCTTGGGTCCTCGACGTCATTCATTCTGGTCTGCGACTGTCCTTCCATCGGCACCCCAGTTTATCTCGGGTGCCCCTTCCGACTCAGGTCCCTTCAGATTCTCTGCGTCGGGACCTTCTGGTGCAGGAGATCGACAATCTCCTCACCAAAGGGGCGATCGAGGTGGTCAGGAACACCCTTTCACCGGGGTTTTACTCGAGACTTTTCTTGGTGCCGAAGAAAAACGGCCAATTTCGTCCTGTCATCGATCTGAGTACCCTGAACGAGTACATAATTGCTCCTCGTTTCAGTATGGAGACTTTCCGGTCGGTTCGACGTTCAGTTCATCAGGGCGATTTTGCGGCCAGTATCGACCTGAAGGATGCCTACTTCCATGTACCCATTCATCTGGCGTCACGGAAATACCTTCGGTTCTCGTTTCGGGATCGAGTTTTTCAATTCAGAGCTCTCCCGTTCGGTTTGAACCTGGCTCCTTGGGCCTTCACCCGACTGATGTCACATGTGCTTGCTTTCCATCGCACTCAGTCGGCAGTGACTTCGTCCGCCTACCTAGACGACATCCTCCAACGGCACCACGATGCTGCTGTTCTGGAGTTCGATGTCCGGCAGTTTCTTTGCCTGCTAGCGTCGCTGGGTTTCAGAGTCAATCGCGAGAAGTCGGATCTTCTTCCTTCTCAGCGATTCCGTCATTTGGGGATGGATTTCGACACTCTTCACAATGTAGTGTCGGTCCCCCAGGCTCGGGCGACGATTCTTTCCGCCTTGACTCAGGACCTGCTTCAATCTTCCTCGGTCTCGGCCAGGACTTTCCTTCGGATGCTGGGCCTTTGCGGTTCGGTGACAGATCTCATTCCGCTCGGTCGCTTGTTTGTCCGACCTCTCCAACACTTCCTGTTGGATCATTGGCGTCCGAATGTAGATCCGCTGGACCTGGAACTCACTATTCCTCGGTCTCTGCTTTGTCACCTCCGCACTTGGGCAGATATTCCCTGGCTGACACAGGGTGTTCCGTTGGATCTTCCTTTGGCCGATCGCATCCTTACTGCGGATGCCCGCGATCGGGGCTGGGGTGCGACGTTGGACCCTCTCGGTCTGTCTACTCACGGAGAGTGGGACAGCGAGCAGGTGGGCCTTCATATCAACCAGAAGGAGCTCCTTGCTCTTCTGTTGAGTTTTCGGCTTTGGATCCCTCATCTGTCGGACCATGTTGTCCTACTTCTTTCGGACAATTCGACAGTAGTGGCCTACATACGGAATCAGGGAGGCACTCATTCGATTCCCATGTATCGGCTGTCTCGGGATCTTCTTCTGTTGGCGCGGGATGTGAACGCTCGGGTGTCCATTCGACACATTCCCGGGTGTCTCAACGTCCTAGCAGACTCCCTGTCCCGACGCGACAGTGTCCTTCCAACCGAATGGATGCTACATCGGTCGGTGTTTCAGGCGATTTGCGAGCAGTGGGGTCGTCCTCAGGTCGACCTTTTCGCTACTCGCTGGAATCATCAGGTAGAGACTTTTGTCTCCCCTTGTCCAGATCCTCTGGCATTTGCAGTAGACGCTCTGTCTCTGGACTGGACAGGTTGGGTCGGCTATGCCTTTCCTCCTGCACCGATTCTTCCTCAAGTTTTAGCGAAGATTCGTGCTTGCAGTTGCAGGATCATTCTGATCACACCCCTGTCTCCACAGAGGGTGTGGATCAATCTGCTGCGGCCTCTATTGGCCGATCGACCAATTCGTCTACCTCTACGTCGCGATCTTCTTTCACAGGGTCATCCCAGGAAGTATCACAACAACCTGGCGAGCCTGTCCCTTCACGCCTGTCTTTTATCAGGTCCAGTCTCCGACGTAGAGGTTTTTCGAGACGATCAGTGGAGTGCATTTCTGCATCGCGGCGACCTTCCACTGGAATGACTTATGCCGCCAAGTGGAAGGTTTTCTGCCGCTGGTGTTCAGATCACAATGTGAATTACCGTGATCCGTCTATCGCTCAAATTGCGGATTTTCTGGTTTTTCTTTTTGACTCCAAGGGCCTCCAGCCTATTACGATTAAGGGCTATCGGTCTATGCTGTCTGATACTTTCTCTTATGTGGGAAAGCGGTGCATCGGTCGTAATCTTTTCCTCTCCAAACTTATTCGGCACTTTTCTTTGAAGAGGCCTCGAGTTTTGCGTCTTACACCCAAGTGGAACTTGGCATGGGTGTTGCACTGTTTGGAGGGGGCGCCTTTCGAGCCTTTATCTGAGACCGACATGCGTTTTCTCACCTATAAGACGGCTTTTCTTCTAGCGTTTGCTTCTGCTCGTCGAGTCAGTGAGCTTCATGCGCTATCTGTTGATTCTGCCTTCTTCCGAAATGAGGCTAACAGTGTCACATTCACTACTGATTGCTCTTTTCTGGCTAAGAATCAACTCCCCGATTCGGTACCTCCTCCCATCTGCATTCGGGCTCTCCCTGCTGTAGATGGACGGAGGCCTCTTCTTTGTCCTGTTCATGCGGTCAAGACTTACATTACTCGCACTCAGTTCATTAGGAGGGATCGGAAGAGATTCTTTCTGTCTCTCATTCCTAAGCGGCAGTCTATCTCTTCCCATTCTATTTCCAGGTGGATCTGTCTTGCAATCAAGCTGGCTTATTCTCGCTTGTCTGCATCGGATCTTGTTTCGAACCGGCTTAATGCTCACGAGGTTCGTGCCATTTCTACATCCTGGGCGATCTCCAATTCTGTTTCGCTCCGTGATGTTATGAATGCGGCTTACTGGAGGAATGCTTCTACCTTCTCCTCCTTTTATCTCCGCCACCTTCAGCAGCAATCTGAGGACCTTTATTCTTTAGGCCCTCTCGTTGCTGCTCAGGCTGTTGTGCACCCTCGTTAAATTGTTTTTGTCGAGGTTGCGCTTCTCTCAGCCTTGTTCTTTTCAGGTGCCTTCTCTCTATCTTCATTACAGGTTTTAGTTTTTGTTCTCTGCCATCCTTGCTTTCGTTCTGCTACTCTTGTTGGTATTGGTTATGTGATTCACCTCCTCCTATTGTTTATTCAGCCAATTGTAAACAATTGTGAGTAGGTTGAAAAGAAATTAAAATTTTTTAGTAAATTTTGTTTCTTAACATACCTACCACAATTGTTTACCGGAGGCCCACCCTCCTTGGGGATATCTTTGATATCAATGCCTCCCCGCTAAATCACAAACTTCTCGTTGGCGGAAATACGGAATTGACGTCACGGTTGTTGCGCATGCGCTCGGTAAACGCAAGAGGTGTGCAGAGAGAGTACCTGTAATTTCGAGCGCTGGTCTCGCTCGACCCTTTTTTCGATCTTTTTCGTGCTTTTGCACTCTAGTACTTTTCCAACTCGTTTGGAAAAGATTCTAAAAGCTTGAGTTAGTTCCGAAGTAGGGCTTGCACTTATGTTACAGCCAATTGTAAACAATTGTGGTAGGTATGTTAAGAAACAAAATTTACTAAAAAATTTTAATTTCCAAGAAATAGTGTTAATACGGTTTTGTGTTAGGATACAATACACTTGGCTGTATTAACCAGGAATATACTGAGCACACATACTTTGTGTCTTAAATGAATAATAATTTTGATGTTAATGTGTGTTGTGAAGTTGTATGACGCATGGTTTACACGTTTGTCAGAACGTATTATTCAGTATTCTTTTTTCAATGTGTTACCTCCCTTGATGTGTTTCTCTAATGTTTACATGAACTCTACAATCTTTGGGAAATGGTGGCCATCTCGTACCGATTGCAGTTGGTAAATTCCGTAATATCTCTGCTCTGCAAATCCCTAAATTTTCTGCTATGCACTACACACGTTTTTAATGGGGAAACTTTATTGAAATGGCCAGATATCAAAGGGATTTTCAATAGCCAGTGTTAAATATAGAATAGCTGGAAACTGCCGGTTTTCAACTGCCGGTAGTCACAATCGGCCGATGGCACATAACTGGCCGGTTCCGATTGCCGATTCCGATTATCGGTTCATCACTATTTGTTATCCCAGTACTTTATCTTGTGAGAAAGAACTCAAATGGCTCTCTCTTAAAAATATTACAGATTAATTGCTCACATTAGAAGAAACCAATCCAGAAAGGTCAACAGAGTAAATACTTGTGTCATCACATTGCTACAGTACATCACATTGCTACAGTTCAGTCCCTGATGCTTCATTGATTAACTTTTTGATGATTATTCATATAATTAGTGTTTGGAATATAATATTATTGCATCCGTGGAAACATTGCCCACTAGTGGAAAGTGACCAGTCTACGGCAGATATACTGTACTGTCATTACAAAAGTAGATAATTTTGATCAGATAACAACTGTATCATGATCTGGTAAAAGTTCTCTGTCTGATTTTTTGAACCACAACACTAGGCTCTGACTTGCATGTTAAAAACACACAAAAACGTGTTCCCACGGGGCCTTTGACACAAGGAATGGCCTTGAAGTTGACTATGGGCCATTCAAGGACTTGAATTCCTGTAAAATGTACCAAGAGGCCTTGAAAGACTTAAATATTCATGAAATAAAATGCTAGCGAAGCATGTAATTATGACTATATAGTTTTATGTGGCAGAGTTTATGAAGGTGTATTACTATCTAGGGCCTCAGGTCATTACACACTCCTCCCACTTCCCTTCAATTGAAGTGGGAGGAGGAGGTAATAACTGGAGGGTCCTAGTTAGGACTAGTGAAGATACGCCTTGAAAATTCTCAAATTTGATAATTGTATGGCCTTGAAAAAAATGCTTAAATATGTCATGAGATGGCCTTAATAGCCTTGAATTTTATCAGTCCATACCTGCAGGAACCCTGAAAAACATTTCACTTCAGAAACATTTTTTTTTGTGATTCAGTCCTGACTTTGCAATATTTTTAGTCGAGTTGTGATGAAGTCAAACTCGACTAAAAGTTTGATGAATGGCAGGTATAAGCACTTGGTTTCTGGATGATAACTTGATAATGGTTTGACCAACATTCATGAAACTTCATAGGTAGGTTGGCATCGGTGAGAGGAAGAACCCTATTTATTTTGGACTCGCTAGGTCAAAGGACAAGGTCTCAGTGACCTTGAACATAGTAAGTCGTAAACAATTGGTCTCCGGATGTTACCTTGACTATGGTTCAACCCACATTCATGAAACTTCATATGTAGGTTGGCCTTCATTAGGGGAAGAACCCTATTTATTTTGGACTCACTAGGTCAAATGTCAAGGTCACAGTGACCCTGAACAAAGTAAATCAAAACTGTTGGTTTCCGGATGATAACTTGATAATGGTTCGGCCCACGTTCATGAAACTTCATAGGTAGGTTGGCATCAGTGAGAGGAAGAACCTTATTAATTTTGGACTTGCTAGGTGAAAGGTCAAGGACACATTGACCTTCAACATAGTAAATCATAAACAATTGATTTCCAGATGATAATTTGACAATGGTTCCACCCACATTCATGAAACTTCATAGATAGGTTGGCCTTGGTGAGAGGAAGAACCCTTTGTATATTGCATTTGCTAGGTGAAAGCTCAAGGTCACAGTGACCTTGAACATAGTAAATCGTAAACAATTGGTTTCCAGATGATAACTTGACAATGGTTCAACCCACATTCGTGAAACTTCATATATAGGTTGGCCTTGGTGAGAGGAAGAACCCTACTCTATTTATTTTGGACTCGCTAGATGAAATGTCAAGGTTACAGTGACCCTGAACATAGTAAATCGTAAACAATTGGTTTCCGGATGATAACTTGATAATGGTTTGACCCACATTCATGAAACTTCATAGGTAGGGTGGCATTGGTGCAAGAATGATCCCTATTTATTTTGGAATCACTAGGTCAAAGGTCAAGGTCACAGTGACCCTTCACATAGTAAATTGAAAACAATTGGTTTCTGGATGATAAGTTGATAATGATTAAACCCACCACAACTCTACATTGGATCGGTGATCCTATCGGCATTTTTGTTTAATGAAATCTATGTTCACCAGTATAAAGCAGTGAAAATCCTTCCGACACAGACTGAGAAAGAGATATGAGATTCTGCTGTATTGCAACACTCAAGCTTTTTGTTCAGTCAGTGTGGTTAATTAGCTATATGAGAGACAGCTGGATACTTAGCAGATTGCTTTGAACCATTGGTAGAACCATTTCCATTATCAACTTATCAAGTTCAATTATCATTTTGTGAAGATGGGCTGTTGGAGTTGTGCCCATATAAATGACTGTTTTTTCTTGTAATTTCTGTCACCCAGTGTAAAATTATTTCATTCAGCTCTTGTTGAAGCTATTCTGCAGTAAAGGGACTTGTGAATTTCAAGGTCTACCTTGTGTGTGTTTTTTTTAAAAGATGTTCTTCATCAGAACTATTGAAGTGGAGCAGAGCTTGTTCACTATAGTAGAAAAGTTCTGCTTTACTTTTGTTATTTGATCCAGTAACCAGATATGTTCAACTCCGAAGTATAAATGACTGCTTGAAGTTTACTGTATATTTTGTGTTGTAGTCATGGTTTGGTCTTAGGCACTCTCCAATAAATTCAATCAAAACTAATTCATATACACTAAATATTTTTTTTGCTTTTAACTGAATGTAAAGCAGAGCTTAAATGGTTAAAGGGTTTTCTTGATCGATTAATCACATGGATTAACTTTGGTTAACTGATTAATCACTTGCCCTAATAGGTAGCTGAATAATTGCCATACCGTTGATGATTTACAGCATTAACCCTTGACCCAATCTAACGTCAAAACTGGCCAGCACTACATACAAAAATCTCCATTCAAATATTTTTATACTGTACCAATGACCCAGACATAGCTGGTGCTAACTCTTAAAATATAGGGCCAAACACAAATTTTGCCCCCCAATCCCCAAAATTTGCATCTAAAACCAAAGAAAACATGTCCTGAATGGCCCTCCACACTTCACCTCTACTGCGCATGCGCAGTGTCAAGGACGTTCCGAAATTGGTGCCATTAATTATTCTAAGTTTGGCCCTTCATCAGTTAACATCTGACTGATCTTTGTGCTTGTAAATCTCAGTTTAAATGATGCCAGACACATAAATATTAGTGAAATGGTGATTCTAAGGAGGATAGAGAAGGAGGAGAGGAAAAATGTGTGACAGAATATTATCAGGGCTGTAACTTAAAATTTTTTAATGAAATTATGTTAAGTTACCTATTTTCGAGGCAGCAGCCATTTTGTTGTCATTCTTGTTATTTAGTTACACTGATTTTTCAGTGTTTTCCTCTCTCCCTTTCCTTTAAGTCCCCTCTTGCTATTCTCCCATGCTTTTGGCATAGTTTCTGTAATTATTATTACTAAAATTTCTTGGGAGTTTTAGCTGTATAACAGAATGAATTCTGTTCTTTTCCCCATGTTTACGTCTTCACCTACGGGTGGTTAGGCGTTGTGTTCTGCATCTACCATCTGATGTTCTGCAGTTTCTTCCCTGGAAGTCTCTGATTTGCATCAGATAGTGTATTTTTGGTAACTGATTTCGGGCCTGGGTGCCTGGAGTCTTATTTTAGTGTTTTTACACTCATTGTTTACATTTACAACAGCCCTCTGTGTGAGGGGGGGGGGATTTCTTGAAAATAATATCTTGATGTTATTTTAATCATAACTAGATACATTATTATTGTTCGTAAGTGTTGAATAAATTGTTTAAAATATTTTTAAAATTTTTGTCCACACTTAGGCTTGGGATCCATTGGGGCTCAACGTTACTTTTCAGAAACTTGGGCTGTTCTGAAAAAATATTTTTTCAAAATATTTTGATTTCAATTATTTTTTCTATATTAATGGATCATATTATTATTCTGTATTTTGATTGTCAGGGGTTGGTGCGAGTACCAGGACTTTGTTTTCTTTTCACATTGAAAGGATTTTGATCAATTGTAATAAGAGGAAGTCTTTCTCTGACTTTTATAATCATTCTATATGTGGTCAGTGTACTCGCATTAACTCCTGTTCTGTATCGTATGATTTTGATGACAACATGGGAAGCGTATGTCACGGTATGTTAGTGGGGAATTGGACATTCCGGTCCTTTCCCCGCAGGGTCACTCTACTTTATCAATTTCTATTTCAGACGATCAAGATTAGGGTGATGTATCTGTGATGTCTTCCAACAGTGTGCCTCCGTCGTCACAATTAATGAAGGGCTAGCGGAAAAGTGCTCATGTAAATACGCCAATTGCCTAAGAGGACCCTAGTAGGTTCGACGGCCTTTGACGTCCGCTAGCTCGCCCGGTGTAGCGTCCATTCATCGAATGGTTCGGCAGCCGGGTTCGTCCGTTGCGGTCTAGAAGGAGTTTTGGGGTGATGCGAGCACTATAAATCAACCAAATGCACACCCAGTGACGGCGGATTAGAGGGAGAACGGAGGAAGCCTTTTAGTCCGGTTCATAGCTCGTTCTGGTCCATCTGGACGGCGAGCGAGAGAGGCCCCTCTCTCGTACAACAACATCTGGCCCCAGATGTTGTGGTACAAAATGTTTCGCAATCGGAGCATAAGTCCATCGCTCGGGACGCTCCGACATATAGTCAGTCCGGAGAGACTGTCAATAAGGCTTCCTCATTCTCATGGTAGCGCACACGACCGCTCTTGGCTACGTGACCTCGGATATCCAGTCAGCTTTGCCAGTCAGAGAATCATCGGCGACCAGGTCACACCATCCGGTAGCCAGGGACACGAGGCCTGCAGACTCCAGACGTTCGCATAGGAAAGTGTGCGGGAGTCAACGTACATGGAGCTTCCGGCGGCAATGCATCGTAAGACCGCTACTGCACAGGCCTCGTGGACGGACGTGCTTTCCTAAATAGCACAGCTTATCGCAGCATTCCAGCAACAACTGAATCTGTCGCATATGTTTTATCCGACGATGCTGGGTCGGGACGCTCCGCGGAAGCGGGTACGGACGTCCAAAAGTTTCATCCGGTCCGACGGGATACCGAAAGGGATTCGGAGGATTTCGAGCTTTCCCTTTCGGAACAACATTTGCTGTTGTGTATGTCATCTGACTTGATCTTCTACAGGTTCTTTCATCGGACCAGAATGCTGCGATGCCGGATAAGAAACTGATAGCGTCGGTGGACTTAGAAAATTTTGGTTCGGTTCAGGGACTTCGTCCCTCAGTTCCGACATAGTCCAATAATGTCACAAAAACTTTCGAATTATTGAACGACGCTATATATTTATTATTATATGCTTGCTATTACCAAGCATTTCTGGTTTCTTGTTCGCAAAGTTACAGAGATGTCTTTCAAAAGTGTGCCTCTGTCGTCATAGTTAATGAAGAGCTAGCGGCAATAAGTGCTCATGGAATATGTCTATCACCTAAGAGGTCCCTTGTAGGATCGACGGAGTGACATTCGCTAGCTCACCCGGTGTAGCGTACATTCATCGAATGGTTCGGCTGCCGGTTTCGTCCGTTGCGGTCTAGGAAGGAGATTTGGGTGATGCGAGCGCTATAATTACTTAGTACCCACCCAGTGACGGCGGATTGAGGACAGATTGGAGGAAGCCTGTTAGTCCGGTTCCTGGCTTGTCCAGGTCCGTCCGGGCTGTGAGCGAGAGAGGTCCCTCTCTCGTCCAACAACATAGGGGACCGCATGTTGTGGTTCAGATATTTTACATTCGGAGCGTATGTCAGTCGGTCGGAACGCTCCGTTATATTGACGGTCCGAGAGACTGTCGATAATGCTTCCTCATCCTCACAGCAGGGCACACGACCGCACATTGGCTACGTGACCCCGAGTATCCGATCAGTTTCGTCATTTAGTGATTCCACGGCAAACAGGTCACGCCATCCGGTAGCCAAGGGACACGAGGCCTATACACTCCGTTCGCTCTCATATTAGTACTATGCACGGGGGTAACGATCACGGAGCTTCCAGCGGCAATGCATTGTAGGACCGCTTCTCCACAGGCCTCAGTGACGGACGTGCTATCCGAGTTAGCACAGTTTTTTCGCAGCATCCCAGCAATCGACAGTTTCTTAGTCGAATCAGGAATTATCTGACGGCGCTGGGTCGGTGCGGTCCGCGGTTGCATCAGGTACAGATGACCGAACGCTTTATAGGGTCCGACAGGATGGCGAAAGGGATTCGAAAGATTTCGAGTTTTCCCTTTCGTAGCATCGGAAGCTGCCATTCATATCTTCCGACATTATCTTCCAGTGATTGGTATTTCGGACTACATTGCTGTGATGTTGGATAAGAGACTTATAGCGTCATTGGACACGGAATTTTGGATCGGTTCAGGGACATTGTCCCTGACTTACCGACACAGTCCAATAATGTCATTAGAACATGTGTGTTATTTATCGACGCTATATATACATATAAGCCTGCTACCAAGCATGATAGTTTAGTTTCTTGTCCACAATGCTCATTTCTGCCTTTTTATCATTTATACGAATAATTTATTTTGGCAGAACAGGGCATACCGAGAGTTCATATGCATCTAGACGGCATGGTTAAAGACTGGAAATATTCTTTTTCGCCGTCTATGTCTTTTCCAACCACAATGTTGGAAATGACAATGATGTCTAATAGACTTAACTTAGACGCTTTATCATACGTAATCCACCTTACTGAGGCGTTATCATTACGTCTTCAAGAGAAAGAATTATGGGATATTATCCTCAATGTGATTTCTTTTGAGGGCAGTAGTTTGTTCATGTATAACTCCGTCCTTCAGTGGCTGATTGGAGTTGGTTAGACGTGACGCAGCCGTAGCTACATCCACGCGCGTGGATAGTAAGGTGAAGAACTCTCTCAGAGTCGCTTCATTCTCGGAGAAGCTTCTCTTCGACGGCAACTTTTCAGCAATCCATGAATTGCTCGATTTACACGTTTTCTTGTCTATCTAGTGTTGCAAGAGATTCAGACTGGGGCAAACATTCGGTGGTTGACTCAGAGAGTGCCACTGCAGATGCCGGATCCGAGTTTTATAATTATGACGGTTTCCAGTCAAACAGGTTGGGATATAATATTGATCCCAACGGATTCGAAGTGCCAGGGTCTTTGGGTTCCGCAGTCTCTAAGCAAGCACTTATCTTCCGCGGAATAATGTTTTTTTAGGCTTGCTTTATGTCCTTGGATGAACATTATTCAGAAACGCATGTCCAAATCCTGTCCGTTAATTCGACAGTAGTGGCGTATCTCCGGAACCAGGGAGGCACTCATTCGTTTCCGTTATTCAATTTAATGGAAAGAATCCTTCTGTTTGTTATAGTACACCAAGTTCTGTTTCGGTCCGTCATATTCCGGGTCGTCTGATTGTTTTACCGGACACCCGTTCACTTATGGGTCGCTTGTTGCCGTCAGAATGGACTCTCAACAAACAAGTATTCAATCAGATTTGCTATCAATGGGAGCGCCCAATGATAATTTATTTACGACACAACTTGCTTGTCAATTGCAGACGTATGTGTTTGCTTGTCCGGATCTCTGAGCTAATGTTGTTAACGCTCGATTGATCTAATAGGACGGAATCATAGGATATGCGTATCCTCCTGCGCTGTTGTTTCAGCAAGTATTGCTAAGATAAACAACCACAATACATTTCTGTTGATAGCATCTCTGTCTTCACAGAGCCCGTGGGTAAATTTACTCTGATGTCTACTGTGGGACTTAACGCGAAATCTTCCTCAATGAGAGGATCTTTTTTCGCTGGGTAAAATCGTGTCATCTTTATCACAACCCGCAAGGTCGCAACCTTCACGTATTCCATTGTGTGGTCCTTATTGCATTGTAAGCATTGTACTGGACGAGCTTTGGACGCGATTTCTTACTATAGGAGAACCTCTTCTTCGCTATTCTATGCGGCTAAAGTGGAGGCTCTTCCGTCGTTGGTGTAGGGATCACTATGTTGATATTGTTGATCCCTCTATACTAGTCATTGCAACTTTTTAGTATACTTGTTTGACAAGATCTACTGCAGCCTGTTATTATTAAGGTTATAGGTTTATGTTACCTCATACCTATGCACTCTATGATAGTTTACAATTGAGTCTTATGTCTCTTTATCTAAGTCAGTTAGTAACTTTTTGATAAATAGACTTAGAATCATTAGATTAAATTCCTATATGGAATTTAACTTCGGTTCTTATTTAGCTAAGTAATCATTTGAGCCTCTGGAAACAGTAGTTTTCAAATTCTGACCTTTTAGACAGTAATTCTGTTGGCTTCTCTTTTACTGAAGAGTCAGTGAGTTTCATGCACTATCGGTGGATGATTTTCACTTTCGTAGTTTCGGAATCACTACTTCCTTTACTATTTAGGTTGGATTTTTGCATAAGAGTTAGGCTCCTAATTAATATCCGGAACCTATTGTTATTAAGGTCCTTCCGTCTTCGTACGGGCATAGGCCTTTACTCTGTCCGGTTAGAGTTTATGTATTTATAAACAGATATCTGTTTATTACTACGGGCGTAAGCTTCTTCTGTCTTTGATGCCTAATAGAAGGACGTTACACTCCATTCTATTGCTAATGGATTCAATTAACTATCGATACTGCTTATGGTATATCTTTGACTCAGCAGTTGTGTTTGAGATTTCGGCTCATGAAGTAAGAGTTCTTCTACATCTTGGGCTTACATTAATAGTGTCGCTATTATAGATTTTTGAAGGCTGCTCATTGCGCTCAGCCATCCACATTCATGAATTTTTATCTGAGAAATATTGAGTCCATTTCTGGAGGCCTCTATTGTTAGGTCTATTATCTACTGCTCAGAATGTCATTCACTTAACAGTTGCTACTATAGCTAGGTAGGCTGTCTGTTTCGGCATTGACTCCGTTCTGATGCCCTCTTCGCTCTGGGCTATTTGACCCAGGGCAAGAAAAAGGGGGGGGGGGGGGGAGGGTGTTCCCTTGGGTCCCCTGTTTTACTATGAAAACAAGGGGATACCTCCTCCGGAGTTAGTAATTCTAAGCTGTTATTGGGATGGTTGTTTAGTGAGAAGTTTATGTTTTAAAAATTCATTCAAGTCTTAGTTTTTAAAGTATAGCTTTTGAATATAGCACGTGTCAACGGACATGATTATACAATCCTCAGACACTTTTAAGGAGTATAAATAGTCTCTATTCTCTAGACTTACTTTATTTATTGGCTTACTTTAAAAATTATTAGTATAAGGATTATACTAGATATTAATAGAGTACATGGATGTATGATGCTCAATTTTGGAAGGTGTTGTATCTTTCTAATTTATCATAAATAAGAAAGATACATGTAAGGCCTAATACTTCTTTTTCCCTAGAGGGGATGACTCTACTTTATATAATTGAGCGTATTCCATCTTGCTCTATGTCCTTGGCCCTCCAGCCTTTTTACTATTCAGCTATGTCTGGGTCATTGGTACAGTATAAAAATGTTAAAAAATTTATAGTAATTTATATATTTTTTATACTTACCAATGACCCAGACGGGGATGGCCCTCCCAGGAGTTGGGAACTCTTACCTCCCCGCTGAGTACATAGCGCTTACCAGGCACTGGTTGTTAGAATGATTAATGGCGCCAATTTCGGAACGTCCTTGACACTGCGCATGCGCAGTAGAGGTGAAGTGTGGAGGGCCATTCAGGACATGTTTTCTTTGGTTTTAGATGCAAATTTTGGGGATTGGGGGGCAAAATTTGTGTTTGGCCCTATATTTTAAGAGTTAGCACCAGCTATGTCTGGGTCATTGGTACAGTATAAAAAATATAGAAATTACTATAAATTTTTAGTCGAGTTGTGACGAAGTCAAACTCGACTTATAGTTTGGTGAATGGCGGGCGGGCGGGCGGGCGGGCAGGGTGGGCGGGCGGGCGGGCGGGCCGGCCGGCGTAAACAATTGGTTTCCGGATGATAACTTGATAGTGGTTCAACTCACATTCATTAAACTTCATACGTAGGTTGGTCTTGGTGGGAGGAAGAACCCTATTGATTTTGGACATGCTACGTCGAAGGTCAAGGTCACAGTGACCTTGAACATAGTAAATCTTAAACAATTGGTTTCCGGATGATAACTTGATAATGGTTCAACTCACATTCATGAAACTTCATAGGTAGATTGGCCTTGGTGAGGGGAAGAACCCTATTGATTTTGGACTCGCTACGTCAAAGGTCAAGGTCACAGTGAACTTTAACATAGTATATCGCAACAATTGGTTTCCGGATGATAACTTGATATTGGTTCAACTTAGAGTCATGAAACTTCATAGGTGTGTTGGCCTTGGTGCGAGGAAGAACCCTATTGATCTTGGACTCACCAGGTCAAAGGTCAAGGTCACAGTGACCTTGAACATAGTATATCACAACAATTGGTTTCCGGATGATAACTTGATAGTGGTTCAACCTAGAGTCATGAAACTTTATAGGTGTGTTGGCCTTGGTGCGAGGAAGAACCCTATTGATCTTGGACTCACCAGGTCAAAGGTCAAGGTCATAGTGACCTTGAACATAGTATATCGCAACAATTGATTTCCGGATGATAACTTGATAGTGGTTCAACCTAGAGTCATGAAACTTCATAGGTGTGTTGGCCTTGGTGCGAGGAAGAACCCTATTGATCTTGGACTCGCCAGGTCAAAGGTCAAGGTCACAGTGACCTTGAACATAGTATATCGCAACAATTGGTTTCCGGATGATAACTTGATAGTGGTTCAACCTAGAGTCATGAAACTTTACAGGCGTGTTGGCCTTGGTGCGAGGAAGAACTGGTCATAATCCACGCATGGGCAGTGATGTCTACGCATACATTTACCAGGTAATAAAATGCATAACCAACAAAATTTTAATTAATGAAGCACCGGGTTGTACCCGGTGCTTCGTTAATTAAATTTTTGATGTTTATTCCTATAGTTAGTGTTTGAAATCTAATATTATTGCGACCATGGAAATATTGCCCACTCCTGAAAAGTGACCAGTCCATGGTGACCATACTGTAGCATTAACATTCTAAATAAAATTTATGTTATTTCTTATGTATTCAGAAAGAAAAACATTCCAAAGTGGAAAGAAAGAAAGAGCGAGAACAATTTAAGCCTAATTATACACTGTATGATACTGAAGAAGAAGAGAATCACGGAGTAGCACAAAAACATCAAATAAAACAATTGCCAAGACCAAACTTACCTCCAGATGATAGTGAGGATGCCCAACCAAATGTTTACAACACAAATCCCTTTCTAACCAGTCGGCCTTTAAACAGACCCTTCACAGCTCTCATAGACAGAGAGATTGCTGCTGAAAAGAGTAAAAGTAGGCCAAAAAATCCTTTCCTGGAGAGCGATGATGAAATTGATATTGCATCTGAAAATCGTGAGGTGCAGTATAGGAATGCAGAACATTCAAAACCTATGCTATTTCCTGCTGCATTTAGGGAACCAATTATGTCTAGTACACAGAAAAGTAATGAAATAAGAGCAAACCTGTCACGAGATTCAAGGAAGCATGTAAAAGAGATTCAACAAGATGTTCCTTTCAGTCCTCGGTCACAGAATTCTTTACCACCAGAATTTACAGGAAACAATAAGCGACATGTTGATTTTGCTCACAATCTTGTAGTGTCCAGTCTTCCTCAAAAACATTCGCCTGAGCTTTGTGATAAAGAATTCATTAAACAATATAAGAAAATGAGTCCAGGTGAACGGAAAAGGGAACTTTTAAGGCAGAGAACATCATTATTAGAAGAACAGCAGCGACTTAAGCAGATCTTGTCAGACCAAGAGGACCAGTTGAGACACAAACAAAAACACATAGAAAGGCAGCAAATATATCGAAAGAGAAGACTTGAGTATTTTGAAAAGAATGGTCATTTTCCTACCCAGAATGGACACTTTCTTGAAACTGTACTTGCTAATGATGAGGCTCAAACAGAGTCTGATAGAGAATTTCATCATGCTGCAGCAAATTTGACTTCAGCAGAAGATGAGCTTGAAGCTTTAGAAACCAGACAGAGAAATATCATTGAACAAGTTTCCAACACATTAGGTATTTTTCTCCCTCACTATTTTTTTTTTTATAGAATGCAGAACTCTTGAGTTACAATACAGCCGCTGTGGATCGGTCAAAATCCACGCGTTGACAAAACTTTCCACACATGCAATTTGCAGATTGAGTGATATAAAACCAGGCATTACAGAGAATTCTCAAAATTATAGAAACTTTTTGAAGTCCGGAATCCTGTGAAAAAAAATACGGTAAAGTGAGCAATCTGTCTTGTCAGAATTCCAGGGAATGAAGTTTTCCAGATTAAAAATATGAAAACGCACATATTCTAGAGAATTCCTGGATACCTGAGAATTCTTGGTTTCCCAGAATTGCTATTATAATATACTCAAATATTGAGAATTCCTGAGTCTTACAGGTTTTCTGAAAACTTCAGGGTTTTCCAGAATTCACACTCCCTGATAACAAAATACCTGAGTTTTCCACAATTTCACGGAATTAACAACTTGTATTGATATTCATAATTCCAGAGTTTTCAGGGGTTTTCTGAAAACACTAGGGTTTTCTGGAATTCAATAGACACTCTTTCAAAACATTCTTCTTGAGTTTTCTGAAATTTCCTGGAATTAACATAAGATATATTCAGATTGACAATACTAGTGTTTTCCAGAATTTAAAAAAATGTAATTCTGGCGCGACAAATTTCGGGTATATTTTTTTTTAATCCTGAGTTCTCTTAAATTCATAAACATGTTATTTCATGGAGTTATACATAAAAGTAGAAAGAATGATACATCCTGTTGTTGCTGTGCAATAAATTTGTGCAGTGTTTCTTTCCATATATGGTAGATGTAATCTCACTACATAGTATTAAAACCAAAAGGTTTATTGTTTGATCCTGATCCACATCATGTCCTTGGACAAAACACTTAATCTCAATTGCCCACATCTGGGCATAGTTTTGCTGTGTATTAAGGTGTACCTAGGGATTCTTCTGTACTCTTTGGGAAAGGGTTTGTGGCCCATACCATTGGGAATTTTGCATCAAGGGGGTGGGGGCTCCAATTGGGAATTTGTTTTGGAGGGGAGGAAACATACAAGGACTAAGAAATTTTGCATTTGAATTGAACAGTGGACATAAAAACAAATACCTAAGTAAGTGTGTGTATAAAAAAAGTAATTCTTAGAACAAAGAGCCACATGGAATCATGTTCACCCCACTCTCTGTAATTAATAAACTATTATTATACTATTAACTGGTTGAGTTGTAGAAGCTACTATTGAGTTGTAGAAGCTACTGGATTAAATTGCATGAGCAGTTAAGGCAAACTAAAAATCGCTTGCATCAGAATTCCATGACTGCAATGAAATAATTCATGAAAGGTGAGGGACGTTGTAGAAACACGAGTGCGCAAATGCGCACAAGTGTTTTACAATTTTGTCCCTCTCCTCGAATGAATTATTTCACGTAACCAGTCCAGTCAAGCGTTCACTCTGTTTATTAATTTCCATTATTAATGATGATATTATTTAACCCTTTACCTAACATAATGGCCAAAAGCGGCCAGCGCTATTCTAAAAAAAATCGGCAATTATTGTTTAGCTCATCTTGACAAAGTCAAGCTAGGCTTATCTCATCGCTCTCCATTCGTTGTCCATCCGTCTGTCGTCCGTCAACAGCATGTTTTGGTCTTCTCCTCCAAAACCACTGGGCCAATTCAAGTGAAAGTTTGTGAGTGGTGGCCCCAGAGGGGCATTGCATTTTTAGCTCACCGAAGGGAGCTTAACTTATTACTTGCCATCTGCCGTCGTCGTCCGCCGTCATCGTGAACATTTTTCAAACGATTTCTCCTCTGAAACCACTGGTCCGATTTTCACGAAACTTGATGTGGATGTTCATTTCTATATGGCAATTCAGGTTTGTTCAAATGAAATGGCCACGTCCCTTGGGGGCTCTGTAAGGGGCATAACTCTGATAGCACCGTATGAATTACAGAAAAATTATTAAAAAATCTTCTCCAGAACCAGTGGGCAGAATCTTTTGATACTTGGTATGCAGCATCTTGGTATGGGTCTGATTCAAGTTTGTTCAAATCGACCCCCTGGATTCATATTTGGGCTCACTATAGAAGCCCAAATTTGAACTTAGTGCATTTCAGGCAAATTTCTTAAAAAATCTTCTCCAGATCCAGCAGGCAGAATCTTTTGATATTTGGTATGCAACATTGTGGGATGGATCTGATTCAAGTTTGTTCAAAAACGGCTCCCTGGATTCATATTTGGGCTCAGTATAGAAGCCCGAATTCGAACTTAGTTCTTTTCAGGTAAATTTCTTAAAAAATCTTCTTCTCGAGATCCAGCAGGCAGAATCTTCTGATATTTGGTATGCAACATTGTGGAGTGGATCTGATTCAAGTTTGTTCAAATCGGCCCCCTGGATTCATATTTGGGCTCACTATAAAAGCTCGAATTCGAACTCAGTGCATTTCAGGCAAATTTCTTAAAATATCTTCTTCTCCAGATCCAGGAGCCAGAATCTTTTGATATTTGGTATGCAACATTATGGGGTGGATCTGATTCAAGTTTGTTCAAATCGGCCCCCTGGGGTCATATTTGGGCTCAGTATGGGAGCCCAATTTGAACTTAGTGCATTTCAGGCAAATTTCTTTAAAAATCTTCTTCTCAAGATCCAGAAGGCAGAATCTTTTGATATTGGGTATGCAGCATGCTTAGGGGGGTGAGATTCAAGTTTGTTCAAGCCAAGTCCCTGGGTTCATATTTGGGCTCACTGTGGTAGCCCGAATTATAACTTAGTACAAAATGAGGAATTTTCTTTAAAAATCTTCTTCTTCAGATCCAGCAGTCGGAATGTTTTGATATTTGGTATGCAGCATCCTTAGGGGGGTGAGATTCAAGTATGTTCAAGCTATGTCCCTAGGTCCATATTTGGGCTCACAGTGGGAGCTTGAATTGTAACTTAGTTCGAAATGAGGAATTTTCTTAAAAAATCTTCTTCAGATCCAGCAGCCGGAATGTTAGGGGGGTGAGATTCAAGTTTGTTAAAGCCAAGTCCCTGAGTCTATATTTAGGCTCCCTGTGGGAGCCCGAATTATAACTTAGTCAATATGAGGAATTTTAGCTCACCGAAGGGAGCTCATCTTATCACTTGCCGTCCGTCGTCGTGAACATTTTTCAAACGACTTCTCCTCTGAAACCACTGGTCCGATTTTCATGAAACTTCATGTGGATGTTCATTACTATATGGCAATTCATGTTTGTTCAAATGAAATGGCCACGTCCCTTGGGGGGCATTGTATGGGGCATAACTCTGATAGCTCCATATGAATTATAGAAATATTATTAAAAAATCTTCTTCTCCAGAACTAGTGGGCAGAATCTTTTGATACTTGGTATGCAGCATCTTGGTATGGGTCTGATTCAAGTTTGTTCAAATCAAGTCCCTCAACCAATATTGGGGCTCACTATGGGGGCGTGAATTTTTACTTAGTGCAATTTAAGAAAAAAATTCTTTAAAAATCATCTTCTCCAGAACCAATGGGCAGAATCTTTTGATATTTGGTATGCAGCATCTTGGTATGGGTCTGATTCAAGTTGGTTCAAATTGAGTCCCTTGATCAATATTGGGGCTCCCTATAGGGGCATGAATTTTTCCTTAGTGCAATTTAAGGAAAAATCTTCCTCTCCAGAACCAGTGGGCAGAATCTTTTGATATTTGGTATACAGCATCTTAGTATGGGTCTGATTCAAGTATTTTCAAATGGAGTCCTTTGATCAATTTTGGGGCTCACTATGGGGACCTGAATTTTTACTTAGTGCAATTTAAGAAAAAAAATTAAAAAATCTTCGTCTCCAGAACCAATGGGCAGGATCTTTTGATATTTGGTATACAGCATCTTGGTATGGGTCTGATTCAAGTTTGTTCAAATTGAGTCCCCCGATCAATATTGGGGCTCACTAAAGGGGTGTGAATTTTTACTTAGTGCAATTTAAGAAAATTTCTTTAAAAATCTTCTTTTCTGGAACCGATGGGCAGAATCTTTTGATATTTTGTTTACAGCATCTTGGTATGGGTCTGATTCAAGTTTGTTCAAATTGAATCCCTTGTTCAATATTGTGGATCACTATGGGGGTGTGAATTTTTACATTACAATTTAAGAAAAAATCTTTAACGATCTTCTTCACCAGAACCAGTGGGCAGAATCTTTAGATATTTGGTATGCAGCATCTTGGTATGGGTTGGATCTCACGTTTGTTCAAATTGGCATGCTCAGCCCCATAGGGAGGGAGTGGGGGAAAATGCTCCAAAATATTTTTAAAATCTTCTTCTCGTGAATCAGTGTGTACAATCACTTGATATTTGCTATGGAGCTCCCTTTTGAGGAGTAGAATCAAGTTTGTTCAAACAAAGTTTGTGAAGGAATATTTGGCTTTGTAATGGGAGGGGTAAGATTTTTGGCCCCACCCAAAATTTCTATTTCAAGAACCGGTGGCCAACTTCAACCAAATTTGGCATGTAGTTTATTTAAATGGGTCCTAAGAAATTGATTGATGCCTAAAAAAAAATTTTTCACAGCCCTGTGACAACCCCAGGGGCTAAAAACAGAAAAAAAATTCAAAAGCCCATATATCCCAAACCAGAAGGAACAGAGAACTGGTATTTGGTATAAAACATCCTTAGGACCAGAAGGAGGGATTTGTTAAAAAAAATTGCCACCAGTTCAATCAGGGTGCCTGGAAGAGGGTATTAAAAAATTGATGAGTCGTCATTTTTGCAGTTGTTTTTTCCCTTTCACAGATATTTTTGATTGACATATTGTGTTCTTAAATAAACAAAAATTCTGTTATGAACATTTAATCTTGTTAGTACAATCTGTCAATTCTGTGGGGGGACTTTTGTTTGTTTTAGAAAAATTTTTATTTATTTTTAATGAACCATTTCAATGCTGGAAAACATCTGATACCTGTTTGCATGTCTTTAATTTTAACCCTCTCAAGGCTGCTGTGTGGGTTCCAAAGATTTTTAGCTCAACTTGACAAAGTCAAGCTGAGCTATTGCCATCACTTCTTGTCCGTCGCCGGACGTACGTACCTTAGTACGTATGTCCACAGTTTCCTTTGCACATCTCACAGGTCGCATTTATGATCAGATCGCTTTGAAACTTGGTATGCTTGTTTGGGGTGACCTCTAGATGGGAGCTATCGATTTTCTTCAATTTCCGTCAAAAAATGTTGCCACGGCCAACATTCTTAGAACTTAGTTTAGTCAAACCTCAATATTTCCCTTTGGCACACCCTACAGGGCACATTTATGATTGGATTGCTTTGAAACCTGGCACGCTTGTTTGGAGTGACCTCTAGATGGAAGCTATCAATTTTCTTCCATTTCCGTCAAAAAATGTTGCTGCGGCCAACGTTCTTAGAACTTAGTTTAGTCAGACCTCAATATTTCCCTTTGGCACACCTTACAGGGCACATTTATGATCGGATTACTTTGAAACCTGGCATGCTTGTTTGGGGTGACCTCTAGATGGGAGCTAGCGATTTTCTTCCATTTCCATCAAACAATGTTGCCACAGCAGGCCTGGCATTCTGAAAAATGCAGGAGGGCAAAAAATCGCTCTCCTCAATGAGCTTAGGAGAGCAATTAGCTTTACACAGCATTTTAAGTATCCAGTTGAACAAACTCATTGAAACTGAAACCAACAGACTACATCAGTGATTTTATTAACTTTACTAAGGTAAAGCGAAATCTCTTAGACATCTAGATGTCTCACTCAACAACCGAACACACACTTGACAAGACCTGTGTGTGTACCCAGACCTGTTGTCCTAGAAAGTCATACGCCTACCACTACCACCTTCAACCCCCTAAGGGGGGTTGAAGGTGGTAGTGGTAGGCGTATGACTTTCTGGGACAACAGGTTTGCTTGAATCTACAGCCACATCCTGGTGCAAGTGCTTCAATTGACAGGATAGTAGTAATGGTAGTATATTATAGTGTCAATATTCCTTGAATAATTACCCCTCAAACTGTGATGTCAGTTGTTGAACTTGAAACTAGCAGAAAAAAAAATATTGCTGTGACCATTTTGCTTCAAATGATTGCAACTGTGTTTGGGTATGGTTGCAGCCATTACCTTTTCCCACTAAACCACTTTCAACATGAAATTATGTGATGTTATGTGACTTCGCAGTTAAATTACATTTTTTCTTTACAACAAGAATTTAATGTGACCATAATACATGTAATCTCAATCATCCCAGACCAAAATATTTAGGAGGGCAATTTTTCGCTCTCCTTAATTCTTTCAGGGGGGCAGTAAGGAGAGCTAAAAAATCGCTCTCCTGAAATTGCCAAGCCTGCCACAGCCAACGTTCTTAGAACTTAGTTTAGTCAGACCTCAATATTTCCCTTTGGCACACCCTACAGGGCACATTTATGATCGGATTGCTTTGAAACCTGCCATGCTTGTTTGGGGTGATCTCTAGATGGGGGCTATCGATTTTCTTCCATTTCCATCTGTCAAAAAATGTTGCCGCTGGCAACGATCTTTGAACTTTGTTTAGTCAGGTATCAATATATTCCTTTGGCATGCCCTACAGGGCACATTTATGATCAGATCGGTTTGAAACTTTGTATGTTTGTTTGGGGTTTCCTCTGGATGGGAGCTATCTATTTTCTTCGATTTCCGTCAAAAATGTTGCCACTGGCAATGACCTTCGGTGACCTTAGTAAAAACTAAGCATCAATATTTCCCTTTGACACACCCTGCAGGGCACATTTATGATTGGATCGCTTGCAAACTTGGAGTGCTTGTATGGGTGACATCTATATGGGAGCTGTCGATTTTCTTCCATTTCTGTCAAAAAATGTTGCCGCTGACCTTTGAACTTAGTTTAGTCAGGCCTCAATATTTCCCTTTAACACACCCTTCAGGGCACATTTATGATCGGATCACTTTGAAACTTGGTATGTGTGTTCAGGGTGACCTCTAGATGTGAGCTATTGCTTTTTTTCATTTCCTTAAATTATTGTCGTTATCACCAGACTTTGAACTTACTGCATTTGTGCATCAACTTATCCCTTTTGAACTCTCAGCAGGGTATATTTATGAATTTCCATAAAAAAAAACAAAAAAAAGAAACTATTGCCACAAGCAATGACCTTCTACTTAGTGCATTAGTGCATTAACATCTTCCTTTGGCATGCCTCAGAGGGCACGTTCATTATCAGGATGTTTTGAAACTTTGTATGCTTATGCAGGGTGACAAAGATAGGGGCTATTGATTTTCTTTTCATTTCCATCAAAAACTGTTGCTGTTAGCAACAATCTTTGAATTTATTGCATTTGTGCATCAACATTCTTTGACATGGCCTACAGGCCACATTTATTATAGGATTGTTTTTGAACTTGGTGTGCTCATTAGGCAAGACCTGTAGATAAGAGCTATTGATTAGCATTCATTTCTGTGAAAAAAGTTGCCATTTACAATAACCTCTGAACATACTGCATTTGTGTATCAACGTTCTTCCTTTAGCCAGTCTTACTGTTTACATTTGAAAATTGCATGGATTACTCTGACGTTGTGCACTCACAATGCTGTTATGTTGAAATTTCATCAAATAACATTGGTACCAATGATCTTCAATTTTGCCGTTCAAGTTGGTCAAATTGAGCTACAGTGTCATTGACACTTTCATTATTGATGCCATGAAGAAACAAAAAACCCTTTCAATACTGTTTTTTCTGGTTCCTTGGAAAAAATTGATCTGATTCCTGTCTGAATATCTTTAATTTAACCCTCTCATGACTTCAGTGTGTTTTTTTCCAAAGATTTTTTTCTCATGATGGACTCTTTCTCTACTGATTTCATGTTTAATGAACTGTTTCTATGCTGGAAAACATTTATCTGATTCCTGTGTGCATGTCTTTAATTTAACCCTCTCAAGACTGCAGGTCTGTAGCAGGGAGTTCCAAAGATTTTTAGCTCATCTTGACAAAGTCAAGCTGAGCTAATCTCATCGCTCTCCATCCGTCGTCCGTCAACACCATGTTTTGGTCTTCTCCTCCAAAGCCACTGGGGCCAATTCAATTGAAAGTTTGTGTGAGTGATGGTCCCGAAGGGGCCTTGCATTTTTCTTCAACTCAACATGCTCAGCCCCATAGGGAGGGAGTGGGGGAAAAATGCTCCAAAAATATTTTAAAAAATCTTCTCATGAACCAGTGTGTACAATGACTTGATATATGCTATGGAGCTTCCTTTTGAGGTGTAGAATCAAGTTTGTTCAAACGAAGTTCATGAAGCTATATTTGGCTTTGTAATGGGAGGGTAAGATTTTTGGCCCGCCCAAAATTTCTATTTTCTGAACCGATGGTCCAGTTTGAACCAAATTTGGTATGTGGTATTATTGGGTCATAAGTACTTGATACATGCAAAAAAAAAAAATTCCCACATCCCCATGGGAACCCTGGGAGCTAAAAATAGAAATATTTTCAAACGTCCATATTTCCAAAACTACACGGAACAGAAAGCTGTTATTTGTTATGCAGTATCCTTAGGATCAGTAGAATTGAATGGTAAAAAAAAATTGCCATTGGTTAAGTTAAGGTGTTCAGTAATGGGCATCAAAAAACATGCTGAGTCAGCATATTTGCAAAAATTAAAAAAAATCTTTTCTCCAGAACCAATCATCAGAATCATTTGATATTCGGTACACAGCATTCATAGGAGTTGTCAGATACAAGTTTGTTAAAATAAAGCCCATTGGTTCATATTTGGGCCCAATATAGGAGCCCGAATCTTTTACATAGGGTAATATGGGGAATATTCTTTAAAAATCTTCTTCTTCAGAACCACCAGTCAGAATCTTTTAATGTTTGATATACATCATCGGTATGAGGGTCAGATTCAAGATTGTTCAAACCAAGTCCCTAGGTTAATATTTGGGCTTCCTACAGAAGCCCAAATTTTAACTTTGTTCAATATGGGGGATAATTTTTAAAAATCTTCTTCTTCAAGTCCACCAGGCAGAATGCTTTCATATTTGGTATGCAACATCTCTAGGGGGGTCAGATTCAAGTTTGTTCAAATCAGATCCCTAGGTATATATTTGGGCTTGCTATGGTAGACAAATTTTTACTTAGTGTGATATGAGGAAATTTCTTTAAAAATCTTCTTCTTCAGATCCACCAGTCGGAATGCTTTTGTATTTGGTATACAACATCTCTATGGGGGTCAGATTGCAGTTTGTTCAATTCAAGAGCCTGGGTTAATATTTGGGCTCCATATGGGAACCTGAAATTTAACTTAGTACAATATGAGGGAATTTCTTCAAAAATGCTCTTCTTCAGATCCACCAGTCAGAATGCTCTCATATTTGGTATACAACATCTCTAAGGGCAGGGGGGGGGGGGGGGGGGGGGGTCAGATTCAAGTTTGTTCAAATCAGATTCATAGGGTAATATTTGGGCTCTCTATAGTAGCCCAAATTTTAACTTAGTGCAATATGAAGAAATTTCTTTAAAATTTCTCTTGTTTAGATCCAACAGTCAGAATGATTTCATATTTGGTACACAACATCTCTAGGGAGGTCAGATTCAACTGTGTTCAAATCGAGAGCCTGGGTTAATATTTGGGCTCCATATGTGTTGGCGAATTGGCCATTTTGCTGAAGATTTAAAAATTTTGTATTCAGTACCCTCTAGAGGTGTGTAACTAAGACTAATCCACATAGGTTGTATCAAGTGGCTTCACAGGGGAGCTCTACATTTTACATTATGATCAACTGAAGAAAAGGCATGATGCCTGGATTATTTATGTATCTCCTGAGGGACTCAAGGATTGACAGTGTAGCCGATGGAGATGGATTGCATAATGTAGATTCATTCTTGGACTGTTTATATTGTGTTCTGTTCAAGATGAGTGCTTCAGGCCCTGTGAGGCCTCTTGTTTCATTTTTTGTCTCTAAAACATAGGTTATGACCCCTCATTGGAATGAGCATGTCGAGCTCGTTCCAATTAGGGGTCATAACCTATGTATTTTTATACTGTACCAATGACCCAGACATAGCTGGTGCTAACTCTTAAAATATAGGGCCAAACACAAATTTTGCCCCCCAATCCCCAAAATTTGCATCTAAAACCAAAGAAAACATGTCCTGAATGGCCCTCCACACTTCACCTCTACTGCGCATGCGCAGTGTCAAGGACGTTCCGAAATTGGCGCCATTAATCATTCTAAGTTTGGCCCTTCATCAGTTAACATCTGACTGATCTTTGTGCTTGTAAATCTCAGTTTAAATGATGCCAGACACATAAATATTAGTGAAATGGTGATTCTAAGGAGGATAGAGAAGGAGGAGAGAAAAAATGTGTGACAGAATATTATCAGGGCTGTAACTTAAAATTTTTTAATGAAATTATGTTAAGTTACCTATTTTCGAGGCAGCAGCCATTTTGTTGCCATTCTGATTATTTAGTTACACTGATTTTTCAGTGTTTTCCTCTCTCCCTGTCCTTTAAGTCCCCCCTTGCTATTCTCCCATGCTTTTGGCATAGTTTCTGTAATTATTATTACTAAATTTTCTTGGGAGTTTTAGCTGAATAACAGAATGAATTCTGTTCTTTTCCCCATGTTTACGTCTTCACCTACGGGTGGTTAGGCGTTGTGTTCTGCATCTACCATCTGATGTTCTGCAGTTTCTTCCCTGGAAGTCTCTGTTTTGCATCAGATAGTGTATTTTTGGTAACTGATTCCGGGCCTGGGTGCCTGGAGTCTTATTTTAGTGTTTTTACATTCATTGTTTACATTTACAACAGCCCTCTGTGTGAGGGGGGGATTTCTTGAAAATAATATCTTGATGTTATTTTAATCATAACTAGATACATTATTATTGTTCTTAAGTGTTGAATAAATTGTTTAAAATATTTTTAAAATTTTTGTCCACACTTAGGCTTGGGATCCATTGGGGCTCAACGTTACTTTTCAGAAACTTGGGCTGTTCTGAAAAAATATTTTTTCAAAATATTTTGATTTCAATTATTTTTTCTATATTAATGGATCATATTATTATTATGTATTTTGATTGCCAGGGGTTGGTGCGAGTACCAGGACTTGTTTTCTTTTCACATTGAAAGGATTTTGATTAATTGTAATAAGAGGAAGTCTTTCTCTGACTTTTATAAACATTCTATATGTGGTCAGGGTACTCACATTAACTCCTGTTCTGTATCGTATGAGTTTGATGACAACATGGGAAGCGTATGTCACGGTATGTTAGTGGGGAATTGGACACTCCGGTCCTTTCCTCGCAGGGTCACTCTACTTTATCAATTTCTATTTCAGACGATCAAGATTAGGGTGATGTATCTGTGATGTCGTCCAACAGTGTGCCTCCGTCGTCACAATTAATGAAGGGCTAGCGGAAAAGTGCTCATGTAAATACACCAATTGCCTAAGAGGACCCTAGTAGGTTCGACGGCCTTTGACGTCCGCTAGCTCGACCGGTGTAGCGTCCATTCATCGAATGGTTCGGCAGCCGGGTTCGTCCGTTGCGGTCTAGAAGGAGTTTTGGGGTGATGCGAGCACTATAAATCAACCAAATGCACACCCAGTGACGGCGGATTAGAGGGAGAACGGAGGAAGCCTTTTAGTCCGGTTCATAGCTCGTTCTGGTCCATCCGGACGGCGAGCGAGAGAGGCCCCTCTCTCGTACAACAACATCTGGCCCCAGATGTTGTGGTACAAAATGTTTCGCATTCGGAGCATACGTCCGTCGCTCGGGACGCTCCGACATATAGTCAGTCTGGAGTAGACTGTCAATAAGGCTTCCTCATTCTCATGGTAGTGCACACGACCGCTCTTGGCTACGTGACCTCGGATATCCAGTCAGCTTCGCCAGTCAGAGAATCATCGGCGACCAGGTCACACCATCCGGTAGCCAGAGACACGAGGCCTGCAGACTCCGGACGTTCGCATAGGAAAGTGTGCGGGAGTCAACGTACACGGAGCTTCCGGCGGCAATGCATTGTAAGACCGCTACTGCACAGGCCTGGGAACGGACGTGCTTTCCTAAATAGCACAGTTTATCGCAGCATCCCAGCATCAACTGAATCTGTCGCATATTTTTTATCCGACGAAGCTGGGTCGGGATGCTCCGCGGAAGCGGGTACGGACGTCCGAAAATTTCATCCGGTCCGACGGGATACCGAAAGGGATTTGGAGGATTTCGAGCTTTCCCTTTCGGAACAACATATGCTGTTGTGTATGTCATCTCACTTGATCTTCTACAGCTTCTTTCGTCGGACCAGAATGCTGCGATGCCGGATAAGAAACTGATAGCGTCGGTGGACTTAGAAATTTTTGGTTCGGTTCAGGGACATCGTCCCTCAGTTCCGACATAGTCCAATAATGTCACACAAACTTTCGAATTATTGAACGACGCTATATATATTATTATTATATGCTTGCTATAACCAAGCATTTCTGGTTGCTTGTTTGCAAAGTTACGGAGATGTCTTTCAAAAGTGTGCCTCTGTCGTCATAGTTAATGAAGAGCTAGCGGCAATAAGTGCTCATGGAATATGTCTATCGCCTAAGAGATCCCTTGTAGGATCGACGGAGTGACATTTGCTAGCTCACCCGGTGTAGCGTGCATTCATCGAATGGTTCGGCTGCCAGGTTCGTCCGTTGCGGTCTAGGAAGGAGATTTGGGTGATGCGAGCACTATAATTACTTTAGTACTCACCCAGTGACGGCGGATTGAGGACAGATCGGAGGAAGCCTGTTAGTCCGGTTCCTGGCTTGTCCAGGTCCGTCCGGGCTGTGAGCGAGAGAGGTCCCTCTCTCGTCCAACAACATAGGGGACCGCATGTTGTGGTTCAGATATTTTACATTCGGAGCATATGTCTGTCGGTCGGGACGCTCCGTTATATTGACAGTCCGAGAGACTGTCGATAATGCTTCCTCATCCTCACAGCAGGGCACACGACCGCACATTGGCTACGTGACCTCGAGTATCCGATCAGTTTCGTCATTCAGTGATTCCACGGCGAATAGGTCACGCCATCCAGTAGCCAAGGGACACGAGGCCTATACACTCCGTTCGCTCGCATATTGGTAGTATGCACTGGGTAACGATCACGGAGCTTCCAGCGGCAATGCATTGTAGGACCGCTTCTCCTCAGGCCTCAGTGACGGACGTGCTATCCGAGTTAGCACAGTTGTTTCGCAGCATCCCAGCAATCGACAGTTTCTTACTCGAATCAGGAATTATATGTCGGCGCTGGGTCGGTGCGGTCCGCGGTTGCATCAGGTACGGACGACCGAACGCTTTATAGGGTCCGACAGGATGGCGAAAGGGATTCGAAAGATTTCGAGTTTTCCCTTTCGTAGCATCGGAAGCTGCCATTCAAATCTTCTGGCATTATCTTCCAGTGATTGTTATTTCGGACTACATTGCTGCGATGTTGGATAAGAGACTTATAGCGTCATTGGACATGGAATTTTGGATCGGTTCAGGGACATTGTCCCTGACTTACCGACACAGTCCAATAATGTCATTACAACATGTGTTTTATTTTTCGACGCTATATATGCATATAAGCCTGCTACCAAGCATGATAGTTTAGTTTCTTGTCCGCAATGCTCATTTCTGCCGTTTTATCATTTATACGAATAATTTATTTTGGCAGAGCAGGGCATACCGAGAGTTCATATGCGTCTAGACGGTGTGGTTAAAGACTGGAAATATTCTTTTTCGCCGTCTATGTCTTTTCCAACCACAATGTTGGAAACGACTATGATGTCTAGTAGACTTAACTTAGACGCTTTATCATACGTAATCCACCTTACTGAGGCGTTATCATTACGTCTTCAAGAAAAGATTTACGGGATATTATTCTCAATGTGATTTCTTTTGAGGGCAGTAGTTTGTTCACGTATAACTCCGCCCTTCAGTGACTGATTGGAGTTGGTTAGACGTGACGCAGCCCTAGCTACATCCACGCGCGTGGATAGTAAGGTGAAGAACTCTCTCAGAGTCGCTTCGTTCTCGGAGAAGCCTCTCTTCGACGGCAACTTTTCAGCAATCCATGAATTGCTCGATTTACACATTCTCTTGTCTATCTAGTGTTACAAGAGATTCAGTCTGGGGCAAACATTCGGTGGTTGACTCAGAGAGTGCCACTGCAGTTGCCGGATCCGAGTGTTATAGTTATGACGGTTGCCAGTCAAACAGATTGGGATATAATATTGATCCCAACGGATTCGAAGTGCCAGGGTCTTTGGGTTCCGCAGTCTCTAAGCAAGCAATTATCTTCCGCGGAATAATGTTTTTTAGGCTTGCTTTATGTCATTGCATTAACATTATTCAGAAACGCATGTCCAAATCCTGTCCGTTAATTCGACAGTAGTGGCGTATCTCCGGAACCAGGGAGGCACTCATTCGTTTCCGTTATTCAATTTAATGGAAAGAATCCGTCTGTTGGTTATAGTACACCAAGTTCTGTTTCGGTCCGTCATATTCCGGGTCATCTGATTGTTTTACCGGACTCCCGTTCACTTAGGGGTCGCTTGTTGCCGTCAGAATGGACTCTCAACAAACAAGTATTCAATCAGATTTGCTATCTATGGGAGCGCCCAATGATAATTTATTTACGACACAGCTTGCTAATCAATTGCAGACGTATGTGTTTGCTTGTCCGGATCTCTGAGCTAATGTTGTTAATGCTCTATTGATCTAATAGGACGGAATGATAGGATACGCGTATCCTCCGGTGCTGTTGTTTCAGCAGGTATTGCTAAGATAAACAACCACAATACATTTCTGTTGATAGCATCTCTATCTTCACAGAGACCGTGGGTAATTTACTCTGATGTCTACTGTGGGACTTAACGCGAAATCTTCCTCAATGAGAGGATCTTTTTTCGCTGGGTAAATCGTGTCATCTTTATCACAACCTGCAAGGTCGCAACCTTCACGTATTCCGTTGTGTGGTCCGTATTGCATTGTAAGCATTGTACTGGACGAGCTTTGGACGCGATTTCTTACTATTGGAGATCCTCTTCTTCGCTATTCTATGCGGCTAAAGTGGAGGCTCTTCCGTCGTTGGTGTAGGGATCACTATGTTCATATTGTTGATCCCTCCATACTACTCATTGCAACTTTTTAGTATACTTGTTTGACAAGATCTACTGCAGCCTGTTATTATTAAGGTTATAGGTTTATGTTACCTCATACCTATGCACTCTTTGATAGTTACAATTGAGTCTTATGTCTCTTTATCTAAGTCAGTTAGTAACTTTTTGATAAATAGACTTAGAATCTTTAGATTAAATTCCTATATGGAATTTAACTTCGGTTCTTATTTAGCTAAGTAATCATTTGAGCCTCTGGAAACAGTAGTTTTCAAATTCTGACCTTTTAGACAGTAATTCTGTTGGCTTCTCTTTTACTGAAGAGTCAGTGAGTTTCATGCACTATCGATGGATGATTTTCACTTTCGTAGTTTCGGAATCACTACTTCCTTTACTATTTAGGTTGGATTTTTGCATAAGAGTTAGGCTCCTAATATCCGGAACCTATTGTTATTAAGGTCCTTCCGTCTTCGTACGGGCATAGGCCTTTACTCTGTCCGGTTAGAGTTTATGTATTTATAAACAGATATCTGTTTATTACTACGGGCGTAAGCTTCTTCTGTCTTTGATGCCTAATAGAAGGACGTTACGCTCCATTCTATTGCTAATGGATTCAATTAACTATTGGTACTGCTTATGGTATATCATTGACTCAGCAGTTGTGCTTAAGATTTCGGCTCATGAAGTAAGAGTTCTTCTACATCTTGGGCTTACATTAATAGTGTCGCTATTATAGATTTTTGAAGGCTGCTCATTGCGCTCAGCCATCCACATTCATGAATTTTTATCTCAGAAATATCGAGTCCATTTCTGGAGGCCTCTATTGTTAGGTCTATTATCTACTGTTCAGAATGTCATTCACTTAACAGTTGCTACTATAGCTAGGTAGGCTGTCTGTTTCGGCAGTGACTCCGTTCTGCTGCCCTCTTCGCTCTGGGCTATTTGACCCAGGGCAAGAAAAAGGGGGGGGGGGGGAGGGTGTTCCCTTGGGTCACCTGTTTTACTATGAAAACAAGGGGATACCTCCTCCGGAGTTAGTAATTCTGAGCTGTTATTGGGATGGTTGTTTAGTGAGAAGTTTATGTTTTAAAAATTCATTCAAGTCTTAGTTTTTAAAGTATAGCTTTTGAATATAGCACGTGTCAACGGACATGATTATGCAATCCTCAGACACTTTTAAGGAGTATAAGAGTCTCTATTCTCTAGACTTACTTTATTTATTGGCTTACTTTAAAAATTATTAGTATAAGGATTATATTGGATATTAATGGAGTACATGGATGTATGATGCTCAATTTTGGAAGGTGTTGTATCTTTCTAATTTATCATAAATAAGAAAGATACATGTAAGGCCTATTACTTCTTTTTCCCTAGAGGGGATGACTCTATTTTATATTATTGAGCGTATTCCATCTTGCTCTAGGTCCTTGGGCCTCCAGCCTTTTTACTATTCAGCTATGTCTGGGTCATTGGTACAGTATAAAAATGTTAAAAAATTTATAGTAATTTCTATATTTTTTATACTTACCAATGACCCAGACGGGGATGGCCCTCCCAGGAGTTGGGAACTCTTGCCTCTCTGCTGAGTACATAGCGCTTACCAGGCACTGGTTATTAGAATGATTAATGGCGCCAATTTCGGAACGTCCTTGACACTGCGCATGCGCAGTAGAGGTGAAGTGTGGAGGGCCATTCAGGACATGTTTTCTTTGGTTTTAGATGCAAATTTTGGGGATTGGGGGGCAAAATTTGTGTTTGGCCCTATATTTTAAGAGTTAGCACCAGCTATGTCTGGGTCATTGGTAAGTATAAAAAATATAGAAATTACTATAAATTTTTTAACTTTTGAGACAAAAAATGAAAATAATAGTTATTCGAGAATTTTTTGGCAAGTGTCATCTGCTTTTCATGTTAGGTAAAGGGTTAAAAAAACAATGAAATCTCCATTACACCCATGGCAAAGCATCTTCATTTGCGTGCATGGATTCATGACCCATTTGTTGATTGCATAATTCACTTGTGAAGTTATCGTTTATAATCAAACCCAGAAATCCCAGTAAATCATACTTGGGAAAGTAATAAAGGAATTTTATTCACTTGTTACCTTAATTTATGTTTTATTCTGACTGAATACTAGTATATTCTGAGTAACTGATCTCTAGAAAAACTAAGAGTGATCATAGTGAAGTTAGGCTGAACTCAGTGGTGTTACTTACAGACAGGTCCTTTTGTGGTGAGTGGTATTGAGCGGTGTTGTACAAACAATTGTAGATTAAAGGAGCCTGAAATGTTAGTTATTCTTCTTAACACATAGAAAAAACGAACCGAAACCAAGGTTTTTCCTGAAACCAAACCGAAACCGAATCAGAAAAATAAAAACCGCCAGGCTCTGTGAGGCTGGTGATGCAAGTTGTGGCTTAGGGAAATAATCCTTTCTGCCTTACTAAGTTTTAGGCTTCTTCACCTGTTGGAGATTATCAACCCAGCTTTAATGAAAAGTTGCTCTCTACCTTCTTGCAAGATTTGAGTAACTGTTTTTGTTTTCCTCCCACCACTGAAATGGGGTGTCAGAGGGCTCTAAAAGTATATCAGCCTTTTACTGATGAATCTTGGTCTTGTACAGATTTAAAAGATCTGCTGCCTCTCTGGAACATGCACGATTTACCTCAACCTTTTTTTTTTAGCAGCTCCCAGAAATCATTTTCCTCCTCCTCTATTGTATTGCTTAACATTGAATATGCACAGCAATTATTGTATGAATAGACAGAATGCGATGTGTGTTTGAATCGGTGGATGTATTACATAACTTGTTGGAATTGTGCAGTCATATGATTCAAACACACATCACGTTCTGTGTTTATTACACATCCCGTGCATTAAAATTAATTTAAATAAACAAATTTTAATTCCGATGTTTAAACCCAAAGGTGAAGAGTCTGTTTGTTTTGTTTGAAACTGTACTGATCAAATGGATCGATAAAAAATCAAAACAACCTTTTGGGAAACAGTATAAATTACTTTCACTATCTTTTCTATTAGCCGTGTTTGTTGAAATTTGTATCGCTGTTTCTCTTTTGCTGGTGTCCATTCATACATAACCATTTGGTGGCTATTACTGTTAGTAAAAATATAAGTACCAATTTAGGCAGATTTGCAAAACAGCTGGGAGAAACTTTTTTAAAAGAAGTTCGAAGCATGTCAAGATGTCCAAAGATTTACCGAAATAAAGTTGACCAATTTAGATGTAACAGGATCCACATCCACGGGACTGGGTTAATGTTGTGGTTGGAAATGATTGTCTTTTTTAAATATTATCTCATTTTTGGTTAACTAATTTTTTTGTGAACCGACTTTATTTTGCTTTATATTTTGCTGATATTTACACTTTCTAGAAAAACAAAACACAAGGTGCACTCACAAACTTGGCAAGTTTTTAGCATACATTTTGATGACCCTGATAGGGAGGCATCTTAAGTCTGGATTGCCTGTCCATCCGTCCGACTTTATTTGTCCATCCGGAGCCATAACTCTGCAATGCTTTGGTGGATTTTCATGGCACTTTGCTCAAGGGTAAAGATCAATAGAAAGTCCTTTGTATAGCAGCACCATGCTTGAGTGACAAAGGTCAAGGTCACAGGAATGGGGAAACTTAATTCTCTCACAGACTGTATTTGTGTATTGCAGTTATCCTACAACTTTATTTTGACTTGTACTGTATGCCAATCCAAGTGACATCCATATGTGTATAGTTATGTTAAGGAAGTTCCAACATATTAGTGGCTGTATTGACCTTATGGAAATAAGTTCAGTACAGCTTTTGGGATCTATGGTCAGATTTATTTTATTAAATTTTAAACCTTATGGACTATAATGAGCACCAAAATCAACACAAAACTTTTCATTTCAGTATTTAAAGGCCATTTGGCCATGGCTTGGGGGCATCTGTGGCCAGGCGGTCACCATTAGTCTTGTTGGATGTTACAAACAACTGTTAGATTGGAAATCGCTCCCACCATGTTTTAGTAATACAGTGGAACCCTGTTAATTGAATTGCCACTTTGCCAACGAAAATTATTCAATTAACAGGAACATTCAATTAACAGGGATTGTGTCACTTCCCTGTATTCTAGAGATAAACTTAGCATTTAGTCTATTATATCTTGTTTGACAGAGCTCCATGAGCTCTGTCAAACAAGATGTAATAGATTAAATGCCTGTATTGGATGTTCTGAGGCCAAATAGGTGTATAAACAAAGGAAAACTGGGGAGAGTCGGGGTAATTTCTCGCCAGGTTACGAGATTATTTATTCAATTAACAGGGGTTTACTCTATAACCTATATTCAATTAATAGGTCAAATTTGTACTGGAGGTATGGTAAATGGTTTTGTGTTGGGAAATTATATTCAATTAACAGGGATATACAATTAAGAGATATCCAGTTAAGTGGGCTCCACTGTAATGCAAAAGTGGATACTAGTATAAACAAGCTATTAATTGAAAATAGAATGTGTTTTCATTTTTGGAATTCACTAGAAAGAAAATTTACAACCATCTAATATAAGGCCTCACAAAGTAGATCCTCTGTTTCTCAGGCCATTTTTTGTAAAATTGCATGCGTGCGGGCGGCTTTTTATTTTATTTTTTATTTTTGTAATTATTTCTTTGCCATTAAAAAGTTCATGTTCTTGGTTTGTTTTATGTTTTAGGCCCCATAATCTACAGAATAGCATGTGTGGTGGTGTATTACGTCCCTTGAGTGCAAGAAGGCTTTGCAATGCTAAAGTATTGCAAAGCCTTCTTGCACTCAAGGGACAATTTTATTAACTTCGGTAAAATATCAGACATAATCCATTCGATTTTGATTTTTTTAAGTTTGGATAGGTTATAAAAAAAGAGCATGCGGCAGTCAAAAGGGCCATGCGGGAGGGCCTGAGAAACAGATTTTTATTTTTTTTTAGGCCTAAGTATTTCCATTTGTTCCTTGAATGCTGCATCGCATGTAACCAACTAACCCTGTGCATTTCTACTGCCTTGGTCAGTGTATATTTTCATGTAGTGTGTGATATGGCAGTCTATCAACTAATCCTGTGTAATGCCGTAGGTTAGTCATTGTATATCAGCTTACCAAGTAACTCAGCAATGACAAGGGTTAGACACTCTTTTCATTCTAGTTATTAATAAGATCATCTCTGTTATTTGACTAACCCTGCGCATTGCACAGCCGTAGTGAGCGTACATTTTCATGTGTGTGATATGGCAGTTACCATTACCAATTTTTTTATAACAATGCACAGGGTAACAGTTAAAAGTAGAAGTCCTGTCCCAAACTGCACTTATCTAGGCTTAATTGCGTGTAATTGCGTGTAGGAATTTCACGCATTTGCCATATCGGATGGCATCCAAAGCACGGCAGGTTCTTCTGGTTACTCTTAGCAAACACAGGCAGTGTTTCTGTCAATGAACCTCCGGGTTACCCGGAGGTCCATTGGCTGAAACATTGCTTGTGCACAGGCCATATGCACAGAATTTGATAGTCTTGCTATGGTCAAAACGCGTAGATTAACGCGCAGATCGGCATGCTATTTGTGCACATTTCATGACAGGACTTCTAGTTTTAACTGTAGTCACACTTTCAGGTTATAGAAAACAGAGGATATCTACGATGTTTTAGTGAATATCGGAAATTATCTCATGAGTGTGGACCTGAAAGTTTTATATTTTTATACTGTACCAATGACCCAGACTTAGCTGGTGATAACTCTAAAAAATCTAGGGCCAAACACAAATTTTGCCCGCCAATCCCCAAAATTTGCATCTAAAACCAAAAGAAATCATGTCCTAAAGGACCTCCATACTTTGCCCCCACTGCGCATGCGCAGTGTCAAGGACGTTCCGAAATTGGCGCCAATCATCATTCTTTGTTTGGCCCTTCATCAGTTAACATCTCACTGATCTTTGTGCTTGTAAATCTCAGTTTTAATGATGCCAGACATATAAATATTGGAGAAATGGTGATTCTAAGGAGGATAGAGAAGGAGGAGAGGAAAAAGGAGTGACAGAAAATATTCAGGGCTGTAACTTGAAATTTTGTTATAAAATTATGTTAAGTTGCCTATATTTTTATACTGTACCAATGACCCAGACTTAGCTGGTGCTAACTCTAAAAAATCCAGGGCCAAACACAAATTTTGCCCCCCAATCCCCAAAATTTGCATCTAAAACCAAAAGAAATCATGTCCTAAAGGACCTCCATACTTTGCCCTTACTGCGCATGCGCAGTGTCAAGGACGTTCCGAAATTGGCGCCAATTATCATTCTCTGTTCAGCCCTTCATCATTCAACATCTCACTGATCTTTGTGCTTGTAAATCTCAGTTTAAAGGATGCCAGACACGTAATTATTGGAGAAATGGTGATTCTAAGGAGGATATAGAAGGAGGAGAGGAAAAAGGAGTGACAAAAAATAATCTGTACTTAAAATTTTTTATGAAATTATGTTAAGTTGCCTATTTTCGAGGCATGGGCCTCTTGTTGTCATTCTTGCTATAAAGTTGCACTGCTTATTCAGTGTTTCCTCTCCCCTGGTCTTCTAAGTCCCCCCTTGCTATTGTCCCAAGCTTTTGGCATATTTTTGAGAAAGATCATTTCTAAATTCTCTTGGGAGAGTTAGCTTGGTTACAGAAAGTTTTCTGTTATTTTCCCCATAGTTACGTTTTCACCCATGGGTATTTAAACGTTGTGTTCTGCATCTTCCATCTGATGTTCTGCAGATTCTCCCCTGGGAGTCTCTGTCTTGCATCAGATAGAGTGTAATTTTGATGACTGATTTCGGGCCAGTTTTGTCAGTGCCTGGAGTCATGTTTTCTGGTGTTTTTACACTGTTTGTTTACATTGGCAACAGTCTCTTTTGAGGGGGGCTGTTTGCCTTTGGAGTAGTTTATCTCACTATAAGATACATTATTATTATCCGTAAGTGTTGCATTAATTATTTAATATAATTTTAAAATTTTTGACCACACTTAGCCTTCGGATCCATTGGGGCTCAACGTTACTTTTCAGAAACTTGGGCTTCGCTGAAAAAATATTTTTTCAAAAATTATTTTGATTTTCAATTGTTTTTTCATTATTAATGGATCATGTTATTATGTATCTTTGTGTTAGGGGTTTGTGCGAGTAACTAGGACTTGTTGACTTTTCACAATGAAAGGATATTGTTCAAGTTGTAATAGGAAGAAATCTTCCTCTGACTTTCATGATCATTGTATTAATTGTAGTCAGTGTTCTCGCACTAATCCCTGTTCTATATGTCAATATTGGGATGACAAACATTGAAAACGTGTGTCACGATATGTTGTTAGTGGAGAAAGGGCTATGCCGGCTCTTTCTCCGCAGGGTCACTCTACTCTATCAGTTTCTATTTCAGAGGAACAAGAACAGGGTGATGTTTCCATGTTATCTTCCGCAAGTGCGCTTCCGTCGTCACAAATGAATACTGAGCTAGCGGCAAAAGTGCTCATGGAGATTAAACAAATGTCGTCCGCTAGCTCGCCCGGTGTAGCATCCATTCACCGAATGGTTCGGCAGCCGGGTTCGTCCGATGCGGTCCAGGAGGAAATGTTGGGTGATGCGAGCACTATAAACATTCAACGTGCACACCCAGTGACGGCGGATAGTAGGAGAGATCGGAGGAAGCCTTCGAGTCCGGTTCCTAGCTCGTCCAGGTCCAGCCGGGCCGCGAGCGAGAGAGGCCCCTCTCTCGTACAACAACATCTGGGACCAGATGTGGTACAAAATGTGTCGCAAGCGGAGCATACGTCCGTCGCTCGGGACGCTCCATTGTATAGGCAGTCAGCGGAGACTGCTCAGGCTTCTTCCTCTCATCAGCGCACACGACCGCACCTTGGCTACGTGACTGCCGATATTTTACCAGCTTCGCCGATCAGGGATTCTTCGGCGACCAGGTCACGCCATCGGTAGCCAGGGACACGAGGCCGGTGGACTCCGGACGTTTGCATAGGAAGAGTATGCGGGAGTCATCAGATGCGGAGCTGCCCTCGGCGAAGCAGCGAAAGACTGCGCCTCCGCAGACCTCGATGTCGGACGTGCTTGTGCAAATAGCACAACTTATCGCAGCATCCCAGCAACCGACAGAAACGGTGTCGGATCGGGAATTATCCGACGGCGCTGGGTCGGTACGCTCCGCCGAAGCATCGGGGGCGGACGACCGGGAGCATCATGAGGTCCGACCGGATGGTGAAAGGGATACGGATGACTTGGAGCTATCCCTTTCGGAACAACATAAAGCTGCCGTGGACTTCATCCGGCACTTTCTTCCTCAAGTTGTTCCGTCGGGCCAGACTGCTGCGATTCCGGACAAGAGAATTATAGCGTCATTGGACTCTGATTTCTTTGAGCGGTTCAGGGACATCGCTCCCGAGTTTCCGTCTCAGTCCAATGATGTTGCAAGAACATTTGAATTATTGAACGACGCTATATTCAAACTTGCTTCCAAAACAGGAAAAGCAGGTTTCTTGTCCGCCAATACTCTCAACCTGCCTTTCATTAATGCAAGGAATAAATTCGATACGGCAGGACAGGGTATCCCGAGAGTTCCTCTGCGTATGGACGATGAGGCGGAAGACTTAGAATTATCATTATCGTCGTCGGCGTCTATTCCAACCGCGGTGTTGGAAACAACTATTTCGTCTAACAGAGCCAGTTTAGATGCCTTATCTTACGCAGATCACCTTACTAAGGCGTTATCACTGCATCTTCAAGGGAAAGAATTTCAGGATATACAATCCTCTTTAAGACTTCTTTCAAGGGCAGTAGCTTATTCCACGTGTAACTCCACCCTTTCGATGGCAAACCTGGAGTTGGTTAGACGTGACGCAGCCCTAGCTACATCCACACTCGTGGATAGTAAGGTGAAGAACTCTCTCAGAGTCGCTTCGGTCTCCGGAGAACTTCTCTTCGACGGCAAGCTTTCTGCAATTTATGATAAAATTACAAAGAAAGCTTCGGATTCTCTGCTGTTCAAATCTGCTTCTGAGAAGTCGGACATGGCAGATAAGAGTAAGACAGGCACTTCTGGGTCTAATGCGCCCAAGAGAGGTTCCTATAGAGGTTCCGGTATGTCCTCTTGGTCTTATTCAAGAGACCGTCAAGGCAGCGACTCACGTTCGGGACGTCCTTCAGGCCGGGACAACCGGTCAGACGCCCCGAGGTCGACAGGACGAGGTGCGGGTCGTGGAGGACGTAGTTTCTCCTACTGCAGGCTTCACAGGTCCAGGAGGTGATGGCTTCAACCTCTATCGCGTACGAGTTGGAAGGTTGTCGAGTTTTTCACAAGAGTGGGCGTCGATTACGGACGACCCTTGGGTGAGAGGGGTGATTTCGGAAGGTCTAAAGATATCCTTCAAACGAAAGCCTCCATTAACTCAAAGTCCAAATGGACTCAACTTCCGTCAAATCCGCAGAAAAGAGACGCTCTGTTATCAGAGGCGCAGTCTCTTTTAATGAAGAACGCGGTAGAGGTCGTAGAAAACCAGGAGACACTGGGATTCTACAGCCATCTGTTTCTGGTTCCGAAACCAGACGGCTCGTTCCGTCCAGTCATAGATTTGAGCTGGATAAACAAGCTGATCGTCACTCCGAAGTTTTATATGGAGACGATTCGATCGGTCAGAGTGAGTATTCGGGTGAACGATTATGCAACAAGCATAGATCTCAAAGATGCGTACTTTCACGTCATGGTACATCCGACATTCAGAAAGTATCTACGCTTCGCAGTCCTAGGGGTGGTGTATCAATTCCGGGCGATGTGCTTCGGATTGAATCTAGCACCCTGGGCTTTCACTCGGGTAATGAACTCGGTAATGATGTATTTCCGAGCTCATTCGTCTGCGGTAACGTCGGCCTACCTGGACGACATTCTTCAGAGGTACGGCAATGAGTTAACACTTCAGAACGATGTGCAGAATCTACTTCTATTGCTCCGACGTCTCGGTTTTATAATAAACGAGGAGAAGTCGGATCTGGTGCCGTCCAAGTCATTCACACATCTGGGAATGAGCTTCGAGACGCACAACAATCTCGTTCGTCTGCCGTTAACCAGAGCGAAATTAGTCAGTTGTTACGCTCGCTATTGTCTGCACGCAGACAAAGTCACAGCGAGGGAGTTTATGAGACTGATAGGTCTGTGCGGAGCCGCTGCGGATCTCATTCCCATGGGGCGGTTACGCACGCGTCCTCTCCAAATTTTCTTGACTCAGAATTGGAGTGTGAAAATTTATTCGCTCGACATAGACGTTCTCTTGTCAGATCAAGTGAAACGAGAGATTCAGACTTGGGCAAACATTCACTGGTTAACTCAGGGAGTTCCGCTGCAGTTGCCGGATCCGAGTTTTACCATTATGACGGATGCCAGTCAAACAGGTTGGGGTGCATCATTGATCCCAACGGATTCGAGATGCCAGGGTCTTTGGGATCCGCAATTCCTGGGCAAGCACATAAACATCAAGGAAATGATGTCAATTTGGCTTGCGTTACGTCATTGGATGGACATCATTCACAATGCTCATGTCCAAATCCTATCCGACAATACGACAGTAGTGGCGTATATACGGAATCAGGGAGGCACTCATTCAATTCTGTTGTTCAATCTAACGGAAAGAATCCTTCTGTTTGCTCTAGAGCATCAGGTTCTTCTTTCGGTCCGTCATATACCGGGTCGTCTGAACATACTAGCAGACTCCCTTTCACGAAAGGGTCGCTTGTTGCCGTCGGAGTGGACTCTCAACAAACAAGTATTCAATCAGATTTGCTACCAATGGGAACGGCCAATGATAGACTTATTTGCGACACATCTCAACAATCAGTTGCAGACATATGTGTCTCCGTGTCCGGATCCAAGAGCATTTGCAGTAGACGCTCTGTCGATCCCTTGGGATGGAATGATAGGATATGCATATCCTCCAGCGCCGTTAATTCAGCAAGTATTGCTAAAGATAAAACAATCTCAATGCAAGATTCTGTTGGTAGCATCTCTGTCTCCACAGAGACCGTGGATAAATCTACTCAGGTGTCTGTTGTGGGACCTACCACGAAAGCTTCCTCCACGGGAGGATCTTCTTTCGCAGGGGAAATCGCGCCAACTCCATCACAACCTGCAAGGTCTCAACCTTCACGTTTTTCCGTTGTGCGGTCCTTCTTGCATGGCAAGCACTTTACAGGACGAGCAGTGGACGCGATTTCTAACTGTAGGAGGACCTCCTCTTCGCTAAACTATGCGGCTAAGTGGAAGGTTTTTCGTTGTTGGTGTAGGGATCATTCTGTGGATATTTTTGATCCCTCTATACCAGACATTGCAAACTTTCTAGTATACTTGTTTGACGAAATCAAACTGCAGTCTGTTACTATTAAGGGTTATAGGTCTATGTTATCTGATACCTATGCACATCATGATAGTTTACAAATTGGATCTAATGTCTCTTTATCTAAGTTGGTAAGAAACTTCTCGATAAATAGACCCAGAACTTTTAGGTTAATTCCTAAGTGGAATTTAGCTTGGGTTCTTCTTAAACTGAAGGAAAAGCCATTTGAACCTCTTGGGACAGTAGATTTCAAATTCTTGTCTTATAAGACAGCTTTTCTCTTAGCTTTCTCTTCTGCTAGAAGATTCAGTGAGCTTCATGCACTGTCGGTGGATGATTCTCACTATCGTAGTGTCGGGAACACTATCACCTTCACTACTAATGTGGGATTTTTAGCTAAGAATCAGGCTCCTAATAAATATCCGGAACCTATTGTTATTAAGGCTCTTCCGTCTTCAGACGGGCGTAGGCCTTTACTCTGTCCTGTTAGAGCGTTAAGTATCTATAAACTGAGATCTCAGTTTATCAGAAAGGGACGAAAACGTTTCTTTCTGTCTCTGATGCCTAATAGAAAGGACATTTCGGTCCATTCTATTGCTAGATTGATTCAATTAACTATCCGTACTGCTTATGAAAATTTATCTTCTTCTCAGCAGTCTGTGCTTAAGATTTCGGCTCATGAAGTAAGAGCTCTTGCTACTTCTTGGGCTTACGCTAATAGTATTGCTATTACAGATTTAATGAAGGCTGCTTATTGGTCTCAGCCATCCGCATTCACGAATTTTTATCTCAGAAATATTGAGTCCATTTCTGGAGACCTGCATTGTTTAGGTCCGTTATCTGTTGCTCAGAATGTCGTCCACTAAACAGTTGCAACTATAGTTATGCAGGCTTTCTGTTCCGGCAGTGACTCCGTCCGGCTGCCCTCTTCGCTCTGAGCTATTTGACCCAGGACAAGGGGAAGGGGGGGGGGGGGAGGGTGTTCCCTTAGGTCACCTGCTTTATAGTGAAAAGCAAGGGAATGCCTCCTCCGAAGTCAGTATTTCTGAGTCGTTTCCGGGATGGTTTTAAAGTGTAATATTAATGTTAAAATTCATTCATGTCATATTTTTAAAGTGTAGCTCGGTGTGAAGCATTTGTATATGTCAAGTGTCAAACGGGCGTTAATATACAATCCTCAGACACTTTTAAAGAATATAAAGAGTCTCAATTCTCTGGACTAACTTTATTTATTGGCTTACTTTAAAAATAATTAGTATAAAGGGTTATACTGGATGTTAATAGAGAACATGAATGTTATTGTGCTCAATTATGAAGGGTATTGTATCTTTCTAATTTAACATAAAATAAGAAAGATACATGTAAAGCCTAATACTCCTTTTCTCCTTGAGGGGTTGCCTCTATATTATATAGTTGAGCTTATTGGATTTTCCTCTATGTCCTAGGCCCTCCAGCCTTTTTACTATTCAGCTAAGTCTGGGTCATTGGTACAGTATAAAAATGTTAAAAAATTTATAGTAATTTATATATTTTTTATACTTACCAATGACCCAGACGGGGATGGCCCTCCCAGGAGTTGGGAACTCTTACCTCCCCGCTGAGTACATAGCGCTGACCAGCCACTGCCAGTAAGAATGATAATTAGCGCCAATTTCGGAACGTCCTTGACACTGCGCATGCGCAGTAAGGGCAAAGTATGGCGGTCCTTTAGGACATGATTTCTTTTGGTTTTAGATGCAAATTTTGGGGATTGGGGAGCAAAATTTGTGTTTGGCCCTAGATTTTTTAGAGTTAGCACCAGCTAAGTCTGGGTCATTGGTAAGTATAAAAAATATTTAAATTACTATAAATTTTTTAACTTTCGAGGCATGGGCCTGTTGTTGTCATTCTTGCTTTGCAGTTGCACTGCTTATTCAGTGTTTCCTCTCTCCTTATCCTGTAAGTCCCCCCTTGCTATTCTCCCATGCTTTTGGCATATTTTTGAGTAAGATTACTACTAAAATTTCTTGGGAGAATTAGCTTGGTTACAGAATGAATTCTGTTATTTTCCCATGTTTACGTTTTCACCCATGGGTGTTTAGACGTTGTGTTCTGCATCTACCATCAGATGTTCTGCAGATTCTTCTCTGGAAGTCTCTGTTTTGCATCAGATAGTGTGTAATTTTTATAACTGATTTCGGGCCAGTATTGTCAGTGCCTGGAGTCATGTTTTCTGGTGTTTATACACTTCTTGTTTACATTGGCAACAGTCTCTTTTGAGGGGGGCTTTTTGCCTTTGGAGTAGTTTATCTCATTACAAGATACATTATTATTATCCGTAAGTGTTGCAAAAATTATTTAAAATAATTTTAAAATTTTTGACCACACTTACCCTTGGGATCCATTGGGGCTCAACGTTACTTTTCAGAAACTTGGGCTTTGCTGAAAAAATATTTTTCAAAAATTATTTTGAATTTCATTTGCTTTTTTCAATGTTAATGGATCATGTTATTATGTATCTTTGTGTTTAGGGGTTTGTGCGAGTACTAGGACTTGTTGTCTTTTCACAATGAAAGGACATTGTTCAAATTGTAATAGGAAGAAATCTTCCTCTGACTTTCATGATCATTGTATTAATTGTAGTCAGTGTACTCGCACTAACTCCTGTTCAATATGTCAATATTGGGATGACAAACATTGGAAACGTGTGTCACTGTATGTTGTTAGTGGAGAAAGGGCTATGCCGGCCCTTTCTCCGCAGGGTCACTCTAGTCTGTCAGTTTCTATTTCAGAGGAACAAGAACAGGGTGATGTTTCCATGTTATTTTCCAAGAGTGCGCTTCCGTCGTCACAATTGAATGAAGAGTTAGTGGCAAAAGTGCTCATGGAGATACGACAGTTGCCTAAGAGGTCCCTAGTAGGATCGACGGCGCTGTTGTCCGCTAGCTCGCCCGGTGTAGCGTCCATTCACCGAATGGTTCGGCAGCCGGGTCCTTCCGTTGCAGTCCAGGAGGAAATGTTGGGTGATGCGAGCACTATAAATATACTAGGTTCACACCCAGTGACGCCGGATGTTAGGAGAGATCGGAGGAAGCCTTCTAGTCCGGTTCCTAGCTCGTCCAGGTCCAGCCGTGCCGCGAGCGAGAGAGGTCCCTCTCTCGTACAACAACATCAGGGACCTGATGTGGTACAAAATGTGTCGCAAGCGGAGCATACGTCCGTCGCTCGGGACGCTCTGTTGTTTAGGCTCTGCGGAAACTGCTCAGGCTTCCTCATCCTCTCACCAGTGCACACGACCGCACCTTGGCTACGTGACTGCAGATATTCTATCAGCTTCGCCGATAAGGGATTCTTCGGCGACCCAGGTCATGCCATCCGGTAGCCAGGGACACGAGGCCGGTAGACTCCGGACGTTCGCATAGGAAGAGTATGCGGGAGTCAGTTGATGCGGAGCTTCCCGCCGCGAAGCAGCGAAAGACCGCCACTCTGCAGGCCTCGATGACGGACGTGCTTGCTCAGATAGCACAAATTATCCCAGCAGCCGACAGAATCAGTGTCGGATCGGGAATTATCCAACGGCGCTGGGTCGGTACGCTCCACCGAAGCATCGGGTGCGGACGACCGGGAGCATCGTGAGGTCCGACCGGATGGTGAAAGGGATACGGATGACTTGGAGCTATCCCTTTCGGAACAACATAAAGCTTCCGTGGATTTTATCCGGCACTTCCTTCCTCATGTTGTTCCGTCGGGCCAGACTGCTGCGGTTCCGGACAAGAGAATAATAGCGTCATTGGACACTGAATTCTTTGAGCGGTTCAGAGACATTGTCCCTGAGTTTCCGTCTCAGTCCAATAATGTCACAAGAACATTTGAATTATTGAACGACGCTATATTCAAGCTTGCTTCCAAAACAGGCAAAGCTGGTTTCTTGTCCTCCAATGCTCTTAACCTGCCTTTCATTAATGCAAGGAATAAATTCGATACGGCTGGACGACGAGGTGGAAGACTTAGAATTGTTGTTACCGTCGTCTATGTCCGTTCCAACCGCGGTGTTGGATACGACAATCACGTCTAACAGGGTCAGTTTAGACGCTTTATCTTACGCAGACCACCTTACAAAGGCGTTGTCACTGCATCTTCAAGGGAAAGAATTCCAGGATATACAATCCTCTTTAAGACTTCTTTCAAGGGCAGTGGCTTATTCTACGTATAACTCCGCCCTTTCAGTGGCAAACCTGGAGTTGGTTAGACGTGACGCAGCCTTAGCTACATCCACACGCGTGGATAGTAAGGTGAAGAACTCTCTCAGAGTCGCTTCGGTCTCCGGAGAACTTCTATTCGACGGCAAGCTTTCTGCAATCTACGATAAAATTACGAAGAAAGCTTCGGATTCTCTGTTGTTTAAATCCGCTTCCAAAAAGTCGGATACGGCAGAGAAGAATAAGACAGGCACTTCTGGGTCTAATGCGCCCAAGAAAGGTTCCTATAGAGGTTCCGGTGCATCCTCTTGGTCTTATTCAAGAAACCGTCAAGGCAGCGACTCTCGTGCGGGACTTCCTTCGGGCCGGGACAATCGGTCAGACGCCCCGAGGTCGACGGGACAAGGTGCGGGTCGTGGAGGACGTGGTTTCTCCTCCCACAGGCCTCGCAGGTCCAGGAGGTGATGGCTTCAACCTCTATCGTGTTCCGGTTGGCGGAAGGTTGTCGAGTTTTTCAGAAGAGTGGGCGTCGATTACGGATGACCCTTGGGTGAGAGGGGTGATTTCGGAAGGTCTAAGAATATCCTTCAAACGAAAGCCTCCGTTAACTCGAAGTCCAAGATGGACTCAACTTCCGTCAAATCCGCAGAAAAGAGACGCTCTGTTATCGGAGGTGCAGTCTCTTTTAATGAAGAACGCGGTAGAGGTCGTAGAAGACCAGGAAACACCGGGATTCTACAGCCATCTGTTTCTGGTTCCGAAACCAGACGGCTCGTTCCGTCCAGTCATAGATTTGAGCTGGATAAACAAGCTGATCGTCGCTCTGAAATTTTATATGGAGACGATTCGGTCGGTCAGAGCGAGTATTCGGGTGAACGATTATGCTACAAGCATAGATCTCAAGGATGCGTACTTTCATGTCATGGTACATCCGACATTCAGAAAGTATCTACGCTTCGCAGTCCTAGGAGTTGTGTATCAATTCTGGGCGATGTGCTTCGGATTGAACCTAGCACCCTGGGCTTTCACTCGGGTAATGGACTCGGTAATGATGTATTTCCGAGCTCATTCGTCTGCGGTAACGTCGGCCTACCTGGACGACATTCTTCAGAGGTACGGTATTGAGTTAACACTTTCAGAACGATGTGCAGAATTTGCTTCTATTGCTCCGACGTCTCGGTTTTGTTATAAACGAGGAGAAGTCGGATCTGGTGCCGTCCAAGTCATTCACTCATCTGGGAATGAGCTTCGAGACGCACAACAATCTCGTTCACCTGCTGTTAACCAGAGCGAAATTAGTCAGTTGTTACGCTCGCTATTGTCTTCATGCAGACAAAGTTGCAGCGAGTGAGTTTATGAGACTGATAGGTTTGTGCGGAGCCGCCGCGGATCTCATTCCGATGGGGCGGTTGCGCACTCGTCCTCTCCAAATTTTCTTAACTCAGAATTGGAGTGTGAAGATTCATTCGCTCGACATAGACGTTCTCTTGTCAGATCAAGTGAAACAAGAGATTCAGACTTGGGCAAACATTCAGTGGTTAACTCAGGGAGTTCCTCTGCAGTTGCCGGATCCGAGTTTTACCATTATGACGGATGCCAGTCAAACAGGTTGGGGTGCAACATTGATCCCAACGGATTCGAGATGCCAGGGTCTTTGGGATCCACAGTTCCTAAGCAAGCACATAAACATCAAGGAAATGATGTCAATTTGGCTTGCGTTACGTCATTGGATGGACATTATTCACAAGCTCATGTCCAAATTCTGTCCGACAATACGACAGTAGTGGCGTATATATGGAACCAGGGAGGCACTCATTCCGTTCCGTTATTCAATCTAACGGAGAGAATCCTTCTGTTTGCTCTAGAACATCAAGTTCTACTTTCGGTCCGTCATATACCGGGTCGTCTGAATGTACTAGCAGACTCCCTTTCACGGAAGGGTCGCTTGTTGCCGTCGGAGTGGACTCTCAACAAACAAGTATTCAATCAGATTTGCTACCAGTGGGAACGGCCAATGATAGACTTATTTGCGACACATCTCAACAATCAATTGCAGACGTATGTGTCACCGTGCCCGGATCCAAGTGCATTTGCAGTAGACGCTGTATCGATCTCGTGGGACGGAATGATAGGATATGCATATCCTCCAGCGCCGTTGATTCAGCAAATATTGCTAAAGATAAAACAATCTCAGTGCAAGATTCTGTTGGTAGCATCTCTGTCTCCACAGAGACCGTTGATAAATCTACTCGGGTGTCTGTTGTGGGACCTACCGCGAAAGCTTCCTCCACGGGAGGATCTTCTTTCGCAGGGGAAACCGCGTCGACTTCATCACAACTCGCAAGGTCTCAACCTTCACGTTTTTCCGTTGTGCGGTCCTTCTTGCATGGCAAGCACTTTACAGGACGAGCAGTGGACGTGATTTCTAACTGTAGGAGGACCTCCTCTTCGCTAAATTATGTGGCTAAGTGGAAGGTTTTTCGTCATTTGTGTAGGGATCATTCTGTTGATATTTTTGATCCCTCCATACCAGACATTGCAAACTTTCTAGTATACTTGTTTGACGAAATCAAACTGCAGCCTGTTACTATTAAGGGTTATAGATCTATGTTATCTGATACCTATGCACATCACGATAGTTTACAAATTGGATCTAATGTCTCTTTATCTAAGTTAGTTAGAAACTTCTCGATAAATAGACCCAGAACTGTTAGGTTAATTCCTAAGTGGAATTTAGCTTGGGTTCTTCTTAAACTTAAGGAAAAGCCATTTGAGCCTCTTGGGACAATAGATTTCAAATTCTTGTCTTATAAGACAGCTTTTCTCTTAGCTTTCTCTTCTGCTAGAAGAGTCAGTGAGCTTCATGCACTATCGGTGGACGATTCTCACTATCGTAGTGTCGGGAACACTATCACCTTCACTATTAATGTTGGATTTTTAGCTAAGAATCAGGCTCCTAATAAATATCCGGAACCTATTGTTATTAAGGCTCTTCCGTCTTCAGACGGGCGTAAGCCTTTACTCTGTCCTGTTAGAGCTTTACACATTTATAAACAGAGATCTCAGTTTGTCAGAAAGGGACGAAAACGTTTCTTTCTGTCTCTGATGCCTAATAGAAAGGACATTTCGGTCCATTCTATTGCTAGATGGATTCAATTAAATATCCGTACTGCTTATGAAAGTTTATCTTCTTCCCAGCAGTCTGTGCTTAAGATTTCAGCTCATGAAGTAAGAGCTCTTTCTACATCTAGGGCTTACGCTAATAGTGTGGCTATTACAGATTTAATGAAGGCTGCTTATTGGTCTCAGCCACCCACATTCACAAATTTTTATCTCAGAAATATTGAGTCCATTTCTGGAGACCTGCATTGTTTAGGTCCGTTATCTGTTGCTCAGAATGTCGTCCACTAAACAGTTGCAACTATAGTTATGCAGGCTTTCTGTTCCGGCAGTGACTCCGTCCTGCTGCCCTCTTCGCTCTGGGCTATTTGACCAAGGGGAAGGGGGGGGGGGGAGGGTGTTCCCTTAGGTCACCTGCTTTATAGTGAAAAGCAAGGGAATTCCTCCTCCCGAGTCAGTAATTCTGAGTCGTTTCCGGGATGGTTTTAAAGTGTAATATTAATGTTAAAAATTCATTCATGTCATATTTTTAAAGTGTAGCTCGGTGTGAAGCATTTGTATATGTCAAGTGTCAAACGGGCGTTAATATACAATCCTCGGACACTTTTAATGAATATAAAGAGTCTCAATTCTCTGGACTATCCTTATTTATTGGCTTACTTTAAAAATAATTAGTATAATGGGTTATACTGGATGTTAATAGAGAACATGAATGTTATTGTGCTCAATTATGAAGGGTATTGTATCTTTCTAATTTATCATAAAATAAGAAAGATACATGTAAAGCCTAATACTCCTTTTCTCCTTGAGGGGTTCACTCTGTATATAGTTGAGCTTATTGGATTTTCCTCTATGTCCTAGGCCCTCCAGCCTTTTTACTATTCAGCTAAGTCTGGGTCATTGGTACAGTATAAAAATGTTAAAAATTTTATAGTAATTTATATATTTTTTATACTTACCAATGACCCAGATGGGGATGGCCCTCCCAGGAGTTGGGAACTCTTACCTCCCCGCTGAGTAAATAGCACTGACCAGGCACTGCCAGTAAGAATGATGATTGGCGCCAATTTCGGAACGTCCTTGACACTGCGCATGCGCAGTGGGGGCAAAGTATAGAGGTCCTTTAGGACATGATTTCTTTTGGTTTTAGATGCAAATTTTGGGGATTGGGGGGCAAAATTTGTGTTTGGCCCTAGATTTTTTAGAGTTAGCACCAGCTAAGTCTGGGTCATTGGTAAGTATAAAAAATATATAAATTACTATAAATTTTTTAACTTTTCAGGAGCACTTGCGCTAGTGAAAAATAATATTTTCAGGTGAACACAAATGTGGATAATTCCCGATATTCATTAAAACAGTGTAGGTTTTCTTTTTATTATATGCTACGTGACATTTTACTACGCAATATTCAGCCTAATTCGACAAAAAGACAATAACAAAACGCTGCTAGTTGTTCCTTCAAGGCGACGTCATGCGCTGAAGCATAACATCATTTAGGAAGCTAGGGCTGCACGGTATTGTGGTATACCGGTTGGTACCGGTATTGAAAACGTCACCAGTTAAAAACAGTCCCATCAAAAATGAATACCGGTATACCGTAACAGTATATAATTTTGAGGCCTGGTATTATGATTTGAAATTCGCGTTTTCTTGAAATAAAATATATATAATGTGCGAAAATAGGGAAAACACATATTAAATGCAAGGGATATCATCAATAAAAAAGATATTTTTGGAGTTGTAGATAGAAGTATTACTTACTACCGTGGGAAATTAGTGATTTGAATGGATTCAATGGAAGATTAATCCATGCCTGCAAAGTTACTGAACCTATTGTTATGAAAGTAAGCCATAAAATTATTAGTCGGTTTACTCGCTTTCATTCAATAGAAACTGGGATACAAGTAAATTAGTCTTTGTCAGTTTGACTCCTGTAAAAACATCGTCGACCTGTCTTGTCTCGATAAGCATTTAATTATGGAGCCAGGTTATTGTAACCAACACTGTGTCAGTTGTGTGTGTAGATCCTCCCCTTTCCCTATCTTCCTGCAATAAACTTCTTGACATGACAATGTCAAATGTCAGCTGTCACATGTCAGACCAGTTGGTCTGTTGATATTTAGCACTCCACCAAGACGTGATCACCATTCTGTTTCATGATAGTCTGGTGTCAATCGCTAGCTGACAATGCTTTCCTAGTGAAATAGCAGTGATGGCTTCACACATCTGTCAGCAATTTGACAAAAATTGTTGCAAATTTCGCAATCTGCGTAATTTGAAGCAATTTTTGTCAGATTGCTGACAAACATCGAATTAATGAACATCAAAATTCTTTTATATCCAAAGTAAACTCAACACTCTGAATGTACCGAATTTCATGAGTTGTTTTTCATCTGGTACGGTGGGACTGTGAACATCGCATTTTTCAAGGGCTTGCAGAAAAGAAGGTATTTCAGTTTTATATTGCTTGCAATCTGAACTGTTTCATGGTATACCAGTCTACTGCTGTATTGTTTTCAATACCGTCACCAGTACTCACATCCGAATAATGTGCAACCCTAGAGGAATCTACTGGAAAAATTCATCGTGTGGACCTGAAGATATTATTTTAAAAAATAAAATCAAACTTTCAGGTCCACACTCATGAGATAGTTCCAGATACTGACTGAAATAGAGAAGATTTTCTTTTTTATTATATGCTACGAGACATGTTATTGCACAATATTCAGCCCAACTCGACCCCAAATGCATACATATCAAAACAATGAAAATCAGCTGATTGTTCCTTCAAGGCGACAATGTGTGCCAAAGTGTGACGTCATTTAGGAAGCTACTGAGGAATGTTTCTCGATAATTACTGGTACCAAATGCTCTGAACACATAACACCTGTTTTAAGACAACTGCATTGGCTTCCAGTTAAACAGAGAATTGATTTCAAAATATTGATCTTAGTATTCAAATGTATCCACAAACTGGCTCCAGTTTACCTGAAAGAGCTCCTCACTGTATATAAACCATCACACAGTCTCAGATCTAAAAACCAAATTCAACTAATTGTACCTTTTAGCAGATCTAATCAGGCTCATGATCGTGTGTTCTCCATCAGGGGTCCCAGATTGTGGAATTCCCTGCCAATTAGTGTCAGAATTTCAGAAACTCTCGATGTCTTCAAAAGAAATCTTAAAACTTTCCTATTTACTGAAGCATTCTCCTGAACCTCTCTAAGAGGCAAGAGGCAACCAAAACAGATGCAACTCTTTATTTCAGAAAAGTGTATTTATTTCTGTCAAGCATTTTAGAGCACTATTTTTGGTTTTACGCTCTAGAAAATCAATTATTATTATTATATATCGAGTCGATAGATATCAAGAAATATCATTTAGATAATTTGCGATAATTCACAGGCTAGCATTTTATAAGATTCATTATTAACTGAGTAACTAAACCTATGCACTGTATAGTCTTAGTGAAAAACTCATGTATATCAACTCTTTACCAAACATAGTAACCAAAATCAGCCAGTATTATTCACAAAAAACATTCAAACTCAGCTTATGGCCCATTATTGGAATGGAATGGATTGTGGAAAGTATTTTTTTTAGTAAATTCCAAAGATGAAAACATTCTATTTTCAATTAAGGCCTAAAAAATATATTAAAAATCTGTTTCTCAGGCCCTCCCACATGGTCCTTTTGACCGCCACATGTTCTCTTTTTATAACCAATGTAAACTTGAAAAAAATAAAAATTAAATGGTTTTTGTCTGATATTTTACCCAAGTTAAAAAAATTGATAAATTTGTCCCTTGGGTGCAAGAAAGCTTTGTAATCACTACTAATGCTTTAGCATTGCAAAGCCTTCTTGTGCTTAAAGGACGAAATACACCACCACCCATGCTATTCCGTAGATTATGAGCCCTAAAACATAAACAAAGAACATGGAACTTTTTGATGACAAAAAAATAATTACAGAAATAAAAAATAAAATAAAAAACTGCTCGCCCGCATGAAATTTTACAAATAATGGCCTGAGAAACAGAAGATCTACTTTGTGTGGCCTAATAGCTTGTTTATATTGAATGTGATTTCAAATGGATTACCATCTGTATTGCCACCTGTAGTTTAGCAAACTGTTTTATTGTTTGTGTGTAATGTTTAGAATGATAATTGTTAATTTTTTTTCAGATGCTGCTCAAGAAATTCGGGAACGAGCAAACCAGCCATTATTAGCATCTCCTTATACATTTGGCACTAAACTGTCCGTTGGAACATCACCAACACATTTCAGTAGTCAGTCTAATATTTCTCCATTGAGAGATGCTGCCACGAGTATTTCACATTTACACACAAGTCCAAGGGATGCTGCAACAAGTGTATCTCATCGACTTACAAGTCCAAGGTTGGTGCTCTTATTTAAATGGATACTTATTCACTCATTTAGGCCATACAAAAAATATTTTCTTTCTCAGACATATCCTCAAAACAGATAATATTTTTTTTTGTCCTGTATCAAGATTTTGATATTATTGTCATCACAAAGTAGATCTGTTTCTCAGGCCATATTTTTGTAAAATTGCATGTGGGCGGATGTTTTTTTATTTTATTTTTTTATTTTTGTAATTATTTCTTTGCCATCAAAAGTTAATGTTCTTGGTCTGTTTTATGTGTTAGACCTCGTAATCTACAGAATAGCATTGGTGGTGGTGTATTTCATCCCTTGAGTGCAAGAAGGCTTTGCAATGCAAAAGCACTGCAAAGCCTTCTTGCACTTAACTGGTAGAGTGCTAAATTATTTTTGGACATCAAATCTTGTACACATGTCTTTGCCTTGTTATAATTTATGGGAGAGTGCCTATGGGCACTCTCCCATAAATTGTAACAAGGCAAACCCTCACAGTCCAAATAATATCACTTCAAAGGTAATACAAAGCACATCCACTGAATATGAGTCTTCAAGCTGTGGCACCTGCACTTCAGAATAAAGCCCAAATATGGGCTCCCAGCACTCAACCAGTTAAGGGCCGGATTTATCAATTTTATTAACTTGGGCAAAATATTTGACATAAACCATTTAATTTTTATGTGTACCCATACTATGTATGGTACACATAATGCCGGCATCCGGGGTGACCATCCGTCGTTTGTCCGTCCGTCTGTCCATCCATCCATCTGTCCGTCTGTCCGTCCGGCGTCCGTATCCATTTCTTTGGCATTCGATAACTTGAAAATTATTGCTTGGATTGTCTAGTTACTTTATATTTGTGTTCAGGTTACTGATGTGCCGAGCTGTATAGTTTCTGGTGTAAATCGGATAATTTGATCCTGAGATATTAACCCTTTATCCTTCAAATTGAAAATTCCTCCAATCCCTTTGGCATTCGATAACTTGAAAAATATTGCTTGGATTGTCTAGTTACTTTATATTTGTGTTCAGGTTACTGATGTGCCGAGCTGTATAGTTTTTATGTGTACCCATACTATGTATGGTACACATAATGCCATCATCCGGGGTGACCATCCGTCGTTCGTCCATCCTTTGTCCATCCGTCTGTCTATCTGTCCGTCTGTCCATCCGGCGTCCGTATCCATTTCTTTGTCATTCGATAACTTGAAAAATATTGCTTGGATTGTCAGGTTACTTTATATTTGTGTTCAGGTTACTGATGTGCCGAGCTGTATAGTTTTTGGTGTAAATCGGATAATTTGATCCTGAGATATTAACCATTTATCCTTCAAATTGAAAATTCCTCCAATCCCTTTGGCTTTCGATAACTTGAAAAATATTGCTTGGATTGTCTAGTTACTTTACATTTTTGTTCAGGTTACTGATGTGCCGAGCTGTATAGTTTTTTTGTGTAAATCTATTATTTTGATCCCGAGATATTAACCCTTTATCCTTCAAATTGAAAATTCCTCCAATCTCTTTGGCATTCGATAACTTGAAAAATATTGCTTGGATTGTCAAGTTACTTTATATTTGTGTTCAGGTTACAGATGTGCCGAGCTGTATAGTTTTTGGTGTAAATCTGTTATTTTGATCCTGAGATATTAACCCTTTATCCTTCAAATTGAAAATTTCTTCAATCCCGTTGGCATTTGATAACTTGAAAAATATTGCTTGGATTGTCAAGTTACTTTATATTTTTGTTCAGGTTACTGATGTGCCGAGCTGTATAGTTTTGGGTGTAAATCTGATAATTTAATCCTGAGATATTAACCCTTTATCCTTCAAATTGAAAATTCCTCCAATCCCTTTGACATTCGATAACTTGAAAAATATTGCTTGGATTGTCAAGTTACTTTATATTTGTGTTCAGATTACTGATGTGCCGAGCTGTATAGTTTTTGGTGTAAATCGGATAATTTAATCCTGAGATATTAACCCTTTATCCTTCAAATTGAAAATTCCTCCAATCCCTTTGGCATTCGATAACTTGAAAAATATTGCTTGGATTGTCTAGTTACTTTATATTTGTGTTCAGGTTACTGATGTTCTGAGCTGTATAGTTTTTGGTGTAAATCTGATGATTTGATCCAGAGATGTTAACCCTTTATCCTTCAAATTGAAAAATTCCTCCAATCCCTTTGGTATTCGATAACTTGAAAAATATTACTTGGATTGTCAAGTTACTTTATATTGTTTTTCAGGTTACTGATGTGCCGAGCTGTATAGTTTTTGGTGTAAATTTGTCATTTTGATCCTGAGATATTAACGTTTTATCCTTCAAATTGAAAATTTCTCCAATCCCTTTGGCATTCAATAACTTGAAAAATATTGCTTGGATTGTCAAGTTACTTTATATTTGTGTTCAGGTTACTGATGTGCTGAGCTGTATAGTTTTTGGTGTAAATCTGATAATTTAATCCTGAGATATTAACCCTTTATCCTTCAAATTGAAAATTCCTCCAATCCCTTTGGCATTCGATAACTTGAAAAATAGTGCTTGGATTGTCAAGTTATAGCCCAAGAACATTAGGTTTCACTAGGGAAAAAAATCGGAGAAAGCTGATTTTTTTCAGGGAATGTCGAGTACATGTCACTGAACGATTAGACAAAAGTCCCCTAAAATCCCAGTTGAGCTTTTTTTTCTACAGCCTTTTTTCGAAAACGCGTTTGAAAAAAATATAAAAAAATCGCATGAACTTTGTAACCTCGAATTGATCCAACTGTATTTTTTGTTTACGCGTATTTCGAGCTACATAATGTCTAATATACATTTACCTAGAGGAAAATGTGCATTCTGTGACAATTTCTGCGAAAAATTATTGAAAATTCACAAAAAAGTATCGGATTTACGCAAAAAATGACGATTTTCCTAACGGATTTGCACAAAGGGTCGTAGTACAGAACGGGATATTAGTTGGACAGACGATAAAAAATCCACCACCATTTGAAGACTTTTATCATTGCTTACAAAATAGACATTATGGAAGACCCCCTCTGCTTCTGGCCGAGTTCCCCTTTTGGCATAAAATTCGTCAGCATGAGAACTCAACTATTTTCGGGCTTGGAACCGAACAGACACGTCTGTGTCTGGCAGCATTAGATCAATAAATAATATTTACAGAATGTACAAAAATCAATAAATAATATTTACAGAATGTACAAATCAATCAACATGGATTAAGTTACATTGACTATTATCAACGCTATATACAGAAATGACATGACCTATATACATATTATTCATCGAACTCAGAAATTTCCGACAGGACAGTGTTTCTGTGGTTGTTACAAGAATCCGAACTGCAATTACACTAACCTGAGCAAGAGAGTCCTGCCTTCTTACACCCACACCTTTTTGTACAAGCACTCTTGCAACCACAACTGATCAGATTCAGTAGGTTATCGGGGGCACATGGCTTTGTGGCTGCAGTCGGTACAAGAAGTCCATTGTCTAGCGACCACCCTCAATCCGTCGGAGGAAGCGAAGTGACCAGCCATTGTTGGACCTGGAGATAACATCTGTAGACATGTTGTTGTGCAGCATCGCTGCTTGTTGGGAGTGAGGCAAGGTCGATGGGTTTATTCAGTTTAGATTTTGCTACATAACGCTTGTAAGTGACATATCTATATTGGTCGAGAGAGGAAACAGTTTTACTCCCGTATAAGATCAGGAGAAGTTGTTCCCCGGCAGCGGCTACTGCACTTGGTGTACTGTCATCTGCCAAAATTGTGTTGACATACTGTTGTGAGTCGCTAGTAACATCGGAGACAATTGTACTGAATACTTTCTTCTTACCAACTCGAAAGAGTGCAGAAGTAGTGTCACAACCACTTATAGAATGTGCTACAAGGAGGTTGCTTCTATGGTCACCCATTTTGGTTGCTATTTCACTAACTGAAACTAGTAAGTTTGGGGTAATGGAATACATCATGTGAATATAACATCCCGGTTGAACTCGAGAGGTAAGAATGACTAACAAGTCTGTGTCTGTTCCCACAACGACAACATTGTTGTCATCTTGAGCGATGTCAAGTGCAGTTTCGGCTATCAGTACATCAGCATCAGCCTCGGCCTGCTTGGACTGAATATTGATAGCAGATAGCTCCTGCATTAGAATATCGATCAGTTGGGTTTTGTTCTTGGCATTTGCAAGGAAATCGGATTGGGGTGTGGTGGCTGGTAACTCAGGTGAGATATTGATATCAATGGAATACCTGTCTTTAGATCTACGGGCTTGTTCCATGCCCTTTGTCGACATTGTACAAGCATAACCATCAAAAACAACCACGACGTTTGCCCCAAAATGTCTCACTAGATAATTGGAATATGATGTACATATGTCCTTATATGACGACTGTTTAGGCCATACAACTGCCCTCAATAAAAATCCACCATCTACAACAAACAGAGAATGTTCTGGGATTTTAGTTTGCTCGGAACCGTATGTTTTGAGGATCTTACCGAGCGTGCTTTTCTGTGTCTTCCTCATTCCAGCAGAATCAAACAATGCTGGTGGTTTCAGGGTGAGTTCATATTTGAGATACTCTTCCATCTCTGCTTGTGACTGATTAACACATGTGATGCGGTTGAACAGAATTGTGGGGTCAATCACTACCTTACTTCCACGGACTTTGATGCTATTTGCCATCGATGCGAAAGACTTCACAGTGTCAACACGTCGTAGTTTGATGCTGTTGAACGTTTTGCTTACAACATTTGATACGCAACATTCACCAATTTTGCGAACTTGGTCACAGTTCACAGTTTCGTCGGCCACAAGCCCGGTCGCTATAGAGACTAATTGTAGTGGATCTCTATTCTGAAAGGGGGAATGCACTCTGAGCCAGTTCAATAATTTGGTGATATCATTGGCATCAGTCAATTGTGAACTTTGATGGAGATCCCGATGTTGTTCGCCATGACCAGTGTGAACATGAACAAAATTTTCGAGAGCATTACATATCGGAAGGCAAAGAGGTAGTCCATGTACCCATTTCGCAACAGTGCTATCGGTTATTCCCCTGCCATGTGTGAGACCACCAGGGAGCTTGAACATTCCCATTAAACACTGCTCTATGGTCTGATCAGAATATATCCCGTCCCAGAATTTATCTGAGCGCCTTATGGTAAAGTAACCTTCCTCAGTGAACAACTTCAAAGCATCCTGTTGCATTATTTCTGTTAGCTCATTCATCTGCTGCAAATAGAGATGAGAACTTTTTGCGTATGCAAAATGACCACCTGCGTGAAATACTGGAATCATATTGCGAACACAATATGTGTGGAGTTCCCAGTCGCCTGTGCGCTCTGCTCTCAAGAACAACTGGAGAAGACCTATTTGCTCGTAGTATTGTACCCAAAGTTTTCCTGTGCGTCCTACGGACGCATTCTGGAGCAGTTCGTGTAATTTTGACAGTAGATGGTTGACACTTTCTTGATTGACAGCGTCAGCAGTTGTACAGTCACCTCTGGCAAGTCCACAGAATATTTCATTGACTTCTGTGCAGTCTATGTTATCTAGTGTTCGGCTTTCTTCAAACACAAGTTTTGTAATGGCAATTTGTGTTGGCAAATGGGCACGAACTGCTCTTGAATATGCATGACCACTGATCAAATGATGGATTGACCCACCAGCATAAACAGTCCCCCAAAGTTCATCCAAGCCGCTACCAGCCATGATCGAACCAATTGCCCCTAAATATGACATAATCATATGGAAGCCGCCGAGTCTAATGAAAACTTTTGTCAACTTATCTGACGAAGACACAATCTCCACTGCTTTGATATAAAGTGGTTGGTCAAACGTCACTGGACAAACGTTCAGTCCCTGTTTCTCACATTCAGTTTGTGCAAACATGAGAGCAGTGTAAATTGTGCTTGGGTTGGATGGATCAAAATTAATAAAGGGAAGTATCTCGACATCACTTGTTTCATAATCATCTGATGATGTGACAATGTGCATATATCCAGCCCAAGATGGGCAAGGTACTCTCAGTACATGCGTCAAAGACCAAAGACTGTCGACTGTTTTTGCGAGTTTCAAATTTTTCGGATCAGATTCACCCAAAGTTGATAAATCCTTCATCACAATTTCGTCAAGACCCGATTTGCTTGGTTTACTGTAACCTTTCAAAGGGATGTACCCGAATTCACCAGAGCCAATATTCGAATGATCACCAGTTAGTCGTTTTATCGGAGACTCTTCTGTGTGATCTCTGCTTGGAGTTATACAGGCGATGCCTCCCATACTATGGAAAGTATTCTTGCCATCTAGCGTGCGCACATTACAATCGGCGTTATCGAAAACGAATTGTGTGAAGTTCGCAAGTCTAGGCGATGGACCTTTGCTTATCATGACAGAATGAACGTATTGTTGAACTTCCCGGTAGCTAGAAGAGAACATTAGTCCATTCAGAATGTCGATCAATTCCCGAGATGCGAATTTCCTATGTATGTAAACTGCTACCGACAATAATACTGGTGACAAGAATGAACGGGGCCAACAAGAACTTATTAGAGACTGACCTATGGCTGTCTTGCGTCTCTGGTTGGCTTGGATGTTTTGCCCACGCTGCGACAGAGCAACAATCCCTTGTAACAAGGTTTGGAGTGTATCGGGTAGTAGATCACTACATACAGATAACGAATCGGGTTTGGGATGAACGTCACACTCGTAAATGGCTGACCGAATATCATCGCGGACTATAGCCGATGCTTTCTTGACGATGCGCATACGTTCATCAGTTTCATTGGTACATTTGTCTGAGTACCACGAATCATATAGTATTTTGTCTGATGAATCTCTGAATGTGACAACATTTTTTAGGGACCTCAGTGTTGTAATAGAGATTCTACTACCGAAATGCTCAAGCAGTTTGGTTTTAAGATGTTTAATTGTGTAACCGACTTCGTCACCAAGATACGATTCAAACATCTCTGCCAATTCGCTCAAGGAAAACTGACACTCATCGCTGTTCTCCATAAAGGTACACAATTCATGGAATGCAAGTGCTTTCTTTCTTGTCTGCAACAGGCCTACCCCGTGAAAGAGTTCGCTCAGGCTTATCTGTGACAAATCCTGTCCAGCAATCATGGTGATACCGACCTTCCTCGGCCACTAGATCAATAGCACGACCGATCCGAGTAAGTACAGACTCACCCCATTCATCACTACGTTTCAAACAACGGGTTCTGATACTATCAACAAAAGTCAATGTTTCAACGGTGTGGACTTCTCTTCTACGTTGAACGGGTATATGAGTTTGTTTGTCGGCGGATTCTCCACAGAACAGACAATGGAGTTTAAAATTGAAAGCATCTTGATCAGAGCGCAATTTTTTTGTCATAGATGGACCAGCTTCGTCAGATTCAGCTGCATCTAGAGACATTCTCTTACTTTTTCTTACAGAACTTTCCCGTGTATAATTCTTGTAGCAGAATTTGTGAATTTTCTCACCAACTGTGGGTTTCTTCGAACCGGCAAAAAGATTATCGCCAAGCTCGACGCTTACAGCAACCAACTTTTCTATACCCCGCTCACCAAGTGTAGTTATTCCGGACGAGCCGGTCAACTCATCGTTACATTTGATACATTTATCCATTGCCAAAGTCTCGACAGAAAAAAGATGATAGACACAATAAACTCAAGTACAATACCACAGAACAGATATCAATGTGCAGACCTGCTTCGTTGTCACCGTAAGGTATCAACAGGTAACGCTAAGTGATATGCCAACAACATAACTGATCAGTTCTACAAATAACACAAGACTCTAATAATCAACAACAGGCAAAATTACATATATATCTATCAAGGGATCATTGGTTTCAAAATCTAGGCATCAAATGCGGAGTGTCCAATACTGAACAGAGCAAATTGTGCAATGGACAGACCTGGAATGCGGAATTAAACAGCGTTTCCTGATGAAAGTCGTTCAAGGCTATTTTGCATCAAATTAAAGAGCGTTGTCTGTACATAAAGACCTGGAATGCGGAATTAAACAGCGTTTCCTAATGAAAGTCGTTCAAGGCTATTTTGCATCAAATTAAAGAGCGTTGTCTGTACAATACAAATTTGTTTATGAGTACACATCAAGGGTGTGCACACATTACATGCCAATGCATCTTGAGTGTAGGCGAACACCACATTATGTGATTTAATCGAACATGGAAATTGAAACAATGATGCTATAATACGGTATTTGAATGAGAAAAGTCGATGCCGTTTGAATTTGAGTTTAGGGGGTATGGTTAATATTTCACACGTTTCACCAGTTCATTATGGAATAAATGACTATTGTTATATATCATTATAAAGCCACTGCTTTTCTGCAATTTTTGATATATAATTTAACTCCCAAAGTAGTCGTAGATTTGATTTAATGGACGTTGTGTACCGTTGTGTGTATGAAAACAATAATTTTTAGCTCAACTTTGACGAAGTCAAATTTGAGCTATTGTCATGGCCCGTCGTCCGTCTGTCCGTCTGGCCGTCTGGCCATCTGTCCGTCTGTCCGTCTGTCCGTACGTCAACAATTGGCTATGGCTCGGGCTAGAGGTCGTATTTATGAACCAATCTTTACGAAACTTCTTGTGTACCTTTGTTATGACCCTGGGACGGGAACGAGTGTTTTTAGGTGTGGTCCGAAATTCAAGATGGCTGCCAGTGGCCATTTTGTACCGATGATGCAAAAATCAGTTTTTTGTACAGAACTTCTGTATGAAAGTTCTGATTTGAATAAAGTTTTGTATAAATGTTTAGTACCATGGGATACATCACATATAATACGGGTTTTTTTCTCGTGCGTAAATTATGCAAATTAGACTGTCTTTGATTTATTTAGTGTTACTTTCAGAGCTGTAAGTGCCAAGCTGCTATGGCTCGGGCTAGAGGCCGTATTTATGAACCGATCTTTACGAAACTTCTTGGGTACCTTTGTTATGACCGTGGGACGAGAACGAGTGTTTTTGGGTGCGGTCCAAAATTCAAGATGGCTGCCAGCTGCCATTTTGTACCGACGATGCAGAAATCTGTTTTTTGTACAGAACTTCCATATGAAAGCTCTGATTTGAATAATTTTTTGTATGAATGTTTAGTACCATGGGATACATCACATATAATACGGGTTTTTTTCTCGTACGTAAATTGTGCAAATTAGACTAATTTTGATGTTTTTTGGGGTTACTTTCAACACTGTAAGTGCAAATGCCAATACGGCTCGGGCTAGAGGCCGTATTTATGAACCGATCTTTACGAAACTTCTTGGGTACCTTTGGTATCACCGTGGGACGAGAACGAGTGTTTTTGGGTCCGGTCCGAAATTCAAGATGGCCGATGGCAGCCATTTTGTACAAAATTAGGTGCAATCAGATTTTTGCACAGAACTTCCATATGAAAGCCCTGATTTGAATAATTTTTTTGTGTGAATGTTTAGTACCATGGGATGCATCACATATAATACGGGTTTTTTTCTCGTGCAGAAATTGTGCAAATTAGATGAACTTTGATTTTTTCAGTGCGACTTACACACAGTAAGTACACATGTCAATACGGCTCAGACTAGAGTCTGTATTTATGAACTGATCTTCACGAAATGTCTTGGGTACCTTTGTTATCACCTTGGGACGAGAACGAGTGTTTCTGGGTGCAGTCTAAAATTCAAGATGGCTGCCAGTGGCCATTTTGTACCGAAATTTTGTCTAATCAGTTTTTTGTATACAACTTCTATACAGCTCAGACTAGAGGCCATATTTATGAACCAATCTTTACGAAACTTCTTGGGTACCTTTGTTATCACCGTGGGATGAGAGCGAGTGTTTTTGGGTGTGGTCCGAAATTCAAGATGGCCACCAGCAGCCATTTTGTACCAAAATTAGTGCAATCAGTCTTTTGTATAGAACTTCTGTATGAAAGTTCTGATTTTAATAAATTTTTGTATGAATGTTTAGTAACATGGAATACATCACATATTGTAAGGGGTTTTTTTTGTGCAGAAATTATGCAAATTAGATGAACTTTGATTTATTCAGTGCAACTTACACAATGTAAGCACACATGTCAATACGGCTCAGGGTAGAGGCTGTATTTATGAACCGATCTTCACAAAACTTCTTGGGTACCTTTGTTATCTCCTTGGGATGACAACAAGTGTTTCTGGGTGTGGTCCAAAATTCAAGATGGCTGCCAGTGGCCATTTTGTACCGAAATTAGGTCCATTCAGTTTTTCGTCACAACTTCTACACAGCTCATATTTGTGAACTGATCTTCACGAAACTTCTTGGGTACCTTTGTTTTTACCTTGGGACAGGAATGAGTGTGTTTTGGGGTGCCTTTGTTATCACTGTGCTATGAGAACAAATATTTTGGGGTTCAGTCAGACCCACTTTGGGACTCAAAGATTTTTTTCTAGTTTAGCATCTGACTGTCACCCACCTTTACAATACTTTACCTATACATTTGTTACAGGCAACAGTCAGTATTTATGTACAGACCATTACAATACTTTATATGTACCTTTGTTATCAGGTCATTACCTAGATGTTTGTCATTGCTGTGTCACATACTATACATGTATATGTCTTTGTCTTGACAAGTTGAGCTACAGTGTCATTGACACTTTCATATTTTTATACTGTACCAATGACCCAGACATAGCTGGTGCTAACTCTTAAAATATAGGGCCAAACACAAATTTTGCCTCCCAATCCCCAAAATTTGCATCTAAAACCAAAGAAAACATGTCCTGAAAGGCCCTCCACACTTCGCCCCTACTGCGCATGCGCAGTGTCAAGGACGTTCCGAAATTGGCGCCATTAATCATTCTAAGTTTGGCCCTTCATCAGTTAACATCTGACTGATCTTTGTGCTTATAAATCTCAGTTTAAATGATGCCAGACACATAAATATTAGTGAAATGGTGATTCTAAGGAGGATAGAGAAGGAGGAGAGGAAAAAAATGTGTGACAGAATATTATCAGGGCTGTAACTTAAAATTTTTTAATGAAATTATGTTAAGTTACCTATTTTCGAGGCAGCAGCCATTTTGTCATTCTGATTATTTAGTTACACTGTTTTTTCAGTGTTTTCCTCTCTCCCTGTCCTTTAAGTTCCCCCTTGCTATTCTCCCATGCTTTTGGCATAGTTTTTGTAATTATTATTACTAAATTTTCTTGGGAGTTTCAGCTGAATAACAGAATGAATTCTGTTCTTTTCCCCATGTTTACGTCTTCACCTACGGGTGGTTAGGCGTTGTGTTCAGCATCTACCATCTGATGTTCTGCAGTTTCTTCCCTGGAAGTCTCTGTTTTGCATCAGATAGTGTATTTTTGGTAACTGATTTCGGGCCTGGGTGCCTGGAGTCTTATTTTAGTGTTTTTACACTCATTGTTAGCTCACCTGAGCGAAGCTCAAGGGGAGCTTTACTAATCACTTTCTGTCCGGCGTCCGTCGTCCGTCGTCGTCCGTCCGGCGTTAACTTTACATTATCGACTTCTCCTCCTAAACCACTAGCCCAATTTTATTCAAATGTTGGCTAAATGTTTATTACCTAATGCCAATTCAGATTTGTTCAAATGAAGTTGCCCCTCCTCCTGGGTGGTGCCACACCCCCAAGGGGCACCAAAATCTTTGTAAATCTTCTTCTCATGAACCAGCAGTAGCAGAGACTTGATATTTGGTGTGCAGCTTCCTTTTGAGGTGTAGACTCAGATTTGTTCAAGAGAAGTTTGTGGGGCTATACTTGACGTTGTTATGAGAGGGGCAAAATTGTTTGCCCCGCCCAAAATTTCTATTTTCCAAACCGAGAGGCTGATTTGAACCAAATTTTATGTGAGGGCTTATTGGGTCATGAGTACTTGATTTATGCAAAAAAAAATTTTCCCGCAGCCCCGTGGGAACCGCAGGAGCTAAAAATAGAAAAAATTTAAAACGTCCATATCTCCAAAACTGCACGGCACTGAGAATTTTTATTTGGTGTGCAGCTTCCTTAGGACCAACAGAAAGGATTGGTAAAAAAAAATTGCCATCGGTTTTATCATAGGGTACAGTTTCGGGACTTTGAAAAAGTGCTGAGTCAGCACTTTTTAACACTGTAGGCAATGGGAAAAACATTAAAAAATCTTCTTCTCCAGATCCAGCAGGCAGAATCTTTTGATATTTGGTATGCAACATTGTAGGGTGGATCTGATTCAAGTTTGTTCAAATCGGCCCCCTGGGTTCATATTTGGGCTCAGTATAGGAGCCCGATTTCGAACTTAGTGCATTTCAGGCAAATTTCTTAAAAAATCTTCTTCTCCAGATCCAGCAGGCAGAATCTTTTGATATTTGGTATGCAACATTGTGGGGTGGATCTGATTCAAGTTTGTTCAAATCGGCCCCCTGGGTTTATATTTGGGCTCAGTATAGGAGCCCAAATTTGAACTTACTGCATTTCAGGCAAATTTCTTTGAAAATCTTCTTCTCCAGATCCAGCAGGCAGAATCTTTTGATATTTGGTATGCAACATTGTAGGGTGGTTCTGATTCAAGTTTGTTCAAATCGGCTCCCTAGATTCATATTTGGGCTCATTATAGGAGCTCGAATTCGAATTTAGTGCATTTCAGGCAAATTTCTTCAAAAATCTTCTTCTCCAGATCCAGCAGGCAGAATCTTTTGATATTTGGTATGCAATGTTGCGGGGTAGATCTGATTCAAGTTTGTTCAAATCGGCCCCCTGGATACATATTTGGGCTTACTATAGAAGCCCGAATTCGAACTTAGTGCATTTCAGGCAAATTTCTTAAAAAATCTTCTTCTCCAGATCCAGCAGGCAGAATGTTTTCATATTTGGTAAGCAACATTGTGGGGTGGATCTGATTCAAGTTTCTTCAAATCGGCCCCCTGGATACATATTTGGGCTTACTATAGAAGCCCGATTTCGAACTTAGTGCATTTCAGGCAAATTTCTTAAAAAATCTTCTTCTCCAGATCCAGCAGGCAGAATCTTTTGATATTTGGTATGCAACATTGTAGGGTGGATCGGATTCAAGTTTGTTCAAATCGGCCCCCTGGGTTCATATTTGGGCTCAGTATAGGAGCCCGATTTCGAACTTAGTGCATTTAGGCAAATTTCTTAAAAAATCTTCTTCTCCAGATCCAGAAGGCAGAATCTTTTGATATTTGGTATGCAACATTGTGGGGTGGATCTGATTCAAGTTTGTTCAAATCGGCTTCCTAGATTCATATTTGGGCTCACTATAGAAGCTCGAATTTGAACTTAGTGCATTTCATGCAAATTTCTTAAAAAATCTTCTTCTCCAGATCCAGCAGGCAGAATCTTTTCATATTTGGTAAGCAACATTGTGGGGTGGATCTGATTCAAGTTTGTTCAAATCGGCCCCCTGGGTTTATATTTGGGCTCAGTATAGGAGCCCAAATTTGAACTTAGTGCATTTCAAGCAAATTTATTAAAAAATCTTCTTCTCCAGATCCAGCAGGCAGAATCTTTTGATATTTGGTATGCAACATTGTGGGGTGGATCTGATTCAAGTTTGTTCAAATCGGCTTCCTAGATTCATATTTGGGCTCACTATAGAAGCTCGAATTCGAACTTAGTGCATTTCAGGCAAATTTCTTTAAAAATCATCTTCTCCAGATCCAGCAGGCAGAATCTTTTGATATTTGGTATGCAACATTGCGGGGTGGATCTGATTCAAGTTTGTTCAAATCGGCCCCCTGGATTCATATTTGGGCTCACTATAGAAGCTCGAATTCAAACTTAGTGCATTTCGGGCAAATTTCTTAAAAAATCTTCTTCTCCAGATCCAGCAGGCAGAATCTTTTGATATTTGGTATGCAACATTGCGGGGTGGATCTGATTCAAGTTTGTTCAAATCGGCCCCCTGGATTCATATTTGGGCTTAATATAGAAGCCTGAATTCGCACTTAATGCATTTCAGGCAAATTTCTTCAAAAATCTTCTTCTCCAGATCCAGCAGGCAGAATCTTTTGATATTTGGTATGCAACATTGCGGGGTGGATCTGATTCAAGTTTGTTCAAATCGGCCCCCTGGATTCATATTTGGGCTTAATATAGAAGCCCGAATTTGCACTTAGTGCATTTCGGGCAAATTTATTAAAAAATCTTCTTCTCCAGATCCAGCAGGCAGAATCTTTTGATATTTGGTATGCAACATTGTGGGGTGGATCTGATTCAAGTTTGTTCAAATCGGCTTCCTAGTTTCATATTTGGGCTCACTATAGAAGCTCGAATTCGAACTTAGTGCATTTCAGGCAAATTTCTTAAAAAATCTTCTTCTCCAGATCCAGCTTCAGAATCTTTTCATATTTGGTAAGCAACATTGTGGGGTGGATCTGATTCAAGTTTGTTCAAATCGGCCCCCTGGGTTTATATTTGGGCTCCGTATAGGAGCCCAAATTTTAACTTAGTGCGTTTCAGGCATATTTCTTAAAAAATCTTCTTCTCCAGATCCAGCAGGCAGAATCTTTTGATATTTGGTATGCAACATTGTAGGGTGGATCTGATTGTGATTCATGAACGTATTTATTTGTAAAGTTGGTAGAATCTTAGACAAAATTTGCAGAAAAGATCTACTATAGAAGGGGTGGTATCCAGGGTGAACCGTTTACCCAAATCTAGCAGAACTAATGCATTATTCACACAAATCTTCGTTCAAATTTTATGACCCCTCATTGGAACACACGCATTCAGCTCATTCCAACAAAGGTCATATGCCATGTTTTCGAGACAAAGGAATAAAAATTTTAGTTATTCATGAAATTTTTAGGCAACTGTTGTCTGTTATTCACATTGCTTCATGAAATTTCAGTACTTTTAGAAGTTACCTCAGTAATCAAGGGTTAATTCCCCTTAATTAAATGTCGCCTCTAAAAAACAACCACTTTGCATATCTTACCTTTTTACCAGCATAACTGCCAAAACTTGTCAGCATTCTTCGCAAAAATCGCTATTCAAATTTTAATTTTTGTCTCTTAAACATACATGTACTTATCGCTTGTAAATACCCCATTGGAATGAGCTTTTTGAGCTCATTCCAATGAGAGGTTGCACACCATGCTTTTTGAGTCAAAAAAGCAATTTTTTTAGTTATTCCAGAATTTCGTACGTAAAACACAGCTTTATGACTTCACATTAAAATGAGCTCTCTAAGCTTGTTCCAATCAACATTCACGCACTATGTCTTTCACACAAAAAATAAAATTTTCCATTTATTCAGGAATTTTGTTTGCAAGAACACTCTTACCCCCCCCCCCCCCCACACACACACACACAAACACACACACACACACACACAAACACAGACACACACATCTAAAAGTTCGTCAGCAAAAAAACAGTTACTTCAATTTTTAAATGCATTATAGGAACAACTTGCCTAATCAAATTTAAATACTTTTGCATCATTCTGTATCTAGAACAAACCATTTACCATATCTTTACGCAAAATTCTCCAGCATCATTCACAAAAAAACACCATTATTTATATATTCACATTTCTGTCTCAAAAATATACCTGATCTTCCCATACCCCTATTGGAATAAGCTGTTTGAGCTTGTTCCAATGATGATAAAAAAAAATAAAATTTGTGAAAATTTTTGTTTTCTTGCATGCAAATATATACATGTAGCACATGGAAGATATCCACAGTTGGGGAGAGATGTCCAAGGCTATCTCTTCACATTCCTTGTTTGTGCTTCATGCTAAACCAGTTTGTCTGCAGAGATAAATTTGCTTTATTAAAAATCATTGGAGATTGGCCACACACCAATGATTTTAAATAAAACTAATTTTAGGTAACAAATGTTGAACTTCAAACAAAATCTATCACTCAACCAGTTAATGTTGATGAGGCATGACATGGTGAAGGTGACCTAAAATACTTCTTAGAGTCACTTTGTCAGGTGAGCGATTAAGGCCACGTGGGGCCTCTTGTTTACATTTACAACATCCCTCTGTGTGAGGGGGGGATTTCTAAAAAATATCTTGATGTTATTTTAATCATAACTAGATACATTATTATTGTTCGTAAGTGTTGAATAAATTGTTTAAAATATTTTTAAAATTTTTGTCCACACTTAGGCTTGGGATCCATTGGGACTCAACGTTACTTTTCAGAAACTTGGGCTGTTCTGAAAAAATATTTTTTCAAAATATTGATTTCAATTATTTTTTCTATATTAATGGATCATATTATTATGTATTTTGATTGCCAGGGGTTAGTGCGAGTACCAGGACTTGTTTTCTTTTCACATTGAAAGGATATTGATCAATTGTTTTAAGAGGAAGTCTTCCTCTGACTTTATTATCATTCTATATGTGGTCAGTGTACTCGCATTAACTCCTGTTCTGTATCGTATGATTTCGATGACAATATGGGAAGCGTATGTCACGGTATGTTATTGGGGATTTGGACACTCCGGTCCTTTCCCCGCAGGGTCACTCTACTTTATCAATTTCTATTTCAGACGATCAAGATTAGGGTGATGTATCTGTGATGTCTTCCAACAGTGTGCCTCCGTCGTTACAATTAATGAAGGGCTAGCGGAAAAGTGCTCATGTAAATACGCCAATTGCCTAAGAGGACCCTAGTAGGTTCGACGGTCTTTGACGTCCGCTAGCTCGCCCGGTGTAGCGTCCATTCACCGAATGGTTCGGCAGCCGGGTTCGTCCGTTGCGGTCTAGAAGGAATTTTGGGGTGATGCAAGCACTATAAATTAACCTAATGCACACCCAGTGACGGCGGATCGGAGGGAGAACGGAGGAAGCCTTTTAGTCCGGTTCATAGCTTGTTCCAGTCCATCCGGACGGCAAGCGAGAGAGGCCTCTCTCTCGTTCAACAACATCTGGCCCCAGATGTTGTGGTACAAAATGTGTCGCAAGCGGAGCATACGTCCGTCGCTCGGGACGCTCCGTTGTATAGGCAGTCCGCGGAGACTGCTAAGGCTTCCTCTTCTCGTCAGCGCACACGACCGCACCTTGGCTGCGTGACCGCCGATATATTACCAGCTTCGCCGATCAAGGATTCTTCGGCGACCAGGTCACACCATCCGGTAGCCAGGGACACGAGGCCTGCAGACTCCGGACGTTCGCATAGGAAGTGTGCGGGAGTCAACGTACACGGAGCTTCCGGCGGCAATGCATCGTAAGACCGCTACTGCACAGGCCTCGGGAACGGACGTGCTTTCCTTAATAGCAGTTTATCGCAGCATCCCAGCATCAACTGAATCTGTCGCATATATTTTATCCGACGATGCTGGGTCGGGATGCTCCGCGAAAGCGGGTACGGACGTCCGAAAGTTTCATCCGGTCCGACGGGATACCGAAAGGGATTCGGAGGATTTCGAGCTTTCCCTTTCGGAACAACATATGCTGTTGTGTATGTCATCTGACTTGGTCTTCTACAGCTTCTTTCGTCGGACCAGAATGCTGCGATGCCGGATAAGAAACTGATAGCGTCGGTGGACTTTTTGGTTCGGTTCAGGGACATCGTCCCTCAGTTCCGACATAGTCCAATAATGTCACACAAACTTTCGAATTATTGAACGACGCTATGTATATTATTATTTTATGCTTGCTAACCAAGCATTTCTGGTTTCTTGTTCGAAGAGTTATGGAGATGTCTTTCAAAAGTGTGCCTCTGTCGTCATAGTTAATGAAGAGCTAGCGGCAATAAGTGCTCATGGAATATGTCTATCGCCTACGGAGTGACATTCGCTAGCTCACCCGGTGTAGCGTACATTCATCGAATGGTTCGGCTGCCGGGTTCGTCCGTTGCGGTCTAGGAAGGAGATTTGGGTGATGCGAGCACTTTAATTACTTTAGTACTCACCCAGTGACGGCAGATTGAGGACAGATCGGAGGAAGCCTGTTAGTCCGGTTCCTGGCTTGTCCAGGTCCGTCCGGGCTGTGAGCGAGAGAGGTCCCTCTCTCGTCCAACAACATAGGGGACCGCATGTTGTGGTTCAGATATTTTACATTCGGAGCATATGTCCGTCGGTCGGGACGCTCCGTTATATTGACAGTCCGAGAGACTGTCCTTAATGCTTCCTCATCCTCACAGCAGGGCACACGACCGCACATTGGCTACGTGACCTCGAGTATCCGATCAGTTTCGGCATTCAGTGATTCCACGGCGAATAGGTCGCGCCATATGGTAGCCAAGGGACACGAGGCCTATACACTCCGTTCGCTCGCATATTGGTAGTATGCATGGGGTAACGATCACGGAGCTTCCAGCGGCAATGCATCGTAAGACCGCTTCTCCTCAGGCCTCAGTGACGGACGTGCTATCCGAGTTAGCACAGTTGTTTCGCAGCATCCCAGCAATTGACAGTTTCTCGGTCGAATCAGGAATTATCCGACGGCGCTGGGTCGGTGCGGTCCGCGGTTGCATCAGGTACGGACGACCGAATGCTTTATAGGGTCCGACAGGATGGCGAAAGGGATTCGAAAGATTTCGAGTTTTCCCTTTAGTAGTATCGGAAGATGCCTTTCATATTCTGGCATTATCTTCCAGTGATTGTTATTTCGGACTTCATTGCTGCGATCTTGGATAAGAGACTTATAGCGTCATTGGACTCGGATTTTTCGATCGGTTCAGGGACATTGTCCCTGACTTACCGACGCAGTCCAATATTGTCATTACAACATGTGTTTTATTTTTCGACGCTATATATATATATATATATATATACACAAGCCTGCTACTAAGCATGATAGTTTAGTTTCTTGTCCGCGTTGCTCATTTCTGCCATTTTATCATTTATACGAATAGTTTATTTTGGCAGAGCAGGGCATACCGAGAGTTCATATGCGTCTAGACGGTGTGATTAAAGACTGCATATATTCTTTTAAGCCGTTTATGTCTTTTCCAATTTCAATGTTGGGAACGACATTATGTATAGTAGACTTAACTTAGACACTTTATCATACGTAATCCGCCTTACTGAGGCGTTATCATTACATCTTCAAGAAAAGATTTACGGGATATTATTCTCAATGTAATTTCTTTTGAGGGCAGTAGTTTGTTCACGTATAACTCCGCCCTTCAGTGGCTGATTGGAGTTGGTTAGACGTGACGCAGCCCTAGCTACATCCACACGCGTGGATAGTAAGGTTAAGAACTCTCTCAGAGTCGCTTCGTTCTCGGAGGAGCTTCTCTTCGACGGCAACTTTTCGGCAATCCATGAATTGCTCGATTTACACGTTCTCTTGTCTATCTAGTGTTACAAGAGATTCAGACTGGGGCAAACATTCGGTGGTTGACTCAGAGAGTGCCACCGCAGTTGCCGGACCCGAGTGTGGCTGTTATGACGGTTGCCAGTCAAACAGATTGGGATATAATACTGATCCCTACGGATTCGAAGTGCCAGGGTCTTTGGGTTCCGCAGTCTCTTAGCAATCAGTTTTCTTCCGCGGAATAATGTTTTTTAGGCTTGCTTTATGTCATTGCATGAACATTATTCAGAAACGCATGCCCAAATTCCTGTTCTTTAATTCGACAGTAGTGGCGTATCTCCGGAACCAGGGAGGCACTCTTTCGTTTCCGTTATTCAATTTAATGGAAAGAATCCGTCTGTTGGTTATAGTACACCAAGTTCAGTTTTGGTCCGTCATATTCCGGGTCGTCTGATTGTTTTATCGGACTCCCGTTCTCTTACGGGTCGCTTGTTGCTGTCAGAATGGACTCTCAACAAACAAGTATTCAATCAGATTTGCTATCTATGGGAGCGCCCAATGATGATTTATTTATGACACAGCTTGCTAATCAATTGCAGACGTATGTGTTGGCTTGTCCAGATCTCTGAGCTAATGTTGATGCTCTATTGATCTATAGGACGGAATGATAGGATACGCGTATCCTCTGGCGCTGTTGTTTCAGCAGGTATTGCTAAGATAAACAACCACAATACATTTCTGTTGATAGCATCTCTATCTTCACAGAGATCATGGGTAATTTACTCTCTTGTCTACTGTGGGTCTTAACGTGAAATCTTCCTCTATGTGAGGATCTTTTTTCACTGGGTAAATCGTGTCATCTTTATCACAACCAGCAAGGTCGCAACCTTCATGTATTCCGTTGTGTGGTCCGTATTGCATTGTAAGCACTGTACTGGACGAGCTTTGGACGCGATTTCTTACTATAGGAGATCCTCTTCTTCGCTATTCTATGCGGCTAAAGTGGAGGCTCTTCCGTCGTGGTGTAGGGATCATTATGTTCATATTGTTGATCCCTCCATACTACTCATTGCAACTTTTTAGTATACTTGTTTGACAAGATCTACTGCAGCCTGTTATTATTTAGGTTATAGGTTTATGTTACCTCATACCTATGCACTCTACGATAGTTTACAATTGAGTCTTTTGTCTCTTTATCTAAGTCAGTTAGTAACTTTTTCATAAATAGACTTAGAATCTTTAGATTAAATTCCTATATGGATTTTAACTTCGGTTCTTATTTAGCTAAGTAATCATTTGAGCCTCTGGAAACAGTAGTTTTCAAATTCTGACCTTTTAGACAGTAATTCTGTTGGTTTCTCTTTTACTGTAGAGTCAGTGAGTTTCATGCACTATCGATGGATGATTTTCACTTTCGTAGTTTCGGAATCACTACTTCCGTTACTATTTAGGTTGGATTGTTGCATAAGAGTTAGGCTCCTATTATCCGGAACCTATTATTTTAAGGTCCTTCCATCTTCGTATGGGCATAGGCCTTTACTCTTTCCGGGTACAGTTTATGTATTTATAAACAGATATCTGTTTATTACTATGGGCGTAAGCTTCTTCTGTCTTTGATGTCTAGTAGAAGGACGTTACGCTCCATTTTATTGTTAATGGATTCTATTAACTATCGGTACTGCTTATGGTATATCATTGACTTAGCAGTTGTGCTTAAGATTTCGGCTCATGAAGTAAGAGTTCTTCTACTTCTTGGGCTTACATTAATAGTGTCGCTATTATAGATTTTTGAAGGCCGCTCATTGCGCTCAGCCATCCACATTCATGAATTTTATCTCAGAAATATCGAGTCCATTTCTGGAGGCCTCTATTGTTAGGTCTATTATCTACTGCTCAGAATGTCATTCACTTAACAGTTGCTACTATAGCTAGGTAGGCTGTCTGTTTCGGCAGTGTCTCCGTTCGGCTGCCCTCTTTGCTCTGGGCTATTTGACCCAGGGCAAGAAAAAGGGGGGGGGGGGGGAGGGTGTTCCCTTGGGTCACCTGTTTTACTATGAAAACAAGGGGATACCTCCTCCGGAGTTAGTAATTCTGAGCTGTTATTGGGATGGTTGTTTAGTGAGAAGTTTAGGTTTTTAAAATTCATTCAAGTCTTAGTTTTTAAAGTATAGCTTTTGAATATTGCATATGTCAACGGACATGATTATGCAATCCTCAGACACTTTTAGGAGTATAAGCGTCTCTATTCTCTAGACTTACTTTATTTATTGGCTTACTTTAAAAATTATTAGTATAAGGATTATATTGGATATTAATAGAGTACATGGATGTATGAAGCTCAATTTTGGAAGGTGTTGTATCTTTCTAATTTATCATAAATAAGAAAGATACATGTAAGGCCTATTACTTCTTTTTCCCTACAGGGGATGACTCTATTTTATTTTATTGAGCGTATTCCATTTTGCTCTATGTCCTTGGCCCTCCAGCCTTTTTACTATTCAGCTATGTCTGGGTCATTGGTACAGTATAAAAATGTTAAAAAATTTATAGTAATTTATATATTTTTTATACTTACCAATGACCCAGACGGGGATGGCCCTCCCAGGAGTTGGGAACTCTTGCCTCCCCGCTGAGTACATAGCGCTTACCAGGCACTGGTTATTAGAATGATTAATGGCGCCAATTTCGGAACGTCCTTGACACTGCGCATGCGCAGTAGGGGCGAAGTGTGGAGGGCCTTTCAGGACATGTTTTCTTTGGTTTTAGATGCAAATTTTGGGGATTGGGGGGCAAAATTTGTGTTTGGCCCTATATTTTAAGAGTTAGCACCAGCTATGTCTGGGTCATTGGTAAGTATAAAAAATATATAAATTACTATAAATTTTTTAACATTTTTTCGTAATTTTGTACATTTTCGTGAATATTTCACCATTGAGTGTGAGGATTGGTACAAAGTTGGCATTTTCTGTTGGGGATATGTATTCTCAATATAATTCAGCACGATATTTATGATTCTCACCCTACTAAGGCGAATAAGAATGAGAAATATGGAGCTGGGTCGAATTTTTTTTTTAATTTTTTTTTTCATCAAAAAAACGCTGTAACTAAAAAAGCTCAACTCGGATTCGCGGGGACTTTTCACACTTTATCCGCAATGTGTGTCCCGGAAACATATAAAAAATCAGCTTTCTCCGATTTTTTTCCTTACTTTCTCATTTTTATGTCTAATGTGCCTGGACTATTACTTTATATTTGTGTTCAGGTTACTGATGTGCAGAGCTGTATAGTTTTTGGTGTAAATCGGATAATTTGATCCTGAGATATTAACCCTTTATCCTTCAAATTGAAAATTCCTCCAATCCCTTTGGCATTCGATAACTTGAAAAATATTGCTTGGATTGTCAAGTTACTTTATATTTGTGTTCAGGTTACTGATGTGCAGAGCTGTATAGTTTCTGGTGTAAATCGGATAATTTGATCCTGAGATATTAACCCTTTATCCTTCAAATTGAAAATTCCCCCAATCCCTTTGGCATTCGATAACTTGAAAAATATTGCTTGGATTGTCTAGTTACTTTATATTTGTATTCAGGTTACTGCTGTGCTGAGCTTTATAGTTTTTAGTGTAAATCTGGTGATTTGATCCCGAGATATTAACCCTTTATCCTTCAAATTGAAAATTTCTCCAATCCCTTTGGCATTCGATAACTTGAAAAATATTACTTGGATTGTCAAGTTACTTTATATTTGTGTTCAAGTTATTGATGTGCCAAGCTGTATAGTTTTTGGTGTAAATCTGTTATTTTGATCCTGAGATATTAACCCTTTAACCTTCAAATTGAAAATTGCTCTAATCCCTTTGGCATTCGATAACTTGAAAAATATTGCTTGGATTGTCAAGTTACTTTATATTTTTGTTCAGGTTACTGATGTGCCGAGCTGTATAGTTTTTGGAGTAAATCTGATAATTTAATCCTGAGATATTAACACTTTATCCTTCAAATTGAAAATTCCTCCAATCCCTTTGGCATTTGATAACTTGAAAAATATTGCTTGGATTGTCAAGTTACTTTATATTTGTGTTCAGGTTACTGATGTGCTGAGCTGTATAGTTTTTGGTGTTAATCTGATAATTTGATCCCGAGATATTAACCCTTTATCCTTCAAATTGAAAATTCCTCCAATCCCTTTGGCATGAGATAACTCAAAAAATATCAATCCGATTGTCATGTTACTTTATATATTTATTCTGGTTACTGATGTGCTGTGCTGTGTAGTTTTTTATATAAATCTGATAATTTGATCCGGAGATATTAACCCTTTAGCCATCAAATTAGACACTCCTCCAATCCATTTCTATATGTACCCATACCTTGTATGGTGTACATAATGTTGGCATCCGTGGTGGCCCTCCATGATACAGCTTTCTACTAGTTGCGCATATGGGTACACATCTGACGATTTCATCGGCCTATTTTTAATTTTTAGCTCAACTTTGGCGAAGCCAAATTTGAGGTATTGCCATGGCCCATCGTCCATCTGTCCGTCCATTGTGCCATACACACGGCTTGGGCTAGAGGCTGTATTTATGAACCGATCTTTACGAAACTTATTGGGTACCTTTGTTATCACGTGAGACGAGAACGAGTGTTTTTGGGTCCGGTCTGAAATTTAAGACAGCCGCTGGCAGACATTTTGTACCAAAATTAGGTGCAATCAGACTTTTGTGCAGAACTTCCATATGAAAGCTCCGATTTAAATAATTTTTTCGTATGAATGTTTAGTACCATGGGATACATCACATATAATACAGGTTTTTTTCTCGTGTGTAAATTATGCAAATTAGACTAACTTTGATTTATTTAGTTTTACTTTCAGCCCTGTGACTGCAAATGCCAATACGGCTCGGGCTAGAGGTCGTATTTATGAACCGATCTTTATGAAACTTATTGGGTACCTTTGTTATCACCGTGGGACGAGAACAAGTGTTTTGGGGTCCGGTTTGAAATTCAAGATGGCCGCTGGCGGCCATTTTGTACAAAATTAGGTGCAATCAGATTTTTGCGCAGAACTTCCACATGAAAGCACTGATTTGAATAATTTTCTGTGTGAATGTTTAGTACCATGGGATACATCACATATAATATGGGTTTTTTTCTCGTGCATAAATTATGCCAATTAGACTAACTAACTTTGATCTATTTAATGTTACTTTAAGCACTGTAACTGTCAATGCCAATATGGCTCGGGCTAGAGGCCGTATTTATGAACCGATCTTTATGAAACTTCATGGGCACCTTTGTTATCACCGTGGGACGAGAACGAGTGTTTTTGGGTGCAGTCCGGAATTTAAGATGGCTGCCAACAGCCATTTTGTACCAAAATTGGTGCAATCAGTTTTTTGTACAGAACTTTTGTATGAAAGTTCTGATTTGAATAAATTTCTGTATGAATGTTTAGTAACATGGAATACATCACATATAATACAGGTTTATTTCTTGTGCAAAAATTATGCAAATTAGATGAACTTTGATTTATTCAGTGCTACTTATACACAGTAAGAGCACTTATACACAGTAAGTGCACATGTCAATACGGCTCGGGCTAGAGTCTGTATTTATGAACCGATCTTCACGAAACTTCTTGGGTACCTTTGTTATCACCTTGGGATGAGAACGAGTGTTTCTGGGTGCGGTCCAAAATTCAAGATGGCTTCCAGTGGCCATTTTGTACCAAAATTAGGTCCAATCAGTTTTTTGTACACAACTTCTATCCGGCTCAGGCTAGAGGCTGTATTTATGAACCGATCTTTACGAAACTTCTTGGGTACCTTTGTTATCACCGTGGGACGAGAAGGAGTGTTTTTGGGTGCGGTCCAAAATTCAAGATGGCCGCATGCAACCTTTTTGTACCAAAATTAGTGCAATCAGTTTTTTGTACAGAACTTCTGTATGAAAGTTCTGATTTGAATAAATTTTTGTAGGAGTATTTAGTAACATGGAATACATCACATATAATACAGGTTTTTCTCTCGTGCAGAAATTATGCAGATTAGATGAACTTTGATTTATTCAGTGCTACTTATACACAGTAAGTGCACATGTCAATACGGCTCGGGCTAGAGTCTGTATTTATGAACTGATCTTCACGAAACTTCTTGGGGTACCTTTGTTATCACCTTGTGACAGGAACAGGTGTTTTGGGGTGCCTTTGTTATCACTGTTCTATGAGAACAAATATTTTGGGGTTCCGTCAGACCCTCTCTGGGACTCAAAGATTTCTTTTCTAGTTTAGCATCTAACTGTCACCCACCTTTACAATACTTTACCTACACATTTGTTTCAGGCTACGGTCAGCATTTATGTACAGACCATTACAATACTTTACATGTACCTTTGTTATCAGGTCATTACCTAGATGTTTGTCGTTGCTGTGTCTCATACTATACATGTACGTGTCTTAAACAAGTTGAGCTACAGTGTCATTGACACTTTCATTTAAGTTTGAATTAGTTATAAAAAGAGAACATGCGGCAACCAAAAGGACCATGTGGGAGGGCCTGAGAAACTGATTTTTTAAAACTTTTTGGGCCTAAACAGTGGATATTTTTCATACTTTATGAAGATAGATTACAGCTATAGTCATGTAAAGAAAATAAACAGGTACTGAGGAATCAGAATGATTACAATTCACAAGCTGAATGCACAGCATAAGACATGACTGGTAATCACCCTCATTCACTATTGTAAAGGACTGTCTGTTTATCTCCCACCAAAACAAAGTTTTCGGTGGATATTGAAATTGTCTGTCAAACTGTCTGGCCAGCCTTCCATCCATAACAACTTTGGACCATCATATCTCTGTCAGTGGATGTTGGATTTAAATGATCTTTGATTTGGTAGGCTGATAGACAACTATAAGGGATTTAGAAAATCTATCTGTCTGTTCATCCATCTGCCTGTTCGTCCATTTGTCCATCTGTCTGTTTCGTCCATCCAACCATCTGTAACAACTTTGGACCTTCATATCCCGGTCAGAGGATGTTGGATTTAAATGTTCTTTGGTATGTTGATAGACCATCATGGGTTAAAGGATATTCTCAAATAACAGGTTTTGTCAATTTTTTTTTCTAGGGTTATGGGCCTTTTTCCACTTCAACTTAAAAACCTTCGGTGGGGCATACCAGTGGCATTACACCTTGTTTTTTTAGACTTGAGTTGAGCGATCTATCCGACTTTGGCTACACCAACGTAACTTCATAATAACAATTTGTATTCAGTTATCTCCTCTTAATTGCTTTGCAGTTTCCAAATGAAAAGGAATTCTAAAATCACTGAAGAAACAAAAAGCAGAGATTTTGTAGACTTAATTCCTAACCTATTAAATATTTTCTTGAATTTCTCCTAAAACCAAGTCAACAGCAGCCATGCCTTGATTTAAAGAAAAGTTCAGTAGTGGCCTACTTGAAAAAAATCCTTGATAACAAGTAGTATTCCTATTTGTATGAATAGATGTGTTCAACAAGAGGCTTAGTTATACCTCTAGCTCTACTAGGTAACAAGCTATTTTTTATGCCCCTTTAAAAAAATGGCTGTATTATGTAAATGGATTGTCCGTCCGTCCGTCCGTCCGTCCGTCCGTCCGTCGTCCAACCATCCATCCATTTTTTTTGTCTGGACATATACTCGGCTGTTTGTTGTGGGCTATTTCCTTTGAAATTTGGTGTGCATGTTCACTATAGGAGCCTGTGCGTATGCAGAGTTATGCCACTTCTTGACTTTTTGCCTCATCATTCTGAATTTTGTCCAGAGATTTTCTCAGAGGTTTATGGACCAATTCTTTTGAAACTTGGCCTGCATTTTTCCCCAACGCAAATCTATTTATTTGCGATTATAGTTCCAGAGGGACTATTTTTGCCAGAGTTATATGACTTCTAATAATTTACTACATTGGTCAAATTTTGTTCGAAGATTTCCTCTGAAGTTTATAGACTAATTCTTTCAAAACTTGAAATGCATGATCACTGCCATGAGAACCCTTGCACCTGTGATTATAGTTTTGGTCTGACTATTTTTTTTGTTGGAGACTTAGTCCCTTTCGACTTGGAATAATCTGCTGCGTAAGTCTGAATTTTGTCCAGAGGGTTTCTCAGGGCTTTTTGGACCGATTCTTTTGAAATTTGATATGCTTGTTCACCAATGGGAACCTGTGCATCTATGATTGTATATTCGGTTGGACTATTCTTTCCAGAGATATGCCCTGTTTCGACATTAGAAATTTCACATTTTGTCAACATTTCAGTTTTTGTACGATAACAAGTTTGGAATTGTCGATCAGCACCAAACTTGGTTTGTGTCTCAGCCATACTAAAATACAAGTTAATTTCAAAGTGGGGTTCTGTCCGATGTTATTGGCTAGTCCATGGATCAAAACAGTAGTTATGTATAATTCAAAAAATCCTACCGGGCATATTATGCAATGCAAGGTTGCTCTTGTTATACCCCCACTTTAAAGTGGGGTATACTGGATTGTGACTGTCTGTGAGTCCATGCATCCATCCATGCATGTCTGTTTGTCTTTCTGTCCGCATTCTAACTTGAACATTACTGCTCAGATTTCTATGAAATTTCATTCAGATGTTCACTGTCATAAGATCTTTAAGGAGCATCAGCCGTTTTGCTGATGAAATATTTTTTTTATGAGTTACCGGGTATGGCCTAGAAAGGTTTTCAAATGAATCTTTAATCATATTTCTTACTTTTCACTTTTCAGAATTATCTGCCTTTTTAACTTTGAAGCTTCATTATTTGCCTCGTAAACTAGCCAATATTTTATCTATTTGCCTCATATTTCAGGTTTTGGCTATTAGATTTCAATGAAATTTGGAAAAAAAGATTGCTTATGGGAAAGGCCTTCAAATGAGTCATGCCCCTGCAGTAATACATAGAAAATACATGCAAATCACCTCCCCACATGTGGCATTATGTCTTTGTTCTCTATCTCTTATGTGGATGGTCCAATCGTCAGTAGAATTCAGTAACAGGCATTTGTGGCCTTTACAATTACTATTGGGGAGGAGGGGGGTGAATTAATATTTGCTGTAAAACAAAGACAGTAAATTAAAATCTCGCAGGTCAATGATCTCATTGACACAAACTATTGGTAACAGGTGTACATTGATCTCAAAATTTCTACTGGCATGGATTTCTCTCTGCTGTAAAACAAAGACAATAAACCACTCATGTGTGTATGCCTAGTGTTGAAAATGTGTCCATCTCAGCGTTTTCAGAGAATAGGGGGAGGGGGTGGAGGTGCATATGCCATGCTTAGCATGCTCTTCTTAAAATTACAGGATTCTGTAGAGTTACTTTGGTGTTTTGAGTTTCAAGATGGGTTTGTGAACACTTCAAGGATTTTACACAAACTTTTTTTCTCCTTGAGAATTTTTGCTGGGTCTGTTCATTGAGTGAGAGATATTGTCTCATCCTTGACACAGCCTCATCCTTGACACTAGTATGTCAGCACCTATCCATGTGGCCATATGTATGTTTGTCCATTTGTTCGTCTGCTCTTCTCTGATGTCTGTTTGCATGATAACTTGAACATTACTTCTCAGATTTCAGTGAAATTTGGATTGAAAATTGCTTATGGGAAAGGCTTTCAAATAAGTCATGCTCCTGCAATAAAACAAAGAAAATACCTGCAAATCACCTCCCCAGTTGTGGCATTATGTCTTTGTGGGGGGGGGGGGGGGGGGGGGGAATCAATTTTTTGCTGTAAAACAGAGACAATAATTTGACTGTTTGCCTCATAAAATAGCCAATTTTTAATTTGTTCACCTTATTTGGGTTATTTGATCTCAGTGAAATGGAATGAAGATTGTGGGAAAGGCTTTCACCAAACCATGGTTTATTTCTTGTCATTGTTTGGCAGTATGCACCCTGGGGTTATGCCCCAGGCATGCCCCCCCCCCTGCCCCCGAGACCCCTAAGCTTGTTTATAATGGGCTGGAAAATATGCCATCAAATGCATTTCCACCAAAAAAGTAACAAATAAATAGAGGATACCTACAGTTTTCATTTGAATACCTGAATTATCTCATGAATGATTGGAAAAAAATTTGGAATTTTCACGAACAGCTAAAAGCCACAAGTGAAAATTCATTATTTCTTTCCAGTTATGAATGAGATGATTCAGGTATTCAAATGAAAACTGTAGGTATTCTTTTTATTATTTGCTCCTGATGTAAATGGCATCTTGGCATCACGATAGTTTACAAATTGGATCTAATGTCTCTTTATCTAAGTTAGTTAGAAACTTCTCGATAAATAGACCCAGAACTCTTAGGTTAATTCCTAAGTCGAATTTAGCTTGGGTTCTTCTTAAACTTAAGGAAAAGCCATTTGAGCCTCTTGGGACAGTAGATTTCAAATTCTTGTCTTATAAGACAGCTTTTCTCTTAGCTTTCTCTTCTGCTAGAAGATTCAGTGAGCTTCATGCACTATCGGTGGACGATTCTCACTATTGTAGTGTCGGGAACACTATCACTTTCACTACTAATGTTGGATTTTTAGCTAAGAATCAGGCTCCTAATAAATATCCGGAACCTATTGTTATTAAGGCTCTTCCGTCTTCAGACGGGAATAGGCCTTTACTCTGTCCTGTTAGAGCTTTACACTACTGCACATACGGCCATTAAATGAGCCATTAAATTGTGCCATTAAAAATATCATTAAATATTCCCATTAATTTGGTCACTTTAATGGGCATTAAATTAAACTTGAAGACCATTAAAAAATGTGGATATAATGCCCATTAGTTTAAACAGTATTTATTTCCGTAGTATCTAGGTACAAAAGACAATAAAATACAAACTTGTATAGCTTACTTAACAATAGACACAGGAGGAAATGGATTCAGCAACAAGCTTCAAGCTTATGCGGGGCTGTTTCCATGATAACAATTCATTAAGTTTACATTTAGGCAGCTTTGGCGTTTAGACACAAGGGACCCAAGGCAGACGTAGAACAAAACAAGTACATACACGCGCCCTCACATACACACGCAATTCACGTATGCATGCAAACAACCTGCGCCAGCACATGAGTCCCTATTTTATAACTGAACAGTATTAAGTATGATACTATGGATGAAAACACTATTTGAATGGTGGGAGAAACATGGGGGTATGAATAGGTGGACTGTATTGTTGGTAGTGATAGTAAACCTAATAAGGACACCTACATGCGAATCAGTGAAATGTGCAGAAATGGGCAGGCCAGCCAGGGATGGCCAGTTGGCTTTCATATTCCATGATAAATAAAGATGTCTGGACTGGAGAAAGTTCTGGGGCATCAGGGAGCTCACATAACTTCGCTAACTCCTTGGTGGGGGAAGGGAGGAATGGCGGTTGACATTTTTAGAAAACTGGTCGTGTTTATATTGCGACTTAATGGAGTGCCCTGTACAGGATGAATTACATCTGAATTTGGAAACACTGACAAATTCAGTGTTTCAACTAACCCCAAAATAATGTCATATATAGCACAGGAAGCAGCAGTGATCGTACACGGGATAATTACTGCCCCCGAGCCACATAGGACATGTTTATATAATGTATACGTTTGCACGGTTCCCATTAACCATTATCAGACTTAAACCTTTTTGTCAATAGGATAAAACTATGGACCGATTCAAAGATTCTTTTGTTAACTGTTGGGGGAAAAAATTCACTTCCATATAAGAGGGTGTCAACATTAATTTCGATACTTAGAGAGCCGATGGTTGCGCCTCGTACATTGCTGTGATGCGGACAAAACAATAAAAAGTGTTCGGTTGTTTCACGTACGCCACATCTGCAAAGGTATGTCTCGGATAGGTGATTTGTATACAAATGGTCATTCAAATTGCTACATCCTAGACGAAGTCTGCAGTGTAAGATCTGGGCTAAGCGTGATTTGTGGCAAGCGTAAAAGGTTGGTATAATACGTTTGTCCTTGTTGAGGAATGATTTAAAATTTGTAGGATTTGGGTTGTTTCTGACTTCGCTTGGGGTCTCGTTCCAAAGGCTAGTTGTTGCGGGGAGGAAAGAGGTTTGGTGGCTGTGAGTGCGGCATCTAACATTGTTCAGGTTTGAGCTATTTCGAAGGTTGTAGTTTTGGGTTTCACCGACAGTTGGGGGGACCATCAGTGATATGTAGTGAGGTGTTAGTCTGTGGAACATTTTAAAGTATTGCATCAGTTTGTGTTTTTTTCTTCTCAACTCCAAAGTTTCCCAGCCAGTTTCAATATACAAGGACTGTTTACTCGCACTTTTGGTACCTCCAGTCACAATTCGCGCCGCCTCGATTTGGATTTTTTCAAGCCCGCTTGCTTCTTCAGCAGAACAGTTGTCCCAGACCACATCCGCAACAATTGTTAATGGGCATCAAAAGTTAATGGATATGAACTATTTTTTCATGGGCATTATTACAAGTTTCTTAGTGAATGTAATGGCCATTAAAGCAACCAAATTAATGGGAAATTTGTTCTGTCAAAATCTAATGGCCATTAACTGTTATTGTAAGCAACAATTTGATGGGCATTAATTACAAACCAGTAGCCAGATTTTGATGGCCATTAAAAGGAACCAAAATTAATGGTTACATTTTGTGCATGCCAAAAAGTAATGGGCATTAAAACTTATACCATTTAGCCATTTTAATGGCCATTACAAAATCCAGTCAGTCGTTTCTTTAATGTCCATTAAAGGGGTAGAGGCATTGTTCATCCCTAGGTTTTTAATGCCCATTAAACCTATATATACTATACTCTCCCACAAATTGTAACAAGGCAAAGACATGTATATTTTATATATATGTGGCCAAAAAAGATAAATGATCTGTTTCTCAGACAATTTTTTTTTAGATTCAATGAGGGAGGGAGGACATTATTTTTATTTTTTTATTTCTGACAACGAGGGATCTGATTATATAATTCCAGCCTGAGTCCCCCAACTCCACCCCCCCCCCTTCCCAGTGCCAGATTTGCCATGCAAGAGCACTATTTTGTGTTCTTAAATCAGTTTATTATATAATAAACTAGCAGGATACCCGACTTCATTCGGGGTCAATGAAGGGGAGAAAAGTGAAAAAAAAAAAAATGAGGGTCGCGTACCCAACTCACTTGGCCCCGACCTTCGGGCAGGGCCTTCAACCTCGTGACCCCCGCGGTCCTCTAAGTTAGGTCAGAATATAGCACCATGCCAAATTTCAGCCTTCTATGTGCCCTGGTGCGTCTGTGCAGACACACACACACACACACAGAATCTCTTCTTTATATATAAGATTTAAAAATAAAACTTTCCTCTAAAAACAAACTGTAGGTACTTCAAAGGCTATGTATTCTTTTGATGCTCTTCATTATCTTTGAAGTAAAATTATTCAATCTGTGGGGATTTGCCACATTACAATTTATGGGAGAGTGCCTATAGGCACTCTCCCATAAATTGTAATGTTGCAAATCCCCATATACAGAGGCCAACATATTGCAGACACAAATAAATAAATATCCATCAGTCAAAAAACCTAAATAATTTTGAGTCTCCAGCTGGGTTTGTACTAATATTGGAAGACCGTGAAAGGCAATAAAAATGTCTAATGAGCTCGAGGGGGTTCAAATTCAATGAGGGATTGTTTGAGAAACAAAACACTATTTTTTTTAGCCTATATATCTTGCCTGTATCAAGCAGGAATACAGGTTGCAAATAATATTTTTTGTTTCAGGCACCAACAATTTTCTGCTAATCATCCCAAACTTGGTACCTGTCGAGGGGTTGGGGTTTACATACAGATTTTCACTTTCTGTTAATAAATTTCACGGGTTATTAATTCTTTAGCATTTTATTAGTTCAAAGCATCATGGAGATGTGTGTTAACTGTATAATTGACTTATTATTTATTGGAATAAATGATGATGATCATATATAAAGAATTTAGTTATGTTGAAGCATACAGAAATTGAACAGGCTTATATCCAGTTCTAATATAAGAAATTGCACTGGTCATTATATGACAGGCACAACTGAATCAGTGTCTGTCAATCATTCAAGTTGAGTCAGTCAGTGACCATGACAGGCTGCCTTATTTGCAGGCTTGCAGGAATACCACAACGAATGGTCATGGGCCATTTTGAGTTCAGTTGATATGATTCTGTGCCAAAGACCTGTGATTGGCCCCCCACCGGGTAGGCTTCAGAAAATTTAGAATTTTCAGGCCTAGTACTGTTCCTTGTGGTGGATCGTCTAGCCCTAACTGTTCTCCACCATGCCAACTGAGCTAACATCAATTTGGGATTGTCGTTAGCCAAGTTTGTGTGGTGGCAAAACATTTAGGGCCAGCTACTAACTATAGGCAGCCGCAATTCGGTGTTTTAGCCCCGGCTGATCCCTGTCGGGGCCCGGGGGCGACTTCAAAAAACTTCTGAGTTTTCAATTTAGTCTTACGACCTTATTATTTATTTATTTATTTATTGGTGTTTAAGGTCACATAATTATGTGGCTAATCGTGACCGCAACATGGAGATAAAGTCAAGTTTAGTCTTATCATTTATAACCATGTTGTCCATTTTAGAGGACAGACTCAAATGTTTAATAAACGAAACAAATTGTGTGAATATTTATTAATTTCACATTGCACAAATATTGCACAGAATGTAATTTATTTTCACTTTGTATATAATTACCAATCTTTGTGGAGCCAAAAATCATGGTGCACAAACATAACCCTTTGTCTAATATGGTAGAAACAAAATTCCAAAAATTTAACCAATATAAGGCTAACCCAGCCTGAAATATCTGAATGTTCTCAATAAAATCATACAAATTTAAATATGGTTATTAATGGAATTGACTCAACAAGCTGGTTTCAATGATATCCATTTTTATATCTTCTTTAATTTATCAAAAAACAGTAACACCAATTTTCAAATTAAATTTCTTTTTTTTTTTTAAAAAAAAAAGGTACCGTACTGACCTGTGTCGATGCCCATATTCATGATTAAGCCCACCCCCCACCCCCCAAGTTTCAAATTGGACGAAAGTTGTTTGAGACAAGACGTCAAATTTACAGGCATCAAGATTCAAATGGAAAAACAGTTGACTTGTTGCAACGCTGTACTTACCAAATAGAACTGTAATACTGTATTATGTATATTTTTTTTGAGTTGAGGTTTTTGTGTTGTTAAATTCGTCTTTTGTGTAATACATTATGTTTGTGTTCAGTGTAATAAGTCTTTATTAAAAAATTATATATCCCAAGCAAAATTGTCTTGTTTATTTTTTTGTCGACCTCGTTTTTGGAAGCTGTCACTTGTTTCAAATGAGAGTGCAGGCTGCTGTCAATAGTTGTCTGAAACAAGCCCACAACATATAGTTTCACAGTGGTTGAATATCATCACAAAGATACTGATTGAACACTGCCACTTTCGAGCGGTGCATAACTCATTGTGAAAGAACACTGCCACTTTCGAGCGCGCACAACTCACTGTGAAAACGGGGGTTCAGAAATTAATGAGAAAGTGGTAATTAAAAATAAAAAATAATTACAACTCTGGTATTTGAGAATTATATAACAATATAACCAGGGATATGATTTATGACTTATTGGTTCAATAAAACATGCTCATTTATCATTTCATCATGCTCTGCAACATGTGAAGTCATGACTTTCAGTGTAAAATAATTTTTTTGAATTTTGACAAGGGAGGCAACTATTTTGTTATTCATATTCCGCTGTGTAAATTTTTATCTGGTCTTCATATTATGATTTTTTTTATTGATTTTGTGTGAAGCTATATTTTGTTTTATTCGTAATAAATTGTACATATTTAAAAAAAAACAGCTATTTTTAAACAGTCTATGTTTGTCTGTTTTCAAGGGGGTGGTTTGCAGTGTTGATTGACATACTTACGTCCATTTCTGGCTTCAAGAGCAACCTGTACAAAAAATGAAAACAATACCGCATGGTTTTCTGTTTGTTTTATTCATTAAATTGAGGATTAAAACCCCAAATCTGAAAATGAAACCTATGTACAAGATAATTATGAGAATTTTTAAAGCAAATTCTATAAAATTGGTGGGCGGTTTCCAAAGAAACGTAACATACCCAGTGGATACTTGTCTTATATCCTCAATTTCCGACGCATCCCAACGCGACTTGCAAGCACTATTACATTACTCGTCCCGAAGCCCCCCCTCCCCTCCCCCACACACACTTTGCAATTTATCCACTGTAAGCACCCCCTAGGCTTCGACACAAGTCAGTACGGTATGTTAGGTATATGGTGTCAATAACTGAGGCACCTCATGATCAAAAGATAGGAAAAAACATTTTGAAGATCAAAGGCAGCAATTAACGTTAATTTATTTACACTGGTTGTGTAATAATAGAACCAGGTCCATCATTTCTTGCAAAGCTGTTTTGGAGAACATTGTTTCATTAAACATGTTACCAGGACCTGGATTTATTAACTGGCAGAGTACTAAATTATATTTGGGCATCAAAATTTGTTCATGTGCCTTTGCCTTGTAAGAATTCATGGGAGAGTACTCAACTGCTCATAGGTACTCTCCAATATGAATTGTTACAAAGAAAATCTATACAGACTAAGTAATTTCACTTAAAAAAGGGTAATATGGAGAAAATAAGAAGCATTTAAAATGTGGGTCATGCACTTAGGCTCAAATATGAACTTCCTGCACTCTACCCATTAACACAGGAAGAACAGAATAAAATGATTTTGTCTTGATCCCTTTACATTATTTCAGATGGAACACAATACCAGGGACATAAACAAAACAAGAGGCTCCAAGGGGCCTGAGGCACTCACCTGACACAGGACAATGGGTTTTTTAAATATTTATTTATTGATTGGTGTTTAAGGTCACATATTTATGCACAATGGCTAATCATGACCGCAACATGGAGATAAAGACAAGTTTAGTCAATCGTTTATACCAATTTTAGAGGACTTCCACCCTAAGCATTGGTGACTGGGTCCTATTTTATCAGTAATACAGAACTTGTTGACTATAGTAAACAAGCACTGCCTCACTTCCCGGGGTTCCCACAGGTTTCTTTTTTTCTCACAGATAGATTTGGCCTACTTAAAACTAATTAATGAGCATGGTTTCATCAAAATTGTCACATTGAACTGACATGGAAAAAAGATCAGACTCTCAAGAGATATAATACAAAGTGAAGAGATTAATATAATTGACCTATTTTTAGTGTGGCAGTGGGAAATTATTTTTCTCTGGTGGTCATTGGTAAACATTAGAATACATGATCTAGATAAGAGATCATTTATTTAATCATTTTAAGGTCAAATGTATCAGTTTAGTATTAGTACATACCAAATGATTACAATTGACCCTTTACTTTTAATGGTGGTGGATTCTCCCAAAGAGAAATGCTCTGCAAATTTCTGAGGTAGAATATCCTAGATTGTGCTTGCAAAATGTTCCCATTATATAAACAGTTCTGATCTCTTGTTGTATGCCAGTTGTATTTAGGTTTTGAAATCAAATCAAATCATGGCTGCCATAAAGCAGCCATGATATATCAACCAATACTTCATAGATTTTTAGTTCAAATCAGCAGACTTACCAGAGTAAATAAGCATTATTGCTTCCCTTCCCTTGACCTGTTTAATTGCATCTAAATTACTAGTAGGAGTACCCGCCCTTCATCGTCCATACCAATTTTCATTAAGATTGGTCCAATGACAATAGACAAATTACCTAGCAGTGTTTTCTAGTCAAGTCTTGGCAGTGACTTGACTAGAAATCACTGCTACATGTAAACCACTGGATGTGAGCTTGCTGTGGTCAGGTGTCAATTTAGAGCAACTGTCTTGGCCCTTAAGGGTTAAGAGTGTAAACTGCACCGTAGCTGCAAGTTTCGTTTCTTTGCCGGACATATTTTTCTAAGGCAATTTTAAAGGAAATTTTGCTGTAGAAAACAGCTTCTTCTACAGCAATGATTGGTGTAGACAAATTTTGAGGGGTGTAATGAATATAAAAATTCCTAAGAGGCAAGTTTGTAGTACATGTACATTTAAATTTAGCATTTGATTCCATTTCTGGGTATACATTGCACTTTCCAAGCAATAATATATAAGTTAGGGTGTTATTGTAACAAAATCAAAGGAATATTGTGATTGCTGAACATTTATTTACAACCAAATATGCTAAAACTTGTAGGTTGTGAATAGATGATGTACATGGAGAAGTGTATTTATTTCAGTACTGGTACTTGTTATGAAAGAGAATTCCAATAAATTGTCAAAGCGATATGATAAACCTTTAAACATTGGTTATTCATATGGTCATTGAAAGATCTACAATATTTTAATGCCCATGAATTTTTCTACCTCACTGGAGCTACAATTTAATGGCCATTAAAAACCGATCTGGGTGATTTATTTTATTTAAGATGGTTTAATGGCCATATTAATTCTTTTGAAATCTATGATTGTCAACATGGGTTTGCTTAATGCCCATTAAAAATGCTTTATGACAGTATGATGGGCATTAATTTATCCAATCATGGCCATTAAACAAAGTCATTACAGATTTTAATGGGTGTTAATGGGCATGAAAATTATGAAGACCATATTTAATGGCAAATTTAATGGCCAAACATGAAAATGACCATTAAATTGAACAATTTTAATGGTTTCATTACCCAACCATTACTTTTTTCATTACAAGAATTAATGATTAAAAATAATGGTTTTTGGTGTTTTAAAGGGTTTTTAATGGGTTTTTAGTGGGTTTATGGGTTTTTATTGGGTTGCTTGTCCAGTAGTGTTACGCATTTATAAACAGAGATCTCAGTTTATCAGAAAGGGACGAAAACGTTTCTTTCTGTCTCTGATGCCTAATAGAAAGGACATTTCGGTCCATTCTGTTGCTAGATGGATTCAATTAACTATCCGTACTGCTTATGAAAGTTTATCTTCTTCCCAGCAGTCTGTGCTTAAGATTTCGGCTCATGAAGTAAGAGCTCTTTCTACTTCTTGGGCTTACGCTAATAGTGTGGCTATTACAGATTTAATGAAGGCTGCTTATTGGTCTCAGCCATCCACATTCACGAATTTTTATCTCAGAAATATTGAGTCCATTTCTGGAGACCTGTATTGTTTAGGTCCGTTATCTGTTGCTCAGAATGTCGTCCACTAAACAGTTGCAACTATAGTTATGCAGGCTTTCTGTTCCGGCAGTGACTCCGTCCTGCTGCCCTCTTCGCTCTGGGCTATTTGACCCAGGGCAAGTGGAAGGGGGGGGGGGGGGGGGGGGTGTTCCCTTAGGTCACCTGCTTTATAGTGAAAAGCAAGGGAATTCCTCCTCCGGAGTCAGTAATTCTGAGTCGTTTCCGGGATGGTTTTAAAGTGTAATATTAATGTTAAAAATTCATTCATGTCATATTTTTAAAGTGTAGCTCGGTGTGAAGCATTTGTATATGTCAAGTGTCAAACGGGCGTTAATATACAATCCTCGGACACTTTTAATGAATATAAAGAGTCTCAATTCTCTGGACTAACTTTATTTATTGGCTTACTTTAAAAATAATTAGTATAATAGGTTATACTGGATGTTAATAGAGAACATGAATGTTATTGTGCTCAATTATGAAGGGTATTGTATCTTTCTAATTTATCATAAAATAAGAAAGATACATGTAAAGCCTAATACTCCTTTTCTCCTTGAGGGGTTCACTCTATATTATATAGTTGAGCTTATTGGATTTTCCTCTATGTCCTAGGCCCTCCAGCATTTTTACTATTCAGCTAAGTCTGGGTCATTGGTACAGTATAAAAATGTTAAAAAATTTATAGTAATTTATATATTTTTTATACTTACCAATGACCCAGACGGGGATGGCCCTCCCAGGAGTTGGGAACTCTTACCTCTCCGCTGAGTACATAGCGCTGACCAGGCACTGCCAGTAAGAATGATGATTGGCGCCAATTTCGGATCGTCCTTGACACTGCGCATGCGCAGTGGGGGCAAAGTTCGGAGGTCCTTTAGGACATGATTTCTTTTGGTTTTAGATGCAAATTTTGGGGATTGGGGGGCAAAATTTGTGTTTGGCCCTAGATTTTTTAGAGTTAGCACCAGCTAAGTCTGGGTCATTGGTAAGTATAAAAAATATATAAATTACTATAAATTTTTTAACTTTTTAGCTTTTGAATACGATAACCATGGAAAATGGATATTATTGGTAAAAGAGGAAATTTTTCAAATTTGCCAAGACGTTGACAGAGTTAACTGGTATGGGTTCAATTCAATATCGAGTATGAGACCCATTATTGTTAATTACAGCTTGACAATGCCTTCTCATGATCCCAATCAGGTTTCAGATGGTCCTTTGTGGGATGTTGTTCCATTCTTGGACCAGCATGGCACCAAGCTTCTGGACACGTTTTGGTTGGACTGGACGGGCTAAAATTGCAAGCTGGAACTCATTCCAGACATGTTTGATTAGATTGAGGTCAAGGGATCTTGCTGGCCAGTCCATATGCTCAATTCCCTTCCTCTGTCGGTACTCCCGGATAGCATGGGCAACATGAGAACTGGCATTATCGTTCATCAGAATGAATCTATGACCCACTGCACTTGCATACACTCTGACGTGGGCATCCAGGATCTCATCAATACACTGCTGTGCAGTCAATGTACCATGGTCAGGGACAAAGAGGTCTGTACGTCCATCCCAGTTGAGGCCTCCCCAGACCATTATTGACCCTCCACCATAGCAGTCATGCAATGTTAGCTGCATGGAATTGCCTCCTGGTCTTCTCCATACCTTAGAACGCCTATCTGTGTTGTCTAGGCAGTACCTTGACTCGTCTGTAAAAAGGACAGGTCGCCAATCTTCTCTGGTCCATCCAACATGATTCATTGCCCATTCATATCGTGCTTGGCGGTGGTTCTGGGGCAGCTGAATGCTGCGAATACTTGGTCTTCTCGATCGGAGACCACCTTTGTGCAACCTTGCCCGGATAGCTTGCGTCGAAACATTTACCCTGGATGCATTCTGGAGGTCACAGCAAAGCTGTGTTGCTGTGGCAAAGTGATTCCTATGGGCCTGAATGATCAAAAACTGGTATTTAACTGCAGATGTGGCCACGCCTCTGCCACCACCATGTCGTCTGACTGGTGTGCCATACTGCTGAAATCTTGCCCAGGCTCTGATGAGCACCGTATGGTGCACACCAAGGACTTCACCTACCTGACGATGGGTTGCCCCTTGTTCCACCATCCCTAAACCTCGCCACATTTCTGCTTCAGACAAATGTCTTCTTTAGTGTTGAAACGATTAGTCGACTAGTCAACGTCGACTAGGGTTCTGCCGATAATCGATTAGCAATTTCCTAGTCGACTAGTCGCCGTTTTCCACAGATACATATATTTTGTAGATTAAACTCAGTGGTCGGCCACTGACAACAAACGCCGATGGAGTCAAGAGCAGTTGCAGACAGATGGCTACGGATGAGAATTAAACTTGAAAAAAATGCACTTTGCTGACGCCATGAATTGAAACAATTACCTAAAAATCGGTAACATGCTTTAAGAAGCATGGAATCCGTCGGTAACGAAATTTAGGCACCATTCGTGAGCAGTTATGCTTGGTAGTGATGCATTTTGTCACTTTGACTTATGTCACTGCAAGTCAATCAGTTATCATTGTTGCACATCGAGGGAGCTAATTTAGAGCGACATCTGGGAGAACACGGTCAAGGACGCTCCATGACATTGTTAAAACGGTTTCAAAACAACACACGTGAATACCCTTCGCACTGAAACAATTCACGCGATCGACTAGTCGACTACGAAATACCCTAGTCGTTTCAACACTAGTCTTACATTTGCATTCGCCATATTCAATAATTAAATCACATGGGTTTGTGTTGAAATGAAGACTGAATACTCTAGACATCTCATGTAGACAGTATACAAAAACATCATGAAAATCAAGGGGTACATGCTTTCCATGACTGTCACAAAAAGTCTGCCTGTCAAGAGAGCTAATGTAAACACTTGGGACCATCTCAATACATTCTTCAATCATATCCACCAAAAATATCGCAAATGTGTCACAAGAAAATTTCACAATGATGTGTCAAATATGTGGTGCTTAGCAAACTTTGAGTGGTATATTACCAAATTTTCTGTCTGTGGTGTGGTGATTTTTATGAGGTTATTTCCCCTTCAACATAGATTTGATATAGATTTGTACATGAGATTTTTGTGTGTGGAACACCTCCTTCATTAATGAACCAATTTTCATCAAACTTCTCAAACATTATGACTAACAAGCAAAATTTTTGATTTGATCTGCAACAATTTTAACCAAGTTATCTCCCATGAACTTGGATTTTTAATTATTGGTTTTTCAAGTCCTCTTTCCCTACTTTCTTGAGAAACTCAGAATTAGAATCAGTAACAGGGGACCTATAAGATTTCTGGGTCCTTTGTCTCCTGGTCAGAGTGTCATTTAATAAATCTCAAGCTTTTGCATGTGGCACTTGCCATTTATTGTGGTCTACTCCTTTGTTTTGTGACATATCCTCCACCAAATAGGGAGAGAGGATTAGGAACCTGTGTGCAGTACCTTAGCTTATTACCTTTATAGTGAAAAGCATGCAAACCTCTCTCATCAGCAAATTTGCGGACCACAATCAATGCTACTCTTTTTATTAGCTCACCTGACTGCATGTCAGTGTGAGGTATTGCCATCACTTGGCGGCCATTGTCTATCGCCTGTCGTCCGTCTTCCGTTAACTTTTGCAAACCTGGCTTCTTCTCCACAGCCATTCAGCCAAATTCAAACATACATTGCACAAACCATCCCTGGGGTATGCCCTTTCTATTTTGTTCAAATGGAGTGGCTGCCTTTTTCGGGCTCTGGGCAATGATGCCAAAGCCTAAAAATCTTTAAAAATCTTCTTCTCATGCACCACCAGAGATTGCCTTGATATATGGTATGTAATACTCTTTGGTGTTGAAGATTAAAGTTTGTTCAAGAGAAGTTGGTAGATCAATATTTGGGCTCTCTGTGGTCACATATCCATTTTGGGCTCCGCCCAAAACTTTTATTTCAGGAACCGATGGGCCGATTTGAACCAAATTTGGCATGTAGCATAAGTGGGTCCAAAGTACTTGATTGATGCCTGAAATTTTTTTTCCGTTTCTCCGTGGGTACCCCAGGGGCTAAAAATCGAAAAAATTCAAATGCCCATTTTTTCAAACTACACAGAACAGAGAACTGTTATTTGGTATGAAGCATCCTTTTGACCGGTAGAATGGATTAAAAAAAATGGCCATCGGTTGTGTTAGGGTGTTCTGTAGGGGCGTTTGAAAAAATGCGGAGTCAGCATATTTGCAAAAATTGAAAAAAAACATTTTCTTCACAACCGCTGATCAGAATCTTTTGATATTTGGTATACAGCATCCATAGGACAGTCAAATACACGTGTGTTCAAATCAACCCCCTCGGTTGATATTTGGGCTCAACAGAGGAGCCCAAATAATTAACTTGGGGCGCTATGGGGAATAAGATTTAAAAACCTTCTTCTTCAGATCATACAGTCAGATTCTTTTGATACTTGGTATACAGCATCTCTACAGGGGTCAGATTGGAGTTTGTTCAAATTGAGTCCCTGGGTTAATATTTGATCTTATATTGGTGCAATATGGGGAATAATCTTTAAAAATCTATTTCTTCAGATCCACCAATCAGATTCTTTTGATATTTGGTATGCAGCATCTCTAGGGGGGTTAGATTCAAGTTTGTTCAAATGGGATCCCTGGATGAATATTTGGTCTCTTTATTGGTGCTCAAATTTTAACTTGGTGCAATATCATAAAATTTCTTAAAAGATCTTCTTTTTCAGACCCACTAGTGAGAATCCTTTCATATTTGGTATGTGACATTTCTAGAGGTGTAAGGTTTGAATTTGTTCAAATCGACTCCCTATGGGAGCCTGATTATTAACTTGTTGGAATAGGGGGGATATTCTTTAAAAATTTTCTTCTTCAGATCCAAAAGTCAGATTCTTTTGATATTTGGTATGCAGCATCTTTACAGGGCTCGCAAATGGGGTCGCCCGACGTCCCGGGACAACCAGAAATTTTCTCGGGCAACCAAAAATGCTATTCCCTCTGCCCGACGGGCAACCAGATTTTTTCTGTCCGATTTTAAAAGATAATTCTTTGAGAAAAATAAAATATAAAAACGAGCAGGAATTAATGATTAAACAACTGTTAAAATGGTTGAATACGCGTTCCGCTGGTTAGGGAAAGTACTTTTTAGACAGTGGCTGCGGCTCATAAACTTCAGCAGTCAACAGGTACATAATTCCTTTTCTGATCTATGATTTTATTGATGGCACATGCTGGGATTGGTTGTCAATAACGCACCGCTTTAAGTATTCAAATGGTCACCACGTCGGTACTGTTTAGCCCTGTCCCACTGATACTGTTAGCAACAGACTGACAGCCCCCTCCCTCTCCCCTGCCCCCCACCCCCTCCCACACACACACATGCACACTCACACCTCCCACAGCAACGGACATTCAGAGCAAATTTTGATATTGTTCAGTAATGCTCACGAGTGGAGTCTGGTTGTATTTGAATCAATGTTCCCAGATATCGGGTGTGCACTGGTACGATAAGCAACCGAGAATGGCGTGACGTCATATCCCTGTAGAGACAATACTGTGCACTCATAATGTCCTGAACAACGATTCAACACAACCATTACCTTCCCAGAAATCGTTTTTCGAAAGTGAAAGTGGATTCAGCATTGCAACGGTCTCTGTTGCTGATCTTTCTTCCTCTTGGTCAGGTACTTATTTATTTTTTTGTTACTGTGTACAACAAACGATATAATATGTTTGAGATTAGTTCTCAGTTGAGATAGTAAGTTAACATAGCGCAGTGAACCAGGACACTTTCCAGGCCGTAAAATAATGGGGGGGAGGGGGTATGGGGTACTACAGTGCCGTATCCAACGTGTCAGTTGTCATGACGCATGGCTTTTTTTTTTGTACAACTGAATCTTGATCTGTCCCCGTCTTTCAACATCTGTTGTTATACATCGTTTGTTGTCATATCTGATCGACTGTCACTCACATTGAAATGTGTATAAATTGAGCAATCAAATATCAGTCCTAATGCCGGGCCACCATTTTCTGGGGCGGGCAACCAGATCTCAAAAGAAGCCTGCCCGACATGCAATCACGTTTTTTCACTATTTGCGAGCCCTGCTTTAGGGAGGTTAGTTTCAAGTTTGTTCAAATGGGATCCCTGGATGAATATTTGGGCTCTTTATTGGAGCCCAAATTTTAACTTAGTGCAATATGAGAAAATTTCTTAAAAATCTTCTTTTTCATACCTACTATTGAGAATCCTTTCATATTTGGTATGTGACATGTCAAGAGGTGTAAGATTCGAATTTGTTCAAACAAAGTCACTGGGTTAATATTTGGGATTCCTGTGGGAGCCTGAATATTAACTTTGTGCAATATGGGTAATAATCTTTAAAAATCATCTTCTTCAGATCCACCAGTCAGATTCTTTTGATATTTGGTATGCAGCATCTCTAGGGGGGTTAGATTCAAGTTTGTTCAAATGGGATCCCTGGATGAATATTTGGGCTCTGTATTGGAACCCAAATTTTAACTTAGTGCAATATGAGAAAATTTCTTGAAAAATCTTCTTTTTTCAGACACACAAGTGAGAATCCTTTCATAGTTAGTATGTGACATCTCTAGAGGTGTAAGGTTCAAATTTGTTCAAATCGGGTTCCTGGGTTAATATTTGGGTTCCCCAAGGGAGCCCAAATTAAGTTTAGTGCAATATGGGGAATTATCGTTTAAAATCATCTCCTTCAAATCCAGCAGTCAGATTCTTTTGATTTTTGGTGTACAACACCTCTGGGAGGGTTAGATTGAAGGTTGTTCAAATCAGGTCCCTGGCTTAATATTTGGGCTTTTTATTGAAGCCCAAAGTTGAACTTAGAGAAGTATGAGAAAATTTCTTGAAAATTCTTCTTCAGATCCACCAGTGAGCATCGATTCACTTGTTTGTTTTTTGTTTTGTTTTTTTGTTTTTTTTGGGGAGGCGGGGGAGGGGGTGCTAGAGAAGAACATAGTAGTTTAAAACAAAATAAAAATTTCTTTCGGTTGTTGTTTTTTAATACTTCACAGAACAGAGCTTGCTAGGAAGCTTTCCTAGGATCAGCAGAAATGAATGACCAAAAATGTTGCCTTTGATTGTGTCATAGCAAATCAAAAAAATTGCTCTTGCTGCTGATCACTTATGATACACTCATCTGTTTTGACAATCTGAGCCAGGTGAGCATTTTAGGCTCACCCTAAAATTTCCAATGCCCCCCTCCCCAAATGGTCGCTAATGTTGGGGCTACACATGCTACAGATTCACTCTTGGAGCACTAAATTTTTCATTTTTTTTTTTTTTTTTGGGGGGGGGGGGGGTGGGAGGTGTGGTGGGGGAAGAGGGCTAGTCCTAAGTAGGACCCCCCAGTCGTACCTTCTCTGGTCATTGCCCGCTCCACCCTCTACCATTCAGGGAATTTCCCTGAAGGAGGGTGCGATGACTGGAAGGTCCAAGTTTGGACTGCGGGAGGTCCCAAAACCCCACATAATAGCCTTTCAGATATTATCTCCCCCCTCCCTCCCCCCCCCCCCTTTAACTTTATAGGATTGTGCAATCTGAGGAAGAGGATTATTGAAACTTTCAAGAATGCACCTCACTGTTGCATCTTACTATAATTTGAGTTATTCTGTTTGTGGTGATGTGCCTTGTCTCTTCATCCTATGTGCCTAATCTACTTCAAACCTCAGCAGGTGTATTTATTTCTATCCGATATAGCCAAGTCAACATTTTCAGCAGAGATATATTGTAGTTTTCTAAAAAAAATGGCTGTTGTGTCGCATCCTGTGCTATAGCGCAGGTTCACCCACCAGTAATAAATAAAAATACACCACCTCATCATTTCTTGTATGGTTATTGCACGAGTCGGGGGATTCACTATTCCTCAGAAGGCTATTTTTTATGCCCCCCTCATGAAATGCAAAATATTACCCTTGCTTGTCTGTACGTACATACCTATGTATGTACACATATGTATGTAACATGAGCATGCTTTCAGATATTTTTGTGAAGCTTTCACATATGTCTAGAATAACAAAAGACAGATCAAGTGTGCATTTGGCCATATTTGCATTCTCTGTTGTTGGGTTATTCCCCTTCAGTAAGTGTAAAATAATACGTTTTATGATTTCCTGGATGATAACTTGAGTATACATTCAGATATCTTTTGAAAGTGTCACATCTTGTGTAGAATGACAAAATACAGGGCAAGTTTACAATTTTTATCCAATTGACCCTGTGGGAATGAAGGGTGTTGGTGGGGGTCCACTGGGAATTTTTTTTGTCTGGTCATAAAATTAGTTTTGAGGGATTTTGAGTGACTTACACAAAAAAGCCCCCAAATCGCCCATTGACATGGGTTGTGGAGGGTAGATGTGAGGGTCCATTGGGTGAACTTTTTTAATAGTTTTGGATGGGATTTTTCGTGATTTTATGAAAAAAAAAAACCTGACGACCTTTTAGTTGAATTTTGTGAATTTGTCCATTTGGGTGATTTTTTAAATTTTAGTTTGCCTTCATGAAGTTTTCTTCTAAATCAGGGGCTGTAGTGGACACAAATGGTGGGCTGTCATACTGGTGGGTGAATTTGGCAGATGGGCATACAGGACACTGGGGTGTGGGGAAATGGCCTTCCTTGGCATTATACTGGTTATATGATCTTGTTTTGGTTATTGTAAAGTCTGTTCTTTTTTATTATTGACTTTAATTTTGTCATACACTGAAACTGCTATTGCAGAAGTTTCCATGGTCTTCATCTGCTATAATTTACAAACTGAAATGAATATTTGAGGAGAAGAACAGAAAATTGTATTGAGAAAATTAACTTTTATTACAGGTCTCCTTTAGCTGATTTGACACCCAAACAGGCAAACTTAGCTTTCCAAGTTAACAGAAGCAAATCAAAAATACAGTCTGTTAGTCCTGGGTAAGTTTTTTGCTGTTTTCCTTTATTATATTCTTTCTGATTTCATTTTCATGATGCGCCAGCAAACATTTAATCATACTCTACGTTGTTGACACTGTTCATGTTTTGACCTAATGGTGAGAGGAATTTTGAAGAAATTATGTAAGACTATGGTTCTGTTATTGAGTGAAAGAATAAGGGAGTGCAGTTTTGGGTGTAGTCACCCTACAATTTGTATTGTTTTGTCAAATTTTCATTCAGGAATACCTGCTTTGAGAGTGGGCTTCACAGTGAGAGTCCAGCAGTCATTCACATGGTCTCTCAGGTTTTAATCCAAGCCCTATGAGGGCCACAATATCTGCCCCAGGGGTGCAGTGGCTCAATGGTTATGGCATTGAACTTCAGACTGAAAGGTTCATCGTTCCACCCTTCTCCCCCCCCCCCCCCCCCCCCAGCAGTGTTTGCATTCTATCCCTGGGCAAGGCATGTAATCCTGATTGCCCACATGGTAGAACTGGTCAGTTTAATCTAACCAAAATCAAAACTTTGTTTTGAAATGGAAACCGAAACCAAAAAGAGATTAAAAACCGTTCATTTTTGGTTTTGCTTAACTTATGAATATTCACATTTGTAGAATCAACAAAATGTCAGCTAAAGCATGTAATAGCATATATCGATATTTTGTAAAAAGCAACAATAGAAATGCCAATTATGCAATAAGTCTGTCATCACCCATTGCAGAACTATTTGCAGTCTACGTCGCCACATACAGAATCATCATGCCAAAGATTACAAAATTCTTATTGGAAAAGAACAGACTGTGACACCTGCAAAGTGATCTATAGTGAGGGTCAGGGACCAGCCCAGGAGGAAATTTTAGGGAGACTCCATGTCTCTCTCCAGAAAAAATAGGGAGACTGCAGAGTCATGTAGGGAAACTTCATAGGCAAGTGGGGAAAATTAAGAATATTCATGTACCACCCCCGCAGCCCCTTCATATTTTCAATTTGTGGTCTTCCATTAATGTCCCAATAATCCAGGTCCAGTTGTCTATGAGGCATCTATGCCAGGTTAAAAAATCACAGTAATTATTGACTGAAAATCCCCCACTGCTACCCTCTCCTTCATGACCCCCTCCCCTCTTCTTCATGCCAATCCCCCAGCACCCTCCTGTGGTTGCCTTTCACCAAAGTCTACTAAGCTAATAATTTCCTAAGTCTGAAAGTGTGAACAGGACCAGATGTAAGAAGGTTGCTTGGGAGGTACTTTGTTAGTAAAGAAACAAAATACATTCTGGGGTCGAGTATTTTGTAAAAGAAATGTCATTCTGCATCATTTTTATGGCATTCTGGTGTCATTCCACGTCATTTCGTGCCATTCCGTTATTTAGGAGGACCCTTTTTCAAGATCGTCCACGTGCACTCTTGTGTCCTGTACAAAGCTTTTCTTGTCATCACTAAAGCTTTTTTCATGTGTTTCAATTCCATTCGTGTTTTTGTGGGAATAGACGGCCCAACAGTTAACAGTCGTCAGCAAAACGAAATAAAAATACTGTGTTATAAAATACATCCGTTGTGTATACATTTTCGGCATCCGAAGCAACGTAACCTACTTTCAAACTGAGTTATTTTGTTGAGTCGCGTAAGTCACCTATTTTCGTTTCGACATTTGAAGCTCCGACTGAAACGCAACAAAATGGAAATAAAAACATCCGCCAAAAGAGACAATGGACAATTGATTGTTGTGTGATTTCATTAAATGGACGTTTATTTGACGGATTAAAATGCCCATTTATCACACTCGAGCACATTCGATTTTTGAAAAGTTAGATTCAAGCTTCTTCAAATCTGGTCAATGGGTTAATATTTGCACTCCCCATGGTAGCCCGAATTTTAACTTAATGCAATATGAAGTATATGAGGAAATTTTTTTAAGAATCTTCTTCAGATCCACCAGTCAGAATGCTTTCATATTTGGTATACAACATCTCTTGTGGGGTCAGTTCAAATCGAGTGCCTGGGTTATTATTATTTGCTCTCTAAGGGAGCCCAAATTTTAACGTACTGCAATATGAGGAATAATCTTTAAAAATCTTCTTCAGATCCACCAGTCAGAATCTTATGATGTTTAGTATATGGCATCCTTATGGAGGTCAGATCTAAGTTTGTTCAAATCAATTCCCTGGGTTAATATTTGAGCTCCCAATCTTAGGAATAATCTTTAAAAATCTTCTTCTTGAGACACAATCAGAATCTTTCGATATTTGGTACAGCATCCTTTAAGGGTTCAGATTCTATTTGTTCAAATAAAGTCCTGGTGTTGATATTTGTGTTCCCTCTGGTGAGGGGGGAATTTTACTTAGGGCAATATGGGCAATAAACTTTAAAAATCTTCTTCAGAACCATCAGTCAGAATCTTTTAATGTTTGGTATACATCATTGTTATGAGGGTCAAATTCAAAATTGTTCAAATAAATTCCCTCTGTTAATATTTAGGCTTCTTATGGAAGCCTGACTTTTAACTTGGTGCAATATGGGGAATAATCTTTAAAAATCTTCTTCAGATCCACCAGTCCGAATGCTTTCATATTTGGTATACAACATCTCATGGGTGGACAGATTCAAGTGTATTCAAATCGGGTTCCTGGGTTAATATTTGGACTCGTTGTTGGAGCCCAAATTTTAACTTAGTGCAATATGAGGAAATTTATTTAAAAATCTTCTTCAGATCCACCAGCCAGAATGCTTTCATATGTGGTATACAACTCTTGTGGGGTCAGTTCAAATCGAGTGCCTGGGTTATTGTTTGGGCTCTCAAAGGGAGCCCAAATTTTTACTTAGTGCAATATGAGGAATAATCTTTAAAAATCTTCTTCTTCAGATCCACTTGAGCTCCCTTTCTGAGGAATAATCTTTAAAAATCTGCTTCTTGAGATACAATCAGAATCTTTCGATATTTGGTACAGCATCCTTTGAGGGTTCAGATTCAATTTGTTCAAATAAAGTTCCAGTGTTGATATTTGTGTTCCCTATGGGGGGGGGGGGGGAAATTTTAACATAGTGCAAAATTGGTAATATTCTCAAAATCTTCTTCTTCAGAACAACCAGTCAGATATTTGGTATACAACATCCTTCAAGTTTGTTCCAGCCAAGTCCCTAGGTTAATATTTGGACCCCTAGTTTTCATTACTGAAAATCTAGGCGTTATTTCTGTGGTAGCATCCCAATACTAACAAATATTTTTGGAATTACTAGTCTCCGGCTTAGAGAATTACTATCCCCAGTGTTCTTCCAATCATGCTAAACAAGCTATTAATTGAAAATGAATGTGTTTTCTTTTTTGGAATTCACTTTAAAAACATTTCTGCAATCCAGTACTTACATTTTGTCCTTGAATGGCAAGTGATTGGGTTTGCAACAAAAGAAAAAAACACTTAAGGCTCAATCTTGACTTGGAAATTCAGATAGATTTAAGTGGGGTGAGGTTTTTTCAGTACCCATACCATCGTCAACCATCCATTGTACATCTGTCCATCTGGCTATCCACATCCACATGTGGTATATTGGAGCGTCTATGAAATGTAACAACCATGTAACAACCAATGTTTATGAAGTGATAACCATGTGATGAAAATGAAATTGAATTGCATGTGAAAAAACATTTCATTCAGGAAAGTTACTGATCAAATGTATTTGAAAGATACAAAGATTTTTGTGACAGGCATAGTGTTCAAATGATGTGTCAATAAGTCGAAGTCAACATGATTAGTAGTATTAGCCACCTAAAAAATTCCTTGTCAACTATATAGCTTGTCGTCAACATATATATCGCATTACTAATTCAAGTTACAGTATCCGGCTGCTGCATTTCATCTTTTTTTCCCCCATTCCCATTACAAGTTACAACATACCCCACAGGTACGTTTTCATCTTCATTGAGTTTTGTCACCATCCTCAATTTATTTGGAAACAAGTTCGTTGCAGGGTTTTCGCTGGGGTAAAATTTGTGGGTCTGGTAGTTTAAAGAAAGTGAAACTCAGACGCTGAAGGTGTCTGCCACACGTACCGAAGGCATGTGCATAGAGAGGCGGGTCTGGGGAAAATTTTGATTTTTAGGTGCTCTCTGGGGGCATTCTGGTCACTAAAATGCTGAATAATTGAAGTAGAAAATATGTATTTTTCCTCCTACAATTCTCTAAATTCCCACGGGACACACAATACTACATCTGGTCGGAGGTTTCATCAAAATACAAACCCAAAACAACACAAAATCCATGAATACTGACAGAGACTGTGATGCTTGACCTTAGTTTTTTTCATACAACCCGATATTCGAAAAGAACCATGATGTGGATGTGTGACGTCATGCACGTGCAATTACATCATTTATCGCTCAAAATAAAAGCCAGTGATTTCGGACCAAACATGACAATTTGAGTCCGAAATTTTATAGGCGACGTTTAGGATTTGAACTTTGTTTCTCCCTCTCGCCTGGGGGTTATAAAGTATCAGGTTGTCGCCAGTAGTAGTAGGCATAGTGTACAATGTAATTATGCCTATATTACGTGGAAACAAAGCATCCTGAGTGTCGTTACGATACAGCATCGTACTCGACATTTTAACCATCAGCTTGCCTGACTGATCATAATATGATCGGTGTAGGGAATGGGTCCGGTCGACGGACCCGCAGCCGGTCTAGTAGAAACCCTGTCGTTACCAAATTAATCTTAATTACTATCAAAACAACACTTGTACAATAATAAAAGAGCAAAAAACACATTAACCACTAACCAGTTGATTGCTTTGACAGTTGCAGTTTGAAAAATGAATCTTGGTTAGTTTTATGTAATCAATCTAAGAATAGTGTTAGGCCATTTTGTGGGTGGATTTCTGGGATTGATCATCATTTGTGAAGCATTAGATTTCTTTCTAAATTGTTCCAGTTCCATTCGGCACTTTCTGGCAATAGGTGCCCTACTACAAATCAACACAAATGTTATGAAATGCTCTTCAAAACGATATCTGTTGTGTATTGTACTTTCAGTTGTAGATTTTCACTCCCCTTACAGAAGTAGATGAATTACTCTTTTCAAAATGTGATCTATTTTGACCTTTCCCTGTGGGTTATAAATTGATTTGACAATAGAAGAAAAGCCACTAAATAATTAAACAAAGTAAATAAATATATATTATTTAAATGCCTTTCATATATTTTATTCCAAAAGAAACACCATTTAAATGGAGGCAGAAGTCACCCATCTATACTTCTACTCCCACCTCCCCCCCCCCCTCCCCCCACATGGTCCTTTGGATTTCCACATGCTCTCTTTTTATAACCAATGCAAACTAAAACAAAAATAAAAATTAAATGGTTTATGTCTGATATTTTACCCAAGTACAGTAGAACCTGTCTTGAGAGACTGCCCTTTGGGCCACACAAAAGTGGTCTCTCAAGACAGGTGGTCTCTCATAACAGGTTTCAGGTTTTCTCAAGTCAATGAATAACCAACTACAAAATTCAGAAACGGAGAAGAAAAGATTTTTGTAATTACTTTGTAGTTCTTTTTTATGACGTTTTTGTAACAAATTGAAATGGACTGTTATAAAAATTATAAAAATAAATTAGTGTTGAAAATCTTCATTGAAGATTTTCAACACTAATTTATTTTTATAATTTTTATAACAGTCCATTTCAATTTGTTATAAAAAGATTTTCAACACAAATTTATTTTTATTCCTATCTGTCACATGTCAGGTATGTATGAAATTGTTTATTCAGCAATAATCCTAGTCTTTTCACAGGGGTCTTATAAGAACATCTCAATCTTTAATGAGTTAGCAATTGAAACCCAATTAAGAGCTTTTAATACTTTTAATTATGTTAGTATAACCACAATGGATTTTCCAATTCCAGAACAGGTAAAAAGCTTTTGTCACGGTTTCAGTCTTCAAAGGGGCGGTCTCTCAAAACAGGTCCATTATGGCATAAAAATACAAGTTGGTACCAGGTCGAGGGTCAAAAAGGGCTTGAGGGTCGAAAGGGGCTTGTCCCCCATACCGTCCCTGCGTGCCTTCGGCGCATGAAACCATTCCATTCAGTCACAATGGTCTCTCAAGACAGGTGATCTCTCAAGACAGGTGGTCTCCCATAGCAGGTCCATTATAGAGTAAAACCAATCGGTGCCTGGTAGATGTGGTCTCTCAAGACAGGTGGTCTCTCAAGACAGGTTTTACTGTAAATAAAATTGATAAATTTGTCTCTTGAGTGTAACAAGACTTTGTAATGCTTTAGCATTGCAAAGCCTTTTTGCACTCAATGGACAAAATACACAACCACCCATGCTATTCTGTGGATTATAATGCCTAAAACATAAAACCAATGAAGAACATAAACTTTTGATTGCTAAGAATAATTACAAAAATAAAATAAAAAAATCCACACCCACATGCAATTTTACAAAAAATGCCCTGAGAAACAGAAGATCTACTTTGTGGGGCCCAAACTGAAAAAAATACTGTGATGTTAGATTTTCCAGGAATTTTAACTGAAAACTGATTTCATTCTAGGAGGGATTCAGGTATTGTCCTGGCCATACCATAGTTGTTAAAATATCTGATCACACCAGAAATGCTAGTACTGTGCCTTGATATGACAAGATTCATTCTGATTGTATTGTCTGTACAGGGAAACTATTAGTCTACTCACAAGTTGATTAATGGCTGGCCATTAGCCAAATCAAAAATCTCCTAGTCATCTCAACACCAACAGGCACAGCCTTGTTGGTGCCAGTCGGTTGATAGGCAACAAAATTCTAGTTATTTGTAGACTTATCTGTGAATCGAGCAAGGTTGTGTGCAATTCGTGGACCTGGAGATAGGCAATATACCCAAAAAACAATCCGATACCGATATGGAGATATTGAAAAACTGAACTGAGCGAATCATTGAATACCAAATCCATCTGTATTTTCAAATATTTGTACATTCTCTATAAGGCCTTATTGAGGCCTGATAGCTGTTGAAGTGTTCCTTTTCATGAAGGAAGTGACTTATTTTCTTTTCAGTTTTGTTATCTCTAAAGGCACTAGGTAATTGTCTTGATTTCCCACTTGACTTCAACCTTTTCATGTTGAGTTGCTTACCAGTAATTTCTAGTCAAGTATTGGCTGCCTATAATGGCAGCCAAGACATCACTAGAAATCCCTGTCTAGGTGATTTGGCTATTGTATGCAGAACCTCCAAATGATGGCATGTTAAGCATACATGCTCTGAGATTGCAAAAGCCTGAAGTAGACCTTTAAATGTTAAGCTTAACGGAAGGCGTGTTTGGAACAAGTCACAAAATTACTGTAGATATGATTTGTGTTTGCAAAATAATGCCAATGTTAAGCTCATTGTCAGTGGACTTTGTTGTGCTCTGGTAGAATGATACAGGAACAACTTATTCTGTAATTTCCTGGTGTGAATTCCACTTTGGTACTATCAGCAAATCTAAGTCAACTTAAACTAACTTGACTATATTTTGATCAGACATGTTAACTCTCCCGGAATGCCCGGGATTCTCCCGGAATTAGCTATCCCCTCCCGCCCTCCCGCCCGGGAGTCAATTTGGATCAAAAATCTCCCGGAAAGTCGACATACCAGACAAAAACTGAATCCACCAGCTTTTGTTTACAAATACAAAAGCATGTGCTCTACTCTCAATGGCAAGGTCATTAAGTTTGTGTGAAACGTCACCACTTACGTAAGAACTGATGACCAATTCTCATTTCTGTCAATGGCCGTGTTGTGATTATTGCAACACGTTTGACGGATTAAATGAATTTGAGATGCAGGATAATTGCTGAAATTGATTATATATTAAAGGCACACCTTTGCTTGTATACAGGTAGCAGTCAAATTGAAAAATAAATTCCATACGTATAAAATCTTGTCCAATCGAAAAATGTGCAAAAATACGCACAAATTTATTGTGCATTTTGGATTTCACTTTCAGATAATTATAGCCAATTTCGGAGACAAACGGCTCAAACATATGAGTTGCTGTAATTTTCAATATATTGGGAAAAATTTCCGATTCGCAATTTTATAAGGCAGGCTGTGAAAAAAATTATGTTTTTGGTGAAAAAAATCTCTAAAAAGTTGGTAATTTACGGCACTTGCACGTTTTTTCATTCGTAGTGATAAATGGACAACAAAATATCCCCTAGATGTTTCGTCCTGGGCTGGCTGTGGCATAATTTCACGTTTCACTGAAAAATGATCACCCCATTCCAAATCCCCTTCGTAAATGACCAACTTCTTCCAGTGAGTAACCGGTGTGGTTAGGTGGGGCGCTGGGCTTTGGAAGATCGAATTACCACAACAACCGGGCTCTGGGGTGTGCCTAAACACCACAGATCATCGCAGGTCGCCGCAAGTACCCATAATTACCCAAATGGATCCAAAACTTTCAACACAGCACCATAACTGATATAGTGCTGAAAAGGTCGAAAATATCTCCAAACATTTTGTACATAAAACCATTGAAATATGGATGTCATTGGAACAAGCTCAGATATTGGCACATGACCACATCCATATTTCTGATTTCTGTTTTTCTCTATATTTCTATGGTTTGGCTTTTGAAAGGACAAATTGTTCAAATAAAACACATTAGGGTGGAATGTTTAATGTATGTGTGTGTGAGGTGGGGGGGAGGGGGGTAACATGGAAATTATTGATGTGCTGCCCACGTGCAAAAATCTCACTGACAAGCATCCGAGTCTCACTGGGAGCTCATCAAAATCTCACTGACAGTCACCTCCAGAGGTTAACAGTCTGGGTCACTCACCACCAGTTAGTAGAACGTTGACGTATGTTCCTTTGATGTATTGTTGTTGGGCTGTTTCCTGTTATGTGTGTGTGTGTGGGGGGGAGGGGGTATTTGGTATTAATTTATATTTAAAATTGATCGATCCACACATGGTTTCTACGCGCAAAAAAAAATCTCCCTGAAAATCATGTCATCTCCCTGAAAATTTTCTTCAATCTCCCTGAAAAAAATTTTGGGAGGTTAACATGTCTGATTTTGATTGTCTGGTGTAAGTTTTCATCTAGTAAATTGATGTCAGAAGGTTGAGTGATAATCAGTATCAAAACAAAGTGACACAAATTCAAGCTCAACAAAATAAACAAGAAGTTGGTCAGTCCTTAATCTTTGTTGTTTATTTTCTTAAAAAAGTACATGGCAATCACTCAGTTTCCTGGAAACATTTTAACAATTCCTGGAATTATAGACTTTTTTGAAGAGATGGTTTTAGTTTCCCTTGGTTGTCATGTAAAACAATTCTCAGAGACATTGTTTACAATAATAATAATAACACTTTGGCCAGCCGCTGATTTGTCGCGGTTCTTGGACGAGACGGCCTTGGTTACCCCTGAACTCCAAACTGCCTCCCTGTTCCCACGCTTCTCCTCTCCTCCCAACATTCGGAGACGAACTGCTTGATGACATCCCTTGCCCCATTCTTCCCAATCTCTCCGATTAGCACATTAACCCTCTCCTTTGAGTCTCCCCCTAACCACATGTCCTTCATTCTCCCATCCCACTTCCCCATTATACTCCCAGTGAATCTCATTCTTTTAGACTGATACTTTGGGCATTCTAGAAGGAAGTGTTCCAGGGTCTCCACCATGCCCAAGTTACACATCTGGCACTCCCTTTCACCGTCTTTCCCAATTTTTTCCCTCAGCTCCAGGGATCGCGACCTCAGCTTGAACAGCAGTGACCCCCCAAAGGTGCCATCAAGGTACTCTTCAAAACCTGGCCTCTCTTTATCACGCAGGCCACCCAAAGACCTCTTTGATTTGACCCCCTCTCGCCAATTACGGTTACAATCCTCCATGACTCTTTCTCTGACGATTTTTTTACCCTGGTTTGCCCCAACGTCCAGGTCCGATATCTCCAATGAGTAGTTCTCTACTAGCTCCCTCACTTGGACCATCCACCCCGTTTTGATATTTGAGTTGAAAATTTGCAGGAACATTACTTTACACCATCGGCTGTCGGGGAGATTCACCAAATAATTAAGATAACCGAGTTTCAACAGGTCTATCCTGTCCTTGATCCTCATCCACCCAAGCTCACCCCTGATTGCTTCTAGCGCTGTGGCATTACTCGACCCCGTTATCCATCGGCTTGCATCGTTCTGTAAGATTTCCAAGCTCTTCACGGCTGTCTGGTTTAGGGGTACCACTTCCGTACCGTATGTTATACTTGGCAGCCCCACCATTTCCCAAATGGTTTTCCCCACGAAAACCTTATTGAAACTGTTTCTCCCTATAAGTTTCATTTGGTTAAGGATTCGCTTCCCCTTCAGAATCAATTTATTTGTGTGGTTTCGGTAGATGCCTCTTCCTGTAATGTTTATATTTACCCCCAAATACTCGTAATCACCTGTCCCTCCTACACTGAGAAGTTTGCTGCTCCCTTCCGGAATGCAGAACTCACCCACTCTCCACCTTCGAGTGGGGTCCACTTTGTGGCCCACAGGTATAATTTTTCTCTTGCTTTCATTAAGTTCGAGTCTCCATTTGCTCCCATATTTCCCAACAATTCCCAGCATTTTCGTTAGCCCCTCTTCGCTTTCTGACACTAGAACCATATCGTCTGCAAAAAATAGCCCTGGGATCTTCAAGTCCCCAACTGCTACCCCCTCGTCGCTACGCAGGAGTTCATCTCCTAAACCTTTGATGTACAATGCAAACAGGATTGGCGAAAGGATACACCCCTGTTTTAGGCCTATCTCCATAGGCACACGTTTTGTTGTAATGTTTCCCAGGCTAAGTTCACTCTGTACATCTTTATATAATGCTTTCATAATTCCAACAAACTCGCCTCCTAAGCCCAGAGCCTCCAGCTTGCGCCACATACCCTCCCTCCATACTCTATCGTATGCCTTTTTGACATGCAAAAAGGCCATAAACATCTTTTTCTTTTTTGCTTTCGCGGATTCTCTCATTTGGGGTAGCGTGAAAAGATGGTTGGTTACTCTCCTTCCCTTCCTGAAGCCATTCTGGATTTCTCCCAAAAAACCCTTCTCCTCAATCACCTCCTCTAGTCTCCCATAAAGGACTTTACAGAAAACCTTTCCAATGTTGCTACTGACAGAGATCCCTCGACAGTTATCCAAAACGTCTTTTTCCCCCTTTTTGTGAGTAAATGTCACTTTGCTTTCCCTCCACTCCTTTGGGACCTCTTGTTTTTCTATGGCTAAATTGAATAGGGCAGTTAGGCTTTCCAAGAGTTCCTCTCCCCCTTTTTTGATAAACTCGTTAGGAATTTCGTCCACCCCTCCCGCTTTTCCATTCCTCAATTTTGAGATCACCCTTCGCACCTCCTCAGTTTTGATTTCGCTGCACACGAAGGCCGAGAGATTTTCCTCGACCTGGTTCGGACACTCCGGTGGGTTCCCCATGCCCCATCGCTTATCGTTTACCTTTTCCCAGTGCTTGACTAGTTCTAATGCGATTTGATCTCGCTCTTCTGTAACTCTGCCATCTACTTTAATGCTCTGTTGGTTATTCCCTTTGTTACGTTTGTTCACCCATTTCCAAAATACAAGCTCGAACTCGACCCCTCTGTCGTTCTTATCGTCCTAATAAGACTGCTATTTCGCACTCTCCGGTTGTCGTCTTTAATCTTGTTTACTTTATTTCGTGCTTGTTGGTATTCTTCCTTTGCTACCATGGCCTCATTGCTTTCCACCCCCTTAAGTTTTCTACTTCTCCTGTATGCAGCACATTTAGCTTTTCTAACCTTTATGGCCCTTTTCAGTTCTTCGTTCACTCTGTACCCAAGTTCCCATGTTGGCACCCTAATCTTTCCTACACTTTCCTTCCCTGCCTCCACTAGGCTCGCAACTATGGCATCGGCCATCTTCTGGACACTACCCCCCTTGTGTACGGCTGCAAGCTTTGGTTTCAGTTTTTCTTCGAACTTCGCCCAGTCGGCATCCTTTTTGAGTTCCCAAATCTCCTTGAAGCTTCCTTTTCTTTTCTCTAGGTTTTTGGCCCTCATCGTCACTGTAATCAAGTTGTGATCACTATCCAACTCCGTTTTGCCCTCATCATCCACTTCTACCCTTATCACCTCCCTCCATAAATTCATATCTATGAGAATGTAGTCAATTATTGATTTTCTGTCATTTCTCTCCCAGGTCCATTTCCCCTTACAGCTAGCGTCCCTGTTCAGAATCTTCAGACCGAGCTCATTTGTGAAGTTCAACAGCTTCCTTCCATTCCTGTTGACTTCTTGTCCCCACCCTCTATGCCTTCTTCCTTGTCACCTATGTGTCCATTAAAGTCGCCCATCAGAATTATACCGAGCCCCTTGTTTTCTAGTTCAGTGATATTGGACCTTAGTGACACTATATGGACCAATATGACACTAGTATAATATGTATCTTTTTTAAAGTTAATTATTGGGTAAAATTTCTTCCAATACACATGGTGGTATGTACTATTTCCAGTTTTTCTCTTTGATGTGTTTTGCAACAAAACTCACATATCGCCCATCGGTGCCAAGAAAACACTGTATAAGTTACAACATGCCATCAGCTTTTGCTGTTTTAACAGGTTGACTTCACATGTGCTTCTTCTGAAATCAATGAAGTATCAGTATCGTTATCGGCCGATATCTAGAATAGTGGATATCGGTATCAGCAAAACCAATAACTCTGGTATCGGCACACCTCTAATTGGATTGTTCAATTTCAGTGAATTGTTTTTTGTGTGAGGACTTTATATGGCCTTTAAAATTAGAAGTATTGCCTCATGATGCTGAGACTTTGTTACAAAGTTTACATTTGCATTTCTCCTTATCAGTTCATTCAATTTCTGTAACCCACAGACTTTTAGCTTGTTCCGCTATTGCTAAATATCGAAACTATAAAAATGTGGAATGGAGAACAGATTTTACCTGCCCCAAAAATGTTGGTGTTTTCAAACTAATGCTATGCTGTTTTTCGATGGTGGCCCAGCTCTACTTGTGTGCAATTCCTCCTGTGAAACTCCTCCTTCATAGATGGTTAAATTTTGATGAAACTTTTTATTAGTATTCACGTTGACTTGCATATAGTGATGAACTGGTTTTCAAAACTTGCTATGAACTGATTACCAATTATTTCTCTGGCGATTATGCCAATTTCAATGCCGATTCTGAAATAGGACCCAGAAGAAAATCTGTTAGTGCCTGTTATAGTACAGAATTTCATTGATAAATCACCAATTACAAAAGATTAATACCACATAAGTTCTCAGATTATGCATGTTTAGTGTGGGGCAATATTAGCAAAAATAATATTTGCATTTTTGGGAGTTTGGGTGGGGGAAGACTGTTATAAACGATACAATCACACAATATTGTTCTCTTGTGATGATTGTGTGTTATTCTGGTAAATAGTGTTAATACTGTTTTGTTTAAGAATACAATCCACTTGGCTGTATTAACCAGGAAGATACTGAGCACACATACTTTGTTTCTTAATTGAATAATAACTTTGATGTTAATATGCGTAACATTGTGAAGTTGTATGTCGCATTGTTTACAGACACACACACGGCGTCAGAATATATTATTTAATGTTGTGTTGGAGAGAAACATCAAGGGAGGTATCTGAATTTAAAAATGAACTTGACAAAGTGAAATATGTTTGTGACAGTCATGCTACTTACATGTTGCGTAACAATCATCTACCATCGAAAAAAGAGGTTTTTTAGTTTTTCTCCAATTTTAATTTCTTACTGTATTGTGATAAGAAATACACATCCAATGCACCATTGTACAGCACCATGATTGAAGACCAGTGACTTCGATCAGCTGGAAATAGTGGCAATCTCGTTCCGATTGCAGATGGTCAGTTCCATAAAATCTCGGCTCTGCAAAACCCTAAATATTCTGATATGCACTGCACACGTTTTTAATGGGGATACTTTATTGAAATGGCCAGATATCAAAGAGGCAGCAATAGTCAGTGTTAATTATAGAATAACCGGAAACTGCCAGTTTTTAACTGCCGGTTGTCATAATCGTCTGATGCCCCATAACCAGCTGGTTCTAATTGCTGATTCCGATTATCGGTTCATCACTACTTGCATATGAACCAATTTTCACCATTTTGTTCAAGTTATCCCCTCCTTGAAATTGGCTTTAATATAGATTTCTGTATGAAATTGAACTGATTTTGGTGAAACTTCTTAGACATGCTGGCAAAAATGCTGGGAGGTGTAGATTTTTTAGATTCGGTTTTGGTTTTAGTTTGGTTTGAGGGAAAAAAACTCAGTTTCGATTAAGTTTTTCTCTGTGTTAAGAACATAGAGTAAATAACACTTTAGGCTCCTTAACTCTGTTTAACTTGGAAAAAATCTGTAATAGTTTTTTACGACACCACTTACCTCAAAAAAGTCCTGTAAGTATCTCCATTTCAGCCTACTCTAATTGACCTGTCTTAAGGGGTCTAGGGGATCAGTTGCTAAGCCTATTGAGTCAGAAAAATCATAAATTAGGGAAACAAATAAATAACATTCATCTAATCTATGTTGTGTTCTCATTGTTACATGTTCTTCCTTATTGACTGATCTGGTGGATGAGTCAGTAAGGGAGAAAATCTGACAATGAGAACAGGCCTGAAAATAAGCAGTCTGATATTTGCAGAATTAGGTTCCCAGAGGGTGAATTTGATGGTACTATCCCATACAGGGGGCAAATTTATCCTCTGGGTACGTCTTTCTATTTAGTTTTGAGACCCTGATTCAGATTGAGGTTCACAGAGGGTAAATTTAGTGATGCTACCCTGCTGTGCAGGGTAGCATCACTAAATTCACCCTCTGGAGACCTCATTTTGCAGATGACAGTCTGCTTATTTTCTGGCTTGAATGAGAACATGATATATTCGGCCTTTGATGGTTAAGACTAAGTGCATATTCCATAATTTTGAAGTTCCACATTCAGTAGTGAATTTTGGAAATTCACAAGTGATGGTATAAACTTTTTACCTAACGAATTGGCCACATCCTGTATAATTTACAAATTGGGCAGTTGAAAAATTTGATTTTTTCAAAACATTGCAACAAAACCATATCATGAGCTTGTTCCAGTGAGGGATTATATGCTACAATTTTATTGAAATATTTTTAAAAATTGGAGAAAAAAAATAATTAAATTAATAAATTTTTGTAATAGGTCTAGTTCTCATTAATTTATTCAGTCCTGAAAATGATTATTTAGATTTTTGAAGTACTTGAATGCTTTAAAATGCTTGTCAGATACTTTTTATTCACAGAGTAAATAAATGTTTATGCACATAAAAATAAGTTTCCTCTGTGGTCAATTTGTTATGAAAGTTAAAAAATTTATAGTAATTTATATATTTTTTATACTTACCAATGACCCAGACATAGCTGGTGCTAACTCTTAAAAATATAGGGCCAAACACAAATTTTGCCCCCCAATCCCCAAAATTTGCATCTAAAACCAAAGAAAACATGTCCTGAATGGCCCTCCATACTTCACCTCTACTGCGCATGCGCAGTGTCAAGGACGTCCCGAAATTGGCGCCATTAATCATTCTTATAACCAGTGCCTGGTAAACGCTATGTACTCAGCGGGGAGGTATGAGTTCCCAACTCCTGGGAGGGCCATCCCCGTCTGGGTCATTGGTAAGTATAAAAAATATATAAATTACTATAAATTTTTTAACATTTTTATACTGTACCAATGACCCAGACATAGTGGAATAGTAAAAAGGCTGGAGGGCCTAGGACATAGAGCAAGTTCAAATAAGCTCAATTATATAAAATAGAGTCATCCCCTCGAGGGGAAAAGGAGTATTAGGCCTTACATGTATCTTTCTTATTTATGATAAATTAGAAAGACACAACACCTTCCAAAATTGAGCATCATAACATCCATGTACTCTAACAATATCCAGTATAATCCTTATACTAATAATTTTTAAAGTAAGCCAATAAATAAAGTTAGTCTAGAGAATAGAGACTCTTTATACTCCTTAAAAGTGTCTGAGGATTGTATAATAACGCCCGTTTGACACGTGATATATTCAAAAGCTATACTTTAAAAACTATGACCTGAATGAATTTTAAAAACATAAACTTATCACTTAAAAACCATCCCAGTAACAGCTCAGAATTACTAACTCCGGAGGAGGTATCCCCTTGTTTTCATAAAACAGGTGACCCAAGGGAACACCCTCCCCCCCCCCTTCTCCTTGCCCTGGGTCAAATAGCCCAGAGCGAAGAGGGCAGCAGGACAGAGTCACTGCAGGAACAGAAAGCCTACCTAGCTATAGTAGCAACTGTTAAGTGAATGACATTCTGAGCAGTAGATAATAGACCTAACAATGGAGGCCTCCAGAAATGGACTCAAAATTTCTGAGATAAAAATTCATGAATGTGGATGGCTGAGCCCAATGAGCAGCCTTCATAAAATCTATAATAGCGACACTATTAATGTAAGCTCAAGATGTATAAAGAGCTCTTACTTCATGAGCCGAAATCTCAAGCACAAACTGCTGAGTCAATGATATACCATAAGCAGTACCGATAGTTAATTGAATCCATTAGCAATAGAATGGAGCGTAATGTCCTTCTGTTAGGCATCAAAGACAGAAGAAGCTTACGTCCGTACTAATAAACTGATATCTGTTTATAAATACGTAAACTCTAACCGGACAGAGTAAAGGCCTATTCCCGTACGAAGACGGAAGGACCTTAATAACAATAGGTTCCGGATACTATTAGGAGCCTGACTCTTAACCAAAAATCCAACCTAAGTAGTAAAGGAAGTAGTGTTTCCGATACTACGAAAGTGAGAATCGTCCACCGATAGTGCATGAAGCTCACTGACTCCTAAGTAAGAGAAGACTAACAGAATTACTGTCTAAAAAGGTCAGAATTTGAAAACTACTGTTTCCAGAGGCTCAAATGATTACTTAGCTAAATAAGAACCGAAGCTAAATTCCATATCGGAATTTAATCTAAGGATTCTAGGTCAATTTATCGAAAAGTTTCTAACTGACTTAGATAAAGGGACATAAGACTCAATAGTAAACTATCATAGAGTGCATAGGTATGAGATAACATAGACCTATAACCTTAATAGTAACAGGCTGCAGTTGATCTTGTCAAACAAGTATACTAGAAAGATGCAATGTCTAGTATGGAGGGATCAAAAATATCAACATAATGATCCCTACACCAACAACGGAAGAGCCTCCATTTTAGCCGCATAGTATAGCGAAGAAGAGGTTCTCCTACAGTAAGAAATCGCGTCCATAGCTCGTCCTGTACAATGCTTGCCGTGCAAGAAGGACCACACAACGGAATACATGAAGGTTGAGACCTTGCGGGTTGTGATGAAGTTGACACGATTTCCCCAGCGAAAGAAGATCCTCTCATGGAGGAAGTTTTCGCGGTAAGTCCCACAGTAGACACCTGAGTAAATTTACCCACGGTCTCCTTGAAGACAGAGATGCTATCAACAGAATTGTATTGTGGATGTTTATCTTAGCAATACTTGCTGAATCAACAGTGCTGGAGGATACGCATATCCTAACATTCCGTCCTATTAGATCAATAGAGCGTTAACAACATAAGCTCAGGGATCCGGACATGCAAACACATACGTCTGCAATTGAATAGAGAGTTGTGTCGCAAATAAATTATCATTGGGCGCTCCCATTGATAGCAAATCTGATTGAATACTTGTTTGTTGAGAGTCCATTCTGACGGCAACAAGCGACCCTTACGTGAAAGGGAGTCTGCTAATACAATCAGACGACCCGGAATATGACGGACCTAAGCAGAACATGGTGTACTATAACAAACAGAAGGATTCTTTCCGTTAAATTGAATAAAGGAATCGAATGAGTGCCTCCCTGGTTCCGGAGATACGCAACTACTGTCGTATTATCGGACAGGATTTGGATATGCGTTTCTGAATAATGTACATCCAATGACATAGTGCAAGCCAAAATAACATCATTTCCTGGAATTTAAGTGCTTGCCTAGAAACTGCGGAACCCAAAGACCCTGACACTTCGAATCCGTTGGGATCAATATTGTACCCCAACCTGTTTGACTGGCATCCGTCATAATCATAAAACTCGGATCCGGCAACTGCAGTGGCACTCTCTGAGTCAACCACCGAATGTTTGCCCCAGTCTGAATCTCTTTTTACACTTGATAGACAAGAGAACGTGTATATCGAGCAATTGATAGATTGCTGAAAGGTTGCCGTTGAAGAGAAGCTTCTCCGAGACCGAAGCGACTCTGAGAGAGTTCTTCACCTTACTATCCACGTGCATGGATGTAGCTAGGGCTGCGTCACGTCTAACCAACTCCAGGTTGCCACTGAAGGGCTGAGTTATACGTGGAAAAACTACTGCCCTTGAAAGAAATCACATTGAGGATCATATCCTGGAATTCTTTCTCTTGAAGACGTAATGATAACGCCTCAGTAAGGTGGTCTACGTATGATAAAGTGTCTAAGTCAAGTCTAATAGACATCATTGTCGTTTCCAACATCGTGGTTGGAATTGACATAGACGGCGAAAAAGATAATTCCCAGTCTTCAGTCCCACTGTCAAGACGCATAGAAACTCTCGGTATGCCCTGTTCTGCCAATATAAATTATTCCCTAGAATTGATGAAAGGCAGAACAGAGCATTGCGGACAAGAAACTAGATTATCATGCTTGGTAGCAAGCTTATATATAGCGTCGTTAAATAATTTGAATGTTCTAATGACATTATTGGACTGTGTCGGCAAGTCAGGGACAATGTCCCTGAACCGATCCAAAACTCCATGTCCAATGACGCTATTAGTCTCTTATCCATCATCGCAGCAATGTAGTCCGACGGAACAACATCTGGAAGATAATGCCGGAAGAAATGTATGGCAGCTTCTGTTGTTCCGAAAGGGAAAGCTCGAAATCATCTGAATCCCTTTCGCCATCCTGTCGGACACATATGTATGTGTATTGAAATGTGACACTTAAATAAAATATTCTACTACTACTACTACATTAAAGTAGTCGGGACAGATGTGATTAATTAAATATATTAGATTAAACTACCACTTGCACAAGGTGTGAAATTACATTTGAGTGGTGCGACAAAGCACAGAGCTGTCCTTCAAACCAACATCTGGTTTAACACCTCTGCACATGACAAGCTTGAGAAAAAATAAGAGACAAATCAACATTTTCAATAACTTTTTATTAATTCAGCAATCATAATTATAACCATATGTAAATAAAATCAATAGAAATAATATTTTTTTTTATTTTTCAATAATGACATGCCGATCGACAAGCCAAACCCCCACACATCATAACCCCAGCTCAAACATGCTCCGAAATTTCGTATTATAATTTTTTGGTTTTGTCCCCCACACGTGTCTTGAAACCCCAAAAATTGAATAAGTCTTTCAGACAGGAGATTTTTGTTCCTCTATCGGAAATTTTCAGGCGCAGCCCGCACATCAAAAATTTCGTGTGTCTTGGCACTGTAAGATTCAGTCATCCATACCACTCCTAAATGGTGAAGTAAATAGTCCCCTCCCCTCCCTCCCTCCCCATCCCTGAAACGAGGCAATTGGTCCCCAGACTCCCATAAACCCACACACACAAAGAGGCCTATATCATTGATTGCTTGCCCTTCTGCATCCCCCCCCCCCCCCCCTCCATCTTGGTCAGTTTTCCTTGCTAGTGCATGCAGGCGCTTCAATATACGGATTCCGAAGCGTCTTGGGCTGAAAGGTCCCAGGGCCACCACAAGCATTCCTTTTTCGTAAATATAGTTTATTTGTGTTAATTCCACTCTCAACATGTACATTTTAACATTCCACTCTGAACTTAACTCTTAAAATCGTAAATCGGGGCGCGGTGGCGTTGCGGTAACCAGTTCTCGTCAGATCACCGAAGTTAAGCAAAGTCGAGCCCGGTTTATCATCGGATGGGTGACCGTCTGAGCGATCAATTCGGACTCCCACGTTGTGTCCTTGGGCAAGGCACTTAACCCCGATTGGCAACATGGGGGCTCGATGACACCGTGTACTAAGGCGTACTGCACGTTGATGGTACGCAAGTCTTCAACCAATCTAGCCCTGCCTGTGCTGCAGTGCGGAGTTACGATGCTTGGAAGCTGGCAGCTGCTCGTCGTTGATCGATGGGTCTCTCCAGATATTCCGGCTTCCTCCACCCGTAAAACTGTCAGTCATGATTAGTCATTGTGCATAAGTATATGACCTTAAACACTAATAAATAAATACATAAATAAATAAACTCGTAAATCGGATCCCCCCCCCCCTCCCAACCCACAATTTATTCAAAATTCAATACCGGTAACATGATTCTTCTCCGTCAATAGCTACAGTTAGGTAAAAGACCGTCGGGGAGATGTCCAGATATTGTGCTGGTCAAGTTATAATTTTTTCAACTCACATCCAGGATTTCAGTACGGTATAATATTTATTTTTTCGTAATTCCTCGAGTTCTGAATCGATTTTGATGAACAACATTAGGAATCGCAATAGCTTTTAATAACTTTTTTCAAATATTGAACTATCTTTTTAATATTTCAAGTAAAAGTAAAAGTAATTTTTCACTGACTGTGAAAAAATTTGACCTAATTAAGAGCCGGTGACTGAGAGATCAAAAGATAAACCGACGTCAGCCGAAAATCCCATCACTCAGTTTGACATATTGATGCGAGATTGAAAACACGATTCAAACTCCATATTTTGATCGTTTTTTCCATATTAATGCTTTTTATTATAAAAAAAACCACGTATGGAGCATACGTATTCCATTTATACTTAAGTGCAATACCTAACAATCACTAAACAACAATGAACTGAAACTATTTTTGGTGGAAGAATAAACCCGATTACCGCACTTTCAAAAAACTCAAGTTAATTATAGACAAATTGAAGTCACGTGTGGGGTTTTAAGACCCCACCTCATAGTGTAATTAGTGGGGTCTCAATTTCTGTGTTCATATGGGCAGCGTACACGACATGCAAGACGGGTGGTCTCTCATAACAGATTTCAGGTTTTCTCAAGTCAGTGAATAACCAACCACAAAATTCAGAAATGGAAGAGAATGGATTTTTGTAATTACTTTGTAGTTGTTCTTTTTTATGAAGTTTTTGTAACAAATTGAAATAGACTGTTACAAAAATTATAAAAATAAATTAGTTTTGAAAATCTTCATTGAAGATTTTCAACACAAATTTATTTTTATAATCCTGTCTGTCACATTTCAGATATGTATGAAATTGTTTATTCAGCAATAATCCTAATCTTTTCACAGGGGTCTTATAGAAACATCTCAATCATTAATGAGTTATTAAGAGCTTGTCATACTTTTAATTATGTTAGTATAACCACAATGGATTTTCCAATTCCAGAACAGGTAAAAAGTTTTGTCATGGTTTCAGTCTTCAAAGGGGCGGTCTCTCAAGACAGGTCCATTACGGCATAAAAATACAAGTTGGTACCAGGTCACAGTGACAAGTAAACGGGATTTTGACCTAAAACTTATGGATAACACCCTCCCTGAATGCAAAGAAGCGAAATTCCTGGGCATCACCATTGATCAAAAACTGTCCTTCAACAAACACACCGACGACATGGCGAAAAAAGCCACCAAACGCATTAACTTACTGAAAATGCTTAAGGGAACTTCATGGGGAGCCAACCAGTCCACCCTACTCAAACTATACAAAGCCTTTGTGCGCCCAGTACTCGAATACGGTGCAATCATACTAACTGACCTCAATCAAACTAATACGGGAAAACTCCAGAAGGTCCAAAATCATGTGCTTATAGTCGCCCTCCGTGCCCCATGGGACACATCCATAAAAACACTCCACGACAGGGCCCATATCCCCACCATTAAAGACCGCCTAGCCACCCTGGCCGCGAAAAATCATGACCGGCTAGCCGACAGTGAACTAATCTCCGAACTTGGAATCATTTGCGAAAGCCGACAAAAGCCCCAAAATTGCAATCAAAACTAAGGCCTCTCGAAAAAACTAGGGAACGAGAAGGTGAACTAACAGGCAGATTAACAGCTTAACTGTGGCCTTCTACCAGAAAGGGCTGCCTTCACCGACTCAACTAAAATTACATCAGGATTAAATATTGTTAAAAAAACTAAATAATAAATAGGGAACGAGAAGGTGAATAAACAGGCAGATTAACAGCGTAACTGTGGCCTTCTACCAGAAAGGGCTGCCTTCACCGACTCAACTAAAATTACATCACGATTAAATACTGTAAATCTCTTTCCAGCCGAGGAAATTCAGCCCACATAAAACGCTCGTGATACCAGGTGCCTCCAAAATAAACTCAAACTAATCTAAATATGGTCGAAACCAGCGAAGGGCATAACAGAAACACCCTCGGGTGTGGTTTAGTGTCTAAACCTGTTACCCTCCCGCTACAAACTCACTCTCACCCTAAGAAGGTGATCTAACAGGCAAATTAACAGCTTAACTGTGGCCTTCTACCAGAAAGGGCTGTCTTCACCGACTCAGCTAAAGATTAGATCACAAATTAAAACATAATGTGCTACTTTTATCTTTTTTAATTTTACATATTCTGATGAAAACTAATTCTGCCTTCTTCTTTTAAGCAGGTACACAGAAGATGCTTTTTGACCAGCACCCCCAATAACCGCTATGGACAGTCTAACCGTTATAGAAACGGTAACCCCCCATGGTTCCTGAACATCCTCCACTCCATCCCTAAAAGTGGTCAACCACTTTAAGGGAGGCGGGCGTTGGTCCTGTGTCCCACCTCTGCCCCTTTTTGTAAGCGCACTGCACATCTTTTGTCCCAACCCATTAGGATTACAATGCAGCCCTGGCCCCGAACCAGAGAAGTTCGGGTCTTCTTTCTGGTGGTCCCCGAAAGGGGTTGTTGTTGTTTTCTTGCAAAGAGTCCAACCAAATAGAGACAGCCTGAGGCAGACTATACTTGCCAGTGATGGCCATCAATCAAAATCATCTCAGAAGTGGCAGACTATACTTGCCTGAAAATCGATCTGCTCACCTGAAAACCTAGAATCACTGCACCCTCGGGAAGAGGTAGTACCTTTGTGAGAGGACCCAACCTCCACACTGGTCCTCACCCAGTGTCCAACCGAAATATGTCAATGAAGCCATCACACCACAACCGGAGACACCTGCCGAGTACCCGAACCTTTTCCTCCTTTGACACACCTAGACATGTGAAAATCAATCATTTACAGTCACTGAGGGTCGAAAGGGGCTTGTTCCCCATACCGTCCCTGCGCACCTTCGGCACACAAAACCATTCCTTTGTTAGGTCACAGTGGTCTCTCAAGACAGGTGGTCTCCCATAGCAGGTCCATTATAGAGTAAAGCCAATCCGTGCCCGGCAGATGTGGTCTCTCACGGCAGGTGATCTCTCAAGACAGTGGTCTCTCAAGACAAGTTTTACTGTTCAACATTTGAATAAGTGGGTAAAGAAGCCCTTGCCCCCCACCTACTCACTAAACAAAAGCAATATCAATGAAAAAAGCAATGAAGTTTGGGCATACATGTATACCAGACAGAAAACAGTTTCACTATTACAAGTGACTTGACAATTTGTAGGCTACTGAAATGAAAACTATTGCAATGTGATCCCCTGTGGAAACCCAAAGAAGTGAAGTAGTACTTAATTATTGTGGTAAACAAGCTGGATTTTACTGGCAAAATAGGACCTGGTAACTGTGGTATAATGGACAACATAGGTATAAACAATTGCCTGGACTTGACTTTATTTCCATGTTGGACATATTTTTTGGGGTTTTTCCAGTTCAGTTCCAGTTTTTGTGGCAAACTGGAAAACCAAACTGAAAGACCCAGCAAAACCATTTGAAAGGTTTTACTGTGTTGGTATTTCCTTATCACTTTTTATTACTTTCCAATGTGTGATTTACTGGGATTCCCGGGTTTAATTATAAACGATAACATCACAAGTTAATTATGCAATCAACAATTGTGCCGTGTATCAGTGCATGCAAATGAAGACGCTTTGCTGTGGGTGTAATGGGGACTTCATTGTTTTGTATTTTTTTTTTTAACCCTTCACCTGACATGAAAAGCAGACAACAAAATTCTTGATTAACTATTATTTTCATTTTTTGTCACAAAAACATAGGTTATGACCCCTCATTGGAACGAGCTCAATGAGCTTGTTCCATTGAGAGCTCATAACCTATGTTCTAGAGACAAAAAATGAAAAAATAATGAAAATTAATTGACGATTTTTGAGAATAGCGCTGGCCGGTTTTTGCTGTTTTGTTAGGTAAAGGGTTAAATAATATAATTATCGATAATAATGAAAAGTAATAAACAGAGTAATTGCTTGACTGGACTGGTTATGTGAAATAATTCATTCGAGGCGAGATACTATATTATAAAACGCTCATTCGAATTCACGCAGTCGTGTTTGTACAATGGCCCTCACCTTATGAATTATTTCATGTAACCAGTCCAGTCAAGCGATTACTCTCTATTACTACCTAATTGACACATCCACCGGACGAGTGAATAAGGGAGAAAATATGACAATGAGAACACAACATAGATTAGATGAACTTCATTCATTTGTTACCCTGATTTATTTATTTTTCTTATCCAATAGGCTTAGCAACTGATTACTTCAACCCCTAAGAATGATTAAAGGCAATTTACTTATTTTGAATAGTATATTTTAAATTTTTGTCACAAAAACAACAAGAGACCATAAGCTATGTTTTTGTGATCAAAACTGACAAATTTTTTAGTCCCTCAAGAAATTTTTTTGCAGGTGTCATCTTCTATTCAAGTTGGGTAAAGGGTTAATGGTGTTATTCACTGAATACAATGTGACATTGCACATGTGATAAAATAATAAATTAGAATTTTGACAAAATGTAATTTTCCCTAGTTGAGAGTCTTGAGACTTACTATTCGCCAAAGACCATCAGAATCAAACTGAGTCCAGTATTCAAAGTGAAAATCACATGCTACATTGTTCAAACTTTGCACACATGTTGATCAGTAATTGCCGTTGTGCATGTGTCAAGAACAGGTAACTCTGTTTTGTATTTCCAGAGTTATGCCCCCTTTTAGTTCTTAAAACACTGCTGAATTGTGTCGTTTACTCCTTCAACATTTTACATACAATATTGTTCAAACTTTGCACACATGGTGATCACCAGTTGCTGTTGTGCATGTAACAAGAGCAAGTAGCTCTCTTCTGTATTTCCAGAGTTATGTCCCCATTTAGAACTTCAAACATTACAGATTTTTATACTGTACCAATGACCCAGACTTAGCTGGTGCTAACTCCAACAAAACCAGGGCCAAACACAAATTTTGCCCCCCAATCCCCAAAATTTGCATCCAAAACAAAAAGAAATCATGTCCTAAAGGACCTCCATAGTACGCCTCTACTGCGCATGCGCAGTGACGCAGTCGTCCCGAAATTGGCGCCAATTATCATTCTCTGTTTGGCCCTTCATCAGTCAACATCTCACTGATCTTTGTGCTTGTAAATCTCAGTTTAAAGGATGCCAGACACGTAATTTTTGGAGAAAATGTGATTCTAAGGAGGATAGAAGGAGGAGAGGAAAAAGAAGTGGCAAAAAATAATCAGGGCTGTACTTAAAATTTTTTGATGAAATTATGTTAAGTTGCCTATTTTCGAGGCATGGGCCTCTTGTTGTCATTCTTGCTAATTGTTGCACTGCTTATTCAGTGTTTCCTCTCCCCTAGCCTTCTAAAGTCCCCCCTGGCAATTCTCCCATGCTTTTGGCATATTTTTGAGAAGTTTCATTTCTAAAATTTCCTGGGAGAGTTGTTTGGTTACAGAATGTTTTCTGTTATTTTCCCCATAGTTACGTTTTCACCCATGGGTGTATAACGTTTGTGTTCTGCATCTTCCATCTGATGTTCTACAGATTCTCCCCTGGGAGTCTCTGTTTTGCATCAGATAGAGTGTAATTGATGACTGATTCCGGGCCAGTTTTTTCAGTGCCTGGAGTCATGTTTTCTAGTGTGTTTACACTGTTTGTTTTCATTGGCAACAGCCTTTTTTGAGGGGGGCTGTTTGCCTTTGTGGTAGTTTATCTCATTATAAGATACATTTATATTATCCGAAAGTGTCTCATTAATTATTTTATATAAATTTAAAATTTTTGACCACACTTTGCCATCGGATCCATCGGGGCTCAACGTTACTTTTCAGCAACTTGGGCTTCTCTGAAAAAATATTTTTTCAAAATTATTTTGTTTTGCAATTGTTTTTTCATTTATTAATGGATCATGTTATTATGTATCTTTGTGTCAGGGGTTTTTGCGAGTAACTAGGACTTATTGTTGTTCTTTCACAATGAAGGGACATTGTTCAAATTGTAATAGGAAGAAATCTTCCTCTGACTTTCATGATCATTGTATTAATTGTAGTCAGTGTTCTCGCATTAATCCCTGTCCTATATGTGAACATTGGGATGAGAAACATTGGAAACGTGTGTCACGATATGTTGTTTCTGGAGAAAGAGCGATGCCGGCTCTTTCTCCACAAGGTCACTCTACTCTCTCAGTTTCTATTTCAGAGGAACCAGAACAGGGTGATGTTTCCATGTTATCTTCTTCAAGTGTGCGTCCGTCGTCACAAATGAATTCAGAGCTAGCGGCAAAAGTGCTCATGGAGATTAGACAAATGTTGTCCGCTAGCTCGCCCGGTGTAGTGTCCATTCACCGAATGGTTCGGCAGCCGGGTTCGTCCGATGCGGTCCAAGAGGAAATTTTGGGTGATGCGAGCACTATAAACATAATAGATGCACACCCAGTGACGGCGGATAGTAAACGAGAATGGAGGAAGCCTTTTAGTCCGGTTCCTAGCTCGTCCAGGTCCAGCCGGGCCGCGAGCGAGAGAGGTTCCTCTCTCGTACAACAACATCTGGGACCAGATGTTGTGGTACAAAATGTGTCTTTAGCGGAGCATACGTCCGTCGCTCGGGACGCTCCGTTGTATAAGCAGTCCGCAGAGACTGTTAAGGCTTCCTCTTCTCGTCAGCGCACACGACCGCACCTTGGCTGCGTGACCTCCGATATTTACCAGCTTCGCCGATGAAGGATTCTTCGGCGACCAGGTCACACCATCCGGCAGCCAGGGATTCGAGACCGATGGACTCCGGACGTTCGCATAGGAAAAGTATGCGGGAGCCATCTGATGCGGAGCTGCCCTCGGCGAAGCAGCGAAAGACTGCGCCTCCGCAGGTCTCGACGTCGGACATTCTTGTGCAGATAGCACAGCTTATCGCAGCATCCCAGCAGCCGACAGAAACGGTGTCGGATCGAGAATTATCCGACGGCGCTGGGTCGGTACGCTCTGCCAAAGCATCGGGGGCGGACGACCGGGAACATCGGGAGGTCCGACCGGATGGTGAAAGGGATACGGATGAATTGGAGCTATCCCTTTCGGAACAACATAAAGCTGCCGTGGACTTCATCCTGCCTTTCTCCCTCAAGTTGTTCCGTCGGGCCAGACTGCTGCGCTTCCGGACAAGAGAATTATAGCGTCATTGGACTCTGAATTTTTTGAGCGGTTCAGGGACATCGCTCCCGAGTTTCCGTCGCAGTCCAATAATGTTGCAAGGACATTTGAATTATTGAACGACGCTATATTTAAACTTGCTTCCAGGACGGGGAAAGCAGGTTTCTTGTCCGCTAATACTCTTAACCTGCCTTTCATTAATGCAAGGAATAAATTCGATACGGCAGGACAGGGTATACCGAGAGTTCCTCTGCGTATGGACGACGAGGCGGAAGACTTAGAGCTATCATTACCGTCGTCAGCTTCTATTCCAACCGCGGTGTTGGAAACTGCTATTGCGTCTAACAGAGCCAATTTAGATGCCTTATCTTACGCAGATCACCTTACTAAGGCGTTATCACTGCGCCTTCAAGGGGAAGAGTTTCAGGATATACAATCCTCTTTAAGACTTCTTTCAAGGGCAGTAGCTTATTCCACGTGTAACTCCGCCCTTTCAGTGGCAAATCTGGAGTTGGTTAGACGTGACGCAGCCCTAGCTACATCCACACTAGTGGATTCTAAGGTGAAGAACTCTCTTAGAGTCGCTTCGGTCTCAGGAGAACTTCTCTTTGACGGCAAGCTTTCCGCTATTTATGATAAAATTAAAAAGAAAGCTAATGATTCTCTGTTGTTCAGATCGGCTCCTAAAAAGTCGGATACAGCAGACACGAATAAGACAGGCACTTCTGGGTCTAATGCGCCCAAGAGAGGTTCCTATAGAGGTTCCGGTGCGTCCTCTTGGTCTTATTCGAGAGACCGTCAGGATAGCGACTCTCGTTCGGGACGTCCTTCAGGCCGGGACAATTGGTCGGACGCCCCGAGGTCGACGAGGCGAGGTGCGGGTCGTGGAAGACGTGGTTTCTCCTACCGCAGGCCTCGCAGGTCCAGGAGGTGATGGCTTAAACCTCTATCGCGTTCCGGTTGGCGGAAGGTTGTCGAGTTTTTCACAAGAGTGGGCGTCGATTACGGACGACCCTTGGGTGAGAGGAGTGACTTCGGAAGGTCTAAAGATATCCTTCAAACGAAAGCCTCCATTAACTCGAAGTCCAAAGTGGACTCATCTTCCGTCAAATCCACAGAAAAGAGACGCTCTGTTATCAGAGGTGCAGTCTCTTTTAATGAAGAACGCGGTAGAGGTCGTAGAAAACCAGGAATCTCTGGGATTCTACAGCCATCTGTTTCTGGTTCCGAAACCAGACGGCTCGTTCCGTCCAGTTATAGATTTGAGCTGGATAAACAAGCTGATCGTCGCTCCGAAGTTTTATATGGAGACGATTCGATCGGTCAGAGCGAGTATTCGGGTGAACGATTATGCAACGAGCATAGATCTCAAAGATGTGTACTTTCACGTCATGGTACATCCGACATTCCGAAAGTATCTACGCTTCGCAGTCCTAGGAGTGGTGTATCAGTTCCGGGCCATGTGCTTCGGATTGAATCTAGCACCCTGGGCTTTCACTCGGGTAATGAACTCGGTAATGATCTACTTCCAAGCTCATTCGTCTGCGGTAACGTCGGCCTACCTGGACGACATTCTTCAGAGGTACGGCAACGAGTTAACGCTTCAGAACGATGTTCAGAATCTTCTTCTATTGCTCCGACGTCTCGTTTTTATAGTAAACGAGGAGAAGTCGGATCTGGTGCCGTCCAAGTCATTCACTCATCTGGGAATGAGCTTCGAGACGCACAACAATCTCGTTCGTCTGCCGTTAACCAGAGCGAAATTAGTCAGTTGTTACGCTCGCTATTGTCTGCACGCAGACAAAGTCACGGCGAGAGAATTTATGAGACTGATAGGTCTGTGCGGAGCCGCCGCGGATCTCATTCCGATGGGGCGGCTACGCACACGTCCTCTTCAAATTTTCCTGACTCAGAATTGGAGTGTGAAAATTCATTCGCTCGATGTAGACGTTCTCTTGTCAGATCAAGTGAAACAAGAGATTCAGACTTGGGCAAACATTCAGTGGTTAACTCAAGGAGTTCCGCTGCAGTTGCCGGATCCGAGTTTTACCGTTATGACGGATGCCAGTCAGACAGGTTGGGGTGCATCATTAATCCCAACGGATTCGAGATGCCAGGGTCTTTGGGATCCGCAATTCCTGTGCAAGCACATAAACATCAAGGAAATGATGTCAATTTGGCTTGCGTTACGTCACTGGATGGACATTATTCACGATGCTCATGTCCAAATCCTATCCGACAATACGACAGTAGTGGCGTATATACGGAATCAGGGAGGCACTCATTCAGTTCCGTTGTTCAATCTAACGGAAAGAATCCTTCTGTTTGCGTTAGAACATCACGTTCTTCTTTCGGTCCGTCACATACCGGGTCGTCTGAATGTGCTAGCAGACTCCCTTTCACGAAAGGGTCGCTTGTTGCCGTCGGAGTGGACTCTCAACAAACAAGTATTCAATCAGATTTGCTACCAATGGGAACGGCCAATGATAGACTTATTTGCGACACATCTCAACAATCAGTTGCAGACGTATGTGTCTCCGTGTCCGGATCCAAGAGCATTTGCAGTAGACGCTCTGTCGATCCCTTGGGATGGAATGATAGGATATGCGTATCCTCCAGCGCCGTTAATTCAACAAGTATTGCTAAAGATAAAACAATCTCAATGCAAGATTCTGTTGGTAGCATCTCTGTCGCCACAGAGACCGTGGATAAATCTACTCAGGTGTCTGTTGTGGGACCTACCGCGGAAGCTTCCTCCACGAGAGGATCTTCTTTCGCAGGGGAAATCGCGCCAACTCCATCACAACCCGCAAGGTCTCAACCTTCATGTTTTTCCGTTGTGCGGTCCTTCTTGCATGGCAAGCACTTTACAGGACGAGCAGTGGACGCGATTTCTAACTGTAGGAGGACCTCCTCTTCGCTAAACTATGCGGCTAAGTGGAAGGTTTTTCGTCGTTGGTGTAGGGATCATTCTGTAGATATATTTGATCCCTCTATACCAGACATTGCAAACTTTCTAGTATACTTGTTTGACGAAATCAAACTGCAGCCTGTTACTATAAAGGGTTATAGATCTATGTTATCTGATACCTATGCACATCATGATAGTTTACAAATTGGATCTAATGTCTCTTTATCGAAGTTGGTTAGAAACTTTTCGATAAATAGACCCAGAACTCTTAGATTAATTCCTAAGTGGAATTTAGCTTGGGTTCTCCTTAAATTGAAGGAAAAGCCATTTGAACCTCTTGGGACAGTAGATTTCAAATTCTTATCTTATAAGACAGCTTTTCTCTTAGCTTTCTCTTCTGCCAGAAGAGTCAGTGAGCTTCATGCACTATCGGTGGATGATTCTCATTATCGTAGTGTTGGGAACACTATCACCTTCACTACTAATGTGGGTTTTTTAGCTAAGAATCAGGCTCCTAATAAATATCCGGAACCTATTGTTATTAAGGCTCTTCCGTCTTCAGACGGGCGTAGGCCTTTACTCTGTCCTGTTAGAGCACTACGTATCTATAAACAGAGATCTCAGTTTATCAGAAAGGGACGGAAACGTTTCTTTCTGTCTTTGATGCCTAATAGAAAGGACATTTCAGTCCATTCTATTGCTAGATGGATTCAGTTAACTATCCGTACTGCTTATGAAGATTTATCTTCTTCTCAGCAGTCTGTGCTTAAGATTTCTGCTCATGAAGTAAGAGCTCTTTCTACTTCCTGGGCTTATGCTAATAGTGTTGCTATTACAGATTTAATGAAGGCTGCTTATTGGTCTCAGCCATCCACATTTACGAATTTTTATCTCAGAAATATTGAGTCCATTTCTGGAGACCTGCATTGTTTTGGTCCGTTATCTGTTGCTCAGAATGTCGTCCACTAAACAGTTGCAACTATAGTTATGCAGGCTTTCTGTTCCGGCAGTGACTCCGTCCGGCTGCCCTCTTCGCTCTGGGCTATTTGACCCAGGGCAAGGGGAAGGGGGGGGGCGGGTGTTCCCTTAGGTCACCTGCTTTATAGTGAAAAGCAAGGGAATGCCTCCTCCAAGTCAGTATTTCTGAGTCGCTTCCGGGATGGTTTTAAAGTGTAATATTAATGTTTAATTTCATTCATGTCTTATTTTTAAAGTGTAGCTCGGTGTGAAGCATTTGTATATGTCAAGTGTCAAACGGGCTTTAATATACAATACTCGGACACTTTTAAATGATTATAAAGAGTCTCAATTCTCTGGACTACTTTATTTATTGGCTTGCTTTAAAAATAATTAGTATAAGGGTTATACTGGATGTTAATAGAGAACATGAATGTTATTGTGCTCAATTATTAAGGGTAGTGTATCTTTCTAATTTAATATTAAATAAGAAAGATACATGTAAAGCCTAATACTCCTTTTCTCCTTAAGGGGTTACCTCTTTACTATATAGTTGAGCTTATTGGATTTTCCTCTTTGTCCTAGGCCCTCCAGCCTGTTTACTATTCAGCTAAGTCTGGGTCATTGGTACAGTATAAAAATGTTAAAAAATTTATAGTAATTTATATATTTTTTATACTTACCAATGACCCAGACGGGGATGGCCCTCCCTGGAGTTGGGAACTCTTGCCTCCCCGCTGAGTACATAGCGCTGACCAGGCACTGCCAGTAAGAATGATAATTGGCGCCAATTTCGGGACGACTGCGTCACTGCGCATGCGCAGTAGAGGCGTACTATGGAGGTCCTTTAGGACATGATTTCTTTTTGTTTTGGATGCAAATTTTGGGGATTGGGGGGCAAAATTTGTGTTTGGCCCTGGTTTTGTTGGAGTTAGCACCAGCTAAGTCTGGGTCATTGGTAAGTATAAAAAATATATAAATTACTATAAATTTTTTAACTTTTGTGTCGCCTACTTCTTCAACATTTTACATGCTACATTGTTCAAACTTTACACACATGTTGATCACCAATTGCCATTGTGCATGCGACAAGAACAGGTAACTCTGTTGTGTATTTCCAGAGTTATTTCCCCTTTTGTACTTAAAACATTACTGTATTGTGTCGCCTACTCCTTCAACATTTTACATGCTATATTGTTCAAACTTTGCACACATGGTGATCACCACGGGCGTATGTTGCCCCGCTAGGTGGTGCTCTTGTTTTTTTAAGTAGTCAGTGTTTCTGTAAGGGGAAAATAAATGAAGCTGCAATGGGGCAACCCAGAGTCTATGGCATCTATGCAACAGGCATGTCATTCAAAGCTATTGGAAGGCAACTTGGCTATTGTCATTCTGTCATCAGCAGACGTGTCCGAAAATATCAACAAACCAACGATGTTAAGAACTGACCGAGGCATGGACAACCCCAAAAGACCTTACCTTGGGAAGATTGGAATCTGGCATGCCTCGTTAGGTTTGAACCCTTTGCATTAAGTGGGGTTTTGAAATGCCTTTGGCTCCCCAACAGGCGTTTGTCCAATAGAATGTTCCGAAACCATCTCAAAGCACTGGGTCTGAGGTCCAGAAAGGTCGTCAAACATCTGGCTCTGTTCAATTGGCATCAAAGATGATGTTTGGAGTGGTGTTTGGCACAACAACGTGGGAATCTCAGGACATGGAGAAGAGTTCATTGGTCAGATGAGAGTAGGTTCCTGCTTCACGTCACAGATGGTTGCATGAGAGTGTGAAGGCATAAAAATACTGCTTACATGCTCAGGAACAGCAGACCTACTTAGCCCAAGAACATTAGGTTTCACTAGGGAAAAAAATCGGAGAAAGCTGATTTTTTCAGGGAATGTCGAGTACATGTCACTGAACGATTAGACAAAAGTCCCCTAAAATCCCAGTTGAGCTTTTTTTTCTACAGCCTTTTTTCGAAAACGCGATTGAAAAAAATTTTAAAAAATCGCTCGAACTTTGTAACCTCGAATTGATCCAACTGTATTTTTTGTTTACGCGTATTTCGAGCTACATAATGTCTAATATACATTTACCTAGAGGAAAATGTGCATTCTGTGACAATTTCTGCGAAAAATTATTGAAAATTCACAAAAAAGTATCGGATTTACGCAAAAAATGACGATTTTCCTAACGGATTTGCCCAAAGGGTCGTAGTACAGAACGGGATGTTAGTTGGACAGACGATAAAAAATCCAACACCATTTGAAGACTTTTATCATTGCTTACAAAATAGACATTATGGAAGACCCCCTCTGCTTCTGGCCGAGTTCCCCTTTTGGCATAAAATTCGTCAGCATGAGAACTCAACTATTTTCGGACTTGGGACCGAACAGACACGTCTGTGTCTGGCAGCATTAGATCAATAAATAATGTTTACAGAATGTACAAAAATCAATAAATAATATTTACAGAATGTACAAATCAATCAACATGGATTAAGTTACATTGACTATTATCAACGCTATATTCAGAAATGACATGACCTATATACATATTATTCATCGAACTCCGACAGGACAGTGTTTCTGTGGTTGTTACAAGAATCCGAACTGCAATTACACAAACCTGAGCAAGAGAGTCCTGCTTTCTTACACCCACACCTTTTTGTACAAGCACTCTTGCAACCACAACTGATCAGATTCAGTAGGTTATCGGGGGCACATGGCTTTGTGGCTGCAGTCGGTACAAGAAGTCCATTGTCTAGCGACCACCCCCAATCTGTCGGAGGAAGCGAAGTGCCCAGCCATTGTTGGACCTGGAGATAACATCTGTAGACATGTTGTTGTGCAGCATCGCTGCTTGGTGGGAGTGAGGCTAGGTCGATGGGTTTAATCAGTTTAGATTTTGCTACATAACGCTTGTAAGTGACATATCTATATTGGTCGAGAGAGGAAACAGTTTTACTCCCGTATAAGATCAGGAGAAGATGTTCCCCGGCAGCGGCTACTACTCTTGGTGTACTGTCATCCGCCAAAATTGTGTTGACATACTGTTGTGAGTCGCTAGTAACATCGGAGACAATTGTACTGAATACTTTCTTCTTACCAACTCGAAAGAGTGCAGAAGTAGTGTCACAACCACTTATAGAATGTGCTACAAGGAGGTTGCTTCTATGGTCACCCATTTTGGTTGCTATTTCACTAACTGAAACTAGTAAGTTTGGGGTAATGGAATACATCATGTGAATATTACATCCCGGTTGAACTCGAGAGGTAAGAATGACTAACAAGTCTGTGTCTGTTCCCACAACGACAACATTGTTGTCATCTTGAGCGATGTCAAGTGCAGTTTCGGCTATCAGTACATCAGCATCAGCCTCGGCCTGCTTGGACTGAATATTGATAGCAGATAGCTCCTGCATTAGAAGATTGATCAGTTGGGTTTTGTTCTTGGCATTTGCAAGGAAATCGGATTGGGGTGTGGTGGCTGGTAACTCGGGTGAGATATTGATATCAATGGAATACCTGTCTTTAGATCTACGGGCTTGTTCCATGCCCTTTGTCAACATTGTACAAGCATAACCATCAAAAACAACCACGACGTTCGCCCCAAAATGTCTCACTAGATAATTGGAATATGATGTACATATGTCCTTATATGACGACTGTTTAGGCCATACAACTGCCCTCAATAAAAATCCACCATCTACAACAAACAGAGAATGTTCTGGGATTTTAGTTTGCTCGGAACCGTATGTTTTGAGGATCTTACCGAGCGTGCTTTTCTGTGTCTTCCTCATTCCAGCAGAATCAAACAATGCTGGTGGTTTCGGGGCGAGTTCATATTTGAGATACTCTTCCATCTCTGCTTGTGACTGAATAACACATGTGATGCGGTTGAACAGAATTGTGGGGTCAATCACTACCTTACTTCCACGGACTTTGATGCTATTTGCCATCGATGCGAAAGACTTCACAGTGTCAACACGTCATAGTTTGATGCTGTTGAACGTTTTGCTTACAACATTCGATACGCAACATTCACCAATTTTGCGAACTTGGTCACAGTTCACAGTTTCGTCGGCCACAAGCCCGGTCGCTATAGAGACTAATTGTAGTGGATCTCTATTCTGAAAGGGGGAATGCACTCTGAGCCAGTTCAATAATTTGGTGATATCATTGGCATCAGTCAATTGTGAACTTTGACGGAGATCCCGATGTTGTTCGCCATGACCAGTGTGAACATGAACAAAATTTTCGAGAGCATTACATATCGGAAGGCAAAGAGGTAGTCCATGTACCCATTTCGCAACAGTGCTATCGGTTATTCCCCTGCCATGTGTGAGACCACCAGGGAGCTTGAACATTCTCATTAAACACTGCTCTATGGTCTGATCAGAATATATCCCGTCCCAGAATTTATCTGAGCGCCTTATGGTAACGTGACCTTTCTCAGTGAACAACTTCAAATCATCCTGTTGCATTATTTCTGTTAGCTCATTCATCTGCTGCAAATAGAGATGAGAACTTTTTGCGTATGCAAAATGACCACCTGCGTGAAATACTGGAATCATATTGCGAACACAATATGTGTGGAGTTCCCAGTCGCCTGTGCGCTCTGCTCTCAAGAACAACTGGAGAAGACCTATTTGCTCATAGTATTGTACCCAAAGCTTTCCTGTGCATCCTACGGACGCATTCTGGAGCAGTTCGTGTAATTTTGACAGTAGATGGTTGACACTTTCTTGATTGACAGCGTCAGCTGTTGTACAGTCACCTCTGGCAAGTCCACAGAATATTTCATTGACTTCTGTGCAGTCTATGTTATCTAGTGTTCGGCTTTCTTCAAACACAAGTCGATGCCGTTTGAATTTGAGTTTAGGGGGTATGGTTAATATTTCACACGTTTCACCAGTTCATTATGGAATAAATGACTATTGTTATATATCATTATAAAGCCACTGCTTTTCTGCAATTTTTGATATATAATTTAACTCCCAAAGTAGTCGTAGATTTGATTTAATGGACGTTGTGTACCATTGTGTGTATGAAAACAATAAATTTTTTTTCGTAATTTTGTACATTTTCGTGAATATTTCACCATTGAGTGTGAGGATTGGTACAAAGTTGGCATTTTCTGTTGGGGATATGTATTCTCAATATAATTCAGCACGATATTTATGATTCTCACCCTACTAAGGCGAATAAGAATGAGAAATATGGAGCTGGGTCGAATTTTTTTTTTAATTTTTTTTTTCATCAAAAAAACGCTATAACTAAAAAAGCTCAACTCGGATTCGCGGGGACTTTTCACACTTTATCCGCAATGTGTGTCCCGGAAACATATAAAAAAATCAGCTTTCTCCGATTTTTTTCCTTACTTTCTCATTTTTATGTCTAATGTGCCTGGACTATACTGTTCCTTATGGTAGAGGATCAGTAATGATCTGGTGATGATGCTCTCATGATTGTAAACTTGATATGGAATGTCAAGGGCCATCAGTACATCCGAGACATTCTCAATCCGGTTGTCGTACCTCATTTCAACAATCACTCATTGGCTACTTATCCTGTATTGATGGATGACAATGCAAGGCCACATCATTCCCATGCTGTGATAGCATTCCTTCAGAACAACGCTATTACAACACTACCTTGGTCTACAGTGACCTCTGATTTGAATTCCTTAGTACACATCTTGGACTTTCTTGAACATTGTGTGCAAGCAAGTGATCCACCTGTACAGAATTAGGCCAGTTTAGAAGCTGCATTGCATGAGAAGTGGCAGCAGTTGCCTCTGAACCATATAGGAAGTCTTACTGGTAGCATTAGTAGGAGGATTCAGGCTGTCATCCGAGCACATGGTGGATACTTTGTGACCTGTTAATTGTATATAGGTTACAGAGTAAACTCCTGTTAATTCAGTAAATTATGTTGTAATATTTTGAAATATTACCGTCACAGTCACCAAATTAAGTCAGGGTGAGCTTTTCTTATCACTCTTCATCCGTCGTCCTGCATGATGGTGGTGTTTGAGCCTCTTTCTCCTAAACCACTGGCCACATTTTAATTAAATTTCATGTAAGTAGTGGTTATATAGGGGCATTTTGATTTCTTATCAACCTACCTCAATTGTTTACAACAGGCTTGCACTACAGTGGAAGAACCTAACTCGGATAAAATACTCTCTATTTTAATCTTTTCCAAGATTTGGGAAAGAAAAGTGGTGTAAAAACACCACGAAAAAATAAGCTAAAACTGGGCTGAGCGCCATCGGCGCACACCCAGTATGGGACGCTCTTCCATAGTACAAATCCACGACTTCCGTAACAGTGCGCAATGCATCAATTCGTCATTCTTTTTCTATCCAAAGCACGAGCAGGATGTGTTTCCGCCATATGCATTATGAAACAGTGATAATTCAACTCGTGGATAATGGTTTTCCTGTGACTGGAATTATGGATCTGAAGATCGTATAATAACAGGACTGTGTTTTATATATTCTCGTTTATATTTTCAACCACATTCTCATTGTTTATTAATTACTATTCCGTTTTCGCGAATGTTTTGCGACATCGTGTCAAGGCGATTCGACAATGAATTTTTTCGGTTGATAAAAAATTTTATTGGAGTAGGTGTCGGCCGTCTGGGTTCTGCCACCTTCTCTCGTAGTTGAGGGTGTTCTACTTTCTGTTTCTGTTGAGTTCACCTTTTTCTTCTACTGCTCTCACCTCTGTTCTTTCCAGTTCGGTTCCTTTAGGGCAGTTCCTTTTGCCCTCGCCATTGGTGCGTTCTCGTGTCCGTTTCGTCCGCACCCACGGGTGGTGTGGAATGCAGTCGTTTCGGGAGCCTCCCGATTCGACCACGTCTGATGTGAGTTTACCCCCTCCGTGGGGGGATGTGCAGTTCCTCCCGCTTCCGCGGGGGGTGGTGAACACTTTCGTTTCGGGTCGCCCCATTCGACCACGTCTGATGAGAATTGCTCCTCCTCCATGGTGGATGTGCAGCTCCTCCCGCACCAGTGGGGGGAAGGGGGACCGCTGCCGTTTCGGGGCTTCTCGATTCGACCATGTCTGGTGAGAGTTATTCCCCTTCCATGGGGTATGTGCAGTGTTTTACCGTGGTGGATACTGCGGGAGCTGTTGGTTTTCTGGTGTAGAGATGCCTGGTTCCGGGACTATGCGCCCTCTCCAGTCGACATCTGAGGCTGTCACTAGGGTTGTGACTCCTCCTTTGGAGGCCGAGCTTGGTGGCTCTCTCTGCTTTTCCGCCAGTTCCAACAGCTCCCGTCGTATCTGCTGCTACTGCTGTTCCGTCTACAACGTCATTGGGTACCGTTTTTAGCCGGCCTCAGCTTCTCCCTGCCAGGGTCTGCAGGGATGTCTGTAGTGTGGTTGTGGGGTTTCGGCCTCAGCCTTCCCAGACTTCCACTCGGCGAAGTCAAATGGGGCTGCCGACTGAACCCCATACTGTGTCCTCTCAGCCATTGAGCACAGTAGTTTTATACCTGCAGTGGTCTGCTGCAGTGTCTGGTTGTGTAGACGTTGGGGTATCGGCCTCAGCCTTCCCTGACTTCAACTCGGCGAAGTTGGAAGTGGCTGCCGGCCGGACCCTCTCCTGTGGTCTCAGCGCCGTCGAGCACCACAGTTGTCATTGGATTCGGTTGTTCTTAGTGGGACACTATGAACTCCGTGGCATTTCCGTCCACTCATTTTGGCCACACGACCAGTTTTGGGGGTCCAACGTCTTTTGTGCAGCCTGGACCTTCTGCCCTGCAGAGGTCAGCGGTGACTCTCATGAGTTCCTGCTATGTTGATCCTCGGGGTGTGTCACACCCCTATACACGTCTGCCTTCAGAAGTTTTCGGCTGCCGCCCGTCGTCCCACGTCGGGTCTTTTGGAGGATCATGACCCTTCGCAGGGTCAGAGGTGAAGCCACTTTGCCGGTTCGTTCCCCTGTCGAACCGGCCAGTACGGGCAGTGAGCTTAGGGAGGCCCTCTCCTTACTCACTCAGGTTCTGTCAACGAGCCTTCCTGTTGCTTCCAGCGAGACAGCGAGTGGTTTCCAGGCGCCTCCTATGGCGCTGCCTCCCGGGATTGGAAACAGGCCGCTTTCTGATCCCCTAGTGTTCCGACACCATGGGAGGCGTTGGCTGGTTTGCCCACGATGGGCTATGTGTCTTCCGACTCAGAGGAAGAGTCAGACATGCTTGATGTCGAGAGCCAGCAGTCTTCGGACTTGGGGGCAGCTCTTGATTTCGTGTTTAGGTTCCTTCCGGATCTCAAACCATCTAACCAGTCGACAGTGTCAGCCAGGCCACGATCATCGGTCGCGCGCCAACAGTCTATGGAGCAATCTGCTTCTGGGCGTCTTCGACCGTGCCCTTCGGTACAGTTGGTTGAAGCATTTTCAGTCTTGGACTCCAAGCTAAGTTCCAAGGCTATGAAGGCTCCGTTCTTCACCAGGGTTGACACCTTTTTGCCTCCGGCGCGTTATCGTTCCTACGATTCCACCAATCCGTCGGTCTACCAGACTTTGACGGTTTTGGATCAGGACTCCAATTCCCTCGGGCTTTCCAAGTCCAAGTCTGCTGTCATTCCAATGACGACTCTGGAGTCCACATTGGGCTTATCGAGAGAGATGCTTGGTATGCTTTCTCTCTCCGATCACGTCGTCTCAGCTTTTGCTGCTTATCTGCCTTCAGATAAGTTTGACGAGGTACAGGCTCCTTTGCGTGTGCTGTCCAAGGCGCTCATGCATCTTACTCACACGCATGCCTGTAAAACGGCTAATCTGGAATTAGTTCGAAGGGACTCTGTGCGGGACACAGGCCGATCCCTTCCTGAGGAGCAGTACGCTACTCTTCGATCTGCTTTTTTGGCAGGTCCGCAACTTTTCCATGATTCTGTGTTGACGGTCCGGGATGACGTCCTATGTCATTCCAACAATCAGCTGCTGTTTCTTCAGCTTGATCAGCCTTCTAGGGTAGGCACGGGCCGTTCCAAGCCCAACAAGTACCCTCTGCTTCCTCTGCAAAGCAAAAGGGGCTGATCCTTCTGCCACCGCTTCTACTTCGTACTCAAGGGGTAAGGGTAAGCGTCGGCAGTCTTGAGGGAACTCCCAGGATTCTTCATTCAGTAGAGGTGTTTTCTCCTCTCGCGAGCCTCGTCGGGGTTCGCAATGAAGGTCCTCACCTCGACTCATCCCAGGTTGGAGGAAGGATAGCAGAGTTCGCAGACCGTGGGCCACCATCACATCCGATCTTTGATGTTAGATGTTGTTTGGTCCGGGCTGCGAATATCCTTCCGACGGTACTCCACTCTGTCCGGGGTGCCTTTTCCAACCACAGTTCCTTCAGATATTTTACGTCGGGAATTTTTGTCCACGGAGATAGACAATCTCCTGACAAAGGGGGCGATTGAGGTCATCAAGAACATTAGGTCAGTGGGTTTCTATTCTCGCCTGTTCTTGTTGCCGAAGAAGGACGGCCGACTCCGACCGGTTCTCGATCTGAGTTTCCTGAACCAGTCTATCATTGCTCCCAAGTTCAGCATGGAGACTTTCAGGTCGGTCCTCCGTTCAATTCACCAGGGAGATTTCGCTTCCAGCTTCGACCTGCGAGATGCTTACTTTCACGTTCCGATTCATTGGGCGTTACGGAAGTATCTCAGGTTCATTTTTCTGGGGCGAGTTTACCAGTTCAAGGCCATGCCTTTCGGCCTCAACCTGGTTCCTTGGTCCTTAACCAGACTGATGTCGTATGTGATAGCTTTCCATCGCACACAGTCCAGGGTGACTACTTCGGCATATCTGGACGATATCCTCCAGGGGCATTCCAATGCTGCCTTCCTGGAGTCGGATGTCGCCACTCTGTTGAGCTTGCTCACGTCGCTACATTTCAGAGTCAACGAGGAGAAGTCGGACCTGGTCCCTTCTCAGTCGTTTTATCATCTGGGGATGGCTTTCCGCACACAATTCAATTTGGTGGCGGTTCCCCAGGCCAAGGCTGTGATTCTCTCAGCTTTTGCTCCGACTCTGTCCCAGTCCACATCTGCGACGGCTCGGAGTTTTCTCCGGCTAATCGGTCTCTGCTGTTCGGTGACGGATCTCATTCCTCTAGGTCGGCTGCGTGTCAGACCTCTCCAACACTTTCTGCTCAGACGTTGGAGGCCGAATATAGATTTTCTGGATCTGGTGCTTCAGTTTCCAGACTATCTTTATCCTCACCTTCTCCTCTGGGCGGATGTCCAGTGGCTTTCGCAGGGTGTTCCGTTGGACTTACCCACGTCCGATGGCGTTCTGACGGCAGATGCCAGCGATCTCAGATGGGGTGCGACGTTGGATCCTCTAGGTCTTTCCATTCACGGGATGGTGGACCAGGATCATGCAGCTCTACACATCAACCAGAAGGAGCTTCTTGCTCTTCTTCCGCGTTTCAGGCAGTGGATCCCTCACCTGTCGAATCGCCAGGTCCTTCTGTTGTCCGACCATTCGACGGTGGTTGCTTACATTCGGAACCAGGGCAGCACGCACACTCTGTTCTAATGTACGAATTGGCTTGGGGTCTTATACTGCTCGCTCAGGATGTCCACGCCGGGGTGGCTGTTCGTCACATTCCCGGTCGCCTGAACGTCCTAGCCGACTCCCTGTCCCGTCGGGGCAGGGTCATTTCCACCAAGTGGATGCTCCACATGGCGGGTTCCATCGATCTCTTGTGACAAGTTGGAACCATCCGGTGGACACTTTCGTGTCCCCGAGTCCAGATGCTCTGGCTTTCGCCGAGGACGCTCTGGCCCTCCTTTGGGATGGTCTTGTCGGCTACGCCTTCCTACCGGTTCCGATTCCGCCTCAGGTTCTCACCCAGATATGAACCTGCAGTCGTCGAATCCTTTCTATCACACCCGTCGCTTCGGTGGGTGTGGATCAATCTGCTCCGCTCTCTGTTAGCGGCGGTTCCGGCATGTCTCCCTCTACCTCGCGACTTTCTTTGCCAAAGTCGCCCGGGAGGTTTTCAAGTTGACCCGACTTCATTGTGCCTTCGCACATGTCTTTTATCGGGTCCTGTCTCCTCCGTAGTGGTTTTTCGAGACACGCAGTGGAGTTGCTTTTCTTCAAGGAGGCACTCACTCCACTGGTTTAGCCTCTGTGGCTAAGTGGAAGGTTCTTCTGTCGATGGTGTGCGATCACTCTGTTGCTTCTGTCACTCCTTCGATCACACTGCTTGCGGAGTTTTCTGGTATATGTTTGTTTCTGGGGGTCTCCAGCAATGGGTACTTGTCCATGCTTCAGAGTCCCCGTGGGAACCCTGGGAAGTAAGCAGCACTTGTTTACTGTGGTAAACCAGTTCCGCTTTACTAGTAAAATAGGACCCAGTCACCAATGCTTGGGGTGAAAGTCCTCTAAAATGGGCAACATGTGGTTCACCGATTGACTATACTTGACTTCATCTCCATGTTGTGTCACGATTAGCCACGGTGCATAAATATGTGACGTTACCCACCGACAACAAACAACAAACCAACATGCTTCAGAGACATTTTTTCCTATGTGATACCGCATTGTTTCGACACTCATCCTTGCCTCTCCAAGCTTGTTCAGCTCTTTTCCTTGAAAAGCCCTAGGACTTTGCAATTTACTCCAAGATGGTCACTTTCTTGGGCGCTGCTCTGCTTGGGGGTGGGGGGGGGTGGGGGGGCGTTCACGCCTTTATCCTGGATGAATATGCGTTTTCCCACATGCCAGATCTCTCCTGCATCCATTTCTTGATGGACTTGTCTTGCTATTCGTGCAGCTTCCGCTCGTCTAGCTACTGGTGATTGTATCACCAATTGTTTTTTCTGCCACGAGGTGCGTGCATTGTCTTCCTCTTTTAATAACTCTGTCATGTTGTCGGATGACTGATGTTATACTGGTAGCCTTCTGGAGAAATGCTACATTCTCCTTTTCTCTGCGACAGTTGCAGGAGCCGACAGAGACCCTTGGGGCCCTCTTTCTTCGGCTCAGGATGTTGTCTATCCAAGCTTTTTCAGCTTTTTTCAGGGTCGGTTCCTGCTTTGTGCTGTTACTGCCCTTTCTGTCTGTGCGTCGCACTTCACCATACACCTCATCTTTCTTTGGCTTTTCTAATGTTTGTGATGCTATGGTTTGATAGGCCTAGGGATCTCTTCCTCTGTCCACGGTCCCAGTGCTATTGAGTTATGTGTGGGTTGGTTATGTGATTCCCTCCAGCCTTTTGTCTATTCAGCCTGTTGTAAACAATTGAGGTAGGTTGATAAGAAGTATAAATTTTATAGTAAATTTCCTTTCTTATTATACTTACCGAAATTGTTTACATGGAGGCCCTCCCGTCTTCTTATTCGGGTAAGAATCCTTCCTTCCCGCTGATCACATAACTCCTGTGTTGTTTGGAATCAAAAGAATGACGAATTGATGCATTGTGCACTGTTACGGAAGTAGTGGATTTGTACTATGGAAGAGCGTCCCATACTGGGTATGCGCCGATGTCGCTCGGCCCAGTTTTGGCTTATTTTTTCGTGGTGTTTTTACACCACTTTTCTTTCCCAAATCTTGGGAAAGATTAAAATGGAGAGTATTTTATCCAAGTTAGGTTCTTCCACTGTAGTGCAAGCCTGTTGTAAACAATTTCGGTAGGTATAATAAGAAAGGAAATTCACTATAAAATTTATACTTTTATCCAAAATAGGTTTCCGCTCATATTGAGCAGAGGTGTGGGGAAAAAATGGCCAAATGTTTTGAAAAGTTGAAAATCTTCTAATGAACCACCAGTAGCAGAGACTTGATATGTGGTATACAGAGTCCTTTTGAGGTTTAGAATCAAGCTTGTTCAAGAGAAGTTTGTCGGGCATTATTTGCCTTCGTTATGGGAGGGGCAAAAAGTTTGGCCATGCCTAAAATTTCTATTTTCAGAACCGTGAGGTCGATTTGAACCAAATTTGATATAAGATGATAATGGGTCATAAGTAGTTGATTGATGCAAAAAAAAGTTTGGCCATGCCTAAAATTTCTATTTTCAGAACCGTGAGGTCGATTTGAACCAAATTTGATATAAGATGATAATGGGTCATAAGTAGTTGATTGATGCAAAAAAAATTTTCTCATTGCCCCGTGGGAACCTTGGGAGCTAAAAATAGAAAAAAAACCTTAAAACTGCCATTTCTCCAAAACTACACGGCACAGAGAATTCTTATTTTGTATAAAGCTTACTTTTATCCAGTAGAATAGAATGGTTAAAAAAAATCAGATAACAGCACTTTTTAACACTGTATAGGCAATGGGAAAAAGATTAAAAAATCTTCTTCTCCAGATCCAGCAGGCAGAATCTTTTGATATTTGGTATGCAACATTGTAGGGTGGATCTGATTCAAGTTTGTTCAAATCGGCCCCCTGGGTTCATATTTGGGCTCAGTATAGGAGCCCAATTTCGAACTTAGTGCATTTCAGGCAAATTTCTTAAAAAATCTTCTTCTCCAGATCCAGCAGGCAGAATCTTTTGATATTTGGCATGCAACATTGTGGGGTGGATCTGATTCAAGTTGGTTCAAATCGGCCCCCTGGGTTTATATTTGGGCTCAGTATAGAAGCTCAAATTCGAACTTAGTGCATTTCAGACAAATTTCTTCAAAAATCTTCTTCTCCAGATCCAGCAGGCAGAATCTTTTGATATTTGGTATGCAACCTCATGGGGTGGATCTGATTCAAGTTTGTTCAAATCGGCCCCCTGGATTCATATTTGGGCTCACTATAGAAGCCCAAATTCGAACTTAATGCATTTCAGGCAAATTTCTTAAAAAGCATCTTCTCCAGATCCAGCAGGCAGAATCTTTTGATATTTGGTATGCAACATTGTGGGGTGGATCTGATTCAAGTTTGTTCAAATCGACCCCTGGGTTTATATTTGGGCTCAGTACAGAAGCTCGAATTCGAACTTAGTGCATTTCAGGCAAATTTCTTAAAAAATCTTCTGCTCCAGATCCAGCAGGCAGAATCTTTTCATATTTGGTATGCAACATTGTGGGGTGGATCTGATTCAAGTTTGTTCAAATTGGCCCCCTGGATTCATATTTGGGCTCACTATAGAAGCCTGAATTCGAACTTAGTGCACTTCAGGCAAATTTCTTAATAAATCTTCTTCTCCAGATCCAGCAGGCAGAATCTTTTGATATTTGGTATGCAACATTGTGGGGGTGGATCTGATTCAAGTTTGTTCAAATCGGCCCCCTGGGTTTATATTTGGGCTCAGTATAGAAGCTTGAATTCGAACTTAGTGCATTTCAGGCAAATTTCTTAAAAAATCTTCTTCTCCAGATTCAGCAGGCAGAATCTTTTGATATTTGGTATGCAACATTGTGGGGTGCATGTGATTCAAGTGTGTTCAAATCGCCCACCTGGGTTTATATTTGGGCTCAGTATAGAAGCTCGAATTCGAACTTAGTGCATTTCAGGCAAATTTCTTAAAAAATCTTCTTCTGCAGATCCAGCAGGCAGAGTCTTTTGATATTTGGTATGCAACATTGTGGGGTGGATCTAATTCAAGTTTGTTCAAATCGGCCCCCTGGATTCATATTTGGGCTCACTATAGAAGCCCGAATTCGAACTTAGTGCATTTCAGGCAAATTTCTTAAAAAATCTTCTTCTCCAGATTCAGCAGGCAGAATCTTTTGATATTTGGTATGCAACATTGTGGAGTGGATCTGATTCAAGTTTGTTCAAATCGGCTCCCTAGATTCATATTTGGGCTCACTATAGAAGCTCGAATTCGAACTTAGTGCATTTCAGGCAAATTTCTTTGAAAATCTTCTTCTCAAGATCCAGCAGGCAGAATCTTTTGATATTGGGTATGCACCATTTTAGAGGGGTGAGATTCAAGTTTGTTCAAGCCAAGTCCCTGGGTTCATATTTGGGCTCACTGTGGTAGCCCGAATTATAACGTAGTTCAAAATGAGGAATTTTCTTTAAAAATCTTCTTCAGATCCAGCACTTGGAATGTTTTGATATTTGATATGCAGCATCCTTAGGGGGGTGAGATTCAAGTTTGTTCAAGCCATGTCCCTAGGTCCATATTTGGACTCACTGTGGGAGCTTGAAATGTAACTTAGTTCAAAATGAGGAATTTTCTTTAAAAATCTTCTTCAGATCCAGCAGTCGGAATGTTTTGATATTTGGTGTGCAGCATCCTTAGAGGCGTGAGATTCAAGTTTGTTAAAGCCAAGTCCATGGGTTCATATATGGGCTCCCTGTGGGAGCCCGAATTATAACTTAGTTAAATATGAGGAATATTCTTTAAAAATCTTGTTTTTTTTTTAGATCCACTGGTCAGAATCTTTGGATATTTGGTACAAGCTTTTCTTAGGAGGAGCAGATGCAACTTGTTGAAATCAATTCTCTGGGTTGATATTTAAGCTACCATGTCAGGTGAGCGCCCTCAGGCCCCTTGGGGGCCTCTTGTTTGAATACAGGCATCATCTAATACAGGCATTTAATCTATTATATCTTTTGTTTCACAGAGCTCTATGAGCTCTGTTATGTAAAGATATCATAGAATAAATGCCCAGTTTATCTCTCAACTAAAGAAGTGGTCAAATCCCTGTTGAATTAATACAGTAGAATCCTCTAAACTGAATATCCATTTTGAGAGTGAAAATTATTCAATTAACAGGGATTTGGTCAGTTTCCTATGTTCTGGAGGTAAACTGAACATTTATTCTATTATATCTTGTTTGACTGAGCTCATAGAGCTCCGTCAAACAAGGTATAATAGAATAAATGCCTGTTTTGGATATAGTGAGACCAAAAAAGGTTGATAAGTAAGGGGAATTTGGTGCGTGTCACAGTAATTTTTTTTCAACATATTACAAAAATGTATATACAATTAACAGGAGTTTACTCTACAACCCATACACAATTAACAGATCAAATTTGTACTGAAGGTATGGTAAATGGTTTTGTGTTTGAAAATTATATTCAATTAACAGGGATATACAATTAAGAGATATCCAATTAAGTGGGCTCCACTGTACTCCCCTTGTATGAATAATTTCTTTTGCAAAGTGTCTTCAATTTACAGGGTCTCACTGTACTGGTCAGTAAGGGGGAAAAATGAAAAACTAATAAAATTTGAATGGTAATTTTTATATGCCCATTTTGAGAAAAACGGGATGTATTATGTAATTGGTCCATCTGTCTGTCCTTACATCCATCCATCCTTAAACTTTTCTGTTTCCGGATGATAACTTGAATTTTGATTTATAGATCAGGACCAAACTTGGTTTGTGTATCAGTTATACCAAAATACAGGTTGAGTTCGAATTGAGGCATAGTCCGATGATTTTTACAAGAGTTATGGGTCTTTTTGACTTTGAAATTTCCTTTCAGCCATATTAACCCTTTACCCAACGTAACGGCCAAAACCGACCAGCGCTATTCTCAAAAATCGCCAGTTAATTTTCAAAATATTTTCATTTTTTGTCTCAAAAACATAGGTTATGACCCCTCGTTGGAACGAGCTCGTTGAGCTCGTTCCAACGAGGGGTCATAACCAATGTTTTTGAGACAAAAAATGAAAAAAATTAGTTATTCAAGAATTTTTTTTGTAAGTGTCGTCTGCTTTTCATGTTAGGTAAAGGGTTAAATGCAACTCCAGGTGTAGCTCTTGTTGTGATTAGTACAAGATAGTTTTGACCATTGCTTTACGTAAAGGGTTAACTAATGCCACATTGTGTGTTCTTTAAAAGGATCAAAGACTCAAAGAACCCAAATTTCTCTGATATTGATCCTTATCATAGAGTCTTTGAAAGCTCCTTTACATATTGGTTTAATTCTTAATCCACTAAGCAATTTTCTTTAAATCCTCACAGCAGCCATCACTGGAGATGGTTAAAAATCCATAGGCCATTTAGTCAAGAAATCCTTTGTCAAAAGAATCACTCAGTTTGCAAGAAAAACTTGAGAGGAAAGTTGCCAACTTGTGTACACTAGTCACATGATTTGTTGCACTTGGTAGTATTATCTGCCAGCAGCATGCAAATTGTTAACATGAGTTATGAAAATATTTTGAAAAAAGAAAATCGGCAAATTTTCAGTGGTAAGGAATGGTATCTCCCATATCTGGAAATTTGAATATGTTTTTTATTATTTCATGATGACATTATAAATTTGACCAAAGTATTGTTACACATGTATGTCTGACCATGAATAGATCAGTCCACATTAAGAAAATTTGGCCTCCAGATAAATTTTGAAGATAAAATAAGATTACTTGCCAAAATAAGAAATGTATCTATCCAGGAAAGCTGTAAGACCTTGTTAACCCATTATCCAACGTAATGGCCAAATCCGGCCCACCCTATTCTAAAAACTCGCCAACTAATTTTCCTTATATTTTCATTTTTTGTCTCAATAACATAGGTTATGACTCTTCTTTGGAACAAGCTCATCAAGCTTGTTCCAATGAGGGTCATAACCTATGTTTTGGGGACAAAAAATGAAAAAATAAGTTATTCAAGAATTTTGTTTGCAAGTGTCGTCTGCTTTTCATGTTAGATAAAGATGCATTTAGTGGACTTTAATCTTTGGGCAATTTTTTTGTAAAGAAATTGACACTTTTCATTTCTAGTTGTTTTATCAGTAGTGCCTGAAAAGATTAAGAGAATTTCCCTCTCCTGGAATGACCATTTTTCGAAAAATTTCTGATATCCAAAAATGAAGGGTGAATGATCTGCATTCAGGTTTTAATCTCAAAGAGACTCCCTTCATTTTCTCTGCACTGTTACAAATGCTGACTGTGACTTCACAAAACCAACCAAAATGATTTCATTTTCAGATGCGAAACACATGCAACAATTTCATGTAATGACAGTTTATTTCATGTTTTTATGAATGATCAGCTTTGAAATTATTCTCACTGTTAACACCAGCTTGAAGAACTTTTACTCTAATTAACAAAAACAGAAAATTTGTGACTGAGCATTCAATAATTGACAGAATGTTTCATTTTTAAAATGGTGGTCAGTTTTTTCTCTTTCTCTGATATAACACATGTGACAAACTTAATTGCCCATAATTATCAGATCACATCAAAATATTATTCAACTACTGCTGCATCAGTTAGTGATTCCAATAGTTACAATGTAATGCTCAAAGCATCAGTGTTCATGCATGCTGTTAGGTGCCAATTTAGCCAATTGTATAAAAAAATTGTGATTTGGCCCCAAAAAGTATTTGATGGCTAAAATTTTGACACCAAAAGAGTTTCGTTCTCTTGTGAGGGAAAGCCAGTGCTGTGCAATGGAGATACAGACAATTTCCCCATGGACATTTGATTGCAGAGCAAACATTTGCCCCGAATAGACAATTGCCATGCAGACATTTCCCCAGTTGCTAAATTCAAGACCAGACATTTTCCCCGGTAAGATAATAAGTCTTATGTTTTCAGGACAGCGATTTATTCACTCGCCTACTGCTTGTCACCTTGTGAGGCTTGAAGTGCATAATTTCCAAGTTAGTTTCTCTATGCCGACACCTTTTATAAGCCCTGGTGAGATAGTGAAACCTACTAAAGAGAACACACATAACTGGCATCTTTCATGTTGAAGTAAACAATTTTTTTCACATTACCAACAGTTTTAATGTCAACGTAAACTGTTTTACTATTTAATTACACACGATTATTATCACCCATTTTCAACTGGTCAGTCTATTCAGGGCAAATGCCCTATGATTTATATACTGGGGCAAATGTCCGCGGGCAAATGTCTGTTTTCTTAAAAAATGTAACCGTGGCAAATTTCCATGGGGCAAATGTCCAGGATTCAGTGCAATGTGGCAGTGTGATCGGTGACAAAACAAAAAATGTTTTGTTACTTCATTAGTGAATAACAAGGTGTTGAAATAAAGTTTGGACAATTGTAATCAGGCATTGTTTCTTCTTCAATAAAACATTATAGGTTATCAACTTTACAAAAAGTAGCATTTAATTATATAAATACTTCATACTGTTGCAAGTGACTCATGATAGTAGGATTTATTTATCTAATAGTGTTGTGCATTTTTTTTTTCTGACTTCGGTTTCGGTTCAGTTCGGTTTTGTCCAAAAAACTTGGTTTATAGGCTTGTAACGTTTCGAACTGTACCTTTTTATACCCCCTGCAAACAAAGTTTGGGGGGGTATATAGGAATATCACCCTGTCTGTCCGTCCGTCATACCGTCCATCTGTCCATCCTTATAAGCGCAACTCCTCCTAAACTGTTTGAAGAATTTTCATGAAACTTTACCCAATGGAAGAACTCCATATGAAGATGTGCATGAAGCAATGTAATTCTGTTCTGACAGGCACGGGGGGTATCACTTTTTGAATTTGCTCACAGTACCTCTAGTTCCATTTGCCTTTTGAAGTTGACATTCCACTTTGAGTTTCCATCTGTTGCTTGTGAAACTAAATCAGTTCTACATTATATGAGGCAAAATGTTCAATTTAATTGTGTACAGAGGATTTCAGACCTTGCAGACTCACATGGTCTGCACTCTGCAGATAAATGGGCGTGGGAACATTCCATCCATGCATCTCATGCATACATTGGATAAACACATCAAGGGAGGTAACAATGTTGCACATTACATTCCACGCATGGTCAGGGAAACCCACACAACAACTAAAATATGTTTTGTTTTTTACGGTAATCCACCATTAAAAAAACAAAGACTATTTTTTCCTTGATTTTATTTATGATTTTGTTGCTAGGTAATTAAGAAATCCAAACATGTGCAGATCTACACAATTTATTTATTTATTGGTGTTTAAGGTCACATATTTATGCACAATGGCTAATCATGACCATGACAGTTTTATGGGTGGAGGAATCGGACTACCCAGAGACAACCACCGAGCAGCTGCCAGCTCCCCAACATCGTAACTCTGCACTGCAGCACAGGCAGGGTTAGATTGGTTGAAGACATGCGTACCATCGACGTGCAGTACACCTTTGTACACGGCGTCATCGTACACGTGGGCAATGGAGATGAAGTGTCTTGCCCAAGGACACAACGTGGTTGCCGCAGGTGGGATTCAAACCGAGGACTTCTCGGCTTGCAGCCTGCACCTCTACCTACTGAGCCACCGCGCTCCCTCAGATCTATACAAAGCCACTTGCGAAGACCCCAGGTTGCTTGTTTTGACATTTGTAGGCATGTCAAGATTGTCATTCTGAGAATTTCTGACAGAACAAACCAGCCCACTTTTATGACAATGCTATGTAATTGGATGAAAGTTGTCATACATCATATGAAGATTTCTTGGGATGTGATCATTCTTCTAATGCGACAGTGACTCCTGTTAGGCAGCATTTGTTTCTCTGGAGCCCGAATATGTGAATACTGATGACAGAGTTATCAGTTGACGTTACAGATTTAGTTTTCAGTTGTTGACAATGCAAACTGAACAGTGAATACACAAGTTTCTGACATTTTGCAGACAAAAAACCGAAACTGTACTGATTTAACAATTACACAGTTTTGGTTTCTGAGCCAAACTGAGACTGACTCACAAAACCGGTTAACCGCACAATTCTATTATGTAATTAACCCTTTGAACCCGAGCGACCGCTTTTCCGGCCCTAGGCTGCACGTTGAAAATATTAATTGGGCTACTCCAAATAGTGAAAATGGACACTTCCATTACTGCCATCGGACTGACTTGGAAAAAAAACCACCAGTGTTCAAAGGGTTAACCCTTTACCCAACGCAACGGCCAAAACCGGCCAGCGCTATTCTCAAAAATCGGCAATTAATTTTCAAAATATTTTCATTTTTTGTTTCAAAAATATAGGTTATGACCCCTCGTTGGAACGAGCACGACGAGCTCGTTCCAACGAGGGGTCATAACCTAAGTTTTGGAGACAAAAAATGAAAAAAATTAGTTATTCAAGAATTTTTTTTGCATGTGTCGTCTGCTCTTCATGTTAGGTAAAGGGTTAAATACTGCTTTTTGTAGAGACTTGCGACCAAGTTAGCCCAGTGGATTAAAGGTAATCAGATTCAGTTGATTACTTTGTTTTTAATCTGGTCTTATCTGAGTATAACAACAAATTTATGTATAAACAACAATTAATCTGATCATTGTTTAATTGAATCAGAGGCATTTTGATGTAATTTAGGTGACCATCCTTTTCGTCTACTGATTTCATCAGAACTTTCGAGTTCAAATTTTTCCTGTGATCAATTGTCCATTCATTCTTGAAAAGATTGCCAGTTATTATCTGAGTGCAACAACTGATTTCTGTATCAACAACCCTCAGTCTGATTGTTAATTGAATTGGAGGCATAAATATATAACTTAGATGACCACCCTTTTTGCCTACTTATTTCATCAGAACTTTTGAGTTCTGTCAGATTTTTTCCATGGTCACTTGTCTGTTCATTCTTCAAATGATTGCCAGTTCATGTTTTAAAGATGAATCAATTTATTATACATCCACTTCAGAGAAGTGGGTGCCATATTGTCAATATGCTGTCCATCCGTCCGTCTGCCCGTCCATCCATCCATCTGTCTGTGTATCCATCCATACATATGTCCATCTGCCATCCATCCATCCATCTGTCTGTCCATCCATCCATCTGAACATTCTTGTGTAAGCAACTATTCCTAAATTTTTAACCAATTTGTGACCAAACGGCTCAAACATTATGACAAGCAAATGAACATGTTTCTAATTTTTTTTATCTGCGACAATTTTAACCAGGTTATCTCCCCTGAACATAGATTTATTATGGATATTCAATGGAGATTCTACTGTGCACACCTCCTAAATTATTGAACTGATTTCGATGAAGCTTCTTAAACATGGTGACTAATGAGTGAACATGTGCACATTTCCAAATTTTCCGTCTGTGATGCTTTTTTATCAGGTTATCTCCCTTCAACTTAGAAGATTTAATATAGATTTGTACATGAGATTTTTGTGCATACAGCTACTCCTACATTTTTCAACCGATTTTGATCAAACGTCTCAGGCACTATGACTAGCAAGTGAACATGAACATACTGTAAAACGTTTCATCTGCAACAATTTTAACCAGGTCATCTCCCCTGAACTTAAGATTTTTTTTTGATTTTCAAATGAGGTTGTTGTGTGCGCAACTCCTACATTATTCAACCGATTGTGATGAAACTTCTTAAACATGGCAACTAATGAGTGAAGATGCGCATATTTTCAAATTCTCCATCTGTGATGATTTTTACCAGGTTATCTCCCTTCAACTTATTTACAAGAGAAGATTTAATATAGATTTGTATATGAGATTTTTGTGTGTGCAACTCTTTCTTCATTTAATTTAATGAACCAATTTTGATCAAACATCTCATACAGTATGACTAACAAGTGGTCATAAACATATTCTCAAATTTTTGGTCTGCAACAATTTTAACCCTTAAGTCCTCAGATTAATTTTAAAGTATTTATGGCCTTTTTCTGCTTACATAGTTATTGATGACTTGGCAGTGGTTCTACATCACTGCTGGCTGCCTATACAGGCAGCCAGCAGTGATGTAGAACCACTGCCAGGGAAAATTCAGTCTACACACAAGAGTAATAAAAAAGATTACACAAGGGAGAACCTGCTTCAATGCAATATAAAAGTGGCGGTTTGGGGCTATATGGGGGCTTAAGGGTTAACCAAGTTATCTCCCATGAACTTAGATTTATTATTGATTTTCAAGCTGAGCATTCAGAGGTGCATTCCGGTAAGCTGGAAGTTGGGGTATTAATCATCTTCAATGATATTTCTAGTTTGGACCAGACCAGACCTTTAAATTATAAACTATGTATCTCTCTCTTCCTACACTGATAAGACCAGAAGCTGACATCATATTTTTATACTGTACCAATGACCCAGACTTAGCTGGTGCTAACTCTAACAAAACCAGGGCCAAACACAAATTTTGCCCCCCAATCCCCAAAATTTGCATCCAAAACCAAAAGAAATCATGTCCTATAGGACCTCCATACTACGCCCCCACTGCGCATGTGCAGTGTCCAGGACGTCCCGAAATTGGCGCCAATTATCATTCTCTGTTTGGCCCTTCATCAGTCAACATCTCACTGATCTTTGTGCTTGTAAATCTCAGTTTAAAGGATGCCAGACACGTAATTTTTGGAGAAATGGTGATTCTAAGGAGGATATAGAAGGAGGAGAGGAAAAAGAAGTGACAAAAAATAATCAGGGCTGTACTTAAAATTTTTGATGAAATTATGTTAAGTTGCCTATTTTCGAGGCATGGGCCTCTTGTTGTCATTCTTGCTAAATGTTGCTCTGCTTATTCAGTGTTTCCTCTCCCCTAGCCTTCTAAAGTCCCCCTTGCAATTCTCCCATGCTTTTGGCATATTTTTGAGAAAGGTCATTTCTAAAAAAAAAATGGGAGAGTTGCTTGGATACAGAATGTTTTCTGTTATTTTCCCCATAGTTACGTTTTCACCCATGGGTGTATAAACGTTGTGTTCTGCATCTTCCTTCTGATGTTCTGCAGATTCTCCCCTGGGAGTCTCTGTCTTGCATCAGATAGAGTGTAATTTTGTTGACTGATTTCGGGCCAGTTTTTTCAGTGCCAGGAGTCATGTTTTCTGGTGTTTTACACTGTTTGTTTACATTGGCAACAGCTTTTTTTGAGGGGGGCTGTTTGCCTTTGGTGTAGTTTATCTCACTATAAGATACATTTATATTATCCGTAAGAGTCTCATTAATTATTTAATATAAATTTAAAATTTTTGACCACACTTTGCCATCCGATCCATCGGGGCTCAACGTTACTTTTCAGCAACTTGGGCTTCGCTGAAAAAATATTTTTTCAAAATTATTTTGATTTGCAATTGTTTTTTCATTTATTATTGGATCATGTTATTATGTATCTTTGTGTCAGGGGTTTGTGCGAGTAACTAGGACTTGTTGTTGACTTTTCACAATGAAAGGATATTGTTCAAATTGTAATGGGAAGAAATCTTCCTCTGACTTTCATGATCATTGTATTAATTGTAGTCAGTGTTCTCACACTAATCCCTGTTCTATATGTCAATATTGGGATGACAAACATTGGAAACGTGTGTCACGGTATGTTGTTTCTGGAGAAAGGGCTATGCCGGCTCTTTCTCCGCAAGGTCACTCTACTCTCTCAGTTTCTATTTCAGAGGAACAAGAACAGGGTGATGTTTCCATGTTATCTTCTACAAGTGCGCTTCCGTCGTCACAAATGAATTCAGAGCTAGCGGCAAAAGTGCTCATGGAGATTAGACAAATGTCGTCCGCTAGCTCGCCCGGTGTAGCGTCCATTCACCGAATGGTTCGGCAGCCGGGTTCGTCCGATGCGGTCCAGGAGGAAATGTTGGGTGATGCGAGCACTGTAAACATTCAATGTGCACACCCAGTGACGGCAGATAGTAAGCGAGATCGGAGGAAGCCTTTGAGTCCGGTTCCTAGCTCGTCCAGGTCCAGCCGGGCCGCGAGCGAGAGAGGCACATCTCTCGTACAACAACATCTGGGACCAGATGTTGTGGTACAAAATGTGTCGCAAGTGGAGCATAGTCCGTCGCTCGGGACGCTCCGTTGTATAGGCAGTCCGTGGAGACTGCTAAGGCTTCTTCTTCTCGTCAGCGCACACGACCGCACCTTGGCTGCATGACCGCCGATATCTTACCAGCTTCGCCGATCAAGGATTCTTCGGCGACCAGGTCACACCATCCGGCAGCCAGGGACTCGAGACCGATGGACTCCGGACGTTCGCATAGAAAAAGTATGCGGGAGCCATCTGATGCGGAGCTGCCCTCGGCGAAGCAGCGAAAGACTGCGCCTCCGCAGGTCTCGACGCCGGACATTCTTGTGCAGATAGCACAGCTTATCGCAGCATCCCAGCAGCCGACAGAAACGGTGTCGGATCGAGAATTATCCGACGGCGCTGGGTCGGTACGCTCCGCCGAAGCATCGGGGGCGGACGACCGGGAGCATCATGAGGTCCGACCGGATGGTGAAAGGGATACGGATGATTTGGAACTATCCCTTTCGGAACAACATAAAGCTGCCATGGACTTCATCCGGCACTTTCTCCCTCAAGTTGTTCCGTCGGGCCAGTCTGCTGTGGTTCCGGACAAGAGGCTTATAGCGTCATTGGACTCTGAATTTTTTGAGCGGTTCAGGGACATCGCTCCCGAGTTTCCGTCGCAGTCCAATAATGTTGCAAGAACATTTGAAGTATTGAACGACGCTATATTTAAACTTGCTTCCAAGACGGGGAAAGCAGGTTTCTTGTCCTCCAATACTCTCAACCTGCCTTTCATTAATGCAAGGAAATAAATTTGACACGGCAGGACAGGGTATCCCGAGAGTTCCTCTGCGTATGGACGACGAGGCGGAAGACTTAGAGCTATCATTACCGTCGTCGGCTTCTATTCCAACCGCGGTGTTGGAAACAGCTATTTCGTCTAACAGAGCCAATTTAGATGCCTTATCTTACGCAGATCACCTTACTAAGGCGTTATCACTGTGCCTTCAAGGGAAAGAGTTTCAGGATATACAATCCTCTTTAAGACTTCTTTCAAGGGCAGTAGCTTATTCCACGTGTAACTCTGCCCTTTCTGTGGCAAACCTGGAGTTGGTTAGACGTGACGCAGCCCTAGCTACATCCACACTCGTGGATACTAAGGTGAAGAACTCTCTTAGAGTCGCTTCGGTCTCCGGAGAACTTCTCTTTGACGGCAAGCTTTCTGCTATTTATGATAAAATTACAAAGAAAGCTTCGGATTCGCTGTTGTTCAAATCTGCTTCTAAGAAGTCGGATACAGCTGACAAGAATAAGACAGGCACTTCTGGGTCTAATGCGCCCAAGAGAGGTTCCTATAGAGGTTCCGGTGCGTCCTCTTGGTCTTATTCGAGAGACCGTCAGGGTAGCGACTCTCGTTCGGGACGTCCTTCGGGCTGGGACAACCGGTCGGACGCCCCGAGGTCGACGGGACGAGGTACGGGTCGTGGAGGACGTGATGGCTTAAACCTCTATCGCGTTCCGGTTGGCGGAAGGTTGTCGAGCTTTTCACAAGAATGGGCGTCGATTACAGACGACCCTTGGGTGAGAGGAGTGACTTCGGAAGGCCTAAGGATATCCTTCAAACGAAAGCCTCCATTAACTCGAAGTCCAAAGTGGACTCAACTTCCGTCAAATCCGCAGAAAAGAGATGCTCTGTTATCAGAGGTTCAGTCTCTTTTAATGAAGAACGCAGTAGAGGTCGTAGAAAACCAGGAGACTCCGGGATTCTACAGCCATCTGTTTCTGGTTCCGAAACCAGACGGCTCGTTCCGTCCAGTCATAGATTTGAGCAGGATAAACAAGCTGATCGTCGCTCCGAAATTTTATATGGAGACGATTCGGTCGGTCAGAGCGAGTATTCGGGTGAACGATTATGCAACAAGCATAGATCTCAAAGATGCGTACTTTCACGTCATGGTACATCCGACATTCAGAAAGTATCTACGCTTCGCAGTCCTAGGAGTGGTGTATCAATTCCGGGCGATGTGCTTCGAATTGAATCTAGCACCCTGGGCTTTCACTCGGGTAATGAACTCGGTAATGATCTATTTCCGAGCTCATTCGTCTGCGGTAACGTCGGCCTACCTGGACGACATTCTTCAGAGGTACGGCAACGAGTTAACGCTTCAGAACGATGTTCAGAATCTACTTCTATTGCTCCGACGTCTCGGTTTTATAATAAACGAGGAGAAGTCGGATCTGGTGCCGTCCAAGTCATTCACTCATCTGGGAATGAGCTTCGAGACACACAACAATCTCGTTCGTCTGCCGTTAACCAGAGCGAAATTAGTCAGTTGTTACGTTCGCTATTGTCTGCACGCAGACAAAGTCACAGCGAGAGAATTTATGAGACTGATAGGTCTGTGCGGAGCCGCTGCGGATCTCATTCCGATGGGGCGGTTACGCACGGGTCCTCTCCAAATTTTCTTGACTCAGTATTGGAGTGTGAAAATTCATTCGCTCGACGTAGACGTTCTCTTGTCAGATCAAGTGAAACAAGAGATTCAGACTTGGGCAAACATTCAGTGGTTAACTCAGGGAGTTCCGCTGCAGTTGCCGGATCTGAGTTTTACCATTATGACGGATGCCAGTCAAACAGGTTGGGGTGCATCATTGATCCCAACGGATTCGAGATGCCAGGGTCTTTGGGATCCGCAATTCCTGTGCAAGCACATAAACATCAAGGAAATGATGTCAATTTGGCTTGCGTTACGTCATTGGATGGACATTATTCACAATGCTCATGTCCAAATCCTATCCGACAATACGACAGTAGTGGCGTATATACAGAATCAGGGAGGCACTCATTCAGTTCCGTTGTTCAATCTAACGGAAAGAATCCTTCTGTTTGCACTAGAACATCAGGTTCTTCTTTCGGTCCGTCACATACCGGGTCGTCTGAATGTGCTAGCAGACTCCCTTTCACAAAAGGGTCGCTTGTTGCCGTCGGAGTGGACTCTCAACAAACAAGTATTCAATCAGATTTGCTACCAATGGGAACGGCCAATGATAGACTTATTTGCGACACATCTCAACAATCAGTTGCAGACGTATGTGTCTCCGTGTCCGGATCCAAGAGCATTTGCAGTAGACGCTCTGTCGATCCTTTGGGACGGAATGATAGGATATGCGTATCCTCCAGCGCCGTTAATTCAACAAGTATTGCTAAAGATAAAACAATCTCAATGCAAGATTCTGTTGGTAGCATCTCTGTCGCCACAGAGACCGTGGATAAATCTACTCAGGTGTCTGTTGTGGGACCTACCGCGAAAGCTTCCTCCACGGGAGGATCTTCTTTCGCAGGGGAAATCGCGCCAACTCCATCACAACCTGCAAGGTCTCAACCTTCACGTTTTTCCGTTGTGCGGTCCTTCTTGCATGGCAAGCACTTTACAGGACGAGCAGTGGACGCGATTTCTAACTGTAGGAGGACCTCCTCTTCGCTAAACTATGCGGCTAAGTGGAAGGTTTTTCGTCGTTGGTGTAGGGATCATTCTGTAGATATTTTTGATCCCTCTATACCAGACATTGCAAACTTTCTAGTATACTTGTTTGACGAAATCAAACTGCAGCCTGTTACTATTAAGGGTTATAGGTCTATGTTATCTGATACCTATGCACATCATGATAGTTTACAAATTGGATCTAATGTCTCTTTATCTAAGTTGGTTTGAAACTTCTCGATAAATAGACCCAGAACTCTTAGATTAATTCCTAAATGGAATTTAGCTTGGGTTCTTCTTAAATTGAAGGAAAACCCATTTGAACCTCTTGGGACAGTAGATTTCAAATTCTTATCTTATAAGACAGCTTTTCTCTTAGCTTTCTCTTCTGCTAGAAGAGTCAGTGAGCTTCATGCTTTGTCGGTGGATGATTCTCACTATCGTAGTGCCGGGAACACTATCACCTTCACTACTAATGTAGGTTTTTTAGCTAAGAATCAGGCTCCTAATAAATATCCGGAACCTATTGTTATTAAGGCTCTTCCGTCTTCAGACGGGCGTAGGCCTTTACTCTGTCCTGTTAGAGCGTTACGTATCTATAAACAGAGATCTCAGTTTATCAGAAAGGGACGGAAACGTTTCTTTCTGTCTTTGATGCCTAATAGAAGGGACATTTCGGTCCATTCTATAGATGGATTCAATTAACTATCCGTACTGCTTATGAGAGTTTATCTTCTTCTCAGCAGACTGTGCTTAAGGTTTCTGCTCATGAAGTAAGAGCTCTTGCTACTTCTTGGGCTTATGCTAATAGTGTTGCTATTACAGATTTAATGAAGGCTGCTTATTGGTCTCAGCCATCCACATTCACGAATTTTTATCTCAGAAATATTGAGTCCATTTCTGGAGACCTGCATTGTTTAGGTCCGTTATCTGTTGCTCAGAATGTCGTCCACTAAACAGTTGCAACTATAGTTATGCAGGCTTTCTGTTCCGGCAGTGACTCCGTCCGGCTTCCCTCTTCGCTCTGGGCTATTTGACCCAGGGCAAGGGGAAGGGGGGAGGGGGGGGGGCGGGTGTTCCCTTAGGTCACCTGCTTTATAGTGAAAAGCAAGGGAATGCCTCCTCCAAAGTCAGTATTTCCGAGTCGCTTCCGGGATGGTTTTAAAGTGTAATATTAATGTTAAAATTCATTCATGTCTTATTTTTAAAGTGTAGCTCGGTGTGAAGCATTTGTATATGTCAAGTGTCAAACAGGCTTTAATATACAATACTCGGACACTTTTAAAAGATTATAAAGAGTCTCAATTCTCTGGACTACTTTATTTATTGGCTTACTTTAAAAATAATTAGTATAAGGGTTATACTGGATGTTAATATTTATATATTTATTTATTGGTGTTTAAGGTCACATACTTATGCACAATGGCTAATCGTGACCGCGACAGTTTTACGGGTGGAGGAAGCCGGAGTACCCGGAGAGAACCACCGAGCAACGACGAGCAGCTGTCAGCTCCCCAACATCGTAACTCTGAACTCTGCACCGCAGCACAGGCAGGGTTAGATTGGTTGAAGACATGCGCACCATCGACGTGCAGTACGCCTCAGTACACAGCGTCATCGTGCCCCCATGTAGGCAATCGGGGTGAAGTGTCTTGCCCAAGGACACAACGCGGTTGCCGCAGGTGGGATTCGAACCGAGGACCTCTCGGCTTGCAGCCTGCACCTCTACCAACTGAGCCACCGCGCCCCCACTGGATGTTAATAGAGAACATGAATATTATTGTGCTCAATTATTAAGGGTATTGTATCTTTCTAATTTAATATTAAATAAGAAAGATACATGTAAAGCCTAATACTCCTTTTCTCCTTAAGGGGTTACCTCTTTATTATATAGTTGAGCTTATTGGATTTTCCTCTATGTCCTAGGCCCTCCAGCCTGTTTACTATTCAGCTAAGTCTGGGTCATTGGTACAGTATAAAAATGTTAAAAAATTTATAGTAATTTATATATTTTTTATACTTACCAATGACCCAGACGGGGATGGCCCTCCCAGGAGTTGGGAACTCTTGCCTCCCCGCTGAGTACATAGCGCTGACCAGGCACTGCCAGTAAGAATGATAATTGGTGCCAATTTCAGGACGTCCTGGACACTGCGCATGCGCAGTGGGGGCGTAGTATGGAGGTCCTATAGGACATGATTTCTTTTGGTTTTGGATGCAAATTTTGGGGATTGGGGGGCAAAATTTGTGTTTGGCCCTGGTTTTGTTAGAGTTAGCACCAGCTAAGTCTGGGTCATTGGTAAGTATAAAAAATATATAAATTACTATAAATTTTTTAACTTTCTGGACAGCTGACAGAGAGCTTTCCAGAAAATGTTGTCAGATTCTGATCTTATCAGAGCAGGAGCAGCAGTATACCTAGTTTATTGCAGTTATGCTACAACTTATTTTGACTTGTACTGTACATTCACCAGCACATTTGACAACTCCCAAACAATGTATTCACTCTCACAACTTCTCCACCAGTTGTGGACCTGCTTTCGCCAACTGCACCCACCATGCATTCCTATTGTTACAGCTGTTTCTTCCTTGAGTGTTTCTAGTCTGCTCCGGTTGCAGTGCAGGTATCATGGCCCCGACCTCTGAGGAAGGATTCGGGGGTATCTAGTGAAGCCCTCCGTCCATGCATCTGTCCATCTGTTTGTACAAACGTTTTGCATTGTAGTTTCAAAGCCATTGGTCGATTTTGGACCTCCTTTGGTATACTGGTAGACCCTCATGGGGAATCAGATATGGACAAGGATGGGTTACGTCCAATAATTTCTCCCAGGGTTATGACCCTTTTTCACTTTTTTGGACTCCGAACATTTTTCTTCTTTCACTCTTTTGACTTAGAAATTTGTTCTATTCCACAATACCTTTAAGGTATACTTCAAACTTTAAGGCTACTTTAAACATGCCTGTGGGTCAGGGGCAGTGGCCCACACTTAGCATAGCCCTTGTTGTTGTTAAGTCAGACTCATTGGACACCAGCAAGAAAATAAGCAGACTGTCATCTGCAAAATGAGGCCCCCAGGGGGTGAATGTAGTGATGCTACCCTGCTAAGCAGGGTAGCATCACTAAATTTACCATCTGTGAACTTCAATCTCAATTAAGCTCTCAAAACTAAACAGAAGGAGGTACCAAGAGGATAACTTGGCCCACTTTATGGGATAGCACCATCAAATTCACCCTCTGGGGACCTAATTTTGCAAATGTTAGACTGCTTATTTTCAGGCCTGATTAGACAGACAGGCTATAAGGAGCAGGCATTTAGCACTGTGGCCTGGGAGTGCAACCCCCCCCCCCCCCCCCCTCCTTCCAACTGAACAAAATGACTGCCTGGGGATCTATATGCTCTTCAAACACTCCTTTGGCTGGAACAGGAAGGACTCTTGAATCAGTTTTATTTTTATTGTCATTTCAAACTTAGCCTGTGTTCCTATGATACAATAGGTAGATATTGAAATTTATTATTTTAAATATCATTTTTTAAAATTTTTCAAAAAATTTGAACAAAACCATATCATATGACCCCCCTCGATAAGCTCATTCCAAAGAGGGGTCACATGAAATGGTTTTGTTTAAATTTTTTTAAAAATAGTATTTTTTTAGCTGCAGAATTTGCATATTACGCAGGCATTTGTGGCCGATTCGTTGTTAAAGGGTTAATTGATTTAGTTTTGATTATTTTCTCAACGTTATTCAGGGATATAGTTTTCTGTTGGTTTGTGTGTAAGTGATAGTATTGCTTGAAACAAAGTAAGGATTGACCATTCTGAAAGGCTCTCTGTGTGAACCCTTTTGAGTTGGGCAACTCTTCATTACTGTGGTAAACAACAGTTTCTGTTTCTGTGATCCCTTGAAGGAGTCCTGGGAAGTGGTTGTTTACTGGGGTAAACTCTTTTTGCTTTAAATTTACAAGGGAAACAGGACTTGTTAACGAATGCCTGGAAGTCCTCAAAAGAGGTCAGCATTCATATACATAGAAAAAAAAATGGAAATGCATAAACATGTATCACCGATGTTAGTTTTTCTTAAATCAGTCTTAATTTTGCAATATTTTGTCTGGAAAATCAAGAGAAAAAAAGCATCACCATTAACACTCAATACAGGGATGGCAAAATATCATTGAGTTCTGTTCTACAAGACTGAATTGATTAAATTCCTAGTTGTATTATTGCAAAAATGGCTACTTGAAATTTTGGTTGTTTGCACCAGTGTTAAGACCGTAGAATCATAATCACATTGAAAATGGAGATGATATCAACATTTATTATTTTAACCCCTAGCACCGGGGGACGTGGTGGCTCAGTAGGTAGAGTTGCAGGCTGCAAGCCGAGATGTCCTTGGTTCGAATCCCACCTGCCGCAACCACATTGTGTCCTTGGGCAAGACACTTCACCCCCATTGCCCACGTGGGGGCACGGTGGTGTTGTGTACTAAGGCGTACTGCACGTCGATGGTGCACTTGCCTTCAACCAATGCTAACCCTGCTGTGTGGAGTTAGTATGTTGGGGGGCTAACAGTTGCTCGGTGGTTCTCTTTGGGTACTCCGGCTTCCTCCACCCGTAAAACTGTCGTGGTCATGATTAGCCATTGTGCAGAAATATGTGACCCTAACACAAATAAGTAAATAAATAACCCCTAGCACTCTGGTTGTGTCAAACAAGGTATATTTGATTTAGAGATAGGTGGTTAACCAAAAATTTGTTTCGGTTTTGTTATGAAAACCGAAACTGTCACAATTACAGAAAACCTGTCGACTGTCTTCATGGTTTTCAACTTCAATGCTGAAAAACTCTAATCAGGTGTCACTTCGCAGAACAAAGAGAGAAACATCCTAAAGTTAACATTGTTTTAAACTTCAGAGTCGCAACACCCCTTTTTCAGAACAGCTGCATTTTATTGGTATTGCGGGGAGCGCAGTGGCTCAGTAGGTAGAGGTGCAGGCTGCAAGCCGAGAGGTCCTCGGTTCGAATTCCACCTGCGGCAACCGCATTGTGTCCTTGGGCAAGACACTTCATCTCCATTGCCTGCGTGGGGGCACAATGACGCCTTGAACTAAGCGTACTGCACGTCGATGGTATGCATGTCTTCAACCAATCTAACCCTGCCTGTGCTGCAGTGCAGAGTTACGATGTTGGGGAGCTGGCAGCTGCTCGTCGTTGCTCGGTGGTTCTCTCCGGGTACTCCAGCTTCCTCCACCCGTAAAACTGTCACGATCATGATTAGCCATTGTGCATAAATATGTGACCTTAAACATCAATAAATAAATAAATTGGTATTGCTTTCGAGCATGGTATTAACCGCAAAAATAAGTGACAAAATTATTTCTTACCCAGCGTGGTTTAAACGTTCATCTGTGTATCAGATGTGATTTCCTTTGCAGAACTGTAACTTATCACTTGTTCCACATATATAGTGACAAGTATATTTATTTCTACAAGTAATTTTGAAAGCCTGAACTCCAAAACCAGTGTCAAAATCACAGCTGAAGTTGGATGAAAATTTATAGTTACAATGACCTATATGAGTGACTTTTACTCGATAAAATTTTTATGGTAGGCATAATTTATTAGGGTGTGTCAGGTTACCCTAAATATAAGTATTGGGTGGGGGGGGGGGGGGGGGTCTAATTTTGCAACAGACTCAAGGCAAAAATATTTTTTCTCAAGGGGAGCACGGTGGCTCAGTGGTAGACTGATGTCCCGAGTTCGATCCCCATCCAGGATGACCTGTGTTGTGTCCTTGGGCAAGGCACTTTAACCCAGTTGCCTACATGGGGGCACAATGACACCGTGTACTAAGGTGTGCTACACATTGATGGTGCAACCCTGCTTGAGCAGAGCTTGAACAGAGTTAGAATGTTGAAAAGCTGACAGTTGCTTGTTGATGCTCAATGGTTCTCTCTGGGTACTCTGGCTTCATCCACACGTAAAACTGTCATAGTCACAATTAGCCATTCTGCATAAGTATGTGACCTTAACCCTTTACCCAACGCAAACGATATCAAAATTTATTATTTTAAATATCATTTTTTTAAAATTTTTCAAAAAAATTCAACAAAATCATATCATGTGACCCCTCGTTGGAACAAGCTCGATGAGCTTGTTCCAACGAGGGGTCACATGATATGGTTTTGTTGACATTTTTTAAAAAATAATATTTTTACAACTGCTGAATTTGCATATTACGCAGGCGGATGCGGGCGATTCGTTAGGTAAAGGGTTAAACACTAATAAATAAATAAATATTTTTCTCAAACTTAAAACTCTTGAGATAATTTATGCAAATACATTGTGCTCAGGAAATCAGAGTACCAGTATAGGCTATTACACATGTGCGTTGCTGTGACTCTGACAGGTGCCAAATACATCCTATATGCAAATGCAATGTATGTGTGTGTTTGTTTGTACAATGAAAACTGAAACCCAAAAACCTGACTCTTTGAATGAAACTGGTACTGACATAAAATATCAGAGTGCAGAGGGTAAAATATTTTTTCAAAATATTTCAACAAAACCATATGTGATCCCTCAATGGAACAAGCTCAACAAGCGCCTTTGCAATGAGGTGTCACATGATATGATTTTGTTGAAACTTTTTAGGAATTTTTTTTTTTCAACTGCTGAATTTGTACATTATGTGGGCAAATAGGGTTTTCATTTTGACCATTTCACGCACCTGAGTGACTTTGAAATGCTTTGTCACAAAACATTGTGTCAAGCAAGAAAGTAGTAGACCATCGATGTGATATGTTTCTCTAAAAATATCAGCTTCATTCACTTAATTCAAGTTTAATCATATTATAAATACAGAACACAGCTCTGGTGTAAAGTTCTGGGGACAGGAATCAAGGACACTTGGTGGAGTTTCTCCTGTATTTCATGTGTGCCTCGGGCACACATGAAATACAAGAAAACACCACTCCAGGTTTTTTATTACAGTCCACTCTGCTCTACTCAAAAACGTGTTCAGTCTTATCATATGCAGTTCTTCGGAAAATAGATCTACAGGCTGAACTTAGAGGTCTAGTAACTGAAACTTTGCTTGTGTTTTAGGTCCTTCATATCTCATTTTTTGACTTGAATCGAGTTGGGCCAATGATTTTGAATGGAATTGAATTCAGAAAGGAATGTTGATAGATCTTGAGAGGATTGGAGAGTTACTGGTGTAGGGACTATGTGTCTTAACAGCTCACAAACGACAATAAATTTCTCTGCCATCTAACTATTCCACTAATAATGTCTGTACTGCCTTCTAGAGGTGGTATTAACCTTCTGCACACTAATGTCAACATTTCCAACTATAAATTTGTAGTCGTTATGACAGCAGCCATGACTAGATTTGACGAAAACATATCTTGGAAAATTCTCAGCGGGTTAAGAGTTAATTAAATGACTTCACACTTGCACTACAGTCCTCTGTGGAAATCCCGGGAAGTGCAGCAGTGTTTGTTTATTGTGGAAAACAACCTCTATTTTACTGGTTGAATAGAACTCAGTTACCAGTGCTTGGATTGGAAGTCCTTAAAAAAGGACATGTGCATAAACAGTTGACTGAACTTGACTTTATCTTAATGTTGCAGTCACGATTAATCATTGCGCAGAAATATGTGACCTTAAATACTAATAAATGGGAGTACTGCAGTCATGACACAGTCACAGTTGCTGAAAGTGACCTTAAACACCAATTAATAAATCAATTATAAATAGCACCTGAGTGACCACTTTTCCATTGCTGTACATGTGTTAATCAGGCATGTAGCCATATATCCATATTGGGGGAGGGGCACCTGGATGAATAGGAGGGGGTGTTTAACATTGTCATGAAGATCGAAGTCTTCAGTTGGGGAAAGGTATCAAGATGGTGTCCTGCCCATGTTGGTGGGGCTCGGGAATATATTTTTCACATTATATGACCCAGACACCACTATTTTAGGGATCAAAAGAATGTCAAGTATGTTATCTGTAATTATACCCCCCGCAAACAAAGTTTGGGGGGTATATAGGAATCACTCTGTCCGTCCGTCTGTCTGTCCGTCTGTCCATCCTTATAAGCGCAACTCCTCCTAAACCGTGTGAAGAATTTTCATGAAACTTTACACAATGGAAGAACTCCATATGAAGATGTGCATGAAGCAATATAATTCCGTTCTGACATTTCCAACGGGAGATAATCAAACTTACACATTTCAATTGCTACATCATATGGTTGTGTCCTCGTAAGCGCAACCCCTCCTGAACTGTTCAATGAATTTTCATGAAACTTTACTCAATGGAAGAACTCCATATTAAGATATGCATGAAGCAATATAATTCCGTTCTGACATTTCCAAGGGGAGATAATCTAACTTATACATTTCAATTGCAACATCATATGGTTGTGTCCTCGTAAGAACAACTCCGCCTGAACCGTTCAATGAATCTTCATTAAACTTTACACAATGGAAGAACTCCATATGAAGATGTGCATGAAGCAAGGGGAGATAATCTAACTTATACATTTCAGGCGTGGGGGGTATCACTTTGTGAGCTTGCTCACAGTACCTCTAGTTTCATTAGTTGAATCCCCATGCAGATCGTAGAATTTAGAATTTTTAGATTTCCCAATAACCCCCCCCCCCCCCCTCCCCCCTCCCCCCCCCCCCAAAAAAAAAACACCTAACCATCCCCCATATCTCAGGTATGCCACTGTTGGTACTATTCAGAACATACAAGGAAGTCATCCACTCTTGTAATCATTTCGCAGAAAGTATAGTGGCTTTCAGTCTTTAACCCTTTACCCAACGAATCGCCCCGCATCCGCCCGCGTAATATGCAAATTCAGCAGTAGAAAAAATATTATTTTTCCAAAAATTTCAATAAAACCATATCATGTGACCCCTCGTTGGAACGAGCTCATCGAGCTCGTTCCAACGAGGGGTCACATGATATGGTTTTATTGAAATTTTTTGAAAAATTTGAAAAAGTGATATTTAAAATAATAAATTTTGATATCGTCTGCGTTGGGTAAAGGGTTAACAGTTAGATTAGAGGACTTCTTCATTCAGAATTTTTTTCTCAGCTAGAACTAATCTTATCAAACAGATTTAAAATACTCAGGTTGTTTGATAATCAGGTGGAATTATCTTTTGTACAATTTCAGGGAGAAAACATTATCAGTATTAGAGATTGTGAACTCCATAGAAAAGACTGATTCTCCAAACAGTAGCTTCAGAAAATCAGCTTTAAAGAATATTGATCATATTGATATTATGTCTGACTTCCACAGACATGAGCTGTTGAATACCAATACCTCAGAGGAAAGTGAAGAAGAGAGCAAAATACTAGAAGATGTTTTCTTTTTAAAATGAGCAGCAGTATCAGCGAAATTATTAGAGAATAAAATCTCAGATTTTGAGATAACCTATTTACCGTTCATCTGGATATAATAAAGAGGACCGATTACAGTACAGATATCATGCGTGGGTCAAAATCAACATGTATGGGTGGGCATTTTTCCATGCATATCATTCAGAGATGATCTGCATTGACACCTTGCAAAATTTTCCCCAATGAAGCACTGGGGTAATCCCAGTGCTTCATTGGTGGAAATTTTACTAGGTGTCATAGCGGATCATCACCAATTATATGTGTGGAAAAAATGACGATCCGTGGAATTTGACCCGTCCATGATGGCCCTACTGTATGACAATTCACAGATTTCAAAAGCATCTGCGGCAAGCACAGGGGGCGTCAGCTGTCTTAGGGAGTTTGAGCATTAAAGAGAGGGGAGGGGGGGGGGGGGGGGGGGGTGTTACAACCGATAATGTTACAACGCCGCATAATGTTACACCAACGCATAATGTTACAAAAAATGTAGCAAACAACCAATAATGTTATAAACTCCGCATAATGTTATAACTTTTTTCAACCCGTTATATTATAAAAATCGACGCATAATGTTATAACTTTTTTCAACCCGTTATGTTACAACAAATTAACCGATAATGTTATAACTTCTGTATACTAATTCCAGTTACAGCCATTGTAGATGGACTTTACCACTTACCATTTATTGCCGCATAAAGGTATGTAATATTTATACTAAAGGTTTCTGCTCTGGTTAAGGCGAAGAGACACCCACCCCCACCCCCCCCCCCAACTCCCGGGGATTTATCATAGAATGACCTAGTCACGTTACATAGACGCGGATTATCCTGGTAACTCAATCGTGTGACGTCATTACTATGATCATCCAGTGCCCAACATGGTGAATCGGGGGTGTTGGAGGAGGGGTGCTATTTTATCCGGTTGGTACGTTTACCAACATGCGTAGTCTCCGCTTTCAAAAATGTAGTTTACCATAGTCCCCTGACGCCTTTGGGGATGGGCAAATGCATCTGTTTCTGCTTGTTTTGGGCATCTAAAACTCATTTGTCGCATATTTCTTAGTCATAAGAATATCTTATTGTTCATTAATTTGACATTTTAACAACTAACAGTGAACAAAAATGAGGAGTTAAAAGAGGTCAAAACGTTGGGTGGAGCGAGGGTACATATGGTGGATGCGGCAGGTTGGTAACGCTGCACGGAAGCCGAATAATAAGATGCGATTTGGGTAGGAAAAGGAGTTTAGAAGGATTAAAAGGGGTGGACAGGGATTAGGCTGAGAAAGAGAGGAGGTCGTGGATTAGTACGTCAGGGTGATTGTGCGGAGAAAACTCTCTGTGAATACTGTAAGAGAGTAGTGCTAGATGGTATGATAATATAGATGGCGGGGATGTTGGAAGAAGTGGAAGTGATGAATTTGGGATTACAGGTTCTGGAAAAGGCGGAATCACTAGAACAGGCAGTATAGGGAGAAGGAGGAGATTGTGGAGGAGGAGTTGTGTTGATGTCGGTGTTGTGTTGGTGATGGTGTTGAGTAGTTATGTATGTTGAAAATGAGCTATTTTGTAGGACCCCGGGCAGGACCCCGGAAGTGACGTCATGTCCCGTGATTGGGCGGTCATGTTGGATTATCATGATAGTGCACGTGGGTGGCCATGTTGTGATATCATTATCATGATAGTAGGTGGTAGGAGTGCGTAATCGCAGTGGTTGTTGTTATGGGGACACATGCTCCGTCTCACCCCTAACAACCCGACAATAGATATCGAATTAATCCAAACAACCCGACAATCTTCAGAAATCTTCAGAAAACTGACGCAAACACTCCGGAAAATGCTCCCAAATAAAGGTAGGATAGTATCCTTAATGAGGATATGAGACGTATGAAGAGGTACTCATTGCGCTCATTTTCAGAGCTTTCATTTTGAGACGTATGATTTTGCGCGCATCGTGCTCATTTTCACAGCTTTCATTGCTTCATACGACGAAAAGAGGGATTCCGTGGGTTTAATATCCTTAAAATATAGAATAGTATCGTTACTTAATGTCCGACCATATAATGGATGCGTAATTGATCACAGAAATGGGTTTATTACAATAATGGTTGCTTTATTAAAATAGTGTTTTTTTAACTGAGAGATAAACTGGAAGGGGGGGGGGGGCGCCGTCCCTGCCCCCGGAGCCCTACTGCACCTTGCCCCTGGAGCTCCTGAAGTCCCGGTCCCTCGAGTTTCTGGGGAGTTACTAAATCGGTACTGGCAGGGTTGGGGGTGTTTTCGGGAATGTTTTGGACAGTTTCCTGCAGATTGTCGGGTTTTTGGATTAATTTGATATCTATTGCCGGGTTGTTCCAGTTGATAGGCTCTTCTACGCTACTGGAGTATACTCCGGAACAAAGGAACATGGCCAGGTATAGAAAAACTATTGCATATATAGATAGAAGCAGAAAGAATTCGAAATAGTACAACTTGTCGGGTTTATTTGGGTAATAAAATGAAGATTTTGGGGAAAATTACTCTTCTACAAAGGAACACACCCCCGGTATCCCTTGGTACTATAGCACTACGTGCTACATCAATAATTTGGGGAATCCGTAGTAAATAAAGTCGTTTTCGGTGATTTGGAGGGATTGTTGGGTTGTTTGTGGTAATTCTGCGAATCGGGAATTTACTCTTCTACAAAGGAACATACCCTTCGAATATACCCCTGTCTTGTTAGAAGGTTTTGGATCACATAGCAACCACGTGCTACCATAAAAACTAAGATGGCGGCCTCCAGTATACAAAATGGCAGGCGCACTCACACCACGCATCACTATGGAGATGACGTCACAAGATGCCTGCTCACGCGGGTTACCATGACAATACAACATGACGCCACTGTGTCACGTGATATGACGTCACTTTCGGGGTCCCCCACCGGGGCCCCCCTGAATTGGCACGATCCATCGCTCTCCTACTACTGACGGAGCACGTATCCCTATAACAAAACGCGCTGCGCATACGCACTCCTAGCACATTTTTTCATGATAATGACATCACAACATGGCCACCCACGTGCACTATCATGACAACCCAACATGACCGCCCAGTCACGTGGCATGACGTTACTTCCGGGGTCCTACCCCGGGGTCCTATAAAATGACTCATTTCCAACATACATAACTAACTACTCAACACCACCACCAACACCGCCACAACACAAAACCAACATCAACACAACTCCTCCTTGACAATCTCCTCCTTCTCCCTAGCACTACTCTCTTATAGTATTCTCAGATAGCCTTCACTGCACAATGAACTAATCCATGACCTCTCTTTCTCGGCCTAATCCATGACCTCTCTTTCTCGGCCTAATCCATGACCTCTCTTTCTCGGCCTAATCCCTGCCCACCCCTTTCAATCCTCCTAAACCCCATTCCTCTTCCTACGTAGTCTCGCTTTTTATTCTTCGGCTTCCGTGCGACACTTCCAACCCGCCACTTCCACCATATGTACCTCGCTCCATCCAACTTTTTGACCTCTTTTAACTCCACCTCATTTTGTTCACTGTTAGTTGTTAAAATGTTAAATTAATGAACAATAAGATATTCTTATGACTAAGAAATATGCGACAAATGAGTTTTAGATGCCCAAAACAAGCAGAAACAGATGCATTTGCCCATCCCCAAAGGCGTCAGGGGACTATGGTACACTACATTTCTGGAAGCGGAGACTACGCATGTTGGTAAACGTACCAACCGGATAAAATAGCATCCCTCCTCCACCACCCCCCGCCTTCACCATGTTGGGTACTGGATGATCATGGTAATGAGTTACCAGGATAATCCGCGTCTATGTAATGTGACTAGGCCATTCTATGATAAATCCCCAGGAGTTGGGGGAGGGTGTCTCCTCGCCTCAACCAGAGCAGAAACCTTCAGTATAAATATAACATACCTTTATGCGGCAATAAATGATAAGTGGTAAAGTCCATCTACAATAGCTGTAACTGGAATTAGTATACAGAAGTTATAACATTATCGGTTAATTTGTTGTAACATAATGGGTTGAAAAAAGTTATAACATTATGCGTCGATTTTTATAACATAACGGGTTGAAAAAAGTTATAACATTATGCGGAGTTTATAACATTATTGGTTGTTTACTACATTTTTTGTAACATTATGCGTTGGTGTAACATTATGCAGCGTTGTAACATTATCGGTTGTAACAGGGTGGTCCAACAGAAACATTTTAAAACAGTGCTATCAAATAAGTTGGTAAGACACAATGTTTTGACAAACAGTTTATAGTTCCAGATGAACAAAAAAAAACTTTTCAGTTTTCTGTTTTTTTTACATTTAGTTAACCACCAGAGGAATGATAAAATCATTCCTCTCAAATTTTATGGCCTGATTATTGTCTGTGTGGACTTAATTCATTCCAAACGGCATTTCCTGAACCAAAAAACAAGCTTAGTTTCAACTGTACATGTATGTTTGCAGTACAACTGCCATGGACTGGACGTAACCCACCTGTGGACAGTGATGTGAACGTATGTGTTTACCAGGTAATAAAAATACTCATTAGCACATTTTTAATTAACAAAGCACAGAGTTGTACCCAGTGCTTTATTAATTAAATTTTTGATGATTATTCCTATAACAAACAGCAGATATAGTGGAATTGACTTTTGTTGAAAACTTTGATTAAAAAATTCCACAGTTTTTGAAAATACGAAGTTGTCGAATTGAACGAAAGGAACATGTGCATTTATACAAGCCTCCGATTGAAAATGTCACTGTTTGGGATATATTTCTAACTATGAGTATACATGCATTCAACAAAGTCCTCATTTAAGAGATTTTGTCAGTTAGTTCAACATTTGTATGGTATTATACGGCTCCTGCTTTGCATTTTTGTATCAAACAAAATTTTTTTTAAAAATACATCACTATATAACATTAGTTCAGAGATCTGAATGTAGTGGCTACCCACTATGTGGGGTAGCCATTACGTTCAGATTGCTGAACTATATATAACATTTTGCACTTTGGTCTGGATTGCCAGCTATGTTCTGTATAATTCATAGTCCTGATGGTAATAAAAAATAAAAATAAAATTCTACCTCCCTCACTTATTTGAAAAATAAATTATTTGGGGGGGGGGGGGGGGGGGGGGGGGGTCCTAAACTAAGTATGTTTTTAAAAATCCTTAACTTTTTCACTGCCATACAGTAACATACATGCCACTGCCATGCAACCAGTGGAATAGCACTATATTACACAGTAATGATACATGTAGTTTGGATATATGGGAATAACGTTTTTGTTTAGAGGAATATCTTGCTGAAACTTGGTAGGTATAGGTTTGGATGCTGAATTGCATATAACACTCGGTCATGTAAGGTCACGTGACCATGGAACCAAGATGGTCATCACCCCAAAGTAAGGAAATGTCACCATATTCTTGTGTTTTGTGTGATGGAGTCAAACTATTTGTAGCCAAATAATGGATTTTTATACAAAATATATTACTATTGTGGTTAAAGTAGAAATTGATCAGCAGATTTATAAAAGAAAAACATTATAGATGGTCCTTACATTGATTTTGGAGCGGCATACTGAAATACTTATATATTTGTCAATCAAACTTTATTGGGTCATTTGATGACTCTTCTACCTCGAACCCTGCAGAATTTCTGAAAGACGTGCCAAAAGAAACCAACATACATTTTGATCCAAGCTGTATTCCCATCTGTGGGTGGTTGTGGCTCGAAATTTTACTTGGCCTTTGGCATTGAACATAAATAGAACACCACGATATCATAAAATACAAAAATTAATAAAGTTACTTCCCCTAGAATATTCATACAGCTATCTGGTTTCAAATTTCGATTTCAGTTGTGATCGGCAGCGATCGGTTAACTCGACTTTAGTCACATTTGGTAGCAAAAGAGTTAAATCTCTTTGTGAAGAATCAATGATTCTTTGTCAGGTGAGCGTTTCCGGCCCCCTGGGGGCTCTTGTTTTTTTTTAATTGCTTTTCGTGATTCTTTTGACTCTGTTGAATTTTGAATGAGTAAATGGAAGCTGATTATGTTCTGTACTGGTTCAATACTGGAAGCCCATATTCGGTATCTTGACTAGTAGGTGGTAAGATGCTATAATAAAGTTCATGTTTTCTTTACTCCCCATGGGAACTCCAGGAAATGAAGCAGTGCTTGTTTACTGTGGTAAACAAGCTCTGCTTTACTGGTAAAATAGGACCCTGTCACTAATGCCTGGGGTGCAAGTCCACTAAAATGGGCAAAATGGTGTATAAACTATTGGCTGAACTTGACTTGATATCCATGATGTGATCACCATTATGCAGAAATATATAAAGAGTAATCACTTGACTGGACTGGTTACATGAAATAATTCATGAGAGGTGAGGGACGTTGTTCAAACACGAGTGTGCGAATGCGCACGAGTGTTTTACAATATAGTGAATTATTTCACGTAACCAGTCCAGTCAAGCGATTACTCTATTTATTACTTTTCATTATTAACAATAATTATATTATTGAACCCTTTACTTAACGTAATGGCCAAAAATGGCCAGCGCTATTCTAAAAAATCGCCAATTAATTTTCATTATTCTTTCGTTTTTTGTCTCTAAAACATAGGTTATGACCCCTCCTTGGAACAAGCTTGTCGAGCTCATTCCAATGAGAGGTCATAACCTATATTTTTGAGACAAAAAATGATTATAGTTGTTCTTCAAGAATTTGTTTTGCAAGTGTCGTCTGCTTTTCATGTTGGGTAAAGGGTTAAAAAAACAATGAAGTCCCCATTACACCCATGGCAAAGCATCTTCGTTTGCGCACACAGATACATGACCCAATTCTTGATTGCATAACTCACTTGTGAAGTTATCGTTTATAATCAAACCTGGAAATCCCAGTAAATCACATTTTGGAAAGTAATAAGTGACTTTAAACACCATTAAATAAATAAAGGAATTATATTCTTTGTGGCATCTTCAAATATGTATTCAGCTAGAAGCAAGTGATTTTTGTGTAATATGTATCTGTTATGTTATATTTTATTGGAGAGTGCCTGAAGGTACGGTTCAATAAATGGTAACAGAACATTTATTGGTGAACAAATTTAGATACAATACAGCCGCCGTGGACTGGTCACTTTCCATGGGTGGGCAGTATGTCCTCATACGCAATAATATTAGACTCCAAAAACTAATTATAGAAATAATTATCAAAAATTTAATTTATGAAGTTAACACAACATTAAATGAAAAATCATCCATCCCATGAATAAAATCACTTATTTCTAAAGAGGATAGCCCAGCATCTTTGGATATATGTCCTTGATCATAATTATGTTAACCCTTCATTTGTCAGTTATGAGATCTAGGATTTAAAAAATGACCACATTTGGCAGCCATTTTGTATTCATTTTGGTTAAAATCGAAATCTATGCATTTATGATAATGATACATTACAGTTAAAACTAGAAGTCCTGTCATGAAATGCGCACAAATGGCACGTCGATCTGCTCGTTAATCTGCGTGTTATGACCATAGTAAGACTATCAAATTCTGTACATATGGCCTGTGCACAAGCAATGTTTCAGCCAATGGACCTCCGGGTTACCCGGAGGTCCATTGGCAGAAACATTGCCTGTGTTTGCTATGAGTAATTAGGAGAACCTGCCGTGATTTGGATGCCATTTGATATGGCAATTGCGTGCAATTCCTATGCGCAATTAAGCCTAGATAAGCGCAGAGTTCATGACAGGACTTCTAGTTTTAACTGTATATTCGGGGGGCGCGGTAGCTCGGTAGAGGTGCAGGATGCAAGCCGAGAGGTCCTCGGTTCGAATCCCACCTGTGGCAACCACGTTGTGTCCTTGGGCAAGACACTTCACCCCCACTGCCCACGTGGGGGCACGGTGGCGTTGTGTACTAAGGCGTACTGCACGTCGATGGTACACCTGTCTTCAACCAATTCTAACCCTGCTTGTGTGGAGTTGGTATGTTGGGGAGCTAACAGTTGCTCGGTGGTTCTCTCCGGGTACTCCGGCTTCCTCCACCCGTAAAACTGTCATGGTCATGATTAGCCATTGTGCATAAATATGTGACCTTAAAACACCAATAAATAAATAAATAAATAACTGTATATTCTTATTATTCAGTCCATAACTGTTGTTCTGCTAATTCACAGTGCCAAGTTCTGCTAATTCACAGTGCCAAGACTGTAGGCCAAAATGTCTGATTTTCTGGCCTATTTTAATTTGATGTTTTGGAAAATTTTGGCAGAAAAAAATCACATCTGGTAAACTTTTGTTACCAGTTGGTGATGGAAAAGTGTATTTATGACAAATCTGTGAAAATGTCATGTCATTAGCCCATTCTGCTCAGGAGATGTTGGTTAAAGAAAATTCTGGCATTTTTTTTTTCCACATTTGGCAGCCATTTTGAACACATTGTGGATAAAATCGAAATTTCTTTTGCTTTTATGATAATGATGCAACACATTCTTACTATTCAATCTATTACTGGTGTTCTGCTAATTCACAGTGCTGAGATTGTAGGCCAAAATGTTCGATTTTCAGGCCTAATTTTTAAGTTTGAAACATTTTGACCGAAAAAATAATTTCAATAAACTTTTGTGACCAGTTAGTTATGGGAAAGTGTATTTATGCCAAATCTGTGAAAATTTCAGGTAATCTGCTAATTTGGACCAGGATATATTGGCCAATGAAAAATTGGGCATTTTTGGGCGGGTTCTGGCAGAAGAAAGTTAATGCCCAAAGGGAAAACCTTATTGTCAAGACAAAGTATAGCCGTCTATCATCTTGCAAAGTTTTAATGAAATCTGTGAGAGCGTTCTCAAGAATTACGCTCTTGTAAAAAGTGTTGGAAAAAGAAAGAAAGAAATGGGGGGGGGGGGGGGGGGGGGGGGGAAGACATATAAGCCAAATAATTACAAAATGTCCAGATAGGTAACAGTTTTCTCGAACTTTTCTGAAGTTTCCTCTTCCAGTTCAGTTATCTGGAAACGTCTTGGCTTCCCCACTGGGAAGCCACGATATTTGAATACCTGCACTATCTCTTCTCCCTCTATGACAAATCTCAGCTTATGACTTACTAGCGGGTGTAGATGGTTATATCAATATACCTTCAGATATGATCGGCTCAGCAGTCTTTGAAATAGAAGGTCATGATCACCAATTTCAAGGTCACCCTCACGGGCACCCCAATAAAGTCAAACTGATCGATGGGTCAGTATACCCGCACATATGAAATTTTAGCCCGATCGGCCCAGCCGTTTTTGAAATAAAAGGTCAAGGTCATCAATTTCAAGGTCATCCCGTATGTTACTTGCAGGGACGAATTACCCCTGTGTACAAAATTTGAGATCGATCGGTCGAGAAATGGAGGAGTTCACCCAGAACAAAGACAGAGAGATAGAGAGACAGATACAGACATTCGCATTTATATATTAGATGACTGAATATTTCTTTGTGTTGAATTTTCTGTACTATTCTTTTCTTTGTTCTCTTCATCCAAAAATCGTTAGTTATTGCCAGCATTAATACCACATCATACAAACAATCTCCTTCAAAGTACTCCTATGTCTGGTAATGCCAATTTTCCCGATTACATTTGACGAATAACTGTGAATGATTTGTTGTAAACAAATTTGTGCACCTACATGTAGTAATGCATCAAGGGGGACAACTCTAGCTTGGTTCATATTAGCTGAGATCGGCATCATATCAGCCAGGTTTGATGCTATATCTGCTAAGTATGATTATGAACTATTCAGGGAAAGAAAATCATGTCTAATAAATATTTAGCACACATTGCATTAGTCTTATCAGACCCAATCATTAACATGAAATAAAGATTCATCAGATAGTTGCACCTGAGTAAAATCAGCGACAATTGTCTTTTTCAAATTGCCCAGATGCCATAGAATTAAGAAAGGATGTTGGTTTTGTTTACATTTTCATGGCGGGGTTCGAACCCACGCCGAGAGAGTTTCCTTTGGCACCAACCGCCTAGTGAAACTATACTGAACCACACACACCACTCGGCTACCGACAGACCCCTGTCTGTCGGTGGCCGAGTGGTGTGCATGGTTCAGTATAGTTTCGCTAGGCAGTTGGTGCCGAAGGAAACTCTCGGTGGCCGATTGGTGTGTGTGGTTCAGTATAGTTTTGCTAGGCAATTGGTGCCAAAGGAAACAACTCTCTTGGCGTGGGTTCGAACCCCTGCCATGCCAATGTAAATAAAATAAAGAATTTTATAATATGCTAGCCTGTGAATTATTGCAAATTATCTAAAAGATATTTCTCAATATCCACTGACTTGATGAATGATGAGGAATATCCTTCAGTAGCTTCTTAAATGACGTCCCACTTCAGCACATCACTTCGCCTTCGATACTGTTACAAGCGATTCAATGCCGACTTCAGTACCAGAAGTTCATGCTATTCCAAGCTGGTGATTCTATGACTGAAAAATTACATGTATAATAATAATAATAAAGTAAAATAATTTGATGGAGAGAAAGTGACTCCAAGAATGATATTGAGCCTTGAACTTGGTAACTATGCCGAAAAGCCTTGTTAAATGATTCGTAAATTGACATTTAAAATGTTCTAAAAATTAACATTAATGACAATATTCTCATTTGTAGTATTATAATTATTAAATTTCATCTGTGAGTTGAACAATTAGTTGGTTAAATTATCGTGAGAAAGTGGGACTATTTTTATGTTTGAGTGATTTGGCTAGTACAAGCTTGAACGAATGATCACCTGATCTTTGTAATTGTTTTGAAATGTACAGTTAAAACTAGAAGTCCTGTCATGAACTGTGCGCTTATCTAGACTTAATTGCACGTAGGAATTGCGCACAATTGCCATATCGAATGACATCCAATTCACTGCAGGTTCTCCTGGTTACTCATAGCATAGGTTACCCGGAGGTCCATTGGCCGAAACATAGCTTGTGTACAGGCAAAATGTACAGAAATTGATAGCCTTGCTATGGTCATAACGCGTAGACTAACGCGCCGATCAACGTGCTATTTGTGCGCATTTCATGACAGGACTTCTAGTTTTAACTGCATGTATTTGCAGTCGAATTGGGTTGAATATTGTGCAGTAAAATGTCACATTGCTTATAATAAAAAGAAAAAAAGCCCTTATGAAAAATAAAACTTTCAGGTCCACACTCGGGAGATAATTCCCGATATTCACTAAAAGAGCATAATGGTGTCACAAAAAATAATCTAGCACATAGCTTTTCTTGGTGTAGTCTTTAGATGATGTTCAGTAATACAGTACTGTTTTTGTCCTGTTATGGATACCTGACTAACTCCCAGAAGAAGACCTAGAGATTGGACACCAAGGTACATAAACAGACACTGTTCATGTGCTTTCATGTCCATGTTGTATAAAGACTTGGTGAATCGTTCTCTTTGTTCCTGAAAAGTGATTTTGTAACGTACTGCTAGAAATCTCACATAAACAAACTTATTAAAACTTGAACAGCTAAATAAAACAAGACCTATATCCTCTGCTATTGCACAATCAGTCCTGTCAAATTGAGGTGAACTACCATTTGGGTCGCATGGAGGTTACCTAAAATGAAAAACACATGAACAAAAAATGGGTCGCGCCAAATTGTTGCTGGGTCACACAAAATTTCCACCAAGTTGAATAATCTAGTATGAAGGAATAATTGATTGATGTTGACCATCATCCAATCAGCTGGATAGGTGTTTGCATCTTCCTGAAGTATATGACTGCTCTGTTGGACAATTATTGGCCAACAGAGCAGCTTTCCTTAGGGCAGATGAAAACACTTTCGCTGATGATTGGTTGATGCTCAACAACTTTTTAAACTGTTGATCATCTGAAGATATAACATAGGTAAAAAATCATGAAATGGCAATAATTCATGTCTCTGCCATAAATAGTGATTATGGGTGGCATTCTCTTCTGCAGCATGCTAGCCCATGCCAAGATTAGACTATAATTGCAACTATGTTGTATCTAAATTGCTGCAACACAGCGTCACAGCTTCATTATTGTACCCAAGAATTCATTCCTATTCATCAGGATATTGCCCATAGGAGCAAGAACTTGGCTGTGATACAACAGTTCATCTATCAGCATAGTTGTGATACATTTTTATTTAGCACATAACCTTCATCAAGTACACGGGAACAAATAATAGGTTATCAAAGCTCAGACCACATGAATGATAAATGGGTTATGCAAAATTTTGAAAACAGCAGGACTGCACAATAGCACAAGGCCAGTAAAGCAAAGCCATTTTGATACAGTACAGCCGCCGTGGACTGGTAATTTTCCACCACGGGAGGGCAATATTTCCATGGCACAATAATATTAGATTCCAAACACTATTTATAGGAATAATATCCCCCACGGGAACCCCAGGAGGTGAAGCAGTGCTTGTTTACTGTGGTAAACAATCTCAGTTTCACTGGTAAAATAGGACCCTGTCATTAATGCTTGGCGTGCGAGTCCTCTAAAATAGGCAGCATGGGGAGAAACCATTGACTGACCTTGACTTTATCTCCATGTTGTGGTCATGATTAGCCATTGTGCAGAAGTATGTGACCTTAAACACCAATAAATAAATAAATAAATATAGGATTAATCATCAAAAATTTAATTAATGAAGCACTGGGTGTGACCCAGTGCTTCATTAATTAAAATTTAGCTAATGATGATTTTTATTACCTGGTAAACGCTTGCGTGGACATCATTACCCACGAGTGGATAACGACCAGTCCACGGGTTTTGTAGTGTAAGAAGGAAATGAAACAAATATATTGTTAACTTATTAGAAATTTAATTTTATAAATCCTGTTAATGTCTGTATCAATCATGTATAACCTTGTTTTTTCTTTATAATCTGTTCATGTGTAATAGTGGTTTTCTTCACACACATTAAAACATGTTACATGGATTTTTACTTCTGACAATATGTAGAAACAAGTTTTTTTTAATTCTTAGCTCCCCTTAGTGACTAATTGGAAAGTCAGTATGTGCTATAGTTACAACTCTTTGTTCAGAAACTGGCATGAACAAAGAGTTTGCAACTTCTCCAAAATCAACATTTTGATTTTGCTCAAATCTAGTTGCTTTCCCATGGGAATGCCAAGTAGTGGAGCAATTCTTTGTTACTGTGGTAATCAAGTTGCATTCAGATAGTAAAATAGGACCTGGTAACCAACACCTCGGGTGGGAAGCCTTCTGAAGTGAGCAACTAGCTAAGATACTTGTGTTGTCTTGATATATCCTAAATGCAAAAAAACGACCTTAAATACCAACAAATAAATCTACAACCTTGCAGCGGCGTATGGGAAGGATATGGTGTAAACATTCCCCGAAAGTTAAAAAAAAATCAGCTCATGAACTGTAAGATGCGTTTATATCATATTCGTTATTCAGCCTATTTATATGCACGTTTTGAAAAAAACGGGGCGTATTTATGTGATTGGTCGGTCCATTCGCCTGTCCGTACATCTATCTATCCTATCCGTCCATCCATACGTCATTTCATCCATCCATGCGCCCATCCATCTGTCTGTCCCTAAAACTTTTCCGTTCCTGGATAACTTGAGTTTGGATTTATAGATCAGGACCAAACTTAGTTTGTACCTCAGTTATATCAAAATACAAGTTGAGTTCAAATTGGGGTTTAGTCCGACGATTTTTAAAAGAGTTATCGGCCTTTTCGATTTAGATGAATTATCATGTTATGTACAATTCAAGATTGATCATTGATTGATTCATTCATTCACACTTCTGACCTCAGAGTGTGAACAACGAACTGACAAAGGAAAACCTGGAGCTACCAGATAGACTAAAGAAAGCCATATCAGCTCTGGGCGTCTCTTGCCCCATCTCCTGGACTATCCAGGAAATGGGCGAGAGCGTCCATCTGAACCTGGAATTTAGAGTCCAACCAACAGAGAACACCAAAACACCACCCTCCTCGGGGAGAGGTAGTAACTTTGGTGAGAGGATCCCCTCTCACACTGGTCCTCACCCGAGAAGGGCAGGGGGCCCTGAAAAGGAAAAGAGGAAGAGCAGGAAGAAGAGCCCGTCCACCAAGCGCAGGGACTCCCGGCGCTTGGAGGCCTTTCTGGAAAGGAAGAGAGAAAAGAGTGAGGAAAGGGTAGAAGAGGAAGCAGCCACCATTTCTACTCCAACTCCCGCAGATTCACCCATCTTGCTTCCAGCCCCACAGCCGGAGACGCCAGAAGTGGACGGTCTTGCGGAGACTGAGTCGGAAATGGAAGTTGCCTTCTCGCCACTTCCCGATCCTCTCTCGCCTCTCCCTTCTGCACCAGAAGGTCCGGACACGGAATCACCAATGGACAGCATACGAAAAGAGGCAGAAGAGTTCAAAATCCGCCTAAAACAAAGTGACAAAGAATGGGTCGCCAAAATCGAAGAAATACACCGACTCATCCAGGCTCATAGATCACATCCGGCACCACAACAACAACAACAACCTGCATCCACTCCAACAACTCCCACTGCAACAGTTCTGTCACCATCGCAGCCTCCTCCTCCCAAGAAGAAGATAAAGAAACACAAGCGGCGCTGAGATTCCCCTTTCCCTTTCCTCCTTTAACACGCTCAGACATGATGAAGTACAAAAAGTAATAGGAATACTACCATACAGTATTCGAGGGTCGAAAGGGCTTGCTCCAAATCGTCCCAGCGCGCCTTCGGCGCGCGAAACCATTCAACTAACTAACTAAGTACAATTCAAAAAAGCTTACTGGGCATATTATGCAACGCCAGGTGTAGCTCTTGTTCTTTTTCAAGATGTAGAGTAAAGTTTGTTAAAGCAGAAATATTTGCAGTAATTCTGGGAGTGGTAAGATTTTTCCCCATCCAAAATTGTAAGTTTTCAAACCCCCCTGATTTGAATGAATTTTGGGAAACACTACAGGTGGGTGACTTGCCGGATTTCTGCATAAAAAATAACCGGCACCCCGTAAGAATCAACACTCGAATACAGTACAGTCGCCGTGGACTGGTCATAATCCTTGCATGGGTAGTGATGTCCACGCATGCATTTACCAGGCACCAGGTTGTACCCGGTGCTTCATTAATTAAAATTTTGATGATTATTCCTAAAATTACTGTTTGGAATCTAATATTATTCCGTCCGTGGTAATATTGCCCACCCGTGGAAAGTCCACGGCGGGCATACCGTAGGCTTAAAATAGAATAAAACTGCAAATGTTTTTTTTCATGATCTGCACATCATAAGTAATTGTTGATATTTGGTATGGAACATCTGCAGGAGACGTCAAATCAGAATAAAAAGTCCAGATTAGTTTTAATATGCATCCCAATGTGGAGGTGAGTAACGGGGAGAACAGTAAAGTGATGGAGTGCTAAAATATTTTTCAAAAGTGATTTGTAACATGATTATTTTTTTCTGGCTAAGATACCATTCCACCAGAAAGGGAAGCCTTAGTTTAGGAAAATATTATTCGTAAACAATTGTTATAATAACCATTTATTGGGTAGTACCTGTTTGCACTCTCCATTAAATAGTAATAAAACACTTTTATATTAAAAAACCCAAATTTTTTACACTGCTGAGCAAACAACATAATGCTTACAGTGTAAACCCACTGAGGTGGCTTTCAACAGTTTTCAGTAGAGCCATGACAGTGGCTTCTAGTGCTCAAACAATTGAAACCTTTTTGCAACCCCCCCAGTCCAAACTAAACCCATGTATTCGTATGTTAGAGATTTATGGGCCTCTCTAGACTTGAATACAATTGGTAATGAGGAAAACATTTGAAAATACTTCTCCTACAGCACTTGCTCCAATGCATTCATGTTTACCATACGTCAACTTTGTGAAGGCGATTTACAAGTTTGTTAAACTCATATCCATGGTGGTAATAGTTAGAAATGGTACATGGCCCTCAGATTTTAGTGTAGGTAAACAACAATAACACCCCCCCCCCCCCTCCCCCAATCACGATCTAAAGGTTTCCATGTTTGGCATATAGAATCTTTGTGAGTATGATTCGCAGTGTTGCTTCAAAAGAAGCCCGAGTGGGGCATCAACTCTTTAAATGTTGGGCTGTTGTGATACTTCAAAGCATAAGGCTTCCTCACCCAGCACACCATTTCAAAAGCATCATATTATTTTTCTGCGACCATCGCATTGTTTTCCTGCGACCGTCACAGCTGATAGAAATGAAATTTGAAGTCGTTTGTGAAGAGATCATGACCTCAATCTTGCATTGCAAACCTGAAGGAGTCAGCACCAGACAAGTCCCAGGGACAGGGACAGGCTAAATGAAGTGCGGGGGAACCAAACATTTTTCTGTTGCCAGAAAAAGTACCCTCCCCCACCCACCCACCCGCCCACCAACTTCATTTCGTCCTGTGCTTGGGTAAGAGTGCGTGTCCCCTTTAGTTTGAAGGGGAAAACGTTTTTTCATGGCAATTTGGGTACACGGATTATTTTTTGAAGGCTTAAGTACTGTAGCAAAATAAACCAAGAAAGACGAGGACGAGAGTACATGAGATTGTTCTAGACATTTCACTCACGAATGTATGTAAGGTTGACCATTTGTCAGCAAAATGGGGGGGGGGGGGGGGGCGTGGTTGAAAATCCAGTATTCCTATGATGATGCAAATAAATCATTACCAGGCTGGAAGTCGTAGTTTGTGCTTGTGCAGTAACCCCAAACTGGATGTGTATTATGGAATTGCTTGACATGGAAGATCAAGTAAATGTGGTTCACTTCTTTCAGAACGTTGCAACTTGAAGTCCAGTGCTTGCTTATTGGATCAGTGACTGAACTGTGCTTCAGGAAAACTCCAAAAGTCAAGTAACGTCAGTTTTGCGTGTTGAACCTAAAAATGTCAGTTGCACCACCAAAAACGTTTATTTCCAGATGGTAGGGTGGACCGTCCTGCAATATGTGGACTTCACCTCAGTTCACCTCTGTCCTGCGGTTTACCGAATCCTGTTCAATGTCAGTTTTTTAAAAACTATTTATAAGAACGTTACGTGATTGTAGATCTGTGCAAAGTGAATATCACAAGTTCTATGTGTGCAGATCAAGCATATCGGTATGGGTTATTGGCTCATCTGAGCAAAGCTCATGGATGAGTTTTCGTGATCACTTTCTGTCCGTCGTCCGTCCATCCATTCTTTCATCCATCCGTTGCGTATGAACTTTTCATTATCGACTTCTCAAAAACTAATGGGCTGAATTTAACCAAATTTGATATGCATAGTCCTTGTCATTGGTCAAGTCACGTTTGTTCAAATAAAGCTGCCAAACCCCTAGAGGGCGCCACAAAGGCATAAATGTTTTAGCGCCCACAATTTTTTTTTAAAAATATAACATCTACAGGCCTACATATCAGAATCTTTTGATACTTGGTATACAACATCCTTAGAGGGGCCAGATTCAGTTTTGTTTCGTAACAAGTCCCTGGGCTCATACTTGAGATCCCATCCGAATTTTAACTTTGGGAAATATGACAAAATTTATTTAATAATCTGATCTATCAGACAAATCTCATTATTTGGTATACTGCATCTTTAGGCGGGTGGGGGTTGAATTGTTTTTTCAAATCATGTCCATTGAGTCATATTTGGGCTCTCTGTTGGAGCCCGAATTTTAACTTAGAGTAAAATGAGGAATATTCTTTAAAAGTCTTCTTCAGATCGATCAGTTTGAATCTTTTGGTATTTGCAGTGTAGTGTCCTTAGTGGGGTGAGAGTGTGTTTGCAATATGAGGAATATTCTTTGAAAATCTTTAGATCTACTAGTCAGAATTTTTTGAATTAGATATTCATAAGTCTTTAGGCGGTTCAGATTCAAGTTTGTTCAAATCAAGTCCTAGGGTCATATTTGGCTTCCTGTGGGAACACGAACTTTAACTTAGTGCATTATCGAGAAATATTCTTTTAAAAAAAACTCTTCTTCAGACACATCAGTCAGAATCTTTTTATATTTGATATACAGTGTCCTTAGGAGGCTGAGATTCAATTTTAGTCAAAGCAAGTCCCTACGATCACATTTGAGCTCCCCTTGGCGGTCAGAATTTTAACTTCGTACAGTATGACGTATATTCTTTTGAATTTTTCTTCTTTGGTTCCACCTGTCACAATCTTTCGACATTTGGTATGCAGTAATCTTAGGAGGTTCAGATTCAAGTCAGCTCAAATCAGGTCTGTGAGGTCACATATGAGCACCCTGTGGCAGCCCGAATTTTAATAGCGTTTTGGCTCCAAAACACTTTGTTTGGCACTAAAATATCGTAATATAAAAAAGATCCTCCACATGCACTTCAAGAAAATCATCACATCATGTAAAATCGTTATCCTGAGTTAATTCCATCATTCACAGTTACAAAATGATGAAACATCGAAAATTGATCATTCCTGCATAAGATCTGATTTAATGTTAGGACAGTGTGAATTGCTCAAAGTTAGCTTGAGCATTTGTTTAGCACATATTCAATTCCCAGAATAATACCAAATAATAATAACCTGATAATTCTATCATAAATGTGTTGGCATTTCAGTTACTAGAATCAAATTTACGCCCCCTTTCATGTCTTCATTTTCAAAACCTTTCACGGTAGTGACTTTCCAAACATGGGGAGGATCCCTCCCCTAGTTGGATATTCACTACCCTACACCCCCAATCGAAAACCTCTAGACAAGAAGTAATAAAACAATTTTTGTTTCGTTATCGATCGCCACAATGGCTTTCACTCACAAGTGAAGGAAACCTTTTTGGTGCCACAATTTTAGCCAACGAAGATTTTTTGGCGCCAAATCACAATTGTTAATGCAATTGGCTGAATTGGCACCCGACAGCATGGGCATTCATTGAGGTATTTTTGAAACCCTTTTCTGGTCTACCAGTCAGAACCTCTCGATATTTGGTTTGTAGTCTCCTTTATGGGATCAGATTCCAGTTTGTTGAAATCAAGTCCCTGGGTTCATATTTGGGTTTCCCTATGAGAAATCAAACTTCAGCCTAGTCCGATATGAGGAAAATTCTTTACGGATCTCATTGTTCAGATCTTCCTGTCAAAATCTCTTGATATTTGGTACATACATTTTAGGGCTGTCAGAATGGAATTTATTCAAAGTAAGTCTCGGAAGTCACATTTGAGATCCTGTGGGGACCCGAATTTTAACTTTGTGTAATCTCCAAAACTACCAATCAGAGTCTTGATACTTGGTATAGAACACCTTTAGATGGATCAGAATCAGGTTGGTTCATGTCAGGGCACCTGAGGCCCCGTAAGGCCTGGGCTGACGTGGGGTTATTTAGTCCCGCTGATGAAGTTGCGGGAAAATTAGACCAACGTGGAGGGTCGGAATCCAAGTGTCGCGAACTCGGTGCAGAGAGCTGAGTTAGACCGACGCCGTGATTCCTTCTCTGCCAAATTGGCCTGAAATAGGTTCGATTTCCGTTAGGTGTGATTCCTAATCACTTCAGGCTGTATAATGGAAAGAATGATTTAAAGTAACAACGATTCTTTTATTTACACATAAAAATAAATCCGTTTCAATATTTCAACAATCAACAATTCGATTCTTTTCACAGAAAATGTGTCGCTACGGTTAAATAATTCTAAACAATCATATAGTCATTCTATAGCCCTGTACTGGCACTATAGTCTACACACTGGAAATGTTACTATCGTGAGCTCGCCATAAGAGCTTCACAAATCTGAAATGTTATTACTGTGAGCTCGCCATAAGAGCTTCACCCGCTTAGGTTCAAATGTCAACGTCTGCGCGTAACTGTACCTTTGGCTGTCGGAGGGTTCCGACCAGCAATGTTCGTCATCTATAAAGCCACCGTACTTCTGATTTGGGTCAGATATTGTCTACTCATACCTTATGTGCCTTTTGAAAGTCCTCCGTGAAAGTCCTATTGAAATATTCACCGTTCCTGGTTGAATTCACGATTCACAAATGCCCCTTTTGTGCTAGGGCGAAATTGTCACACCGATCTCCAGTCGGTATTACGATGCTTCGACAGCAAAACAAACTACTCAGAACGCAATCAGTCTGACGCTTCAAAGGGTTAATACGCATAATACAATTAACCTACACTTCTGACTATTGCAGGCTGATACCTGCTACTCGACAATCTAAACTTTAACGTTTCACCTGGGTGTTCCTTCTCAACGAAATTCGGCTCTTGTGGCCGCCTATCCACCTTAAGCTAAATCAATCATGGAATGCCCTCTCTGGCGATTCCAGCCGTTTCAGGGTCCTGTGATCGAAGGTACCCCTATGCCAGGAAACAGAGTCCGCCTGTCCTGGACTTCACCAACGTGTGTGTGACCCCAAGTGTGCGTTTAATGCTCTGCTCTTCAAGGTATATATACTTTTTACCCTAAACTGTCAGGTGGACCGACGCTCATCTGTCCACCTGTCAAAACGGTGGGAGATGACGTATATCGAGGCAGAATCAATACAAGTCATCTCGCGCGTGACTTAACGGTGATTTCACTTGTCGAGAAAACCGATTCGTTCCTGACACGCATTGCTATTGCTAATGATGACACGACATTTCTATCTTTTAGAATCTCGTTTCTCAATTGGCCGTGACGAAAAGCGATTACGTCTCGTGAGATTCGCGACTACTGTATAAATTAAATGAGATTAAACCTTATCTAACATACCGTTTCTCCCCTGGGTCCCTGCCCTAAAGCTGGATATACACCACGTGTGTTTTTTCTATGTCCAGCTTTACAGAGAAGTGAAATTCACGTGGGTTTTCGCCTTGATGCGGAATATATTTTGAACTTACAATATCTTTAAATATGAGGCCCCTTGCCCCTATATTTAGGCTGGCTTTGCCCTGACAGTTCAAAACAAATCCCTGGGTTCATATTTGGACTCCCTACGGAAACACGAATTTTAACGTGGTGCAATATGATGAAATTTATTAGATGTCCTCTTCTTCAGATTAGTCCAGTCAAAGGTGTTGATGATTGATGTTCAGCATCCTTAACTGGTTGAGTGCTAGAAGCCACTATCAGGGCTTTAAAAAATGAGGGTACCAGTGCAAAAGTCAATGTTTTTCTTGCTCATCTTTCATATTCAGTCAAATGCAAATAATATTTTGTTTATATAAATATGTTCTATTACAAATTATTGGAGAGTGCCTGTAGGCACTCTCCACTAATTTGTAATAAAACAAATTTTCCATAAATTATGACCACCATAAGAGTGTCATATTTACGTTTGTTCGAATCAAGTCCCCGAGAGCCCAAGCTTTAACTTAGTGCAATGTGAGGAATATTCTTTAAAAATCGTCCTCTTCAGATCATCCTGTCAGGATTTATTGATATTTGATATGCAGCGTCCTTAGGAGGTTCAGATTCAAATTGTTCAAATCAAGCCACCGGGGTTATATTTGGAATATCTTTGTGAGACAGCGTATAAACTTTGTGCAATATGAGAATTTTTTTTAAAACCAAACACCTTCTTCAGATCTACCAGTCAGAATCTTTTGATAAATGGTTTGCAGTATCCTTAGTGGGGTCAGTTTCCAGTTTGTTCAAATTAAGTCCCTGGATTCATATTTCGGCTTCCTTGTGGCAAGCGAACTTTGGCTGTCTGCGAGCTCGAATTTTGTCTTAGTGCAGTATGAGGAATTTTCTTTAAAAGCCTTCTTCTTCAGATGTACCAGTCAGAATCTTTAGATGTCTGGTTTGCATTACCGTTAGTGGAGTCAGATTCCAGTGTGTTCAGATGTTCAAGTGAAGTCCCAGGATTCATATTTAGATTCCCTATGGCAACCCAAATTTCAGCTTAGTGCAATATGGGGAAATTCCTTTAAAAATCTCAAGTTTCACCAATCGCAATCCTTTGATATTTGACATGTAGCAACCTTAAACAGTTCAGGTTCAAGTTGTTCAAATCAAGTCCATTGGGTCATATTTAGGCTCCCTGTAGGATATCAAATTTTAACTTAGAAAAATATAAGGACTTTCCTTTAAAAAAAATTCTCGCATCCCGGAGTCAGATTCTTTTGTTACATATTATTGACATTTTTAGTGTGGTGAGATTCAAATTTGTTCATAGCAAATCCCTGGGCTAATAGTTGGGTCCCCTTTGGGCGCTTGAATTTCAGCTTAGTGTAGTATGAGGAATATTCTTCAAAGATCTTCAGATCCACAAGTGTTATGCTTGACTGATTTTGGTCGCACTGGGTGGGGACGTGAAATCTAACATAGAACCCAATGGAGAATTTACTATTTGTTCAAATTAACATTGTGAAGCCCCCCCCCCCCCCCCCCCCCGACTGTCCGTTTAACCGTCTGACTGTCCGCCCGTAAGTCTGTCCGCACAAACGTTTGGAATTGTAATTTCAAAGTCATTGGTTGGATTTGCATCTACTTTGGCATTCTGAAAGACCCGCATGGGGGAACGGCTATGCACAAGGAACGGGTTCCGTCCAATAATCTTACCCAGAGTTATGACCCTTTTTTCACTTTTTGGCCCTGCCTCAGTAAACCCAACTCTACGTTCCGGGACTCGTCTTGTAGAATTCACTGTGTACCACTGGCGGATTGAGTATGCTATGTGTCACTTGAGCTGGCGGAAGGTAGAAACTTTTTGGCCCGGCCTATCGGGAATATGCGAAATGCATCATCCGAGCCGAGCGACTGCGGCCACCAGGAGAGTACGAAAAATGTTTTAAAATTCCGTCCGAGCCGGTCTCTGGTGGTCTTTTTTTTTTTTGTTTTTTTTTATTTTGAACACTATTTCAAGTTAATGATTTCCAATTCAGGGACACACCGGCAATTTGGATGTGTGTGTGTGTGTGTGTGTGTGTGTGTGTGTGTGTGTGTGTGTGTGTGTGTTCTAGTCCACACTTGTCCCTATGGACCGCAATATACTTTTTTGTTTGCTACGCAGCAAACCAAACTATTACAGTACGGTCTAGGGGCCACATTTGGACTTGCTATCTCTAACCCTTTACCCAACGCAGACGATATCAAAATTTATTATTTTAAATATCATTTTTTTAAATTTTTCAAAAAATTTCAACAAAACCATATCATGTGACCCCTCGTTGGAACGAGCTCGACGAGCTCGTTCCAACGAGGGGTAACATGATATGGTTTTGTTGAAATGTTTCGAAAAATAATATTTTTTCAACTGCTGAATTTGCATATTACGCGGGCGGATGCGGGCGATTCGTTAGGTAAAGGGTTAAGACCCCAAGTCCCAAGCTATTTCACGGATACTTCGAATCAATAACGAACGACCTGTTTTTGGTCTATTGCGACCGCCATGATAAATTAAACAAGGGTGTGTGTGTGTGGTTGGGGGGGGGGGGGGGCTTTGCTACCCTGAATTAGAGTGGGTGTAAATAGATGAATGAATCAGTTAATCCATTCGTTTTGGCAGGTCTGAGCGAAATCGAGACATTCTAAATTGAGAGGTCCCTGGCGATTCTGAAAAACCTTTGTTTTGAAAATTATTAGCACGCCTGCGACCGAAGTGGCCGTACCGTCTCTGCCGGTCCTGACTTTATCATACTTTACTGATGACATGGGATCCGGTAACCGACACCTATGGTGGAAGTACTCAAAACCTTGCAGCAAAAGTATAAATATTTGTTTAACCTCACTTTACATTTACAATGTTGTGGCCATGATGCTGAAATTGATTTAACACACAACTGAATCAGGGAGTAAATGAAAAAAAAAAACGTTTGATAGAGCTTCTGCTCTAAAAAGGCAGCCCCCAATAATGCAGATATTTTGAAGCATCCAGTAATGGAATTTTTAAACAACGATTCAAAACTCAAAGGCCACATTTGTTTCCATACGCACCGTACGTAAGAAAACAACCAGAGATCAAGGTTAAATAAAGACTTGTACGAGAATACAATTGCGTCCAACCTGGCGCTATTTCCGAAATGTTTTTTTTCAATCATGATGCTCTTCTCCACTTTTAAAGTTTGAGCAGGGTTCTTATGCCATTTTAAAATTCTTGAAAAAGTATGAAAATTTGTGTCACCCTTGAAAAAGTTGTTCAAAAGTATGAAGAAACATGAATGAGGACATATAAACAGCGTGGGAAATAATATATTGAACGAACTTCAACCATCTCCACCCCGATCTCAAGATTTTACATGAAAATATTTCCCATAATGCACCAGAAATTTAACCTATTCAATCTTGTTTACTCCTGTCAGACAAAATTAAATTGTCTAAATTACTAGTCATATTTTGAGAAAAATTGCCAATTGAAATGTCTATATTTTGACATAAGTGTACAGAGAGTTGCTTCATTTAACCACTTGAAACCGGGAGACCGCTTTCTCGGTCCAGGAACATGACACTATGTAATTTCATCAAGTAGAATGACTGCAAAATGAATGTATGCAGTAGAGCAATTTATATTTTCAACGTGCAGCCTCGGGGCTGCACGTTGAAAATATAAATTTCCTTACCCCCCCCCCCCCACCCCCCCCCCCCCCTCCCCGATAATGAATATGGACTACTCCAATTGCTGCCATGGAACTTGCATGGAAGATACTGCCAGGGGTCCAAGGGTTAATATTTTTTTTAAATCCAGTAAAATTTCACATCATTTCATAGTCTTATTTATTAGGACAAGCAACTTTGTTCAATCAAATGAGTATGAAGGAATGGCGTCCTTGCAGATGTTTTTCATGGGGCGCGGTGGCGTTGCGGTAACCGATTCTCGTCAGATCACCGAAGTAAAGCAACGTCGAGCCCGGTTCATCGTTGGATGGATGACCGTCTGAGCGATCAATTCGGACTCCCGCGTTGTGTCCTTGGCAAGGCACTTAACCCAGATTGCCCACATGTGGGGCACGATGACGCCGTGTGCTAAGGCGTACTGCACGTCGATGGTACGCATGACTTCAACCAATCTAACTCTGCCTGTGCTGCAGTGCAGAGTTACGATGTTGGGGAGCTGGCAGCTGCTCGTCGTCACTCGGTGGTTCCCTCCTGATACTCCGGCTTCCTCTACCCGTACAACTGTCAGGGTCATAATTAGCCATTGTACATAAGTATATGACCTTAAACACCAATAAATAATAATAATAATTGTTTTTTTCAAAACAAATCCAAAATGTTACCGTATCTTGTGTTACTGTCTTTTTACACCTCCCATATTCAGATTTTCATTAATTTGAGGTACTCGAATGGATATGGAAAATGGGCCAACTTGTCTCTTAAGAGTTTGGAACTTTTTTTCCTGGCAAGTGTAAGAACATTGAGTGAAATAGTCAGAAAATGGAAAGAACGTGTTGTAATGGACTAACTACACTATTTATATTATTATCATCAACTTGTGTAGGGATTCGGACTCCCGCGTTGTGTCCTTGGACAAGGCACTTAACCCCGATTGCCCACATTGGGCTCGATGACGCCGTGTACTAAGGCGTACCGCACGTCGATTCAATTCAATATTTATTTCGCAATAAATGTATCTTAAGAGCATTCAAAAAATTGGAAAGCACATGCGAGTTACAAATAGTGATACAAATTATAAACAATATGTATTGATTATGTGGTACAAAAATTACAAGGAGAGGGCATAGCCAGATTGGCTGTCTACCTGCCATCTCCTTAATGCAAATCGGATTTATCTCTTGGAGATCTGCAGATCACAAAAAAATGATTTGTCTCTTTTAGTAAATATTACTACTTGTTCTATAAAATGGGGAATTGGCCAAATAAATCCATAATGTTCTGAGTATCCATCGCTATCTGTTTAGTTACTTTAAGGGGAAAAAGAACCAGAAGGCCTCATCTCACAGGAGGCAACCAGAATTCGGCGGTGCACATGTCTTCAACCAATCTAACCCTGCCTGTGCTGCAGTGCGGAGTTACGATGTTGGGGAGCTGGCAGCTGCTCGTCGTTGCTGGGTGGTTCTCTCCGGGTACTCCAGCTTCCTCCACCCGTAAAACTGTCACCGACACGATATGACCTTGACTGTTAAAGTGTCGTTAAACCCTAATAAATAAATAAATATAAATAACTTGTGTAGCGAACAACCAACAACGTGTTCCTGGGGTCTTAGGTTGACACAACGAGCTCCCGGAGCAGTTACATCAACATTCGTACTATGCAGATTAGACTACGCCATATAAGACGGCGAGTTACCATTAATTGTAGGGTCTTACATTAACTGGAGGGTTCATTCTGATTTGACGTATACTATGCATGCACTTCTTTGAAATGGACTACAATAGACAAAAACTTACCCCCAGGTGCACAAAACACAACCATTTTGAATGCGTATCCATTTCGGGCGATGATGAACATCACCCACCCTGATATCGCTCTAACAATATCCTGAAATCAGTGTGATATAGCAGGGGTGTCGCTCCGCTGATCGTCTCGTGATTTTGGAAGCGAAGTGTTCGGACTTCAGTGCACTCAAATGTCTTTGGAATCGGAATAGGGACTTATGAGGTGGCCCAAGATGTCCGTGTCCCGTCTGGAGGTTCGGCTGTCAGGCAAACAATTTATTACACGCCTGTTCTATGATATCCCTATCTACAACAACACCAAACCATGTGGAAAATGAAAATCTTTTCCGCACATATGTGCAGAACGGAAATCGTTGACGGACTATTTTTAAATAGAAGCGGAATTTTCTACAAATCGTGCAACGCAATTAAAATTGGAATCGTTGGCGATAGCTGAAAATCGTCACCTGAGGTGCAATGTGTTCCATGTGCCAGTAGGCACATAGAACACATTGGAACTCAGGGGACTAAATAGTAACACGGGGTTCCCTCACAAATTTGGTTGGCGATAAAATGTGTAGTTTTTGTTGATAGTTGTCGAATGAATTGCTGAGCGTCTTTCTAATAATTGTTTTTACAGACGTGAAGGCGTGTAATAAACACAGAGCGACACCTGTGTGAATGGGTTAATAGATATGGCTCTTGTGCCATCGCGGAATGATAAAACTCGAGGCCTGCGGCCTCTCGTTTTATCCTTCCGCGCTAGCACTCTTGCCATATCGATTAACCCATTCACACGCGTGTGTCGTTCTGTGTATATATGGTTCATTTAATGGACGGTCCAGCAAGCAGAGAAATAATAGGAACCCTTCCAACATTCGGCAAATACTATTCTATAAAGTTATTCTGTTAAATCTATACAATATTCCCCAATACAAATTATCACTGGAAACTGCCAAATTTCATTTAACTGGAGTGAAGGTAGTTATTTCTGTGGGCAGTCACAATATGCCCGTCCACAAATTATCAACAAGATTTTGTAAGCACACGTTGGTCGGTTGTGAGCGTTGACTGGGGGGAGGGGATGGGGTGTCCGTTCTGAGATTCTGCTGGCGTGTATATACCCAGTGGAACGTGTTCACTGTGACTGGCCATGATCGAAATTACGAAATCCCGCTGATCAAGCATCACGAGACCTCGAGCAGATCGGGTGAACATGTGGCACCTTTTTTCAAAGAATCCAAGGAAGTGCCTCCACCAGTCCATTCCTATAATCTAAAAAGAATTTCCAGGCTTCAATACACGTCGGCCTGGGGGTGTTCTCTCTTAGATGTGCACGTGATGAACAAGTCAATCTACCTCCCCAAGATGGCGTCAGGTCAATCAACACATGTGACACCTCCCATCGGCGATATTTGATAACGTGGTCACGATTAGCCACTGAGCAGAAGTATGTTGCCGTAAACACCACTAAAGGATAACTCTGAAGCTGTTTTACTGACTGGGGTCCGGTTGATTCTCTCACTGCACAACACAGTTTTGTTACGGTACGGTAAATTTCCCAGTCGATCGGGATAGAATATGTGTCTTTGAAGTATTACAATGCCATAGTGATGCTTATCCGGGGAATCGCTTAATTTTTAATAACAATGTGGGCAAATATTCTAATACTGGCATGTTCTTGAACTCGACAACTGTGACGAAATTGTTCCGTTCTGGTTGATTCATGGCAGAGCTCAAAGGGTTCCGTTTGTGTTATTTTGGTCTTCAGCAGTCACAGCGTAACGTTGCTTTCACATCATCAAACGTCACGGTGGATACGAAAGCATAGCACAGAAACTAGTAACTCTGCATCAGATTTCCAATATCGGCGACTGTCTTTTGTCAATGACAGCTAAAACGTGCTAAGAATTTTCAATTTGCCTTTCCGTGCAAGATGTGTACATCATAAACATATCTTTCTTTGCAGACATCAAACTATTTTCTTTAAAAAAATGCGAGGCGTCGGAAAATTGAACAGTATAGAGAAACAACTTTTGTTGAGCATTGCCTATTTTGTAGGAACCAATACATGAATATGGTACAAATAGTGACAGTTATAGTGCAATAGCTATAGCATCTGTCACCAACATCGATTTGCGGCGTAATGGGTGCTACCTGGTACGGTGTCGATTTTATGGCATCAGAGATCACCCTTAGCGATTGATGACACCTCAGGAGTTGCATCATGTATACAGGTAAATCAATAACCCCCCTAGTCTCCTCCTTTGTCACAGTATTAACGATTATCTGTCACCCATTTTATGTAAAAAAAAAACAACCATCTCATTTATATATGCAATGGCGTAAACTTAACATTCCATGGCTATACCTTTATATTTATATGTGACCTATCTGTTCTTAGTTCAGAGTCCCACTCCTGCACAGACATCCCGACAATCCAATGTAAGTTAACCCTTTACCCAACGCAGACGATATCAAAAAATTATTATTTTAAATATTATTTTTTTTAAATCTTTCAAAAAATTTCGACAAAACCATAACATGTGACCCCTCGTTGGAACGAGCTCGTTCCAACGAGGGGTCACATGATATGGTTTTGTTGAAATTTTTTGAAATATAATATTTTTTCCAACTGCTGAATTTGCATATAATGCGGGCGATTCGTTGGGTAAAGGGTTAAGACATATTTATTGTGAGATCATAGCCCAATTCTCGCAAAAGCATATCGCTATAGGTATCAAATGCACGTTCAGATATATAACTTATCTCTCTGAGGTCGCCGTCCAATTCTCACATAGAGATGCTGCTATAGGTATCAAGTGCAAGTCTCCCCATATAGGACATGGTAACAATGCCTTGGATGGAGGTCCTCTAAAATAAATAACCTGGGTATAAATAATTGGCTGGACTTAACTTTAGTCTTTAGAGCCATGTTGCAATCACAATTAGCACGATTGTGCAGAAGTATGTGACCTTAAACGCCAATAAACAAATAAATAAATTCTAATAAATATGAAAAAAACAAGTCTATTTCTCCTCATGAATGATCATAAATAAACAGAACACAATGTGTGCTTGAATGGGAGGGTGTTTTACATAACGAGTTGGAATGGCGTAGTGACTAATATGACTACGCCATTCCAACGAGTTATGTAAAACACCCACCGATTCAAACACACATCGCGTTCTGTGTTTAATTCCGATGTTTAAACCCAAAGGTGAAGAGTCAGTTATTTTTGTTTGAATCGGTACAGATCAAATGGATCGATCGATAAAAAATCAAAACAACCTGAAGGGAACCACTCTAAATTACCTTCGTTATCTTTTCTATTGGGGGTGTTTGTTGAAATTCGTATCCCCGTTTCTCTAAACAGCTGGGAGAAACTTTTTACGCGACAGACGATCGATAATTGTATAACGAAATTTGGAAACTTTTCGAAGCGTAACACAGTAATGACTCGAAGGGAAATAACTAGTCTAAACGGTGGGGGAAAAAATTCCGGCTTGTATATCACCAGTTAAAGACATAAGCATTTATGTCATAGCGGCGATTCCGTTAAATGCAAGGGTTGAAAGTTTAATGGATGTGTTATAAAAGATCTCACAGTATGATCACAAACTTTTAACACTTGAGCTTTCGCTGTATCTTGGACTTTATGTATATATGCAACCCACTTGCTCCAAGGATGCAAGACTAGCCCGTGTTCACTGATGCTGGCAAACCACCTCGCGTTTCCTAAATGATTTGTATACATTTTGATTCATTTGAACAATGTAAATGTCCCTTTGCGGACCAAAATTAAAAAAAACTGTTCGACCGAAAAATTCCACTCAATTGTTCGCACTCACCCACATGAGGTGACATCAGTGGAGATAATTTTTCGCTGTAATTAAGCCAAAGATAATCCTGCCTCTTTGTTTTGAAACATGACTTCCTTGGCACCTTGAGCTACAAAGCTAGTTCTATTTTTTAATTTATTTATTTATTGGTGTTTTAAGGTCACATATTTCTGCACAATGGCTAACCATGACCGTGACAGTTTTACGGGTTGAGGAAGCCGGAGTACCCAGAGACAACAACCGAGCAACGGCGAGCAACTGTCAGCTCCCCAACATACCAACTTCACACAAGCAGGCTTGGCATTGGTAGAAGACAGGTGCACCATCGACGTGCAGTACGCCTTAGTACACAGCGTCACCGTGCCCCCATGTGGGCAATGGGGTGAAGTGTCTTGCCCAAGGAAACAACGCGGTTGCCGCAGGTGGGATTCGAACCGAGGACCTCTCGGCTTGCAGCCTGCACCTCTACCAACTGAGCCACCGCCCCCCCCCCCCCCCCCCCTTGGCACCTTGAGCTACACAAGCTAGTTCTATTTTTTAATAAACTGCTGATAAAGCTGTCTTCATATTTGCGATATGACATCTTTCTTGCATGAGTCTCAAGTTTTTTTATATATATATATATAATTGAGGCCATGTTAATCATGGCCATGTTTCCTTAAAGCTATGTGGAATATTATTACAAGTTTATTTTTCATGTACCCTCGCTGCCCTGACTGAAGTGGGACATCGTGAGCCCACTTTTTTGTGCGCTTTATTTGGTACTGGCTGTAGGTAATAATAATCAGAGCTGTTGAGATACCTAGACAAATTTAAGAAATGAATGCTTATCTGTCCAGTAGGCTCCTGCGAAATTCGATTCGAAAGTCAATATTCGGTTCGATTCGAAATCGGAAATTCGAATATTTTCGAATATACTTCGTCCATAACCGCGAATGTTTACAGATTGTATTTGATCACATTATTTTATATCGAGTATTGTTCTGAGTAGAAATGTAACTGACTTGTAGCGGTAACAGTGTTTGTAGCGATGTAGCTACAACAGTTGTAGCAACATTGCTACAAACACTATTACTGCTACAACTGTTCATTTCAATTTATTGTGCAATATGACTAGTGACCATTTATAAAACGTTTTGAACTTTGAAAAGTTATTCAGCTGTTCAACTTCAATAAATGATTTGTTCCACAATATGATCACATTATTTTATATTGAGTATTGTGCTGTTCGATCACAGTTACTGGATACATTGTCAAAAGCAATGGTTTTCTAAAAGAATACCTCTGATTATTATATAAACATATGTAGAGCAGGCTTTAATTTACAAGCGGATCGACTTCATTCAGCGTTGAATTATCGTTTCGTTTTAGTAATTCCGCTTTTTAAAACAAATGGCTTCACGACTGAATGGAGCCGATCCGATTTGAAACGAGATTTTAAAAAAAAACATGATAAAAGTGAGGTATCAACCCTTTCAGCCAGGTTTGTTTAAAAATGTTTATTGCTGCTGTTTCGACGCTATAAAGTCAGCAATTCGAATAGTTTCAATCAGTAGCTAGTTTATTGGTTTATATCTCAATTTATAGTGTTGGAAGTGGTGAGGCGAAAAATGCGCTCTGCATGGTGGTGTGTTTTCAGCTCACTGAAGGAGGGAGCTTAACTTATCACTTGCCGTCCGTCGTCCATCGTGAACTTTACATTATCAACTTCTCCTCCCAAACTACTACACCAAATTGAACCAAATTTGATGTGCATATTCCTTATCATATGTCCATTCAAGTTTGTTGAAATAACCTTGCCGCGCCCATCAGGGTGCATCACAAGAAGCATTACTCTGATAGCACCCATAATTTTTTTTTTAAAAATGAAAAAAATCTTCTTCTCCAGAACCATCATCTGGAATATTTTGATATTTGGTATATAACATCTGTAGGGGTGTCTGATTCAGGTTTGTTCAAATCGAGTCCATGGGTTAATGATTTAGCTCCCCGTAGGAGCCCGAATTTTAACTTAGTGACATATGAGGAAATTTCTTTAAAAATCTTCTTCTCCAGATCCACCAGTCAGAATACTTTCATATTTGGTATACAACATCTCTAGGGGGTCAGATTTAAGTTTGTACAAATCGAGTCCCTGTGTTAGTATTTGGGCTCACTATTGGAGCCCAAAGTTTAACTTCGTGCACTTTGAGGAAATTTCTTTAAAAATCTTTTTCTTCAGATCCACCAGTCAGAATCCTTTCATATTTCATATACCACATCTCTAGAGGGGTCAGATTCAAGTTTGTACAAATCGGGACCCTGAGTTAGTTTTTGGGCTCTCTATTGGAGCCCAAAGTTTAACTTCGTGCCATTTAAGGGAATTTCTTTAAAAATCCTCTTCTTCAGATCCACCAGTTGGAATCCTTTCATATTTGGTATTTCACATCTCAAGAGGGGCCAGATTCAAGTTTGTACAAATCGAGACCCTGAGTTAGTTTTTGGGCTGTCTATTGGAGCCCAAAGTCTAACTTCGTGCAATTTGAGGAAATTTCTTTAAAAATCTTCTTCGTCATATCCACCAGTCAGAATGCTTTCATAGTTGGTATACAACATCTCTAGGGGGGTGGGGGGGGGGGGGGAAGGCACAGATTCAAGTTTGTACAAATCGGGTCCCTGAGTTAGTATTTGGGCTCACTATTGGAGCCCAAAGTTTAACTTCGTGCACTTTGAGGAAATTTCTTTAAAAGTCTTTTTTTCAGATCCTCCAGTCAGAATTCTTTCATATTTGGTGTACCACATCTCTAGAGGGGTCAGATTCAAGTGTGTACAAATGGGGTTCCTGAGTTAGTATTTCGGCTCTCTATTGGAGCCCAAAGTTTAACTTCGTGTAATTTGAGGAAATTTCTTTAAAAATCTTCTTCTTCAGATCCACCAGTCAGAATGCTTTCATAGTTGGTATACAACATCTCTAGGGGGAGGGGGGGGGGGGGGGGGTCAGATTCAAGTTTGTACAAATCGGGTCCCTGAGTTAGTATTTGGGCTCTCTATTGGAGCCCAAAGTTTAACTTCGTGCAATTTGAGGAAATTTATTTAAAGATCTTCTTCAGATTCACCAGTCAGAATCCTTTCATGTGTGGTATACAGCATCTATAGGGTGGTTGGATTCAAGTTTGTTCAAAACGAGTCCCTGGGTTTATATTTGGGCCTATGGGAGCCTGAATTTCAACTTTGTGCAATATGGGGAATAATCTTTAAAAATTTTCTTCTTTAGACCCACGAGACAGATTCTTTTGATATTTGGTATGCAGCATCTCCAGGGGGGGGGGGGGGGGAGGTTAGATTCAAGTTTGTTCAAATGGGACCCCTGGATGAATATTTGGGCTCTTTATTGGAGCCCAAATTTTAACTTAGTGCAATACGAGGGAATTTCTTTAAAAATCTTCTTCAGATTCACCAGTCAGAATCCTTTCATATTTGGTATACAACATCTTGAGGTGGGTCAGTTTCAGCTTTGTTCAAAATGATTACCTGGGTAAATATTTGGGCTCCCTATAGGAGCCCGAATATCAACTTGGTGCAATATGAGAAATTTAAAAAAAAATCTTCTTCTTTAGTCCCTGTAGTCAGAATGTTTTCATATTTGGTATACAACATCTCTAGGAGGGTCAGATCCAAGTTTGTTCAACCCTAGGCCATGGGTTGATATCTGGGCTCCCTATGGAAGACCAAATTTTAACTTAGTGCAAAAAAAGGAAATATCTTTAAAAATCTTCTTTTTCAGATCCACCAGTCAGAATCCTTTCATATTTGGTATACAACATCTATAGGAGGGTCAGATTCAAGTTTGTTCAAATCTAGTCTCCTGGTCGATATTTGGGCTTCCTATGGGAGCCCGAATTTTAACTTGGTGCAATATGAGGAAATTTCTTTTAAAATCTACTTCTTCAGATCCACCAGTCAGAATCCTTTCACATTTGGTATACAACATCTCTAGGTGGGTCAGATTCACATTTGTTCAAATCGAGTCCCTGGGTTAATATTTTGGCTCCCTATTTGAGCCCAAAGTTTAACTTAATGCAATGTGAGGACATTTCATTAAAAAACCTTCTTCAGATCCACCAGTCAGAATTCTTTCATATTTGGTATATAACATCTCAAGGGGGATCGGATTCAAGTTTGTTCAATTTCAGTCCCTGGCTTATTATTTGGGCTCTGTATGGCTATGGGTTGGGGTGGCGGGGGAGCATGTTAGGTTCAGGTTTATTCAAATCCATTCCTTAGTGTTTTTTCCATAAAATTTGCCTTTCATGGCTTCATTCCTTTATAGTGTTGATGAACCATGCACTGAATGTGACCCCAAATACTTCTTTGAAACACTTTGGAAGGTGAGCGATTAAGGCCCCCTGTGGCCTCTTGTTTAATAATCTAGGTTATTATTTAAAAAAAAAAAACTTTCTTTTCATGACATATCCATTAACTGTGATTCGATTCGAAGTTCGATTAGAAATTCGATTCGTTTTCACCAATTCGATTCGATTCGATCAAAATCGGCAAATCGCAGGTCCCTACTGCCAGGACATTCTAATGGAGAGCTAGTTGGAATGTTGTTTTTATGACACAATTAGATTGAGTCAGTTGTGGTTTTGGTTCACGCACATTAGATATAGGAAAACAAGACTAAGTCAGCCAGGGTACTTATCCCCCCACTAATCTTTTATGAAATGGGGTCGACTATTTTTAATCTTTTTATCTCATTCAATGGTTTTGTCACACCACCAACCGCCATCTAACCCTCCATCCAGTACAGTGGAGTCCTGTTAACTGAATAGCCACTTTGCCAATGAAAATTATTCAGTTAACAGGAGTATGCAATTAACGGTGATTGTGTCACTTTCCTGTATTCTAGAGATAAACTTAGCATGTATTCTATTATATCTTGTTTGACAGAGCTCCACGAGCTGCGTCAAACAAGATATAATAGATTAAATGCCTTTATTGAATGTACTGAGGCCAAATAGGTCAATAAATAAAGGAAAACTGGGGCGAGGCAGGGTAACTTCTCGACAGGTTACAATTTTTTTTTAGCTGCGACTGGCAGCTCTATAAGTGGCAATGTCGGTCTGTCGGTCTGTCGGTCGGTCTGTCTGTCTGTCGGTCGGTCTGTCTGTGACCAACGAGTTTCAAAACTCAATAACTTTTGAAATACTTGATGGAATGACTTTATATTTGGCATGTAAGTGTATCTTATTGATGTCTAGCCACTGTTCAATCCATGTGTTGTTCCAAATATTTTTCTTGGAGTTATGGCCCTTGATGAACTTAGAATGTCTGTCGGTCTGTCTGTGACCAACGAGTTTCAAAACTCAATACCTTTTGAAATACTTGATGGAATGACTTTATATTTGGCATGTAAGTGTATCTTATTGATTGCTAGCCACTGTTCAATGCATGTGTTGTTCCAAATATTTTTCTTGGAGTTATGGCCCTTGATGAACTTAGAATTTGTCGGTCTGTCGATCTGTCTGTGACCAACGAGTTTCAAAACTCAATAACCTTTGAAATACTTGATGGAATGACTTTATATTTGGCATGTAAGTGTATCTTATTGATTGCTAGCCACTGTTCAGTGCATGTGTTGTTCCAAATATTTTTCTTGGAGTTATGGCCCTTGATGAACTCAGAATGTCGGTCGGTCTGTCTGTGACCAACGAGTTTCAAAACTCAATAACTTTTGAAATACTTGATGGAATGACTTTATATTTGATATGTAAGTGTATCTTATTGATTGCTAGCCACTTTTCAATGCATGTGTTGTTCCAAATATTTTTCTTGGAGTTATGGCCCTTGATGAACTTAGAATTTGTCGGTATGTCGGTCTGTCTGTGACCAACGAGTTTCAAAACTCAATAACCTTTGAAATACTTGATGGAATGACTTTATATTTGGCATGTAAGTGTATCTTATTGATTGCTAGCCACTGTTCAATGCATGTGATGTTCCAAATATTTTTCTTGGAGTTATGACCCTTGATGAACTTAGACTTTGTCGGTATGTCGGTCTGTCTGTGACCAACGAGTTTCAAAACTCAATAACCTTTGAAATACTTGAAGGAATGACTTTATATTTGGCATGTAAGTGTATCTTATTGATTGCTAGCCACTGCTCAATGCGTGTGTTGTTCCAAATATTTTTCTTGGAGTTATGGCCCTTGATGAACTTAGAATTTTGTGAGATTGCACCACCCGTCGCAGAGACGGCGTCGATGTCGAGGTTTTTATTCAATTAATAGGAGTTTACTCTATAACCTATATTCAATTAACAGGTCAAATTTGTGCTGGAGGTATGGTAAATGTGTTTATGTTGGGAAATTTTATTCAATTAGCAGGATAATTCAGTTAAGAGATATCCAATTAAGTTGGATCCATTGTACTAACTAAATGCTGGAAAAACACGTCGCCACAGTTTCATGTTAGTATTGTTCTGCGCACTTGACAGTGCGTTGCGACCAAGGTGTATTTATTTTATTCTATTTTTATTAATGTTTAACGACACTTTAACATCGGGTCCGTAACAGATTTACGGGTGGAGAAATCCGGAGTACCCTGAGAGAACCACCGAGCAACGACGAGCAGCTGCCAGCTCCCCAACATCGTAACTCTACACTGCAGCACAGGCATGGTTAGATTGGTTGAAGACATGCGTACCATCGACGTGCAGTACGCCTCAGTACACGGCGTCATCCATCCAAGGACTAACCGGGCTCGACGTTGCTTAACTTCGGTGATATGACGAGAACCGGTTTCCGCAACGCCATCGCGCCCCCTACCAAGGTGTGTCGATTGGAGGCTAAATCTCTCCGATAGACCGTATATATTACACCGGCCCTAGTCCGTAATTGGGAGTCGAAATAATGTGCTTGACCGCTGAAGTCAGAAATTTAGTTTAAACAATATTTATTTCCAAAGTATGTTTAAATTATATAGTAACAAGCATAAATTGACAAAAAATGTAACAAACATGGAAATGGATTCATCAACAAGCCAAACGCTTATACTGGGCTGTCTCCAAGGGATTCAGCAACAAACCAACGGCTTATTCTGGGTTGTCTCTAAGAAAGTCAGAAATTTAAAAAAAATAGATTACGGAGACCACAAACGTCCTACTAAAGGACTCTTATCATTTTAGTGATAGCTTTAACTCCTTGCATGCTGCTGGCGGATATTCCTGCCCAAGACAGACTTCTACTTGTCACTGAAATAGGTACAATTTGGCAAATTTAATCGAATTCCCTCCTGTAACTTGAACAGATTTGTTCACCAATGATTTCTGTAATTAAATTTAGATGAATGTTCATCAAATCCAGTCATGACTGCTTCATAGCAGATATGGCTAGTTTTGATGAAAAATATCTTAAAAATACTCAGCGGGTCAAGAGTTAAAACACACAACCAACTCTATAAAAATTAAATAAAAAAAGAGAAAAGAAACATACATGCAAGTTATTGTGGAGAATTGACTGAAACGTGGTCTGAGGTTTGCGGCTCGGAGCTTATGTTCAACCGAGACGCTTCGCGTCTCGGTTGAACATACGCTCCAAGTCGCAAACCTCAGACCATGTTACCGTCAATTCATCACAATAACGTATATGTTCCAATAAGACACCACCCATAGCCCAAAACATACATCGCGAAACACGAGAGACTGCTTATTACAACTTTTAACGATCACAAGTTTAGTAAATAAACCTCCCGTGTACCCCACGACGGCACTGGATAAATAATCAATAAACCCGATACACTCATTCCATCTTAGTTCAAATCGTAAATCGGTTTGTAATTCAAACGGCACTTCACCTGGAACACCGTCTGCCGCTCGTGTGAAAAATCTAGAAAAATGAAGGTCTTGCTAGTCATTCGATTGATGAAGCAATTACGAAACGGACGACGTCATTTCAAATATTTCGCGTGGTTACGTCAGACGGTAACATTTGCTACTGGAGCCGTAAACATAAAATAAACAACGCCAGCTCTCATCCAATCAGAGGGCGAGGATTTTATTCATACTGGAACATAATATGTATAACTGGCGCTACAAAAACATTCTGTTGGCTCTTTCCAAACATTTTTAACGTAACTAATTGATAAAAGGGGACTTTTTGTCTCCACGTATATATCTTGACCTTAGAAACCTTATATTGTTCATGGGTTTATGCCATAAAGTTGCAGGTTTCATTGCATTAAATGGATAGGGCAGGTACTTTACTGTATGTAATTGGGCAGTTGCAAGGTTTTTCAAACACGGGCAGACAAGGAAAGGATCGAGCGTTTGGATAGGGTTGATTGTCTGGAGACGTACATTAGGTGGGCGCGGTGGCTCATTGATTTGCGTTTCTCAGGCCTAGCATTATGAAAAATACAGGAGGGCTAAAAATTTCCCTCCAGCAAATGCTCTCGCCTGGAAACACATTGTCACCAGAGTTCCATTTTCTTCTATCTCCAAGTCGGGAGATAGAACAGAATGGAACTCAGGTGACTACATGTACAAGGGAGTGTAAGGATAACAAGATTGACCACATCTATCCCTAGCAATATTTCTGTGGACATGCGAACAACATCTCAAGTCGAACTGTACTTTCCACAACAATGTGTAAATATTATTCTACATCTAACTGGCGGCATTACCAGAGAGTCACATACCACCAGTACCCTGAATGTGACAGAATGTTTGAACATGATGCTCAGTGGTGCAGTTGAGTTTTATTTTTGAGAAAATTATATATTCCTTCTTGTCATATGGATACAGTGAGCCGTAGAAGTTGTGCATATAAAATAGAAGTAGTGCTGCAAAACAATTTGTGATGTGTTTAATTGGCTAGATGCAGCAGGGCTAAAAATAGCCCTTCTAAAAACCACATTGCGAGGACTCTAGGAGGGAAGCCCCCCCCCCCCCCCCCCACACACACACACACCCTCTTTGAGAATGCCAGGTCTGGTTTTGTACTTCAGACTGAATGATCCACGATTCGATCCTGACGTAACCATTTACCTAACATAAAAAGCAGAAGACACTTGCAAACAAAATTCTTGAAAAACTAATGTTTTAAATTTTTGTCTCAAAAACATAGGTTATGACCCCTCTATGGAACGAGCTCGTCGAGCTCGTTCCAAAGAGGGGTCATAACCTATGTTTTTGCGACAAAAAATGAAAAAATAATAAAAATTAATTGATGATTTTTGTGAATAGCGCTGGTCGGTTTTTTGCCGTTACGTTAGGTAAAGGGTTAAAATTCTCGAGTGAGAGCACGATGGAGTTGCGTGCTAAGACGTTCATCGTGATTCTGGCCCACGTTATCGGTGTTGTATCCATCCTTATATCAAAATACTGGACTGAGAGAATGATGGCATTAAGTTCTAAGGTGTACAGCGCGACGACCGTTCACTTGTTGCTTCAACCAATGCTAACCCTACTGGTGTGAGATGGAGAGTCCCTAATTTACTCGCCGTTGCTTGTTGTTTCTTTATGGGTATTTGGCATCCTTCACCTCCATAACTGTCCGATCCTGGCTATTGAAAGTACTATTAAACTTTCAAAAGAACAAACAAATAGAGATACGTGGAACCACGTTGCGTTTAGTACTTACACAACTAACGCAAGAGCAGTTCCAGGTGATTATTATAACTGAGGTATTAATTAGATAACCAATTTGAGCGGGTCGAAGTGAGTGGCATCAAACTACGGTTTGGAAATGTTGCGGCTAATCTGATTTTGCAGACGAAGGGTCCGAGTGTAACATCCTTGCAGACAAAAGGGCCACTGCGCGCTTTTAATTCGTTTTTGACGACGCTTTGTAAACTTTTATCGCTGAATCTGGGTGAAAAATGAATTATAAATACTCGTATTTGGTGAAGACTGGGGGTGAAACATCAACAGAATGTGATAAGCAAGTGAAACATGATCATGCGCCACGATTTCTGTTTTATTGATAATGTTTATTATACGTACATTTACAAATAACCATTACGATAAATTATTACGATGGTAACTGTTGTTAGTTGAAAGGATGAATAAAATATGTATGACATGCCTTCATCCTTCCCAAGGTTTTAAGTGGCTTTGACGGTGCAACACTCATGGGATCGCATCAACAGAACAAGTGCAATGGTGCATGCTTGAATCCAAGGCGTTTTTTTTCCCTGCTAATTATTCATTACTTTCCTTGTGAGAACCCCGGGAAGCGAAGCACTGCTTGTTTAGTGTGGTAAACAAGCTATGTTTTACTGGTAAAATAGGTCCCTGTAACCAATGCCGGGGGTGGAAGTCCCCTAAAATGGTTATAAACGATTGGCTGGACTTGTCTTGATATCCATGTTTCGGTCATGATTAGCAATAGTGCAGAAATAAATAAATAAATAAATAAATAAATAAATTAATTAATTAATTAATTTATTTATTTATTTATTTATTTATTTATTTATTTATTTATTTATTTATTTATTTATTATCTAGTATTTTGAAATCATTGTCATCTAGACTATGCACGCGTTTCAAATTCATATATCCGGTTGGTGTCAAGTGGATTGTCATGGTGATGTATGCAGTGACGTCATGGTTATGGAGTCACTAGTCACATTGCGACTGGAAGATCTTCCAGCGAACGTGTCAAATGTCTTATAGGAATTCATTCGCTTGGTCAAAAGTTCATCTACCGAAGCCTTGTGCTATGTCACCCGATAGGTGTGATGATATTTTCATCAACAATTCGATTATCTTGAAGTGTACACACCAGTGAGTAAAATGTAATCCACCACAAGTTACTGTCTTTAAGTTTTCTGAAACCAGAGGCCGCGGACTCGAGGGAGGGGAGGGGGGCGTGGGGGGGGGGGGGGGGGGGCACGTGTCCCCGTGCCTCAGCATTTTTCCACTGATATGTTTCGCAGTTACACAATGAGTTAAAATGGGCGCATGCGAGCGTGTCAAATATGTAAAATTATTTGCAAATCCAAACAATATCTAGCCGAAGAATCCCACTTTCGGTCACATCGGTCCGTTTCTCCTACTTCACTATCCCCCCACCCCACCCCCACCCTCCCCACCACAAGGTTCATTTCACCTCGTTCTGTATTCAGAGTGTGCATTCTCCATAAGTGAATGTCTAGAGGGTTGCTCGGGGAACAAATAAAACGTTCTTGCCATTAGGAGCACCATGAACACTTTTGAAATCTGAAGTATCCAAAACTAAACTTTGAACGAATAATAATAGCAAAATGACAGCTTGAGAGAGCATGCAACAGTATGAAGAGGGATTTCGGGCATGGATGTAAAGACAGTTTCTATTTTTTCAGGAAGAGTGGGGAGGAGATGACCCGGGGAGGAGGTCGTGTCTAAACCGCTGCGTTTTAGTCTGTTGTCTGCAAATTCAAAATAAACTCATCTACCTCGTTGATTCGGGGACGTAACAACCGTTACTTATTCCCAGTTCGTTATTCGACATTCGTTATCAACCGATAAAATCGGTTGATAACGAATGTGAAATAGGGAACTGGGAATACGTAACGGTTGTACGGCCCGCGTCGATTCGTGCACTTCACATTAAGATCTGCTTTTGGTATAAGGGTTTCTATACAGTGACATTTGCGTGAAAAAAGGTATTGTCCTAGGCACGGATTTTATATATCGGTTTTCGAACAAATACTTAACGAACATCCGGTAGCATTTTAAAGGACCTGAATTCATCCGACCATCTCTCCATTTTTATCGAATATTTAGTAGCGATGTGCAAACCCAAATTACGGGTGTGACAATTGTTAGTTACTCTACGCTCTTCATTCGGCATTCCAACGTTACACCACGGGATTGTTCAAAATCATATTGTTTAACTGATTTTCGTCAAATAATCTGCATTGTGGGAAGGCACAAATTCAGTAATAAAGATTGCCACAAAAAATTAGGTCCCAACGTCCAAGTTTGTGGACGTCGGGTTTCAAATATTAATGGCAATCTTCACGAATCTCTTTCTTCCAACCCACAATGAAGTTTATTTGACGGAAATCAGTTTCTAAACGGGATTTTTACAAATTCTGCGGCGTAATCTTCAGGGTATTCGAATGTCGAATAAGGGACTTGGAATACGTAACGATTTTCACGTTCCCTTGAAAATTCAATAAAATAAAATGCTCGAACCAGGGGGGGGGGGGGAGGGGGGTCGCAAAAAAATGCAAGGATACAAGGTCCGGGTGGGTGGGTGGGTTTTGTCCGAGCCCCAAAGTGCTGTTTTTGCCGGTGTCATGCAATTTTTTGCCAAATATCATTTTACAGACAAGTAATTACAACCAAAGTGAACTCAAGTGCTTAGATTCATAACTTAGAACAGAATAGAGCATTGATAATGTGTTGGGGGCTCCATGTTAGAATTTTTTCCCCATGTTTTACACTTCATTAGGGGGTGGGTCCTGTTTTGGGTCTGGCGAAAATTTGCAAAACAAAAAAGTGATTCCCAGCTATTTGGTCATGATTTTAACTCCTTTATATTTCTACTAAGGTAGTCTGCCTCTTATTAGTGCTTTGTAGCTCCTATTATTTGATTCTTCTGTAAGCCTCCGGGTGCCTCATGCCATTGGTCTAGTGTGCTTCCATGTATGGAATAATTGGAAAGATTGATAGAATAAAAATTTTGATTGTGGAAAACGTGTATAATTTCAAGGTAAATATGATTCTAGTGACACTAACATAAAAAATAAATAAGAGGCAATTCATCTCAGACAAGCCACCCTGGCATGGGTCAAAGAACTTAAGTATTAGGTCTCTCTCAGACCAGCTGTACAAACTAAACATTTAACCGAAAAGTAATGAAATGAAAAACAACTATTTCTTGTGGACAGTTGAAGATATCCAGGTGGGAACAATATATTTTGGGCAGGGCTTCTTGGTGGTGGGATTCGATTGGTGTCTGAACAGCATAGACATGTTGTACATCGGGGTAAGGGTTGTGTTGCTTGGAACATGAATGGGTGTATATCTGAAATTCAGTTGGTGGAGGCGGGTTCCAGTGGTTACCTGGGGTCTGATGCTGCATTTCCGTTGTAGCTTTATATGCAGAGAGATTGTTTTGGGGCCATCTGTGACTACGGATGCCTTGCATGCCCAAGAGCAAGGCTGGGATATCGGACAAGTTGGTTTGCGGCATCTTTCATGTTTGGGAAAAGTAATTTTTTTTTTTTTTTTTCTTTAGGTAATTTGAATACTTCGTTAAACAGATTTTATAAATTGTGGGTGGGTCCCCAATTGTCTTTGAGGAAAAACTGTGCGGGAGGGGTGGGTGTCCAAGACATGACTGGCAACAATTTGCATTCCGAGCGTGGTGGGTCCCAAAAATTGAAAATGTAAAAATTTCCACCTTGTATCCGTAATTTTTTGCCTGCCCCCACCCCCTCCCCCCCCCCCCCCCCTGCTCCAACGGCCATTTTTAAGAAAGAAATATTTTCTGCATGGTGCTTAGCTTCTGATATTGCATTTTCAAGTCTGATAACTTTCAATAATTTAGTTAGAAGTGCTGTGTCCATAATGATTGATTTCTCGTTATCAAGTACTTGCGCTACGACACATCAGCGCAAAATTCCAGACGATCGCATCAGTATTTTCCTTGGAAAACACGGCATCCATCGCTTTTCCTCCAAATATATAAACGATTGGTTGATATGAGGAGGGTTTGTAAGTTTGGTGTTGTTAGGACGTAGAGAGAGTTGTTGAACGTGAAAGTAATTTATTAACCCTTTACCCAACGTAACGTCCAAAACCGGCCAGAGCTATTCTCAAAAATCGCCAATTAATTTTCGGTATTTTTTTCATTTTTTGTCTCAAAAACATAGGTTATGACACCTCATTGGAACGAGCTTGTCGACCTCGTTCCAATGAGAGGTCATAACCTATGTTTTTGAGAAAAATATGAAAAAAATTAGTTATTCTTGAATTATTTTTGCTTGTGTCGCCTGCTTTTCATGTTAGTTAAAGTGTTATTGATAATAGATAACAATTTGTTTTTGACCGTCTTCGATATTACCATGATTTTAGAACGAGAAGGCGGTCATCACCTCTATAAATGATGTAACACTCGGTCGGTGAACAACTCCATCGCCATCTTTTTCTTCCAGGAGCCAATACTATAAACTCCTCTCCATTGCCCGCGTGAGGGCACGATTACGCCGTGTACTAAGGTGTACTGCACATCGATGGTACGCATGTCTTCAACCAGTCTAACCCTGCCTGTGCTGCAGTGTGGAGTTCCGATGTTGGCGAGCTGGCAGCTGCTCGTCGTTGCTCGGTGGTTCTCTCCGGGTACTCCGACTTCCTCCACCCGTAAATCTGTCACGGTCATGGTTAGCATTGTGCATAAATATGTTACCTTAAACATAAATAAATAAATAAATACAATACTATAAAACATTTACAATTGTATTTTATAGAATTGTATTCTCTACCTATTAATATAACTGACTAAAATGAATCATTAGAATTTTAAAAGATATGGCAATTTGCCAACTGGCAAATTGCCTCATCTTTAAAAATGCTAATGGTTCACTTTAACCCATTCAAAGTCATAACTAGAAAATACAATTCTAGAAAATACAATTGTAAAAGTTTTAAAGTATTGGCCCCAGTTCTCAGCTACATATTGCTTTTTGATCGATAAAACTTTTACAGTTGTATTTTTCAGAAATGTATTTCCTATTTGTGGAAATAACTAATTGAAATGAACCATCAGTGTTTTCAAAGATGTAGCAGTTTGCCAGTTGACAAATTGCCATATCTTTTGAAATGCTAATGGTTCATTTCCGGCATATAGTCGCCTGAGTGCTAAAATGTCCTATGCCCCCTAGGGGACATAGGGCGTTCTAGCACTCATGCGACGATATATCTTTACTTGTAGAAAATACAGTTCGGAAAAATACAGAAGTAAAAGTTTTATAGTATTGTACACCAGTTTGAGGTCAAAAGAAATTATTTTTGCAACACGTGATGTTCTATGGTGCTCCTAACTGAAACCAGGAGTATTTAGCCACCCCTATCCCAGTCCTTCACAATAATTCCACTGAGATCTAATAATCTTGATCTCAGACTGTGCAGTTGAGATAAAAACATCTGGCTTGTAAGGAGTGTAAGGGGTTGGGTTGTATATATCGGACAGTGTTGTCTCTTGTTATCTCCAATCTTAGTTTGTCCACAGATACGCATAAGCTTTACCATTTCCAACTTTCTATCCACTTGACTGCTATTTAACTTCCCACACTCAAACTATCCTCGTTTTATTAGCACTTATAACAGATTTTAATTAATTTCTTGTGATTGATCAATGAAATATTATCATCTCTCAGAATAATTCCTGAAACTTCGAAGTAATTGCACTATTGATGGAGTATAATTTGACTAAGCTAAGTGGTGTAAGTCAGTGCTTTCTAATTTTGTAAACACCGCCTGACTGCCTCGGTGCCAAAATAGTTATTCCGCGAGAATGAAAGTCCCCTATATTTGTAACCTACTAATGGATTTCTGTCATTTTATTTCTTTCAGTAGAAAAGGGCTCTCTGACAGCATTACACTAACTTAGTTTTGGAATTACTATATATATATATATTGTTGGAAAGCGCTTCTCGAAATCAGTATATCGCACCTTGCATAGCAGTGCAGATGGCGCCTTAGCCCACTCGAGAGACGACAAATTACGGAATTACAAATTACTCATGTCACTCAGTTCAAGGTACTGAAATAGTTAAATTATCACTTGGAACGTTTTATTTTTGCTGTTTAGGAGTTTAAGCATGTTAAGAGGTTCTAGACGGGGAGGGAGGGGATATCGTATTAGCACTCCTATTACACAGGTAGCTGTATCATTCACATAGTCTAACGTGGTACGACTTGATTTATCCTTCCAGGGGCTGCGGTTTATTGTGGTTTGATTGTATGATTACCATGGATGCACATGCGCACTGCGTATACGAGCTTTTTTATGTTTTCACTTTTGGTGCGGTTAAGTTAATCAATAGGTGTAGTTGTACTGAACATTGATATTTTCAATTGATTGTTGAGTGTTTACGGGTGGAGCTCTGTGTTGTGTTTGGTGTGGTGGTGCATTGATCCAAATAAGACACGCCGTATAGGCGTTAAACGCATTGGTTTCTAACAACAAACTTGAAATAATCTAGCAGCGTCCAAATACGTTCTAACGATTACCATCTGAGTGTGGACCAGAGCCCGACTGGGGTAAGGTACTACTACTCCCCCAGAGAGGCCGGTGGCCTGGCTGGTGGCTTCTTTGGTTTCTGGTGAGGTTTCTTTTCTGGCGCCGTTCCAGGTGGTATGTTAAAATCCGAAATCACCAGGCAGGTATTAACAGAGACATGGATGGACTGGTCTCTAATGTTGCTCACATTTAGACATTTTAACATACCCAATAAAATCATATCTGGCTGCAATTAGTGGTGCTCGAGGAAAATCCAGTGGAGCGTCCGAACTGATCAACAGTCGAACCAATAGAATCGAATGCTAATGATACCTCTAATTATGTTTTCGAGTAACAAAAACGAAGAATCAGCTGACAGAGTGATAAATTATTTTCCGCCATCAAAATTTGTTCAAACGTCTTTATATTCTGGTGGAGTGCTGAATTATTTTCTGTCGTCAAAATTCTTTTCACACGTCTTTACTTTCTGGTAGAGTGTTATATAATTTTCAGTCATCAAAATTTGTTCACATGTCTTTGCATTCTGGTGGACTGCTGAATTATTTTCGGTCATCCAAATTTGTTCACACGTCTTTGTATTCTGGTAGAGTGTTAAATAATTTCATCAAAATTTGTCCATACGTCTTTGCATTCTGGTGGGCTGCTTTCTATCATCAAAATTTGTTCACACGTCTTTGCATTCTCGTACAATGTTAAATAATTTTCAGTCATCAAAACATCAAAATTCTTTTAACACGTCTTTGCATTCTTGTGGAGTGTTGAATTATTTTCGGTCATTAAAATTTGTTCATGCGTCTTTGCATTCTGGTTGAGTGTTAAATAATTTTCAGTCATCAAAATTTGTTCACACGTCTTTGCATTCTCATGGACTGCTGAATTATTTTCTATCATCAAAATTCTTTTCACACGTCTTTGCATTCTGGTGGAGTGCTGAATTATTTTCGGTTATCAAAATTTGTTCACACGTCTTTGCATTCTGGTAGAGTGTTAAATAATTTTCAGTCGTCAAAATTTGTTCACACGTCTTTGCATTCTGGTAGAGTGCTGAATTATTTTCGGTCATCAACATTTGTTCGCACGTCTTTGCATTCTGGTAGAGTGTTATATTATTTTCAGTCATCAACATTTGTTCACACCTTATTGCATTTTGATAGTGCGCCAAATTATTTTCATTCATCAACATTCGATCACATGGTTTGCATTCTTACAATCTATGGGAGAGGACCTCCTGGCCCTCGCATAAATTGTAACAAGGCAAATTCACACAGAGTAAGTAATTTCGGTCATCAAAATTTGTTCACGCGTTTTTGCATTCTAGTGGAGTGCTGAATTATTTTCGGTCATTAAAATTTGTTCACACGTCTTTGCATTCTGGTAGAGTGTTAAATAATTTTCAGTCATCGAACCTTTCTCACACGTCTTTGCATTCTGGTGGACTGCTGAATTATTTTCTATTATCAAAATTTGTTCACACGTCTTTGCATTCTGGTGGAGTGCTGAATTATTTTCGGTCATTAAAATTTGTTCACACGTCTTTGCATTCTGGTTGAGTGTTAAATAATTTTCAGTCATTAAAATTTGTTTACACGTCTTTGCATTCTGGTGGACTGCTGAATTATTTTTTATCGTCAAAATTGTTTTCACATGTCTTTGCATTCTGGTGGAGTGCTAAATCATTTTCGGTCATCAAAATTTGTTAACACGTCTTTGCATTCTGGTAGAGTATTATATTATTTTCAGTCATCAAAATTTGTTCACACCTCATTGCATTCTGATAGTGCGCAAATTATTTTCATTCATCAACATTCGATCACATGTTTTTGAAGTCTTACATTTTATGATAGAGGACTTTAAGGCCCTCTCGCATAAATTGTAACAAGGCAAAGTCACACAGAGTAAGTAATTTCGGTCATCAACATTTGTTCACACATCTTTGCATTCTGGCTGAGTGCTAAATTATTTTCGGTCATCAAACTTTGTTCACACGTCTTTGCATTCCGGTAGAGTGTTAAATAATTTTCGGTCATCAAAATTTGTCAACACGTCTTTGCATTCTGGTATAGTGTTATATTATTTTCAGTCATCAAAATGTGTTCACACCTCATTGCATTTTGGTAGAACGCCAAATTATTTTCATTCATCAACATTCATTCACATGTTTTTGCATTCTTACAATTTATGGGAGAGGGCCTGCTGGTCCTCTCCCATAAATTGTAACAAGGCAAAATCACAGTGAGTGAGTAATATCGCTTCAAAGATAATATGATATATATAATAAAGCCCAATTATGGGCTTCCAGCACCTTCTACCAGTTAATAAAATTAGAATGGCCATTTATGTGAATAACTTGGCCGTTACGTCTAAGAGCGTCGCGAATATGACCGACTACAGAGAGAGAGGGAGAGAAGGAGAGAGAGAGAGAGAGAGAGAGAGAGAGAGAGGGGGGGGGGGGAGAAGGAGCGAGAGATAGGGGGTGTAAACCTTATTTGTGAGAACTGTGATGGCTCAAGTCCCAACTGATAAAACGTTCGAACTACATCATCTTCGGAGGAATGTATTGATGATATAGTTGGAACACTCGACAGTCGGGACTATAGTTCACAAACCTTAGACTTCTTGGAAATTTATTTGCTAATAAATAAAATACGCATAGAGTAGTGTGACGCAACACCTTTCTCATCTTATTCTGAATTAATACGTACTGTTCTCCAAATTGATCATGCTGGGCCTGGAACTGCCCGAATCAGGTATTTCGTAAAATTTCAAATCTCTTCCCATCGCGCCGAACCATGTCAGCGGAATAGGTCATATGGCCCATTTCGTCAGCAAGTCCGACCGACCCCCATACCCCTCAGCCGCCACTACCTCAACAGTCTTCTCGATCAAATAGCTTATTTAGTGCTCAAGTTATTATGGGTAAGCAAGGTGAATGATTAAATACCAAATCCCATGTGTGGGTGATTTAGCTGCAATTGCACGCAATCGTCAAATAACAAATTTCATATATTTTGAGTTTGCTAGCGTTACACACTGTAAATTGAAAAAATGGTATTGACTCAATTGATGATAGCGATATCTTTCATTTGCTTTAGTGTTTTTTCCTTCTGTTATCGAGAGTAAATCTTTCTTCTTTAGCACTCTTAAGTTCAGTTACACAGTACTCGTGTACTCTTACTGGAGAGAATAGTTTTATTGTATAGGTGTCCGACAGCGGCTGATCAAACGGCGGATCCAGTGGTGGATTCTATGGCGAGTCTGTGGCTATAAAATTCCACTTTTACGAAACGGGTCCAAAGAGCATTTACTCCTTGGTAGAGCTGGGCGATTTTGAATTTTCAGATTCGGTTCGGGTTCAGAAAAAAAGTCGGTATCGATTCGGTTTTTCTACGTGTTAAGGACAGATGGTAAATAACACTAAGACTCCTATTTATTGGTGATCTGCAATGTCATTTTGTCGTGTATTGCTCGTCCGGTCCCAAGGAGAGTGACGTCAGCGATTGTCACAGCTTGCCAGAGTCCAAAGGTACTGGAGTAGAACTTCTCAACTGAAACGAAACTGAAGCATTCGAGTCCCGAGTTAGTTACCACATCCTCCCAAATGGTTTCCATTTGATACATACAAAATGCTTGACACACAGAAAGTAATTTATTTATTGGAGTTTATCGACACTTTCGGCAGCCAGGGTCACCTCATGTCGGACAGTTTTACGGGTGGAGGAAGCCTGAGTATCCGGAGAGAACCACCGAGCAACTGCGAGCAACTTTCAGACTTCCCAACGTACTAACTCCACACGGGAAGAGTTAGCATTGATTGAAGGCAGGTGTAGCATCGACGTGCATTACGCCTTAGTACACAGCGCCACCGTGCCCCCACGTGGGTAACCGGGATTAAGGGCCTTGCCCATGGACACAACGCAGTTACCCCGGGCGGGGATTAAACCATGGACCTCTTGGTTTGAAGTTCAATACCGTAACCACTGAGCCACCGCGCTCCCTACACCCAGAAAATAAAAACACACCAGAAGGTAGATACTGAAATGGACAATAAGTTGTCTTGACATAGATACTTGAAGTTTGGAATGTAAAAGGGGAGACCTACTGCACCTAGTATACTACTGGTCTCCCGTGGGATCCTAAGAAATCGAGTAGTGCTTGTTTACTGTGGTTAACAAGCTCTCCTTTACTGGCAAAATATGACCCTGCATCCAACGCCTGGGGTTGAAGTCTTCTGCAGTGGACAACACAGGCAAAACGATTGGTTATGCCTTACTTTATACCTATTCTGCGGTCATGATATAGCCATGGATGCTGAAAGTAGTCTTAAACACCAATAAACAAATAGGTATACTACTAGCTAATCTATAAATAAGTCATTTTCACTCAAAAGCGTGTGAAAAGGGCATCCCTCAATAAGGGACAGAGTATTTCATGAAATAAAATTGATTGTTTAAGTGGGTTTTTTTTCATCTTTAGCATAGTTCCAGACGGCAGGTGCCAAACATGTGCAGGGACACCACACCTCACCATCATAATGATATCAATATATTGCTACTTATGCATCCTTTCATCACAGTGAGCAAAATCAATTATAATGAATGTCCCTGGGTAATTTACTTTAAGCATCCAGAAAGTGAAATAGCAACGTCAATAGTTTCGCGGAGACAACTTTCAAGAAAAATCTCACCTTTCCCATTAATTTTCCATCACACACTCATACTATATGGAGCCAACGTTTTACTCAGGAAAAAATTGATCCACCAAAGCTCCGGTTCCTATGGGAATTTAACACTAGCTGCTTCATCAAAGCTCCGGGTAATGGGGGTCGAAAACCTCCTGCTATACTACTCATAATAATTGATACCACGGTCTTTGAATTTCCCGAGTATCGTGATTAAGTTTCTGAACTGGGAGCCACAGAGCCGTGAATATTCCGTTCCTGATATCAAATTTCCATTCCTTACTCTGGAGTACTACTGAGGCCATAATTAGATTAAGCTGTCCTTGCTGGGAAGTGGGAATAGCTCCGGTATGGTATTCGAGTGAAAAACACTTGGACAAAGGTGAGCATACTTAGCATTGCTTAGGATACGGACGCGATCCCTTTGAAACAGTCAGTTGAAAGAAGTTTGGCGACACTGCAAAATGATGCCAGCAGAAGGATAATGGGCTCGAGCAATAAAGCTCTTAAATCATTAAGCATCAAGAATACTATAGATATGAGAAAACTGTTATCTTTACTACCTTATAAAAACTCTAAAGACAGAGTACAAAGACAAGTCAGCTCCGAAGTGTTCATAAATGGCAAATTAGGGCTTAATCCCATTGCTGTTCAAATTTAGGCGAATGCCACGTGAGTGTAGATGGGAGGGGAGGAAAGACTGGGTTAAGAGTTTACGCAGTGTGTAGCTAGGGGGAATGCTTTACCCCTTTCTCTTAGAATGTCCAATATATCTGTCAGATGTGATACGACTTACGAGACGTATAATGAAGACATGAGATATTAATAGGAAGGATAGATGGGTACGACGTGCTTGAGAGAGATGGTCGGTGTGTTTATGACAAATCTAGAGAGGTGAGTGTAGGACGATTATTTAATAGTTCGTTTTATGGTGTTGGGAAGATAGGAGAGGAGAGGAGAGGAGAGAGGGTAGCTGTTGCAACGAAGGGGTAATAAAGGTCTTCTCATCTGCGAACCGCGACAATATTATTTTTTATTTAGGCCAAAAATAACAGCAAATATTGTTAGGCTTAATCCTTGAATCCTGGGGGTATCTTCTATGTCACTGAAATGGCAGTAATGGGAAAACTCCATAGTCATTATCTGACAGTGGACCAATCAAAATTTTAACGTGCAGACTCAAATATATGAAAATACTGATTGATCTGCCCCACACATTCACTTACCAGTAACCCCGCTTAATGAAATTATGACGTATCATGTTACCGGGCTGAAAAACGGCCTCGGCTTTAAAGGGTTAAACAATAATTTTACATTAAGCTCCGAAACATTTCAAGGCTTTGCACCGACAACAGAATCCGAGTAGTCTGTATCGGATCTGCAATGAGCCTTATACAGTGCGGCCACCGCGGACTGGCCACTTTCCACGGGCGGGCAATATTGCCACGGGCACAATAATATTAGATTTCAACACTAATTACAGGAATAGTCATCAAAAATTTAATTAACGAAGCACCGGGTACAACCCGGTGCTTCATTAATTAAAATTTTACTAATGATGAGTTTTATTACCTGGTAAACGCATGCGTGGACATCACTGCCCAACCCACGATGACTGTACTGTATTCAGTTACGGTACTGCCAACAGTAAGACACGATCTGGTCGCAATTCTCTGCCCCCTGTCCTGCATACTCGCAACAATGAGAGTCGCACCTGTCTCAAAATACACGCGAAACCTTGCATCTCAGATGCTATTCTTTTGTGTGTATTCAGTCTTGATTTCGCAGTATGTTATTTTGGAAATTTCGATCGACTGGTATAAATGTATCGCAACCAGATCGCGGCCTGATCAGTAAAGTAACGGTTCTTGCAATCACCGTATTAATTTTTGGTTTCTCAAGGGTGAGCGAGCATGCTCTTTTACTTATATCTACTCCTCTCCTTAGATGGCCCAATGACGCAGATTTCCGCGGCATCAGCTTTTTGCACCTGATATTCTCGATTGCGTGACACTCTAAGTTAGACATCGACAGAATATGTTGTATGCAAACCTTATCAAGACTTCACCCAAAAGTTCATTTAGTTGGCACAAAGTACAAAATTGTTTTGTTTTATAAGGGCGTCAAAAAGAAACAGCGATTGGTCCGACAGTGTCAGATGAGAATGGGATGGTACGTGGTCGTAGAGAGGTTCTTCTGACAACACAGAGAGAAGATCACGCTTTCAAGCTACTATTGCGAAGTTAACCCACAGTAGTTAATCAAGCTCGAACGAAGAGCTACAGCTCATCTGTGTTACAGAAATGTTGTTGGATATTAAGGTTTTAATAGACAATTTCTATTCGGTCAATTGAACTCGTATTTTATGAACAGTTTTATTAAAGTTGAAATTACATGAAATTGTACTAGCTGGCGATCAGAGTACAAAAATACTTTGAGTTCCCACAATGAAGTGGACGCCAGATAGATGTTCTGTTGACAATACCAGGCATAACATTGTAGACCTGTATTGTCAACTAACAATAAATTGCAGAGTTTGTTCATGGGAAGTATAATAACATTCTGCAGTACTTTCTGGGAAGTTATAGTTCTATCTATCTCCAAATCATAATATGCACCTGGTGGAACATCATCAGATATCAGGTGATGCTGCATTGCAGAATTGTGAATTCCACCAGGACGTTCTGCCAGATCACAGGCACCCGACAGAATACTATTTTGTTGATGAAATTCCATGGACTGCATGCAGACTGACCAGCAGTCTGCAGCATGGCAGTACAAGAGTCCAAAAATGACGACTGTCACATAAGGGGACGTTCCCTAAGTTTTCCGCTGACTGGTAGTCGCGTGATTAGGTATTGCATAAGACAATTGGTGAATATAAGCACAGTTTTCTGGGTGTTTGAGCCATGTTGTCTCCTGGCTCATCTCACGCTGTATACCTGCGCACAAGACTGTTTGACGGATGCCGCCACTGTTTTGAAGCTCTAAGCTCTAAGGTATGAACTGTGTTACGTTGAATAATTTCTATAAATGGCCAGAGAGAGACGGCATGGTATTGGGACAGTTGTAAAAATAAATGTTAGACAATTTGAATCAAGAGTTCGTTACATTATTGCAACTGGTGCACGACAAGTTTCGTGAAATTACTGGAAGCTGAAACGATCTGGAATCTGTGTATAATTTCATCTGTAAGGGAAAACCAAAACGCCACGGGCTGGTGGGACTTCGCGGTTCCATCATTTAACACAACGACTAGTTCTAGCTTACGACCGTAGATCGATAGACAATAATTCTAATTCCGTAACACTACCAGTCAAATCCAGTAAGGAATTGGACGTTCTTATGGCCTGGAACCAGTCTAGCCCATAAATAGTTCCTTGCCGATGTTTTGGATTTTATGGTCTGGAATATTTCAGTTGGTCGAAAAAGGGAACTGTAGGCGACCAACTGAAATATTATACATGCTTGAATTTAAAAATAACATAAACTTTCATTTTCGTTGAATTAATGCAAGAAATATTTCTTAATGGAGAATTGATTTGACTGAAATCGTCAGCGACATTATAATACTGTAAGTCATGTTTGCAAACAAAATACTTATGCATGAAGACTCATCACTAGGGTTTAATATATTCCCTGGTTTTCTAGGAACCGGGAACGGGAATGGAATTACTCTCAGAACTGGGAACCGGGAAATTTCCTGGGTAATATCAAGCAAATGTACGAGGGAAACATGACGCATTTATTTTAATGATAACGAGCATATTTTATTGGCAATCTCCCATCTCCAAACTTCCTAAGATAAGTATGAAAACCCAAACCCGCTTCAATCTCGTCTTTATTTTTCTTATCACCTCTACCTTCTCTAACATCAACACCCTCTTCACTGCCGTCACCAATCTCCTCTGCTTTCAGCAGAGGAGACTGGTGACGGCAGTGAAGAGGGTGCTGATGTTGGAGGAGGTAGTGAATAGTGATACTAGTGATTCTAAAAACGAAGACGAGTTTGAACTTTGAAGCGGGTGAAGAAGATCTTGCTGTTGAAGGGGGAAGGAGGGAAGGTGGGGGGGGGGGGGGTTGTGGGGGGTCCACCAGAACTGGTTGAGAGTTACAGTGATTTGTTGGAAATGGTTCGTCACGAATCAGGACTGTAAAAATTTCAGAAGTGGAATGGCTGACGAAATCCTACAAAGTTTCAATTCAGAAAACCTCAATACACAAACAGTGCCACGCTTCATTCCCGGTTCCGTGCTGTATATTCGGGGCCGGTTTTCGGAACCAGGAACCCGGGAATTCCTGTTCCCGGGATTAAAGCCAACTCATCACAGCTGTTGTTTTAAGATTCCGCCGCGTAATTCTACACATTATGTTAACTGGTTAATATTTTTGTGTTTTCAATGCGAATTAAATACTTATTGATTAGAACTACAACTGAAACACAAAAGAATATCTATATATATTTTTGTGCGTAAAGGGACTTCACGTTAAACAAAGGTAGTCTGCGCACAAACAACCCGAAAAGTGGATAAATAGACAGCCATAACAGCGTTGGATTCTTTACAGAATTAGAGCTTGTGAGCGAAGGTCTTTGGACTTGAAGTTTCTGGTGACACTGTTGTGTTTTTGTCAACTTCTACTTCTAAACTGAATTGAGTTCTGACCACTCCAAGCATTGTCCCTAATGAAATTAGGTGACCCTTTACCTAACACGAAAGGTAGACGACACTTGCAAACAAAAATTTCAAATAATTAATTGATTTCATTTTTTGCGCAAAAAACATAGCTTATGACCCCTTATTGGAACGAGTGAAACGGGCTCGTTCCAATGAGGGGTTATATGCTATGTTTTCGAGAAAAAATGAAAAAATAATGAAAACTGAAGCGCGTTTTTTGCGAATAACGCTGGACAGTTTTGACAGTTACGGTGGGTAAGTGGTTAAAAAGCACAAAAACACGTTTTCTGCTAATGCTCCTCCGGGGTTATTAGTCGAAAATACGCTTGTAAGTTCTTTAGCAACAAGAGACACGTTTCATAAATATTGTCCCGCTACCTAACGGGTCTGCCAGACCGCTTAGGACGGCGCTGCTTCATATCTTCACAAAAAGCCTACACGCACTGTTAAAGTCACTTCTCGGGTATTTTCTGACCGTTGCCAACTAAAGATCATATCAATATTCAAATCAAGTTAATTATATCTTTCCTTGTCCGATACTTCTAGGCATTTTCCTGTGGGTCCCTGCTTTTGGATGCCCCATGGATTCCTAAAACTGATGCAGCGCAATACATATTGATGTATGGAAATTCGTGAAAATAACCAAAAAGCGAAATGGATCTAATTACATTGACTATTGGTATATTGAAATGCTCTCTGTGTGGACACAGAGAGCATTTCGATACACCAGCAGCCTAGTCTGCCATTGACCGCTCCGATGCAAGGAAACGGCGTTCTATTAGTTTGAACAATTAAAATTTTCTCCCACTGGGCCGAACTATGGTCGGCGTGATGAGTTCGATGTCCCATATTGTGCAACCATTTTTTTCTGAATGAGCATTAGGGATGAAACAAAAATACCATCGACATGTCCTCTGTGTGATCTGCCGTTGATCTCTCAGACGCAAAAAACTAGTGCGAAAAATCAAAAATTCCTACGGGGGCCCCCTTTTGATGCATTTCCGGTCACATTTCCTGGCCCACTCCGCCCCTGTTTCACAGCCTGTGTTATTACTGCTAACATTAGCTGCGTGTGTTAGAAACCGAGGATTTCCAAATAACATCAATTACTTCCAAACATTATAAACAAATAGTAGCGTAATTAGTCCGTCCCACCTGTGAAGGAGCGGGGCCCACGTTAATGATATAACAGAATATCTGACTCACGTCATGTCGTAGGATTCCTATTGAACGAATACCGTGAGAAATGAGAGAGATTATGTCGCCAACACGAGTGGTAAGCTGACCTTACAGATCGACACATGAAACAATTTACTTGATAAATTAGCCAACGCCTCAATGTGCATTGTAAATCTTCGCCCATTGAGCGTCTCTTTAAAATTGTTTATCAGTCAATAGAAAACAGACATGTAACCGATGATGCCATATTCATTGCTGACAAAGGACAAACAGTGACCATGTGTCGATGTAACTTTGCAGCTGCAATAAATTGAGAATTATTATCGTGTCACAGGGCAGTGATGATTTCCGAAATTTCGAAGTTGGGGAAAGGGGGCTTATCATTGCAGTCATGGTCGACGATATGCATTGTTGGGGATAGGCCGAGAGGGGGTATGCCCCTCTGAATGTAGGGAGGTGCATTTATTACTGAAAACACACATTCTCGTCCATTTTCTATAGTGAATTTTATAAGTCTGATTGCCTGATAATTATGATCACCCCATCCCGTTTTTATTGAGAATAACGTAAAAAAGCTCTGGTGAAAAGAGATTGAGTTACAAACACCTGACCAAGAACGTCACTTTCGTGACTGCATTCTCTGTATTTATAATCCTACTGTATACCATTTTATAATTCGGAAAGCAAGTAACTTACAGATAACTGAAATGTCTTTAATGAAGCTAGCAAGACGGCACAGTATGCTGAATATTCAAGATCAATCCATTCCAGGTTTTGAAATTGTGAGGGAAATGCGTCCTCTTACTCCCAGAAAAAAGTAGAGAAACGGCGTTCCCCCAGCTTTTCGCCATGAAAACATCACTGTCACAGAGACGTACCTGGTCATGTAGAATTGAGGCGCCCCTTGGTCGTCAAAGTTTGTTTTGATCCGAGTCAATAAGCTGCATGGTTGCGGCGTATACGATTCATACACGTACATACGTTAACCCTTTTCCCAACGTAACGACCAAAACCGGCCAGCGCTGTTCTCAAAAATCGCCAATTAATTTTCATTATTTTTTTTCATTTTTTGTCTCAACAACATAGGTTATGACCCCTCGTTGGAACGAGCTCGTTCCAACGAGAGGTCATAACCTATGTTTTTGAGACAAAAAATGAAAAAATTAGTTATTCAAGAAATTTGTCGTCTGCTTTTCATGTTAGGTAAAGGGTTAAAAAACTGCTAAAAAATTATAAACAAAAATCAAAACATTTCTCACAGATGTTGCACAATCGTCGGCGATAAGTCTCCGAAGATTGAAGACATATACCGACCGATGGCATTTTCCGAAATGGATCAAGACTGATCTTTATTGTTCGTTGAATGATCAGTTCCGTGAAAATGAGCATCAAGAATGATTCGCCGAAAAAGAAAGCCAAGATCACGCTCTGTGAGAGAAAATATCCATTTGTGTTGCATGAAATAATTTGATTTAAAAATGAAAGCATATAAGTGTAAAAAGATGAAAGTATTTATAATTTATATAATTTAATGTACGCGAGCCGTAAAAAATACCCTCAAAAAAGGAAGCAGAATCGGATCACAATTTTCCGGAAAGTATAATATTTTAGTTTTGCACTGGTGGAGTATAAACTGGAAGGTACCTTGAATCCTCACGATTCTCAATGTACTAATATCATAATTGCCAAACATGCTCTATCTAGAGAATTCAGTTTGATTTACAAATGGTATTATTTGAAACTAATCATCATCAACAGTTCAGTCGAGAAGTTCTCATACGGGGTCATAGGCTAAATAAAGCGTTTGTACCCTATTCATCCAGACAAACGTCATGCTGCCCCCAACCCATTGGACCACTCCCACCTTTGACCTCGTGTTCCATCCTCATGTCACTAATTAGCAAACTACTCCATACAGCTGTATCAAAGCTCTTCCTAAGATGGTCAAGAGTAACAGTCTACCACACGTTGTTTGCCATCCGCACATTTTTTCTTTGAACAATTTAATCTTTACCAGTAAAGTAAAATTTCGTTTCACCCTCTGCTTCCTTTGCTCAACTTCCTACCTTACCTTGGATGGAGATCACTCTTTATTGCCAACATTAGGAACTTAGCTCAGCCTCAGTCACAGCAGTTAGCACCCCTCCCCCACCCCACACACACATTCAAATGGCCGGCTCATCAGGGCAATCCTTTACAGCTCACATGCAGGTCTGTTCTTTGAATCCATCACCTCACTTTTGTCTCATGGTTGACATACTAGAAGCGCATCACAAAAGATGGCCATCCAAAACATGGTGGTCTATACCAGGGTTAGTACTCTTCTCGACCCTTGCTGAACACTCTCCCCTTCAATTTCTCGTGCGTGGGTATCAGGTCCTTTGCCAGGTACTTCAGCGGTACCAAATTAAGTTTGTCTTCTTCGACTTTCTCATGTGCTATATGACAGGCATGTATAATCCCTTTCCGAATTTTGACTCTTGGCACTCATTCTACCAATCTCACTTTGCTCAACCATCCTCCCCACCCGTTATCTCATGGGATGAGGGAACATGCTTGGGTCTCCCTTGGGTTCTTCACACCAAACACGTATAATGCACTGACTAAGCGAGGCTCTTCTACCTGCTGGTGGTCTTGGTTGCCACACTGCTTTTTGATATAAGATATGGTATGTGCGCTAGTGTGTGGCCAATGACAAAGTCATACTTGGTTCAGTGTGTGTACATGGCTGCTACATCATACTAGTATATCTATCCACCCTTAACCTCGCCCATCGAACAGTCCCATCAACCCATATACATAAATGATACAGACCCATTAACTTATTGTCCCTAATCAGCTGGGTCCGTATCGCTATTTATCACATGACTCATCTGTTTTGTTCACTTTAAAACATTTGATATTTTGTTTTCATATTAATCAGTGATAAATAAAGCCTTCCGCCAATTTCATTGGTCAATTTCAAAACTAGACAATTTGATTGGCTGAACAAAATAAAACTGGGGCACATTTTCATAATTTGCATAATTAGAGTTGGAAGCTATCATTGGTCAATTTCAAAACTGGACAATTTGATTGGCTAAACAAAATACAACTGGGTGACATTTGCATAATTTCAGTAGGGAGAAGTTACGTTATCTGTCCTAGTTAGGGTGGGTAATATTGTATTAATCTTTTACCTACAAGAAAAACGCCGTTCATTTTTTTTTATATTTTCACTTTTTGCTTTCAAAACATAGGTTATGACCCCTCATTGGAACGACCTCGACGAGCTGGTTCCAATGAGGGGTCATAACCTATGTTTTGGAAGCAAAAAATGAAATGTTTTAGTTATAGGAGGATGTTTTTTCCAAGTGCCGTCTGCAACTCAAGTTAGGTGATAGATTAAAAAGTCACACTAAGTGGCTAATTTGTGCGTGCGTATGTCATATGATAAATAGAACATGAAATGAGTGTTTTTCTCATATAATATTTATGAAACTCGTCCGAATTTTCCGTTCGGGCTCGCCAGAGGCTCGCCAAAACGGAACATTCTTAGACTCGTTTCATAAATATTATATGAGAAAACACTCATTACATTTCCTCTATATATGTTACACAAAATATGTAGAAACAGTAAGTATGTATATTTCCTGAAATTTTCAGTGATTGTGTATATTTACTGATTCCGTCAGTGATTGTGTATAATCCCTGAAATATGATTATACATAATACCTGACGGAATCAGTAAATATTAATAATCACTGAAAATTTCAGGAAATATACATACTCACTGTAACATATACACTAAAATCAGTTGTCTTAAAAATCAACCCTGATGAACTAGGTTGAGTGAATATGAATCCAAATGGGTTCATATTCACTCAACCGAGTTCATGTTGGTTGATGTTTAATCCAAGTGATCCTTCCAGGAGTAACTGCGTTCTGTCCTTGTGCAAGGCACTTAATTCCGATTGTCCACGTGGAGACACGGTGGCGTTGTGTACCAAGGCGTACTGCACGTGCATGCTGCACTTGTCTACAACCAATGCTAACCCTATTTGTGTTGAGTTTGTACGTTGTGGAGTATGACAGTTGCTCGCCGCTGCCAGGTGGTTCTCTCCGGGTACTCCAGTTCCCCCCCCCCCCCCACCCGTAAATCTGCCGGACACGAGGTGACAGTGGCTGTCGAATGTGTCGATGAACCCCTATAAATAAATAAACCCAACTTTAGGGTGTATGTGGAGGCTAAGCACTAAGCTTGTGTCACGCAGCATACAGACCTCTTGGTAAGCTACCCTGGTTACTTCTATATTATCTCTTTCTCTCCCGAGGATAGGTTCTCACACATTCTATTAATCGTTGGGAGAACTGTTCCCCTTCCAGCACAAGCTTGCCATTTTCAATAGCATCAAAAACTGGAATACACGTGTTCGAACAGAGCTGTCTGAAAGAATGTTTCTTGCTCAAGATTACCACCACTTCTATTTCTCCAGCCTTGCGTGACCGGCCCCTCTTCTGTTTCCTCCCAGGGACCCAACATTTCTCATTGCAGAACTTTTGTTCAAACTTGATACCCTCTTTACCCTACCTAAAACTGGATACCGCCTTGATACTCGGTGCACAATTAATACCCCATGTTTGCTCGTCAAGCCTGGGTGGTTGATCATACCAGTGGCATAGCTATCCGACCGGGAGCCAATACTATAAAACTTCTTATTAATATAATTGACTAGAATGAATCACTGGCATTTTAACCCTTTACCTAACCTGAAAAGCAGTCGACACTTGCAAAAATAATTCTTGAATAACTATTTTTTTTCATTTTTTGTCTCAAAAACATAGGTTATGACCCCTCGTTGGAACGAGCTCGTTCCAACGAGGGGTCATAACCTATGTTTTTGAGAAAAAAATGAAAAAAATAATGAAAATTAATTGGCGATTTTTGAGAACAGCTCTGGCCGGTTTAGGCCGTTACGTTAGGTAAAGGGTTAAAATATATTGCAATTGGTCAACTGGCAAATTGCCAGATTTTTTGAAAATGCTAATGGTTTATTTTAACCCATTTAATGTCGTACCTAGAAAATATAATTCTAGAAAATACAATTTTAAAAGTTTTATTGTATTGGCCCCGGGCCTTTGTGGTACTGCTTTCGTCGGTCTCAAAATATTGTTCAGCTACTTCAGTCAATTTCTCCACCTCATCCGAGTACCTCTCTTCAACAAAGAGAGCCATCTCTGGGGTGCATGTCGAAATAAACTGAGTGTTTTTCTCATATAATATTTATTGAACAAAGCCTCCAGGGATGGGAAATCATTGTCGGTTTCGACAACTCAACTCAACCATCAGGGCGTAGATAGCTTATCTCCGGTGAGACTGAGCACAAACCTTTCTGATATACCACTAAAATATTCGACAGGTTTCAGATTTGGTAACAAAATTGCTACCGTTTGAGTATCCAAAACGGATTAGTCATTGGTAATTAACCCTTTACCTAACATGAAAAGCAGTCGACACTTGCAAACAAAATTCTTGAATAACTAAATTTTTTTTTATTTTTTTGTATAAAAAATAGGTTATGACCCCTCATTGGAACGAGCTCGACGAGCTCGTTCCAAAGAGGGGTCATAACCTATGTTTTTGCGACAAAAAAATGAGAAAAAAAAACAATCAAAATTAATTGGCGATTTCTGTGAATAGCGCTGGCCGGTTTTGACGTTACGTTGGGTAAAGTGTTAAGTAAAAAACGTGTTTTAGCTAACATATTAATAATTGTCCTTTCATTTTGCAAATTTTTACTAACAAAAGGCCTCAAAAAGCCTCCTAACGAGCCGAAAATTTTCCAACAAATTTTTGATCGGGGACATTGTCCCACCCCTCCGACCCCATTTTCTAGCCTCCTCCCTATGTATCTACCACCACCCCTGCACCTTTATATCTACAATTCGATAACCCTATTCGCTCTCCCAGGCTTACTCTCTGTGTGAATATATCACAGAATCCCACCCATGCACATCGGTGAGCTTGAACGTCTTGAAACTAGACTTCTTCAGGGAGTCATTAGCCCCCTCCACCATTATCTTAACCCTCCCAAATAACCCCCACCATCGATCATGTTTCCGATCACTATGATTTTCATTATTAAACAGGATGTCCAAGTGTGCAACGATGAACCATTGGAATCTCTTTATTCAAAACGCACAAAATCAAATCACAAAACCTAGTGATCTCCATTTATTAAGGACTGTTTTTTTCGATAAGTATTGAGAAATGGCATGCATATTAGGACTAGCTTTGGTTATGAGTTCCCATGTTGTAGTAAAATTTGAGATAAATATCCCTGAAGTATTTGTGCATGGCTTGTGCTCATATGCTGCCAAGGTTCGCACCCGAATGAGGATGATAAAAATCTTTACAGTTGACAAAGACTGGCAGTGAGAAGGTTAACCATCATCGTTTTCTCGAAAATTCTAAAATTTCAGACTGAAACATTGCAGATTCAGAAAGAAGAGGTATTTATAGTATGATTACCTTTTCTACTGTAAAAAAGGCCTATGACATAAATTTTAGCTTTACACACCAACCGTGGTGAACACACCAGCAATGGGATTTCAACAGTTAAAATTTACACCTACAGTGGAACTTGGTGACCTAGCCTTGAAAGAAAACTTGTCTAAATTTATCATTCGTCGCCCCGTGAAACGTGAAATGAAACCGGTAATTATTTATTACGTTTTTAAATAAGTTTACCTCATAAGATACCAAAAATCAACAAACATACGTTGTCTCATGTTAATAAAGCATCCATAATTCGAAATAGTATGTTATTATGTTATTAAAATGAAAAAGGCCCCGTAATTTGAGCGTTTCGTTTTCTATTTCGTTTCGGCGATAAAATTACTAGCGGAAGCAACGCCTACCGGTGCTCATGTAAACAACTCATGTACGGACGAACGAACGCACGGACAGACGGACGGACCGCACGGACGGAGGGCTTCACTAGATACCCCCGAATCCTCCTTCGGGGGTCGGGGGCATAATAAAAAAATAAATACAGGGAATCCTGGCGTGCGTTTCAACCTCCTGGTGAACTCAGATCTACATTACAAGTAAATAAATAAATAAATAAATAAATAAATAAATAAATAAATATAATAATAATAATAATAATAATAATAATAATAATAATAATAATAATAATAATAATAATAAATAAATAAATAAATAAATAATGAGACTTCAGTATGAATTATGACTTCACTTGCCAAACCTTACAAAATAAATGTAATTGATAAGAAAACGATCAGTAATTACACCAGGATCTATTTCATCTTATATGTGATATCTGGTCAATGTTTCATTGGTTACGAGAACATGAGTAAAATCCTACCCTACCCTAAACACTGAATCAATAAGACGGTAAGGACTCCTTAGCCTGTTTTACTTGCAATTATTATGCGGGTATTGCTGAATGAAAAAGTGAGTACAGGTATTGTCCGGTGCAATATATTGAGAAAAATAAAACAAAATATACGTGCTATCAGAGCAACAAACTCTAGCCTGTTCTCAGAAAAAACTCACAAACTGTACAACAAATCTTAGTCTGTTCAACGCGTTATTTGTTGCAGTTATATCCCGCATATTTTGTACTATTTTCTCAGAACAGTCAATAATTTGTTGAAACGATAGCCGCACACTCTGTATCACTTTTTAATAGACCAAGCCCTTCATCATCGACTCCCAAGTTCGACTGGACAAAAGCTAAGCGCATCTCCGGGTTACATTCAGGATCGAAAAGCTGTGCACTTACACACCTCTTGACTTTAACCGAATGTCAAGTAATTCTTGATTTCATGAAAGTTTTTGAAGGGAACGAAATTCTGGAAGCTAGGGGTTTTAACCCTTTGAACCCGAAAGACCGCTTTTCCGGTCCAGAATCTTGATATAACCTGACTTCATTATGTAGATTGTTGCTCGGAGAATTTGTGTGGCAGACCAATCAAGATTTTCAATGTGCAGCCCTAAGGCTGCGCGTTGAAAATATTGATTGGTCTTCCCCCAAGTAACGAATATAGACTCTTCCAATTGATGACACTGAACTGGCGTGGAAGATAACACCTTGGTTCAAGGGGTTAAGAATCGTTTTCAAAGTTAGTCCAGAAGTATTTTCTACGTAGGCCTTTGCTTTCAATTTTTTGTAGCGAGCTTTTTTCTTTTCAGATTGTATACCGCATCTGTTATGTCCGAACGTCTCTTACGAAAGTTTGAATCTCCACTTTTCTTTTCTTTCATGGTTTGTATATATTTTTTCTTGTTGTTGTGCCTGAACCCTTACGAAGGTCTTCGGCTGACCGAAAGCTTGGCCAAAACTGTTTTTGTGTGTGTTTGAGTTGAATATAGATGAATATCTTTCGAGTTAGGCCTTTGCATCTCACAGATCCAGTACATTTGAAACATATTTGTTTTACAAAATAATACACATGTATTACATGCCTCTCACGTGAAAGACATCCCCACACCCCCCGCCAATCGGTTGTCTTCGTGACACCCGTGGTTTGAGAGTTTGCCAAAAAGGAATGCCTCAAACTTGAGTCTTGTTGTAAAATAGACACAATGGTTGGCAACAGTGAGGCCAATGTGCTAAATGAAACTTAAAATAGCTGATTATTATTATTTAGACGGAACAAATCGTTGCATCCATATTATTTTGAGGGATTGCGCACCAGTATGAGCACTGGAATGAGGTCAATTACCTGTAGTCTTTGTTCGACACCTAAACTCAACTCAGAGGCATCACAGTTGCGTGTAGTGGGTAGGGACATCAATTAGGAAAGGGCTGGTATATTCTCTGAACTTTCTCGTAGCAGCATCATTTAACGTCTGTTACACACTGCTCGCAATACTATTGATGTACAGTTTGAACATGGGCCTAGTGAATCTCCAAGTCCGTGTTGAATGAAATCCTGAATCGAGGGCAGCAGATTTCAAATCTAATCTCGAATTGAATCTTAACGCACTTCAAGTTGTAGATTTTTCACCTTCTTACACGCTAAAAACTAAAGTGTTAAAAACTACACTTGAAGTGCTGTATATAAGACTTACTAAGTGCTGAACTAGCACTTTGTTCAAGTGTAGCTATCTCAGAACTTGACAGGTGTTACAATAATTCCACTTGACAAGTGTAATGTCGCGACACTTAAAAGGAAACAACACAGATGACGCAGATCAGGCTCGAACTCTCGAGCCTGATCCGCGTTATCCGCGTTGTGTCCTTTTAATTATGTACCCACCAAGCGCAAATCAAATTATGGACGATTCTGGAAGAACCACCAATGCTAGACACATAGGAAGTGCCATCCAATCAAGTTTCAGATGTCTGACTATTGTAATGTCTAAGTGCTTAAAGCATTGCACTTTGAGTGTTAAAATCAAACCCTAAGAGTTAGAATGGGTTTAACACCTTGAAAGTGTCAGTTTTAACACTTTAGTTTTTAGTGTGTACAACCATAAATATTATCAGCCCCCACTCAAGTATTTCCGTACATAAAATATTGATAGGAGGGTTTAAGAGGACACACTTGATATGATTTTGTGAACACCTCGACGAATCGAATATTTTCGAATCGGTGCCACTCGACTCCAATCGGGTTGAATTGAATTTTGAAGCTTCCTCGAGCCCTAGTTTGAACACAATGTTCCTTGCCATAAAACAACGAATAAACATAAAAGTATAGGTTGTAATATTTTCACGTGATAACAGAAAGTTGTCAGTCCATCTATAGCCCAAGTGGACGGACGGTAGCGATGTGTACTAAAGTGTACTGCACGTCGATGGTGCGCGTCTATTCAACCAATGCTAACCACGCCATTGCGGAGTTAGTACGTTGCGAGGCTGGCAGCTGTTCAGTGCTTCTCTCCGGGTACTCTGGCTTCCTCCACCCGTAAAACTGTCCGACACGAGGTGTCCCCGACTGTCGAAAATGTCTTTAAACCCAATTTAAGAAAGTCCATCTATATGTACAGTCTTTCATTCACAGACTATTGTTTTTAGCTTCAACGATATTCAAGCGTTGTTGCAGCGTTGCGAAATGATGTCTAATAAAGTCGACCTTTAAACATGCTTGTATTTGTACGTATAGTGTACTCAAATCTATCGTAGGCGTGACGCAGACTACGACATGCTGCAACAACCTCATAAATGTCAAAGTCACAGCAAACTCATTGACGCGTTGCATGTACGAAACCATGCTCGACTATAAAATAGATTAAAATGAAAAATTTACAAATCGGACGATTAGGCAAAAATAAAAAACAAATAAAAATATTTTGATTCTCAGGCAATCCCTCACAGAAATTGAACCCCTTATTAGATGTTTTTATTGCCTTGCAGTGTCTTCAGAAATGGGGAGACTCGAAACTTTTACATTTTTTGATGGGTGTATATAACTGAAATCTGAAGGGCATAACTAAAGACAGTCTCTAACCTGTGGGTTTACAGATGCTTCTAGGCAAGTCATGGCTGCATAAATAGGCAGCCAAGACTTGCCTAGAAGTGATCGTCAAGGTACTTAGAATGTAACTTGCAATTTTTTTCGGAGACAGCATATTGGAGTAACTGTTCTTTTGCAGTACAAAAAGTAATCCAAGTTGGAATTAGGCTCTTGGGGGTTAAAATTAAATGAGTTAATTTGTATAACTGTACACTTTGTGTATATTCTGTGTGTGAAAAGTCTGTGGAAAGCCTCTCAATCCATACTCATTATATGCAAGAAAAATACAAAAATTATAAATAAAACCCCCCTCCCTCAATGTTTTTAAAAAATGCCTGACAATCAATTACTTTTTTCTGTGTGGCCTAAATGGGCGGTGATGGATGCGTCGCGTTTTAAAGCAATTGCTCTGTTTGCTTGTGTCCTGTTATGGAGATTGTGGTTGTTTTTTTGTATCAATACACACTGTTTGTCTCTGCTCGTTCCTGCGAATTAAGGGCAATGCGATTCCAGTGATACTTGTCATTTGGATGTGAACACATGGCTCTTCGTAGGTCTCAAATGTTCTCATTACAAGTAAGTGGCGCCCGACTTGGCACAATGCGATACAACACTTGCAATTGATACAAAACTTGTAGCACATCAGAACAAACTTTCTTTGTCCGAGAAAATATGTCCTGGCTGTTGCCTTTGTTTCCGTTCCTAGGTTCTCTTCAGAGCGATCCAAAAGACGGCGAAACCGTGGTCATCCCCAATAGTTTCCACAGGTAAGTTGAAAGGATTCAGATGATTCGCTATAGGCCTGCAGGCATGACTGTAATACATTCGTTGCCATTCAAGATACTGACAATTTTAGTTCCCTTTGACCATTGCATTCCATCAACGGATGGAACGGATTCGGTCTATTTTGGGGGTTCATATTCACTCAAACCCAATTAATTTAGGTTGAATTTTGACCTAACTGATTTTAGAGTGTGGATGTATGGACAGCTCATTATATATGATTTCTCTTCTGCCGCGTCACTGACATGACACGATATACGCTGCCACCCCACCCCATCTTCACCCAATATACTATTTAACACATTCTTTCCGCGTAAAGACATTGAAATGAAGGTAATAGCATTTTTGTGGATCCATCCTTCGAATTTTCTTCCACTAAGATAAAGCATTGTGGGTTCCGTTCGTCATGGATCAATGTTCAGGCTGGGCCGAATTTCTTGGGTGCCAAGTGTATTTTTTGTTGGTGCCAAATGATATTTTTTGGTGCCAAATGAAAGGTTTTAGTTCCAAAAGGAATCTGATTGTAAAATGATAAATTAACCACGCATAGTCCTTTGTTAGCAACAAGGCGCCATCTGCAATGCTAAAGCATTGCAGATGGCGCCTTCTTGTGCCCAAAATACGATATTTTAATTTACTATTACCTGGATCTTTTAAGTATTTTTGTTGCAAAATATCACAAATGATAAATGTATTGATAAATAAGAAAAACTAAAATGATAAATAAATAAATAGATAAGTAAATAAATAAATAAATAAATAAATAAATAAATAAATAAATAAATAAATAAATAAAGTGGAAGGCCATTATTTACGTTTACAAAGTAATTTCATGATTATTATTTACTGACTGTTTTTTCACTCCAAGTAAACTAGCAGAACCTAATTTATTATCCTTCAGAAGATTTTGAAAAAAAATTAAGCAAGCTAAAAAAGATTAAGCAACATTGAGATGTTTTGACTAATTAGATTTACTCCAATTCAATCGGACGCACCCTCCGAACATTCTCCTGTCCTATAAGAAGGTTTTAGGTCACATAGCAACCACGTGCCACCATAGAAACCAAGATCGCGGCCTCCAATATTCAAAATGGACGACGGAAACACGTATCACCCTAACAACACGCGCTGCGCATACGCACTAACACCACGTATCACTATGGGGATGACGTCACAAGATGGCCGCTTACGCGCGTTACCATTACAACACAACATGGCGCCACTGAGTCACGTGACATGACGTCTCTTCCGGGGTCATCCACCGGTGTCATCCAAATGGGGGCGGGGGGGGGTGTGAAAAGCCCGAGACATACTACTTAAGCGCACACTTCATGACAGGACTTCTAGTTTTAACGGTATGACCTATGGACCCGGAACGAACACCAAATGAGTTGAAACTCAATGGGGGTTCAAAATGTGGATCTAAATCACTGAGATCACCTAGGTGTCACTGATTGCATTTTTTTCAAAGTTGCTGAAAATCTCCTTTTTTGACTCCGTAATTCACTCCCGATGTTCATACATGTATTTCAACACTCGAAAAGGTGAGTGGGTGTATTTCATCACTCCAGAAAGGGGGCGGAGCACAGGTTTTTGAAAGTGAGTTACTCCCAGATCTCAAGCATGGTATGACCTATGTACCTGAAACTAACACCAAATGAGTCGAAATTCAGGTTCAAAATGTGCGTTAAGTTCACTGAGCCAACGAGAGGTCATTGAGTGCATTTTTTTCAGAATGGTTGGAAGTCGCGTTTGATGACTCCCCCCCCCCCCCCCCCCCACACACACACACACACCTAGATTTCCGAAGTTTATACATGTATTTCTTCACCTCAAAAAGTGGGCGTGCGGGTGTATTTCATCAATCTCAACAAGTGAATGGAATCAAAAAAAAAAAAATTAAAGTAGGTTACGCCCATATCCCAGGCATGGTATGAGCCTTCGGCTCTCGTGATATCCCGGGCCAAAAAATCTCGTGTGATAATTCTTAACCCATTCAACCGTATCTGCGATTCTGTATGTGTATTTTACACCAAAAAATGTGGACGGAAGCCAAACATTTTGCAAGCGGGTTACGTTCATAATTATCTCAAGCATAGTATGACCTGCGGACCTGGGACCGACACCAAATGAGTCGAAACTCGGTGGAGGTTCAAAATATGTGTCAAGGTCAGTGAGGTTACCCAACGGTTATTGAGTGCATCTTTCAGAAAAGATGAAAACCGCATTTCAATACCCCCAATGCCTTCCCAAGTCCATACATGTATTTTTACGCTGAAAACGTGAGCTGGGCCAAGTTTTTTGAAAGTGGGTTACGCTCATCTATCAAAGTATGACCTATGGAACTGCAACAAACACCAAATGAGACGAAAGTCAATGGAGGTCATTGAGTGCGTTTTCAGAATTGCTGGAAATCACATTTTATTACCCTCCTAATTCTTTTCTGTAGTACATACATGTAATTTTACTCTAAAAATGTGGGCGGGGCAAAGCATTTTGAAAATGGGTCGCGCTCAAATCTCAAGCATGGACCTGGGACCATCTCAAAATGAGTCGAAACTCAATGAAAGATCACAATATGGGCAGAGGTCACGAATGTCACCTAGGGATCATTGGGTGCATTTTTCAGTATTGCTGCAAAACGCATTTTATGACCCCCCCCCCTCCCCCCCCCCCCCCCCCCATGCAATATCGAAGTTTATATATGTATTTTTACACTGCAGAATCTGGGCGGAGCCACAGCTTTTGAAGTGGGTAATGCGCATGATATAAGCATGGTATGACCTATAGACCTGTGACGAACACCGAACTCACTAAGGTTCAAAACATAGATCAAGGTCACGGAGATCACACAGAGGTAATTGATTGCATTCTTCAGAATGCTGGAACTCGCATCTCATGCCATCCAAATGCATTCCCGAAGTTCATAATGCGAGTATTTCATCTCTAAGAAAAGTAGGCGAAGCCAAACCCTTTGGAAGTGTGCCACACTCATATCTCAAGCATGATATGGCTTATAGACCTGGGTACAATACAAAAAGGGTAGAAAACCAAGAGGTTCATAATTTGAGTCCAGATCACCGACGTCACCCAAGGGTCATTAAGTGCATTTTTTTCAGAATTTCTGAAGTCACATGCATTTCTTCACTCAAAAAAGTGGGCGGAACCAAACAAAACTATTATTTATAGAAAACGTTGAATGCTGTGCACAGAATTTATTTCTGTTTCTTTTTAAATTTTATCTGATTCCCATATGAAAATCTTAAACACTATACCTAACATGAAATGCAGCCGACACTTGCAAACAGAATTCTTGAATAACTATTTTGTTTCATTTTTTGTCTCAAAAACATAGGTTATGCCCCTCTTTGGAACGAGCTCGTCGAGCTCGTTCCAAAGAGGGGTCATAATCTATGTTTTTGAGATAAAGAATGAAAAAAAATAATGAAAATTAATTTGGCGACTTTTGTGAATAGCGTTGGCCGGTTTTGTGCGTTACGTTGGGTAAAGGGTTAACGCTGTTTACGAAATTGTCCATAAATACTGTTTCTATATAGTCTCGTTCTGATACTTTCACTATTTTCACACAGACTAGGACTAACTGAACAGAGTGACCCCAGGTCCGTGTTGGCGTAGCGTTCGAGAGGGAGTATCTCAGTCGCAGTGGTGGAGTCTAGGGATGGGGGAGGGGCGGGGGCAACCCCGCGGAAAGTTTTTAATTTTTTACCATCTAAGATGGATTCTGAGGCCTCCCTCTGGCTTAAATCAAATCATTTTATCCACAAGAAAATTGCATTTCCCCGGGTAAGTCCATGAGTTTTCTTTTATATACTGACCAGACTACACAAAAACTATACACTGGAAGATATTCAGTCAATACCTACATGTACTCCTTCCAACTGACTGGCAGTCAGTTGGAAGGAGTAGGTATTGGTTAAATAGTTGTTAGGCTATAAGTACTTGTGTCGCCTGGTCAGTGTAAGGGGAACGGAACGATGAATTCGAAAAACGGGATCGGTCAAAGATTCGAGTCGGAATTTCGGAAAATTTTGTCAACTGATGGGAAAAGTCGGAGAATTTGATCGAAAATTGGAAAATCACTTTGGTTCTGACTGAAAAAAATATGGCAAGAGCAAATTACATCTGTAAATTGATATTATTGAATTTCCAACTTTTGGAATTTACAGCGTCGAATTTCAAACGTTTGAAATTTGGACCATAATTGGAGGGGGTGGGGGGGGGCACCAGCTACGTCCCTTTTTCGGTTTTTCTAGTTAATTGTACTCTCGAAAATACTAAACAACGCCTTGAAGGCGCGTACACTTCACAGCAGTTCGTCGCCTGAGTGCTAGAATGTTCTATGTCCCATAGGGGACATAGAACATTCTAACACTCAGACGACTAGTTGTCACTTGACTTGTGTACGAGGTGATGCTTGGAAGAGGTGAAATGCTGGAACCTTCCTTGTGCTGTTCATAACGGAAAAGTAGTGGTTTGTTGACGGCTTATGTCTCCTATGGCTTTTGATAATTGGCTTTTTAACACGTGCCATACATAAAAGGTCAAAATGCGAAATCTTAATTACCCTTTAGCTAGCGACTGGGCAACTAATTAGATATGGTATTAGTAAGTACGTTTTTAACTGCTCGAAAGTCATTTATCATTCTTTACCAAGGCACAGTTTAACAATTATCTGTCCCACGTGCAATTTATTCACATAAACATTGTTCACTCACTTAAGGTTTTGCATCAAAACCTATTCATACTCCTTCATGCCTCTTATATGTTGAAATATTCGTTTGAATAATCAATGAACATTTCCATTTGTCGCTATTTTTGTGACTTTTCTATCCGTTTAAAGTTACAGCTTCAGCATTTTTTTTTATGGACTGACTGGAACGATGCAATTAAAATATCGTGTTTACTGTGTATTTAGTCAATTCTTACAGATTTGAGACAACATAGTGGGCGAATGTAAAAATGAATTTAAAATTACATGAACAAAGTATATTTTATTTTCTTGACGCTCAGAAGCTCTAAGTGGAATTTTTCTTGAAGCAGATCTGCTGAAGAGAGTGGTCAGTAGCCAGATTTGGGAAGCGCGGTGACTCAGTGGTTACGGCATTGGACTTCAAACTGAAAGGTTCATGGTTCGATCCCCGAAGGGGCAACTGCGGCACGATGGCTCTGTGTACTAAGGCGTACTGCACGTCGATGTGCACTCACTTGCCTGCATGCACGCTAAAAACTAAAGTGTTAAAAACTACACTTGAAGTGCTGTATTTAACACTTACTATGTGCTGAACTAGCACTTTGTTCAAGTGTAGATATCCCAGAACTTGACAGGTGTTACAATAATACCACTTGACAAGTGTAATGTCGCGACACTTAAACGGACGCAACGCAGATGACGCGGATCAGGCTCGAACTCTCGAGCCTGATCCGCGTCATCTGCGTTGTGTCCTTTTAATTATGTACCCACCAAGCGCAAATCAAATTATGGACGAGTCTGGAAGAACCACCAATGCTAGACACATGGGACGTGCCATCCATTCAAGTTTCAGATGTCTGACGATTGTAATGTCTAAGTGCTTAAAGCATTGCACCCCTGAGTGTTAAAATCAAACCCTAAGAGTTAGAATGGGTTTAACACCTTGAAAGTGTCAGTTTTAACACTTTAGTTTTTAGTGTGTGGTGAATGCTAACCCTGCTTATGTGGAGTTAGTACGCTGAGGAGTCTGACATTACTCGCCGCTGCTCGGTACTTCTCTCCGGGACTCCGGATTCCTCCAGCCGTAAAATTGTGCGACACGAAGTGACCAAGGCTGTCGAAAGCGTCTTTAAATCCCAATAAATAAATAAATAAATAAATAAATAAATAAATAAATAAATAAATAAATAAATAAATAAATAAAAATAAATAAATAAATAAATAAATAAATAAATAAAAGTAGCCAAATGTGGCAGGACCGAAGAGTAGGAGTGTGTGCACACTTCATGATTATAACCAAGCTCCCAAACCCCAACCAAATTTTATAAGGAATTCGATGCTGTTACGGCTTGGGACCAGTCTAGTCCTCAAATAGTCCATCGTCTGTGTTTAGTTCAGTCAGGAATATTTCGATTTATTCGCTTTTCCGACCCACAGAAACTGATTGATTTATTCATTTATTGGGGTATAACGACACTTTCGACAACCAGGGCCACATCATGTCTGACAGTTTTACTGTTAAAGTTAAACTGATGGGAAGTAAAACTTGTTGGGCCACGTGTTTCCGAACCCATTGTGCGTACATTTGGAAATATAAACTTTGAAAACCGCTCCTCAATTTTGTGAATGTCCATTTAACTTGTCAAGGCTTTCAACCCGGTATGCATATTTTTTGCTTAAAACAGAAGTTAGCAGTTAATGAGGAGGACACTAAGAATTTCAAATTTCGGATCGAATCGAATCGCTAATCGAAGCACACAGCATTTTGAATCGAATCAAACATCGAATCGTATCGAACGCAGTGTTCACGCTGGTCCGAAACGTTTGGATGTCAAATGAATTTTTTGGTGGCAAATGAAAGGTTTTAGTGCCAAATGAAATCTGATTGTTAATGAGAACAAATTAATCACCGGGATATTACTGTGGATAACAGGAAGACAGCCACTGAGGATAACAGGAAGACATCCAATCTGGCTATGTTATTCCCCACAGTGTACATATGTGTTTTCATTTTACATTGTTATCATTATTTGACATTTAGAACTACGGGGGTGACACTTATTTGAGGGCCACATAACGTGGAACACCATCTGCGGCTGACAGTAACGAATTACTATTAGGGATAAGTTGCATAGTAGTTTTAAACGTCGCAGCGGGGAACCATTAGTCCTCTCAACGAGAGATAAACACCCACCTGGTCAAGCAGTTAATTAATTAGCCTGCAATTGCGGCTTTTACAAGCAAACGTATCAAATTAATTATTTACAATCTCTGACCGTTAACCCTTAACTCGGACAATTTCAAATCGATCTTGACACTAACCTCTCAGCATTCTGACACAGACTGTTATATAATTTCTCCCTTTGGCGCCTTCTCAAACTTCCCAACTACATTGATATTGACCCCCCCCCCCCCCCCCGCACTCCCCAACACCCCGTATCTCCGTCATTCCCGAACCTATTATCTGCCACGTATTCATCTCAATCCATTTGTTTCTCCAGGAGTCTTCTTCTCCTAGACAGATATTTGTGGCATTGTAAAACCAAATGTTTCGGGACTTTAGTTACTCATATGCTGCACATTTGGCACCCCCTTCCTCGTATTTTCCAGTATTACTCCTCAACTCCAGTGACATTGACATCACTTTCAGCAACAATGACCTCCAAACGATCCATGGAGGCACTTCTCAAAAGTGGCGTATATTTTCATATAACCCGTACAAAGATCTTTTGGCCTATTTGCAATGTCGAAACACCAAAGTTTTTAGACAGTCACGAATAAGACGGGATCACTCTCCACCCATGGTCAAATTTTCTCGTCATTCACATCGACTTACTAAAAGGCTATCTCCCCTGATTGCTAAGAATTGACTGTCAAAAATTAACACTAATTGAATGGGGAATTTTTATATTTCTCAAAATTAATAAAACCTATGGAAGTTATATTCGCCGTGCGCATCAAACCTTTAAGAACAATATGTATGCTCTCAGTTGGTGATATTATCGAACGATTTCATTCTACCATTTTTTCCCCCACGTTGATTTAAAATGCTACTGTTATTTCCTGTATAATTCCATTTAAAGTTATAGAAAATTGCATTTTCGTCAACTTGTGGAGGTTAATATATTTTTTTTCGCTTCATATTAACAATGCTGTGCGCGTACCGGCATATAATTTAGATATTGTCCTATCTTACCATATAAAAATATACAAGCTGACATTTGCCCATTTTTTCCCCTTTGATGTTAAAACCAAGAAAATTTTTTATTGTAGTAAAAACAATTAAAACTGCAGTTCACAATATCAGATAGGGTTCCGCGTGAGTACAAATGAAAATATGCGATAACCCCTAAGCGTCTTAATTAATTTCTCTTCAACCAGTACAAAACATCCTCGTGTAACTAAAAATTCATTTTTTTGGCTTCCAAAACAAAGGTTATGGCCGCTCATTGGAACGAGCGCGACGCGCTCGTTCCAATGAGGGGTCATAACCTATGTTTTGGAAGCAAAAAATGAAAATATAAAAACATTGAATGCCGATTTTCGTGTATAGCGCTGGCCGGTTCATTCTCAGCTGATTTCTCCGCTTCCCACAACTATTCCCTGGCGATCAGGATTTTATTCACACCTTTAAGAGGCTCAATGATCATCTTTGGGAGGAAATTATAAAAATTCAAATTAGCAGTTAATGCTTTTTAATGTGGCCAATAGATACAAAATATACTACAATAAATAAATAAATAAAATGTTGAATTAACAGGAATGAAATAATTATCCAATCAAAAGTTGAACTACGACCAACCAACCAAAAGGAAAGGATGAAAAATAGTTCAACTGTTGACGAGCAATATCATTTAATTTCAATTCACATAAATATACAAAAAAATGAATAAATATTAATCTTTCATTTTGGACATTGTCCACCAAGCCAAAGGCCTCCAGGAAGTCAGTCAGTCACCCAGACCATCAGAAGCAGGAAACAGGAACACCAAACTCCAAAGAGATCATTAAATCTTTGGCAGATATGGTGAAAAAAATACAAAATTAGAAGAAGAATCCAGACTAGAAGAAAACTCTCTCATGAAAATAAAAATACATGTTCCTATTAGCTGATTATGAAAGTTTCAGGTGCTTAACCACCTGAATAAAAAAAATTCTTAATACTCTGGTTCCTTCGGCATTTAAATGCAGACCGCCATCTTTTATTGCAAATAAATGCCTCAAAGGGAGATGAGAGCCTTTAATAGTAAAGGGCTTAAATGTTCGGATAAAGCGAACATGACGCTGTGAACATAGTTTATTTAAGGCTTTATTTGCTTCAATTACTTTTTCCCCTGTTTTTTCAAAGTCACATGGTCTTGGAATTATTGCTGAAAAAATTAAATTGCAAGAAGTTGAGATAACATTCTGAATAAAAGTAATTAATTTGTTATATGAAGAAATGAGTTGCGGTAGTGTAAGATAAATGATATCATTTGTTCCCACATGAATAATAATGAAATGATAATCTACAAAATGTTCACTCTGAATTATTCTTGTCATTCTTCCAATTGTAACCCCTGGATAACTTTTAACGTCTGTCCAATGAATATCTTTAACATACTTGGCGATGGAATCTGACAAGATTAAGACCGATCTAGGGACACCTTTCCCTGAAAAAATATTATAAAATGTCTCCCTTAATAATGAAAGATTTCAAAATATTGCTAACATGAATTTTATCATCTAAAGTAAACTCTAAATATTGCTTGTAGGCATCGTTCTTCCAATCACCAACAAATTGTATCAGATTGGGAGAAACTCCACAATGAAAGGCAAAAGTGGCTCCACCTCATCTGAAACTATGGGATGAGAAATTTGGGGGGATCTCGACCAGTTTTTGAAATCATATCTTTGAGAAATTTTTGAAATTTAGGATATGTTACTGAACAAGTGTGGCCTTTTTCTTGTAATAAGAAGGCAGGAGAATCTGAATCTGCTTCATGTAACTCACACATATGTAAAAAAAAAACTCATACAGGACAAAGTGGAGAGGATGGATTCTCAACCATAGGTAATTGCAAGATACGCTCTCCTAACTGAATTGTTTTACTCCAGAAAAAATTAACAATTAATTTATCTTTATGAACGTCGATATTACTTCTAGTGAGATGTTTTTGAGGATTAAAGGAGTGAACTGAACCCGGGACCATATTGGACTTCCGAGAAAATGTGAAAAATGAAATTAAAAATAAACTCCAAAATATAGCATGATTTGCATTATCTGAATTCAGATGAGAATACATATCCAACAAATTCAATGGTGAGATAGGAGAAGCCCTTTTTGGACAATGAGGATTCAATCTAGCAATACCTTTTAAAATAAGTCGCAGTTGAAAGTTATCGGTTGGAAATTCAACATTTAAAAGCATATGTAGCGTCTTAACTCCACTAATATAATTTTGAATAGAATCTGCAGATTTAAATGACTTGCTTAAAAATTGTGCATATAAATTTAAAGTGTCCACAGAAACAGGAAACGGTCGGAGTTCATAAAAGTTACAAAACATCAAAAAGGCTTCAAATTGAATCTTTAAGTTCTTAACTGTTCCATCAGCAAACGCCGCTAAAGTGGAATCCAAAGCTTCCTTACTTAATAATGATATCAGACTTTATCATATGACTCGTCCGTTTTGTTCACTTTAAAACATTTGATATTTTGTTTTCATATTAATCAGTGATAAATAAAGCCTTCCAGCAATTTCATTGGTGAATTTCAAAACTGGACAATTTTATTGGCTGAACAAAATACCACATTTTCATAATTTGCATAATTAGAGTTGGGAGCTTTCATTGGTCAATTTCAAAACTGAACAATTTGATTGGCTAAACAAGATACAACTGGGTCACATTTGCATAATTTAGGTAGGGAGAATTTACGTTATCTGTCCTATTTAGGGTGGGTTATATTGTATTAATCTTTTACCTACAAGAAACGAGACGAGACGAGCTCGTTTCAATGAGGTCTCATAACCTATGTTTTGGAAGCAAAAACTGAAAAAATAGTTATACGAGGATGTTATTTCCAAGTGCCGTCTGCAACTTAAGTTAGGTGATGTGTTAAAAAGTCATACTAAGTGGCTAATTTGTGCGTGTGTGTGTCATATGATAAATAGAATATGAAATGAGTGTTTTTCTCATATAATATTTATAAAACTCGTCCGAATTTTCCGTTTGGGCTCGCCAGAGGCTCGCCCAAACGGAAAATTCTTAGACTCGTTTCATAAATATTATATGAGAAAAACACTCATTCCATATCCTCTATGTCTGAAAAAAAAATTACCATATTTGTTTATTATTAATTTATTTATTGGTGCTTAAGATCACTTATTTTGCACAATAGCTAATCATGACAGCAACATGGATATTAAATCAAGTATATCTAATCGTTAATACCCATGTTGCCCATTTAAGAGGATTTCCACCCCAATCATTGGTGACTGGGTCCTATTTTACCAGTAAAACCGAACTTGTTGACCTCAGTAAACAAGCACTACTTCACTTCCTGGGGTTTCAACAAGAGAACTACCATATTTTATACCCATGTTGCCCATTTAAGGGGGTTTCCACCCCAAGCATTGGTGACTGGGTCCTATTTAACCAGTAAAACAGAACTTGTTGACCTCCGTAATCAAGCACTACTTCACTTCCTGGGGTTTCAACAGGGGAAGTACCATATTTGAAGGAGACTCTGTTATGATGGAGACAATTTATTGCACAGAAAATATTCTACCAATCCTGAGAGAAACTGAATAAACTGTCGTTAACATGAACTTGTGTCATAGATGATTTGAAAGAATCGGGCAAATCATTACAAGTTGATTCCGACCCTCTGGAAAGAAGATCAGCTATCCTGTTATCGCACCCAGACAAATGTTTTCCATTAATCTGAAATTCATTTCTGGCTGCTGTGAATTGAATTTCCCTAAGACACTATTGAAGAAACTTGTTCCGACAAGCCCCTGAATTTATGACTGACACAGACACACAGTTGTCACATTCTTACCTGAAAATTGTTTACCCCATAATCTTAAGCAAACGGAAGTGGTGAGAAGTTCAAGACAGTTAATGTGCAAAGATAACTTGTTTATTAATTCTGGAAATTTACTATGAAAATATTGAAGTCCACAAACTCCACCACAACCATATTATAAACAAGCATCACAAGAGAGATAAGCATCTGGAAATGACAATTCTTCCATATCCATCATAGATATGCCATTAAATTGAACAAGAAATTTGGACCACCAAACACAATCTTTCTTAACATAAAGAGGTATATCATGTTTTCTTTTATCATGGATGTCTAATGAGCGAAGCCAAGTGAGAAGCCTTGATATAAAAATTCTACCTGGTTTTACACAAGCCGAAATAAAACTTAACTTCCCCAAGATAGATTCCAAATCTTTTCTACTGGATTTTTTCTTTTTCAACCCACTCTGTATCAGTAACGAAATTTCGACAATTCTCTCTGGAGTCGCCGTCAACTAAAGTTCCACCGAGTCAAACTGTATTCCCCAAAAAGTCATTTTAGTGGAAGGAGAACATGCTTTTTCTAGAGATTCTTCTAAACCACAACTCTCCAGAATATGTTTCAAAAGACAAAAAGTATCAACAGCATCAGATTTATTTTGAGCACCAGAAAAATCATCTAGATAATTAACCGCTTCATGTCCCTGAACACTCATCATAAATGCACTTGAATTTGTTACTCTCTGACAAATTAAAGCAGCACTTCTGAGTCCCATTGAGAGTACGCGGTCAAAGAAAATATGAGTATTACACTTGTATCCCAAAAGATCTACATCGCCTGGATCGACAGGAATTTGACGGTAAGCTCTTTTCGAATCTCTTTTGTAAAGTAAACAAGCTGGACCATGTTTTTTAACCAAATCTACCAAGCTGTCCACTGAGGGGTATGATAAATTAATATTTTCACCTAACTATCTATCTTTAGGAATATAATCATTGACTGTCCTGGAAGATGGAAGAGTTAAATCTAGAATGACTCTTCTCTCCAAAGAACTTCTCTTAGGAACAGTGTTAAGAGGAGAAAGAAACATAGTTTCAAATGGGCTGGAAAAAAGAGGTCCTATCACTGCCCCATAAGCACATTCCTTGACAAAGTAATCATCCAACTCACTGGGGAAGGATGTGGCACCACTATGATTTCTCAATTTAGAATTTTTTATGTGTTCCCCACAGAAACCGATTGGAATTTTACAATTATTAGTAGTAGGAGAGCGATGAAACGGGCTCCATTGGATGGACCCCGGGCTGGACCCCGGAAGTGACGTCATGTCATGTGACCTGGTGGCGCCATGTTTGGTTGTCATGGTAACCTGCGTGAGCGGCTATCTTGTGACGTCATCCCCATAGTGGTGTGATTGCGCATGCGCAGCGCGTGTTGTTAGGGTGATACGTGTTTCCGTCGGCCATTTTGTATACTGGAGGCCGCCATCTTGGTTTCTATTGCAGCACGTGGTTGCTATTTGACCCAATGGTTTCTAACAAGACAGGGGTATGTTCGGAGGGTATGATCCTTTGTAGAAGAGTAATTTCCCGATTCGTAAAATTACCACAAACAACCCGACAAGTTTTACTATTTCGAATTCTTTCAGAATTCTCTGCTTCTATCTATCTATGCAATAGTTTTCATCTATCTGACCACGTTCCTTTGTTCTGGAGTATACTCCAGTAGCGTAGAAGAGACTATGCTTATTATTTCTGTATTTAACTATTCTGGTCTATTCTTGTTAGTTCTGACCCTATTCCAAGTACTCTTGTTGTTTCTTTTATCTAGAGCATTTATATAGATTATAACTAACAAACCAGATCGCTTGATTTCCCATAATCTGTATGCAGAGTTATCTCCCTTGTGTATATCAAAAGCAACCCCAAAGCCAATAAGCTATCGATCAGTTACTGAAAAGTCATTGCTCGAACGACTCGAATCCCATCGAGCAAATGAGCTATCGAGCAATTGCTCGTTCGAGTGACTTCTCGAAAGACTCATTTCAGTATTTGAGGATACCTATAGCCCGGTATTTTATTATTTGAGGATACCTATCGAGGATACCTTTTATAGCATACTTTCTGAGGATACTATTACCTATTTGACCCCAACTTCAGGGCCACCCCAAGACATACCTATCCCAAATATCCCTTATAAGCTAAAAAGTCAAGAGAGTAATTGCTCCATGAGCAATTGCTCGAACGACTCGAAGCTCATCGAGCAAATGAGCCTTAGAGCAATTGCTCGATCGAGTGACTCGACATACTACTCGAACGACTCGAATACCATCGAGCAAATGAGCTTTAGAGTAATTGCTCGTTCGAATGACTCCTCGAACGACTCTTCGACTCATCTCAGAAAAAAAGGATTCTAGAGCCAAAAAGGGATTCCGTAAGTAGGTCTTTTTCCCAAATAAGCCAATGAGCCAAGAGTGTAATTGCTCCATGAGCAATTGCTCGAACGACTCGAAGCCCATCGAGCAAATGAGCTTTCGAGTAATTGCTCGATCGAGTGATTCCACCTACTGCTCTTAGCCTCACCTAGGTATTTTAGGATACCTGACACTGTATTGGACTATTGGGGGATACTTGTTGTAGAAACTTTACATCTGGGTACTTCTTGCTACCTCCAGGTACTTCTGTTGGGTAGTAGATAAAAAAGCAAACAACAATATATATAACATTTCATTCATTTTTATTCAAGTATATAATCTAAATTCTCAAGGTATTTGTCTTTGTAATCCTTTCGCATGGGCTAACCATTTCATCTTCTTGTGGATTGGAGCTTCTTCCCATTGTATGGCCAGGTTCTTGATAAATCTCTCATTTGATAATTTGGTTTTGTTGGCTGCTTTTATTTCCTGGCTGGCATCTTTGGGTTCCTCTTTCGCTAACTGTTTCATAGTAGTAACTTCAGTCTTCTGGACATCATTCTTTGTAGAAACCTCATTTGAGGTTTGAGTGGAAGCATCTTTCTTGGTTCCAGAAGAAATTTCATTCTCTGTAAAAACTTCAGGCTTCTTCGTAACTTTTGTGGCAGTGGTAACTTTTTTACGCAGTAGAAACTTCATTCTTTATGGGAGCTGGCATCTTTTCTTGTCTTTAGTAAAAACTTCGTTCTTAGTGGAAACTTCTTTCTTTTTTTGCATCTTTTTTTTGGTGAGGCAATTCTCCTAATCTGGTGTTTGTATGGAATCAACTTAGCTCTCTCAGATTTTGTCATAGGTACTGCTCCCTTCAAGATATTCGAGGCACAATCACATATACATTGTATCAAATCATCACTGGCCGTCTTGAGTATAGTCTTGGCTTCATATCGATCCGCATCAGATAGGATTCGCAGTGTATCTAAATTTCTCTCTAATCCTGTAGTGTTGCTCGATTTTTCCGTGTGTCGATTTGGGCAAACTTCTTCTTTGTGCCTCTTCATGTTAAACGTTCGAGAAAATGTTTTTCCACAGTACTCGCAGCTATGAATCGCCATGTTTTCACTCTTTCGTGGTCGTAGAACAAGTTTATTTTCACACCAACACTCTTTTTATACTTTTTTCAGAGCTAGGACTGGGTTGATAAGCGCCGAGAGAAAGCAACTCTTTCGTAATATACATCTTTTTATATCGGTAGAAATTCCATCATCTGTTAGCAGCTTCAATACATGTTCGTATTTTCGCAGGTCACCAAATTCAGCTAAATTCAGTGGTATCTTATCTTCCAGGATGTTGGTAGCACATTTACATAAACAGGTAATCAAATTTTCATCAGCAGCGCGTAGAACGGCATCGGTTTCCTCTTTGTCAGCATCCCGTAAAAATTCTAAAAGTGTTTTATTCTGGTCAGCCATGGAATCTCCAGTATCTCTCTGCTCTTCTGTTCTTCTTGGACAGTAATGTTCTTCATGCCTACGAGCACTGAATGATCGGGTAAACAACTTCGTACAATATCTGCAGTGGAGCCGATGATGGTTCTTCTGGCGTCTTCCAGCATTATCCGATCTCGAAAATAATAGCATTATCCGATCTCGAAAATAACTTGGAACAGTATCTGCAACGAATTGGTAACATGTCTTTACTCGACGACGGTCAGGACACAAATGAGTTTATTTTCGTACCAACACCCTTTTTATACCTTTCCCAACAGAAGTACCCGGATGTAAAGTTTCTACAACAAGTATCCCCCAATAGGCCAATACAATGTCAGGTATCCTAAAATACCAAGATGAGGCTAAGAGCAGTAGGTGGAATCACTCGATCGGGCAATTACTCGAAAGCTCATTTGCTCGATGGGCTTCGAGTCGTTCGAGCAATTGCTCATGGAGCAATTACACTCCTGGCTCTTTGGCTTATTTGGGAAAAAGCCCTACTTACGGAATCCCTTTTAGGCCCTAGAATCCCTTTTTTCTGAGATGAGTCAAAGAGTCGTTCGAGGAGTCACTCGAACGAGCAATTACTCTAAAGCTCATTTGCTCGATGGGATTCGAGTCGTTCGAACAATATGTCGAGTCACTCGATGGAGCAATTGCCCTAAGGCTCATTTGCTCGATGAGCTTCGAGTCGTTCAAGCAATTGCTTATGGAGCAATTACTCTCTTGACTCTTTAGCTTATAAGGGATATTTGGGATAGGTATGTCTTGGGGTGGCCCAGAAGTCGGGGCCAAATAGGTAATAGTATCCTCAGAAAGTATCCTATAAAAGGTATCCTCGATAGGTATCCTCAAATAATAAAATACCGGGCTCTAGGTGTCCTCAAATACTGAAATGAGTCGACGAGTCGTTCGAGAAGTCACTCGAACGAGCAATTGCTCGATAGCTCATTTGCTCGATGGGATTCGAGTCGTTCGAGCAATGACTTTTCGGTAACTGCTCGATAGCTTATTGGCTTTGGGAATGCTTTTGATATACACAAGGGAGATAACTCTGCATACAGATTATGGGAAATCAAGCAATCTGGTTGGTTAGTTATAATCTATATAAATGCTCCAGATAAATGAAACAACAAGAGTACTCGGAATAGGATCAGAACTAGCAAGAATAGACCAGAATATCTAAATGTAGTAATAATGAGCAAAGCTGTTCCAGCTGATAGGCTCTTCTACGCTACTGGCGTATAGTACAGAACAAAGGAACATGGTCAGATAGATGAAAACTATTGCATAGATAGACAGAAGCAGAGAATTCTGAAAGAATTCGAAATAGTAAAATTTGGGTTGTGGTAATTCTAGGAATCGGGAAATTACTCTTCTACAAAGGAACATACCCTCCGAACATACCCCTGTCTTGTTAGAAGCCATTAGGTCACATAGCAGCCACGTGCTACAATAGAAACCAAGATGGCGGCCTCCAGTATACAAAATGTCCGACGGAAACACGTATCACCCTTACAACACGAGCTGCGCATGCGCACCCACACCACGTATCACTATGGGGATGACGTCACAAGATGGCCGCTCATGCGGGTTACCATGACAACCAAACATGGCGCCACCAGGTCACGTGACATGACGTCACTTCCGGGGTCCAGTCCGAAGTCCATCCAATGGCGGGCGTTTCATCGCTCTCCTACTACTATTATTTTTCAAACAGAAGGCTGATGGCACTACATTCAGGGGAGGAGAAGGATATTTAATTTCTTTAATTTTTCTGTCTGCAGGATTCAAGTGTGTAGACTCCTTACTTTTATCATTGTTAATAACTAAAGTGTCTGAATTATTTGTATAATGTTCCTCGCTAAAATTTTCAACTACTTTAATAGACTGAATAACATTTAATTTTTCGAAAGGGTTAATATTCGCTAAAATAACCTCTGAAGGAAAATACTGATCTCCAAACTCAGTCTGAGTGTTAGTCAAGGGAGATGTAACTTCTGTAATTGCATTTCTAATAGTAAGAGGATGATCACTCGAGTTGCTTGAATTCATTTCTGAGGATTCTTTCCTTGATACACCAAAATATAGTCATTGTGAATAGAAATGTGGACAAGTCGAAGAAGATTCGCGATGGGGCAGCTGAGTTTTGCCTTTTATCAAACAAGACGCACAAACATGTTGCACATTTCTAGCCTGTCCATTGTGCACTTTTATGAGGACATTTATTTCTCTGAAAATCAGAGCAAAACTACACTTTGGGGCATGTTTGAGCCGAAGAACTAAATCTGGTTTGTGATTTTTGACCACCTTTAGAAGATCGATATCGAACATGTCCAGCTGAGAGTGGAGTTTCTAAGTCTGTAGAGTTATCAGCCATAGTTGCTTGATTATACTCTATTTTCCTAATGAATGCTGCATACAATTCCAACAAGGATTTCCAATCATATAATTCGTAATAATATGAGATTTTTCTCATTAAATTTAATCGGCCAATTCTTTCAATATCGTCTATGTTTGGAAGTAAAATTATTTCGAGCTCTCCAGCAAGAAATTGGTTAAAAGTGAGATCTTTAAATCTGATCTCTTTATTCACATATTCTAGCTAGAGCATGGACTGAGGGCATTTCTGAGGTTTCAAAATTTTATTTTTGGATTTTGCTTCAATTCCGGAAAGTTTTGAAACTTGATCGTAACAGAATGGGTCGGAAGAGTCGCTGCCACTCGAAGTAGATTCATCGTCACTTTCAGTGTATGTGGACTTGCCTCGATTAGATGTGAAGTGTTGCCAGAGTCTGGGACAGAGCAACTTGCAGCAAAGTCTGTTTACATTTACCGAGTCAAGTTCACTGTCGGGCTTTCCAGTGTTATGCCAAGTTTAAAAATTAATTTCAGGTCTTCCTCTCAAGTTTGTTTCTCTGAACTTTGTTTCACTCATTTTGTAAACGGTCAAACGTCAATTACCACCTCAAAATGTGCGTACCAAAAATTTCACAGTAAATTTCAAAAACGAAAAAGTGTCACCATATCAACATTGCAGCTCCTCGGCGAAGTAAACCATACTACATGTAGAAAATTCATAAATTCTCGGAGAAATACCACCATCGATTTTTTAAGGGCCTTTATTTTTTATGAAAACCAAACACCATGACCCGACCAGCATAAACCAAATCGATCACTGAATGCAATAGTTCACTGTGGTTACTCCAATAGGGGATGTTGAGTAGAGTTCGCATGAAAGTTGTCATTGGCGACAAGGAAAGAATTTCTCCCTACCCAATGACCATTAATTATTTTGAAGTAAAAATAAACCAATGTTAATTGGATTACAGCCAGACTCCAATATTTACAAAAGGAGATAACTTTCCCAAGAGTCAATATCTTTGACGATAAAAGTTGAGGATGCTCAATTAAGGGCCTATATAAGTAATCAAATTTTGTTTATTTTGAAAATTCTCACCTCTGATATTCCTTCAATTCAAATTAAATATACACACAATGTACATCAAAATGAAGGTTGGGATGTATAGAACAGGAAACACACGTGTAATCAGCTCATAGAGTCGACTGTAGGCACCACTGGTTTCCTGAAGTCTGCTGCCGTATTCGCACCAGAACTGATAATTTAATAATATTTCACGAAAACAACTTGTGGCCAAATGTGCTTTACATATCCAAGAACAAAGCTAGGGGATCAAAATTCTTCAAAACACAGCGACAGAGCTGCATGGGGGAAAGTTCAGTAGCCATTGCTTTTGTTTATGTATGAGTTTACTTTCGATTTCCTGTCGACGTCATCGGACGGAAAAAGCATTTAAAAACAATGCCGTCTAAAATCAAATAATGAAAACGATCGCCTTCATACAGTATACTGTTATTGGATAGAGATTACACAGTTACCATATTCAATGCAAGGTATCATGACACCTGTTGAAATTTCTTAGAATTACGATTTTGTTTTGCGATGGAAATTCGTGGTATCGAGTGATTTGCGCATATCTGTCGAGCATGAAAACCATCTTCAATAAAAAATGCAGACAGTGTTGTCCGTTTCCAAAATGCAGTCCAGTCGCTGCACTCGAAAGTGTTTTGAATGCCTAGTTTTGTTATTGAATATCTGAAGCACATTCGACCACAAGTTCTTGCGAAATATTATTTTATTATCAGTTCTGGTGCGAAAACGATAGCAAACTTCCAGGAACCAGTGGTGCCTGCTGTCAACTCTATGAGTTGATTGCACACGTGTTTCGTGTTCTATGCATCCCAACCTTTATTTTGATGTATAATTTGTGTATATTTAATCTGAATTTAAGGAAAATGAGAGGTGAGAATTTCAAAATAAACAAAATTCCATTACTTATATAGCCCCTTAAGAATTTCTTTGACAAATAAATCTTGACCGGTGTAATCTCTTCAGTTATAATCGACAAGTGACAGGTATGTTTTGTGATATGTTTAACATGTAAGCAAACAATACGAAAAATATTATAAATTTCCGACAAAATGTTGGATGGTGTAGCGGTCATCTCCTCACCATTTTTTTTATCTTCGCCACTATGAGCGTACTAAAAAAAGTGTTGAGTCCATTATTCACCTTCTCCAGATACTGCTGTCATCTCGTTTTAACCCTTTACCCAACGTAACGGCCAAAACCGGTCAGCGCTATTCTCAAAAATCGCCAATTAATTTTCAAAATATTTTCATTTTTTGTCTCAAAAACATAGGTTATGACCCCTCGTTGGAACGAGCTCATCGAGCTCGTTCCAACGAGGGGTCATAACCTATGTTTTTGAGACAAAAAATGAAAAAATTTAGTTATTCAAGAATTTGTGTTGCAAGTGTCGTCTGCTTTTCATGTTAGGTTAAGGGTTAAACCTCATGGTGTAAGAGTAAAATACACAGAACGACACGCGTATGTGAATGGGTTCATCGATATAAGCAGCGCGGAAGGATAGAACGAGATGGCACAAGTTCCATATCGATTAACCTGTTCACACACGCGTGTCGTTCTATGTTTATTACACGCCATCACGTCTCCTATAAAAATCATTATTAGAAGGATACTCAGCAATTCATTTGACAGCTGTAAAAAAAAGAACACTTTATCGCCAACCAAATTTGGGAGGGGAACCCGTGTTACTATTTCGAACCCTGAGTTCCAATGTGTTCTATGTGCCTCCTGGAACATAGAACACATTGGAACTCAGTGGACGATTTTTAGCTATCGCTAGCAATTCAAATTATAATTGCGGTGCACGATTTGTCGAAAATTCCAGTGAAATTTCGATTCTTTATAAAAAATTGTCTGTCAACGATTTCCGTTCCGCACATGTGTGCGGAACAGATTTTCATTTCCGCATGGTTTGGTGTTGCTGTAGATGGGGATATTTTAGAACAGGCGTGTAATAAATAAATTTGTAGAAGAACAAACGCAAGAACATTTCTCCCTTATCTTTTCTCAAGTAGACCCAGCACTCACAATTACTCTTGAAAACTCTGTTACAATCTCACAAGTTGCACATACGGATGTTCTGCTATTAGTTATCTAAGTGTATCTGAGGCTGTATGGGGATGTACGCTTGTTTAAAATCGATACACCCCGAGGCGCAGCCGGAGGGTGTATCAGTTTTCAAACCAGTGCCAGTGCCAGTGTAAATTTCCATACACCCTAGAAAAAAGACGAATAACGAATTTACTTCCTTACCAATCTCTTCACTTTGAAGTGAAAGTCATGTCAGTGGAAAATGAATATTTGTACCCTATTATATTTTGTTTGATTGGCCTCTACGAGCTCTGCCAAACAAAATATAATCGATTTTTAAAAAAAAAAATTCTGAAGGGAAGTTGTGTCAAAGACAAATGAGTTAGTTAACAATAGACTGTTTGAAATTATCAATGAATTTCTTTACACCGATGTGCGGAAGCAGGAATAAATGTATGCCCAGTTTATTTTAACCGTGTCCAAATAACAGAAGAAAGCTATCAAATGCCTTCCATTTTAAATATTGAAGACAGAAAATAATTAATAACTCCATGGCGAGCTCGTTTCAATGAGGGTCATAACCTATGTTTTTGAGACAAAAATAATAATAATAATGAAAATTATTACTACTTTTGCGGGCGTTCCTAGCACATTAACGATGTTTTGTCGGGCGTTGAAACCTCGTAATGCTCCACAAGAGCAAGTCATGTGACATGTTGGGCCGTTATTAACTATAACAGCCCGACACGTCTAAATATAGACAATGACGTCACATCTCTCAGCCGATCAACAATATTTTCCCCAGATTTCCATTTGGATAGAAATTCAATTCGGATTTTTTTTAATTTGTAAACACAATTAACACATTTGTTTCAAGTGTTTCCCTTTGTGTCACGGATAGAAAATGTATCAAATATAGGAAGCGATACACGCAAAGTAAGTGATGACATGCTTAAAGTTCGCATTTCGAAGATATATTTCATCATCTATCTTCTCAAATTTCGCCGTGGACTAATCAGACGATAGTCATGTTACCCGGTTTGTTTGTCAACACATCAGACGATAGTGTCGATGTTTTTTTTTAATTCTAAAACGTCAAACTTCATTTATTTATCTTATTTCCCATATTATTTAATTGTAATGTCCCCGATGTACGAAAGTGGCAATAATAGAAATAACATGACTTTGTCGGGCATTGCAGTGTATCAACGGCTCAACAGAAATGGTAAACAGCCCTTGAGCTTATTAGCGGCCCACGACTTCGTCGCGGGACGCTAATAAACTCTTGGGCTGTTTACCATTTCTGTTGAGCCGTTAATACACTGTAAAGCCCTTCAAAATTATGTTATAGTTATATTAATCGGCGATTTTTGTGAATAGCGCTGGCGTGGTTTGGCCGTTACCTTGGGTAAAGAGTTAAACTTGTTTCGGATTAGGACTCGATCTTGTCCTCTCCGAGTTCAAGTTTGAAAGTGAATTTGGTAGATCAATGTCTGAGGTCTTATGAAGAAAGAATGTTATTTTAGTTTCTATGTTGATACACTACAAGGTGGTGCGTCGTCTGTATGATTTCAATCAGGCGCAGATTAACACAAAAAAGTGAGTGAGAATCATTACATTTCTTTATCAGCTTTTCAGATGAGTTAGCTGACGAAATCAGGATGATTTTAATTAGTATTGTAAAAGGTCCGTCAACGTCCCAGTTATTTGTTGTAATTACTATTTTATTTCTGTTGCTTTTGATAAAGGGGAATCAAATATCGGAAGCAACAAACTTCCCGGAACCGGCCAAGAAAAACATATCCGGCCAAAGTAATTTTAATAAATAACACTCCGCACTTATAGTGACTCCGGTCTGCTTCTCTCTTTGCACTCGCATTTCTGTTCACAAAGTGTCTCCAAGCCTGTCCGTTGTTCACCTTAAAAGTATTTATGATTCCCGTCGAGAGTACTCCACTCGAGCATATGATGAAGTCAACCTGTTTCTGAAATTGAGTTATTCCGGTTCTCAGTGGGCAATAAAACCGATAATTTAATTGGTTGTAAATTATCAACGTATCCCCGCCTACATTAGAAGAGTAGCTAGCTAGTCGACTACCGATTAAAAGGACTCAACAGAAATCTTCGACGAAGCATGGAAAGACGTTTTGGGTGCGGGAGGATTCGGTTTTGCTGAAGGGCTCGTCCGAAGATATAAAATGACATAAAATTGCTGAAAGAAGCAGAGCTGTCCAGAGTGAAAGCCGGAAACCAACATTCAAGAAGAATATTACAGAAATTTGTTAAATTATATTTTTTATTCGTCGTGTTATATCAAACATAAACAAATGAGGACTTCTATATTATATTGCGGATTGGTTGTTTGCATCTTCGAACTTTTAGTAGTAGCTGATTCTTACTACATACCCGACAAAGATGATGACGAAGGTAAGCATTTATTTCCAACAAGCTATAATTTGCTAGAGCATCGATTTTCAAGCCACTGGTATGGGCATTGCAGAGCTGTCACCAGTAAACTGAAAAAATGTTCAATCTTTGTTACAAAGAAGAAATCCGCGAATAAAATAGTGCCGTCTAAAGTAATGTCGACTTATTTGCATGGTTATTTGGCTATTGCGTAAGAGTTGTCTAATTCATACAGGAACTCGTAATGATTACGCTGTCCTTGAACCCTTTACCTCACACGAAAAACAGATAACACTTGCAAATAAAATTCTTGAATAGCTATTTTATTTTCTTTGCGCCTCAAAACCATAGCTTATGACCCCTCAGTGGAAAAAGCTATGGTTTTGAGACAAAAAATGAAAAACAAATAACGAAAATTGAATGGTGATTTTTGTGATCAGCGCTGAAAGGTTTTGACCGTTACGTTGGGTAAAGGGTTAATATGGGATGTGGTAATAGTTCAGAAGTTGAGTTGATTTGGGTGGAAAAATAGGTATAGAAAAAACAGTGAATTGGTCACTTCACGGGGAAATTACGAAACAATTTTTATTAACTGCGAGTTTCTATAATACAATAATTGCTGGTCTGTGATACAGATGAATGATAAAACACCCCACAAACGTTTGTTCAAGGCTTACCTTACCTCGACGCTGCTATGAAACTTGCCTTCTTTTCAAATCAATTCACGTGAAAATTAGGACCCGTTCTGAAATAAAATGAAAACACTTAACCCTTTGAACCCGAGCGGCCGCTTTTCCTGCCTGGAACATGATACGCCATAACGTCATGAAATAGGATGGCTGTTCAGTAGATGTGTGGGGTAGACCAATTAATATTTTCAGCGTGCAGTCCCGAGGCTGCACGTTGAAAACATTGGTGGGCCTACCCCAAATAATGAAAATGGACTCTTTTAATTGCTGCCATTAAACTGGCATGAAAGATACCACTAGAGTTCCAAGGGTCAAGATGTTCTGTCGTGCTTTTTATCCACTATAAAGGTAAAAACGTTCAATCGGCAAAAGCAGACGTTCACTTTCAAATTTTGTAGTGCAAGAATAGGTCAGTAACTATCGGCAAGCATCAATCTGAAATGTGTTTGCGGGGCCCATGAATTCTTCTGTCCTCGTTGGGAAAGGGTCCGGGTCCATGCAGTTAGGGAAATTCGCGCCATGGAGGTTCCAACTGGGAATTTGTTTGGGAGAAGAAACACACGGAGAATAAGAAATGTTATTTTCATATAGAATTGTGAACATTAACCCTTTACCTAACATGAAAAGCAGACGATACTTGCAAAAAAAATTCTTGAACAACTACTTTTTTTCATTTTTTGTCTCAAAAACATAGGTTATGACCCCTCATTGGGACGAGCTCGACGAGCTCGTTCCAATGAGGGGTCATAACCTATGTTTTGTGACAAAAAATGAAAAAATAATGAAAATTAACTGACGATTTTTGAGAATAGCGCTGGCCGGTTTTGGCCGTTACGTTAGGCAAAGGGTTAATACAGAAGCTATTATATGTATAGTACTTGTAGCAAGTTTCAAACCAAACAACCGCATGAAATAATCTCTGTTTTCTCCATTAAATAAATTGTTCTTATATTCTTAATTGATGAAGTTGTTTATGCATTTTGCTACACTTCGGCAGTGAACATTCTGTGTCTTTATTGTTTTATCTAGGCAAGTCTTGGCTGCCGTTGTAGGCAGCCATGACTTGCGTAGAAATAACTTACAAGGTTATTGGGATGTAATGTGCAAACGTATCTAAAACCTACTTGTTGAGACACCTGTTTTGTTGCATTAAAAACTGATGAATGTCAAAATTAGACCTTCACGAAGTAAAGAAAAATTAAATTTTTAATTGAATGAGGACAGAGATTGGGAAATGTTTGGTTTGAATTTGGAAAAAAATATGCCAAAATGCCATTGGGAAAGTGTCCCATATTCGGTCCTTGTAGACATTCAAAAGAATCCATTGGGACCATAACATGAAGTTGCCTGACACGTCTAATCTACACATACCGATTCCTTTTGGCGAGATTTTTTCACGATGAGTTAAAAATCACCACAAATTAGCCTTTGCCGTCAGCAATGCCGAAGCAAGCTGGAGACCCTGAACTTTCCATTTAGCTATTTGGGACGATGTTTTCTAACTTCAGGTCTTCTTCCAGCTATACCATGGTACTATCACCACATAGAATGTGTGGGTATGTGTCACTTTCATCTCGTCCCCCACCCACGCCAGAGCTTACACCCTTGTTAGAGATGCTCCAATCATATGTGAATGCAAGTATATGTCTAAAAAACAGCAGCCATTGTATTTCTATACTGAAAAATGGACAGCATAACTCAACAGGAAGTGTCCATTCGGTTACACGGCAGATAGACACGAGCCGCGTGGCCAAAGTGAGATTATGGTCGACATCAGGTATGACAAATTGTTCACAAAAGAAAGGTTTCAAGACTTCCAATACGCCATTATTAGAATTCTAGTGAACAATCTTGTCGATAGCGAAAAGGCGTAAACATTTTATTACTGAGCTGATGTCTTCGATAACACTTTCCACAACCATACAGTTAAAACTAGAAGTCCTGTCACGAACTGTGCGCTTATCTAGGCTTAATTGCACGTAGGAATTGCGCTCAATTGCCATTATCGAATGGCATCCAAAGCACGGCATGTTCTCCCAAGGCAATGTTTCTGCCAATGGACCTCCGGGTTACACGGAGGTCCATTGGCTGAAACATTGCTATGTGCTCAGGCCATATGTACAGAATTTGATAGCCTTACTATGGTCATAACGCGTAGATTAACGCGCAGATCGACGTGCAATTTGTGTGCATTTCGTGACAGGACTTCTAGTTTTAACCCTATGAGGGACCAACGGTTTGAGGTGAAGTCCTTAGTGGTGAACCATCGGTTGTGCAAATTATGTTTTTCATGGAATTTGATGCTTACTGGCCGGTTGAAAATTAAGCATGTGTGCGTTTCAAAAATAATTCGTTCCCCACGAACTTCCATACTATCTGATACAAAATGGAAATCAAAGCATCCACTGTGGGATTTAAGTCAGGAATAACTCTTTGTCGCATTTTGGTACCAATTTCGGGCATGACATCACTTGCTCATTAAATCTCATATTTTTGTTTATTCTATCAGCATTGTGTTCCTGAATGGGTTTAAAGTATATGGTCTAATATTTTCTCTATTCCAATCTAGGTTCAGTGATAATTTAACCCTACGGCCATTTATGGTTGTGCGATTGAATTATTACCGGTTATCTCCGGTTTATCCCGAGAGAGAGAGAGAGAGAGAGAGAGAGAGAGAGAGAGAGAGAGAGAGAGAGAGAGTGAAATGGAGACACAGACACAGAGAGGTTCAGAAGCACAAGACAAAGTCAGAGAGAACATTAGGAGCTCTTGCTCATACCATCACCCGCATTAAAAGTAACTAAGTATTAAGCAATAATAGCGGTTTGTAAAACAAAGAATTAATATACATATAGGTCGCAAACTTGGTAGAACTGTTTTTGTTCAAATATGCTTCATTCTTCCGAATAGTATAACTGTTGTGCATTGATCTCTGCAGAGTAACAGTTCTATAACGTTAGAAGATTACAGTACGTTGTCTACAGTACGGTCGTCGTGGAAAGATCAAAATCCACGCGTAGGCAAAATTTCCACGCATTCGTTAACCCTTTACCTAACATGAAAAGCAGACGACACTTGCAAAAAAATTCTTGAATAACTAATTTTTTCATTTTTTGTCTCCAAAACATAGGTTATGACCCCTCGTTGGAACGAGCTCGTCGAGCTCGTTTCAATGAGGGTCATAACCTATGTTTTACAGACAAAAAATGAAAAAAATAATGAAAATTAATAGGCGATTTTTTAGAATAGCGCTGGCCGGTTTTGGCTGTTACGTTGGGTAAAGGGTTGACAGTGAATCTCCGATATAAAACAATGGAGTCGCCCTCAAAGTTTCAATGAAAGAAGCACCGGGTACGAGACGGTTCTTCTTTCATTGAATACATGTTGAAAGTACTGATTATTGATTGAGAAAAGCGCCGGTGGATAACACAACCCACGCGTGGATTTAGACCAACGGCGGCTGTACTGTACAACAAATGCTGAGCTAGAATTACGATGAGACCCATTTTCTGTCCGTTTTCTTCCTCACAACCCTGTAGACTCGAGCTTGGCAGAAAAAGAAATGCGAGAACACTGACTCTCAGATGCTTCTACCGTTTGTTTTTTATTCAGTCTTGATTTTGAAATATTTATTTATTTATCCCCCGTCAAAATGAAGTTTACAGGGATCTAGCAATTGGGTCTATTCGTCCATCCGGCCGTAACGACTTTAGACCTCTGCATTTCAGTCAATGCTGGTTGGATGTGAATGATCTTTGATATGCTGACGGGAGAAACGATATTCACAAGCAAAAGGTTTTGTCCAATCATTTTTTCCGAGAGTTATGGGCCTTTTTTGAGTTTTCTCGAAATTTCAACCTTTATGGTATCTGGTTAGTAAACCACTTCCTGGTGGGGATACTGATGGCGTTGCACCTTATTTATTTATTTATTTATTTATTTATTTATTTATTTATTTATTCGATATCATGGCGATAAAACAATTTTAAGGTTAAAAGGTCATCTGTGCAAAGTAAAGTAATTTAGTAAAATCACAAAAGTTTTTTTTTATCAAAATGACACAAAGAAGATGCGCAATAATGATAAACGTTTGATTTGGGATGATGTTTAACCCAGCTCATTTTAGAGTGTATATAAATCAACCCGTTGGTGAAAATAAATATGAAGATAATATCTGATTCAAAAATAGTTTAAAATTTACTTAAAATGTTGATTTCTCTGAGAAATGACAGAATCGTGTGTGGAGAGGTATTCGTATTTAAATACTATTGATTGGCAAACAATATCTCAACAATACTGCTGAGAGACATCGTGTGAAACTCTCAAGTTTATGGTAATAAACTTGTTGACAACATATGCTGAAGGGTAAAATATGGGGCAAACTGAACAACTGCATATTTCACCACACCAACAATATAAGTGGGTTGGGTCAGTATGAACGGTTGAAGTGTGTTGCTTATACTGCAACAAAACGTCATTGGCAACAATAACAAAAACAACCCCAACGAAACACTTATCGTTTTGTGATTGCAAATACGAGATACTTTTGTCGAGATAACAACATACTTTCACATTGACATTCTAAACTAGTTGAGTACTAAATCTTTCATGGTAAACCCTTTACCCAACGAATCGCCCGCATCCGCCCGCGTAATAAGCAAATTCAGCCGTTGGAAAAATATTATTTTTCAAACAATTTCAACAAAACCATATCATGTGACCCCTCGTTGGAACGAGCTCGAAGAGCTCGTTCCAACGAGGGGTCACATGGTATGGTTTTGTTGATTTTTTTAAAAAAAAATTGAAAAAATGCAATTTAAAATAATAAATTTTGATATCTTCTGCGTTGGGTAAAGGGTTAACAGAATTTGTTTACACAAGGAATGATCTATCATTTGCACTATGTTTGGATTTTTGTTTTTTAGGGTTCATAACTCAAGAAATATACGGAAACAAACGATCATACCTTGTAATTAAACTTGAGGGGCAATAAATTTAAACACTCTCTACTTTGCGGAGTTAAAATAAAAACCTGGTCGCATCGTGCTTCCTTAAAAGGGCATAGTTTTCTAAAAGGGCATAGTTTTCTAAAAGTTTGTTTGAAATAACGATACATATCATTAAAACATGTTCTTGTGTCATTAAAATAATTATTGACCAATGAACTGCGTAAGTTAAAAGGAACATCATAGGCCACGCCCACACAAAACTTCAACCTCCTTTTCCACTTGGCGGTAAGGGGCTGTTATTCAAAGCAACACTGAGTTAAATTTAATTCTGATTTTCACCATTTCCTGAGAAACCGAAAGCACAATTTGTAAATATGGAGTTCGATATAAACCCAGATGACATGAAGTTGGTTGAACTTTGTCTCAGAAAGAGTTCATTCAGGCTATTTGGAAAGTGGAAAGTTTTGTTGGCGTGAGTTTCGTTTGAGGATTATTATGACCGGTCATTGTTTACGTTTGATTTGACGTAACGGCCAAAACCGGCCAGCACTGTTCTCAAAAATCGCCAATTAATTTACATTATATTTTCATTTTTTGTCTCAAAAACATAGGTTATGACCCCTCTTTGGAACGAGCTCGCCGAGTTCGTTCTAATGAGGGCTCATAACCTATGTTTTTGAGACAACAAATGAAAAAAAATAGTTATTCAAGAATTATTTTTGAAAGTGTCGTCTGCTTTTCATGTTAGGTAAAGCGTTAATATGATGTAATAAATGCTAATTAGTTTTGATGCTGAACAATATGAGCGTGTAGGGGTTCTTTTCCATTAACCCTGTACAACGTAATATTTAACCCTTTACCCAACGTAACGGCTAAAACCGACCAGCGCTATTCTCAAAAATCGCCAATTAATTTTCATAATTTTTTCATTTTTTGTCTCAAAAACATAGGTTATGACCCCTCGTTGGAACGAGCTCGACGAGCTCGTTCCAACGAGGGGTCACAACATATGTTTTTGAGACAAAAAATGAAAAAAATTAGTTATTCAAGAAATTTGTTTGCAAGTGTCGTCTGCTTTTCATGTTAGGTAAAGGGTTAAGACAGTTATTGGAGAGGGGTTTAGGGTGGGCCTAAATGCGTTTTTTCCAGTTTTTTTCGATTATGTTAATAAAAGATATACTTTGGCTAATCATGGTCAACTTTTCTCGTCATTCACATAGACTTACGAAAAGGTTATCTCCCTGATTGCTGAGAATTGGCTGGTCAAAATTAACACTAACTGAATGGGGAATTTTTACATTTCTCATAATTATATAAAACCTATGAAAGTTATATTCGCTGTGCGCATCAATCCTTTAAGAACAATATATATGCTCTCATTTGGTGATATTATTGAACGATTTCATTCGACCAATTATTTTTTCCCACGTTGATTTAAAATGCTACTGTTATTTCCTTAAAATTCCATGTAAAATGATAGAAAATTGCATTTTCGTCAACTTTTAGCGGTTAATATATTTTTTTGATTCATATTAGCAATGCTGTGTGCATACCGGCATATAATATAGATATTGTCCTATCTAACCATATAAAAATATACAAGCTCACATTTGCCCTTTTTTCCCCTTTGATGTTAAAAACCAACAAAATGTTATTGTAGTAAAAACAGTTCAAATCGTAGCCCACAATATCAGATAGGTTTCCGCGTGAGCACAAATGAAAAGGTGCGATAACCCCTAAGCGTCTTAATTAATTTCTTGTCAACCAGTATAAAAAAAATCCTCGTGTAACTAAAAATTCATTTTTTGGCTTCCAAAACATAGGTTATGAACCCTCATTGGAACGAGCGTTCCAACGAGGGGTCATAACCTATGTTTTGGAAGCAAAAAATGAAAATATAAAAAAAATTGAATGCCGATTTTCGTGTATAGCGCTGGCCGGTTCATTCTCAACTGAATTCTCCGCTTCCGACAACTCTTCCCTGGCGATCAAGATTTCATTCACACCTTTCAGAGGTTCAATGTTATTTGGATTTCAGCTAGACTCCAGTATTTACAAGGGGAGATAACTTACCCAAGAGTCAATATGTATGACGATAAAAGTTGAGGATGCATTTTGCCCGAAAATGCATGAACAGAAAATAGGTTTAATTATATGTCTTGATACAATTTATGGGAGCGTGCATGATAAATCCATAGAGATAAAATAATTTCACGAGGAAGATAATATGGGGCACATCAACAAAAAAATATGAAGCATTGCAGTTGAGAAACCTGCTCTTAAGAATAAAGCCCAAATATGGGCTTCCAGCACTCTGACAGTTAATATCATTCTTCTGAAATAGTCAAGTTCGCAATCCAAGACATGTGCGTCCGTTTTCAACGGTGGCCAGATAATAAATTTTCTCTGTAAAATATCACAAGATATGACCATTTGTGGTTAGACGTGCAGAATTTCAACACACACCAAGCCGTACAGGGAAGAAACATAAAGGCCATAGCAATATCAATAACATGAGTTTGGAGGGCGTTACGATTTATTAACGGCCCCAGAGAAATGAATAACAGCACGAGGCTTTGTTACCGGCCCGAGACGAAGTCGAGGACCGTTAATAAGCCAGAGGGCCGTTATTCAGTCCTCGAGAGCCGTTAATAAACCGAGAGGCCCGTCAAAATCATGTTATTACCATTGTTACCATGACCGTAAGCTGGTGATGGTCCGTTAATGAACATTGTTTTCCTTAATTGCCCGCCGCCCGCTTCTGGCTGCATGGCGCATTGAATTACTGGGTTTTACCGCCCCGCTAACGTCGTTAGTATACTAGGGAATGCCCACTGAAGTGGTAATAATATTCAGTAAACGTTTTGTCATAATTGACGTAATAGTACGAAAGTGTTCTTAAGCAGCGATGCACGATATCTCATTTTCTTCATATTACAGTACGTGGAGAGTGGATTGCAGTACGTGGAGGGTGGAGAAGCACTGGCGAAGCGAGACCGGTCCTCGATAGAATGACTGATTCGGGGGCTTTTCGTTGTAGTGCCTGGTGTGCGATCAGCGAAGTTTGAGTGTCTGACTCTGCGACGCTGAATCTCGTGCCACTTCTGAACGTTGGGAATGTTCACCAGTACTACACAAACCTTACCGTAGGTGTAAAATATGGGCCTGTTGAGGCGCTTGCCTTGCGTGCCCGTCCGTGGTGCACCAGCAGTATGCTCCGTAGAATTGAGATGAGAATATCGTGGAATGAATGAAAGGTGTGCATGCCTATAATACGGGTTAATAATGGAAGTCAAGGAGCACTGCGATGGATTCCAGACGTTAACATCGCATGATTATTATTATATTACAAACGCACTTTTTTCGGTCGTATTTATTTATTTATTTATTGGTATTAAGATCACATATTTCTGCATCTGCACAATCGCCGATGGATATAAAGTCAGGTTCAGCCAATAGTTTATACCCAGATTGTCCATTTTAGAAGGCTTCCACCCCGTGCATTGGTGACCGGGTCTCATTTTACCAATAACACAGAGCTTGTATACCACAATAAACAAGCACTGCTTCACTTACAGGGGTTCACACGGTGTATTTCAGACGACCCTCCACGCAAGCAACTTCAATATGTCAATAAACTGTAATAAGGAGAAATATTGTTTAAGCTAGGGGACCTTCGGGTTGAACATGACTGGACTTTTGACCAGGTCTCTTATGCTCTTTTCACAGAACTCGACTCACTGTTTGGGAGGGGAAACTCAACTCCACGACTGTTTAATGATATATACGTACTGCGTGTGCAGAAGTTTCAGGAGGGGGCAACGTTGCTGGTGCCAATCAGTCTGGTTAACCCTTTACCTAATGAACCGGCCACATCCACCTGCGTAATTTGCAAACTTAGCTGTTAACAAAAAACAATGTCAACCAATTTCATCTACTCTGGGGCTCTGAAAACGTCAAATTTCGGGCCAAATCGAATTTCGAATCGCATAAGGCACCAGATTTCGAATCGAATCGAATCTCAAATCGAATATCATGCCTTTCCTATTGTGGATATTGCACCTTCTTACAACCGTAAGTATTGTCAGTTCCCACCTAAGTATTGTGTGCATTGCGACTCGTGCAAATCAAGCAAAAAGGCGGAATATTCCAGAACGGAATCAATGTAATTTCGGAAGCGGAACCTTCTTGAACTCTTCTACCTGTACAGGAGACCTGATGGTAGAAAAAGAGTTAATGGAGGTTCCGCTTCCAGAACTACTTTAACCCTTTACCCAACGAATCGACCACATCCGCCCGCGTAATATGCAAATTCAGTAGCTGAAAAAATATTTTTCAAATCATTTCAACAAAACCATATCATGTGATCACTCTTTGGAACGAACTCGTTCCAATGAAGGGTCGCATGATATGGTTTTGCTAACTTTTTTGAAAAAAATTAAAAAAATGATGCGATGGGTATAGGGTTAAATCTTTCTCGGAATATTCCGATTTTATTGGCTTGATGATAGAATAGTTCAAGAGAAAACATTTTGTAGAATTTTGAGAACATCTCGACGATTCAAATAATTTCGAATTAGCGCGATAGAAATCGAATCGAATCGAATTGAATCATGGGTATTATTTCAATCGAATCGATTTTCGAAGCTTCGCTGGGCCCTAAACAAAACCATATCATGTGACCTCTCACTGGAATGAGACCGTTCCAATGCGGGGGACACATGATATAGTTTTGTTGAAATTCTTTGAAACAACTGAAAAATATTATTAAAAAACAAATTGTGAGATCGTGTGCGTTGGGCGAAGGATTAACTCTTCACCTTTCACGACTAGCTGACGACACTTGAAGAACAAATTATTGAACAACTAAAATTGTTTACAAGGCATGGCGGGGGTTCGAACCCACACCGAGAGAGTTTCCTTCGGCACCAACCGCCTAGCGAAACTATACTGAACCACGCACACCATTCGGCCACCGACATACCCCCAAAAGAGAATACTAGTTAACCAGTTCGTATAATTAAGTACTTAGATGCAACTCTCTGATGAACAATTAAATAACTGAGAATTCCGTGTGTTCTGTACTGGCCTCGTACATACTTGGTTAACTAGCATTCCCTTTTTGAGGTATGTCGTTGGCCGAGTGGTGTGCGTTGTTCAGTATAGTTTCGCTAGGCGGTTGGTGCCGAAGGAAACTCTCTCGACGTGGGTTCGAACACCAGCCATGCCATTGTAAACAAAATCAGAGTCTTTTTTTTTTAATTCTGTGGCATCCGAGAAGTTTGAAAAAGACAAGTGTCGCTGATTTCTTCTGAGGTGCAGTTCGTAGAATTAAGTACTTAGATGCAACTATCTGATGAATAATAAAATTGTTTATTTTGCCTAAAAAATTACTTGTGACTTTCGTTGGAATAAGATCGTCCCAATGAGGATCATAAACCATGATTTTTGCTAAACATGTGATTTGGGTTGATGTTTAACCCAGCTCATCGTAGAGTGTATATAAATCAACCCGTTGGTGACAGTAAATATGAAGATAATATCTGATTTAAAAATAGTTTAAAATTTACTTAAAAGGTTGATTTCTTTGAGGAACAACAGAATCTTGCGTGGGCAGGTATTCATATTTTGATACTATTGATGGCAAAAAACTGTCCCAACAACACTGCTGAGAGACATCGTGTGAAACTCTCAAGTTTACGGTAATAAACTTGTTGACAAAACGTGCTGAAGAGTAAAATATTGGGCAAACTGAACAACTGCATATTTCAGTGCACCAACAATATAAGTGGGTTGGGTCAGCATAAACGGTTGAAGTGTGTTGCTTATACTGCAACAAAACGTCATCGGCACAATAACAAAAACAACCCCAACGAAACGCTTATCTTTTTGAGACTGCAAATACGAGATACTTTTGTCGAGATAACAACATACTTTCACATCGACATTCTTAACTAGTTGTGTACTAAATTTTTCATGGTTAACAGAATTTGTTTACACAAGGAATGATCATTTGCACTATGTTTGGCCATTTGTTTTTTGGGGGGTTCATAACTCAAGAAACAGACGGAAACAAACGATCATTCCTTGTAATTAAACTTGAGGGGCAATCAATTTAAACACTCTCTTCTTTGTGGAGTTAAAATAAAAACCAGGTCGCATCGTGCTTCCTAGTGATGACTGAATAAAAGGGCATAGTTTTCTAAAAGGTCTCCAACGTACCAACTCCGTAAAAGCAGGGTTATCATTGACCATCGACTTACAGTGCGCCTTAGAACACAGCGTCACGATGTCTTCATGTAGGTAATCGGGATTAAGGGCCTTACCTTACCCAAATAGAATTATTAAGAATACAGCGGACTTCTAAATATGTCTCAGTCAGGTACGTCGCGACGGGGGGGGGGGGGGGGGGGGGGGGGGTCTCACCCCACCCCCCCCCTACTATTTGTCAAAACATCAATAGTTGGAAATTCGGAGGGCAAAAATATCAACAGTTAGAAATTTAAAAACTACTGAATATACGGTATAATTCACTGACAAAACCTATTTTTCCGACTGGAGGACCATAATAAGGAAATATTCCGACTACCGTGACTTTCGGGTGAAAATCGGGTCAAAGAATTCCGACTTCACCGTCCGAACCTTTCAGGTTGATGTTATATATAACATGGTGCGATTGGTGCCACAATGCACCCAGCCGAGTCGCATGTAACGGCATGTTAAGCCTTTGAACCCTGATGGTTCCTTCCATGTCATTTCAATGACATCAATTAGAAGAGTCCATAATCATCATTTGGGGTAGACCAATCCATATTCTCAACGTGCACTCTTTGGGCTGCATGTTGAAAATATCGATTGGTCTACCCTACAAATTCACTGAGCAGCCATTCTACTTTTTAAATGTACGGTGTGTCATGATCCTGGAACGGAAAGGCGGTCTTACGGGTTCAAAGGGTTAATATAAAAGTACTTGTTGTCATGTCAAGTGCCTGTGAAATGCTCTAGAAACACAAAACTCCCACTTTCCCAAAGGCGATGTTTCAAATTTGTCCCTCAGACAGGAGGCGTACGAGCCACTGGGGACAATTCGGGCAAAGCAAGAAGATATTGAAAATTTGTATCCAACTCGAATTAAAAATGTTTCCCTACAAAAAAATCACTGAATTTGGAACTGAAATTAGCCTTATAACTATTACCAGAACCCATGAAAACGCATCTGAGCACATCAATTTTTCAAAATTTTCTAGGGGAGGACCCCAGATCCCTTGCCAAAGATTCGCGCCTTTGGCGTTCGCAGTTTCGCGCCTACTACCCTACAGCGTTCGTGTTTCGGGATTCCCAGTTAGAATTTCAAAGGGTCTCACCCCCCCCCCCCCCCCCCCCCCCCCATTAAAAGGCCTCTAGCTACGTCCCTGGTCTCAGTGCATAAAAAAACTGGTTTACATCTTGAAATTTCCGACCCTATACTATTATTCCGTTCTGTAACTTTCTGCCCTGTACTTTTATTCTGCCCTGTACTACATGTTTTTATTCGCTCTGTACTATTATTAGTCAATCGAGAGAATTGTTAACAGCGAGTTCGGTGAATCTTTTTGACTAATTAAATTTGTGAGAAAGTTCAGTAAAATAATTCATTCCCACTGACCGATTAAAGTATTAATGATTCTTCCCATCATTTCGTTTTTGTTGCGTTGTATTATCGAATGACGAAATTTCTTTTGCGCAAAAAATATTACGCACAATGTTTATATTGTTAAATATTCCTCTGTCTCGACAAACTTTTAATTAGACATCGAAAAATTTAATCTTTTACTTGAGGTGATGAACACATCCGTACAGAGGTTTCACAACAATCGCCATTCCAGTTTTATTTGTTTTGAAATGTTATTTTGCCTCTAAAGCGTTGTTTATGCCCCCCCCCCCCCCCCCTCCATTAGCACATGCTCGTCGAGTTAGTTCCAGTGAAGGGGTTGGAAACAAACATGAACATTACGAATGTTTCAATGAATTATTTTTGCAAATAGTTCTTGTCGTGTTTCCTGGGTGGGGGGGGGGGGGGGGGGAGTAACATGCGACATTATCTTTCATTACTGTACGTGTTGAGTGAGTTACAACTGAAACGCCGGTGCGTTGTAGCTTCCACAGATCTAACTTTTAATTCTGTAAAGAAGCATAAAGAGCAAAGAGTTTAATTTCGATTTGTGAACCTCTAAATTCAACCCGGAGATTACCTCTTGTATTGCTGTTCGAGCTTACTTTGCTTTCTCACTGAACATGGGCTATTACCCGGGTGGTAACTCCACTCAGTGGGTGTTTTGGTGGTGCGCATTGTTTATAAACTTCAGTTGTAGCAAGCGCCCACTGTCAGAGAGACGTATCAACGTGTGGGAGAAAACCCAAATAACAAATGGAAGACAAACTAACCATTGTGGCATTCAAGTGCAAGCAAATGAAATACAATATAACTATTGTCACACCGTGTATACTTTTCATATTTAAGATCACGAAAGCTTTGTGGCGTAGCCACGGGATTACGGTGCCCCTTCTCGCACTTCTGAAAAATGTCTGCCTTATATTCATTCATGTACACTCAAAAATCAGTTGAGTTAAAAATAAACACAAATCAACTGGATTGAGTGAATATGAACCCAGATGGGTTCATATTCACTCAATCCTTTAGATTTGGGTTAATTTTTAACCCAACCGATTTGGGAGTGCAAGAAATCACCAAAACTGGTTTGAGTTCATATTCACTCAACCCTATTGATTTGGGTTGATGTTTAATCCAACTGATTTGGGAGTGTAAGAAATCTCTAAACTGGTTCATATACTCTCAACCTGATACTTACGGGGTCATCTTGCTATAATTATTCTTCCATTTTCTGGGTACTAAAGCCTTAAAAATGTATGGAGGATGCGCCAGTCGATATGACAAGTTTTTTTTTTACACTGGAGCAGGCACTGCACTTTCATCTATGTGGACAGACACTATTCACCCAGAAACGGGACACGAAAAAATGTTTTGTTCCCCATGTTATTTAGCCAAGATAGACCTGCTTAAGTTTGTATGTCTCCTAGCTCGTGGTAAAATGTTTTGTTCAGATATTTTGAGTCAACCGATTTTACATTTTCCTATAAACGCAGGACGAACTATTTCCAAAACATGTTGTCATAGAAGAGATTATAAAGAACACGAGTGGACATATTTGGCACTTCTTTCCAGACCTGCAGAGACACCTAATCAATTTTGGGAAAGAAAAGCCACCAATTCGTAGTTCAAATTTAATGTATGTATCTTATTCCAACGCTACATACACATGAGATGAAGTCTGCACGATTTGTGTTAGAGTGTTTAAATTCTGGCCTGTTTTGTACGTATGAAACTGTTGGGTTCCCAGGCTTCCGCGGAATCTTTGTTAATAGACCCAGCAGGGTCTGTTAAACGAGTTGAGGGGATAACTCGCTGATACACCTTTACACCGTGCCTGTGAGTGCGATGCAGAAGAATGTCAGACAATAGTTCTGTGACTACGCCCACACGTTTTCACAAACTGTGTCAGACTGAAACTACGCCCACACGTTTTCACAAACCCAATCATGACAGCAGTTAATTTATAACACACCTGTTCTCTGGAATCCTCATCTACAGCAACTTTAAAAAATGCGGAAAATAAACATCCGTTCCGCACATATGTGCGGAACGGAAATCATTGTCGGACTATTTTTCATATAGAAGCGAAATTTCACTGGACTTTTCTGCAGATCGTTCACCGCAATTACAATTTCAATCGCTCGGGATAGCTAAAAATAGTAACACGGGTTCCCCAAGCAAATTTGGTTGACGATAAAATCTGTTCTTTTTGTTGGTAGTTCTTCCACTGAGTTCCAACGTGTTCTATTGGTTGGAATTGGTACATAGAAAACACTGGGTCTCAGGGGACGATTTTTAGCTATCGCTTGCAATTCAAATTATAATTGCGGTGCACGAATCTGTTCCGGAACAGAAATCGTTGACGGAATATTTTTAAATAGAAGCAAAATTTCACTGGAATTTTCTTCAACTACAAATCGCGCACCGCAATTACAATTTGAGTCGCTAGCGATAGCGAAAAATCGTCACCTGAGTTACAATGTGTTCTATGTGCCAGCAGTCACATAGAACACATTGGAACTCAGCGGAGGAAATAGTAACACAGGTTCCCCTTGCAAATTTGGTTGGTGATAAAATGTGTTCTTCTTGTTGATAGTTGTAAACTGAATGTCCTTCTAATAATTGTTTTTTAAAGACGTGAAGGCGTGTGTGAAACACAGAACGACACGCGTGTGTGAATGGGTTAATCGATATGGCACGAGTGCCATATCGATTAACCCATTCACACACGCGTGTCGTTCTGTCTATTTCTATGTATTTTGGCGTTAACATCTCTCATAAAGATGGTTAATAGAAACGGATTTTTGCTTTGCAGTAAAAGTTGCAGCAGTGCTGGTTTTGCAACTACTTAAATTAGAGATGCACAACACTTCAAAGCCGGTAAAAGCCGTTCACCAATTATCATTTCAAAGTGAAACATGTCGATAAGATGACTTGCATTGTCCCTCTTAATATGGTATTAAAATAGTATCGACTATGCGAGGGATGCTCGATTATTGGTTGGATGTCGTGGGATGGCAGTTCCACTTAGTTAGTTGAAGGTTTCGGGACGTGTCGATGCATGTAAACGATTCCGGAAGTTTGTTAACCATTTTGTCTCGAACTGACAAAGCCAAAATATTTTTATCGGGTTTCACCCCCGATGGTAACAGGTGCCGAATATCTCGAAATTGTAATTAAGAAGGAGACGGGTGTCTAACCTAAATCGCCGGGAAACCAAGGAGTTCTATGTGTCCTTTACAGAAAAAGCAACACAATGTATCATTGTGCTGCCCTAAAATAGTTTTGTGCACCAGGATTTTTTGCTACACTCCGGGTTTGGGTTTTCATACTTATTTTAGGAATAGAACTTTTCCGTGTGGAAATAGGAGATTGCCAACGAAATATGCTCATTATCATTAAAATAAATGCGTCATGTTACCCTCGTAAATTTGCTTGATATTACTCGGGAAATGAGTGTCGTTCCAATGAATGTCATAAGCTATGTTTTTGGAAGCAGAAATTGAAAAAAATATATGAAAAGTTGAATAGCAAATCTTGTGAATAGAGCTGGTCGGATTTAGCATTGGTTAAGAATGCATAGGATTAAAGACTTTATCTGACATCTGACAGTCGCGGTTAACCACTCGAAAATTATGGAAGTTGCTGTGATTCATAAATTGATAGAATAATTCAATATGTGGGGAACCTCTCTGTAGAACATGAATGTAAATATGCCACCATAAGGCGTTATTTGATACTCAACTCTCAATCTTTTCAGAATGAGACAAAGAAAAAGGGGGGGGGGGGGGTGCGGGTGAATTCCGAATCGCCATTAATGGAAAGGGAAAGCTCTCAGGGTTTTTTTTAACGATTTGAACTTTGAAAACTACCGTATGCCCTATACGCTGAAATGGTCAAGCAAATGGGAGGGAAAAACTATCCTTATGTTGGCAACTGGGAATTACGCTCTAAAATTAGTTGAGTTAAAATTAACCTAAATCAACTGGGTTGATTGAACCCAATTGGGTTCATATTCACTCAACCCAGTTGATTTGGTTTGATTTTTCACACAATTGATTTTAGAGTGCAGGTTCAATCTCCCCACCGAAACCCCGTCGAGTATATATAATTCGCTGCTGGTGTAATTTTTTGTCCAGACAGACGTAGCAGTTTTAATATTTCGTATCTTGTCACATCCATGAACCCCTAAGAGGACGATAGTTTCCCGAGATCACGCCACCCACGCTAGCACTAAATCGTTTATGTCAGTCAAGAACTTTGATTGATATAAAGACTCTTCGCAACTAAAATGTATTTAACACTTTTGTTCATTTAATAATGCTTAGATATGACTTGTCAAGACGTACGACGCAATCAGAATATTCAATAGTTGCTGATAAGTGTTTTCAATGTTCGATAGAATCTCAACGTCAGTGTTGAATCTTTTGACTACATGTATTGACTATAGTGTGTTACTACGTGATACTCAAGCAGTGGCTCTTCGTAAAATCGGCACTCGACAGTAATTACAGTTAAAACTAGAAGTCCTGTTATGAAATGCGCACAAATGGCGCGTTAATCTACGCGTTTTGACCATAGTAAGGTCATCAAATTCTGTACATATGGCCCGTGCACAAGCAATGTTTCAGCCAATGGACCTCCGGGTAACCCGGAGGTCCATTAGCAGACACATTGCTTGTGTTTGCTATGAGTGACCAGGAGAACCTGCCGTGCTTTGGGTGCCATTTGATTTGACAATTGCGCGCTATTCCTATGCGCAATTAAGCCTAGATAAGCGCACAGTTTGTGACAGGACTTCTAGTTTTAACTGCATAGGGTACAGCTTTCTGTTAACTGTTGACGAGAGCAGAAAATTGAGTGGGTTTTCTTGGCGGATGATTCATATCGTGTAAACATAATAGTATATATTCACCTGAAACTTAATTAATTAAGCACCCCCCCCCCTCCTGAAATGTTTCATGACAGTGAAGTTACTGTTACTGATTACTATGTTTTAATGATTGCTATGTCTTGCAGTACATTTCATCTAGTGAAACATATTGTTTCTGGTTGATAGCGTGCCGCGAACACATCCACTCGTCCACATGAAGCATGCTTTCCACGAATATTACAACAAACACTATCATCCATTTGCAATATCTGGGTATGAAACAAGAAAATTTGTCCGTTGGAGGATCAGTAATGATCTGGGGATGCCTCTCTCATGATTGTAAACTTTATATGGTGAGTGAACGTGGGAATCTCAATGGTCATCCGCACATCCGTGGAATTCTCAATTCGGTTGTCGTGCCTCATGTTGAGAACCACCCGTTGGCTACTCGTCCTGTATAGATGGACGACAATGCAAGGCCACATCGTCTCAATGCTGTTAGAGCATTCCTCCAGAACAACGCTATTATAACACTACCTTGGCCTGCAATGAGCCCCGATTTGAATCCTTGAGAACACTCTGGGACTTTCTTGGACGTCGAGTGGAAGCAAGGGATCCGCATGTACGGAATTTGGCCGATTTGGAAGCTGCATTGCATGAGGCCTGGCAGCGGTTGCATCTGGGCCGTATCAGAAAGCTCACTGGTACATTAGGAGGAGGGTTCAGGCTGTCATCCGCACACGCGGTGGATACACTCGCTACTGATGTCAGACACTGCTATTGTGTTCAGGAGATCACCAGTTACATTTCTGTCAGTAATTACCGGCATTGTTTTATCAAGTACCGTTCCAGCACCATACTTGTCGATAGAATATTGTCCATCAAAAACAGTATTAGTGACAGATATGTGTAATTAGCGCCATTAAAATACTGCATATTTTCATCATTGTGTTGTCTTTCATTTGTCAATAGACCATTCTTTCCACAAACAATCAGTTTTAGCCATCTGAAAGATAGCATGAACGTAATGACAGTTTCTACTATCACCACGGCGAAAAACAGGGGGTGCTTAATTAAGTTCTAGGTGTATAGTTCCGCTGTAGAGTTTCGCACTATTGCACAAGGGTAAAATTTTAAACATGGGGCATATGTTGAAACTAATGCCATGTAAATCGGAGATATATTTCAGATATTTGATTACACTAGATTAATTGTTGGAAACGAGAAAGGAGAATTTGAAGTTTTGGTCACAGAGTTGAAGTCTGATGCATTGGGGTAAATTACCAGAGGAACTATGGAAAACAGTGACTTCGAAAAGTTGAATGTTTTTTAAAATGTCATTTATACATTGTATTGTTACCAGGCATGTAACTACAAAATGAGACGGAATTATAATTTTCCCCCTACATTTTAGAAACAGGAGGGTATATGCTCCAGGGATAGGTATGTGGGGTAGTGGAAGAATTCTGCTTTTGAGGCTGCTGGGTCTGGCTGGGTGGCTGAAAATGACTAGCATCGGCATTTGTCATGCACTTATGCAGGTTGGAGCCTTGCATTTGACAACAAATTATTTCACCCACATTCAGATTGTTTATTTCTACTTAGTCAGAAAGTGTTAAATGTGTTTAGTGGATTTGGAAACTGTAATACATGTTACGGGTTAGATAACTAAGATAAAGTATATTCGCATTTGAAGAAAGTGTATGGCGTGTCATTTTTTGAAAATGCCTGGAAATTGGTGGAGCGGAACCTATACTCAACCGGCAGACCAGAAATGTGAAACGGGAGCCCCTTTTAAGCTTGGCGGTATTGAAACTTCGATATCGGTATCGGTATTTTAAAATGATTTATCTCGGTATAAGTACGGTATTCGGAGTCGGCAACATACCGGCACTAATGCCAATATCCATTGGTATTTTTTGTAAATCATTCTGCCCGTCTGCAGATAACCTTTCATAAGGCAGTCAGAGACACAGGATGATCGTATTCATTTTGTAGACTCTCGAGGATAGGGCATGTTGATATAACAAATAAAGTCTGTATTATTTGTCAACCAGGTGCCAAAACGTTTACAATTGTATTTTCTAGAATTGTATTTTCTACCTATTAATATAACTGACTAAAATGAATCATTAGCAATTTAAAAGATACTCACTAAAAACTAAAGTGTTAAAACTGACACTTTCGAGATGTTAAACCCATACCAACTCTTAGGGTTTGATTTTAACACTCAAAGTGCAATGCTTTAAGCACTTAGACATTACAATCTTCAGACATCTGAAACTTGAATGGATGGCACTTCCCATGTGTCTAGCATTGGTGGTTCTTCCAGAATCGTTCGTAATTTGATTTGCGCTTGGTGGGTACATAATTAAAAGGACACAACGCAGATGACGCGGATCAGGCTCGAGAGTTCGAGCCTGATCCGCGTCATCTGCGTTGTTTCCTTTTAAGTGTCGCGACATTACACTTGCCAAGTGGTATTATTGTCAACACCTGTCAAGTTCTGGGATATCTACACTTGAACAAAGTGATAGTTCAGCACTTAGTAAGTGTTAAATACAGCACTTCAAGTGTAGTTTTTAACACTTTAGTTTTTAGCGTGTATGGCAATTTGCCACCTGGCAAATTGCCAGATCTTTGAAAATGCTAATGGTTCTTTTTAACCCATTTAAAGTCATAACTAAAATACAGTTCAAGAAAATACAACTGTAAAAGTTTTACAGTATTTGCTCCTGGTGAAAATAGCACTACCCAAGGCCAAGTATTGTAGGGGCGAGATGCTCACATGTTCTCAACTCTGACTTATATCGTCATGAAACTCGACTTTTGATATAAACCTTGGAATTATTGGGCGTGCGAGTAAGGTCTAATTTGGAAAACAATTGTTGAGAAAACGCCCACGGCATCAGCAAAAAATTAAGCATTTCCTTTTGGAGCTGTCTGTTGTTTTCGTTTATTCAAAATAGCAATAGGAAACTTGGCTTTTTGTGGCAAGCTAATTAAAAGGAATTGGCTCACAGACAATCCGTCATTATAATTGGTTAAATTCATAGTTAAACAAGAGAAAAACGGAGTGATTGGAAAACATTCTATTGTACTACCAGAGTGTTAGGGGTTAAAACCACTGCCAACAACTCCCTCTGCTTCACCTTCACTGTTGTGTGAAAGAAGAACCGCCACGAAAAATAAGTGTGCATTATTTTTAAGAATGACTGGGTCTTTTTAAGATGCTATATAAGTAATGGGGAATTTAACATGAAAATAGGTGACACGTTATTTTCGATGTCGTCAAATATCTAAAAAAATGTTATTATTTTTCTTTGTTTATAAATACGGATGAACCAGGATGGGCAGCAAACAATGTGTCAAATTATTATTTTGTTCAGATTTTTGACGACATCGAAAATAACTATTTAGCTTGAAAATAGGTGACATGCTATTTTCAATGCCTTCAAATATCTATAAAATGTTGTAAGTTTTCATTTTCTGGTGTTCAAAACTGGGAAGTGTTGTTTATAAATATGGATGGACAGCAAAAAGTGACAAATTATAATTATGTTTACATTTCTGACGACATCGAAAATAATCTATCACCCATTTTCAAGCTAACTTTTCATTACTTATGTAGCACTTTAAAAGAATTACCGCGCATTCGGTTAAATAATACACAGTTATTGTTCTAATACAAACATTCAACCTGACGTGGCCACGCTTTTACCTCGAGTTTCTTTCAAAAATGTCATGCGCAGCGCGCATTTATTTATTTATTTAAATATTTTTTGGCGTTTGACGACCCTTTCGACAGCAAGGGTTACCTCGTGTCGGAGAGTCTTTCGGGTGGAGGAAGTTGGTGTGCCCGGAGAGAACCACCGAAAAACGGCAAGCAACTGTCGGACTCCCCAACGTACTAACACCACACAAGCAGGGCTAGCATTAGTTGAAGACATATGCACAATGGAGGTTCAGTACGCCTTAGGATACAGCGCCACCGCACCCCCACGCACAGTGCGCACAATCTGCAGTTGTCGTTGATGAGTTTTTCCGATAAGGATAACTCACTGATAAAAAAATTATTTACATTTTAAATTTTTATTATCCCATAAAGTGATGAAACTATTTCATTTTTAAAGTGCTATTATATTCGTGATGAAAAATTAGCTTGAAAATAATAATTTTTCATTTTTTTGTTGTCCACAATCGTGAAGATCTGGATTATCAATTAAAAAAATGGCAAATTATTACATTATTTAGATATTTAACTGCATCGAAAATAACCAGTCACCTATATTCAAGCCATGTTTCCCATATCTTATATAGCACCTTAACATTAAAGCATTTAATATCAAGTGAGTTTTAAGTTAGATAATACTCTCGACCCAGGATATTTCGACGAGATAATGTCTCGGACTGCTGGCAGAATTCCTTGGGTTTAGTATATTACGCTTTTCACGAAAACAACTTTATTGGCATAAGCGCTTCCGATACATATAGAATATACCCATACTGGAGCAGCGTGGTGTACCAAATGTTCACCACTCATGGTGAAGTGGTGATATCCGCTCGCTAATATCTCGCTCGTGGTGGACATATAGATTATACCTGTAGTATCTTGGTGTACCAAATATTCGTCACAACTGGGGAAGTGGTGTTAACCGCGAGCCTTTGGCGCGCGGTTAACACCACTTCACCACGAGTGGTGAACATCTGGTACACCATGCTACTTTGTGCATATTTTATTTATACCATGATCGTCAGATTAAGAGTTTAAATATTAAATAAATCAATGTTGACACGTGTGAATCTGTTTTTGTTTACATGAGCACCGATGGGCGGTACTTCCGCTGGCAATTTTATCGCCGAAACAAAATAGAAAACGAAAAGCGCAGATTACGGGGCCTTTTTCAGTTTAATAAAATACTGTTTCGAGTTTTGGATGCTTTATTAACATGAGAGAACGTATGTTTGTTATTCTTTAATATCTTGTGAGGTAAACGTATTTAAAAACGTAATAAATAATTGCTGGTTTCATTTCCCTCTTCACGAGTCGACGAGTGATAAATTTAGACAAGTTTGCATTCAAGGCGAGGTCACCAAAGGTCAGCATGGATGTAGTTCCACTGTAGGTGTAAATTTTAAGTACCGAAATCCCATTGCTGGCGTGTTCACCACGGTTGGTATGTAAAGCTAAAATTTATATCATAGGTTTTTTATGTGTAGTAGAATAGGTAATCATGGTACAAAATTGACTAACCCACTTGTCCTCTGCTTATACAGGTTTATGAGATAAATATAACTCGCTGGGTTTCTAAATAAATATTCCAGCTCATTGTCAAATCAAACGAATTTGCTCGTAATTACATTCCCATAAACGTCAACAGACCTATCAGTGTCATTTACAATTAATGTCATCTGCAAGTTGACTCTTTTTATAGAACACGAAATATCAATAACGACACTGAGGCGAAAAGATTGAAAAGACATATATTTTTGAAAGGTTTAGAACCGTAACTTGGAGGGGTGGTACAGTGCATACGACTGGGAAATTGAGATGTTAAATCTGACTATTTATTACACATCCATTACATTTTAAACCCTTGCATTTAAAGGAATAGTCGCTATGACGTAAACGTTTCTGTATTCAACTGGTGATGTACAAGCCGGAATTTTTTGCCCAGCACTGTTTATACTTGTTCCTTTCCCGTCGAGTCATTAGTTACGCTTCGAATAGATTCCAAATTTTCTTTATACAATTGTCGATTGTCTGTGGCGTCGTGTGAAAATGAAAATGTCCAAAGCAAAATAAAGTCGGTTCACCAAAACATTAGTTAACCAAAAATGACATAATGTTAAAAAAACAATAATTTCCAACCACAACATTAACCCAGTTCTGTGGCCGTCTCGTCTGCGGAATCCCATATATCTAAATTTGTCAACTTTGTTTCGGTAAATCTTCGGACATCCTGACATGCTTCGAACGTCTTTTAAAAAAGTTTCTCTCAGCTACTTTGCAAATCTGCCCAAATTTGTACTTATACTTTTTCTATCGGTAATAGCCACCAAATGGTTAGGCGTGAATGAACAGCATCCGAAGAGAAACACCGATACGAAATTTTAACAAACACGCCCAATAGAAAAGATAACGAATGTAATTTAGACTGTTCCCAAAACAAGGTTGTTTTGATTCTTAACCGACCCATTTGATCAGTAGACCTTCAAGCAAAACAAACGGACTCTTCACCTTTGGGTTTAAACATCGGAATTAAAATTTGTTTATTTAACTGAATTTTAATGTATGGAATATGTAATAAGCACACGCTAAAAACTAAAGTGTTAAAAACTACACTTGAAGTGCTGTATTTAACACTGACTAAGTGCTGAACTAGCACTTTGTTCAAATGCAGATATCCCAGAACTTGACAGGTGTTACAATAATACCAGTTGACAAGTGTAATGTCGCGACACTTAAAAGGAAACAACGCAGATGACGCGGATCAGGCTCGAACTCTCGAGCCTGATCCGCGTCATCTGCGTTGTGTCCTTTTAATTATGTACCCACCAAGCACAAATCAAATTATCGACGATTCTGGAAGAACCACCAATGCTAGACACATGGGAAGTGCCATCCATTCAAGTTTCAGATGTCTGACGATTGTAATGTCTAAGTGCTTAAAGCATTGCACTTTTAGTGTTAAAATCAAACCCTAAGAGTTAGAATGGGTTTAACACCTTGAAAGTGTCAGTTTTAATACTTTAGTTTTTAGTGTGCACAGAAAGCGATGTGCGTTTGAATGGGTGGGAGTTTTACTTGACTCTTTGGAATGGCGCAGTCATAATTCGAGCGAAATATCACTACGTCATTCCAACTAGTTGTGTAAACTCCCACCAATTCAAACATACATCGCGTTCTGTATATTTGTTACATGCACTGGCCCATCTTCCCTTTATTAAGTCCATCCATTAAAATGATAATGTAAAGCCGTGTATTAACAGGAATAGTGACATGAGTACTCTAATGTATTTAGGTGTACACTGCAAAAAATATAGGTTCTCTTTAGAACCAAAACTGGTTCCAATCCTATCCCTGAGATGGAACCAGTTCTGTTTAAACAGTATTTATTTCAAAACAAATTTATAAAGATTAACATTAAATATTAACAGAATTAAACATAAATTGAGGGGGTTTCAGCCGTAAGATTAGAGCTTATACGAGGTTGTCTCAAATCATTATTAAGCAAAGGAGATATGAACAGTTGGCATATCGAACCAGTTTTGGTTCTATACAGAACCAAAACTGGTTCGATATGCCAACTGTTCATATCTCCTTTGTTTCAAAATATTTGGCGACTGCGTTGAATAAGCTCCAAGTTTAGTGCTGAATCTACTTCAGTTCATGTAATATTCTGTTAAAATTGAATGCTAATCTTGGTAAATTTATTTGATTTGAAATAAATACTGTTTAAACAGAGCTGGTTCCATCTCAGGGACAAGATTAGAACCAGTTTTGGTTCTAAAGAGAACCTATATTTTTTGCAGTGTATTTTGAACGTGTTTTGGTTCATATAATAAACATAATCGTCACCTTGTCACCAGTTTATATCGGAATGTACTAAACTCAGTATAAACTGGGTACTCATTAGATATCCGCTATTTCATTTATTGGGCTTTAACGACACATTCAACCACCAGGGTTATATCGTGTCGGATAGGTTTACGGGTAAAAGAAGCCGGAGTACACGAAGACAACCCCGACCCCGACAGCCGCGAGTTTCTCTCGACCTCTGCAACTTCGAACCCTGGTGGTATCTTCCATATCAGTTCAATGACAGCAACAGGAAGAGTCCATATTCATTTTTTGGGCTGTAGACCAATTAATATTTGCAACGTGCAGCCTTGTGGATGCACGTTGAAAATATTGGTTGGTCTTCCAAACACATGCACTTAGCATCCATCCTATTTAATGAAATTATGAAGTATAATGTTCCTGGACGAAAAAGCAGCCGCTCGGGTTCAATGTCGGAGTACGTAATATTACGTACAGAAGTCGGAAGTCGCAACGTACGGCAATTTTCGTACGTAATATTGCGTACCGTAGTCGCAAAGGGTTAATCTGCCCAATCCCTAACCTTCAATATGGCGCCAGGTCAAGCAATGTAATAATGCTCCCATCCGTGACGTTTGAGTCTGTCCAAAACTACATTCGTTTTTTAATACTAATAAACTGAGTTAAAAATAAGGATTCTCGTGGGTGACCACGTTAGTTTTCCTCTTAGGTTTTGGAGACCCCGTCTATTAGCCTCTGCCGAAAACTACGAAACTGCCATCTGTACAAAAACTGACTCAGAGTCCGTAGCATATGTCACGGTTTGATATGTCCACAATATAAATGGCAGAGACTTTGACAGCCTCGGGGCACATTATAGCATTAGCAACTACTCTAAATTGAATTATAAGAATTGGAATGGATTATCTTTCGCTTTATTGGAGTATGCATGTGTGATGGTCATGGAAGTTTTGTTACGCATTTTAAACAACTTAACATCCCAGATTCATACTCTGATAAAGCGGCAGATAATTCATATCAATTCTTATATATAAAATTAAAGGCGAAGGAAGTAATTAGGCAGAGTACCGGAACACAGACATACAATGGGAATATATCTCTTCATTTTGTCAAGACCTTAAGCGCATGCTTCCAACCCATCACGCATAAATTAAGGCCTGACACAAAAAAGTGATTGCAGACCAGACTGCGCAAAAAATACATAAATTGATATGGCGAATCTGTAATAATTCTACCCAATAACCCAATATGACTATAGGGTGATATTATCATTGAGCCTTCCCGTAACACAGAATTGGATAGCCTGTTGTTTTGGCGATAGAAATGTGTGCTTAGGGCGATTTTTTATGTCGGAGAACATGTTTAAATATGGTCACGAGAAGCTCCGTGTTCTGATGTAGAATGCGAATGTCACGTTAATAAAGTGTATGGACAGGAGAGTAAATTAAGGATTGTGGTGAAACCCCCAACCCCCCACCCTAATTATTCCAATCGGGACATATTTGTTCTGAATTGGAGAGTTAGATATCGATTCCCTCTTTTAAATGGGGCAATAATAAGCCGCGATTTTGACAAAAATAAGTTGACCATTCCAAATAACCACAATTTCCATTATGCAAAAGTACGCCGTGCTTTACATGTCATTCGTATGAACGCATTCGATGCGATTGAATAAATTAACATGAAGGCGAGAATTTATCGGATATTTGAAAAAGGCTGGTAGCCTTTTTCAGATATCCGATAAATTCTCTCCTTCAAGTTGAAAGACTGGCAGCCTTTTCAAATATCTGATAAATTCTCGCTGTCAAGTTAAAAGGCAGGCAGCGTTTTTCAAATCGGTGATTTCCTATGAATGATATATGTTGCATAATGAAAATTGTGGTTTGGTAAAATGGTCAATTTACGTTTTTTTACACAATTGCTTCTTATTGTTCCTTTAAGCGATCGCGTACTCTTTCCTAATATGAATTTGATACTCGCATTTAAAAGCGTCCCGAGTAAAGTAAGGCCCCGCGAATCTCAGATTTAGAATGGAATCGAATCAGATAAAGGACTTCAAATCGTGCCAAATTGAATCTCCAATCGAACCTCTCGGCTTTACAGTTCCAGATATTTTACATTCCGATAACCGCTGAATACAGGCCAGTATCAGTATCCTGCTCAAGTGTTGTATTCACCGGAAACTCGTCTGTGTGGCAAGTCAATAAAAAAAATCAAAAAAAAAATCCCAGAATATTCCAGAAAATGGAATCAAAAAGTTTCGAAAACAGAACCGCATTTAACTTTCCTTATATCACCAAGTTTCCTACTCAGGGACCCGATGACAGAGAAGAGCTCAAAAGGAGGTGACGAATGGTTATGAGAACATCGCGACGATTAAAAAAGTTCTGAAACGGCACGACTCGAATTAAATCGAATCATGATTTCGAATGTGTCGGGAAAAAGTGAGGTCGACTCATTTTATCAAGCAATTTTAAATCACAAAAAATGGGGGATAGTCCCTTGAGGAGAACTCCTATTTTCTGGGAAGGTGCGCCCCACCCGACTCCTTCCCCATCTGGTGATGCGCCTGCAATTATACTTTACTTGTGAGAAGATCAGGGGCGTAGTCATAGTATTGATTTGGGAAATTGTCCCACACACTTAATTAATTGAAAGGGAAAACCCGTCGAGTATATATAATTCGCTGCTGGTGTAATTTCTTGTCCAGACAGACATAACAGTTTTAATATTTCGTGTCTTTAAACATTCACGAACTCCTAAGAGGACGCTAGTTTCCCGCGATTACGCCACCCACGCTAGCAGTAAATAGTTTATGTCAGTCAAGAACTTTGATTGATATAAAGACTCTTCGCAACTAAAATATATTTAACACTTTTGTTCATTTAATAATCCTTATATTTGACTTGTCAAGACGTACGACGCAATCAGAATATTCAATAGTTGCTGATAATGTTCGATAGAATCTTGACGTCAGTGTTGAATCCGTTGACTACATGTATTGACTATAGTGTGTTACTACGTGATACTTAAGCAGTGGCTTTTTGTAAAATCAGCACTCGACACTAATTATAGGTATCACAACAGTAAATATTTCCCCATAGGCGACCATTATAACGTTCAAGCGAAAAAAATTATGATCGCATCACTTTAAATTTGGCATTCAAATATATTTGTCAAATATAGCACTTCAGACAACTTTTTATGAACCGAAAGCAGGGGATCATGCAACAAATAAGAGAGAAAACCTGACCGGAAGGGATGTACTGGTCACGTGCACATATTTTTCAGGGAATTTCCAACAAAACACATCAAAAGTCAATTGTATTTTTTCAGTACAAAAGTCATCAAATCACTCTCTTTATTCATCTGGAATATTCAACAATAATGCAAGATGTCATTGGAATCTTTCAAATGTTTTTTGAAACAATATATTTGCCCAAGGCTGCTTATTTTTAGAGAATGCATCATTTCCGAGTGCAAACTTTCAAGGCGTGTAACTCTTATTCAAATGTTTACTACAGCGATAGTAGGTAATAAAGGCGGATTCGGTATCACTTGTACACGATTTCGTACATGTACACGTACATCGATGTACACCTCCATAGGATTTAGTGTTAAAATCGTGTACAAGTACACGAAATGTCGTTTTTGGTGGTGATACAGAATTCGCAAAGCGGATTCTATATCACTGGATTCTATATACACATCGCTCAAGAGTGAAAAAATGTATGAAATTTTAAGAAAAATAAGGTGTACTGTCTGATACAGAATCTGCAAATGGGTTTCCCCCATAGGATTCAGTGTTAAAATCGCGAGCAAAAAACGTGTTGCGGATTCTGTATCAGCATCAAAAAGTGGTTTGCGGATTCTGTATCATCCGTATCTGTACACGATTTTAACAGTGAATCCCTATGGAGGCGTACACGGAAACCCATTTACGGATTATACATCAGAAATCGACTTATGTACGGCACATGGAAAAGAGGTGATACCGAACCCGCAAACCACTTTTTGATGCCCAAAAGCTTGAAGAGCTTGAAATAAGTAATCACCCAATCATTTCACGTTCCTAACACAAATTAACCAATCAGATTGCTTGATTCTCATAAACTTAATCATACAAAGTTATCACCCCTCGTCGTGGGGGTGGGGGTCACGCCCGTCATAAAAAGGTGAATCGCGTTTAATAACGTGGATATAATGGCTAGAGCAATGTATACCAAAAATCAAAAGCTCGAAGAGCTTGAAATAAGTAATCACCCAATCACTTCACGTTCCTAACGCTAATTAACCAATCAGATTGCTTGATTCTCATAAACTTAATCATACAAAGTTATCTCCCCTCGTCGTGGGGGTGGGGGTCACACCCATCAGAAAAATCGAAGTTTCGAGAAGGTGGTCACGTGACCTATCAAATTGAAGGTCTCGACGAGTGGATTAAGAAGATCGTAATTTTAACCCTCGTCGTGGTGTGGGGTCACGTCCAGAGCCGAAAAACGACTTCCTTTTTACATGTCCAGGCATGTGAGGTATTAATATGAACGGCTCGATGAATACATTACGAAAATGACGTTTTTTCATTTTATGTGGGGGTGGGAGTCATGCCCATCAGAAAAATCGAAGTTTCGAGAAGGTGGTCACGTGACCTATCAAATTGAAGGTCTCGATGAGTGGATTAAGAAGATCGTAATTTTAATCCTCGTCGTGGGGTGGGGTCACGACCAGAGCCGAAAAACGTCGTTCTTTATACAAAGCCAGGAATGTGAGGTACTGATATGAAGGCTCTATGAATACATTACGAAAATGACATTTTTCATTTTATGTGGGGGTGGGGTCACGACCAGAGACGAAAAACGTCTTCCTTTTTACAAATCCAAGCATGTGAGGTACTGATATGAAGGGCTTGATGAATACATTACAGAAATGACATTTTCCACCATCGCCGTGGGGATGGGGTTAACACCGATCAGAAAGTCAAAAGTTTCGAGAAGATAGTCGTGTGACCTATCAAATTAAAGCTATCGACAAGGATATTATGAAAATCATAATCTTTCCCTTCTTATAACGGTGGAGTTGGAACCATCTTGAAATCGAAAGTATTAAGAAAAGGTAGTTATGGAACATATTAAATTGAAAAAAACAACAAGTTGAATCTGATGCATCATTCATTTTTGATATCTCTGTTAAAAACGTGAAGTATGTTTTCAAAAAATATATGATTGTTATGCAAATTAGAGATGCACTCGCTTATTAACAAGTCACGCCTTAAGATGTTTCCTTCAATAATAACTCTGTTTACTGAACCATAGATTTGTCAATAAAAAATATAAGTCGATCTTCTAACGTTTCTACATATTGAGGATAGCCTATTTCACCATTTCCGAAAAAAGTGTCAATCCAAACTATTTTTTTTTTTAGGAAACAATGCCCACGTCGAGAAGACATTACAAACTAAACCAGTATAATCTTTACTAAATTCAAATAAAAACCATTTGTCACGTGTTAGAAAAGATTTGTAAACAGTCTAAACGCATGTGTGGAAAAGTTGTTTTGTTTTGTTTTTTACAACAGGAGTTAAAATATTTTAAGATAGGTGGCGTTATATAAATACAGCAACAACAAAACAACAGTGTTTACAATGTGTCAGCGTATGACTGAATGAAAATGAGAAAAAACTCTTTTTCTAACCACTTGATAGCGAGGCATTACATCAGTTGTCGCGATATTTGATGTCATCCAACAGCAGCCAAGACATTAAGCTTTTTACGTCGACATACCACTTGTCCAAAACAATTCTCTTTTAACCCTAAACGGGTGAAATACATCTCGGTAACGACTCCCTTTTTTTCTTGATCAGACACAGTTGTTGGTGGAAAGTTGACTGGAGGGTCGTTCAAAACAATTGATCAAATATATCGAACGAAAACGACTCATTTTCTAACTACGATTGTCGCCGTATTCTAAACGTCATCGATTTACCGAAATGAGCACAATATCTCATGTTTTTTTTTTAAAGATTTTTTGATGATATAAAAAGGTTGCATGCGCAGCAAAAAAAAACAGTTTATCTTTCTTGCTTCTCACGTTTTCGAGTTGTAAGAATCGTTTGCTTTTGGCCAGTCTGTCTTGAAAATCGAATATGTGTTTGGTAAACGGATGGAACGATTTTTTCATCTCTTTTTTTACCTTCCAGAGGAACTTCGAATTCTCCTCTTTCGCTCACGAAAACCCATTGATCGTTTCCAGGTTCGATCCAGGTGACCAAAAAACTGTAACACATCGCGCTATCGAAAGAACAATTCTGCTTTTTGTAAGGATTTTATAACCTACATTAGGTGGGGATACGGACCCTCTAGAATTTCAAATTCTCGACATTATCCCTATCTTTTTTTACACAGTAGAGTAATAAGACCTAATCTCTGAGACTCTGACAGATTTTACCAGAGATAAAACGCTCGGGTTGAGACACTTCCACTTCATGTTCTAATGATACTGAAACGAGAGTTCTCTCTGTGAATACTACTATGGAAAACTGTGATTATAACCCTCAACTAAATTGTCCAACACAAAAAAAAATATATATTTCCTGTACATCTCTCTAACCGCCGGCCCCCCTCCCCTCCCTTCCCTTCCCTAATCCTTCCCCTCCCCTTCCCTAATTCCCCCATCCATACCCTTCCCTACCCCGTCCCCTCCCCGTTCCCTCCCCTTCCCTAATCTCTCCCATCTTCCCTACCCCCTCCCCTTCCCTAATCCCCTCCCCTCCCCTTCCCTACCCCTCCCCTCCCTTAATCCCCTTCACCACCACTCCCTACCCCCCACCCCTCCTTAACCCCCCTTCCCTACCCCCTCCCTCCCCTACCCCTCCCTCCCCTAACCTCCTCCCTTCCCCCTCCCCTCCCCTCCCCTCCTATTCCCTACCCCTCCCCTCCCCTCCCCTCCCCTCCCCTAATCCCCTTCACCACCACTCCCTAACCCTCCCCTCCCTTAATCTCCCCTTCCCTAATTCCCCTCCCTCCCCTAACCCCTCCCTACCCCCCCTCCCCGGGCTGGCGGTTAGAGAGATGTACAGGAAATATATATATATATTTTTTTTAACACTAAATCCTATGGAGGTGTACATCGATGTACGTGTACATGTACGAAATCGTGTACAAGTGATACCGAATCCGCCTTTATTATCTACTAGCGATGCCTATAGGGAATAGCTTTCTGTTAACCTGTTGAAGAGAGCAGACAGCTGGGTGGGTTTTATGGGCAGATGATTCATATCGTGTTAACATAATAGTATATATGCACCTGGAATTTAATTAAGCACCCCTGAAATGTTTCAAGACGAAGATGCTTCTCCTGATTATTAGGTTTTAATGATTGCTATGTCTTGCAGTACATTTCATCTAGTGAAACTTGATGTTTCTAGTTGACACATTGTAAACACTGTTTTTTTTGTTGCTGTATTTATATAACGCCACCTATCTTAAAATATTTTAACTACTGTTGGAAAAAACAAAACAAAACAACTTTTCCACACGTGCGTTTAGACTGTTTACAAATCTTTTCTAACACGTGACAAATGGTTTTTAATTGAATTTAGTCAAGATTATACTGGTTTAGTTTGTAATGTCTTCTCGACGTGGGCATTGTTTCCTAAAAAAAAAATAGTTTGGATTGACACTTTTTTCGGAAATGGTGAAATAGGCTATCCTCAATATGTAGAAACGTTAGAAGATCAACTTATATTTTTTTTTATTGACAAATCTATGGTTCAGTAAACAGAGTTATTATTGAAGGAAACATCTTAAGGCGTGACTTGTTAATAAGCGAGTGCATCTCTAATTTGCATAACAATCATATATTTTTTGAAAACATACTTCACGTTTTTAACGCAGATATCAAAAATGAATGATGCATCAGATTCAACTTGTTGTTTTTTTTCAATTTAATATGTTCCATAACTACCTTTTCTTTATACTTTCGATTTCAAGATGGCCCCCAACTCCACCGTTATAAGAAGGGAAAGATTATGATTTTCATAATATCCTTGTCGATAGCTTTAATTTGATAGGTCACACGACTATCTTCTCGAAACTTTTGATTTTCTGATCGGTGTTAACCCCATCCCCACGGCGATGGTGGAAAATGTCATTTCTGTAATGTATTCATCAAGCCCTTCATATCAGTACCTCACATACTTGGATTTGTAAATGGAAGACGTTTTTCGTCTCTAGTCGTGACCCCACCCCCACATAAAATAAAAAATGTCATTTTCGTAATGTATTCATCGAGCCTTCATATCAGTACCTCACATGCCTGGCTTTGTATAAAGAACGACGTTTTTCGGCTGTGTTCGTGACTCCACCCCACGACGAGGGTTAAAATTACGATCTTCTTAATCCACTCATCGAGACCTTCAATTTGATAGGTCACGTGACCACCTTCTCGAAACTTCGATTTTTCTGATGGGCGTGACCCCCACCCCACATAAAATGAAAAAACGTCATTTTCGTAATGTATTCATCGTGCCCTTCATATTAATACCTCACATGCCTGGATTTGTAAAAAGGAACACGTTTTTCGGCTCTGGTCGTGACCCCACCCCACGACGAGGGTTAAAATTACGATCTTCTTAATCCACTCGTCGAGACCTTCAATTTGATAGGTCACGTTACCACCTTCTCGAAACTTCGATTTTTCTGATGGGCGTGACCCCCACCCCCACATAAAATGAAAAAACGTCATTTTCGTAATGTATTCATCGAGCTCTTCATATTAATACCTCACATGCCTGGATATGTAAAAAGGAAGTCGTTTTTCGGCTCTGGTCGTGACCCCACCCCACGACGAGGGTTAAAATTACGATCTTCTTAATCCACTCGTCGAGACCTTCAATTTGATAGGTCACGTGACCACCTTCTCGAAACTTCGACTTTTCTGATGGGCGTGACCCCCACCCCCACGACGAGGGGAGATAACTTTGTATGATTAAGTTTATGAGAATCAAGCAATCTGATTGGTTAATTAGCGTTAGGAACGTGAAGTGATTGGGTGATTACTTATTTCAAGCTCTTCGAGCTTTTGGTTTTTGGTATACATTGCTCTAGCCATTATATCCACGTTATTAAACGCGATTCACCCTTTTATGACGGGCGTGACCCCCACCCCCACGACGAGGGGAGATAACTTTGTATGATAAAGTTTATGAGACTCAAGCAATCTGATTGGTTAATTTATGTTAGGAACGTGAAATGATTGGGTGATTACTTATTTCAAGCTCTTCAAGCTTTTGGGCATCAAAAAGTGGTTTGCGGGTTCGGTATCACCTCTTTTCCATGTGCCGTACATAAGTCGATTTCTGATGTATAATCCGTAAATGGGTTTCCGCGAACGCCTCCACAGGGATTCACTGTTAAAATCGTGTACAGATACGGATGATACAGAATCCGCAAACCACTTTTTGATGCTGATACAGAATCTGCAACACGTTTTTTGCTCGCGATTTTAACACTGAATCCTATGGGAGAAACCCATTTACGGATTCTGTATCAGACAGTACACCTTATTTTTCTTAAAATTTCATATATTTGTTCACTCTTGAGCGATGTGTATATAGAATTCAGTGATATAGAATGCGCTTTGCGATTTCTGTATCACCACCAAAAACGACATTTCGTGTACTTGTACACGATTTTAACACTAAATCCTATGGAGGTGTACATCGATGTACGTGTACATGTACGAAATCGTGTACAAGTGATACCGAATCCGCCTTTATTACCTACTAGCGATGCCTATAGGGAATAGCTTTCTGTTAACCTGTTGAAGAGAGCAGACAGTTGGGTGGGTTTTATGGACAGATGATTCATATCGTGTTAACATAATAGTATATATGCACCTGGAATTTAATTAAGCACCCCTGAAATGTTTCAAGACGAAGATGCTTCTCCTGATTATTAGGTTTTAATGATTGCTATGTCTTGCAGTACATTTCATCTAGTGAAACTTGATGTTTCTAGTTGATAGCGTACCCCAAATACAGCCCGTCGTCCACGTGAAACATGCCTCCCACGAATGTCACAACAAACACTACCACCTGCATGCAAGATGTCATTAGAATCTTCCAAATGTTTATTGAAACAATATATTTTCCCAAGGCTACTTATTTTTTAGAGATTGCCTTATTTCAGAGTGCAACATTTCAACTCTGATTCACATATTCACTGCAGCGATACCCATAATCACCCCCAACCATACCAAAGTTACATTTTGCCACTTCCATGAGATAAAAGAGTCATTGCTGCATTAGGATACAACTTCTGGCTGCTGTTGAGTCAAGAACATGGGAAATTTGTTCTTTTAAATTAAAGTGTCCAAATTCTGTCAAATGAGCTTTAGAACTGGCATTGCCCACAACAGATATTTCTATCCTGTAACCTAATAAGTACGCTGAGAGGGATAAGAATTCACAGCTTTCTTTGAAAACTACCCTGATACCAAAACGAAACTAAAATTTGCAAGAGTACATCATATTTAAGGAAAACATCTTTCTCATTTAACCACAGGGCATGAGAAATAGTCTTCCAGTCCCTTCAAAACAATATAAATATGATTTTTTTTAACCCTTTACCTAACATGAAAAGCAGACGACACTTGCCAAAAAAATTCATGAATAACTAATTTTTTTCATTTTTTGTCTCAAAAACATAGGTTATGACCCCTCGTTGGAACGAGCTCGTTGAGCTCGTTCCAACGAGGGGTCATAACCTATGTTTTTGAGACAAAAAATGAAAAAATAATGAAAATTAATTGGCGATTTTTGAGAATAGCGCTGGCCGGTTTTGACGGTACGTTGGGTAAAGGGTTAAAACATTGGGGTTCCAGCTATAAATTCACCAATATCAAAGGACAGTGCCTTTTCATTCCAACAAATGATGCCAAATTTTCTTCTTCCTACTGATGTGGTAAAATATAGGTCTGAATGTATCCTCCGGTATGCATCTTTTCATCAAAACTGTGATATGATTCCTAAATTAATTGATGGTGACACTAAACAAACCTCTTGTGATATTATATTTCCCATTTGTGATAATTTATAAACTTCATTATGTCTTCTGAAGACATTTCACATTCTGTGTGATGAATATTTTGCAATTTTTCCACGCAAAAGTCTCAGTGTTCTACGTGAAGGCGCCTAGAGTCATTGGTATGGCACTGACAAAACAAAACACATTTTTTCCAACAGTATGACCAGTACTGCTACTGTGGTATCTCATAACACAGTTATAATGCCTAAAATCATCAATTATGGATTCTTTCGTGCAATGCTTGCGCTGCAAGTACCCATAAGTAGACTTTCACTAATTTAGTTTTAAGTCCCACAGACATGCATTCTGACAAACAGAGTGAAATTGTAGGAAAGATGTTGCCAAAGAAGATGAATCAGATATTGCTTCTTGAATAGAGTGGTCTTTGATTTTTACTATATTTATGTGAGTGTTGGAGTGTGTGTGTGTGGGGGAGGGGGGGGGGGGGGCTTGAGGCTGAAAGATAGTCAACTGACAATTATTGAACATGTTGAGCCAGGCAAATGAAAAGTATAACACAACCACCTTGTCTGAAAGAGAAAGAGACAGACAGCCCGATAGACTTGCAGTCACACCTTTTAGAAGTCTACAAAAGAGTACTGAATGACATACAATGAAAAATATAATGAGAAGAGCCAGGACAATGTTGTCAAATAAAACAAGCTCAGTGGACCTTGAGTGATGCAGTCCCAAGGCAAATCACAAGAAACTGAAAATGTGATTTTAAATTCAGTCTCCAAAAACATTCTGTACAGTCTTTCCAAATGGTCAGCGTACTCCAAACACATCCCCTCGTCCACGTGAAACGTGCTTCCCACGAATGTCACAAAAAACCCCAATATCACCCACATGCAATATCTGGGTATAAAACAAGAAAAATTGTCACTTCTTTTATCAGTAAACGTTGACATGGCAAGGAGGAGACTGGCAGAGGCACTAACATGGCAAATCGTTGCATGCTTTTAACAGCCACGTCATTCAAAGCTATTGGAAGGCAACTTGGCTACAGTCATTTTGTCATCAGCAGACTTGTCCGAAAACATCAACAAACCAACGACGTTAAGGACCGATCAGCATCAAAGACGGCGTTTGGAGTGGTGTATGGCACGAAAACATTAGAATCTCGGGATGTGGAGGAGAGTCCATTGGTCAGACGTCAGTAGGTTCCTGTTTCATGTCACAGATGGTCGCATGAGAGTGTGGAGGCATAGAAATACTGCTTACTTGCCCAGAAACATGAGGCTTACTGTTCCTTATGGTTGAGGATCAGTAATGATCTGTGGATTCCTCTCTCATGATTGTAAACTTGATGTGGTGACTGTACGTGGGAATCTCAGTGGTCATCAGTACATCCGGGACATTCCAATGCGGGTGTCGTGCCTCATTTTGACAACCATCCGTTGGCTGCTTGTCCTGTATTCATGGTTCCCATGCTGTCAGAGCATTCCTTCAGAACAAAGCTATTACATCACTATCGTGGCCTGCAATGAGCCCCGATTTAAATCCCTGAGAACACATCTGGGACTTTCTTGGACATCGTGTGCAAGCAATGGACCCGCCTGTAGATAATTTGGCTGATTTGGAAGCTGCATTGCATGAGGAGCAGCAGCAGTTGCCTCTGGACCGTATCAGAAGGCTCGCTGGTAGCATTAGGTGGAGAGTTCAGGCTGTCATCCGAGCACGTGGTGTATTCACTCGCTACTGACGTCAGACACTGCTATTGAGTTCAGGAGATCGCAAGTTATATTTTGTGTCAGTAATTACCGGCATTGTTTCATTATGGACCGTTCCAGCACCAAACTTGTCAAGAGAATATTTTTTCATCAAAAACATTAATGACAGATATGCGTAATTAGCGCCATTAAAATACTGCATATTTTCTTCATTGTGTTGTCTTTCATTTGTCAATAGACCATTCTTTCCGCAAACAATCTCTTTGACCATCTGAACGATAGCAGGAAAGTAATGACACTTTCAATTAACACCACTGCGAAAAAAATATGGGGTGCTCAGTTAAGTTCCAGGTGTATATGTTCATACCTAAAATCCATACAACACCATATACTCTCACTCTATTCCATTTTTGGGGTTATTTTGCCATGTTATTCCTTCACCATCCGGGTACTAATGCCTTCATAAAGTATTCAGGGGGTTTCATTTGGCATGAAAGGTCGTGATACGAACTGAATTCACAAAGTGGATATTTGCTCAGTGAATTTATGTGTGAGACCAAGCAAGACTGGAGCTACACGTTGAAAATATTGATTGATCGTCCCCCAAGTAACGAATATAGACTCTTCAAAGTGATGACGCCGAACTGGCGTGGACGATACCACCTGGGTTCAGAGAGCTAAACTATGACGGGATACACAATCTTAACCCAGCATGAGGTGAAGTTAAGTGAGGAGGAAAAATATTTGTCTGATTTAATTGGCTGCAGAAAAATATTTTGTTCCCACCACCTTATTTAGACCCAAATGAAGTCTCTTCCTTTCTTTCTTAAAACGCTCAAGACACACTGAAGCCCACAAGTAGTCTAGCAATGCATATTTAAATGTTGAAATGAAGATGATACCAATTGTCAAATCAAATTCCAAAAGTTGTATTTAACAGCTGGTACATAGACAGAAGGCGACGTGTGTTTGAATCGATGGATGCTTTACATAACGAGTTGGAATGGCGTAGTCATACTATGCCATTCCAACGAGTTGTGTAAAACACCCACCGTTTCAAACACAAATGCGTTCTGTTTTTATTACACATCCCATGCATTAAAATTCAATTAAATAAACAAACGTTAATTTCAATGTTTAAACACAACGGTGAAGAGTCCATTTGTTGTTTTTTTTTGGAAGCTGTTCTGATCAAATGGATCGATAACAAATCAAAACAGCCTTTCTGGGAACCCGTCTAAATTACATTCGTTATCTTTTCTAGTGGGCGTGTTTGTAGAAATTCGTATCGCTGTTTCTCTTCGGCTGGTATCCATTCACGCCTAACCATTTGGTGGCTATTACTATTAGTAAAAATATAAGTACAAATTTGGGTAGATTATCAAAACAGCTGGGAGAAACTTTTTAAAAGAAGTTCGAGGCATGTCAAGATGTCCGTAGAGTTACCAAAATAAAGTTGACCAATTTAGATATAACGGGATCCGCAGACGAGACAGCCACATTACTGGGTTAATGTTGTGGTTGGAAATGAATGTTTTTTTGATATTATCTAATTTTTGGTTAACTAATATTTTGAGAACCGACTTTATTTTGCTTTGGACGTTTTCATTTTCACACTTCGCGACAGACGATCGATAACTGTACAACGAAATTTGGAAACTTTTCGAAGCGTAACAATTGACTCGACGGGAAAGGAACTAGTGTAAACGGTGCTGGGGGAAAAGTTCCGGCTTGTACATCACCATATGAATACAGAAACATTTATGTCATAGCGGCGATTCCGTTAAATACAAGTGTTTAAAGTTTAATGGATGTGTAATAAAAGTGTTTAATTTGTAAGTCGTGCCAATAGAATTCGAATAAAAATGAAAATGAAAAATTATATAATTAAAATTTTGTAACCCTCCACTAACTGGTTGAGTGCAATTTAATTTGCGATCAGAATTTTTCATCAAGATTTCTTTATTTCCGTTATTTATTTATTTATTTATTTATTTATTGGTGTTTAAGGTCACATATTTCTGCACAATGGCTAATCATGACCATGGCAGTTTTACGGGTGGAGGAAGCCGGAGTACCCGGAGAGAACCACCGACGAGCAACTGTCAGCTCCACAACATACTAACTCCACACCAGCGGGGTTAGCATTTGTTGAAGACAAGTGCACCATCGACGTGCAGTACGCCTTAGTACACAGCGTCACCATGCCCCCACGTTGGCAATGCGGGTGAAGTGTCTTGCCCAAGGACACAACGCGGTTGCCGCAGGTAGGATTCGAACCAAGGACCTATCGGCTTGCAGCCTGCACCTCTACCTACTGAGCCACCGCGCCCCCTTTATTTCCTTTTATTCCGAGAGTGCCTATATATAGGATAACAGAGTGGACAAAATCGAACTGTAACAACTTGTTGTCTCTATTGACTAAGGTAATCAATAACAAAGTCAGAAAAGGCCCTGCAGTTTTTTGTACCATGTGGATGGCAATAAGTATTTGAATGACAATGCACAAAAATGGGAGAAAGGTCAGGCCCAGCATTCTGGCTGGAAGACAGTTGAAAGAGAACCAGACCGATCCGGCTGATGGCGGATTTCACTGAGCCATATGGAAACAAATTTGTTCATATCTGCAAATGCTATTTTACAAGAATGCCTTATATTCGTGTGCTCTCAAATGTTTATACGCTTAGTGTAATCATGTGGCATTCTCGTGGAAACTCTCAAACATCAGTTGGGTTAAATGTGAACCCAAATCAACTGGGTTGAGTGAATATGAACCCAATTGGGTTCATATTCACTCATCCCAGTTGATTTGGGTTGATGTTTAACCCATCACATATGGGGCGCGGTGGCGTTGCGGTAACCGGTTCGCGTCAGATCACCGAAGTTAAGCAACGTCGAGCGTGGTTAATAGTTGGATGGGTGACCATTTCAGCGACTGTTTCGCGTTCCTGCGTTGTGTCCTTGGGCAAGGCACTTAACCCCGATTGCCTACATGGGGGCACGATGACGCTGTGTACTAAGGCGTACTACACGTCGATGGTGTGCATGTCTTCAACCAGTCTAACCCTGCCTGTGCCGCGGTGCAGAGTTCAGAGTTACGATGTTGGAGAGCTGACAGCTGCTCGTCGTTGCTCGGTAGTTCTCTCCGGGTACTCCGGCTTCCTCCACCCGTAAAACTGTCATCGACATGATATGACTCTGGCTGTTAATGTGTCGTTATACCCTAATAAAAAAGCAAAAAAAAAAAAAAACAACACATTTTAGTGTGAAACAGTGCCTGGGCGCTGCACTTATTTTATGCTAGTAAATCGTTGAATCAAACATCTTTTCAGCATTTTTATACATTACAAATCCTGAAAAATGTGGCAAAAACGAAGAGGAATAAAGCAAGGCATTTAATCTTAATTACCCACGTAGGGGCACGGTGGCGCTTTGTACTAAGGCGTACTGCATGTCAATGGTGCACTTGTCTTCAACCAATGCAAACCCTGCTTGTGTGGAGTAAGTACTTTGGGGAGTCTGACAGTTGCTCACCGCTGCTCGATGGTTCTCTCCATGCACCCCGGCGCCCACCACCCGTAAATTCCAGTTGCTACTGACAGAATCCATACATATTATTATAACAGTCGACTGGTCTGCGTTGCCAATATTCCGTTGATAATATTGCACCAGATCAGCCAGGAAGCCTAAGGACCCACCTCGTATCATCAACAATATGACAGCCCAGTTTGATTGAATGTTGCAAAAATTTGTTTATTATATGGTAGTGGTTTTAAAAATTGAATACGAAATAGAAATTTTGGAATATTTGTATAGAATGTTCAGCGCAAAAACACTCAAGTTCTTACTTCGCTTGTAAAACTGTCGTCTTGGAAACGTTCGCGAGACAGTAACGTCACTTTTCACGTTTGAGACGGGCATGCTATAGATTATGAAAAACACAGACTTCGTTTACCGGCGAAGCACGTTTATTTAGCAAACTGCAGCCGAAGAGCTGTTTGGGGTACTCAAATATTTATTTATTTATTTATTTATTTATTTATTTATTTATTTATTGGCGTTTAAGGTCACATATTTCTGCACAATGGCTAACCATGACCGTGACAGGTTTACGGGTGGAGGAAGCCTGAGTACCCGGAGAGAACCACCGAGCAACGGCGAGCAACTGTCAGCTCCCCAACATACCAACTCCACACAAGCATGGTTAGCATTGGTTGAAGACAGGTGCACCATCGACGTGCAGTACGCCTTAGTGCACAAAGTCACCGTGCCCCCACGTAGACAATGGGGGTGAAGTGTCTTGCCCAAGGACACAACGCGGTTGCCGCAGGTGGGATTCGAACACTCAAATAATAAAAGCCTTATTAAAGAACAATCCTCTTGTGGCATGTATGTTCCTTGGATATTATACCGTATATTCTACAGTACAGCAGCCGTGGACTGGTCACTTTTCATGGGCGGCCAATATTTCCATGGACGCAATAATATGAGACTCCAAACACTAATTATAGGAATAATCATAAAAAAATTAATTAATGAAGCACCGGGTTGTACCATTAATTAAAATTTTGCTTCTGATGATTTTGATTATCTGGTCAACACATGTGTGGACATCACTACCCACGTGTGGATTACGACGAAACCATAGCGAATGTACTGTATTAAATGTAATAACTGAAATAGACGATAGCCTATACGATAATCCGAGATTTACACACATTGTACATTTCAAGAGGACCGCGACAAATCAGCGGAAGGCCGAATTATTATTATTATTATTATTATTATTATTATTATTATTATTATTATTATTATTATTATTATTATTCAACACTAATTGTCGCTCACTTTTCAAATTTTACCCAATGATAAGAAAATTCACAAGGTTGGCCAAGAGAGAGTACGCACGCACCACCAAGGTCGACATATCAACAAATAATATAATAACAGTGCATTATATAACCATAATTCGTAATTTAATAATAAAAAAATCGTTTAATCTGTTACATCACAACAATCATTGACGAAAGATAAAATCAACCGACACAGGAATAAATTGATGGATAATCAATAATGTAAAAGAAAAATTATTCGGTAATGAAATGATTTGCCCAAAGTAAATTAATATTTACTGAGTTGTTTTGCCATGACTGCTAATGAAAGAAACAAATCCCATGTGCAATAAGGGGGAAGTAATTCTACAAATTCTAAGTATGTAGAAGGAACAAAAGTCACGAATTTCAAAGAATTAACGTAAGATATATGAACTGGAAAAGTTGGGGTCGAACCCACGCCGAGAGAGTTTCCTTCGGCACCAAGTGCCGAAGGAAACTCTCTCGGTGTGAGTTCGAACCCCCGCCACGAGAGTTGCAATTAGACCAACATCCTTTCTTGATTCCGTGTCACTCGGGATATTTGGAAAGCTATTTTCTTGTTGTTTTATAGTAAAATACAAAATGCAGAATTAAGTGATACAGTCGTCTGAACTTGAAGAAGATATATAGTTTCAAAGGAGCTATCCTGATTGTAGTTTTAATCGAGGGTTCGCCAACAGCGCTGCCAAAGTATATTACATGTATGCATTTTACATAAGACTTTGAAGTACACAGCACTTCATACAAAGCTCAACATGCCCACCACACATTCATACTCCGATAAAGATAATTAATTTCAATTGTTATAATTTAATTCAGAGTGTTTGTTTACTTGTATTATAATGTATTATTATTCAGCCGGAGTCCCCGTCATTTATATCATTGAACTTCTATCAACTTTATGTGCACACGACGGTTTATTATTTTCGAAGTAGGCTTATACGCGTGGTTTCGAATACTGAAGAGAGAAACTAGTATGAACAAACCACGTGAATATAACTAACCGCACGCCTGCAGTAACTGCAGTTTAATTGCACAGCAGGCACGCCTACAATTTTGTTTTTATTTGGCAAATGGGAGGGACCAACCCAAAATACTCATACAATAAGAAAATTATTCCTCGGGTTATGAAAAACTCACGTCGACCAATCACATACAAGAAAGTTGGATATCATAAGAAACTGAATTATGTCATTTTGTTAAGCACATTGTTCTGCATGTACAGTACAGCTGCCGTGGACTGGGCGTAATCCACGCGTGGGCAGTGATGTTCACGCATGCGTTTACCAGGTAATAAAAATCACCAGCAAGAAAATTTTAATTAATGAAGCACCGGGTTGTACCCGGTGCTTCATTTATTAATTTTTTGGGATTATACATATAATTATTGTTTGGAATGTAATATTATTGCGTCTGCGGAAATATTTCCCACCCGTTGAAAGTGACCAGTTCATAGCTACTGTACTGGATATGAGACAAAGACAACGGTTGTTGATAGGAGCCAAGTGTGTCTTATGGCCCAAGACGACCAGAGTAGTACATACAAATTAAAAAAAATACACATTACCAAAAGTACATATTGCCAAACTAAATGCAGATATATCCCTGAAAGTTTAATTAAATTTCTATTTAATCTCATCTGCCAACATTTGGAAAGATAAATGTACAAAGGGGAGATCACCCACATTCTCAGTGGCATGTACAGTCTGCATGCCTTAAAACCACTGAAATTCTCATAAACTTGTAGAGGGTAAGATGTACTCATATGTCTCTCCAAACCGGCTATTCGATGTACAGCTGACATACGTTTTATAAGTTGCCAGTGCCATCCACAGGGGTTGTGGAAACATATAAGATGAATTATATATATAAAAACTGAAAGGGTCACAACTTTCGTAATTAGAAACACACACCCAGTCGGAATCAAATGTATATTTTTTTATCTCTTTCATAAAAATTAATGTTTTCAAATACATTCAGAATTTATTTGATATATATTTGGCTAGAAAACAGTATTGTACATTATTAGTTACGCAGCTTGTTAGTGGTCTAATATGGTATATATGAGGCCAGTTAATTTCATATTGGACGAGAGCGAAGGAATTAACTGACACCATATATACCATATTAGGCCACCAGCAAACTGTGTAACGAATATATATTACTGACTGCTGCATCGATGCACAAAACTAATAACAACAGCGATCAAAATTAAATGAGAGAATTCTCACAATGTGTTCACGTGTCTTTGCCTTGTTACAATTTATGGGAGAGTGCCTCCCATAAATTGTAACAAGGCAAATTCATACATACCAAACAGTTTCATTTCGAAGATAACATGACACACATCCACAGAATATGACGCATTTTAAGTTGCCTTGCCTGCACTTCAGACCAAATATGGGCTTCCAACACTCAATCTTTCAACTTGAAGCGTTTATCGGCTGCCGCATTTTTGAATAATCAATGAACAAAGGGGAGATTACCCACAGCTGTCAGCGCATATTGATGTTGCCAGGCAGTATATGGTTTTATATGCAGTCTGCATGTGACGTCTTTGAACCAATGGAATTCCCAGATACTTGTAGGAGGTAAGATATAGGTAAATATATATTAAATCAATTTTGAATGTATTTAAAATTATAATTCTCATGAAAGATATAACATATACATTTGATTCCGACTGAGGTGTTTTTCCTAATTTCGAGAGTTGTGACTCTTTCAGTACATATATATACTATTAACAATAAAGTAGGGGAAATCCAAACTGATGTTTTCGGAAAATGGTATTGGATACGCGTGATTGGACACATCAGTATTTTACCAAGTTTTGTGTGGATCATGAATGTCACCGGCCAACGAAAACTTCGTGCAGGTTTTTCACACGAGCGCCGCGTTAATGTCTGTGGGGTACGTCTTGAAATTTTCATTTGTACTGGACGGGCTTTTTCGGAGGTCTCATCGTTCTTTTCTTGGTATAAACTTGTTCATCAATAGTTTCTGGTGGAAACATAAATTTTGAGATATGCGAAGACTGACACGTGACGAACAACAGACAGACTGCAGCAACAGACAGACTGCAGTGGCTCAAATTCTGAACATTACTCAATCGGTGATTAGCAGGTTACCGTCAGACGGACAATGTTGATGACAGACGTCGGTCAGGTCGTCCAAGGGCGACAACTGCTAACCAGGATCGTTTCATCTGAACAACAGTATTACGTAACTGCCATCAAAGTGCCTCAGAAATTGGACACAGCTGCACCGAGCGACAGATGTGCGAGTCAGTGGTCAGACTATCCGAAATCGCCTACACAACTGGAATTTGTGCGCTCGACGACCTCGAATAATTCCACGTTTGACTGAACGTCACAACGCAGCAAGGCGTAATTGGTGTGGAGTACGACAGCGCTGGGACAATCGTCGGTGGAGCAACGTAATGTTTTCCGACGAATCGAGGTTCACTCTCGACTTCCACGACAGGCGAAACGCAGTGTGGCGGCGTCTGAACGAATGATACCATTGCGACGTAACCGTTGGGCAGCACGATCGTTTTGATGGTGGATCAGTTATGGTGTGGTGACGTCACGGCCGTCGATTCATTTTCCAAGATGTCAGTGCAAGAGCACACCGGGCCCGGGTTGCTACAGAGTTCCTCCAGGAGCAGAACATCACTACACTGCCTTGGCCAGCACTAAGTCCAGACCTTTCGCCAATCGAGCACGTATGAGATATGCTTGGCAGCGCCTACCACAACGCCAGCAGCCCCCTACCAATGTCCAGGAAGTCGCCGCTGCACTGCAGGAAGAATGGAATAACATCAGTCAAGCTGATATTGGACGTTTGCTGAGGAGTATGCCACGTCTGATCCGGGCTTGTCTCGCGAAACGAGGAGGATTCACAAGGCATTGACATTTTGAGACTGAATGTGGCATATTCTATGACTGACCGTCCATGTCTTCTCTAGCCCAGTGCATGGAATGTGTGTTTGTCAGACACCCAATTGTCGCTGACATCATTGAACAGATGTCGCGGTACAATGCCACAACTGTCTTGTTGATGAAAATATAAATATATTTCTTCATATATCTTACTTTTATCAAATATCCTCTACTTTTTGTAATAGTATATATCATGTTTGTGTGTCTGTGTTTGTTCGTGACCAATTATTCGCGGTGGTCGCCCACCTCACGCCCGCTCGCCCTTATTACACTATAATGAAACATCTCGCTTCACCAACCCTGTTTAGAAACGTGAAATAGTAAAGGGCGGGTATGACCTCTGACTTATGGAACTAATAACACATTTCTCTGATGTACTGAAATTACTTAAGCTATATTAGAGATGGTCTATGCCACGCGCGTATCAAGGCACGTGTAAAATGGATCCGGGAAGTAATAATGCATAATAATTTTAACTCATCTAACTGGCAGTAAAATTGTTTCAACTTTTCTTTTCATTCATGATGTTTTTCCTCCTTGCATAATATCGAATATTCTTTGATAATTTAACAAAGGTAATGGACCGTTAATATTTGCTAAACATCAATGCACAGGAAATGTTTGATGATTCTTCAAACAAAAACTCTATCGGTGGCCGAACGCAATTAGGTTATGAAAAAGAATCAAAGTTGAAAACATCACACCAAACACATGATCTGTGCGAAAAGGTATATATATTTTAACATTACATTTAATCCGGGCTCAAGTTGGGTATGCCGTCTGATTTCAAAAGTCTAATTCATAATCCTGGAGACAAAAGGCATCTACAGTTAAAACTAGAAGTCCTGTCATGAAATGCGCACAAATAGCACGTCGATCTGCGCGTTAATCCACGTGTTATGACCATAGTAGGGCTATCAAATTCTGCACATGTGGCCTGAGCACACGCAATGTTTCAGCCAATGGACCTCCGGGTCACCCGGAGGTCCATTGGCAGAAACATTGCCCGTGTTCGCTGTGAATAACCAGGAGAACCTGTCGTGCTTTGGATGCCATTCGATGTGGCAATTGCACGCAATTCCTACGCGCAATTAAGCCTAGATAAGCGCACAGTCCGTGACAGGACTTCTAGTTTTAACTGTAAGAACCTGACAATTCCACTGTCAATAAATTTTATTTTTCTTGTGAATTCTGGACACAATAAAATGTTCGCTGCCCCCCCCCCCCCCCACAACCACAAAAAAAAACAACAAAAAACATTAGCACAATTCAACTTTGACAGAACATAGGGTCCTAAACCGGTCTAGACAATAGAAATACCCAGGCTTAAAATGCCCTAGATTCGCTCTTTGATCACTGAGGTTTAAATTTTAATAATTTTCTCCGAGGTGGGTGATGGGGCCTAGTCAAAACTAGAACGCTTCGGGCTTTACCCCCTCCTCCCACAGTGGAAATAGGGGATAGAGAATGGAGGGCTCTAGTGAGGACTATGGGAGGCCTCCGCACCCCCACAACGGTTTTCAAAATATCATGTTCACCCCCTTCTTAAAAAAACTGCCTAGGGCACCCCATATTACATAATCCTGGCTGCGCGCCTTCTCCAAGACGACTTGCCGACAGCACTTGCCATCAAATTTCTGGAATAATGGAAAAAAACTCAATTTCTTGCTTACAAATATAGCTTGTATTTGCCATTGGGGCGCGTTCGACGACGACCGTGCTCGGCGCTTTCATTTTTTGACTTCCCATCCGAGGTGGAAAGTTTTCTCCCTTGAAGAAAAGTTTTCTCACGAGGTGAAATCCTTTCAACCGCAAAAAAAAAAACAAAAACAAAAAAACAAACCAAACCTACGCTTTTATTTTTTCACTTTCCACCCGAAGTGGAAATTGTTCTCTGGTGGAGAAAACTTTCGTTGGCGGTGGAAACATTGTTCTCCCCCCACTATACGTGAAACATACGCGTGTCCCGCGTGAGGCAGCAGTCCCACCCACCCACCCCACGTTACATACTCATTTGCATATTTTATTAGGTCTCTGGAACTCTTTCATCATCGTCTGCACAATTGTAAATAAATAATATGGCTTCACGATTGCGTTTATTACCTATTTATCTGTTCCTTGTTGATATAGACTCAATATTTAATTATTATTCAAATATTAAACTTGATTTGTTTCAATCCCATGTTTCTCTACAGATTTAATAATATCACTGCGCGAATTTATCGATCCATTAATAATCTCACAATGCCCTTTGCATTAGAGTTTGACACGTGCAAATTCATTAACCCCTTAACGGACAGTGTTACCAATCAAATTTTTAGTACATACCTATGGTATATACCTAACTTTTGTACGATCTTTCCGATGAAATTGTTCGTTTCTCGAAAGGACTACGACTTGATAAATTGGGTATGTCAGCACGTGACCGCCAATTATCTATAATGACGTAATCTCCTGTGTGGGGAGAAAAATCATCCTCCATGAGCCTGAAGGTGGAAATGAGGAAATCTCACCCTCGGGGCAAGATATTTGAACCAGAACCTCGGCAAGCCTCGGTCTGGTTCAGATATCTTGCCCCTCGGATGAGATTTCCCCATCCCACCTCCAGACTCATCGGGGATCATAATAATCCCATGGAAGTGACGCCCTGCTTGTTTGCTGCAGTAAACAAATTTTGCTTTACTGGTACTGGACCCGGAACCAACGCATGAGGTGGAAGCCGTCTTCAGTGGGCAGCAAAGGCATAAACGTCTGGCTAAACTAGATTTCATCGCTGTGTTGCTGTCACGAGATAGCAATTAATAGATAAATAACAAAAAAAAAATCAACAAGCCACATGATGTGGCCCCCTCATTGAGACGAGATCGTCCCCAATAAGGGGAGGGGGCACAATTTCAACAAACGATTTGATGTGACACCTCAATGGGATCGAGGAGTTACATCATATGGTTTTTGTTGAAATTTAAAAATAAAAAAAATAATTAATTAAAGTTGATGATTATTCCTATAATTAAGGTTTGGAATCTAATATTATTGCGGCCGTGAATGATTGCCCACCCGTGGAAAATGACCAGTCCACGGTGGCCGCACTGTATGTACTTTCTTAAACGACTAGATTTGATACTTGGAGTTATGTATCACACACAGTCGGTCATCCAAATGGAGGTCTGTAGTAGCCAATTCTAGTTATTGGGGCCCAGCATGACCAACTTAGAGTAGAGGTATGGTACGCGTTAATTAAATAAGAAGTTGCATCACAACTACGACTTTATAAGTTGTTGTGATGAACTGACGGTAACATGGTTTGAGGTTTGCGGCTCGAAGCTTATATTCAACCGAGACGCGAAGCGTAGAGGTTGAACATACGCTCCGAGTCGCAAACCTCAGACCATGTTACCGTCAACTCATCAACTTTTAACGATCACAGATTTAGTAAATAAACCTCCCGTGTACCCCACGACGGCACTGAATAAATAATCAGTAAACTAGATCAACTCATTCCATCTCAGTTCAAATCGTAAATCGGTTTGTAATTTAAACAACACTTCAGCCGAAACACCATCTGCCGCACGCGTGAAAAATCCAGAAAATGAAGCGACTTGCTAGTCACTCCGTTGATGAAGCAATTACGAAACGGGCGACGTCATTTCAAATATTTCGCGTTGTGACGTTTGACGGTAACATTTGCTACTGGAGCGGTAAACATAAAAAAACAATTAGACCAGCTCTCATCCAATCGGAGGGCGACGATTTTAGTCTTATTGGAACATATATATTTTTTTATTTATTAATTAATTTCCAGGAAGTCTTGAGATTTATTAGCTATAATCCCGACTAAAATACAAACTACATCATCAAGGAATGGCTTCGATGAAGGCATGCCTTGATGATGAAGCTGAAAAATTTACACCCCACTTGATTATCTTCGCAACGCTCTTGCATACTCGACTCGCCCCGCACACCCCAACCTTCGTCAGTTCCGTCGCACTCTAAACGACATATAGTTCATTCCGATCTTTTATTTCCATCCGCGGATCACAGTAATAGTTCTCAACGCCTGGGAATCCCGAGAAGTGAAGCAATGTTTGTTTACTGTGGTAAACAAGCTCTGTATTAGTGGTAAACTAGGACCCGGAACCCAATGCCTGCAGTGGAAATCCTCTAAAATGGACAACATATGTGTAAATAATTGGCTGGACTTGTTTTTATAACCATGTTGCGGTCATGATTAGCCATTGTGCAGAAAAATGTGCACCAATAAATTTTTAGCAATAGTTCTCTCGGTGAAAAGAGGACAACGAAGGAAACTCTTTGGAATACTCACAACAAAATGCGGAAATAATATAATGTTCCTCAAAGTGATTTCTACAAGAAAAGTGGAGTAACGGATGCTCTATGCTCCAGTAAATACAAAGAAGCAAGACAATTTAATGTCTTGAAATCTTCGATAAATGGAGTAGATTTTTCGCGCAGATATCGAAATTATTTCACGAGAGAGAAAGAAAGAAAATATGCGTCCTCGCGAATGAAATAATTTCGACATCCACTGAAAAGGTTGGAATGTATTTTGTCATACTGACATTGCTTTTTATCCTATAAATGACCGTTTATTCGAATAATAAAAGCCTAAAATGTTTTTGCTGATAAATTTTCCCCGTAGATTAAACACTGAAAGAATTTATTTCTGTACTAGAGACGGACTTGTTGACCTCTGACCCCTACCGCATTCGTGTAGCATAATTAATAGTTCAATTGTTGTTTTCTTTAAACCTTTTTGAAAGTATTACACAATGCCAGTAGAAAACACCACACATTTTTCATTTAATAAAGTATTTTTGCATGTTTAGCTCAAGTTTGACCCTTGTGCAATTGCGCGAAACTGTATAGTGGAGCCTCAGACGGTTGTGAAGGGTATTTCCGCAATGTGTTATTTGATGTTGATAATGCGATAAAATATATTTTCTTAATTATTTCAGAATTATTTTGGTAAATGTCATCTGCTATTCGTGTTAGGCAAAACGGTTATTCAAGGATTAAAAACCTCCATGGGTGTATTTTTATTCATCAATTGTGAAGGGAGTGGGTAAGGAATAATGGGGGAGGGGCATGATCCCAATCACGTATCTACATCCACCGAAATATGGATATCCAAAACAAGTTCAAAAAAATTGAGAGTTAGTTCCTTTGGGGAAGCTCGAATTCGCATTTTGGTACCGGAAGTCATCTTATTTCTGTTCTTAGGAATATGCGTGGGGCGTTTTCGAAAGATGAAATTTGTGCAATAATTGACGGAATAACACTCGTTCCGAGGATGGGCAGTGAATGACTATTTGATTCTCCCTCATCTGTAATTTGTTGTCGTGTAGTTTATAATCTGGCTAATTAACTGTCAAATTCACCTTAGCCTCAGTCGACTCATCAATCACCCTCGAGTTAGCCATTCATCTTTAATGCTGCACGTTCTACTAGAAATGGAAACTGCAACAAATACCATCATCAAAGCTTAAAGTTATGAACAAAAGTAATCTGTGTCGATCGATCTATGATGGGTCCCAATTAAGTTTTCCAGGGCTTATAATAGTTCATCTAAATTTAGGAGAATCCCTTTGGATTCTCACGAAAATGGTTACGAGAATCCATACCTGCTAGGAGTGCCCCAGGATCCAATGAGGCCAACATGGTTCAACCCCTGTTGTACACTGATAACACATGTTAATCATTTTCCCAACACAGCTTTTTAATTTTTCAAACACAAACTGAATTTGATAATTTTTTATAAACATAACCCGTATTTACTAATAAAACCTTACAAATATGGTAGTCATTGGAACCGGTGTGACAGGAATGATAGTCCGTAGGAAAATTAGTCCCTCTGGACTATTATTCCGCGGAATTATAGTCCTAGGTCTAACATTTCTAAGAATAGTAGTCCGCCGGACTACTATTCCTAGAAATGGTAGACCTAGGACTATAATTCCGCGGAATAATAGTCCAGAGGGACTAACGTTCCTACGGACTATCATTTCTGTCACACCGGCTCATTGAGCCGTTATTAATATTATCGTTATTAACACCTTGGGATACCCATGAATATTTTAGATCTTCGGAACAAGCTTTCGGCTAACACCTTCATCCGATTCAGTGCAGATAATTCATATATTATAACAGATAGGGACGTGGCTAGAGCTGCCCGATTGGGGGGGGGGGGGGGATAAGGTGGTGAATTTCCAACTGGGGAGGGACCCCTAATTGGAAATTCACTACAGAGAAAAATTTGAAATTGAAGCCATGAAAGGGGCCATAAAATTGATTCTAGTAACTGAAATGCCAACACATTTATAATATAATTATCAGGTTGTTATTATTATTTGGTATTATTCTAGGAATTGAATTCGTGCTAAACAAATGCCCAAGCTGAGAACTTTGAGCAATTCATACTTCCCTAACATTAAGTCAGATCTTATGCAGGAATGATAATTTTTCGATGCTTCATCATTTTGTAACTGTGAATAATGGAAATAACTCAGGATAACGATTTTACATGTTGCGCTTTTCTAGAAGTGCATTTCGAGGATTTTTTTATTACAATAAGTAACGTACTATAGAAATCTCGTACCGATTGACATCATGCATACTTTTGAAACTCGATATTGCGTACACTGTAGTTGTAATTAGTAACAGTTAAAAGTTTTGCCGATTTGAAACCGAATTGGAATTTTGTGAAGTAAAGGAGACATCAGCATCGCCAAAGAAGCTCTAAAATCCAGAAAGATGGAATTTCCAACTACACATGACTTGCCCTCCGAATTTCCAACTGTAGGAAATTTTGGCCAGGATTGGGAGGGGGGGGGGGGGTGACACACCACCCCTGTCGTCACGTCCCTGATAACAGAGCAAACACATGCAGACCAAATAATTGCACTCTTGAGAAAGTATGAAGGATATACACAGAACATATAAAACAATATATTTGGTACCTGCAAAACAGAATAAAGCTCACTATGAGCTTCTAGCACACTACCAGTTATTTATTTTAATTTATTTATTCGGGTTTAACGACACTTTCGACAGCCAGGATCAGCTCGTGTCGTACAGCTTTACGGGTGGAGGAAGCCGGAGAGAACCACCTAGCAGCAGGGGAGAATCTGTCGGACTCCCCAACATACTAACTCCACAGAAGCAGGGTAAGCATTGGTGAAAGGCAAGTGCACCATCGACGTGCAATACACCTTAGTACACAGCGCCATCGTGCCCATGCATGGGTAATCAGGATGAAGTGCCTTGCCCAAGGACACGACGCAGTTTCCTCTGGCGGGGATCGAATCATGGACGTTTTGGTTTGAAGTCCAATACCGTAACTCCAAAGCCACAGTGCTCACACCCTACCAGTTATTTAATCAGCTAATGTCAATGCATCATCTCATCTTAACGAGTTATAATTAAATTTAAACTGAGAATATAATAAAATCACAGCATGTTATCTTGTTTGACCTCCTATGTTTCTTTGCTTTTCAAACTCACATAAAATGCACTTTTGCTTTAATGGAACAACATTACTTTGTAAAACAGCAGCAACTGTCCCCGGCTTTCCCTGCTCGCCTTCGATTCGGAGAAACGTTGAGGCATCTTTAAATTGTAGCTCATCGGTACTATTTCTTTCACATGTTCTAACCCCTTCTTCGCTCTGTTTAACATGGAAACTAATGCAGGAAATATAGAATATACCCAAAGTAGGTTGGTGTACCAAATGCTCACCACTCGTGGTGAACATTTGATACACAAAGCTACTTTGGGTGTATTTTATTTATACCATGATCGTCAGATTATTAAGGATCGCTATTAGTTTTTCTGGATTTTACTGAGCAACAGACGTTCACGCGTGCGAATCTGTTTTGTTTACATGAGCACCGGTGGGTGTACTTCCGCTGTCATTTTTTATCACCGAAACGAAACAGAAAAAGAAACGGGCCTTTTTTCATTTTAATAACATAATAACATACTATTTCGAGTTATGGATGCTTTATTAACATGTGACAATGCATGTTTTATGGGGTAAACTCATTTAAAAATGTAATAAATAATTGCCACTTTCATTTCACTCTTCGCGAGGCGACGTGCGATAAATTTAGACAAGTTCGCATTCAGGTCGACGTCACCAAAGGTCAAGGATGTAGTTCCACTGTAGGTGTAAGTTTTAACTATTGCAATCCCACGGCGGGCTTGTTCACCACAGTTGGTGTATAACGCTAAAATTTATGTCATAGGCTTTTCATATATAGTAGAATAGGTAATCATGGTATAAAATTTGTTTCCAAAATAATGAAATGCACACTAATATGATATCGAATAGAGCACACTTGGCATAGCAGAAATTATGTCTGGTAAGTGTTTGGGTTATAGTAGTGTTATAACTGACATCTCGTGTCATTACTGTTGTAAGTGTACCTTTGGTGGAAACAACCTTTGTAAACTCTCGGCTGACTGTCGAATCTAAAAACATGTCATTTTGCTGTATATCTTCTCTCTGATAATTGGAAATAAATATTGTTTAAACTAAACAGCAGCAGTGCCCGGGAAAGACAATAAAAGCTCATGTTTTTTTTATCGAGGAGCTAAATGAATAAATCAGAATACTTCGAGCATGTCACATTTATCACCCTCGCACTGACTTGAATATGTCAATTTCAAAACAAAAATACACTTTGGAGATAAACGTCTCTTGATGAGTTAGACATTCGGGAATTTGACTATGGAAAACCATTAGTTAACGAGCCCCGAAGGGGGCTCGTTAACTAATGGTTTTCCATAGTCAAATTCCCGAATGCCTAACGAAACAAGGAACGTTTATGTCCATTGGAATTCCTGTCATCGTTAAAAGTAAAAAAAATTGCAAACCCATTTCATTTGAAGAAAAACAATAAAAAATGTCATTTACGATCTCGGTCTATTTGCCCTGGTCGAATTTACAAGGTGTACTTCGAAGCACGGAGACTGACGACCGTTGCCATAGAATACAACTCATGGGTTTGCTTGAGCTGTGATATGAGCGTAGTGTCGATACAGACATGTTCTAATTGACCCGTTTCCTGTAATTAGAGCACGGTTAGAGTGAATTTACCTGAGATCAGAGCACGGAGCCGACCGGCTTCCAACCAATCAAATTACGCGTTAAGAAAAAACAATTTAACTGATGAATTACAATGCAAATTAGAAATTATTGTCACAAATCAGTTTTATCAAAAGGAAGACGTCTTGACCCAAAATTTTTCAGTTTTATTTTTCGCAACCCTATACGAAACAATACTGTTTTTTAAGCTTCGCCCAGATGAGGAACCCAGGATCACGATCTGATTGAATGGAATACTACTTTTTGCACGACAGTACTATAGATTCCAAGAGATTGCCTCTTGTAGACATCCATTATCGAAATTATTGTCAGAGATGTGGAGAGACCCTTCGATAACAGGATATCATTTGAAATTAGTAACGCAATGGATCGCGACGTGCCACGCAGCCATGCATGCAACACTAATTTCTGTCAAAAAGCATACGGTAGCCCTCCCGCCACCCACACTCCCCCAAAAAGAAAACACTTCATAAAAACTGACTGAAGAGTGCGTTTCACTGATAAAATTAGAACTCTAAATTTATTCCCGTTTTCCTTTTAAAATCTGGCTCGTTGAATGATTTTTGTGGCAATAGGACACTCCGTGCTCTATCTTTCGTTCCTCTTTGTAATTCTAAGCAGACAATCCGCTACAAATAAGAAATTGGTCATCTTAGTGGGCAAGTTACTTTGTCACTTCAGGCATACAAAAACCATCAACACAATCATACTTCATACATCTCTCATACAATACGATCGTCGTGGAAAGGTGAAAATACACGCGTGGACAATATTTCCACGTATGCGTTAACACTGAATCTCCGACGAAAAACAATGGAATCGCCCTCAATTTTTCAATTAATGAAGCACCGGGGACGACCCGATGCTTCTTTCATTGAATATTTGCTGACAATTACTGATTATTGATTCAGAAAAAAGCATCCGTGGGTAACGCTGCCCACGCGTGGATTTTGGGCATTCCACTGCTCTACTGTAGATTGACGTAAAGCTTTTTCAAACATTAGTGAAATCGTGTTGTCTACAATCAGGGATGTGGCGACAGGGGGTGGGGTGGGGGTGGGGGTGTCTGTTGGGTGGGTGGGTGGGTGGGTGGGTTGATGTTGGGTGGGTGTTGGGTTTGGGGTGGGTGGGTGGGTGGGTTTTATGTTTGGGTGGGTCTGTTGGTGGGGAGTTGTCTCACCCCCCCCCCCCTCAGCTAGGAGTATTTTTTTTCAATAGTTGGAAATTCCGAGGTCAAAAATCAAATGGTTGGAAATTCAATAAATTAACATTGTTCATGAAAAAATATTAAAATTCCAACTAATGATGAGAAATTTTGATCTTTTATTTCCAACTAGAAACTTCAGTTTCAAATTTCCTACTCTAAAATTGACATGGCCTCAACATTTCGACTCTGACATCATCCGGTAAATTTTCTGACCCAGACACATTATAAATGATGCTTTTTCCGTTTCAGGACTAGTGAAAATTTTCAGAAGGGTTCATAACCCTTTACCCAACGCAGACGATTTCAAAATTCATTATTTTAAATATCATTTTTTTTAAAAAAAATCAACAAAACCTTATCATGTGACCCCTCTTTGGAACGAACTCGACGAGCTCGTTCCAAAGAGGGGTCACATGATTTGGTTTTGTTGAAATTTTTCGAAAAATAATATTTTTTCAGCAGCTGTATTTGCATATTACGCGGGCGGATGCGGGCGATTCGTCGGTAGAGGGTTAAATGATATCAACCAGCGCTGCAGTGCAACCACCTATCGAAACCACTCACAGTTGGAATTTACACCCCAAGGTGAAACCCTCTAGCCACATCCCTGTCTACAATATGCAAAATAAGGAGAAAAGTGGAAATGAGTGGGTAGGACATGGGGTGGTGGTGGGACGACGAGTGAAAAGGAACGAAATGAGGGAATAGGTCAATTCGAACGTTACCCGTTTAAACAACATGTCCGTATCAAACCTTGGCTTTATAACGTCCATTATATCGCGAAAATCAAGAGACAAGCCATTGGTGTCCCAAGCGTTCCTCTGATAGAGATGTCCTGATATATCGACCATGGCATATTGGGAGATCAAATGTTAATTGGCTCTTGATATGTATTGATTGAACTAAAGTTAATTTACTGTCGCTTTTCTGTACACGTAATTCTCATTCGCGATTTCAATTCCCATGAGTTCATCTATGAGACAAAATAATTTTCCATAATAACTCGACAACGTCTTCTGAAAAATTCATTTACGGTAACGCGTTTTATCAATACCCAGTATAAAGGCTTTTCTTGTTGACGAGAAGATAACATGTGATGTGGGAGCTACTAATTATTAGGAATTCACACGCCCTCTGGTGATCTAATATTTTAACCCTTTACCCAACATAAAAAGCAGACGACACTTGCAAAAAGATTTTTTGAATAACTAATTTGTTTTATATTTTTCTCAAAAACATAGGTTATGACCCCTCATTGGAAAGCGCTCGACGAGCTCGTTCCACAGAGGGACCATAACCTATGTTTTTGAGACAAAAATGAAAAAAATAATGAAACTTAAATGGCGACTTTTGTGAATAGCGCTGGCCGGTTTTGGTCGTTACGTTGGGTAAAGGGCTAAACCGAGGAGTTGACGAGTATCTGATACCATTGATAAAAACTACGAAGGACTGAGGAGGTCATCGCGCAGATCGCGTCGATTCTGCCAGTCCATCGTACGTTCCACGTAACGCCACGCCGGGGTTGGTATGGAAAGGGCATTTAATTGGCATGGCATCGTTGAAGTTACTCTTTTCTATGTTTTATGGGCTTTTTTTATTTCATGATTCGAGTGTTTTACACGTCAATTGCTGATTATCAGAAGTGAACAATAAATTAGAAATATATTCCACCAATAACCTTCTATGATGCTCCGAATATTTGATATGCGGCCCAAAACATCCGACCATACCCGTCCCGTCCCCAATATTTTTGGTAAAAAAAACCTCCAAAGAAATAGAATGTCAAAAATAAACAAAAGAAGTGTCTGCAGGTTCCGAAGTCGTATAATCAGTTGCATTGAGTTCCAATTAGTCTTCAATTGGGCCTCGTTTTTATCTTTGTCCACAATCGTAGACTTGATTTCATTCTTCCAGAAATTCGACTTCAACAGTTGACACAGGGTCGCAGCTATGACACAGAACATTTGGGGACGGATAGTTTCCAACACTGATACTGATATGACATGCTGATAAATAGAGATTATTACCGTTATGTGGATGTACAAAATATGTATTCGAGTCGAGCTCCAGGTTCTAAGGGCAGATCAGGACGAGTCGAAGACGAGTCGTGATCTACCCTTAGAACCCGGAACGAGACTCGGATACATATTTTGTACATCCACATAATGGTAATAATCATTTTATCTTACAATATATTGGGGATAAGTCAAGAACTTAGACAAATATAGAACGAAATATTTATTCGTACGGATGAACAAAAAGACAAAGATGGAACTCACGCGAAAGGAACGTGCTTGTATCCGCCCCCCCCCCCCCCGATACAAACATGTATCAGGGGGTCAGATAATACAGACAAAATACATTTTGATTGTACGATAAATAAAGATTATTACCATTATGTGGATGTACAAAATATATATCCGAGTCGAGCTCCGGGTTCTAAAGGCAGATCACGACTCGTCGATGACGAGTCGTGATCTACCCTTAGAACCCGGAACGAGACTCGGATACATATTTTGTGCATCAACATAATGGTAATAATCATTTTATCTTACAATATATTGGGGATAAGTCAAGAATGTAGACGAATATATAACGAACTATTTATTCATACGGATGAACAAAAAGAAAAAAAAAATGAAACTCATGCGAAAGGAACGTGCTTGTATCCGACCCCCTGATACAAACATCTGTATCAGGGGGTCGGATACACGACAGTTGCTGAGTTAATACAGACAAAATACATGTTGATTGTTAGATAAAAATGCAAAACGATTGGTATGAGAGAGTGTGTATTAGGGGCGTCGCGAATTTGACCGACTGTAAACCCAGTTTGTCCCAACTGTCATCATTCGGTTTCGTACTGAAAAAATATTCCAAGTACACTATCAAGGCATGACTTCTTCGAATGCACGCCTTGGTAATGTAGTTGAAATATTTGTCAACAGAGATTACAGTTAGAAAAACTCAGAAACTTTGTGGATAAATGTATGTAGTGATTGGGATGCACGGGATTCTGGCCGTCTTATTTGATTATCCTGTACCCAACGTAACGGCCAAAACCGGCCAGCACTATTTTCAAAAATCGCCAATTAATTTTCATTTTTTTGTCTCAAAAACATAAGTTATGACCTCTCGTTGGTACGAGCTCTACGAGATCGTTCCAACGAGTGGTCACAACCTATGTTTGTGAGACAAAAAATGAAAAAAAAAATGTTATTCAAGATTTTTTTTTGTAAAGGGTTAACACGTAACAGGCTCAAAATTGGACATGCTGGGTCCCCATCACCCTTAATCAGCCACGGACCTCCATTTGCATGAGGCCAACTGCGTGTGTGACGTAAGGTAAAAAATCTGACCCATAAGATATTTATTAGAATTACCAGCAAGAGAGAACAGATATCTGAGACTTCAGTCCAAATGAATATGTCCCTATACTGGAATATTATTGGGGTGTGGGGTAATTCCGATACTTGACATTTCTTGGGAAGCTCCCAGGGAGAAGAACTTCCCAATAAATGACGTCAAGGATTTAAATTGTTAATATTGGGGGGAGATTGTTTTAATTCCAATTAACGCATATAATAAAATTAATGCTCACTGTTTTGAGTATGCACCAGAATTAGGGTTTAATCCTGGGGACGGGAAATCCCAGGTTCCCGGTTCCGAAAGCTGGCCCTAATACCTGGGAAAACTACAGCGCGGAACCGGGAATGAAGGGTGGCTATTGAACTGAAGTTTTCTGAATTGAAACTTTGTAGGATTTCGTCTTCCCGTTCACGCCTGAAGTTTTTACAGTCCTGATTCCTGACGACCCATTTTCGACAAATCACTGTAGCAGTGAAGAGGGTGTTGATGTTGGAGAAGAAAGAGGTGATCAAAAAATAAAGACGAGATTGAAGCGGGTTTGGGTTTTCATACTTATCTTAGGAAAATAACTTTTCCGTTTGGAGATGGGAGATTGCGAATGAAATATGCTAATTATCATTAAAATAAATGCGTCATGTTAGCCTAGTAAATTTGCTTGACATTACCCGGGAAATATCCCGGTTCCCGGCTCTGAGAGTAATTTCATTCCTGTTCCCGGTTCCTAGAAAAACAGGGAATATATTAAACCCTAACCAGAATAGGCTGATTCCTGACTGCATGCAAGATCTAAGTTTTCACGGGTGGCTTTCTCCACCGATATGAAACAGCCCATGTAATAACCTCTTTATTTATTAAACCAAAACAAATAATTACAAAAATTCTCAGATCTCTTACAGTTTTTTGAGAGTGCTATTGTTTCTCATTGTTTTCACGAAGTCCAAAGTTTCCTCTTCCCCAACGCTAATTTTACTGGGGACGATGCAACCGTTTATTTCCAGTTCCTTATTTGACATTCATTATCAGCAGGTAAAATGGGTTGATGACGAGTGTCGAAGAAGGAACTGAGAATAAGTAACGTTTGTCACGTCAGTAATTTGAACGATCTCGCAGTAAACAAAATGGCCGCGCCTAGTAGCGCATCATAAATGCAACTCAAGTTTGATTTATATCGGCCGAGGTCAGCGTCATAGCAGCTGAGTTTGAAGCCATATCGGCCGAGCTCAATAATGGACAATTCTGGGAAAGAAAAACATATCTAATAAATGATTCCTCTATAAAGGCTAGTTTAACCCCCTTCACTCTGATGTCAAAATACCAAAATTTCAGGATGCTCTTTTTTCCCCATAATGCATCTAGAAATTTAACCAATTCAATCTCGTTTGACAGAGCTCAAGGAGCTCTGTCAAACGAGACTGAATTGGTTAAATTTCTAGTTGCATTATGGGAAATTTTTTCTGCCTGAAATTTAGATATTTTGACATCAGTGTGGAGGGTTAATAAGTATATATTATAAACAGTGCAATCAGATAGATTATAACTGACGTTTTCTTTGCTTGATAGTCTGTATGTCTGTCTGTACGTATGGTACACGGGCTCGAAACTTTATGTTCTCAAAATTTTCCGTCATGGTGCGGCGATAGTTAAACTTTTCCGACAGTGTTCGTTGACTGTCGGTACGAACTGGAAACTTAACACAATATACTTCTTCACAACAATTATAAACGAAACAGGTCCGAAACGTTCGTTTATTATTTTTATTATTTTAACCCTTTGAACTCTAGTGGTATCCTCCATGCCAGTTCAATGGCAGCAATTGGAGGAGTCCATATTCATTATTTGGGGTAGACCAATCAATATTTTCAGCGTGCAGCCTCGGGGCTACACTTGAAAATATTGATCGGTCTACCCCACACATTTACTGAACAGCCATCCTATACTAGGTCAAAAAAAAAGTACAATATACTTTGAGGAGCAATTGTTTTAGTTGTATCGACTTTAATCCCAAACAAATTATTGTAAATTCATATTTCGAGTCTAGCTGTATGAATTTACATAATTTCATGTTCTTAGTGTTGCCAACGTCACGCCAGGACGTCACAATTCAGACATGGGGTGAAATGAAAAGTTCACACGGCGCATGGACCTGATAAGTCTCTGGATGTCACCCTGTGGTACTGCGTTCCACTCCTGCCTTAGAACATTACGTAAATTGCCCAACGTCTGAAGATCATGAAGTCGTGCCTGACGGTCCCATTGATCCCAAAGATGCTCGATTGGCGACAAATCTGGCGAATGTGGGGGCCAGGGAAGAAGTTCGATGCTCTACCCCTCAAGAAAGTCACGACAGATACGCGACAGGTGACATCGGGCATTGTCTTACTGGGGTAACTGCAATCCTACGTTAGCGTTGAACAACGGGGCAACAACAGCGTTAAGAATTTCGTCCCTACATCGCTGTCCATTCAGATTACCATCGATGAAGATCAACTGCGTTCGATGGTGCAAGGAAATTCCGATCCAAACCATTACACTATCCTCGCAATCCCGCACGCAAGCATCAGAAAATCGTTCTCCTCGTCGGCGATACACTCTTGCCCTACCATCAGCGCGCTGTAGACAAAATCGTGATTCATCACTAAAAAGAACTGTGCACCAACGCTGCTGAGTCCAGCGAACACGCTGACGTACCCATTCCATTCTGAGGGTACAATGACGTTGGGTAAGGATTGGGCCGTGGTATGGACGCCTACTTCGAATGCCGTATTCGGCGAGTCTGTTGCGGACAGTTTGTGCACTGATTCTATTGATAGTTCTACCAGGAGTAATTGTTGCTGTCCTCGTCGCCGGAAGGAAGCGATCCCGCAAGTGAGACGTCCTGATGTGTCGGTCTTGTGTAGGGGTCGTAACTCTTGGTCGACAGTAGATCCAGTGGTTCTGTACCTTCCAATGAGACGGTAAATAGTGGCCACAGTGACTCCGAACTTAGCAGCGAGCTCATCTGGAGGTATCCCAGCCTCATGCATACCAATGGCACGCAACCTCTGATTTTCGGTTAACCTTGGCATTTTTTAAAATGTAGGAAGACAAAAACGAGCGTGTTTTCTCAATAACACGGGCTATCTAGCACAACATAACACAAAGAAAATTGTCGGTCACCCATTCAATTTGACATTCTCGGGTAGCAAAATTGTATACGGTTATGTGGACAACAACAACATGTCATTAAACTCTTTGCACGATTTCTTGTCCATAAACATGCAACATTAGAACTATTATATTTCATCCTTTATGCTATTTTTTCAAATTTGTTTCTATTATACTTTCTATTTTGACTCAGTATATATAATGTCGTTATGACGTATTATGTTCTTGGCCAGTAAAAGGGCCGCTCGTGTTCTAAGGGTTAAAGATTTACTTTCGTGTAACGGAAACAATTTATTTTAAAATAATAAAAACACACGTTTTTTTTCGTTTACATGGCTACTAGATTATCATGTACTCATAACAAACTCTTCTATACAGTGGTCCAAAAGACCCAGCAGTGACCGACCAAATATTCTGGAAGTGTGTATTATATAACTAACTCTTATTAGTTATGACAGGTCTGTCGCTGGACGATTGTAGACCTCAGTTAGATAAGTCAGTTGACATACAATGTAGATAATGTAATTTGCTGACGCGTAACTTTTCCAACCAACTGATATATTCCATCCGAATCAAGCTGAAAATACCACACGCTAAAAACTAAAGTGTTAAAAACTACACTTGAAGTGCTGTATTTAACAGTTACTAAGTGCTGAACTAGCACTTTGTTCAAGTGTAGATATCCCAGAACTTGACCTTGACAGGTGTTACAATAATACCACTTGACAAGTGTAATGTCGCGACACTTAAAAGGAAACAACGCAGATGACGCGGATCAGGCTCGAACTCTCGAGCCTGATCCGCGTCATCTACGTTGTGTCCTTTTAATTATGTATCCACCAAGCGCAAATCAAATTATGGACGATTCTGGAAGAACCACCAATGCAAGACACATGGGAAGTGCCATCCATTCAAGTTTCAGATGTCTGACGATTGTAATGTCTAAGTGCTTAAAGCATTGCACTTTGAGTGTTAAAATCAAACCCTAAGAGTCAGAATGGGTTTAACACCTTGAAAGTGTCAGTTTTAACACTTTAGTTTTTAATGTGCATAAACACCATTTTCTCTAAATAAAATCAAGAAATATTTCAGAATCGAAACTTGATTTGGCCGAATTTGTGATGAATTTATCATTAGCATTCCACATAACTATTTGTTACCCCTTTAAAAACTGGTGGTATCTTCCATATCAGTTCAATAGCAGCAATTGGAAGTGTCCATATTCATTATTTGGGAAAAGACCAATTAATATTCTCAACGTGCAGCTCTGGAGCTGCACGTTGAAAATATTGATCCATCTGTACCACGCATTCACTTAGCAGCCATCCTCCTTAATGAAATAGTGGCGTGCCTGGGTGGGAAAAGCGACGGCTTGGGTTCAAAGGGTAAACAAAATATTATGAATGAAGACTCACCACAGTTGTAGTTTTATGACCGCGCCGCGTAGTTCCGCTAATTGTGTTAAAACTTGATGTTTTCAAGGTAAATTAAATATTTATTGATTTGAATATATCTATTTGGAGCACGAAAGAATATCTGTACATTCTGCGAGCAAAGGTACATCACATTACATCAACAGAGATCTGTTCGCAAACTCCACGAAAACTGGGTAAACAAACAGTACATAACAGGGTCGAATTCCTTACAGAATTAGACTGGTGGCCTGGGAGTTAAACTCGGGACTGAACACTTAAACAATGCTATTCAAGGTATATTATATTACTTTTCAATTCGTTTGCCCATACCACCGCTTATGACCTCGCCCTCCCAACCCTCACTGAAACAGACACTCGCGTTCGTTTTTTTTTTTGATGGATTGCGGGCTAAATATCAATTTGTAACACAATGTCTGGTTTATTTAAAATAATACAAAAAGGTTCCGTGCTTTTTAAGTGGCGTGTGGTAACACGATAATGAAATATATAGAGAGTAATTGCTTGACTGGACTGGTTACGTGACATAATTCATGAGAGGTGAGGGACGTTGTACAAACACGAGTGCGCGAATGCGCACGAGTGTTTTACAATATAGTCCCTCGCCTCGAATGAATTATTTCACGTAACCAGTCCAGGCAAGCAATTACTCTGTTTATTACTTTTCATTATTAACGATAATTATATTATTTAACCCTTTGCCTAACGTAACGTTCAAAAACGGCCAGCGCTATTCTCAAAACTCGCCAATTAATTTTCATTATTTTTTTTATTTTTTGTCTCTAAAACATAGGTTATGAGCCCTTATTGGAACGAGCTCGTCGATCTCGTTCCAATGAGGGGTCATAACCTATGTTTTTGAGACAAAAAATGAAAATAATAGGTATTCAAGAATTTTTTTGCAATTACCGTCTGCTTTTCATGTTTGGTAAAGGGTTAAAAATAAAAAGCAAAATAAACAAAAGAAAAAAAAACACTGAAGTCCCCATTACACCCACGGCAAAGCGTCTTCGTTTGCGCGCACGGATATATGACACAATTGTTGATTGCATAATTCACTTGTGAAGTTATCGTTTCTAATCAAACCGGAAACCCCAGTAAATCACACATTTGAAAAGTAATAACAATGGATATCAGGTAGGTCCGTAACTACCGAAAAATATTGCCCTGCATGTATATATCACCTTTCCAAGTGCTTTCAACAGTACATATCATGTGATACCAGATGCCCCGTAGAGTAGGGCACTCCATACACGAAGATAAATGAATATATTCTAAATAGAATTGTTGAATTTACAAGGATACCCAGGCATCCTTTTGCATGGGCAGCAGGGCACATGAACCTTTGTACAAGACCATGATATATCAGGTACCCAGCGTGCCCTAGCTGTTCAGCTCTATTCTGTTAGGCAGGGCAACATTCTGGCAAATAATTCCTTGGCAGGGCAGTAGTTGCGTGGGCCGCGGACCGTGGTAACCGTGTAACCCTGCCCTACGCTGCCCTGCGAACAGAAGATCTGAAAATCCCCCGGGATTTACGCCCCTGATATCAGGTGAACTCTGAGCTGATTGTCGTATTCAACGTCTTGATAATACAATACAAATTTCAACAAAAGAGAAACACAATTTTTAAGTAAAGTGCGCAAACCGACTGCTATTTCTGTTTGGAGTTAAAGATGATGATGATAATGAGAGAAAAGTTCATTGTAGTACGAAATGTGGCGAAGTAAGCTCTATGAGCTTGGATCAACTCTTTTGTCAGAAGCTCTTGGCAGATAGAATTCAACTGATAAGCATAATTTGTATTTTATCTGTAGTAATACTGAGATATCCCACCATACTCGGTCACTTCTAATGTTACTATACAAAGTACTAAGTACACCTCATAAATTGTTTATTAAAACTAGCTTAAATTGTCAAACAACCATCATCACTCCACTTTCATTATCAAAGATAGGTATGTTAGGTGGACTACTAATTCTCTTTAACTGTCTATGTGCTGGAGCTTAAGCTAGTAAATGTTACTATGTAAATCATCTTTGGTCTCTGCATTTATTTACCAAATGCAATGTGTTAAAGCAGTTGGCTGATGCAATACTAGTCTTGGCAGTAGATCCATCAATGAGACTCTCTCTCTCATTAGTGCTTTGCTGCCTCTGAGTTGTATTTAACCCCCTGCACACTGATGTCAAAATCTCAAAATTTCAGGCTACTAATTTTTCCCATGATGCAACTAGAAATTTAATCAATTCAGTCTTGTTTGACAGAGCTCATTGAGCTCTGTCAAACAAGACTAAATTGATTAAATTTCTAGTTGCATGAGCTCTGTCAAACAAGACTGAATTGATTAAATTTCTAGTTGCATTATGGGAATAACGGCTACTTGAAATTTTGGTATTTTGACATCAGTGTGTAGGGGGTTAAGCAGCCCACTGTCACTGTAAAATCAGAACTTGTTCTCATCACAGTTTGGCGGAACTGACTTTCTAAAAGTCCGGTGGGACTGACTCTCGTAGCTTGGCGAAGCTAACAACTTTTAAAATAAACTCTCAGAGCTTTTGTTTGAAAAATTTATGAGGTGGGTTTTAGTTTTTACAAATGATCTAAAATCACATAGTTCGGCGGAGCTAACCGATTTTGGGCTATTATATTTATTTAATCTATTCAGTACTCTCGTTGGTTACTAAGAGCTTTGACTCTTTGTAGAGAGCTTTGAGCTCTAGGTAAGTGCTGGTACATAAGTAGGGCTAAGGAATTTCATGGAGTTGAATTGTTCAAGTTAACTTATGAGTTTTAACTTGGGATAAAAACTTCGGCTCCCATTGAGAGCTGTCAGGCAGTACCTCAAATAAAATCTGGTTAATGGCATATCATTCATTTCTCACACTGAATTAAATAAATATCTATTGGTCACTGTATAACTGTGTTGAAGCTTACTTATTATTTCCCAAGTATCATTTAACCCTACCTGGCCAAGTCTAAACAACAGAACCTGGAAAATCGTAATTAACCACTAGACGACCACATTGGGGCGTCGGTCCCTAAATCAAAAAGTACACAGCGTTGGGACCTACCCCGCGACCTCTTCCATAGCACGCAGGGTGAACCCCACAGGGCTGGAACTATTCTACTGTGTCTTGGGGCGATGGGACAGAATCTTAGCAAAAGATATTGACAAAATAATGGAGTTGCGTTGAAATAAAAAGTGACTTAACCCCTACTGTAGACGTGGCATGTTTGCTGGCTAATAAAATACAGGTGGAACGAAAAAGGAGGCAAGAGCTCACTCGCGTTGAATTCCTTATAAAAGTTTACTGGTGACACGGGCGCTTGTGAAATCGGCCCCCGTCCCATCGCCGTCTGATGCTGCCTAAACAGTCTGAATGTGATTTCAACACTGATGTTGAAACGAGTATACTATCAATCTCATTCAAATTCACCTCTTTATTACTTCTCACACCTGGCTTTTACTCTCTATACATTCTCGAGTGTACCCCCATTTACTTCCTCCCAAAACAAGAAAGCAGACAACACACTTGATTATGAAATTGCCATAAAATTTATTACCTTATTACTTTCAAATGACACTTGCGGTTACTTGACAATTGTATATGATTAGCACGCATAATGATAAAAAGAATGTCGAGATTTATGGGCGGATATCTTGTAAATGTGGAGAATTTTTTTTTTGGCAGAAACACATATCTCCGTGGCTAACTACACTAAACAATCAGTTGGGTTAAACATTAACCCAAATCGACAGGGTTGAGTGAATATGAACCCAATTGGGTTCATATTCACTCAACCCAGTCGATTTGGATTGATTTGTAATCCAATTGATTTAGAATGTAGTTTCAGAGATTACGTCATTGAACATCAAACCGAATGGTCCACGGTTCGATGCCGTCAGGGGTAACTGCGTTGTGTCCTTGGGCAAGGCATTTCATCGAGATTGCCCACTTGGAGGCACGGTGCCCCTGTGGACAAAGACGTACTGCACGTCGATGGCGCACTTGTCTTCAACCAATGCTAACCCTCTTGTGCGGAGTTAGTACGTAGAGTCTGACAGTTGCTCTCCATAGCTCGGTGGTTCTCTTCGAATACTCCGGCTTCCTCCACTCGTAAATTTGTCCGACACGAGGTAACCCTGGCTGTCGAAAGTGCCGTGAAACCCTAATAAATAAATAAATAAATAAATAAATAAATAAATAAATAAATAAATAAGTGTGTAGTCGCATCAGGACGCTGGATTACACAAATGCTAGCTCATTGATTTTCAGGTTTTCGCTAGTTCGACGGAAGGTGTATAAAGGTGTGTGCGGGGAAGGGGGGGGGGGCAAAGGAAGCACTGCGAGCTTGGGGGCACGGCAAAATAAGGGCATCTACACACTGATATAAATCAGTGATGCCCCATATGCATTCGTGACATGGTTGGAATACAATACACAAAGCTATGTTTGGGACTCACGTAGCTCTACATTTAGAAAATTTCATATTGTGTGTTCTATATTTTTATTAGGGTTTAACGTCTCTTTCGACAGCCAGAGTCACCTAGTGTCGGGCAGGTTTACGGGTGGAGGAAGCCGCAATACCCGGAGAGAACCATTGAGCAGCAGCGAGCAACTGTCAGGTTCCCCAACATAAAACTCCACACAAGTACGGTTAACATTGGTTGAAGGCGAGTAGTGCACCATCGACGTGCAGTATACATTAGAACACAGCGTCACCGCGTCCCCACGTGGACAATCGAGATGAAGTGCCTTGCCCAAGGACACAACGCTGTTACCCCTGGCGGTGATCGAATAGTAAACCCATAGGCTTAAAGTCCAATGCCATAACCATCGAGCCACCGCGCACCCGGGGTGTAGGTTTAACCCTTTACCCAAAGTAACGGCAAAAACCGTGCAGCGCTATTCTCAAAAATCGCCAATTAATTTTCATAATTTTTTATTTTTTGTCTCAAAAACAAAGGTTATGACCCCTCATTGGAACGAGCTCGTTCCAATGAGGGGTCATAACCTATGTTTTTGAGACAAAAAATGAAAAAAAGTAGTTATTCAAAATTTTTTTTTGCAAGTGTCGTCTGCTTTTCATGTTAGGTAAAGGGTTAAAAAATCACCCCGATCCGAGACATTGCTAAACATAGAGCCAGAAATATGCACGTCTATCGACATTAACACTGCAAAAAAAAACAAATCATAAAAGGAATCTCCTGTCACATCTTAAGAATAAAGAGTTTGAGCACCATCTTCCTGCTAGTTTCCACCACGACTGCAATGACGGGAAGCCAAAAGAGGAGATAGTAAATACATGTTTCAGGCGACTACATTTGAGTTGTGAGAGACCCCACCCACTTCCACCACAACCCAATTGGGTTCATATTCACTCAACCCAGTTCATTTTGTTTGATATTTAATCAACTGATTTTAGAGTGTAGTAGTACTGGAAACTCATAGTAGTAACAAACCAAAGTAGTATGTCTCGTATGTTTCAGGGGTTAGTTGCCGGACCTCGGTGCCGGACCTCGGAAGTGACGTCATGTCACGTGACGTAGTGACGACATGTTGTGTTGTAATGGTAACCGGCGTGAGCGGCCATCTTGTGACGTCATCCCCATGGTGATACGTGATGTGAGTGCGCATGCGCAGCGCGTGTTGTTAGGGTGATACGTGTTTCCGTCGTCCATTTTGTATACTGGAGGCCGACATCTTGGTTTCTATGGTAGCACGTGATTGCTATGTTACCTAAGGCCTACAATAGGACAGGGGTATGTTCGGAGGGCATGTTCGATTGAATCGGAGTATTTTCTGGAACGACTTCCCTGGATAATTACCACAAACAACCCGACAACTTGTATTATTTCGAATTCTTCCAGAATTCTCTGCTTCTGTCTATATATGCAATAGTTATCGTTTATCTGGCCATGTTCCTTTATTCTAGAGTATACTCCAGTAGCGTAGAAGAGCCTATCAACAGGAACAGGTTACTTTATTATTGCTATATTTAGCAATTTCTGGTCTATTCTTGTTAGTTCTGACCCTATTCTAAGTACTCTTGTTGTTTCATTTATCTAGATTATAACTAACCAATCAGATTGCTTGATTTCCCATAATCTGTATGCAGGGTTATCTCCCTTGTGTATAACAAAAGACTATATCCAATCGCCATAGCCCATGGAATCCCATAATTTTGCAAAACACCTGTGGCTATGGAATCCCTTTTTTGTCGTATGAGGCCATGAGGGCTATGTAAAAGCCCTCAATGAGTCCTCATTTATTATCCCTCATAGCCTCATTGAATTTTGAGGTTATGAGGACCTTGAAAAATCCCTCAATGAGGTATAACTTTCTACGACTCTTACACTCTAAATCGGTTGGGTTAAAAATCAACCCAAATCGACTGGGTTGAGTGAATATGAACCCAATTTGGGTTCATATTCACTCAACCCAGTCGATTTGGGTTGATTTTTAACCCAACCGATTTTAGAGTGTAGCCTCATTTCAGTATTTAACAGGTATATCCTATGGAATCCCATTTTGGAAAAAGCCTGTGACTGTGGAATCCCTTTTTGTCGTATGAGGCCATGAGGGCTATGTAAAAGCCATCAATGAGTCCTCATTTATTATCCCCCATAGCCTCATTGAATTTTGAGGTTATGAGGACCATTAAAAATCCCTCAATGAGGCATAATTTACTACGACTCTTAGCCTCATCTCGGTATTTGAGGATACCCTTGGCCTGGTATTGTATTATTCGAGGATACCTATCGAGGATACCTTTTATGGGATACTTATCTGAGGATACTATATAGGCTGTACATATCCATATAAGTCTCTTGCTGGCCCTGGGATATTGCCATTGATATAGGTTTTTATTATGCAGAAGGGAGATAACTCTGTACGATTAAGTACAGGTTATGGGAAATCAAGCAATCTAATCGGTTAATTATAATTTATATAAATGATCTAGATAAATGAAACAACAAGAGTACTCGGAATAAGGTAGGAACTACTGGTATTACGTACCACCTTACCAGTAACAGGATGATACAAAGCATTTGGTAGGTTAATACTATGAACGGTTAGGATATGACCTATAGGGGAATATACCAACCATACTCTGCTGCCGTTCTGTATTACCAGGCATTGACCCCACCCCAGAATACCGCTCAATAATATGAAGCATCTGGTGGATCAGTAGTACCAAGAGCCAGCAAGAGACCTACAAGGATATGTACAGCCTATGCTATACTACCGTTCCAAACTACCAAGCATTATCCCCACCCCCACAAAATCACTAGGTCTACCATAACGTACTACATATACCAGCCATATAATAAAACAAAGCAATCGGTTGGTTAATAGTACCAAGCACTAACAGGGGCCTATAGGTGTATATACCGCCATACTATAGTACCGTTCTAAACTACCAGGCAGTACCCCTACCCACAATATCCCTATGCCTAGCATTGCATACTACCTATACCAGTCATAGGATAACATAAAGCATCAAGTGGATTAATAGTACTAAGGGCCAGCAAGAGACCTATATGGATATGTACAGCCTATATAGTATCCTCAGATAAGTATCCCATAAAAGGTATCCTCGATAGGTATCCTCGAATAATACAGTACCAGGCCAAGGGTATCCTCAAATACCGAGATGAGGCTAAGAGTCGTAGTAAATTATGCCTCATTGAGGGATTTTTAATGGTCCTCATAACCTCAAAATTCAATGAGGCTATGAGGGATAATAAATGAGGACGCATTGAGGGCTTTTACATAGCCCTCATGGCCTCATATGACAAAAAGGGATTTCATAGCCACAGGTGTTTTGCAGAATTATGGGATTCCATGGGATATGGCGATTGGATATAGTCTTTTGTTATACACAAGGGAGATAACCCTGCATACAGATTATGGGAAATCAAGCAATCTGATTGGTTAGTTATAATCTAGATAAATGAAACAACAAGAGTACTTAGAATAGGGTCAGAACTAACAAGAATAGACCAGAAATTGCTAAATATAGCAATAATAAGGTAAACTGTTGCGGTTGATAGGCTCTTCTACGCTACTGGAGTATACTCTAGAATAAAGGAACATGGCCAGATAAACGATAACTATTGCATATATAGACAGAAGCAGAGAATTCTGGAAGAATTCGAAATAATACAAGTTGTCGGGTTGTTTGTGGTAATTATCCAGGGAAGTCGTTCCAGAAAATACCCCGATTCAATCGAACATGCCCTCCGAACATACCCCTGTCCTATTGTAGGCCTTAGGTAACATAGCAATCACGTGCTACCATAGAAACCAAGATGGCGGCCTCCAGTATACAAAATGGACGACGGAAACACGTATCACCCTAACAACACGCGCTGCGCATGCGCACTCACATCACGTATCACCATGGGGATGACGTCAAAAGATGGCCGCTCACGCGGGTTACCATGACAACACAACATGGCGCCACTACGTCACGTGACATGACGTCACTTCCGAGGTCCGGCGCCGAGGTCCGGCAACTAACCCCTGAAACATACGAGACATACTACTAACCAATCATACATGTATGTGTAATGATAGGTGTGAAATGTTGGTTGCAGTTGCGAAAGACCATAATAATAGTCTTGAAACCATTGGCCGCGATGTGATTTATCTTTCAGGCGCTGTAGAGGTTCCCTGATTTGGGGATGTGTAGGAGGAGCCACATTTTCAAACGTGGGTTAAGATGCGAAACATCATCCTGACCCGTGGAACGGCGAGTTAGGGGCGGGTACGAAAGGAGGTATCCCTCTTTCATCCGCGGGATCCAGAAATGTTTGGACAATGGTGGGTGTCAATGTGACCCTCCAGTGACTTGACTGTATATACAGTACGGCCGCCGTGAAATGGTTACTTTCCACGGGTGGGCAACATTTCCACGGACGCAATAATATTGGATTCCAAACACTAATTATAGGAATAATCATCAAAAATTTAATTAATGAAGCACCGGGTACAACCGGTATCGTAATATGGCGGAAAATCTAATCTCTCTCTCTCTTTCTGTTGGGGGGGGGGGGGATTAAGGGAGAGCTGGGTGTACAGATAAATACTTAGGGCGTGGTAAGGGGGAGGGGGTGGTGTGTGTACAGATAAATATACTTAGGGGCGTGGTAAGGGAGGGGTGGGTAGTGGGTATAGAGATAAATATACTTAGGGACGTAGGACATTTGTTAAATATGGAGCTAAAATGTGCATTTTCTCAGTGTAGAGGTGCACTTGTCAAAAACATTGTTGTGTGTCTTGTATTCCGATCACATTACTAAAACATAAGGCCCACCACCAATATACGTCAGTATGTAGATGCCCTTCTATGACCCCCCCCCCCCCCCCCCCCCGGGTTCAAAATGCTCCCCACGTCTCTGAATATCCCTTAAGTCCTCAGATTAATTTTAAAGTATTTATGGCCTTTTTCTGCTTACATAGTTATTGATGACTTGGCAGTGGTTCTACATCACTGCTGGCTGCCAAAACAGGCAGCCAGCAGTGATGTAGAACCACTGCCAGGGAAAATTCAGTCTACACACAAGAGTGATAAAAAGGATTACACAAGGGAGCACCTTCTTCAATGCAATATAAAAGTGGCGGTTTGGGGCTATATGGGGGCTTAAGGGATATACTATACCCAGGAAACGGCCGTTGACGCCGTTTCGAGTAACGCCGTGTTTTTCATACAAAAATGTTAAATCAGTAAATCTAATATCCACTATTCTCTTCTCTTGCCTTTTATGTGCACGTCAAGTTCTATCATGTTTCCTTCGCTATCTGACACTTAAATATCTTCGAACACGAAAAATTAGAAGATGGTTAAGCTAGAAGCTGAAATAGGCCGAAAGTGGAATTCATTGGCCATCAATTTTGTTTCCATTTTCAGAGACTGGCATTATAAGTTATTGTGATAAATTGACGGAACCATGGCCTGAGGTTTGCGGCTCGGAGCTTATGTTCAACCGAGACGCAAAGCTTCTCCTGCGTACATTTGCACCACTACTCAACGATTGGACCCGAAAGCCCGCTTTGCTGAGCAGGATCGCGAAAGGTCCAAAACTCATAAAGTACTTGACACGCTCTCAGGCCACCAGTCAATTTTTTTTTACGGAATTCGACGCTACTATGGGCTGATCGTTTGCACACTTTTCGTAGGGATTGCGTGCAACAGTTGATAAAATGTGATGCCATTTCCAAAACATATATACAGATATTCTTTCGTGCTTAAGTTGTATAGATATTTCAATCACTAAGTATTTAAATCACCTTCAAAACATCAGGGCATTAACACAATTAGTGGAACTACGCGGCTTAATCACAAAACTACAGCTACGCTGAATCTGCATTCATAACATCTAGTAAGGCCCTACAAAGACGATCTTCTGTTTCTCGTGCCATTTTTTTGGGTAAAATTGCATGTGGGCGGGCGGTTTTTTATTTTATTTTTTAATTTTGTAATTATTTCTTTGCCACCAAAAGTTCGTGTTCTTGGTTTGTTTTATGTTTTATGTCTCATAACCTATAGAATAGCATAGGTGGTGGTGTATTTCGTTCCTTGAGTGCAAGAATGCTTCGCAATGCTAAAGCATTGCAAAGCCTTGTTGCATTCAAGGGACAAATTTATCAATTTTATTTACTTGGATAAAATATCAGACATACATCATTTAATTTTTACTTTTTTAAGTTTGCATTGGTTATAAAAAAACAAATGGAGGCTGCGGGAGGGCCTGAAAAATAGAATTTTAACTTTTTTAAGCCTAAACGGATATATCTAATAGTATAGTAATGTCATCACAGAACTGGCTAAATGAAGTCGTGATTGAGAAACAGTTCTTGCGTGGATTCGATGAAAATAAAGAATGTTTATCGTTATTTTACCTTAAATCGGATGGAAGATTTGAGTTGTTCAAAAAAGCGAAGCTTTATGGTTCGCTGTTCCGCCCGACTTTAATTTTTCATCCGATTTGGTCTAAAAATAAGTGACAGACTATTTATGGGCTAGACTGGTTCTAGGGAGCAATACTACAACATTGATACAATTGTATTTTCTAGAATTGTATTTTCTAGTTATGATTGAAATGAACCATCGCCAGTTGGCAAACTGCCATATCTTTTAAAATGCTACAGATTCATTTTAGTCAGTTATCTTAAGAGGTAGGAAATACTATTCTAGAAAACACAATTGTAAACGTTTTATAGTATTGGCACCAGGCCATAACAGCGTCAAATTCAGAATTTGATTGTGGCTTGAGGTTTTGATCAAAAAGCTGCTCGTTTAGTTTATGGGGTTTGACAGTCAATGATTTCAACGTTCAGAATTAAGGTTGCACGTTGAAAATATTAACTGGCCTACTCAGAAATAATTATTTCGGACTGTATGAATTGATGACATTCAACTCACACGGAATGCACCATCAGGGTTAAAAAATGGGACAATCTCTTCAAACAGTAACTTAATTTGTATTGTGAACACTGAACTGCTAACAATTTCACGCACTTTCTTTGATGATGTCTTTGCTGCAAAGCTAAATATGATGGAGCCTGAGGTGTTTATAAAAAGACAAATAAAACAAACGATTTTCATTCATTTTTACAGCGATAAAATAGGCCCCTTTGAAGAATGTTGACACGTTTATTTCCTCCAGAAATAATGTTATTATTCGGCTCATGGCAAAACCTAATGCACTTGAGAAAACTGAAAATAATGAATGGCAAACAAATTTTATGTTCCAATAAGAGTAAAACCCTCTGATTGGATGAGAGCTGGCGTAGTTTCTTTTATGTTTGCGGCTCCAGTGACAAATGACACCGTCCGACGTCGCAACGCGAAGTATTTGATATGACCTCGTCCGTTTCGTAATTGCTCCATCAACGGAGTGACTAGCAACCCGCTTCATTTTTCTGGATTTTTCACACGTGTAGCAAACGGTGTTCCGGATGAAGTGCTGTTTAAATTACAAACCGATTTACGATTTGAACTGAGATGGAATGAGTTTATTTGGTTTATTGATTATTTATCCAGTTGTGGGGTACACGAGAGGTTTATTTACTAAACCTGTGATCGTTAAAAGTTGCCCCGAACAAGGCAACTTTTAACGATCACAAGTTTAGTAAATAAGCCTCTCGTGTTTCACGATGTACGTTTTGGGCAAAATGGGTAGTGTCTTATTGGAACAGATACGTTATTGTGAAGTGTTGACGGTAACATGGTCTGAGGTTTGCGGCTCGGGGCGTATGTTCAACCACGACGCTTCTCATCTCGGTTGAACATAAGCTCCGAGCCGCAAACCTCAGACCATATTACCGTCAATTCATCACAACAACTAATAATGTTTGCAAAAAATGTCTGTCACAACGCGTTTCGCCTTACCTGAGAGATATACCCAAGTAACGATGTATGTATGCGTGAAATTCTTTAACCCTTTACCTAACATGAAAAGCAGACGACACTTGCAAACAAATTCTTGAATAACTAATTTTTTTCATTTTTTGTCTCAAAAACATAGGTTATGACCCCTCGTTGGAACGAGCTCGACGAGCTCGTTCCAACGAGGGGTAATAACCTATGTTTTTGAGACAAAAAATGAAAATATTTTGAAAATTAATTGGCGATTTTTGAGAATAGCGCTGGCCGGCTTTGGCCGTTACGTTGGGTAAAGGGTTAAATAATGCGCTGTAATTGTAGTGAGCGCTGTTTGCTACTATTATTTATTTATTTATTTATTTATTTATTTATTTATTTATTTATTGGGTCTTAACGGCAGTTTCAAGAGCCAGGATCACCTCGCGTCGAACAGTTTTCCGAGTGGGGGAAGCCGGAGTACAGGGAGAGAACCCCCGATCAACGGCGAGCACCTATCAGATTCCCCATCGTACTAACTCCACACAAGCAGGGTTAGCATTGGCTGGAGACATGTGCACCATCGACGTGCAGTACGCCTTAGTATACTGCGCCACCGTGCCTCACACGTGAACAGTCGAGATTACGTGCCTTGCTAAAGGACGCAACGCTGTTACCCCTGGCGGGGATTGAACCGTGAACATTTCGGTTTGAAGTTCAATTCCGTAACCACTGAGCCACCGCGTTCCCAAAAGTGTATGCTTATAGATATTCTTAACGTGGAGTGGTTGCTTCTAATTAGCTTTACATAAAAAGCCAAGTTTCCTTTTGCAAATTTTAATAAACGAAAACAACTGACAACTTCGAGAGCTATTTGCTGGTTTCGTTTATTAAAAGTAACGAAAGGAAACTTGGCTTTTTCTTCTACTGATGTCACATCATAGATGTCTCAGCAATTTCTTCCTGCTTCTTAATTTTATCTTCCTCACTTGTCTAATAATTTCAAGGGATATAACTCTATCGAAAGTCGATTTTCGTTACAAGTCAGGGAAGGCCGTGATAGGCCGGTTGTGCCTCCTGCACAAACGGGTATTTCCTTCTAAATGCCCAAACCCTGTTTTCTTAACCTCTTTTCTTAATCTTAGCTTGTATTTCATCAATTCCATTAAAATAAAATGTCACCCCTTTTCTCGGGATCCTGTGAATCACCCATTTTCGCTTCGAATCGATTTCGAATTCGAACATTTTCAGACACAGGGGGGGGGGGGGGGGGGGGTCGGGGCCGGAAAAAACACGTAAATGTCCAAACATACAATTTTTCCTCCACATAAAATCACTAATTTCTGTGCTTGTTTAACCTTTTATTATCAACTAGCAGGGTTACCCGGCATGATGTCAAGAGGAGAGTATTATCACTGTTGGTGCCCCTCTACATCCCCACCTCCACCCCACTCTTTTTTAAACCTCACCATTAGATTCCTGGTAAAAAAGTACCCCTAGTAGACCCCTTTGAAGACGTATATCGGTGAGAACAATTTTGGTCATAGCCTTTGGCGCCCCTCTACACCCCCACCCCACCCGATACTTTTTTAAACCTCATCATTAGATTCCTGATAAAATCGTACCCCTAGTAGACCCCTTTGAAGACATATAGCGGTAAAAAAAAGTTTGGTCATAACTTTTAGTGCCCCCCCCCACACCCCCAGCCCACACCCCCACCCCACACACTTTTTTAAACCCGACGATGACCTCCGCCATAAAAAAGTCCTCCTAGTACATCCATTTTGGACACTCGGGGTGGCCCCATATTCATTTCTATAGCGGACAGACAGACAGAGAGACATACATACATACAGACATTCTAAAATATAGTATAGAATTATATGGCCAACCAGGCCATTTAACCCTTTACCCAACAAATCAGTCAAATCCGTCCGCGTAACATGCAAATTCAGCAGCTGAAAAAATACTATTTTTCAAAAAAATTCAACGGAACCATATCATGTCACCCCTCTTTGGAACGAGCTCGTTCCAAAGAGGGGTCACATGATATGGTTTTGATGAAATTTTTGAAAAATTAAAAAAAAAACGATATTTAAAATAACACATTTTGATATCGTCTGCGTTGGGTAAAGGGTTAAAACATATAAACTATCATATTATGGATGTAGGTATATCCAAATTCATAAAAAAAATGACATGATTATAGAGAAGTCGTTGGCAAATTCGCATCAGACAAATTGAAATACTTGAAACCACTTGAAATTAAATTGATTTAATCTGTCTAATTTAGTGTGCAATAATGTTTTTGGGATGTATAAGTATGGGATTGCATCTATACTTCCTAATCCATCTGACCATTGCATGTTAACCCTTTACCTAACATGAAAAGCAGATGTCACTTGCAAAAAAATTCTTGAATAACTATTATTTTCATTTTTTGTCTCAGAAACATTGGTTATGACCCCTCATTGGAAAGAGCTCGACAAGCTCGTTCCAATGAGTAGTCATAACCTATGTTTTAGAGACAAAAAATGACAAAAATAATGAAAATTAATTGGCGAGTTTTGAGAATAGCGCTGGTCGGTTTGGACCGTTACGTTAGGTAAAGGGTTATTTGAAGGAGAAAATAGTCAAAAATAAATTCAGAAAGTTTATATAAACAAAATTCATAATACCACCTGATGCCACTGGTGTGAAACAATAAAACAAAAACAACTACAACCCCCCCCACCCCACCCCCCCCCCCCCCCCCAGACATAGTTGACATGAATTAAACATTTGGTGTTTATTAGTTAATGAGGCGAAGTGAACAAAAATGACTGCTATGCGGTTCAAACAATAACTTCCATCACCCCAGCAAGATGTGAAGACATTCAGACTGTGAGTGTGACTTCCCTCATGTCACATGTACATACCATAGAAATAGGGAAGGTGAATTTTTGCTATCCCTATTAGCTCCAAAATGAGGAATTAAGAGTGTTTTCTATTTAGTAGATTTGCTAAATAGTCTAGTACAGGGGGGGGGGGGGGGGGTCAGGGAATGTATTAACTCAGATTTATTCAGGATTTATTCTGACTTATTCAGTGACTTATTCAGACTTATTTGATAATATTTTGTAACTATTGTTTTCAAACTCATTAGAATTATCTCCCTTGCAGCCTCAAAGGTCTGTTAAAATGCTGAAATAGTCAGTGGAATTGTCTTAAATATTATGAAATGGAATTCTCGGTTGGACAGGACTAGGTTTGCATTTATGCTTTTTCTCAGATTTCAAGGGGTGGGTCCCCAAAATGGCCCGGAAAAAAATAATAAAAATTGCAAGTGGGGTGGGGTGGTGATGGGGGTGGTGGATGTCTGAAGGGCGGAAGTTATTGTTTTGACCCTGTATCTGTAATTTTTTTCCAGATCACCCCACCGGCTAAAACGCATATCTTTCGTGATTCTAATTCATTAGCTCATTGAACATCAGATTGAAAGGGAGTACATTCAATCTTGACCCGTACCACCTGCATACTGACCTTTTGGCAGGGCATTTAATCCCCAGTCCCTAAGTGGGAGCACGGTACCGTAGTTTGGAAAGGAGCACAACAAGTTGATTATACACTTGCCTTCATCTGATGCTAGCACCAAGGACACTGGCTTTTGAAAAAAGTAAATGGGCTTTCCGGGTTTTCAAGTAACAACCTGTCCGGGATCTCGAGTTCTCGGATCATATTTCTTGTTGTAGGCTCTCACATCAGTTGAGGACTTAGGTGCGTGTGTCCGCGATTTTCTTAGTGCATATGGTGCACGCCTCTGGACCTGACAATATATTTTGTTGTCGTCAATAAACTATGTTATTATCAAATTATGATCTTGATATTTGCTTTCACTGACGCATATGTATTGCCTTACTAGCTCTCATTGCCAGCAGTTTCATTTGAAAAGAGATGTCCGAGAACACACCAGAGAACACATAATTAATCCTCTACACACTCAGGGACTTGGCTAGAGGTTTCCGATTGGGGGTGTAGAGTAGTGAATTTCCAACGAATTTCCAACTAGGGGAGGGACCGGGAGGGGAAACCCCCCCTCCCGGTCCCTTCCCTAGTTGGAAATTCACTACCGAAAGATTACAAAAATGAAGCAATTGATTCTAGTAACTGAAATGCCAACACATTTATGATAGAATTATCATGTTATTATTATTTGGTATTATTCGGGAATTGAATATGTGCTAAAAAAATGCACAAGCTGAGAACTTTGAGCAATTCACACAATCCTAACAATAAATCAGATCTTATGCAGGAATGATCAATTTTCGTTGTTTCATCATTTTGTAACTGTGAATGGTGGAATTAACTCGGGATAACGATTTTACATGATGCGATTTTCTTGAAGTGCATTTCGAAGATTTTGTTTTCAGAAATCTCGTACCAATTGACATCATGCTTACTTATAAAGCTCGATATTGTGTACACTGTAGTTGTAAATAGTAACAGTTGGAATTTTTGTCGATTTGAAACCAAGTTGGAATTTTGGGAAGTAAAGGAGATACCAGTATCACCAAAGAAGCTCTAAAATCCATATGGATGGAATTTCCAACTACTCATGACTTGCTCTCCGATTTTCCAACTATAGGACTTTTTGGCCAGGATTGGGGGGTGATCCCCTGTCGCCACGTCCCTGTGCACGCTCTGCACCCTGGTATCGTAGTATCAGTCTTCGAGTTGCACGTTTCTTTACCATAACGCGACTATGAATTTAACCAAGTTTGTTTTAAATTAGGGTTTAATTCCGGGAATGGGAATTTTCCGGTTCTCGATTTTGAATGGCAGTCACGATACTGGGAATTTTACGGTTGTCGTTTCTGAATATCAGTCCCGATACCCAGGTGCGTATGAAACTTATAATATTGGGGGGGGGGGGGGCGGTATTGTAAATGGGAGCTTCTAGGGGACAGCTCGGGCGCCTTTGGTGGCCCGCTCTGCGTAGCCGAACCCCGGGGAGAGTGCGAGGGGGGGGGGGGGGGGGATACCAGGACAATTTGTGAAATATGAACTACTGAGAGCTCATTTCCTCGCTTCTCAAGTGAAAAAATCAAGGTATTGTTGCTGTTAATTTTTGGTGTTTAACCCTTTATCTAACATGAAAAGCAGACGACACTTGCAAAAACAATTCTTGAATAACTGATTTTTTTCATTTTTTGTCTCCAAAACATAGGTTATGACCCCTCATTGGAACGAGCTCGACGAGCTCGTTCCAATGAGGGGTCATAACCTATGTTTTGGAGACAAAAAATGAAAAAAATCATGAAAATTAATTGGCGATTTTTGAGAATAGCTCTGGTCGGGTTTGGCCGGTCAGAGAGGAAGATGTTAACCTGTTGAGCGTCAAATCAGTCAGTGACATCGGCTACCAACTTTTCTATGCACTGCAAATGGTGTAGATCATACAGTTTTTATGTGCGCCTATATGATGTAAAATATGCACCCCCCCCCCCCCCCCCCGGTTCCTACGCCACTGCCAATATAATTAATTTCCCGTTTGCGAGATTAAATCATAGTTCAAACGGTGATGCTGGTCTCGAAAGAAACTGATATTTGCCGTAATCTCATAACCTATAATACTCAATCATTGATACCATGGTCTATGAATTTCCCGGGTATCGCGATTGACTTTCAGAACCCGAAGCCAGAGAGCTATGAAATTCCCATTCCTGGTATTAAACCTAGGTCTTCTTTAGCAGAGCTCGTTTCAGTATTCTCTCATCAGCATGCAGAGAGTTAAATTACACCGTAGAATACTATAAAAATGACGACCTAGTTCGAGTTGGACAATGCGGATTATCTTTCCGACGAACACATTGTCTTTAGAGGCTAAACAATGCAATGGTTGTACGGGGAGACTACCCGCAATAACCACCTCGAACCAGGCCTTTTTTATAATACCAAATAAATTGTGTTTAAAATGGGAACACAAAGTTAATCCTTCCAACGGGATATAGCAACATATTCAATATTCTCTTTGCTTTTGGAAACAATGTTAATCCACATTGTTCTGGTTTTGACAATGACAAATCCACATAGTTTACATTCATATAGCAGTGTTGAAATTTACGAAATTTACGAGTATTCGTCGTATTCTGTTATTCGCCCTTTGGGGAGTCTCGGTCCGAGCGGTAAAAACTGCAAACTGTGTTGACCGGCAATGTTCTATGGGCGTGGACATTGCGAAATAACTAACTGCAGCCTGTGGGAAATTAACGAAGTGTCGCAGATTTGGTGCAATAATATGTATTGTGTCAAGATACCTTGGAATACCTGAGAAATACAAGAGAATACCAGGGTATATTAGAACAATACCATGGTGTGCTATTCTACCGCCACCCCCCCCCCCCCACCCTCCAATACCATGGTGTGCAATTCTACCGCCAGACCCCCCCCTCCCCCGATTCCCATTTTCCAGAACCCCTCCTGTACATATCTTTTTAACAGATTTTAATCTTACGCAAAATACAAGACGACCCTCTATCCTCTCCACGTACCCCCAATGTTAGAACCTGTTGAAGCTTGAATGAACCACACAGTTATTGGGTAGTGGTTAACAGGTGGTTTAGAGTTACCGACTCTTACCGAGCTCCTGTTAATTACCTCTTTAACCGACGCACAGAATATCAAAATTTATTATTTTAATTATTGGCTTTTAAATTTTTTAAAAAACATTTAAAACAAATTAAACAAAACTATAACTTAAATTAAACAAAAACAACTCCAATGAGGGGTCACATGATATGGTTTTGTTGATATATTTTGAATTTTGTTTTTTTTTAACTGCTAAATTTGAAAATTACGCAGCCGATTCGGTAGGAAAAGGATTAAGACAAATAGGGTTCATAAGCATTGGTAGTCTGTCTATGATACTCGACAAATCTTTCTAACTTTCGAGCATTTGAACAAGTTTTCCGAGTAACACCGTAGCCCAGTCCGACCTGTTAAAATGACAACTATCATTTTATGCTGTTCAAATGTTCTTTCTGGGCACCACATCTCCCTGGCAACGAAACAAAAAGAAAAAAAAACAACCTTTACACGAGATGATCCGAAATGTCCTCAAAGTCCAGATATTGACAGCGATTATTGTACAGTTAAAACTAGAAGTCCTGTCACGAACTGTGCGCTTATCTAGGCTTAATTGCGCGTAGGAATTGCGCGCAATTGCCATATCGAATGCCATCCAATTCACGGCAGGTTCTCTTGGTTACTCATAGCAAACACATGCAATGTTTCTGCCAATGGACCTCCGGGTTACCCGGAGGTCCATTGGCTGAAACATTGCTTGTGTACAGGCCAAATGTACAGAAATTGATAGTTTGCTATGGTCATAACGCGTAGACTAACGCGCCGATGGACATGCTATTAGTGCGCATTTCATGACGGGACTTCTAGTTTTAACTGTATCTGCAATACTTTATATATTATGGATTTCATGTCAAAAAGATTATGCCAGGTCGACAAATTGAGACAAATTCAATCCACCATTATCAATCAATACTGTCATTAAAAGCAAAATAATATTACTGACCATTAGTTTTGTAAGACTTGATAAGTAATTGCATCAGGTCTCATTAACAGAAATCCTGTCCACTCGGCATGTTACACAACAGATCGAGAAAGTCTTCTATTTGCAATTCACGATATAGTCACGTTAAGCAACAATAAATAAATTATATTTGTAGTTTACCTTAATTTTATTTACTGTTCATTTTCATTCGATTTTCTTCCCCAAAACAAATCGTATTCCCACCCACAGTCGCCGAAAATGGTATTCCACTCTCAGCACAGTAAGGATTTTTGTTAAAAAATAGAAACGGGTGAGAGAACTTTGTACTGGGCACACTGCAAAAAATATAGGTTGGAATATTTTCCAGTCGGGACTTCAAGACGCCTGTATTCGAATCGATTTCGAATAATAGACTCAATTCGATTCGAAACGAAAATATGTGATTCGGAAGGTCCAAACTTGAAGTGACATTTTCACTGTGGCCAGATTTATTTATTTATTTATTAATTAAGGGTTAGCTACACTTTAACAGCGAAGGTCATATTGTGTCGGTGACAGTTTTACGGGTGGGGAAAGCCGGAGTACCCGGAGAGAACCACCGAGCGACGACGAGCAGCTGCCAGCTCCCCAACATTGTAACTCCGCACTGCAGCGCTGGCAGCGTAAGATTGGTTGAAGACATGCGCACCATGGACGTGCAGTACGCCGTAATACACGACGTCATCGAGCCCCATGTTGACAATCGGGGTTAAGGGGCTTGCCTAAGGACACAACGCGGGAGTCCGAATCGATCGCTCAGACGGTCACGCATCCAAGAACTAACCGAACTCGACGTTGCTTAACTTCATTGTGCTGACGAGAACCGGTTACCGCAACGCCACCGCGCTCCACTGTGGCCAGATGAAAATTGTACAGTTTGGAGCAGTGTTGGACTTCCCGGATCTGTTTTATGATAATTTTCAGAAACAACTAGAGGTACTGTGAGCAAGCTCACAAAGTGATACCCCCCGCGCCTCAGTTGTAGCTTTTTGGTGTAAAGTTTCAGAAAGACACAACCATATGATGTAGCAATTGAAATGTATAGGTTAGATTATCTCCCCTTGGAAATGTCAGAACGGAATTATATTGCTTCATGCAAATCTTCATATGGAGGTCTTCCATTGTGTAAAGTTTCATGAAAATTCTTCAAACGGTTTAGGAGGAGCTGCGCTTATAAGGATGGACAGACTGACAGACGGACAGACGGACGGACGGACAGACAGACAGGGTGATTCCTATATACCACGCCCCCCAAACTTTGTTTGCGGGGGTATAATAATTATCAGAAACATTAATTTTCTTTGAGCAAGAATTGTTTCTCAATCGTCACATGAGACTTGGCTTGACCGGATCTTTGCTGGCATCGCAATTTGACATGTTTGTTTTCTACAAATTATGAATGAAGACTCACCATGGATGGAATTTTATGATCACGCCGTGTAGTTATACTAATCATGTTAGTATGATAATATCTTTGTATTTTGAAAGTGCATTCAGTTCTTATTAATTGAAATATCTATAACTGGGACATGGAAGAATAGCTGTATATCTTTGTAAGTGAAGTGACATCACGTTACATCAACGATAGGCAGCGCGTAAACTCCACGAAATGTAGGTAAACAGATAATCCATAACATTATCGAATTCTGTTCAGAATTAATTTTTGCAGACGCGGATGGGCCTTCGTAGTTGAACATCTGACGAGTCAAAAACCCTGTCAGACATGTCGAATATCTTTCATTTGTAAACAATTTTGTCGATCGTTTAACAAACGTCATCACGATGAAATTGTATGAAGTGATATGTCTAACTGACGGGTTTGTAAAAGACAAATAAAAAAAAATGAATAAATAAATAACTAAAAAAATGAATGAACGCTCAATATATGCATTAGAAAAGTTTAGACCCAAGAACAACGGAACATTTACTGTTCCGCACATGTGATAAAGGCTTAGGACCAAGAGACGTTAAATATAAGGGGTAACATAGCCTTTTTGAATCACCTTGTTTCAGTCTTCTTACCTGTAAGTTTTCTGTGACGAAATCGCGATAAACGCATAAATTCACTATTTTACACTGGAAAGTGGACAAATCATAAATACGACGCATCATTTTTCGACAAGTGACATTTCGAGTTACCTCCCTTATACCATAGAACGCCCCCCCCCAACTCATAAATTATTTTACAACAAAATCAGTTGGGTGAAAAATCAACTCAAATCCACTGGGTTGAGTGAATGTGAACCCAGCTATTTTTAACCCATTTGATTTTAGAGTATACCTACATCTTGCGACACAATTGTCGATAAATAACGTAAAATATTTCTACCAACATGTGAATTTAGTTATTAGTTATATCAGATAGAAAAGACACACACACACACACCTGTCATGTTTGAAGTCGATCGGGCCCTTAAAGGCAGGGGAGAAAGAGCGCGCCACGACAAATAAATTACCTTAAATTATTTTAAGACTGCTTCGGCAAGTGCGGAACATGATACAGACATTTTTTGACTGGTATTTGTTTCTTTCTAATAGCGTATAGTATAGTATACTAAAGTATAGTATAGTATATATAGTAAAGTATAGTATAGTATAGTATAGTATAGTATAGTATAGTATAGTATAGTAATAGTATAGTATAGTATAGTATAGTATAGTATAGTATAGTATAGTATATAGTATAGTATAGTATAGTATAGTATAGTATAGTATATCTTTATTTCCACGACATGTGTTATCGTAATTTAGTACAATACATGAGTGTATAGTTTGACCTAAGTAGTATGTCATGTACCCGGACGAGGGTAGGTTGGGGGACCTCGGTGGGGGACCTCGGAAGTGACGTCATGTCACGTGACGTAGTGGCGCCATGTTGTGTTGTCATGGTAACCCGCGTGAGCGGCCATGTTGTGACGTCACCTCCATAGTGATACGTGGTGTGAGTGCGCATGCGCAGCGCGTGTTGTTAGGGTGATACGTGTTTCCTTCGTCCATTTTGTATACAGGAGGCCGCCATCTTGGTTTCTATGGTAGCACGTGATTGCTATGTTACCCAATTTTTCTGCAATAGGACGGGGTATGTTCGGTGGGTATGTTCGATTGAATCGGAGTATTTTCTGGAACGACTTTACTGGATAATTACCACAAACAACCCGATAACTTGTATTATTTCGAATTCTTTAAGAATTCTCTGCTTCTATCAATATATGCAATAGTCTACATCTACGTAGGCATGTTTCTTTATTCTAGAGTATACTCCAGTAGCGTAGAAGAGCCTATTAATTAGAACAACTTTACTTATTGTTACTACATTTAGCAATTTCTGGTCTATTCTTGTTAGTTCTGACCCTATTCCAAGTACTCTTGTTGTTTCATTTATCTAGATTATAACTAACCAATCAGATTGCTTGATTTCGCATAATCTGTATGCAGGGTTATCTCCCTTCTGTATAACAAAAGACTATATCCAATGGCCATATCCCATGGAATCCCATTTTTTGAAAAACATCTGTGGCTATGGAATCCCTTTTTTGTCGTATTAGGCCATGAGGGCTATGTAAAAGTCCTCAATGAGTCCTCATTTATTATCCCTCATACTCTCATTGAATTCTGAGGTTACGAGGACCTTGAAAAATCCCTCAATGAGGTATAATTTACTACGACTCTTATCCTCATTTCAGTATTTAACTGGTATATCCTATGGAATCCCATTTTGGAAAATGCCTGTGACTGTGGAATCCCTTTTTGTCGTATGAGGCCATGAGGGCCATGTAAAAGCTCTCAATGAGTCCTCATTTACTATCCCTCATAGCCTCATTGAATTTTGAGGTTATGAGGACCATTAAGAATCCCTCAATGAGGCATAATTTACTACGACTCTTAGCCTCATCTCGGTATTTGAGGAGACCCATGGTCTGATATTGTATTATTCGAGGATACCTATCGAGGATACCTTTTATAGGATACTTATCTGAGGATATTATATAGGCTGTACATATCCCTATAGGTCTCTTGCTGGTCCTTAGTACTATTAACCCACCTGATGCTTTATGTTATCCTATGACTGGTATAGGTAGTATGCAATGCTAGGCATAGGGGTATTGTGGGAAGGGGTACTGCCTGGTAATTTAGAACGGTACTATAGTATGGGCGGTATATACACTTATAGGCCCCTGTTAGGGCTTGGTACTATTAACCAACCGATTGCTTTGTTTCATTATATGGCTGGTATATGTAGTGCGTTACGGTAGACCTAGTGATTTTGTGGGGGTGGTGGTAATGCTTGGTAGTTTAGAACAGTAGAATAGCATAGGCTGTTCATATCCCTGTAAGTCTCTTGCTGGCCCTTGGTACTAATGGTTTTAATACGACTCTTATCCTCATTTCAGAAAAAGGGATGCCGAAGGCCATATGTTTTTCAAAAAAAAGGGGTGCCCAAATTGGGGTGCCTTCCGGAGAATCCCTTTTTTCTGAAATAAGGATAAGAGTCGTATTAAAAATTCCTCAATGAGGTCTAATTTACTACGACTCGTATCCTCATTTCTGGAAAAAGGGATTCTCCAGAAGGCACCCCAATTTGGGCACCCCTTTTTTTTGAAAAACATATGGCCTTCGGCACCCCTTTTTCTGAAATGAGGATAAGAGTCGTATTAAAAATCCCTCAATGAGGGATTTTTAATACGACTCTTATCCTTATTTCAGAAAAAGGGGTGCCGAAGGCCATATGCTTTCAAAAAGGGGTGCCCAAATTGGGGTGCCGGGGATATGGCCATTGATATAGATTTTTATTATACAGAAGGGAGCTAACTCTGTACGATTAAGTACAGGTTATGGGAAATCAATGGTTAGTTATAATTTATATAAATGATCTAGATAAATGAAACAACAAGAGTACTCGGAATAAGGTAGGAACTAATGGTATTACGTACCACCTTACCAGTAACAGGGTGATACAAAGCATTTGGTAGGTTAATACTATAAACGGTTAGGATGGGACCTATAGGGGAATATACCGCCCATACTATAGTACCGTTCTGTATTACCAGGCATTGACCCCACCCCAGAATACCGCTCAATAATATGAAGTATCTGGTGGATCAGTAGTACCAAGGGCCAGCAAGAGACTTACAGGGATATGAACAGCCTATGCTATTCTACCGTTCTAAACTACCAAGCATTACCCCCACCCCCACAAAATCACTAGGTCTACCGTAACGCACTACATATACCAGCCATATAATGGAACAAAGCAATCGGTTGGCTAATAGTACCAAGCCCTAACAGGGGCCTATAAGTGTATATACCGCCCATACTATAGTACCGTTCTAAATTACCAGGCTGTACCCCTACCCACAATACCCCTACGCCTAGCATTGCATACTACCTATACCAGTCATAGGATAACATAAAGCATCAGGTGGGTTAATAGTACTAAGGACCAGCAAGAGACCTATAGGGATATGTACAGCCTATATAGTATCCTCAGATAAGTATCCTATAAAAGGTATCCTCGATAGGTATCCTCGAATAATACAATATCAGACCATGGGTATCCTCAAATACCGAGATGAGGCTAAGAGTCGTAGTAAATTATGCCTCATTGAGGGATTCTTAATGGTCCTCATAACCTCAAAATTCAATGAGGCTATGAGGGATAGTAAATGAGGACTCATTGAGGGCTTTTACATGGCCCTCATGGCCTCATACGATAAAAAGGGATTCCACAGTCACAGGCATTTTCCAAAATGGGATTCCATAGGATATACCTGTTAAATACTGAAATGAGGATAAGAGTCGTAGTAAATTATACCTCATTGAGGGATTTTTCAAGGTCCTCATAACCTCAAAATTCAATGAGAGTATGAGGGATAATAAATGAGGACTCATTGAGGGCTTTTACATAGCCCTCATGGCCTAATACGACAAAAAAGGGATTCCATAGCCACAGGTGTTTTTCAAAAAAATGGGATTCCATGGGATATGGCCATTGCATATAGTCTTTTGTTATACAGAAGGGAGATAACCCTGCATACAGATTATGCGAAATCAAGCAATCTGATTGGTTAGTTATAATCTAGAAACAACAAGAGTACTTGGAATAGGGTCAGAACTAACAAGAATAGACCAGAAATTGCTAAATGTAGTAACAATAAGTAAAGCTGTTCTAATTAATAGGCTCTTCTACGCTACTGGAGTATACTCTAGAATAAAGGAACATGCCTAGGTAGATGTAGACTATTGCATATATAGATAGAAGCAGAGAATTCTGAAAGAATTCGAAATAATACAAGTTGTCGGGTTGTTTGTGGTAATTATCCAGTAAAGTCGTTCCAGAAAATACACCGATTCAATCGAACATACCCACCGAACATACCCCGTCCTATTGCAGAAAAATTGGGTAACATAGCAATCACGTGCTACCATAGAAACCAAGATGGCGGCCTCCTGTATACAAAATGGACGAAGGAAACACGTATCACCCTAACAACACGCGCTGCGCATGCGCACTCACACCACGTATCACTATGGAGGTGATGTCACAACATGGCCGCTCACGCGGGTTACCATGACAACACAACATGGCGCCACTACGTCACGTGACATGACGTCACTTCCGAGGTCCCCCACCGAGGTCCCCCAACCTACCCTCGTCCGGGTACATGACATACTACTGACCTATATGTCACCTCTTTAATTTGATTTTCCCTTTTTTAAAGGCCCTGTATGATATCGTCACGGGAATATCAAATGCGACTTACGGTTGTGTCGTGTCATATGATTTCAACTAGAACTAGACATGCATTATCATGACTGGTTTAGTCCCTCCCTCCAAAGTTATAGGGCATTTTAGGCACGGGTTGGTAGATGGGGGAGAAGTAAGGATTTCCAAACGGTCTTGCAGGCTTGTGGGTTGGTATGTCTTCAACTATTGGTACAAAAATGAACCACAGCGTAATGATAAAAAAAGTCAATGGAGAAGATCAGTGATAATTTAATCCTGTAGCCAGAGTGAGGGATTAACCCTTTAACTAATGAATCGGCAGCAACCGCCCGTATAATTTACAAATTGAGCAGCTGAAAGAAATTGTATTTAAAAAAGAATTCAATAATACCATATCATGCAATTCTTCATTGGAAAATGGGGAAAAAACAATAATTAAAATAATAAATTGTGATATCCCCAGTTTTGGGTAAATAGTAATGACTTATCCCCCCTGCAAAACAAAACGAGACATTTTCCAATTTGCAACAGACGGTATAGTATCAGTATAACATAGGGCGATGCCTTTCGGAAACATGAGTTCTAAAAGGTTAATTTGTCCCGGAAAACTCCGTTTAAAATGTAATATTTTAACATTTCTCCAATTTATTCAGGGTCAAAGTCGATATTTGGAGAGCCATTACCGATATTTACAGTAACACTTTATTCTTCTTTAGTTTTGCAAAGGCAGTCTGAAGTATGTATGTGCTATACAGTATATCCGTCATGGATTGGTCAAATTCAACACGTGGTCAGTGTTGCCCCAATCAACTGGGTTGAGTGTACATGAACCGAAATGGGTTCATATTCACTCAACCCAGTTTATTTGGGTTCATTTTTAACCCAACTGACTTTAGGGTGTATTTGTTGCGTATAAGTCTTTGATTAAAGCAGGTAGGTATGTCCAAAATAGATGCGAGATATAACCGAGAACCTTAAACTGATTCAGTAACAAACTACACTTTCAAAATAAGACTACCCAAAACCCTATTGCAAACTGTGAACAAAGGCTACGTCGCCAGAAGGGTGGAAGAACTAAACCGGACAAATCAAGGGTCGAAGAGGAATTCTAGATCTTCTCCAGTCCACAATAATTTAATCGTTACAATCCCCTTCCTGTTCAATTCGCAACTATTGGGTTAAAATTCACGTGTTCAAGTGGAAATCTACCCAGGCGATTAGCAAGGATATATAGAATAAATAGGTACTGGGGCCGGTAATCAGATTTAAACCACGCGTAGGATAAGGGTTTTAACCACTCGGCTTGCCGAGTGGTTAAAACCCTTATTCTACGAGTGGTTTAAATCTGGTTAACGGCCCTAGTACCTATTTGGTTTATTTATACCATGCTCTTAAAAAAACAATCGACTTTATCACTTAAAATGGAGAAAAAACGACACTTTCTATCGCAAACACACGGATTTATTTTGTTTTTATATATCTGCAAATATTGAAGACGATTAAAAATTCTTTCTGTTCAGGGCGATTGGATTGAGTGTTTTCAGAGTGAAAATCCACTGGATTTCCATGTGGCGACGTTTGGCTGTTGAAGTCTCGAGTTCAGGATTTGAGTGTAAAATTTGTATAATTCTGTATTTGATGTCATTCGCTGAGTGAATTTTGCGGCTACGCTCCTCTTCCGTGGTTCGGTTGTCTACAACAGTAGTGTTGTTTGTGCTTGAAGCTAGACTGATTTAACTGTTTGAGCTCTCGGCGGTATTCATTGTCGGTAGTCACAGAAAAAGGCCAAAGTAGAAGATACAAAGTATTAAATCGACAAAAGTCCAAGAGGGCTGTTTCCTGTGGCTAGGTGCATTCGTAGTTAAATAGTGCCTGACCGGTTTCGTACGGATTTGTACTCATCAGAGGCAAGTTGGGGGTTGCCTCACCCCCATATATACTATAGCCTTTATGAGATCACACAATGTTTCCCTGCAAAGAATGCAGTTTAATTTACAAAACAAAACAAGACAGAAGTCGCCATACAAGAATCCACCACAAACAAAAAGGGTTTGGTCTTTTGTCGATTTAATACCTTGTTTATATCTGTGCCGGTGGGCAGTACTACCGGCTGCACGTGAATGTTTGATTGACAGCTAGACATATCGTCAAAGTTGATTGAATTTACCTTGCTTTTTCAGTCAAATTATTATTAACAATTAAATTTTATTTTAAATATTTAATTGTAGGTATTTTAAACTTAATAAGTCATTGCACGTGGTAGATAGTACCGCAAAATACATGTTTGAATGAAACGTCGCAAAGTGTGAATGCATTGAAGTTGGCAAATTGCGTCATGTCAAAGGTCACGTTGGATGGACTTCCTACTATAGGTATACATTTTGTTAACCTCAGTGGAAGCTTTGCACCGGTAGTGGGGTTAACAGCTAAAATTTAACATACAGGCTTTTCACAGGTAGTTACACGGGAGAGCATGGTATAAAACTGTTTTTAGTGGGCGCGTTACAAAATATCAGCAGAGAAATACCCCCAATTTCATTTAACCTCACACTCAGAACGTTAATAAAAGGAGAAACTACGACCAGATAGAAAAGTACAAGCAGAGTATTGTCACATCTCTGTTGTGAAGCTAATCTTATTTGTATTCATGCTTTATTTGAGAGGATTCCGTAGAGTTGGTATAAAACTGTGAATAAAAGTCCCAGTGAAGATATAGCAGTATCAATGTGACATATTTGTATTATTTCAGGATATCTGCGAGACTACAACACGGCTACTGAACTTGATGACGTAATAGACCTGCTGACAAAACTAAAGGAGATCCAGAGGTCAAGGGAAAAAGGTGAGTAGTTTCTTAGTCTTACTAGAATACTACTACTACTACAACAACAACAACTACTGTAACGAAGATGCCTATAGATCTACGATCGTAGGCTAGGACTGTTGTTGTGTAACTGATAGAATCGCGAAGTTCCACCAGCCCTGGCGTTTTAGCTTATTCTTACAGACGAACCTTGGACACAGGTTCCAGACAACAGGCTTGGCAATTTCAGGAGAGCGATTTTTTAGCTCTCCTTACTGCCCTCCTGAAAGAATTAAGGAGAGCGAAAAATTGTCCTCCTAAATATTTTGGTCTGGGATGATTGAGATTACATGTATTATGCTCACATTAAATTTTTGTTGTAAAGCAAAAATGTAATTTAACTTCGAAGTCACATAACATCACGTAATTTCATTTTAAAAGTGGTTTAGTGGTAAAAGGTAATGGCTGCAACCATACCCAAACACAGTTGCAATCATTTGAAGCAAAATGGGTCACAGCAATATTTTTTTTTCTGTCAGTTTCAAGTTCAACAACTGACATCACAGTTTGAGGGGTAATTATTCAAGGAATATTGACACTATAATATACTACCATTACTACTATCCTGTCACTTGAAGCACTTGCACCAGGATGCGACTGTAGATTCAAGCAGACCTGTTGTCCAAGAAAGTCATTCGCCTACCACTACCACCTTCAACCCCCTTGGGGGGTTGAAGGTGGTAGTGGTAGGCGTATGCCTTTCTTGGACAACAGGTCTGGGTACACACATAGGTCTTGTCAAGTGTGTGTTCGGTTGTTGAGTGAGACATCCAGATGTCTAAGAGATTTCGCCTTACCTTAGTAAAGTTAATAAAATCACTGATGTAGTCTGTTGTTTTCAGTTTCAATGAGTTCGTTCAACTGGATACTTAAAATGCTGGGTAAAGCTAATTGCTCTCCTAAGCTGATTGAGGAGAGCGATTTTTTGCCCTCCTGCATTTTTCAGAATGCCAGGCCTGAGACAATGTTCACTCTTCCGTAAAGTCACGTATCTTGTCGTGCATCAAAATGATTTAATGTAACGAACTTTTCAATCTATTATCTATAATTTTAATATAATAACTAGCGACAAATCGTCGTTATCTCCTGGTAGCTGTACATTAAACGGAGCAAATAATACACAAAGTTCATACCTCAACATCTATCGCAGCATCCATCTAAAGTCTTTCAGCAAGATATCGTGCGCGTGATGAGCCAGGAGACAACATGGATCGATCACACAGAAAACGGTGCTTATATTCACCAGTTTTCTGATGCAACACCTAATCACGCGACTACCGGTCAGTGGAAAATTGAGGGAAAGTCCCCTGACGTGGCAGTCGCCATTGTTTGTTGGACTCTTGTACTGCCATGCAGACTGTCGGTCAGTCTGGATGCAGTCCATCGAATCTTTACATGCGAATAGTCTTCTGCCGGGTGCCTGTGCACTGGAATGCACAATTTGCGACTCAGCATTACCTGATATCTGGTGATGTTCCACCAGGTGCATGTTATGATTTGTTGACAGTTGGAACAATACCATCCCATAAACTACTGCAGAATGTTATTATACTATCTATCAACAAATCCTACAATATTACTGTTTGTCGTCAATATTGGCCTCCAAAGTTATGCCTAATATTGTCAACAGAACATCTGGCGTCCACTCCTGTGTGTACTCTCAAAGTACTTCTGTACTCTGATCGCCAGTTAATACAATTCCACGTAATTTAGCTTTAATGCTCTACAAAATTAAGAGTCCACTATGCCAACAGAAATTGTCTGTGAACATTTATGACTGTTATCTTACCAGTACGACTGTACCTATGCACAGAAGAGCTGTAGTTATTACTTTCCAAAGTGCGATTTACTGGGATTTCCGGTTTTGATTATAAACGATAACTTCACAAGTGAATTATGCAATCACATATCCGTGCGCGCAAAGGAAGACTCTTTGTCGTGGGTGTAATGGGGACTTCATTGTTTTTTTTTGTTTTTTTAACCCTTTACCAAACATGAAAAGCAGACGACACTTGCAGCAAAAAAAATTCTTGAATAATTATTATTTTCATTTTTTTGTCTCAAAAACATAGGTTATGACCCCAAATTGGAACGAGCTCGACGAGCTCGTTCCAATGAGAGGTCATAACCTATGTTTTAGAGACAGAAAATGAAAAAAATAATGAAAATTAATTGGCGATTTTTGAGAATAGCGCTAGCTGGTTTTGGACGTTACGTTAGGTAAATGGTTAAATAATATAATTATCGTTAATAATGAAAAGTAATAAACAGAGTAATCGCTTGACTGAACTGGTTACGTGAAATAATTCATTCGAGGCGAGGGACTATATTGTAAAACACTCGTGCGCATTCGCACACTCGTGTTTGTACAACGTCCCTCACCTCTCATGAATTATTTCACGTTACCAGTCCAGTCAAGCGATTACTCTCAATCTCTTCTAGCGACATTGATTAAGCTCTGTGGGCGAACTTCGCAACAATACGCGAACATACTACTATTACATTACTACTTCCACTACTACTACTACTGCTGCTATACTACTGCTACTACTACTTCCACTACTACTACTACTAGTACTATACTACTACTACTACTTCCGCTACTTCTAATACTACTACTACTACTACTATACTACTACTACTACTACTTCCACTACTACTACTACTACTACTACTACTACTACTACTACTGCTACTACTACTACTACTTCCACTACTACTACTACTACTACGGGCCTAGAAATAACCAACGAACGATCGTTCACTACTACTACTACTATTACCATTCTACTACTACTACTACTACTACTACTACTACTACTACTAGGGAGCGCGGTGGCTCATTGGTAGCTTGTTGGACTGAGGAGCCTACAGTGGCTCGTCGATGATAGGTGGTTCTACCCGGTGCTTCTTTCATTGAAAATTTGAGGGAGATTTCATTGTTTTATGTCGGAGATTCACTGTTAACACATGCGTGCAAATATTGCCCACGCGTGAATTTTGACCTTTCCACGACGACCGTACTGAAAATTACAGCTGAAGTTCACTCTCAATAGCTATGGCTATATTGCGATCAGAACATGCACAATGCTGATTGTGATGCAGGTTTGGATTACATGCAGTATAATATGTGAGGTTGAGTTCAGATTTCATTGTTAATTGGACATACAGTACGTGGAGAGTGTATTATTACTAAATCACCCGCAGAGTGGAGATTCCACCCGAGGAATAATTGCAAATTTGTTGCAAGGCATAACCAGCACCAGCAAAGTTTCAGCCAATGGACCTCCGGGTTAAACCCGGGGGTCCATTGGCTGAAACATTGCTTGTGTTTTTGTCGATATGTACAAAATTTGAAAGTTATAGCTTGGGTGATAACTCCACCCCGCGGGTGATTTAGTTACAATCCACTCTCCACGTACTGTAGGTGTAATTTTCAACATTTATAGCCGTATCATATTTCGAAAACCCACATTGCTTTGTGAGATTTCGGTTTTGATTTCAAAGATTATATCAGGTAAATCTCAATTTGAGGGGCTGTTTTGTTTAATGCGGCCACTTCCAGAACCAATGGGTAGATTCCACAGGCGAAATGTCGGGTTAACCGTAACACTTGTTTCATACAATTGGTAAGGGTACGCTTATCGATTCAATATCTAGAAACGTATTGTTGTTTCCAAACTATAATTTAGGTGCATTGGAGCGGAATTGGGATGGTGGCCGTGGTTTGGGAGGGGTGCTATCCCCTCCGCGTTTTAACTTGAGATTAACCGTTATCCCGCCACATCAACTCATCCATGGCTTATATCGTAAGGTATATTGAATTTCGATAACGTTATCTCCCTTGAAATTATTAGAAGAGCGAGGAATGTCCAATTAAAAAGTAAGCAATTGTTGAGAAATACCTGCGACATCATTAGAAAATAAAGCCAAGTTTCTGTTACTTTTAATGAACAAAAACAACAGACAGCTCTCAGAGCTGTCTGTTGTTTTCGTTTATTAAAAATAACTAAAGGAAACTTGGCTGTTTATGGCAAGCTAATTAGAAGCAGCTTGTTCACAGATAATTACAAATATCTGTCGCTACCACACTATCACACCTACCAACACTAAACGCCCACTTTGACTCTTTGTTTAGCAAATGTGTTTTCACAGCAACTTGCAAGTTTTTATTCTTCCCTGGAAAAACATTAGCAAATCTCGCCTCCCAGACTTTGATATTAATGAAAGGGACAGTGCCTGTGTTTTATTGCACGCCTGTTCTATGTAATTCTCATCTACAGCAACACTAAACCATGCAGGAAATGAAAATCTGTTCCGCACATATGTGCGGAACGGAAATCGTAGACACACTATTTTTAAATAGAAGCGAAATTTCACTGGAATTTTCGACAAATCGTGGAACGCAATTACAAATCTGAATCCCAAGCGATAGTGGAAAATCGTCCTCTGAGTTCCAATACTGGCACATAGAACACATTAGAATCAGAAACGCAGAGTAAACTGGTGACGGCAGTGAAGAAGGATTGATATAGTAAGTGATACTAGCGATTCTAAAAAATGAAGACGCGTTAGAACTTTGAAGCGAGTGAAGATCTTGATGTTGAAGAGAGGAGTCCCCATAACTGACTGATAGCTACAGTTATTTGGTGAAAAAGGTTCTTCGGGAAGTAGGATTCTTCGCTTTAATTATTTTCTCGATATTTCGCTGTAGAAAATTTTGATCTTTGCGTAACTCTGATATTCTCGCGTGTGTACCAGGGGTGACTAAAATAATTGCTTGCGAGAGATCTGCGTTAGTCTGAAAGTGCCTAGTCTTGAAATGGAAAACGGTATTGCCATATTATACGGAAAACGTTTTGGACTGGTTGCGGTAGAATGTGGTTATTTAATACGGCTATGCCAGGTGATATTTGAAGAATAATATTTAATCAATTTAGAATATGAAGGTAATGTAATAAGTGTCAACTGTTTGTATTTTCAGATCCCATCGAGCTAGCACCTGTAAAGAGAGACTATGGTATAGTTCCACCATGGAAAGAGTTCTGTCGAATGATGGGATTAACAAACTGCGATAGCGGAGGACATTCTTAAGGAAGAACTAATACATCTGTTCTCACATTATCACACTTCCAAAAGTGTTCTGTTTCAGAGTTTACTTGAATAAAACATTTGCAAACTGACACTGTTGAACACGTATTATATAATGAACGACAGGAAGGACGTTGCTCACATGAGTAGTATCTGTGTCTGTTGCGGTACATATTGAAGGCAAACAAAGCAGATTGTAATCCGTGAGGATACCGTTATCAGCAATCAAACCGTACCCGTAAAAAAATGCCGATTTCTTGTCGTTACGAACTGCGATCATAAAAACAGTTGCGATCTTGTAGAAATTCTCATTTCGCTTTTCTCCTATTAGGTTCTGCTCTGCAGTTTCGCACTATTGCATAGGGGCAAAATTCTAAACATAGGGCATATATTGAAACTAATGTCATGTCAATTGGAGATATGTTGTCAGTATCAGATATATGATTACCTTAGGCTAATTGTTGGACAAGAGAATTTGAAGATTTTGTCACAGAGTTGTAGTTTAGGGGTAAATTACCAGAGGAATTATGAGAAGCAGTGGTTTCGAAAAATTGACTATTTTTTAAAATGTCATTTTTACACGAAGTTGCTAACAAGCATGTAACAAAAAAAAAGAAAAAAGACGAGACGGAAACATATAATTTTTTTCTTAACATTTTAGAAACAGGAGGTTATATGCTTCAGGGTTAAATAAGTGGGGGTAGTGGGAAAATTCTGCTTTTAAGACTGATGGGTGGCTGAAAATGTCTGGTATTGTCATTTTTTTTTTTTTTTCAGTTTTGCAGGCTGAAGTGTTGCAGTTGACAATACATTATTTCACCCACATTCAGATTGTTCATTTCTACTTAGTCAGATAGTGTTATATGTTTTAAGTGGATTTGGAAAATGTAATACATATTATGGGTTAGATAACTAAGTTCAAGAATACTCGCATTTGAAGAGAGTGTGTGGAATGTTATTTTTGGAAATGCCTGGGAAATTGTAGAGCGGAACATAGCACTCCAGAATTCCACCTATCGGGAAAGACTGTTCGCTGTAGACCCGTGTACTCGCAGCTATCAGACGAACATTCCAACCAGAGTTACTATATATTTGTTCCATATTTACTGACATTACTGACTGCTCAATTATACGGTACTCGGGCGTTCCATTGACGCTTACCGTTGAATACCATCTCACATATTGATCTGGGGATGATGTTGTGTCTAGCCTACCTTCGCATTCGTCGCAATCGCTCTTGTTGCGAAGAATGTTCACTGTAGAACTGTGTTCTTGCTGATATCAAACACTCCAACTGCAGTTACTCTATATCTGTTCCATATTTATTGACCTAACTCTCTGTTCGGGAGCGCGATGGCTCAGTGGTTACTGCATTGAACTTCAAACCAAAAGGTCATCGGTTCGATTCCCGCCTGCGGTTTCTGCGTTGTGTCCTTTGGCAAGGCGCTTCATCCCGCATTGCACCCACATACGACGAGAGTGGCATGTCGTCTACATCTTAAAGTAATTTCCATCAAAATAAATAGCAAGAACTAACGCGCGATCTCGCCAAAGCGAGATCGCGCGTTACTTGTTGCTATTTATTTTGGCGGAAATTCTATTAAGTCGTAAACATCAAGACTTGCGTAATAAAAACAGAGAAAGCAAAAAAGTATTACAACACATTTTTCTTATAGGTTACACCATGTTGTATAGCGTAACCTCCTAACGGGTTACGATGTACGCTCTTTATATGAAAACCTGTTTACCTTCTGTTTAAATGCGTTGTGTTCTTGAACAAGGCACTTCATCCCGATTGCCCACGTGGGCACGGTGGCGCCGTGTTCTAAGGCGTACTGCACGTCGATGGTGTACTTGTCTTCAACCAATGGAACCCTGCTTGTGTGGAGTTAGTACGTTTGGGAATCTGACAGTTGCTCGCTGTTGCTCGGTGGTTCTTTCTGGGTACTCCGGCTTCCTCCACCCGTAAAACTTTCTCGGCACGAGGTGACCCTGTCTGTTGAAGGTGTCGTTAAACCCCAATAAATAAATACACATTTAAGGACCTGACAGTGTGCTGGATTATAATGTACTCCCGGCGTATCATGGACGCTTAACGTTGCGTACCTTCACTCAGATTGATCTGGAGGTTGAGGGTGTGTCTACCTCCGCATTCGTCGTAATCCCTCTTGTTGTGAAGTTGTTGAAATTTCTGTCTAATATTTTACCCGATTAATGTTCACCTAAACCTCTGACAAAAGCATTGTCGTTCCCGTAACCGCATGCATAATCGTTGTCGGAAAACCAGATGCGTACGAAGCTTTAAGATAACATGCGCCCTGAGTTGCGTTTTCACTCATAAACGCGTTCTTCATACTGGAAAATCCATAAGAAATAAAGGCAAAAATTCAGTAATTTGAGGAAAACTGGCTTTCTCTTTTGTTGCTTAGTACAAAACAAAGTAGTTAACTGGGTTGGATCGAGGAATTGTAATTAGAAGGGGCGTGCAAGTCCAATTCAAATCGCTGGGGACTTCGTTGCCGCTGCCATCCCCTGGAAGCTGTGGGTTCTGGTTGAATATTGTATATAAGTAACATGATGCATCGTGGTGTTGTCTTAAAATACCTGGCATACCAGGGTGTTTTGGGACAATAAATAGACAGAACGTGATGTGTGTTTGAATCGGTGGGTGTTTTACATAACGAGTTGGAATGGCGTATTCATATTTCGTTATGTAAAACACCCACCGATTCCAACACACGTCACGTTCTGTGTTTATTACACAACCATGCATTAAAATTCATTTAAATAAACAAATTTTAATCCCGATGTTTAAACGAAAGGTGAAGAGTTTGTTTTGACTGAAGCTGTACTGATCATATGGATCGATAAAAAATCAAAATAACCTTTTCGGAACCAGTGTTTATTGAAATTCGTATCGCTGTTTACTGACAGTAATAGCCATAAAATGGTTAGGCGTGAATGGGCTGGTGCCCATTCACGCCTAACCATTTGGTAGATATTACTGTTAGTAAAAATGTAAGTACAGATATATGCAGATTTGCAAAACAGCTGGGACAAACGTTTTTAAAAGAAGTTCGAAGCATATCAAGGTGTACGAAGATTTACCGAAATAAAGTTGACCAATTTAGATATAATGGGATCCACAACACGAGACGGCAATGGGACTGGGTTAATGTTCTGGTTTGAAATGATTGGGGTTTTTTAAAATATTATCTCATTTTTGGTTAATTTTTTGTGAACCGACTTTATTTTGCTTTAGACGTTTTCATTTTCACTCTATGCGACAGACGGCCGATGATTCAAAAACGAAATTTGGAAACTTTTCGAAGCGTAATTAAACGGTGCAGTAAAAAGTTCCAGCTTCAATATCACCCGTTGAATACAGAATCATTTATGTCATAGCGACGATTCCGTTGAATACAAGGGTTTGAAGTTTAATGGATGTGTAATAAAAAGTGCACCATGGTACACTTTTATAAATGGCTTTCTGCCATTTCTTTGCCATCGTCGTCAAAGTTTAAATGTGCTGACATGGTTTATTGAAGAAATCAAGAGCATAATACTCAATCATCGTCACGCGAATGTATTTATGAGAAAATATGGAATATTTTAGATGGTGCGATCGCGGGGTACGCTCCGTCTGAATTTGAAACTATTACTGGATAAAAACTCCACTGCATGGGTGTTATAAATAATAGATGTTCCTTCTCTATGTACTGTAGCTAGACACGTCCGTTAAATATACCTGCTTTCGTGTGAAGGTTTATTTTTTATAAAAATATATACAAGATTAAAGCATTGACGGAATCTCAACATTTGCTTTCGTGGAAACTGTGTCAGAAATTGTATTAAGCCAATGACCTTAAAACTAAATTTGGACCGCTGGCGAAAATGGTCTTTGACAGCGGAAGAGTAACTCTAGGGGTAGGTTTCATTATTACAGAGAACTCCTTTCAACATTTATATTAAAAAAAATACTGCTTTTATTTTCGTGGGAATCTCACCATTTGACTGACAAATGTGTTGTTCAAATTAATACGATGGTGTGGGGAAATAATTGACGTAATAGTTTTGCGCAGAACATTTTAGTAAAGCAGGGGGTGTTTGGATTTTGGATAAGTCCTGCTGAGTGGTTGGTGGGGTGTGGTGGCTGGGGCCGTCGGTTCTCTTAGGTACAAGTTCTGAATTTTCAGATGCTTCTAAGGAGCTCTGCACATAATCAGGTGGAGCGCCCAAAACTGCTTGAAATCAAACGAATATATTGCCAGTGACCCATTTGAGCATTCTATAAGAGCTCCCATCGCTCCAAGGTCCAGTCTTTTAAAACTTACTACGCATGCATGAATGGGAACATTCAGTGAAAACAATGAAAACATATTTCTGGTGATGTCAGGTAACCTAAGACCACTAGAACTATCTTCGATTTTTGTTCTATATTTAACAGGTGGAGTGCTGTATGCCAATATTTGGGGTTCATTCTTAACCCTTGGAACCCGTAAGACTGATTTTTCGATCAGAAGCATAATTCAGTCCCATCTTTAAGTCTTTTCACGGGGCATTGATGATAAAATAATAACTGCAGTCTGCAGACAGATGGCTGTAGACTGCAGTTATTATTTTATGCTCCCTGTATAATGATAATGAGCTGACCCATCTCACTGTAAGTGTACACAAAGGCGATACCATTCCAGGAAACAAGGGTTCAAGAGGTTAAGTACGGGTATCACCACCTGAAGGATTTATTTTTAGTGGTTTTGCTTCAAAGTAACTAGAAGTGAAGTTATTTAGCTTGTGCGAATTTGCCTTGTTACAATTGATGGGAGAGAGCCTATAGGCACAAGGCAAACGTATGTGAACAAATTCTGATGACCAAATTTAAGAAGAGAATTCTACCAGTTGGGTGGAGTCTGGAGTGTGAATGCGATATCGAAATATGACATTATCCACATTGCTTTTAATGTGTTTCACTTCTTCAAAAAATGCTTTCAATTCGGTGTCAAATATACTACAGAGAATTAGAAGGTGGTGAGGATTAGAGTGGGGTGGGGGTTCAAAATTAGGAAAATATAATTCAGAGTATTAGGTCTAATACTCTCCGGTACATATTCAAACAGATGTAAAAAAGTCTCTTTATACCACGATTACCTATTCTACAATATACAAAGAGCCTGTGACATAAATTTTAGCTTTACACACCAACCATGATGAACACGCCAACAATGGGATTTCAATAGTAAAAATTTACATCTACAGTGGAAATACATCCAAGTTGACCTTTAGTGACCTCGCCTTGAATGCAAACTTGTCTAAATTTATCACTCGTCGCCTCGTGAAGAACGAAATGAAACCGGCAATTATTTATAACGTTTTTTAAATAAGTTTACCTCATAAGATACCCAAAATTAACAAACATTACGTCGTCTCATGTTAATAAAGCATCCATGACTCGAAATAGTATTTTATTATGTTATTAAATTGAAAGAGGCCCCGTAATTTGAGCGTTTCGTTTTCTATTTTGTTTCGGCGATAAAATTGCCAGCGGAAGGACCGTCCACCGGTGCTCATGTAAACAAAAAACTGAATCGCACGTGTGAATATTGATTTATTCAACATTTAAACTCTTATTAATCTGACGATCGTGGTATAAATAAAATATACCAAAAGTAGCTTGGTGTACCAAATGTTCACCACGAGTGGTGAAGTGGTGTTAACCGCGCGCCAAAGGCTCGCGGTTAACACCACTTCACTACTCTTGGTGACCATTTGGTACGCCAAGTTACTATGGGTATATTCTATCTTTAAACTTGGTTAACAGTAACTGTTGATGACCAAACAAAATGCTTTGCAGCATAATCGCAACGTTACGAATGAATGAATGAAAAGTTTCAGCGGTCCGATGGCGCACAGGAACCATGTGGGATTTGAAATCCCTTGCGACCCGAATAACTTTATTTGCTTATGAACCCACGGGAGTCGAGCGCCAGTAACCTTACTTGGTTTGAGTGTACGCATTGGCAGTAGGGTACTGGGGTCAGACCCTTAAGCCTATGAATCCACGAGAGTCGAGGGCCAATAATCTTACTTGGTTTGAGTGTGGGCACTGACAGTAGGGTAATGGGGTCAGACCCTTGAGAACCTCGAACTGGAGGGTGACTAGGAATTGTGCATAACTGCATGAATTCTGCTCTGTGTTTAATTAGAAACGTGGGCATATTTATGGTAATACTGGAAAACCAAACAGCCGCTGGTTTGGGAGCAGCATCAGCATTTTATCCACAACGGTTATAAAATGGGAACCAATCCGCCTATATGTGTTTGTGAAAGCTGAGAGCCATCCCTCAGCCAAAAAGGCAGAGCAAATGGTGAACCTTGGCCATCTGGTCTGCCTTCAGGGTGAACAAATGACGGGGTGATTGGGGATAAAACTCAAAAAAGTCCTTAAAAGGGCTGTTACATCTTTATTCATATGTTTATTTATTTAAAATGTACACTAGTCGCAGCCAGGCAAGCTTGTTTCAATCCTTGTTTGGTGTTTGGTTTTCCTGTGCATGCTAACAAAATGCTTGTTCCAGTCCATTCTGAGCTTCGTCTCGTTCAAGAATATTTGAGAGTGTTAAGTTAGAAAAGTTTCAGGAAGAGAGAAATAGAAATCCGCTATTGTATATTGTGACTTGTGTGATTGTTGGTATTGATGGGGCAGAGTGGGTTTCTCGGTAGCCAACTCCCCATACGCAGAGTTGCGAGGTAGTCCTCACAGACTCAATCCTAAACTTCTTAGCTGATAGAGTGCTAAGTTATTTTTGGTTATCAAAATTTCTTCGTGTGTCTTTGTCTTGTTGCAATTCATGGGAGAGTGCCAAGAGGCACTCTCCCATAAATTGTAACAAGGCAAACCCATATAGACTAAGTAATTTTGCTTCTAAGATAATGTGAAGCACATCTACAGAATATGAACCTTCAGGCTGTGGTACCTGCTCTTCATATTAAAGCCCTTATAGTGGCTTCTAGCACTCTATCAGTTAATGAGCAAGCGAGGCAACAGTCACTGTCTCTACTCCTCCATATCGTTATTAGAGAGAGAAAAAAATCCGCTATTGTATATTGTGACTTCTGTGATTGTTACTGTTGATGGGGTGGAGGTGGGTTTATTCGTAGCCAACTCCCCACACACAGAGTTGCGAGGCAGTCCTCACAGACGCAATCCTAAAGTACTCAATCAGTAGCGAGGCAATTCGCACTGACTCTACGCAATTTAATTCTGTTGTATAATTTTAATCTGAGGAACGTTTCTGATGCGAAGTAACTGGTTATCAGCATAAGACTAAATATTTTTAAAACTAGCAGCTGGAGTGTGAGTTACTATCAAAGGAATGGTGCCTTTTCAAAAAACTCTTTCAGTTTAAGAAGAGGTGGGAAGTGGCGCCCTGTCGTAATGAGGCGGTCGAACACCAAGATAATTCCGACAAAGACAAATCGATACAAAACAACGCCGGCGTGTTTCAAGAGACACGCGACTGTACTGTGTTTCGATAATTTCTGACTGTAGTTTTATATTCCCTCCCTCCTCAACACTAGAAAACAGAAACCCAGAAGTATTGAATGAAGTCCATGTCCCCCTCCCCCCAATCCCTACACAAGAAAGAATAGGGTCCTGCGAAGCTTCGAAATTCGATTCGATTTAGAACGTCAAGCTAGTATTTGGTTCGATTCGAAATCGGCTTTCCGATTCGTTGGTTAACATCACAAAAATGATTTCTCCCTGTCAATTGACAATTCCGCAGAGAATGCCGTCCATTCCATAGGCAGGCTACATATTTCCAGTCATAACTGCGACCAGAATGCAAACGAGCTGCAAACTCGTTTTGCATAGATAGTCAAACGCACCCTTTTGGCTTCATTTGAATTTCCTCAAAGTTTACCAAGGCAAAATATGCTTTCTCACTTTCAAATGAAATCTCATTAAAGGCAACAGGGTCAGTCAAACAACACGCGCCTCTGCCTAACTGGATTTCACAAGGCAAATTTTTATTGATATACTTAAATTACATCGCGAGTTATGACCGAAAAGCGAGATATTTTTGGCATCCGGTGGTAAATAGCGAAACTCATGCATCTCGATAGGGCTGCGTTATTTGCCACCCGGTGCCGAATAGACACAGTCCTGAATTGGGATGCATCACCAGGGGCCCATTTCCATCAAGTATTCCGGAAAGATGGATTTCCGCATGTCAACCCACATTTTCCACAGGGAGAACAGCATGCGCTTTACTCTTCTGCACGATTGTACACTCATTCGTTAGAATCAACTCCTTAGGACAAACAAAATTAAATAATTGATTCTCAGTCATTTTTTTTTAAAACGAATGAGGGAATGCGGTTTCTATTTTTATTCCTGATGGAATGGTCGGCGCTGCCATAAATCCAGTTTTGAGAGCCTAAAATTAAATACCAGAGCTTTCATGTTGATTTCACTGATATTTCTTTTTCATTTTGTAACGGTGATCATACAACCCAATATCAATATAGAACAACTAAAATGGAGATAAAATATAATAAGGAATTTTTAAACTGACTGGTTGAGTACAAGAAGCCACAATTAGGCCTCCCCCCCCCCCCCACAAAAAAAAAAAAATGAGGGTACCAGTGCAAAAACCAATATTTTCCTTATCCATGTTTTGTATTCATTCAAACTTAAATTATATTTTTTTATACAAATTTATTTTATTACAAATTATTGGAGAGTGCCAACAGGCACTCTCCAATAATTTGTTATAAAACAATTTTTGATGAACTAATTCAGACCACCAAAACTAATCTAGCTCTCAACCAGTGGAATAAATATTTATTTTGTACATATATATGAGAATCGTGTCACATTTCGCGAAGAGAATAACAATGCTGTATCAATGTATACGACATATTACATTGCAAATCGCGATGTGATACCGCTAAAATCACAAACTATGATAGTTTTATACATTTTGAATTTTGTCTCCATAATACATATGACGAAAACTGGCCGGAAAAAACGAATGCGCCGCTGCCTGAGAATTAAAAGATTAATTTTCTTTAGCCTTTTTTGTAAATTGTCTGTTGTATGTCTCGAAAAGGTGACCTGCATGATATGAGCCCATTATTTCCAAATGAAACAAAATACTGCATTTTGATTGGCTGAGAGGTACGGTGTAACTTGCAATTCACAGTGGCTTTCTTTTACACCGTGTTTAACCACTGTGTAAAAACAAGAATATACAAGATCAAATTTTAATTATTAATTCATACCTTCTGCTCGGTTATGTTAGAACAAAAATAAAAATACAGGAAATTTAATATTTATGTGCAATAAAATATTACAGATATGGATGTCATTGGAACTGGCTCATTGAGCCAGTTCCAATGACATCCATATTTGTCTGGTTTTATTTAAGAAACTTGCAAAGTACAAATTTTCTGTCAGTTTTTGCCCAGAATGTAGGTTAAAGTATTAAGTGCACCAAAATTCTTGGAAATAAATCCGTTATCTTTGTGTTTTCCAGGGTGTATGGGAATTTACACCAGTTTGGGAACTCATACACCGTGAGGCAAAACACAAGGATAACTAACATTATCACGTTCTCGTGACAAAAGTGAATGAACCTGCTAGTACATTTAACTGAGGTCTCCTCTGCCAATAAAGCTAGACTACATGGTTAATGCCCATTATTTTTTAAATGTGTTTGTTCAGCCCATTATTAGTAAACGCTTCATTCATTTTTCTCAAAAAAGGTTTTTTGTTATCAGTAAATTGGGTGGTCTGTTGACATAGAAGGTATTTTAGCAATGTTTCGAACTCGTATTTTTGGTGTCAATAAAGCTAGACAATACAGATCTCGTGTTCATTAATTGTACATTTTTTTGTTTGCCTAAATCAGAGCGTCAGCTACGAAGTCTTCAAACTACCCCTCCCTCCTACAGACAGCACATCCTATAATAATAATAATAATAATAATAATAATAATAATTGATTCTGTAAAAGCGTAAAACCACGAAGAGTGCCCTAAAACGCTTCACAGAAATAAAATACACTTTTCAGAAAATAAAGAGTCACATGTTTCAGTTTCCTCTAGGGAGGTTCAGGAGAATGCTTCAGTAAATAGGAAAGTTTTAAGATTTCTTTGGAAGATGTTGATAGTTTCTGAATTTCTGACACTAATAGGCAACGCATTCCACAATCTTGGACCCACGATGGAGAACACACGATCATTAGCCAGATTAGATCTGCTAAAAGGTATGACTAGTTGAATTTGATCTTTAGATCTCAGACTGCGTGATGGAGTGTATACAGTGATGAGCTCTTGTAGGTAAACTGGAGCCAGTTTGTGGATACATTTGAATACTAAGATCAATATTTTGAAATTGATTCTCTGTTTAACTGGAAGCCAATGTAATTGTCTTAAAACAGGTGTTATGTGTTCAGAGCATTTGGTACCAGTAATTATCCTTGCAGCAATATTCTGTACTTTTTGAAGCTTCTGAATCAAATACTGCGGCAGCCCCACTAACACTGAATTACAATAGTCTAGTTGTGAGGTGATGAAGGAATGCACAAGTTTTTCAAGTGCTGATTGGTTAAGATAAGTTCTCAGTCTTCCAATATTCCGAAGCTGCCAGTAACATTTTTGACATATTTTATTGATATGGATGTCTAGCTTTAAATTTGAGTCCATAATCAGTCCAATATTCCTGGCCGATTCACTTTTCATGGTGATGTTGTTTCCAACCTGAATTGATGTAACAGTGGGTGTAGGCATGCGAACCCCGGATATCACTAAGAATTCTGTTTTAGAGTCATTCATTTTCAGTTTAAAATCTATCATCCATTCCCGCACCAGATTTATGCAAGTTTCCATGTTGCTGACTGCAGTGATTGAGTCACTTTGAAGAGATGAATTAAATGTAATGTATACTACAATACCGGATACCGATGCATTACCATTACCCACAATGCATCTTGGCCTAGCATAACGTACTCTCTATACCAGACGTAGGATGATATACAGCTTTAGTTAGATTAGTAGTACAAAGGGTTCTGATTAGACCTTCAGGAATATATAACGCTCATCCCGTACTATATCACACTAGACGACTATACAATACCCCCAAAATACCACCGGGCATTGCGTTATGTACTACCTATACCAGTCATGGGGTAATACAAAGCATTGGAGGGTGACAGCTCAACAATGAACCACCTGGGTTGTAGACCGTACATCATATATCTCCGCACTAGACAAACATGCATCACCCCCGACCATTCATTACGTCTACCACCCCACAATATTTTCTTGCACAGCATTACCTATTACAAAGGCAATACAAAGTATTTAGTAGTTTAATAATACCAAGAGCTAACAGGGGAACTACGGGGCTATCTATCGCCCATACTATACTACCATACCTGTCCAGTGCGAGAAGCCCGACACACCCCGACTCGAACAACGTAATTGTACAGTGGACAACAGCAGCAGCCAACGGTTCTATGATGTCGCGTGCACATCCTTACGTCACGACACCAATACCAACGCCAACCGTTTCGCGGGGACAACTTTCAAGAGAACCCAACTTCTCCATCAATATTCCATCTAATACCCTGAGCCCTGGTGTACAGATATCATTCTACATATCACAGCATACTATATATGCAGTGGGTATACCACATGCTGGATCTAGCTGGATGGAGCCGAAGTTTCACACTGGACAAAATTGCTCCGACAAAAGTCCTGTTCCTATGGGAATTTAACACTAGCTGCTCCGACAAAATCCGGGTGATAAGGGACTATTCATCGCTACTAAACTACTGGAAATAAACCAGGGGAAAACAAACAATTGTCTCACGCATATCCCTTTTCTCTACAAACAACAGATGCCCCAGGCGTCATCACACACCGTACCCCACTGTCCGTCATGGAATACTTCCACTGTTCCCTCAATGGACCGGCCAACCCGTCAACGAGCCGAGTGTTGGCTGAAAACCATAAGGTGTAAAACAACGTGAAAGTAGTTCGAATAGAACAGACACGTGTAACTTTTCTAATTTTTTCTCCCTTACTTTCTTTCTGTACTTTCTCGTCCGTCTCACAAAAAACAAAAAACTATAGAAGAGATTGATGACGGAGGGGTTAAACGTATCCTTAACCCTTGTGACACCGGTTATCGTGACATTTTAACGTCACGAAGAATCAGGTGTTGGCGACGTCAGACGCAATAGTAAGCCCTTTGAACCCTGGTGGTATCTTAAATATCTGTTCAATAACAGCAACAGGAAGAGTCCACGTTCATTATTTGGGGTTAGACCTATTAATATTTGCAACGTGCAGCCTTGTGGCTGCACGTTGAAGATATTGATTGGTCTACCACACACATGCACTCCGCATCCATCCTATTTAATGAAATTATGAAGTATCATGTTCCTGGTCGAAAGAGCGGCCGCTCACGCTCAAAGTCTGAGTACGAAATATTACGTATAGTAATCGCAACGCACGGCAATTTTCGTACATAATATTACGTACCGTAGTCGCAAAGGATAAACTTCCAAATAGAAACAATATAATTGTGCGTGCCCGCACTGTTGCTTTTTATAAACTGACACAAAACAGTGTTTTGACGGAAATGCATTAACAAAATATGCATATTTTGAACGACTATCTAAATTAATTTAGTACAACATCTAACATCTTAAAATAGATGACAATAATCGCTTTTGGCAGGGTAAGTGTTAAGCAAATAAAACATACTTCGGTTTTTCATCTTGAAAATGCCGACAAAGAGTAAAAAAGAACCATTAGAACTTGAGAAAGTCTGTGAAAGCCTGACATGGAAGCACAACTGAACATGCAAGTGAAAAAGAGAAATCAAAACATCAAGACGTTTACTTTTAAACATAAAATGTCGTCCTCCCTTAAAATTGAGATCTTTGAGTATTCGATTTAAAAGATGAAGGGTTAATACTAAATCTTTGAATTGTAAACTCGGAGTGTATGTGTAGGGAGGGGGAGAGTGAGATGGGGAAGGTGGGATCTACATGTCAGGACCAGCGCGTATTTTTTCTCTGGACATTTGATACATTTCCAGTTGTTTCAAACCATGTATCGGTAAACATTCGAGGCTGAATTCGAATCTGTCACTTATTAGAAACCATCTCATTTATTCCAAAAAATCGAATCCTGGAGAGTTTGGGATTTCATTCAATTTTTTATTGTTGACTTTCAAAAAATGACAACCTACCCGACAGTTGTCTGAGGAACGGGACTGACCGTATCAGGACGAACATAAATTTAGACGGCATATTTCTACACATGTCTCTTGAAGCGATAGCGCAGATCGCACTACGTCACGTTTGCACACTGTATCACGTTGGGTGGAACAAGGAACCATCTGCAATGCTAAAGCAAAGAAACGATATCTACCTTTTTCTTCATCTACTTTGGTGATACATGGTCAATTTTCGTCAGAATGTAGTCCGTTTGTTAAGTTAACTGCGGGTTGAATTGTCACCATCACAATATTAAAAAAAGAAAATGTCCAAAATGGATTTGGTAGTCACACATTTAAAGCGATAGCTTAGGTTAATTTTAATATCAAAGCGGCAAATCTCGCCCCTTGTTACATGCCTGTTCTATGAAATCCCCATCTACAGCAACACTAAACCATGCGGAAAATGAAAATCTGTCCCGGAACGGAAATCGTTGACGGACTATTTTTAAATAGAAGCGAAATTTCACTGGAATTTTCTACAAATCGCGCACCGCAATTACAATTTGAGTCGCTAGCGATAGCCAGAAATCGCCCCTGAGTTCCAATGTGTTCTATGTGCCATTAGGCACATAGAACACGTTGGAACTCATCAGGGGACGAAATAGTAACACGGGTTCAACTCTCAAATTTGGTTGGCGATAGAATGTGTTCTTTGTTTTAATAGTTGTCAAATGAATTGCTGAGTGTCCTTCTAATAATTGTTTTTATAGACGTGATGGCGTTTAATAAACACAGAACGACACGCGTCTGTGAAAGGGTTAATCGATATGGCACTTGTGCCATCGCGGAAGGATAAAACTCGAGGCATTCGGTCTTTCGTTCTATCCTTCCACGCTGGTACGCGTGCCATATCGATTAACCCATTCACACGCGCGTGTCGTTCTGTATAGGTTCTATTTAATGAAAGTACGTTGCATATCCTGTCTATGCACTGGTCAATGCAGATAGTTCTACACGGAATATTTTTGTTTGAATAAATAGTTCAACCGTTCTGAAACAAGTTTTAGGTCCATCTACTTGTACTTACGGTTCGACGGTACAAAAGAGTTTAACCAGAACGCATATTGATACTGCGAGGGAATGGGGGATAGACAGCATGGGTAGGATAGACGTATTATCGGAACAATTAGGAAAGTGGATTTGATTCGGAATTCGATGTGGTTTTGAACCTTTTGTCTGATTCGCCGGGCCCAATTTCAATTTTTTCCTATTTGCCATTCTCCATCAGATTCAGATTCTGAGTCTTTATTCGCAGCATACATACATGTAAAGTGGTTACAAAAACATATTGCACACAAAAGAATATAACAGGTGTTACACCGTGGGAAGTGACATAGCCAGATTGGATGACCATCTAGTTGCCTCCCCGTGAAAGAGAGAGTGATAAACAGACTGTAAGCAAATGAATCCATTTAGAACAATTTATGCGATGCATATTAGGGAATAGGGAGCGAGTTATTTCATTTAGACAAGCACATTAAATCAATGGTTAAGAGCGGGTTACCCCCGCGAAATGCAGCTTGTAGTCACAACACATGACGTATTACAGTCATTCAACCAAGGCAAACAAGTCAACATAGATATATTGCATTTCTCCAAAGCCTTGGCAACAGGCCCACGCGGCAGCCTAATCAATAAAATAGAGCAATACAGAATCAGAGGACCGTTACACACACGGTTCCCTCATTCCTCACAGAAAGGAAAATGCAAGTAACTCTAGAAGGGGAATTCTCGGATGAAGCAACTGTTGATTAAGGTGTACCCCAAGGAACTATCTCGGATGCAATACTTTTTCTATGTCACATCACCGATCTCAATAACTCAATAAAATCACCAGGGAGGATTTGCAGACGATTGTCTATTGTAGCAGAAATGGGCACAAAGGGGAATCACACCACCCTACAAAACAACCTAACTAGACAAGAAAAATGTTCATCAGACCGAGGAATGCTCTTTGACGACAAAAATGCTACATTCTGAGCATCAGAGGAAAAGGTCGTCGATTCTCCACCTTAAACGGCCATATACTAGAACATGTTCCATCTTACCCTTACCTCGACCTACCAATACAGGAAGAACGCATCAACAATGTAAGTAAAAAGGCTAACTCCACCCTCGGATTCCTTCACAGAAACCTGCAACCCTGTCCAAAGGTATGCGGAAGAACAGCCTATAAAGCACTCGTAAATTCGATATTGGAATATGGAGGTATCAGTTATAGAGGTGGTATGGATCGTTGCATTTCAGGGAGAACCCACAGGGGACCCAGGAAGTGATGTCATAGTTGCGTGACCTAGTTACGTCATGTCTGGTTGTTATGGTAGCCCGTGTGAGTGTTCATGTTGTGACGTCATATAGAGATACGTGGTCTTAGTGCGCAAGTGTAGCGCGTGTTGTTTGGGTGATACATGTTTCCGTCTGACATTTTGTAAACTGGAGGCCGCCATCTTGATTTCTATGGTAGCGCGTGGTTACTATGTAACCCAAATATCTGAAATAGGACTGGGTACGTTCGGAGGGTGCGTTCGATTTAATAGGAGTAAATCTAATTACCCAAATAAACCCGAAAATCTCTTCAAATCACCAAAAAACGACTTTATTTTGTTCGAATGCCTACAGAATATCCCGTTTCCAATAACAAGCGTGCTTCTTTGTATAAGAATTAATCTAATTACCTAGAATCCCCAGTTACTTCAGAGAATTACCACAAACAACCCCATAAATATTTATTTGGCCCGGGCTTCTCACTAAACCCTCGGTTTCTACCTATTTATTGGATTCCTTCGAACCCTACTTATAAGTGCTATAGGGCTAAGAGGTCTACTGGGTGCGTTAGATTCTTCTGGAGTATACTACAGTAGCGTAGAAGAGCCTTTGAAGTTGAAACGTTTTCAGATTTGTGATGCTTTTTTAGCTTTCCTGGTCCGTTCTGACCAGTTCTAAACAATGGTATACTTCATTTCGAGGATATGACGTTCTCTCTTGTGGCGGACGAACCTTTAACGCGGAACATTTTTCATTCCAAACCTAAACTGTCTCTGCCTTCTATTACACCCCCTAATCTGACTACCCTAGCAGTCTAATTTGGCATCTGGTGCCACCTTTTGCCTTCCAACAATCAGGCTGCTTCATTTCCCATAATCTCTGCCTACCAATACAGAATTATCGAAATCCTACATGATTCTTAAACCGGAAAGAAAATCGAATAGGAACAGGTAATGCTCGAATGGCTCGAATCTTATCCAGCAAATAAGCTATCCAGTAGTTATCGAGTAGTTATCCAGCAAATAAGCTATCGAGTAGTAACTGGATGAGTAATTGCTCGAGCGACTCGAATCTCATCGTGCAAATAAGCTATCAAGTAATTACTCGAAGGAGTGCCTCCTCTTACGACTCAGATTCTTTATTCACGGTACACATACATGCACAATGGTTACAAATAAACATATTGCACAAATGTAATAAGTAGTATATCGTGGGAAGTGGCATAACCAGATTGGCTGTCTACCCCTGGAAAATTGGGTGATTGCAATCAGACTGTGACCAAACGAATGAACTGAGCACCAGTTATGTGACACATGATGGAGAATAGCGATCGAATCATTTCTTTTCTGGGGCCGGAGATTTGGTGCATCATATAAGCCAGTGAAAGTTGGTGCTTCCATGTTGGCAAGAAGCGACAGATCACTGGTATCACAACTTACCACTTACGTTCTTCAGATAACGTGCGTGTCGCATCAGACTCTTTTCTGATTCATTTCTGCGTTCGGCCGATAAATTGTGGAACAGCCTGGGCGCAGACGTGCGATCCTGTGATTCTCTAGAGTCTCTGAAACGTTCCCTTCGAAGAGATGACAGGGTATTTCCAGAGTATTACTATGCTGATTGGAGACGAGGTCAAACACTCCATAGTAAACATAGAATGAGATGTAGTGACTTGAATGCTCATAAATTCGAATGCTTCTTAACAAAAGACCCTAAATGCTCTTGTGGAAATGATTATGAGGATGCAGCTCATTTCATCTCATAGTGTTCTAGCTTTCGTATCGAGCGTCAATCTTTTTATCTAAACATCGAGAACATAACAAACAATATTAGTTATATACTGTACGGTAATCCAGCATGGCCTTATGCAGTTAATCAGAGAGTCTTTGTGGCCTTCCAAAAGTACATTGAAGTCACGAAAAGATTTGAGTTGAGACTATCACTAACCAATGGGATAAGTCATAATAAGTTTATACAGTCACAAATACATAATACATTAAGTAAGCACAGAAGACAGTTGGCTCTGAACAATGCACCCGTTCAAGCACCATTATTGTTTGTTGGTAAATTCTTCAGTGTAACGGTGAGGTATTCAAATAGGCTTAGCCTGTTTACCAAACCATTTTGATTTCGAAATAAAATATGTTTAATAAAATTAAAGGTATCATTCTGGTAGTAAATCGACGAACTGGCATTGGAGGCACTCCGAGGTGTTAATTGACTGTTAAAAAGTTGATTTGTAAATTGAATAATGTCACATAATGTTATATAATGATGTCATGAAATGTTCCCTTTGATAACGGGCAATTATTACAGCCCTTGTCCCAACACGAACAACAGACGGCACTTATAAACAAAATTCTTGAGAAACTAATTTGTATTACATCCCTTGTGTAGGAAACACAGCCCAGGATTCCAATTGGGACGAGCTTGAAAACCTCGTTCCAGTGAGGTATGATAAGGAAATCATGAATTTTGGGGGAATAGCGCGGTCCGATTTTGGCGCTACATAAGGTAAAGGATTAATGAAGAATAAGGAGAGGGGGGGGTCTTAAATTATCTTAAAAAAATTTAAGAACGAACGGACGGACGGACTGGTCGGCAGGCAGGCAGGCAGGCAGACTGCTTACCTGAAGAAACACTCCCGCCCGAAAGAAACCCGCCCGCCCGAAAACCGATACCGTGACTGACAAAACCTAATGGTTTGGTTTGGTTTGGTTCGGTTCGGTTAGTTAGTTAGTTAGTTTGTTACCAAACCAACCAATCCAAACCAACCAACCCAGCCTAACCATCCCAACCTAACCAAACCAACCAAACCAAACCAACCAAACCAAACCATCCAACCCAAGCTAACCAACCCAATCCAACCTAACCAAACCAAACCAACCCAAACAACTAAACTAAACTAACTAAACTAAATTAACTAAACTAACTAATTAATTTCTTGGGCTAATGTATTTGACTGTGTGGAATGTCCACGTGATTTAATAAATCAGATAACCAGATCAAGAGAAAATAAGAGATTCCCGAGTTAGTAATTATGGACTGACAGTTCTAATAACTGCCTTCTTAATAATTGAGTGTATGAACGAAGGGAACGGAGGAGGGGCATTCGAGTGAGTGAGTAGTTGTTGAATTATATAAACGAGTAGGCTATATTTACCCGTCGGTTACTGCGAAAACTAAATGTTGATGTTGTTACGGTCAGAATAACAACTGGAGAATCAATGATAATGGAGTTGCAGGAATTGAACCTGTAACAAGATTTCTGTCTAGCCCCATGGGGAAAGGCTGCTTCAAAGCCACGTTCTGTCCGACTCATTTCTGATCGGTTTTGGACTGTCATCGACTTGGTGAATCGCGAAAATCCAGCCACGGAGAATTAATCATAATGGATTGCAGGAATAAAACGTATAACAAGATTTCGGTCTTGTCCTAAGAGGAAAGACACGTAAGGTCCGACTCATTTCTGATCAGTCTTGGACTGTCATCGGCTTGGTGAATCACCAAAATCCTACCATCACTCGTCCAGAAAGAATGAATTATCCGATTCTTTTTCAGTGCTGAGAGTTTGGAAACTATAGCTGATCTGCGCGCTGTTAAAGACTCGTTGATAAAAAGTTTATCTGGGTCATTCTTGAGGGCTCTTTTGGATGCGAAGACAGCCTGACTTTTTCGATAAGTGATGAATCGACAGATCACGTTACACATTTTCTTGGACCCACGTTCGCTTGAAACTGATTTAATTTTACCAATGACATGTGACCTTCTGATGTCCGTGTTGGTGATGGAAATACCCAGTTTCTTGTTACAAATGTCGAGAATGATATCGTCACTAGCCATCTGTGTATTTTACTACCACATTCTGTGGATCTCTTTTTGAGAATCCCTCTTTGGAAAACGTCTGTCCCTTGAGAATCCCTTACTGTCGTATTTGGACATGAGGTGCAAGAGGAAATTCTTCCATATGATATGATCGTCTCTTCCTGTGGTTAATCTATAACTATAGAAAACACCAGGGAAAGCACTTGTTCTCCAATCCCAGTCTGACATGTTAAGTGACAAATAAAAATATGTTCAAATCATAGAATCCCCTTTTTGCCATATGAGGCCATCGGGCCCACGAAGAAATCCCCCAAGAAGATATAATCTGCCTTTCTCCCTTATCCTCATCTGGGTATCGAATGACCGCCTCGCTAGACACCCCACTTCCAGCATGGCCAAGTGAAAAACAGCTAGCCTTCGCCACCACCTTTTATTGTATGAGGCGATGAGTAGAGCTGCACGATATTCAAAACAGAATACCGGTATCGGTATTCAAACAAATATCGCGGAATACCGGTATATGGAAAACCTGTTCAGATATCTGAACATAAGTACCACAAGCGACACTTGAGGCATCACAGTCGGAACGAATCAGCATGCCTTGATGATGCGGTTCGAAAAACCCTTACACAACGCAGACGATATCAAATTTTATTATTTTAAATAAAAGTTTTACAAAAGTTTCTTCAAAACAATATCATGTGACCCCTCATTGGAACGAGCTCGTTCCAATGAGGGGTCACATGATATAGTTTTTGTTGACATTTTTGAAAATTATTTTTTCAAATGCTGTATTGGTATATTACGTGGGCACATGCGGGCGATTCCTTGGGTAAAGCGATATATTATTCATTCAGTTAAAAAACTCGAGACATCTTGAAAATTAAATTGTGGGTGAATATATAATGACGATAAACCGATATTTTTGTAATTACGCCGGTATTCAATCGATATTGGTTTGAATACCGGTCCGGTATATATCGTTTTATTGAAATACCGTGCAGCCCTAGCGATGAGGGCCATAAAATAATCGCCCAGTGAGGTATAATTTATCATCCCTCTTATCTCATCTGGGTATTTGAGGATACCTATGACATGGTGATGTACTATTTGAGAATACCTTTTAAGGATATATTTTGATGATACCTTTTGGGAAATACCTTTTGGAGGATATCTACCTGAAGATAGTCAAGGTACCCATTTGTCCCTGACGGCGTCTCGACCACTACTACTCATATGTCCATAGTCACAACCATCTTGTTTTAGATCGGTATTCTCTGTAGTCACCGGAAGCTATAGTCTGCCACCTCCACTGCAGCCTTGTACCATTACTTTTGACTTGTAGCACTACAACAGCCATGCTGGCTATCTCTGTCTCAACTCTACTCTCGGTCAAGCCTTTAACGGGTTCAATAAGATTGTTTCATTTCCGCAACATGTACTATTTTTAGATAGAGTCCAAATCTCGTGTATAACATCCATAGATAGAGGGGCTATGGAGAGAATTCCGTAAGTGGGATTTCTTGCTGATTCCGTAAAGTGGGGTTCAAATAGTACATCACCCTGTCATAGGTATCCTCAAATAACAAGACGAGGATAAGAGGGCTAGCAAATTATACCTCACTGAGGGATTTCTTCGTCGCAATTATGGCCTCATACGATAAAAAGTGGTGTCATAGGCCTATTGTTTGTTAGTTAGAGGTAATGGCATTGGGTGCCACGGGGCATGGTAGATAAATACCTAGAGGAGGAAAAGAGGAATGGTAGATTATACCTCATTAAGGAATTTCCTCATGCCTCCCAAGTCCGTATAATACAAAAAATGGATTCTATTGGCATAGACGGACCATGGCAAAGGATTCTACGAAACCCTTTCGAATAATTACTTGATGGCTTATTTGCTCGATAAGATTTGAGTCGTTCGGTCGATGTCTGTTCCAGTCACTACTCGGACAGCCTATTTGCTGGATACGATTCGAGTCATTCGAGCAATACCTGTTCCTGCTGGATTGTCTTTCGGGTTTAAGAATCATTTCGGACTTTTTTTATATAAAAGGTAGATAATACTGTATAGGTAGATACATATTAAAAATGAAGCAGTGTGATCGGTGAAAGGTAAATGGTGGAAACAGAGGCCTAGTTAGACAAGCTAGGGTAGTCAAAATAGTTTCTGTAATATAGGTAGAGACAGACTTGGTTTGGAATGTAAAACTTCGACGTTAAAGGTTCGCCTCTTTAAGAGAGTACCTCATAACTACGAAAGGAAGTATACCATTGTTTAGAACTGGTCGGAACAGACCAGGAAAGCTACAAAATAGCATCACAAAGCTAAAGCTGTTCCAAGTTGAAGATTCTTCTACGCTATTGGAGTATACTCCATAACAACTAAACGCACCCCATTAGACCCATCGGTTCTATAACACTATGTGCTACTCTAATAAGTAGGGATCCTGTGGGAATCCCACCTGAAATAAAAAGGTAGAAACTGAGGATTTTGTGAACAATCTGAGACAAATAAATAGTAATCGGGTTGTTCTAGGAAGTAACCGAGGATTTGGGATAATCAGCTTAATTCTTATACAAAGGAGCGCGCCTATTATTGGAAGAAAATGAGGATTCGGTGTGCATTCGGACAAAATAATGTCGTTTTGTGCTGATTTGGAGAGATTGCCGAGCCTATTTGGGAAATTATCATTACCCCTGTTCTAACGAACGTGCCCTCCGAACATACCCCAGTCCTATTGTACGGCCGTGGGTCACCTAGCAACCGCGTGATACCATAGAAACCAAGATGGCGGCCTCCAGTGTACATAATGGAGGACGCCAACTCGTATCACCCTAACAACACGCACATCACATGCACACTAAGACCACTATAACTATGGGGGTGACGTTACAACATGGCCGCTCACGCGGGATACCATTACAACCAAACATGACATAACTAGGTCATGTGACTATGACGCCACTGCTGGTTCCGCCTGCTGGTTCGCCCTGAATTGGGACGATCCATCCCTCTCCTACTGCTTTTTCGGGGATCAAGAGATCACAAAACTAGAAAGCATGGAAACAAGGGGTGCGAGTTTCATCACGAAAAACTATAAAGCAAGAGGAGAAGGATGTATGATAAAATGCTGGAGGAACTATAACAACCTTCCCTACAATCCAGAAGGCTGAAACGGTGCTTTACTTTCTCCTATAAAGTGATTGAGGGGCAATTACCAGCAATGACCCCAGACAAATTCATCAAGTTCCAGATCCAAAAGGGACATATTCGGGCTAAAATATTTGACAATTGTATAGTCACCAACATCGTATCACCTTTAAGAACAATAGTAGATTTATCTGTAACTATACAAGGAATTTTGTTTGTCCATTCTATCCACTGTACCAGCTTGTAACACGGACCAATACATAATCCTGTGTGTGCACAGCAATCGATTGGAAGCACCTGGATAAAAAAGCTGTAGCAGCTAGCTCAATAGAAGAGGCTTCAAATCTGCCCTGGCGGACCATCGATAATCCACGCCCTCTTCCATCATGTTTTAACCCAGCAGTGACAGATACAGATACAGATACGGCCCACCATAAACGCCAGTTGGAAGCTTGTACTTCAAGGTTGGCAGAAAGCACCTGATGGTGGAACTGGCGTATTAACATACCCATATCCGAACGAATTAGAAGCAAAATCGCGCTTTGTTGGTGGCAAAAAAAGTTAGACAAGCGGTATTACATACATTGGTCAGCTTGCCATAATAAAGTAAAAAATTACTGTTGAAAATATTGACAACTATCTGCCAGTATACTACCATAACAATTAACGGTAAAATCCATATTTTACCTGCTACCGATTAGCTGCAGGTTACAAATATTAATTGGTCTACCCTGGTCTACCTTGAGAATGGACTCTTCCCAGACAAGCCGGTCTGGATGATGCTGTTACACAAAAGTAGTAATTAAAGAATCGAATGCTTTCGTTCTGAAACGACAATCCCCATAAAACATGACACTTCTGTGTTCCCTGACCACGCTTTGAGTTTAAAAACATTTCATGACGTCATCCATTGTTATTACTGAAGGTTTATTTGAGCTAAGTGGCAGCCTTGAAGATGACAGTGAAGGAGTTCAGTAAGGCTTGACAGTTGGATAGTCAACTATCCAACAGCGACACAAACGAATAGTTGACTATCCAACACCTGTCGAATAAACGCACTGCCCACTTTGACTTGTCCTCAGTTTGTTTAGCAAATCTTGATTTGGTTATAGAGTTTCTCGTGCCTCGTTAGATATTGGGTTAGCAAACCGACAAGAGGCACCGGCTACTGGTCCTTGGGTTAACGACCTGTCGTTCCACAACTTTTTGACATCCCTGGGTTGTGGCGACTCGGCATTGAAAACGTTGAAAAAAATATCTAACTCAGTGTCAAAATTTGGGATATTTTCTTCCTGCTGTTTCTCTAAATCCAGTATACTGTTTAAAACACTGTCAGTGTCACTGCCACTTGTATTAACTTGTAAAAAGGTACTTTGGGTTAGAAACAAATCGTCGTCGCTGGACATTTGTTCGGTTTACTTGGATTCGAATTTAATCTTAATGAGAGGCTTTAGGAAATCAGATCACGGGTGAGTTACCGATTTTCTACTCAAGAGTTGCGCATTCGACTTCTTCTATTGTTGTCTGATCCTTTCAACTATCCAACTGTGGGAAAGATGAAAAAATGCTGGCTGCAGAGGGGATCGCAACAGGGGAAACTTTTTTAAGTAAGATAAAGAACTCGTCTTCGTTGAATCCTTCAGAGAAACCATCCCGTCTCGGGCCTTTCGGACCTCGACGAGATGGTTTCTCTGAACGATTCAACTCAGACTCGTTCTTTATCCATTACAGAAACGGTAGTTATCGTACAATTTACGACAGAGGACCTGTAGCTAGTTGCCAGCAGAATACCGCAATTTAACGGTAATTTCTGACATTGTAATTGTCGAGGTCTCTTCATTCATCGTGTCATTCAGACGATTTGAGACAGTTCAAATCGAAACGTTGTGATAGTGCTTATTGCCTCAAATGGATGCCATGGACCAAACTGGTTAGGGTATCCCACCTTTGATGAAAACTAAGAATGGGCTTCATGCAAGGGGATCCATTTTAAAATTAAATTGTCTAAACAATTCCTACTTTGAAAACAAGATGAAGGTAAAAACTACTAATACCCGAATTCCAATAATCATGCAGTTCCGATTAAAATATATTTTAAATTCACAACAAAAACGTGAACTTTTTTAAAACTCTTTACCCATCGTAAGACCAAAACCGGTCAGTGTTATTTGCAAAACTCTACGCAATTTTCTGTATTTTTTCATTTTTGTCTTAAAAACATAGCTTACGATCCCTCATTGCAACGAGCTTGTTGTGATCGTTCCATTGAGGTGTCATATCTATGTTTTTGACGTAAAAAATGAATTTTGTTTACGTGTGTCTCTGCATTCAAATAAGGGTATTATTAACCCTTTCAACGCGGTAAATGCCATAGACTTACTCAACTTAAGACACTTGCAAGGACGTAAGTGATTATATGAACCAGTATTATTATTTATTTATTGGTGTTTAAGGTCACATACTTATGCACAATGGTAAATCGTGACCTTGACAGTTTTACGGGTAGAGGAAGCCGGAGTACCCGGAGAGAACCACCGAGCATCGAGGAGCACCTGTCAGCTCCTCAACTTTCTAACTCTGTTCAAGCTCCACTCAAGCTGGCTTACAGCGGTTGAAGACATGTGCACCATCGACATGCAGTACGCCTTAGCACACGGCGTCATCGTGCCCCCATGTAGGCAACCTGGATAAAGTGCCTTGCCCAAGGACACAACGCAGGTCGTCCCGGATGGAGATCGAACTCGGGACCTCTAGCATAGAAGTCCAACAGTCTACCACTGAGCCATCGCGCCCCCATATGAACCAGTTGAAATGTTAGATCAGAATTGAACATTTTCGTCGCATTTTGTTCAGTACATGGCATAGCAGGTACTATTGCACCTGATAATGCAGCCAGTTTCGCAACTTATGACTTCAGAAATTTTGTTGCAAGAAATGTTGTAAACATGTATCGGCAGTTCTAGTCAAACCATCTTTAAATGGCTTAGCGGAACGAGTCGCGCATATTTTCAAAGCTTCACTGAAACAATTACATCAAGTATCATCAGCACTAATGTCTCACGCTTTTTATTAAGGTATAGATGAAAAACATATATACACACCCAACTCAGTAAAATGCTATTCACCGTGTGAGTGTATCAGGATTAGGGTTAAAGTAATTTTGTTTTAGCACTCAGATATTGTTTCCATTTCCAGGTCTTTCCAGATTTATGTGCATATACAACCATAGCTGATTATATACTACTCGAAGTTCGCTAAGCATCAAATATTTGACACATCATTGTGAAATTTGCTTGTGACATATTTGCGATATTTTTGGTGGATATGATTGAGGAATGTATTGAGATGGTCCCCAGTGTTTACATTAGCTCTCTTGACATGCAGACTTTTCGTGACAGTCATGGAAAGCATGTACCCCTTGATTTTCGTGGTGTTTTCGTGTAGTGTTGACATGTACATGAGATGGGTAGGGTATTCAGTCTTCATTTCAACACAAACCCTTTTGATGTAATGATTGAATATGGCAAATGCAAATGTAAGAAGACATTTGTCTGAAGCAGAAATGTGGCGGGCTGTAGGGATGGTGAAACAAGGGGCTACCCATCGTCAAGTTGGTGAAGCCCTTGGTGTGCACCATACGGTGATCACCAGAGCCTGGGCAAGATTTCAGCAGTATGGCACACCAGTAAGACGGCATGGTGGTGGCAAAGACAGGGCAACATCTGCAGCTGAAGACCGGGTTTTGATCATTCAGGCCCGTAGGAACCGCTTTGCCACAGCAACCCAGCTTCGCAGTGACCTTCAGAATGCATCGGGGTAAATGTTTCCACGCAAACGTTCCCGACAAGGTTGCACGAAGGGGGTCTCCGATCGAGAAGATCATGTATTCGCATTCCGCTGTCCCAGAACCAACCACCGCCAGACACGATATGAATGGGCCATGGACGACGCTGGATGGACCAGAGAAGATTTGCGACCTGTCCTTTTTACAGGTGAGTCAAGGGTTTGCCTATTCACACACAGATAGGCATTCTAGGTAATGGAGAAGACCAGTAGAGCGATTCCATGCAGCCAACATTGCTGTGCATGACCGCTATGGTGTAGGGACAATCATGGTCTGGGTGGCATCAGCTGGGATGGACGTACAAAGCTCTGTGTCCTTAAACGTGGTACATTGACTGCACAACGGTATATTGAGGAGATCCTGGATGTCCACGTCAGATTGTATGCAGGTGCAGTGGGTAATAGATTCATTCTGATGGGCGATAGTGCCCGTCCTCATGTTGCCCATGCTGTTGGGGAGTACCGACAGAGGGAGGGGATTGAGCGTATGGACTGGCCAGCAAGAGCCCATGACCTCAATCCAATCGGACATGTCTAGAATGAGTTGCAGCTTGCAATTTCTGCCCGTCCAGTCCAGCCAGGAAGTGTTCAGGAGCTTGGTGACATGCTGGTCCAAAAATGGAACAACATCCCCCAAAGTACCACCAGGAACCTGATTGGGAGCATGAGAAGGCGTCCTCAAGCTGTGATTAACAGTAATGGGTCTCATACTCGATATTAAAGGCATACCAGTTTGCTCCGTCAACTTTTTGGCATATTGAAAAATTTTCTCTTTTACCAATAATATCCATTTTCCATGGTTATCGTATTCAAAAGCTCAAAAATAATGTCAAACACAAATAATATCTCAATTTCTGTACTTAAATCATTAAAGATATAATTAAATAAAAAATATATACACCTTTCATTACAATATTTCAACTAAAACATAAAACGGGTAGTTGGATGTACTTGGTGCTTAACAAACTTTGAGTAGTATATTTTATAACAGATTATGTCAAGTACTATTAACATAGAACACAGAAGGTTAAAACATTCCCTCTTTACTTCCAGGTCTCCAATTATTATGTTTCATCTCAGTGCACCGAATGTTAAAATGCTTCCTTGCTCTTCAGCTTTTTAACTGTTCACTTTATTTCTTGACAGGCTGGCATGCTTTTCTACAAAGCACGCAGTGAGTAATCATTAATTGACGGGTCACTGGTCAGTTATTTGAATCTGTTGAACGAATGCTTTGCAGTGACTGGTAATTATTCATTTTCCTGTTTGATGCCGCGATCTGTGTTTTGAGAAGCGACACTGTTGTGAAAATCTCGTTTTTGGGGTCGTCCAAAGTCACTTTGGGTATCTTTTTAAAACATTTCCACAATGCCATAAATACGAATTAAAGCGGTGAATAACGACATATTATACACCAAAATAATGACAAAAGTATACAAAATTATCCACCTTTTGAAATTTTTTAAAATTGTTTTTTGCTTTTGATGACAAAGAAATTGGCAGCCGCATAAGTAACCGTCAGGATTAACAAGGAATAGATCGGTAATTCGAATGTCTGAGTTGTAAATGTGAGACTCCACACTCCATACTCGGAGAAAGCATATTTATCATTTCATCACCAACGTGGTGAGAACGCTCAGGGGAAAATGTATGACCACAAACACTTGATTCTGTTCGGGTGACACGTTCGTTGTTATCACGTGAGTTTTGGGCAAAGTTGGGAAATGATTTGATTTCTCACGATCTGAAATCTTCAAACATTTCACTGCTGTTTTTGAATATGGGAGACGATGTAATGTACAACTCAAGACACATTCATAGGAAAATATTCAACTGACAATGTGATAATTGCGAGATATAGTCCATAGTAGCGCTGCTGTGATCACGTAAATTTGGTCAAATTTAAGGTAATTTTCTCCAAAGTCCAGAGAAGGTCAGAAAGGAATAACCCCAATACATTATATATCAACTTGTTTGGAATGAAACATGTTGTGGAAACTATTATTTACCATGGAACCGTCACCGTGTGGCAAAAAGAACTGCCGGAATGTCTGCCATGGCATAAGTAAGACATCAGATTTTATACAATAAAATACCCTAGAACCAAACGTTTGTGGTCATCCATTTTACCCTAAGCGTTCTCACCACGTTGGTGATGAAATGATAAATATGCTTTCTCGGAGTATGGAGTGTGAAGTCTTTTATTTACAACCCAGCCAAATGGATTACCGATCTATTCCTTGTTAATGCGGCTGGCAATTTCTTTGTCATCAAAAGCAAAAAGTTTTTAAAAATTTAGAAGAAGTGGATAAATTCGGGTTTTGTATATTTTTATCATTATTTTGGTATATAATATGTCGTTATTCATCGCTTTAATTCGTATTTAGGGCATTGTGGACATTTTCCATAAAATGCCCAAAGTTACGTTGGGCGACCCCTTAATTGTATACACATTGTGTTTGTGAAAAAAATCAAATATGTGAAAACGTTAAACTATTTTGGAACACTTTCCGGGAGCTGCTAGGACTGGGACACATGGAACTTAAGGTACAGTAGAAGTGTATTACATAAATGTCAGCTTTAATTGTAAAGTATATATTGCAATTTAAGGTACTATATAAGAAAGGAAAAGTAGTTTCTTTGAAAATCCCATCTTTGAAATTCCATTAATTCAAATTAAATATACATAAATTATACATCAAAATGAAGAATGCGATGTATAGGACACAAAAATATATACAGTCAACTTATAGAGCTGACAACAGGCACCAATGGTTCCGGGAAGTCTACCACCGTATTCGTACCAGAACTGAAAACAAAATAATATTCCAGGCGAACAAGTTCAAAGCTAGGACATCAAAATTCTTCAAAATGCGGCGACAGCTGCGTGGGGAGAAATTGGAAAACACTCTGCTTTGTTTTCGTTGTCTGCTTGTTTATATTTTCGGTCCAGGTCTTCGGTCCGATAAAGCATCGATATGCAATGCCGTCTAAAACCAATTGTCCCTATATCCCTATAATTCTGCCTTTTGATTGATCAGAATGCCTTGGACAAATAGCCATGGCAAAGGATGCACCCAACATCTGAGGTATATGAGAGCGTGCAACATCCAGGGTATAAGCGTACACGAAACATAGGGGGTATATTGTTTATACGAAAGCTTTTTGCTTTTGCTCGCCTCGAAATAAAAATCGAACAAAAAAAACCAAAAATAGTCACAAATATAATCAGATTTCCGACAATACAATCATAAAAATAAAATAAGAGCAAATAATTCGTCTCCTGAGTACTAATGTGTTCTATGTGCCAGTAGGCACATAGAACACATTGGAACACAGGAGACGATATGTCAACAAAAAACTGTTTACTCGTTTCCTTAACGACCCAAGGGTAGTAACCCTATCTGTTGTCTTCGGCGATTATAAAAACAAAATAATTATCACGAATTTGGTCCAAGTGATTGTGGAACTGATAAATGTGTCCACAGATTTATTTCCAGTATGTTTGTATTGTGTTTCAAACGGGACAAAAACGTTACCCCCGCCAACACGTATGGTATATGGGGATTTAATACCTGGATGTCTCATTGAAACATATCGCCTGCGGCTCGGTGTTTAAAAACCGACATCCAGGTATTAAATCTCCATATACCATACATGTTGACGGAGATAACTTATAATAAGACCGCCTTAATACTACAAGCTATTGTTATATGGAGACTGCAAAGTTGCCATATTACTTGCAATGTATCATGGCATCTGTTTGAATGTCTTAGAAGTACGCGATTGTTTTTCGATGAACATTTATGGTTTCGCGTGATATGCGCATGTCCGTTGGCCATGGTACCCATCCTCAGTAAAAAACACAAACAAGGTTACCCTTTCCTCACATTCAGCCCCATCGCCGCATAGTAAGGTGCTTTGAATGCCTAGCTTTGTTCTTGGATAACACTTATGCACATTTGACCACGAGTTGTTCTTCGGAAATATTATTTTATTATCAGTTTTGGTGCGAATATGGTAGCAGACTTCCAGCATCCATTGGTGAGTGCTGTCAACTATGTGAGTTAATTGCATATACTTTCCATGTTTTATACATCACAGCTTACATCTTGATGTCTAATTTGTGTATATTTAATTTGCACGACCCCTGGACTTGATCTTAAAATTCATGGCGCTGGTGAGGAGCAGGTTGTCCGGCGTCCACTGATCCATCCAAGACAACTGGGTAGAGCTTTACGCTATGTTGGAACTGATCCTTATCTGGTTTGAGGCGAATAACCCTGACAACCTAAATAGCGTTCTACATGTTCACGTCACCATTCTGGTGGCTTCTCTCCTGCAAGGTGACTGACCATGGTCACGGAAACAAACTATCTGGATTCCACTCTTATCCATTTAGTCCAGGAAGGTTTCGGGGACTGGCTTCGAGACGGTGCAAATCTTGTACTATATGACGAGGAAAATACTTTTTGTCTATTCTTTCTGGCGTCCAGTCGTTCTGTCCGCTCACGCGGAAGAAACGGTGGTAGGTTTGTACCTTCACACACCTCTCCCACATTTCATTCGCTAAGCGACGAGTCGGGGTATACGTCAGGGGGTCTGTGACTCGAAAGACCCCGATCGCTCTTTTCGACTTTCCACGGGTGCCGCCGCCTTTCAGGTACGTCATCTGGTGGGTTGTAAGAGGGTCTTCATGTCGGTCGGGTGCTGTAGACTCTGGGGTGTCCGATTTTGGCAGGTATGCTGCGTGGTCCTGAGGCATGCAGAGTGATTCAAATTTATGTTGCCATTCCGTTCTTTCGGGGTAGGATCGTCATGACATTCTTGTGGTTTGTAGGCTTGGACGCCAATTAGTTTATGGAGTGCTACTTTCTTGACCTGTATACTGTCTTTCGCCATACGAACCGCGTCTTCTTCGTTGAAACGCAGCAGCATGTTGAGGGGTTGATATTATTAGTTGCACAGTTTGTTGGTGGCCCAATATGGTATACATGGTGTCAGTTAATTCCATATTGAACTCGAGCTTCTGGTGGCCTAATATGGTATATATGGTGTCAGTTAATTCCATATTGGACTCGAGCTTCTGGTGGCCTAATATGGTATATATGGTGTCAGTTAGTTCCATATTGGACTGAAGCTCGAGTCCAATATGGAATTAACTGACGCCATATATACCATATTAGGCCACCAACAAACTGTGTAACGAATATATCTTAGCGACTGTTGCGTCGATGCGCAGAACTAATAACAACAGCGATCAAAATTAAATGAGAGAATTCTCACAATGTGTTCACGTGTCTTTGCCTTGTTACAATTTACGGGAGCGTGCATTCTCCCATAAATTGTAACAAAGCACATCCATACATACCAAACAGTTTCATTTCGAAGGTAACATGACACACAATCCACAGAATATGAAGCCTTTAAGTGCCGAACCTGCATTTTAAGTGCCGAACCTGAATAATCAATGAACAAAGGGGAGATTACCCATAGCTGTCAGCGTATACTGATGTTGACAGGCAGTACATGGTTTTATATGCAGTCTGCATGTGACGTCTTTGAACTAATGAAATTCCCAGGTACTTGTAGGAGGTAAGATACAGGTTGATATGGGTATACTTGCTCCCGAGAGGGCATACTGGGACTAGCTTTTAGTCGTAGTACGATAACGTGTCCCCCTGGGGACACCTTCCCTGAGCTCCGATGGGGACCGTATCAACGAGTGTCTATTACAAGATAATTTAGTTCACAATAGTCGGTGACTAGTCGGCGAGTGAGACCCTTTCCATTAGCTTTTGTGGCCTGAATGAACTACCCGGTGGTGCTACAGCCCTGGTCTCGGTCTTCAGGAAGTTATACTTAATTCTGCTTTTCGGAAGCGACGATGGCTTCCCCGACCTCACATCGGTCAGGATGACGTTCTCAGTGAAGTACAAGAGGAGGAACACCAGAGCCCACCCTGCTCCTTGAAATGCCCCCGGAACCATGCAAGAATTACGGAGTGGGCACCTGGGTCGAACGCCCACTTTCGCACATGGGCGTAACCGGCACCTATGTTTCCCGTAAAGCGCCGCTGACAGCTGCGCTAATCATTCTGGCTTTTGGGTGACCGAAGTGCTCGAAGTAAGGTTGTGTCTCTCCCGTGCCCTGGGGCTTGTGGGGGTAGCACACTTTCATGTCTAGGCTGATGATGTCATTAGTGTGATACCGTTCGGCGTTCCGGAGGCCACCATGCCATGTTCTACACACGCTTTCTGGATGCCATCCTGGAAGGAAACTGGGGTCGGCTTCCAGTCGTTCTGCTGCGGCATAACTGCTGTGACATGATTCATTCGGAACACTCTGTCGGCCAAATATCTACGTGCCAGGTCTGCAGATTTTTCGATTAACGCGTCGTGTTGTTCCAGTCTTCTTCAGGTCAAGCCCTCTTGAGCAACAACTGGTTAACGCTGAAATGCGTATCCGGCGCCTACCCACCGAATAGCCATACCTCAGTTGGTATGTTTGGGTGGCTCGTCTTGTGACGTCCCATACGTCGCTCGCATAGATCTGGACCTTCTTTGTCTTCAAGGAGTGGAGGTCTTTGGACAGGCGTGATCAATGGCGTAATGAGCTCAATTGCTCAATGATGGCCATGACCCCCTATTCCACACTTTCCGCCGTTGAAATGATCCTAATGAGCGATGGTATTAAAGGTAATTGTCCAGAGGATCTTTTTGTGTCTTGCTACGTCCCCTGTGGTACCACTTCTGTAAACCCTCTCTTCCCAAGCCTTTGTTTTCTGGCGTCTGATATTGGTGAGACCTTCTCTCCAGGGGGCTCCCTCAAACTGATCAAGCACTCTCTGGGCGACGCGGGTGAGTTCGCCAACTCTCCGCGACGCTAGATTGGCTGGACCTGGCTCTTTGAGCAGATAGTGTCCTTAGTCCATAGTGGCGACGGGATAGGTGTTTTGGTCAGTGCGCCCGGCTTGATATCTCGAGTGACCTCCATGACTCCCTAGTCTTTCCTCCGTGCTGTCTTTACTGCGCCAAACTTATCTGCGACTACCCAGTTCTCCGTCCCATGCGTGTAGGAACATGATTCTCATGACGTATTTACTTCGGATAGTCGGACGAGCAGTGGTGCCCTCTAGTCTGTCACTCGAGCATCAAAGATAACATGGCTAGCCTTGGCTTCGATTCTGTCAGAGATCTAAATGTCGCAAAGATCCAAACGATCATCTCCCTTTTCCCATGACTTTGAAGAAAACCCCAGTGGCGTCGTCCACTACAAACACAGTCTTCGCGTCGTTCGTCATCTCGAATTACTGTTCGTTGGCAGGCAACAACACATGGTTAGGGGCCAGGTTGTCCAGGTCATTGAACTACTTCCTCCCGGGATGGAATCTGGTCATTGCGCGGGAATCTCGTCGAAAAGATTATCCACAGAAGACGGTGCATGTTTAGGAGTGTATATTTCTAAATCGGAATCAACTTCGATCACTGAAACACCTGTCGGGAGGGGGGAGGGCTTGCTCGGTGAGGCTGAACTTGTTTGTGTCTGGTGACCCAAGGGCTAAGCATCTGGTGGCCTACGGACTGGTCTGGGTCTGGCGGAACATGGACTGATCTGGGAGGCAGGGTGTGGTATATAGTTGGTTTACGGACACTGGCTGGGTGGCTCGGAGGCGTTGGTAGGGTCCATGGCCTGGTGGCCTACTTAGTAGGTGGGTCTGTTGTCTGATTGCCTACGGGGTAGACGGATCTGACAGAACATGGACTAGGGGGCGTTATATGGGACAAGGCGGGTCCGACAGACCCCTTAGCTGACAGCTAAGGCGGGTCCGACAGACCCCTATCCGTAATTGCATGTTGGTGCATGAAATTACGTGAAACGGACAGAAAGGCGAGGAGGATCTGATTGCATAGACTGGCGGTTTATCAATATGCCCTCTATGTGGAATACCATTAGCAAATCACATGGAGCTGGCGTTTCGATATACCAGCTGTCTCGTCTGCCATTGATTGGTGCAAGGAAACAGCGCTCGTTCGGTTCGAAATTCAAAATTGTCTACCATGAAGCCGAAGTATGATGAGTCCGGGGCCCTCTTTGGTGCACCCATTATTCTTGCCAGAATAACAAAGATGATACAACAATGCCATCGAAATGCCCTCTATTGAGACAGCCATTGATCGCTCAGGTGTAAGGAAGCAGCGTTTTCTCAGGTCGAAATATCGAAACTTTGTCAGGGTCTGGTCCCTCTTGGTACATTTCCCGGCAACTCTTTTGGCCCAGTCCATACCTGGAAAACGTAAGCGGTGTCTGGAAAAGGATTTTAATTTCGTTTTACACGCACCTGGCTTTAACACGTGTGATTAGAAACAAATGTGAATTGTAATAAAATCGAAGTTCATGTATTAAAACGTCATCAGGTGAATACAATTTCGCTTTGGTCGGTTTTTAGCTTTCTAATAAGATTTCGCGTTATTATAAAGCGATCTCTTCATATTCACATTGATGTGCTCATGGACGCCCCTCTGCGGCATTTGGGGGATATAAAACCTCTCATTCAGGGCGTAACCAGGTTAAATAAGTGGGGAGAGGGAAAAATAACATTTTTTTCTGCTGCCATGCAGAACATGGAATACTTTTTGAAGGCTTAGAAACACAGAAAGTGGAGAAATAACAATAGCAAAATGACACAAGAAATATCAGAGGTTGCGTACAATACGGCCGCCGTGGATTGGTCACTTTCTACAGCTGGACAATATTTCCACGGGCGGAGCAAGATTAGATTCCATACACTTATTACAGGAATAATCATCAAAAATGTCATTAATGAAGCATCGGGTACAACCCAGTGCTTCATTAATTAAAATAATTGTCATAATGATGATTTTTATTACCTGGTAAACGTGCATGGACATCATTGCAGCCGCGTGAATTTCGATGAGTCCAGGGCGACTGTACTGTTCATCAAGGGTGGAGTACATAAACATGTTTTACAGATTTTTGGCATGAATGTACAGTACGTAAAGAGTGTATTATCACTAAATCCCCCGCAGCGTGGAGATTCCACCCGAGGAATAATTGCAAATTTGTTGCAAGGCCTAACCAGCATCAGCAAAGTTTCAGCCAATGGACCTCCGGGTTAAACCCGGAGGTCCATTGGCTGTAACATTGCTTGTGTTTTTTTTGTCGATATGTACAAAATTTGAAAGTTATAGCTTGAGCGATAACTCCACTCCGCGGGTGATACAGCTGCAATCCACTCTCCACGTACTGTATATAAGGTTGACATTTCCCGGAATACTGTGGGGGAAGAGACGGTGGCGGCGCCGGAGCCGGAGCCGGATTTTCGATTTATGGGGATGTGGGGGGGGGGGGGGGGGCGGCTAAGTATGATATGATTTGAGAGTTTCTACAACATCGGAAGCCCATTGCGGTGAATTGCAACTTTTTTAAAATGAGAAATGTTTGTATTAAGCACGCAATACTTTACTTTAATAACGCAAAGATTTTCGAAATAACGCAAACGGTTTGCAAAAGTACTTCGAATTCACGCAGATGTTTTTTTAAATAACGCAAACATTTTCCCGTTTAAAAAAGTTACGATTGTACGGAAACCCATTAGTTCCACAGGAAAAAATATCTGACAAAAAATAACCTTTGCGAATATTCGCAAACATCTTTGAAAATATTCGTAAACTTTTGAATATTCATGAAGGTTTACGAATAATCGCCAAGATGTTTTTTTCCTGTGGCCCTAACGGGCTTCCATACGATTTATATTTGACTGCAGTGGGCTCCCGTACACCGGAGCTAAACTATGTTTGAAAGTATAACAACTTTATGTGAATTAGTTTAATAGTTATGTATCCAAAGCAGAAGTACTCGTTTGTAATTTTCATTAGAAATACAATACCAGAAGAATTATGGTAGTTTTTAGGCAGCAATCATATTACATTTATATGGTTAGTTCAGGGTTAATTATCCCAGATCTGTCTTTTTGTCATCCCTGAGTTATTTTGATGACCTCAGTTATCTCAGATTGGGTTGGTTTGCACGAGTTAATTATGACAGCACTCCGAACATTTTGTGCTTGATTTCTCGCTGTGTATTTGTGACCAGTCAGTCTGTGAATTGCATCGAAACGACTGGGTCAGGTGGTGAATTTCCAATCAAAATTAGGATTGGTGGCCGACGGTCTGAGTGGTTTGCTGTACAGGTATTTCGCGGAGGATCAATACGTCTGTATTTAGTTCTTAGTTTTCCCCATTCGCCAGTATATATATTTCGTGTGTTGTCTATTAAGACATGTCAGATATGGATAAATGTTCCAAAATCTTGATCATCGGCCACTCCATGATTTCTCGACTTGCGCGTTTTTTGAACAGGACAGCGCGTCACCACACTAACTTGACCAATGATTTTCGTCTCAATGAGATTCAATGCTGTAATTTGAATTGCCGTGCTGTGGGAAAACCCGGTGCTACTATGACCTCTTTCCGTGGATATGCAATACGCTACGTCCAGGAATTTAAACCCAATGTTGTAATATTACAAATCGGGGGTAATGATGTAGCAGAACATGACCCACTTTCACTGGGAAGTAACATTGATGACCTCGCGACCGACATTCTGAAACAGTCAGTCCAATTTGTTTTTGTGTGCCAATCATTTCATCGCACATATGTTCGTTCATCAACGAAACGTCCCACAATATCCGTTGTTGAATATAACACTAGAGTCAATACAATAAATAATTATTTAAAGGAAGTATTGCCTTCTTCATCCTCCAAAATTAAGTTCTGGACACACACGCGGCTACATTCTATTGCCACACAACATTTGTGTGACGGGGTTGACTTTACTGAGGCAGGGCTTAAAAAATATTGTCGCGGCTTACGCGGCTGTATCTTGTTTTTCTTCCATAAGGAAGGTCTCCAGTAAAATAATTACATTTTATGGCATTATGTCTTGTATGCATATTATTGACGTTTAGTCTAACAAAACTTTACTTATTACATACATGTATGGTGTTTCATGTTACGGACCGGTGGCTGACATTGACCTTGATTAGGACACATGACTCAATACTTATACTTTACATAGATTGAGTTTTAAGGGGGTTGGGGGGTGGGGGCTTGCCTGTCTTGGATATTGTTTTGCCTTTTTAGGCTCTTAAGTCTAACTTCCAACTGCTGGGGTTAGCGGCGCACGTCTGTGTTACTCTGTCGTTACCTCTGGTTCAAGCTGTTGCGCTGCCCGCTTTGTGTACATTCTGTGCGTCAATTGGTAGCTTCATCTTGTTAATTGTGATCGGGCACGGGGTAGCTGTACCATGTCTTTCCCTTCATCTCCAATAAACTTTACATGTATATGTTTATACTCCACATTGTACGATTCCATGACATGAATTGCCTTTGATTTGATATCTTTTTGCGGTATGGCTCCCTGGGCTCTGTCATCAGTTGCAGGGGGCGACGAACTTTTATTTGTAGCTCTATTTGTTGATCTTACTGTAAGATCTTCTTAACGACTAACATTTGTCGTTCTTTGGCCAGATTTTCTCTAGTATGTTACATGTATATTCTGTTGGGTACATAATGGTGCGTTCATGCTTCTTCATGTGGGAGCTTTATATCCAGATCGGCGAGCCTTACCCGATGTTGTGACTGCTTGCTTGTGTTTATCCTACTTTTTATTCATTTTTATTTTCAGAATGCCCAAACGGCGTAAGGATTTGACTGATGGTCTTTCAGAATTATTTCAACCGTCCAATGCCAAAAGGCAGAGTATTCCTAGGGTTCACGCTTCGAGTACCAACACTCATGACAATACTGGGCAGCCTAGGGTGTCTGTTTGTGCTCCAGGGGACATCATTGACAGTCCTATTGCATCCACCTCCACTGCTGTTCCAGACAGTAGGCCTAGGCCACTTTCCCAGAATGCCAAGAGACGCACGAATAAATCCGGGCATGGTCGTTCTTCTGCACAGATAAGATCCGGAAATAGTAGGGCCGATAGGGTTAGTCCCCCTAGTCCAACAGATACTAATATTGCCCGTAACTCTACGGTCGTTTCGCGTCAGCAGGAGTTCGTACCAAGTTTTGATTCACCTTTTCCCCTACCAGTGGTTACAGCTCCATACAATTGTGACTCTCGTGGCAGTGCGCGGGGGGGGGGGGGGGGGGGGGGGGGGGGGGGGGGGGGCTAACCCTATTTTTGTGCACAGCAATTCGGATAGCTTCTCCACTGACATTCCTGTTACAAGTATACCAAATCTGGGACATACCACCGTTCATTCTTCTGCGAACGTTTTACCTTCGGTTGGATCACCAGTGTCTCCTGATTCCGAGTTATTAACAGTACGTTTACCGCGTCACATTGTGCAACAGTTACAGGTTAATCATGGACAGGGTATACAGACTGTTTCTGAAGCAGTTACTACAGCATTACAGGCTGCAGGGTCTTCCACCATTCCTACTTCCTGTGCCAGTATGATGCCAGTTGGTCCTTCCCGTTTCGACCCGGTACGGGATTCCATCGTTCCGGGGCCGATCCATTGTCCAATGGGGATGTGATGGAGCGAATATTGAGCCAATTGGTAAGCAACAAGAAGACTCTTCAGTGAATTTTTTAGGTATTTATATGGACGAAAATCTAGCTTTTAGATACCATACATCGACAGTTTGTTCCAAAATGGCAAGGGCCATCTACGCAATAAATAGAGCTAAAAATACCCTCTCACAAAAAGCATTAAAAACTTTATATTTTTCGTTGGTCCATCCTCACCTATTATATGGTATCCAAGTTTGGGGCCACGCTCCATCTGCCAATAGAATCTTTCTCTTGCAAAAAAAGATCATTCGTATTATTAGTAGGAAAAAATATACCTCACACACAGATCCTCTTTTCCGTATGAATGGCATTCTAAAATTTAGTGACCTTTATAAACTTCATGTGCAGCTATTCATGCATGATTGGTGGAATAAAAGATTACCAGTATCCTTCGAAAATGTCTTCACGGTATACAATAATCCCTCTGGTATGGATACCAGACAATCCGGGAAAATTCGAACATCCAAACCAAGAACTAAATTTTCATCTGACCTCCCTATTCACACTTTTCCTCGATATTGGAATGAAATTCCGCAAGTTCTACAACGTTATAGCAGACAACAGTTTAAGAACATCATAACTGACAATCTTCTGAAATCATACTCTATCCATGTTAATTGTGGGCGCTCTGAGTGTACTGACTGCAACCCTCTATACGTTAGTTCATGGTGAGCATGATGCATGTGATTGACATTCTCAGTCAAAGTATAGTGGTTTCCAATTACGGCGCATCTCCCCTTTTATACGTATACGTGTCATTTGCTTCGGGTTCGGTGTGGAGTGCTTTGACCAAAGATACCTAATGTATAGTGCAGTTAGAATGCAAGTACGCTATCTTGAGACCTGACTCAGGGGCATGTTTTGTCTGACAGGGCTCCTTGAGCCCTGATGGACAGGACATGCACTTGATTGAATCCCGCCAAAAATATTAAGATTTGTCAAATTCACCCCTTTCTGGTATCTTAACATATTTCATCGTCCTGATCTGAATATTTCGCTTTGGAACTTCACTCAAGTTCATGTTTTGCCTGACAGAGCTCCTTGAGCCCTGATAGTCGGGACATGCAGTTGACTGAGTCTCGCCTGAAATATCAAGATTTGTCGTATCTCTTCCATTCTGGTATCTTATCACTTCTCATCATTCTCATCTGAATATTTCATTACTGAATGGTTCACTGAATCACTGAATGGCTTGAAACTCTGCTGTCTTGACCGTTTTTTCTATTTTTTTTCTCTCTATTTTTATGGGGAATAGCAGGAAGACAGCCAATAGGGCTATGCTGTTTCCCGCAGTACACATATTAGTTTAATGTTATTTTTGTACAATAATTATACTGCAAATAAAGATTTCAATTTCAATTTCAATCCGTTTCATCAGTCCATGGTTACTCAGCCGAATAGCGGGCAAGGTAATGATCATATATTTTCTTCAGTTCCGTTAGCACACCATGTCAGTCCAAAATTGAAATCTCAAATATGGGCCAATGAATATGTTAATTTGGCAGCCCTTCTTCCGCAGCAAGAGCATGAGGCTACTTATTCCATGGCGATGCAGGGTGGTGACGAAGGTCCTTCTTTGGTTTTTGTTCCCAAACCTCTCAAATCTATCACCCACTTGGCTCAATGGTTTCGTGCTTTTGAGATTTTTTGTTCAGTTTACGTAGAGAAATTTCCACATCAGATTCAAGCTCTTCTTAAATACCAGTCCAATATTCGTCATATGTCATCAATTGGCTATGACTGGATTTTTTATGATCGGGAATTTCGAACACTTCGGCAAACTAATCTTTCCCTCCAATGGGATAGTCTCCATTGGAAGTTATATCTCAAAGCCATGCCCTCTACCAGGACTTCAGTCGGTTATCAAAGTCAAAACCAGATTCGTCCCAGGGTCAACTCTTTCAAAGGAAGGCAGTCACAGCAAGGGCGTTCAGGTATTCCGCATGGATTTTGTTATAAGCTTCATTCTGGTCGATCCTTCCAGGGCAAATGTGGTTTTTCGCACCTCTGTTACCGTTGTCAACAGGATCATTGTGCTGCGAAGTGTTTAGAAGGTCCGGGTAATTCGAGGCAGAATTTTCGTGTGGGCAGAAATACCAATCACCCCACTGAACAGGTCTTTCCAGGAGGGGTTTCACCAGGGAATTTTCAGTACCATAGTAACGCCAGTGCGAGTAAAAGTTCTAAGTAAACTGTTACAGGATTTTGATACATCTGATGGTGCCACTCTTATTGACGGATTCCAGCATGGCTTTCGAATTGGTGTGGGGACACCTGCTGTTCATGGGGAATCTGACAATCTCCACTCCGCTCATACTTTCCCGGCCCATTGTTCAGAAGAAAATCGATAAGGAAATTAAAATGGGCAGACTCGAGGGCCCCTTTTCCGAACTGCCTTCTTGTCCTGTTATTATATCACCGATCGGTGTTGTTCCTAAAAAAGCTCCAGGAGAATACCGTATGATTCATCATCTGTCTTTTCCATATGGCGCATCGGTTAATGATAGTATCCCCAAAGAAAAATCGGAAGTTCATTATCAATCTTTTGATGACGCAATTCGGATTGTTTGTCAACTGGGGAAGGGTTGCTATATAGCGAAGACAGATGTTGAGTCTGCATTTCGTTTAATACCCGTTCATCCTGCTGATCAACCGCTCCTCGGTTTTAAATGGAATAAGATGTATTACTTTGATCGATGCCTTCCTATGGGTTGTGCCTCCTCTTGTAAAATTTTGAGAGTTTTAGCTCCGCGTTGCAATGGGTGGCCGAACAGAAGTACTCTGTGCATCAGGTGCTGCATGTATTGGATGAATTTTTCTTTGTTTCAACAAGTTTTGCAACCTGCAATTTTATCTATATCAGTTTTTGAAGATGTGCAATGAGCTAGGAGTCCCTATCGCACGTGAGAAGACCTTTGAACCTGTATCCTGTTTAACATTTTTGGGTATTGAGTTAGATTCTGTTTCAATGGTTGCCCGTTTGCCGTCTGATAAGTTGCTTAAATGTCGATCATTAATTACAGCTATGATCGGTCGGAGAAGGGCTTCATTGCAAGAACTGCAGTCTATCATCGGCCTGCTTAATTTTGCTTGTTCTGTGGTTGTGCCAGGTCGGGTGTTCTTACGACGTAAGATTAATCTTACTATTGGTTTATCCCGGCCTCAGCATAAAATTCGTGTTTCTGAACAGGTACGGCAGGATCTTCGCTTGTGGTTGTTGTTTCTTGATAGTTTCAGTGGTAAATCTGTCTTTTTGCCGCTGCAGTGGGCTGATAATGAGCAACTTACCTTTCACACAGATGGTGCCGATAGCTTCGGTTTTGGTGGTATTTTCGGGATTGAATGGTTTTATGGTGCTTGGTCGGAGGTTGATAAACATTACAACATTGCTGTTCTTGAGCTGTATCCCATTGTTTTGACATTACATTTGTTTGGGTCCCGGTTATGTGATCGACGCATTCTTTTTTATTGTGACAATTCGGTAGTGGTTCAGTGCGTTAACACTCAAACCTCCCGTGATTCAGTTCTCCTACAACTTTTACGTCGAGCTGTTTTAATCTGTCTAAAATATAACATTCTTTTTAAAGCTCAGCACGTTCCTGGCAAATCTAACAAATTAGCAGATGCTCTTTCTCGGTTACAGGTTCAGAGTTCAAGAGACTTGCACCTTCTTATCAGCAGCATCCTGTTCCCATTCCACACCTCTTCAGCTTAACATCCTTATTGAGACCCTTGGACTTTAATGGACAATGCGCTAGCACCATCAACTAGTCGGTTTTACCAACTCTCTTTCCATCGTTTTGCACGTTTTTGTGTAAAATTCCGCTTGAGCAGTTCGCTGCCCATTACTGTTGATAGATTATGTTTGTTTATTGCCCATATGTATAATGTTGGATATTCCTCAAAATATATCGTCTCTTTGCTTTCTGGCCTCTCATACATTCATAAAGTTTATCATTTGTGTGATCCATTAGATAATTTTGTGGTCAAGCAATTGCTCGTGGGAATCAAACGTCTACGACCCTCTGTGGATGTTAGGCTTCCCATAACATTGCCTGTTTTAGGCAAGCTCATTACTACTCTCTCCATCTGTTCTGCGAGTAATTACCAATGCAAATTATTCCAGTCACTTTTTTCCTTAGCCTTTTTCGCCTTTGCGAGGATTTGGGGAGTTCTGTCCACTCCGGTAACAGAATAAAGATAAAGTTCTGCAATTATCTGATGTCCACTGTCATTCTGAGGGTCAGTCGGCGGGCTTCTTACTCATCTTTCGACATTTTAAACACAATTTGGGTTGAACACCCAACTACGTCAGGGTCACACCGCAGTCTGATCCTTCTGTCTGTCCTGTTGCATTCTTGAAGATTTTTCTTGCGCTGAGGGGCCCGACGTATGGTCCCCTTTTCGCTTATCCTGATGGATCACCTATTTTACGTCATACATTCAATGCTGTTTTACAACGAGGCTTAAATGTATGTCAATTGGACACATCCGCCTTCAAAGGTCACAGCTTCCGTATTGGCGCTGCCACTTGGGCAGCCAGTAGGGGTTTTACTGATTCTCAAATCAGGATGATGGGCAGATGGAAGTCGAATGCTTTTCGCAGTTACATCCGCAGCTCTCCTCTGACGTGATCTCTTTCTTCAAGCTGGGAGTATTGGCACTGGAAGTGGAGGTGGTGACCTCTTCTATTTCAATTTTCCCCCTCAGTTTCTGCGGGGGCAGCAATTGGGGTTCCATATGATATAGGCATCCATTGGAATTTGTACCAGTCTGCATTAACTTAGTACCGTTGCGTCAACACTGCTGGGGCAGGGTTGCTCATACTGTCTGCGGTAGGTCTAGGGTTGATGGTAGTTAGCATGTCTATGTCCATGGTGCTATCCCTTCTGCAGACATTGGTTCTCATGGATTGTTCAACCCTTTGGTTGTTATGGGACATTAATACTATTATATACATTGTCTTGTGCGTCCAGGGATGCTGGGGCATTCCTGGCTGCTTATTTAGGGGTCAGCGCGAGGGCGTTGTCCAGTTATATTGTACATAGCAAATTATTACGCACTCCTGACGTCGCGGGGGCGAAGTCATTAAACTCTTTCATTTTATGTTTATGTTGTTTTTGTTCATCATGGCCGTTATCCATTATTCGTTCCTTGCTAGCGTAGGGTTGTGCTACGGTGGCGAATTATTGTTGCCTGCCCGTGGCTTTTTATGAGCTTTGGCTGCACGTACTGTGTAAGACTTGTCATTCATATGAATGATCAGGTTCGGCTGATATTTCAGTTGCAGCTCTTCTTGCAGTGTGTCGACACTGTTCTTTCCATTTTTGTGCTTTGCTTATTTCATTCATGTACTTTTCTCCTATATATTTTGCGAGTTTTTGTCAGGGGAGTTTCTCGTCTTAAATTCCTACTCCTTTTTGTTTCCCATTTTCCTTCCTTCCCTGCTGTTTTGTGGGCGGAATGCATCCCTCAACACGGATGCCACAAGTGGGTCCGGTTAAGGGATGCATTTTGGGCGTTTTATCATACCGCCCACAACGTAGGCAACATTTTCCAAAATGAAACTCCCCATAGAGCAGTAATTATAATTATTCTACTACTCCTTTATTGGCTACACTGTACTTATGATACATATATCAAACAATAAAATCTACATTAGTAATTTACAGTGTAGTCCTAAAACACATACATTAGTTCTTATTAATTGCTCATTGCAAGTTTGGTTTTCCAATCCATGATGGCTGCATAAATACAATACCAGAAGAATTATGGTAGTTTTTAGGCAGCAATCATATTACATGTATATGGTTAGTTCAGGGTTAATTATCCCAGATCTGTCTTTTTGTCATCCTTGAGTTATTTTGATGACCTCAGTTATCTCAGATTGGGTTGGTTTGCACGAGTTAATTATGACAGCACTCCGAACATTTTGTGCTTGATTTCTCGCTGTGCATTTGTGACCAGTCAGTCTGTGAATTGCATCGAAACGACTGGGTCAGGTGGTGAATTTCCAATCAAAATTCCACCCGCCTCTCCAACCAACACCTTTGTAAATTCATTGCACTGATATAGCTTGTCAAGTGTCCTCGGTATGGGTACCGTTTAGGCTGTGTGGGCGTTTTTTCATACCGCCCACAACGTAGGCAACATTTTCCAAAATGAAACTCCCCATAGAGCAGTAATTATAATTATTCTACTACTCCTTTATTGGCTACACTGTACTTATGATACATATATCAAACAATAAAATGTACATTAGTAATTTACAGTGTAGTCCTAAAACACATACATTAGTTCTTATTAATTGCTCATTGCAAGTTTGGGTTTCCAATCCATGATGGCTGCATAAAAGAAGCAGTAAGCAAACTTGACGTGAATAGTATTATTTTGTTTTATAGTTTGAACACCGAACTCACACTTGAAGTTGTAAATGTGACATTATCCTACCTGCATTACAACATTACGTCCGTGCCTTACTAACGGACTTTTTGTATTATTAATAAATTCCTACATCATGAGAGCTGTCTGCTAAGCGTCACATCGCTTAATTAAATTTATCTTACACTTACAACAAGACCGTATTTTCTCCAACACAAGTAGTAAAGTCTAGACAAAATACAAATCTGTATTGAGGATAGTAACCGCACGTGCGATCATTCGATTCAGAAAGAGAAAGTGTTTTACCTGCACTCATCGAAAACTAATAACACAAGCCGAGGCCACCGTTTTTGATAAAAGTAATCAAATGATAAAAAAATTCACCAACTCAGCGAAATAAATTAGACAAGATCATATTTTGCCATAACAGCGAACAGTGTGTTAACCCCCAGCCCCCTCCCCCTAAAACAAGCCAAGACCAATACCGGGTATGGACCTGCGTCGCTGCATGCAATTGAATCGGAAAACAGGACGTGGCTGCACGGCAGATCTGAAAATTGCATACACGATACAACTGATCATTATCAGGCTCCAGATGAAATATAAAATCAATCCCTTGGATAGAAGCCGAGAAAAGTTTGACGAAAAATTTCAATGTTCAGTGGGTACAGTAAAATTTCAAAGTATCGGCAAACAGGAAGTGGCTGCACGGCAGATCTGAAAATTGCTTACACGATACAACTCATCATTATGAAGCAGCAGACCAAATATAAAATCATTCCTTTTCATAGAAATCAAGAAAACCTTGACGGAAAAAGTGTTTCGGACGGACTGGCGGACTGACGGACGGACGGAGTCGAGCGGTTACTGGACCTGCTCTGTCGCAGGCGACGCAGGTAAAAACGAAAAAAAAAACAAAAACAAAACATAAATAAAACAAAGAACGACACAACTGAAACACTATGTTCTGTCGGGTATTTCACGTCTCTTACCAACCCGGAGAAGACAAAGGAATTGGTGTGTAAGGTTGTGAGATAAATTAGAATTTTGCCACCAAGTGGGTTTCCGAGATGGTGTATTGAAGCAAATACTCGACTTCTCACTTTGAGTGATATCTGATAATCTCAACTGTTTGAAGTCAACTTTTAAACAATAGAGATATCATATTACCCGCGGCTGTTGGTACGCAATGGAGATTTCTCCACTGGAAGCTCTCCATTAATGTCATCAAACATCCCACTTCAAACCGAATTTTTAAGGATTATAGTTAATACACGACAGATAAGGGAGTAATATATTCGATTTTGGGTACAGGAGAATAATGTGGCCAACTAATGTCACCCGTAGATTTACATATTAACCAATTATGTAAAACCAATTACGAACAGAAGGCGACCTGGAAACAAGGTTGTTCAAAAAGTAAACTTTATCATTTTTCCTTAACCATTGAACCCGAGCGGCCGATTTCATTCCAGCATCCTGATACGACCCGGATTTACAAAGTAAACAATTTATTCGAGAATTTTTACGTTAGACCAATCTATATTTTAAACGTGCAGCCCTAAGGCTGCACGTTGAAAATATCAATTGTTCCACCCTCAAACAACGAACATGGACAATTCCAGTTGATGACATTGAACGGGGATGGAAGATACCATCAGGGTTCTTGGGGTTAAATGGTTGAAACCACCAACTTCTGGCACCGATCTCTATACAATTGTATTACTGGAAAATCTGCGAAGAATGTCGCAATTCAATCTACACCCTCACCCCAAGGTGGCACCAATGCAATCCGCGCGATAACACCTTCCAATCATTTGGGAAGGGAGGGAGATGGGTAGTTATCGTGTTGACTGAGTTACAACGTTTTTACCTGACGTTTCAGCTATCCACTTGAGTAGAGATATGTAGTCACGACTTGGCAAATGTTTGATGACGACCATATTTCTTCACCTGTCCAAAAACCTATCCCTATCTCTGATATTCTGAGTACTTACAATACAGCCGGAGTGGACTGGTCACTTTCCACGGGTTTGCAATATTTCCATGGTCGCAATAATATCAGACTCCGAACACTAATTATAGTAATAACTGTCAAATGTTAATTGATGAAGCACCGGGTTCAACCCTGTGCTTGATTAATTAAAATTTATTTTGCAGCTGATGATTTTTATTACCTCATAAACGCATGTGTGAACTTCACTGCTCACTGATTACAATCACTCCACTGCGACTGTACTGTAACCGTGCATGTGGTGTACATTGTCAGCAAGGCATAATAATCTACTTCACCCTCATTGAAGATTGGCAAATATTTTGGTGCGAAAGTATGAATATACTGGAGGTTCCATGGGTCCGCAGCGCTCACCTGACCATTTTTTTTTACAAAAAAAAGATTTAGAGAATTTTCCGAATGATCCTTCGCTTACTACTTGCCAGATTTTAAATGTCAGTTTCCTCTTTACCATCCATGTTGAAATGGTGATTGGAGTGTGAGAGGTGTAATGCCACAGGCTGAGTCTGAACAAATATTTAATTTGACCTTTTAAATACGCTATTTGATAAACATGGAAGCATTTGAAACAGAAGTTGGGTAGATAAATATATTTAAATGTTTTTCCATTGCAAACAGTGTTAAAATCTGAGCCCCACCCCCCACCCCCCCCCCCCACACCTCCACCTCGAGTAGTAGTTTAGGATCGTCTAATGTTTTCTCGATTACCCACGATAACTAAGCCTTCACCCATCGTAACGACCAAACCAGCCGGCGCAATTCACAGTAATACCCATTCAATGTTCATTATTTTATTAATTTTTTGTCTCCAGGATAGCTTATGACCCGTTTGTTGACCTCGTTCCAATAAGGTGTCATAAGCTATGTTTCTGATGCAAAAAACTGAAGACAAAATTATTTATTCAAGGATTTTGTTTACAAGTATCGTCTGCCTTTCGTGTGAGGTAAAGGGTTAAATATGACGGCCACATGGCACCACCAAGGGTTTGATTTGAACAAAACTCGAAATCTTCTTTGCAAATATGTTTATATCAAAATGGAAGTATTTGGTGCAGTGCTTTGGAACAAGAAGACATTTCAATGTTTTCTCCGTTACCAATGCAGCACAGTCGCCGCAGACTGGTCATAATCCACATCTGGGCGGTGATGTCCACGCATGCGTTTGCCAGACTAAAACTCAAAATTAGCAAACTTTTAATTAACGAAGCACCGGGTTGTACCCGGTGCTTCAGTAATTAATCTTTTATTGATTGTTCATGTAATTAGTTTTTGGAATCTAATATTATTGCGTCCTCTGAAATATTGTCCACCCTGGAAAGTGACAAGTCCACGGCGGCTGTACTGAAGGATTAAAACCAGTGTTCACGCTGACCAGAAACTGTGTGGTACCAAATTTATAGCCATTCTGAATACTTTGATTCTAAACTACGTCCTTTGATGCCAAGCCACTAACAAGAGAAGGAGGACTGAGTCTTTTCGCTATTTGATCCAAATAAATTAATCGAGTTTTGAAAAGAGACCTGGCAATTATTTCAAGAGTGCACGAGCAATTGGTCACGGACAAAAATATGACAGAACTCGAAAGTTCTGAGGAAATCGTCGAAGGCGAAAAGTCCGGTCACCTTAGTTATACAGTGATGCCGCTGTGGACTGGTCACTTTCCACGGGTGAGCGATATCTTCGCGGACGCAATAATATTAGATTCCAAACGCTTATAGGAACAATCATCAAAAATTTAATTAAAACCCGGTGCTTCAGTAATTAAAATGTTGCTGATGGCGATTTGTATTACCCGGTAAACGCTTGAGTGGACATCACTACCCACGCGTGGATTACGAACAGTCCACGGCGATTGTTCTGATTCTATGGCAATGATGCAATTAATGGTCAGGCTGAATGCTGTCGGTACGTACAACGGATGTTGCACATAATAAGTTATTGTGATGAGTTGACGGTCACATGGTCTGAGGTTTGCGGGCCGGAGCGTATGTTCCATAACACCCTTCCCATAGCCCCAAACCCACATCGTGAAACACGAGAGGATTATTTACTAAACTTGTGATCGTTAAAAGTTGCCTTGTTCAAGGTAACTTTTAACGATCACAGGTTTAGTAAATAAACCTCTCGTGTACCCCACTACTGGATAAATAATCAATAAGCGAGATAAACTCATTGCATCTTAGTACAAATCGTAAATCGGTTTGTAATTTAAACAGGAATTCATCCGGACACCTCTGCTGCACGTGTGAAAAATCCAAAAAAATGAAGCGGCTTGCCTGTCACTCCGTTGACGAAGCATCTTCGAAACGGGCGACGTCATTTCAGATACTTCACGTTGTGACGTCAGACGGTAACATTTGCTACTGGAGGCGTAAACATAAAAGAAACTACGCGAGCTCTCATCCAATCAGAGGGGAGGATTTTAATCTTATTGAAACATAATAACATAGTAATCGACTAATAACTAATAATAATTAATCCACCTGACTTAGCGGGTCAAGAGTTTTTACAAAAGCTGCATTCATTTAGATAAATACTTCAAAAGGCCACGAGTCACTCGGGACGTTATGAAATATTTATCAAATTAAATGTCAGCTTTTGTAAAGTTGATAGCCTTCGAAGTTCTATTGATGAAAGCGCAAGGCTTCCTTACCACTCACTGACAATTCAAGTTGACGGTTTGTCCAAAAACTATTTCGAACACATTATTGGCAAAATCACTGGTTTCTTTAACCCTTTACCCAACGAATCGCCCGTATCCGCCCGTGTAATATGCAAATTCAGTAGCTGAAAAAATATTATTTTTCGAAAAATTTCAACAAAACCATATCCTGTGACCCCTCTTTGGAACGTATCACGATCTCAACACACCACTCCTGTTCTGAGGGATATGCACTGGCTGCCAGTCAAGTACAGAATAATTTTCAAAACAGTATTATTAGTTTTTAAGAAACAAAACAACATGTCACCAGCCTACTTAGAAGAACTCCTTAATACCAAGAATGTGTGTCAATACAACCTGAGGTACGATGGTAACATGCTGCTACATGTTCCAAAACATAGGTTTAAGACATTTGGAGACAGGTCATTCTCATTTGCTGGCCCTCACTTGTGGAATAGTTCACCAGAACACTTAAAAAGACTGTCAAATGTCAACCTTTTCAAGAAAGATCTCAAAACATACCTGTTTCAAAAAGCCTATAAGTGATGTTCTGGTCTGTAAGATACTGTATATATTCCGTTTGTAAATTTGCACGAGCTCAGTAACATGTACAGCGCCTTAGAATATGGTTCTATATCTTCTGAACTATAATTTTGGCGCTATATAAACAGACAATAAACATATAGTGTGTTTTTATATCTGTGTTATACAACGAGTTGAAATATGATTTATTTTTTCGAGGCTTGGCCGAGAAAAAATAAACCATATTTCAACGAGTTGTATAACACAGATATAAAAACACACTATATGTTTATTGTTTTTATCTGATAACAAACAGACACCCGTCTCGTGCGTCTACCCGACTTATATATGCTTCCCACGGGCCTCCAAAGAAAACCAGTCTACGAGACAAAAGAAATAGGACAAGACGCATAGAGTTGTGTCCCTTACATCACAAAATCGATGACGGCGATTGTGAAGTGCGATTGCACTTCTCGCATCATGTAACTGCGCTGGAACAAAATAAATTTCAACTATTTTATTAACAGTAACAAAACGGTGTTTCAGTAGAGTTATTCTTTTTTTGACCTAGTTCCAGTTTTCTTCCGTGTTTTATGCTGTAGTCCCAATATAACAAATAATTTTGCGTTTGTTTACAATTTTTACGAAGTGTTTTTTTTTCAGGTGGAGCAGACGAACTTTTAATTAGCGCAGTTCCGCGAGTACTTTTGATCGAGGCCGTGACTATAAATAGTTCGCAGTCGCCGCATACTAATTACTATTAACATTCAAGTAATTTCTACAATGTTTTGAAGCAAAATTTTCGGTTGCCTTTATTGAAGCAAACTAAATAAGAAATGACACCATCAGAGGATTTTGACAAAGTGCAATAAGCGTACAATTAAAACCTGCCCTGTGATATAACGATGTTTCATGAATGAATGAATGAAAATGGAATTGAAAGAGGTCAGAGGTCGTTCGCATAAATTATAATTATATACAACACCCGTTGTATATACTTCAAGTATATACAACGGTTGTTATACTCTATGGTTATCAGATAAATGTGTATATTATTATATTATATATGGTGTTGTTGAAATTTTTAGAAAAAATTTAAAAAATGATATTTAAAATAATAAATTTAAAAATCGTCTGCGTTGGGTAAAGGGTTAATGTTTCGTGAAAACGGATAGTGCCAGATGATAATTTTCTTGTACTAGAAGTAAACAAAATAAACTGGTTTGTTTGTTTCATCATCGATCACGCTCATCATTGCTGCAATGACTTTCCTTCACAACTGAAAGGATTTTTCTTTTGTGCTAAAAATTTAGCCATCGAAGATGTTTTTGTGGTATGTCAAAATTTTTTAAAGCCATTTGCTCAATTGACACACGGTAGTGTGTACACTGTTTAAAACATAGGCAGCTAACGTCAATAAATTGTTTATGCCAAGGTCTTGATTGCCGCAGAATTTTAAGTGATTTTTACAAAGGTGTGATATTTCAAGCATGAAAGCATTTGGAGCAGTGTGTTTGGGGGAGAATATTTGTATTTGTTATCCCATTACCCCCAGTGCTAAAATCGGAGGACCATATGATATCCCTAAATTTGACCAAAGGGTCTTGATTTGTAAATCATCCTTTCAAAGATATTATATATAAAACATGAAGGCATTTGAGTCAATAATTTGGGAGGAGAATTTTGACGCCCCTATGTTACAAAACATAAGATACAGAGGCGTTGCCTGAAACAAACTTGTAAGTCGTCTCTACAAAGATGTTACTCATTGAACAGAAAAAAAACAATATTTGGATTGGGCCCTGCGAAGCTTCGAGATTCGATTCAGTTTTGAATATCAAGTTGGTATTCGGTTCAATTCGAAATAGGTTTCCCGGGTCATTTCCCTTCGAATCTTTTCATTAGAATATAGCTTGGAATCAGTAATATTGGTCGTCTCAAAGTTCAAATGGAAATTATTGCTGAAAATGAAGACTGAGTGTAATTTCCTCTCTATTAACATAAATAGTATCTGCATCCATGCCGCCACCCATGCTAATTCCATTCTTACCAGTACCTGTCACTGTTGGAAGCAAACTTAAAGATTCCAAGCAATCTCGACGATAAGCTGGAGCTAGCGGCAAGTCATGTACAGTACATAGTACGGGCAATTCACGCACTCGTTTCTGGTTTAATTAAATATAAAATATAGACACTTTTCATAACAATATTTCAACTAAAACGTAAAACAGGTAGTTGGATATACTTGGTGCTTAGAAAACTTTGAGTAGTATATATAAAGAATATTTTAAATCACCAGGAAGGTTTTCCCCACCCTCTTCCCATAGAGTTGCGCACGTTGACTTTAATAAACGGGTAGCAGTTAATAGAGAGACAACTCGCGTATTCGACGGGCGGACAAAGAGTGATCTGCACGGCTCACTGTGACTTTCTTTCAGGTGAGCTAAACATAATAGGAAATAACAAATCCTTTACCAAGGAGTGCCTGCCTATTCGGTATATTCGATATATACTACTGCATACAATCTGAGGTGGGGCATCCAGGATCTCAATATACCGCTGTGCAGTCAATGTATCACGGTCAAGGACACAGAGCTCTGTATGTCCATCCAAGCTGATACCGCCACAGACCATCATTGACCTTCCACCATAGCGGTCATGCGCAGCAATGTTAGATGCATGGAATTGCTCTCCTGGTCTTCTTCATACCCAAGGACGCATATCTGTGTTGTGTATGCGGTACCGTGACTCATCTGTAAAAAGGACAGGTCGTTAATTTTCTCTGGTCCATCCAACGTGGTCCATGGCCCATTCTTATCGTGCCTGGCGGTGGTTCTGGGACAGCGGAATGCGAACGCATGGTCTTCTCGATCGGAGACCACCTTCGTGTAACCTTTCCCGGATAGTCTGCGTCGAAACATTTACCCCGGATGCATTCTAAAGGTCACCGCGAAGCTGTGTTACTGTGGCAAAGCGGTTCCTACTTGCCTGAATGATCAAAAACCGGTCTTCAGCTGCAGATGTTGTCCTGTCTCTGCCACCACCATGCCGTCTGACTGGTTGCCATACTGCTGAAATCATGCCCAGACTCTGGTGATCACCGTATGGTGCACACCAAGGGCTTCACCAACCTGACGACGGATAGCCCCTTGCTCCACCATCCCTTCAGCCCGCCACATTTCTGCTTCAGACAAATGTCTTCTTACATTTGCATTTGCCATATCCAATCATTAAATCACAAGGGTTTGTCTTGAAATGAAGACTGAATACCCTACACATGTCATGTACATGAAGAGAGTACACGAAAACATCATGAAAATCAAGGAGTATATATGCTTCCCATGACTGTCACGAAAAGTCTGCCTGTCAAGAGAACTGATGCAAATACTGGGGACCATCTCAACACATTCCTCAATCATATCCACCAAAAATATCGCAAATATGTCACCAGCAAATTTTATAATGATGTGTCAAATATTTGGTGCTTAGCAAACTTTGAGTAGTATATTTAGCATTTGTCGCTTTCTACGTGAGTTACATGTTTACATATAGCAAATTAGTAAGAACTTTCTACTTGAATTTATGACAAAAAACACTGATACTATCCGAGCGTTTATTCCAGGAGACGTGAACACACTCACTAAAAACTAAAGTGTTAAAACTGACACTTTCAAGGTGTTAAACCTATTCTAACTCTTAGGGTTTGATTTTAACACTCAAAGTGCAATGCTTTAAGCACTGGGACATTACAATCGTCAAACATCTGAAACTTGAATGGATGGCACTTCCCATGTGTCTAGCATTGGTGGTTCTTACAGAATCGTCCATAATTTGATTTGCGCGTGGTGGGCACATAATTAAAAGGACACAACGCAGATGACGCGGATCAGGCTCGAGAGTTCGAGCCTGATCCGCGTCATCTGCGTTGTTTCCTTTTAAGAGTCGCGACATTACACTTGTCAAGTGGTATTATTGTGACACCTGTCAAGTTCTAGGATATCTACACTTGAACAAAGTGCTGATTCAGCACTTAGTAAGTGTTAAATACAGCTCTTCAAGTGTAGTTTTTAACACCTTAGTTTTTAGCGTGCAATAAAAATGCAAGTCCCGCTGACACCGAGACGTGTCGATAAACCAGGTGTTGAGTAGAATTTGTCAACAAAACCATTCGTGATTCATTCAGTTCAGACATGATACTTGAAAGGCAAGGACCCGTCTGATGATTCATATGGAGAGACAGGCAAAGACGTGTTTCAATTTTTAACAACATCCAGAGTTAAATCCAAGAATAGTTTCAAAGAAAATCTAACGTGTTTTTTTTTCCTACAGTAACGTACTTTGTGTTTGAGGTAGCTGTTCACAATGTTATTGATACATTCTGTCCACGGTTTATAAATTACATTGTTTCTCTTTTCCACGTGTCCAAGAAAAATGAATTTATTTATCGCGACTCCGCTTTAAATTTTCATTGCGGTCCGCTTAACCTTTATATTTAAACAAACCAAACAAATTTCAATAGTTTCACTGACATACATTGTGTGTACTTCGTTGTCTCGAATGTACGTCTCAATCCGTCATTCGTTCTAAATGACATCAATGAAATGAAGTCTTCACATCTTGTTGTCTACATTGTTAATATACTACTCAAAGTTTGCCAAGCATCAAGTGTATCCAACTACTTGTTTTACGTTTATCATCTTTAATGATTTAAGTACAGAAATTAAGATTTTATTTGTGTTTGACATTATTTTTGAGCTTTGGAATACGATAACCATGGAAAATGGATATTATTAGTGAAAGAGGAAATTTTTCAATTTGCTAAAAAGTTGATGGAGCGAACAGGTATGGGTTCAATATCGAGTATGAGACCCATTACTGTCACTTACAGCTTGACAACGCCTTCTCATGCTCCCAATAAGGTTCCTGGTGGTCCTTTGTAGGATGTTGTTCCATTCTTGGACCAGCATGGCACCAAGCCCCTGGCCACTTCTTGGCTGGACTGGACGGGCTGAAATTGCAAGCTGCAACTCATTCCAGACATGTTCGATCGGGTTGAGGTCGGGGATCTTGCTGGACAGTCCATACACTCAATCTCCTCCCTCTGCCGGTACTCCCCGACAGCATGGGCAACATGAGGACGGACATTATCGTCAATCAGAATGAATGTATCACCGACTGCATCTGCATACAATCTGACGTGGACATCCAAGATCTCATCAATATATCACTGTGAAGTCAGCGTAACACGTTCAAGGACGCAAAGCTCTGTACGTCCATCCCCGCTGATGCATTCCCAGACCATGAATGACCCCCCACCATAGCGGTCATGCCCAGCAATAATGGCTGCATGGAATCGATCTCCTGGTCTTCCCCATACCCTAGAACGTCTTTCTGTGTGGTCTAGGCAGTACCATGACTCATCTGTAAAAAGGACAGGTCGCCAATCTTCTCTGGAACATCCTACGTGGTCCATGGCCCATTAATATCGTGCCTGGCGGTGGTTCTGGGACAGCGGAATGCGAATGCATGGTCTTCTCGATCGGAGACCACCTTTGAGCAACCTTGTTCAGATAGTTAGTCTGCGTCGGAACATTTACCCCGGATGCATTCTGAAGGTCACTGCGAAGCTGGGTCGCTGTGGCAAAGCGGTTCCTGCGGGACTGAATGATCAAACATTGGTCTTCATCTGCAGATATTGCCCTGTCTCTGCCACCACCATGCCGTCTTACTGGTGTGCTATACTGCTGAAATCTTGCCTAGGCTCTGGTGATTACCTTATGGTGCACACCAAGGGTTTCACTAACCTGACGATGGGTAACCCCTTACTCAACAATCCCTACAGCCCGCCACATTTCTGCTTCAGACAAATGTCTTCTTACATTTTCACTTGCCATATTCAATCATTAAATCACATGGGTTTGTGTTGAAATGAAGACTGAATACCCTACACATGTCATGTACATGTAGACAGTACACGAAAACATCATGGAAATCAAGGGGTACATGCTTTCCATGACTGACAAGAAAAGTCTTCCTGTCCAGAGGGCAAACGTAAACACAGGGAACCACCTCAATACATCCCTCAATCATATCCACCAAAAATATCGCAAATATGTCACAAGCAAATTTCACAATGATATGTCAAATAGTTGGTGCTCAGCAAACTTTGAGTAGTATAGTTTCAGTTGCAGGAATTTTACCAATTACACTGCACAAGAACCAGGTTCGGGACTTTGTTCGGCATAATGAAATAATAAGATTGTTTCTTTTGATGTTCTATCGTTTTATAGTACATGAGTTTTTGTGATCTTTGTATGAAACCTTTAGAACATTCGATGCTTCACGTTTCATACATAAATCACAGAACGTCAGGTTCAAACGGTATGACATTATTAAGTATTTGAATTGGAGTTACCCGCATTGAAAAGCTGCAACCGGAAATGATGCAATCTTAGAAACTAAACAGCTGTGAGAAAAAATATTGTTTTAAAACACCTTTCAAGCATTGTACTGACATTTCATTGTTGAATATTCCAGAGAAAAATGAGGGGTATTTAATGAATTTTTAGCCTACAAAATACAATTGACGATTGGTGTTTTTTGGTGGATATTCTTCCCAACAATATGTGCCCCTGATTGGTAGTTTCCTTTCTTTTTTTCTCTCTTATTTATTGATTGACCCATAGTTCTGAAGAAAGAAAAACTTGTTTCAGGGGATATACTTGACAACGAAATTTGAATCCCAAAATTAAAATGATGCGATCATATTCTTTTCACACGAAAGTTAAAATATTTAGTACTGTTGTTATACGTTTAGACCGACAGGACATTAAAGTAAACTTGCTAATATTATAAGAGTGCACTTTCAATGAGCTGAAATTTAGTAATACGAAATTCCAAACTACAAAGCGATGGTGTCTGCAGAAGAGAAACATAGTGCTGAACGAATTGTGGGTCATACTGCGAGACTACCATTAACTTTTGAAATTTATGTTCATGATAACTAGTATTCTATTTCAGACAACCAAGCACTAATACTATAAAACTTTTACAATTGTATTTTCAAAATTGTATTTTCTACGTATTAATATAACTGACGAAAATAAATCATTAGCATTTCAAAAGATATGGCAATTTGTCAGTTTGCAAATTGCCACATCTTTAAAAATGCTGATGATTCACTTCAAACCATTTAAAGTCATAACCAGACATACAATGCTAGAAAATACAATTGTAAAAGTCTCATATTATTGGCCCCTGACCTCCTTTGTAATCTTTTATTCGTTCAGTTATCAGGAGAGTACAAAGATATTTGTAACAAATGGCATATTTTGAATGATTTGATGTACAAAATACTTAGGTATCGTACGCAGATCGTTGACAATGTTGCTGACGGTTTTGTATTAACACAAGTCCAGACACGGTGTTTCACGGGGTTTGACTGGGAGTGTGGGATCGAATTTCAAGTTACTATAAAATCTATTGACTTGAAAATGCTCAAAAGCGTAAATGTGTGAACTCCTTACCTAAACAACTTGAAGATCACTTCAGCAGAAAAAAAATATTGGACATTATCACCGTTTGCCTCAAAACACAGCTTTGGTACGAGCTCGATGATTTAACTCCACTGAAAGATCAGAAGCTATGTGTACTGGAGCTAAAACTGAAACAGTTACAAACTTTGACTGGCGATGTTTGTAAATGGAGCTGAGGTTGCCTAATATAACATCCGAGCAAGGTGTAGGGTTCAGTATATGTAGTCTATCAATGAAGTCTCAAAAATAATGTTGCATCATGAATATTTGACAATTTGGAATCGGTAACCAGGTACGTCACGTGACATGTGAAACTCCTATTTTTTTTTCTTCTGGAGACTGGAGTAGTATTATTCTCAGTTTTTCTAATTCCTATCACAGCCCTCGCTGCATCTGCCGCTGTCTATACAGCTACTATCATCAGTACCTTCGTTACTATTATTTTTGGTTACCTTACAGCTACGAATACTTCCACTACTGTCATTATAACTAGTACTACTACTACTAAGAAAGATGTAAAAAATATCTGAGAATTGAGTCAACATATGGGTTCATTCTGTCAAACGTTTCGGCAATGTATATGCATACAGAGCTCCAGTGTCGTGTCGCATATATTCTGCCTACGAGAGGCCATGACCTATGTGATGTATGCAAAAATGTAAACAAATAACAACATTTGTGTATGGCGGCGGTTGCAGGTAAAATAGCAATCCGCATATGAAGTTATGCTAGGAGTTTTGCATGTAGAATAGTTGCTTTTAAAACGAATTCAACAAAATTCTGGTGACCCTTCGTCCCCTAAGTTTCAATGTGTTCTATGTGCCAGTAGGCACATAGAAATCAATGGATCTCAGGGGACGCATTGTCGAAGTTCCGCATCTTCGCAGAAAGGGTGTTTGCATTTGTAAGTGTGTGCGATCAAATATTTTAGTTATATTTCTCAAAGAGGGTACATGAATACCTTCCGTGATCAGACAATTTACAAGCAGAAAGTATGTTCGCGCCTGTGAGAGAAATGGTACCTGATATACAATGCCAGTAATTACAAAAGCGGAATTTGATTGGATTGCAACCCGTACTCGATCTTGTCGAAAATCTCTGCTCGCCTTTTTGCTCACAATAGTGTAAGATCTTACGCGTCCAACACGAAGCGCGAACTCACTGTCTCTCAAATATTGTTTTAGTAAGTTCTTTTTGATTCACTCCTAACATCAAAAAGGTTTTGGTCTCAGGCAATCGCAACTGAAATTTAGCCTCATTCGTTGAATGTTCTATTGGCTTGCAGCTTCCAAAATTAATATGAAATCGCGCGGCTTTAAAATTTTGTTTTCCTTTGATTGACGTGTACTTGTTTGCACGGTGTCATCCTGACAAGACGAAACCCAACACGACGAATTGGTAAAATACTCCAACAAGACGATCCCAAAAATACGAATCCCAACAAGACTACTCCCAACAAGACTACTCCCAACAATACGAAATCCTTTTTTTAATTACTTATAGAGACAATTAATTTTAAAAAAGGAATAAAATATGTATATTTGTTTCATTTGAGGTATTTTTTGGTGACTTTTTACCATTTTGAGCAGTCGCTAAGCAGTAATTATTTTTTCCTTTTCATCTCTTGACCGCTCACAATCACTGTTTTGCTTATGCAAGAGTTTATTCCCGTAGTAATGTCCATATTCATTTCTTAATGGTTTCATTTAACTTTTTTATATGTGTTCTTCAAATTCTACTGATAAGAAATGTACAAAAACATTAGCAAATAGCCTCTCATAGCAACCCGTGGCGCCTTTGATAATTAATTTAAGCAGTATGTTTTGAGAGATAGATGCATAATAGATGAGGGATTCGTCAGAAATCTTTAAGCTTATGTATATCGTCTCCCTAGCTCGAAATAAGTTTACACTCTATGATTTGTGGCCTTAGATGGACTCGTATAACTAGGACCGAGGCCTCAAGTTAACCTGGAGCCAATGCTATAAAATTTTTACTATTGTATTTTCTAGAATTGTATATTCTACCTAGTAATATAACTGACTTACAGGGGGCGCGGTGGCTCAGTTGGTAGAGGTGCAGGCTGCAAGCCGAGAGGTCCTCGGTTCGAATCCCACCTGCGGCAACCACGTTGTGTCCTTGGGCAAGGCACTTCACCCCCATTGCCCACGTGGGGGCACAGTTACGCTGTGTACTAAGGCGTACTGCACGTCGATGGTGCACCTGTCTTCAACCAATGCTAACCCTGCTTGTGTGGAGTTAGTATGTTGGGGAGCTGACAGTTGCTCGCCGTTGCTCGGTGGTTCTCTCCGGGTACTCCGGCTTCCTCCGCCCGTAAAACTGTCGTGGTCATGCTTAGCCATTGTGCAGAAATATGTGACCTTACACACCAATAACTAAACTGACTTACATGAATCATTAGCACCTTAAAAGATATGGCAATTTGCCAACTTGCAAATTGTCAGATCTTTGAAAATGTTAATGATTCATTTTAACCCATTTAAGGTCATAACTAGAAAATACAACTTTAGAAAATACAATTGTAAAAGTTTTATAGTATTGGCCCCTGATGGAACCAATTAAGGTGATAGCACCAGCAATCGCTCCTCCCAAACTCTGAACAGAATGCCTCTCAAACCAACCCAAATACAATACCGGTGCGACGGCTGGTGGAAAACATTCAAAGTTGGCCAATTGAGCCCCTGTCTTTGGGCGACGATATTTCAAAGTTTAAGCTCTTTAAGCAGATATATAGTTCATTTCAACCCACCAAAGTCGTAACTAGAAAATACAATTCTAGAAAATACAATTGTCAAACTTTTATAGTACTGGGCCCTGTTCATAGTACCAGTCTGCAACCAGGAGGCTGGGCCTTAACATTGCCTATTGATCTAAGCTATAAAGAGTTTAACGCTAACAAAGCGATTGTTTTATCTAAAGAATATAAATATTGACCAGTACATTCACTGAAGCGTAATGGAAGATACCGTTCGTGAATTTTTATACTGTTGAACAAACTCGATTGAAAAAAATCATTGCATTGATTCCAACAAAATGAATATTTATGGTACTTTTATATTCAATCGTCTGGAATATTTCAGTTGGTCGGAAAAACGAACCGTTTTTCCGACCAACTGAAATATTCCAAATTCTTGAATGTAAAATAAAGGCTATGGACGATTGAAGGGATACACTGGTTCCAGGGCATAACAGTGTAGAATGTCTTACAGAAATTGACTGATGGCTTGAGAGGTTGGCAGCAGCCACGACTTGATTTTATAACTCATTGAAGAAATTATATTAGCGGTTAAGAGTTAATTCTGATAGTGAATGTATTGGATATCACTCCACATTACGTAGCGGAGTATTTACTTATGTAAGCAAACAATGTCAAGGGCGTTGGTTTGGATTCTTATATTATTCATGTGGACTCTCGTGTTATTCTTATCATTTTAAACTGGGCAGTGAGCATGCTGAATGAAATGAGTTGGACTATCATATTTTTTTTCCTAGCGTTGAACATATCTGGTAAGTTTACAAATTTGCTTCTCTGGCTCTGTTGAAGGGATTTATTCAGAAACATGAAAAATTGCGTCAGTTTTTCTGCATCACAACTGAAGTAGTTTTAAATGATAAATTAAAATATTTGGAGGCTGAACTATTTCAGTTTCGCAGACCCATTTTGAAAATACAACTGAAAACATCAAAGCATATAGGGGGCGCGGTGGCTCAGTTGGTAGAGGTGCAGGCTGCAAGCCGAGAGGTCCTCGGTTCGAATCCCACCTGCGGCAACCGCGTTGTGTCCTGGGAAAGACACTTCACCCCATTGCCCACGTGGGGGGCACGGTGACGCTGTGTACTAAGGCGTACTGCACGACGATGGTGCACCTGTCTTCAACCAATGCTAACCCTGCTTGTGTGGAGTTGGTATGTTGGGGAGCTGACTCGCCGTTGCTCGGTGGTTCTCTCCGGGTACTCCGGCTTCCTCCACCCGTAAAACTGTCATGGTCATGATTAGCCATTGTGCAGAAATGTGTGACCTTAAACACCAATAAATAAATAAATAATCAAAGCATATATGAAATATTAGTATTTATTTTATTTTCATTCGCTTTTCATCTCCAAAAACAAGTCGTGTTCCCACTTACACTCGCCGAAAATAGTATTCCACTCTCAGCATTGTATTCCACTCTCAGCGATGATGGACTATTGTTTTGGCATGTTTTGAATGTAACCACGTAATTAATTATAAAGGTTTGTTTCGTAAAAAAACAAATAAGGAGATAATAAAATTTATTTCCAAATGAAACAAAATAATGCATTTTGATTGGCTGAGAGGTACGGTGTAACTTGCAATCCACAGTGGCTTTTTTACACCGTGTTTAACCATGGTTTAAAAGCAAGGATATTCAAGAGCAAGCTGCATGGCTAAAAAAGTACCCATTTTTAATTATTAATTCATACCTTCTGCACGGTTATATTAGAACAAAAATAAAAAGGCAGGAAATTTAATATTTATGTGCAATAAAATATTACAGATATGGATGTCATTGGAACTGGCCCATTGAGCCATTTTCAATGACATCCATATTTGTCTGGTTTTATTTAAGAAACTTGCAAAGTACAAATTTTCTTTCAGTTTTTGCCCACAATGTATGTTAAAGTATTAAGTGCACCAAAATTATTGGAAATAAATCCGTTATCCTTGTGTTTTCCAGAGTGTATGGGACTTCACACCGGTTTGGGAACTCTTACACCCTTCGGCTTCGCCTCAGGGTGTATGAGTTCCCAAACCGGTGTAAATTTCCCATACCCTGGTAAACCCAAGGATAACTAATAGTATACCAAAGTTGACTGCTCGGATTCGATTAGGATTTTTATCATCTCGTGGGCCGCACGGATTATTTCACTCGTCTAATCATCCGCGCGCCTGTGGCCTCTCGTTCTATTCGTCCGCGCTGACACTCGTGCCATATCGAGTAACCCAGTCACACGCGTGTGTCGTTCTGTGTATATACCTTTAACGGTATTAGTCGGGGATGACTCCGTTCGAATATGCAAGCAAATGATGTTTTTCATACTATATACTCAATTCTCGCTTTCAATCTGTGATGATTCATTAATTCCATTATTTTCACTGTTGCTTGTAGGAGTAGTGTGCCAGGAAACGGTCAGGTATACATTAGAATCTGGTGTACTGACATCACCAAATTATCCAAACGACTATTTTTCAAATTCCAGAAGAACTTATGAAATTGTGCCTAATGGTCGACACTTCATCCTGCGGATAGAAGACTTTCAGTTGGAGGATTACAACGACTATGTTGAGGTATAGCTATTTAACAGGGACGTATATACAGGAGGAGAGGTGACGTTCTCGCTCAAAACGTTCTGTCGGGTAATCTGAAGGCTCCTACGACGTTAATCCTATTGTTTTGTTAGATACAAATGGAATGGAAACGGACAAATGAAATTGGCAGTTGCCAGTTAAAATCGAACATATTGTGTCTTAAACGTACATCATTCAATTATTTCCACATCAGGTAAAGGCATCCTCAACACTACGGGGGTTAAGGCTGTCAGTTTTCCCACAATAATAAATCTTCGGACTTCCGCTGATTTGTTGCGTCATCCAACGAAGAGACTTATTTAACACGGTGTGCTGCCGATGTATTCCTTCTCTGCTCTCCCTACCAATTTCCCAGCATTCATTCAAAAACTGCATTATAATTCCTCCCATTGGCGCTCTCGATCTCACAAACTATAAAATTGACCCTTTTCCTAAAGTCATTTTTTATGTTTCCATTCCATTTTCCACCAGTTTTCCAAGAAATCTTATTCTACAAGGAAAATATTTGGAGCATTCTAAAATGAAATGTTCCAGGATCTCCGCTACACCTAAATTATACATTTGTCACACTCTTTCCTCACAGCAATTAGCTGTGCACAGCATGAATAATCATTTGTCAGAAAGTTTATAGACAGACCGGACAGTCAGAAAAATTCTTCGCCCGTCACTATTCCGATGGAAGTTTTTGTTTGTTGCGCTATTTCAGAAAGGGGGAATATTTTTATAAAATGGTTTCTGTTGCCGTTCAGTTGCATTATGATATTCCTCTTGGAAGAGCTGTTTCTGATTATAATGGAAGTGTCTGGGATAACAAAATACCATCAATTCAGTCAACGGGCTCGCGCAGTTAGTTGAGCTATTCTTCGACGAACAGACTGACATTGTAACTGGTTCAATGAATTACAATGGATATCATGGTTTCGCCAGCTTCATCCACTGAGTTCCAGTTATAACTTGTTGATGTTTCCCATCTTCTATCTTTTTATAACAAACTGAATTGTCTCCCATGTTTCTGAAATAGTAACTTCTAAAATTCCGTGCTGGTATTTTCGAAACATTCAAGATGATTTATGGCTATATTTAAAATAGGAAATGGCAGGGTAGCTGTTGGAGCAATTTATTTATTTATTTATTTATTTATTTATTTATTTATTTATTTATTTATTTATTTATTTATTTATTAATCACCCTGTGCAATCTCTGTGATCGGAAATCATTGATATTGTTGAAATTTTGTTAGAGATTAGTACTTGTTTTTTGTTTGTACAAGTATTGTGTGTAACCACTCATATCTTAACGTTGTCAGCTTACTAATATTTTATTCAAACTTTAGATTACGAGAAGTTTGAATATATAGACAAAGCTACATCTATGTTTCAATGAGTCGTTTTGTATTCAATGAGTCAGATGTGCGTAGGAAGAAAACGTCGAGACCGAAGGTCGAGACGTTTTCTTTCTACGCACATCTGACGGATTGAATACAAAACGACTCATTGAAACATACATGTGGTTTTGTATTTATTACATGACCCAAGCACCTACTGACCTAATTTTCTTTTCTATCAACCGTGGTAAACACCATGCACTTTATGCAGTCGCATTGCATAAAAAAAGTCCCGGTTGGAACAGGTTGGTGTGCAATACGGAATTCCGTATTGCACAGCCGTATTGCACGCCGTATTGCATAAGAGAGACTGCATGGGCATGTAATAAATCAAATTACAGATTTTCCAGTTTAGTCCTATTTTGTACCTCGAGGTGCAGTTATTGCTGCACACTCTTGGTGAACGATAATAGGGAACACATACTGAAAAGCAATGAAACATATCTCAGAAATGTATCATTATATGGATGGGTTTTCCCATATTATAAGTTATTGTGATGAATTGAAGGTTGGTAACATGGTCTGAGGTTTGCGGCCCGGAGCTTATGTTCAACCGAGACGCGAAGCGTTGAGGCTGAACACACGGTACTAGCTGCAAACCTCAAACTATGTTACCGTCAATTCATCACAATAACGTACAGTTAAAACTAGAAGTCCTGTCATGAAATGCGCACAAATAGCACTATGGTCTGCGCGTTAATTTACGCGTTATGACCATAGTAAGGCTATCAAATTCAGTACATATTCCCTGCGCACAAGCAATGTTTCAGCCAATGGACCTCCGGGTAACCCGGAGGTCCATTGGCAGAAACATTGCTTGTGTTTGCTATGAGTAACCAGGAGAACCTGCCGTGCTTTGGATGCCATTCGATATGGAAATTGCGCGCAATTTCAATGCGCAATTAAGCCTAGATAAGCGCACAATTCATGGCAGGACTTCTAGTTTTAACTGTATATGTTCTAATAAGACCCTTCCCCTAGTCTAAAACGCTGTGAAATGAACACGGCACTTGAATGGATTTAATGATAACACATTCAGTAAATAAACCTATCCTGTACCTTTCACATCGTCACTGGACAACCAAAAATCAATAACTTTGATAAAGGTCGAGGTTATTCCATCTCAATTCAAATCATGAACAAGTTCATGATTTGAAATGAGATGGAGTAACCTCCCCCTTTTTAGTGGGTTGCGGGTATACATTCATAGAATGACCTCTGGCCTCGTAAAATACGATTTTATAGGCAAAATTCACTTTGACTCTCCTCCCGTTGTTATAATCTTTTTAGATATTTCACCTCAAGACGTCAGTTGGTAACTTACCACTGGAGCCGTAAACATAGAAAAAAAACGAAGTGAGCTCTCGTCCAATCAGAGGGCGAGGAGTTTAGTCTTATTGAAACATTAATTACTGTGCGACTGAATAGAGTTGGGCTTATTTAGGTTATATATTTTAACGCAACACTGAACATAAGTTTTCCGATCTTGGGAAGTGGATATTACAAGGACTCGTGTGCTCTGAAATGTATTGTATAATGAAATTGTACCTCTGAAAACACATTAAAGGATAACTCGAAACAGATACAATCTTGTTTTCAACGACACCAATTCTAGGAAATAAACAAAGAGTTTACATGATTTCTTAGAAAACTCATTCTATTAGCAAATGAAATAGTCGGATGTAGAAACCTTTATGAGAGAGAATTTCTTTCGGCGCCAAACGTCAAGTGAGACAAACTGAAACAGGCATATGGGCGTCTCGAATTTGATTCTCGATTGTTGTATAAATCCCTTTTGTCCCGACTGGGATGGCTCAAGAATCTTCTGGAAAATATTCCAACTAAATCAATTAAGCATGTTTTCGTCGAAACATGTCTTGGTGATGTAGCTGAACTTTCAGTCAGGCGGAATTACATATAGTTCGAAACCTCAAGAGTTCTTGGAAATTAATTTGTGGATAAATACATGCAGGAGTTGTGACGCATGGGCTTTGCAACTTCTAATTTAATAACCCGTGACGTACTCAAAATTGCTCATGTTGGGGTTTAGCGCGGCTCCTCCAATCCTGGTAATTCACCCTTGTTTCCTCGGCAAAAAAAAATGCCTGTGGAAAACTGGTGCTTCTCCGGCATTTGCTGTGAAGCCTGCTCCAATGTGTAAAAATCATCAGGGGGCAGGGCATAGATTCAGTTGCCATGTATATGTAGTATGCGGTGAAGTGAAAACTTTCTAGTAACTTTAACATGTGAAAGTAGTTTGAGATACATGTGTATATAATTGCAATCAATGTGCAGAATCTTTCATCCAATTAGATCATGCTAATATCAAGAACCATGTGAATGCTGAGAAAAAATCTCGGAAGTAAGCCGGCGACTTGCACAATACGTATAGGATGAGTGAAAATATGATGCAGCATAACCACAAACTACTGAGTATTTCACTGCTTCTATGTTGATCAGACCAGAATCTGATATCTGTTTCTGGAAAGCTCCGTAAGAGCTTTCCAGAAACTGATCAGATTCTGGTGTTATCAACATAGAAGAAGCAGAACACTTAGTTTCTAGTTGTTATGCTGCAACTTGTACTGCAAATTGTAAGATTAGCAATACAGTGTAGTGCAACAAAAGTGGTTTGTTTCCTTCTGTAACCTGCAAGTTGTGCCCTTTCTGCCACCACAAGGTTTTCTGAAGAAGCCGTCCTCGGCAGTATTTTTGCTGTGGATATTTTTCGTTTCCTCGGCATTTTTCTCGGCACTGCTGATTGCTTAGGGTGAATTACGAGGGCTGCTCTTCAACACTTATTTATCGGGTGATGGTAATGGCATAACTTCAAGAGAAATGAAATGCGTTATAAAGACAACAACGCATGATTGAACTTGGTCGTGGCGAGACAACACCTCTCATTTTGAAGCATGTACTAACCTAAACAGATGGAATCCATGTGAAAAAGGCTTGTATTTAGCTGTATCATTACGAGGACAGTAACAAGACATATTCTGCGAGGTGAAGTCAAACATTACTCCAATCTACTAGTTAGGTCTCATGAAGAAAGATTTTTTCCTGCAAATCAGACGTAATGTACATAGTGCAGCTTAGTGAACGACAACAACAGGTATCAGAGACGCTGCAAGAATTAGGGCATTCAGTAAGGATGCTTACAAACCTAGCATGTCGGAGGGCACCACCTGATGTCAAGGTAACCCGAGTTACACAACAGTTCACAGATTCTTTGGTGCATTCAGACATGCTAGTAAGAGTTAAGAAAGCTTGTCCCGTTTATTAAAATGACGGCATACGCCATATCGTAGAGCTGCAAATGTTCAATAAAGCTGACAGAGAAAGCTCAGCTGACAGAACATTTAAAAGGCAATTGGAGACACAAGTATCTCCACGTACGAGTGAGAGAAGTAATGGATCTGCTGTACAAATACTGCTGCAAGTGAGCAAATCAGTAGAGGCACGGCAGGGGAATATTATGTCTCTGAAAAAGGCAATGCCAATAAAAGAATAAAACAGGACACTTAATGATAAAATTGGCATGAGTCAGTGAGAGTGTGTCCTCTGTGATTTTGAAAAACATTCAAAGTGAAGTTGTCCAGAGAACATCGACACTATCTCACCAGACAAAGGAAGAAGGACAGTGAAAGCAACTTTTGTTTTCAATGAAAAGTTATATGTATCGTCTTGTAGAAATGGCAAGGATAGTAGAATGCTTGCTGACACAGTAGGTAGGGCTTCAATCACATTAAAAACTGTATTTCACTCTTTGGTATCTGCCACTCGACCAAATTTGATAGCTATGGGATCTAAAATAGTTTATGCATTTGGAGCACAGATACAGGTAAATGGTAAAGCCGCTGTCAATATTTGCATCCACCACACAAGATATGAGGTGTCGGTCGCAGATGTCAATACAGAGGGAATTATTGGGTCGGACTTTTTAAAGAAGTACAAATGCAATATTAATGTTGACAAAGGGATATTGCATATACATGAGAGAGAATACCCTGCTCAATCCCAGGGGTTACCAGGGTGATTCAGAATAGCAATCACAGAGACAGTAAATATATCACCTCGCTGTGAATTTAGTATAGAAGGCCATGTATGTGCCCATGAAGGAACATAATTACACATACAGTTTGTATGATAGAGCCATGTGAAAGTAACGTTTTCAATGATATGGGCTTGCTTGCATCAAATTAAGGATATTGTACCGATCCTTATTATGAATTTAATTTCGGAAATTAGGATACTCAATTCAGGTGCGGTGGTTGGACAATTCAGAATAATAGATAAGTCATGATCTACTGAACACTAACCAGAACAAGGGAATCCAAGTCTCCCTTCTCACACTGAAGGGATGTATGAATTATCAATTAAGAGTTTGATAGAAGAGCAGAAGCCGAGAGTTATGCAATTTTTAGCACGACATTCTTCTCTTTACAGAAAATCCAACACAGATCTGGATTGTACTAACATAGTAAAACTAACATAGTAAATTATACTGTTGAAATCAATTATGGCGCACCTGTAAAGCAATCTCCAAGAAGGTCTCCATATCACGAGAGGTCTAAAGGCACAAAGAAGGTATGGTGAGGACCAGGTTATAGAGCCTTTGTGAAGTCAATAGAAGCTGGTTTCATACTGGTGAAAAAGAGGGATGGGTCTACAGGGTTTTGTGTTGGCTATAGGATTTTGAATAACGTCACAGTAAAAGATTCATAACAATTTCCTCGTATAGATGACTCGTTGGATCTGATGGCTGGGTCAAAATGGTTTTCGAATATGAATCTATGTTTATGGTACTGACATGTAGAAAAAGTGAAACATCCCAAGCGGTTTCTGTTCAGTTCAGGGTTAGGTGAGTAGTAGGAAAGTGATGAAACAGGCGCCATTACCCGAAGTTTTGCCTGTAGCTAGTGTTAAATGCCCATAGAAAACGCATTTTGCCTGTGCAGATTTTAGAACCATTCAGAACTGCAACCGGCAAATGGTACACCTACTGCATTTATAGCATGCTAGGGCATATTTAGTGATATATGTACAATAATGGCTCTGGGTGTATAGTATGGGTATTTTGTGCAAAATTGATGGGGAAGGTGGGTTACTTGAAAAGTTTCCCCGCGAAACGACTGACGTTGCCAATGACGTTTTGATGTCATGACACACACATACTAGAAATCTTTTCGACGCAGTTCTGAATGGTGCCGACATTTTGCACTGGAAAAATTACACCAGTAAAGTTCTGATTTCTATGGGCATTTACACTAGCTACATCGGCAAGGCTCCGGGTAATGGGGACCGTTTCATTGCTCTCCTACTACTGTTATGTCTATAGGTCTTTATAATTACACAGCCATGTTCGAATTTTTCATGGAGACCATATCGTTGGGTACGAGAAAAACTTGTCTGATATACCTCATGGACATAATGGTTTTAACCCTTTACCCAACGTTACGGCCAAAACCGGCCAGCGCTATTCTCAAAACTCGCCAGTTAATTTTCATTATTTTTTCATTTTTTGTCTCAAAAACATAGGTTATGACCCCTCGTTGGAACGAGCTCGTCGAGCTCGTTCCAATGAGGGGTCATAACCTATGTTTTTGAGACAAAAAATGAAAAAAATTAGTTATTAAGGAATTTTTTTGGCAAGTGTCGTCTTCTTTTCATGTAAGGTAAAGGGTTAAATGAAACATAAGTTGATGTGCTGTCAGATATGGAGGAGTATTTCAAAAGCCATTATCTTGTCAATTAAAACTCAAACCAAAGAAATGTAGACTCTTGGGCGAATAGGTTCAATTCCGAAGGCGTATTATTTTAGAAAAGGGAAAAGCACTGACCCAAAGAACATTGGGATTGTAAAGAGTTGGTCAGTTCCTAACTCCTTGATAGATCTCATAACATTTTAGGGATGTGTAGTTGTTATAAGAGGTTCATTTTGGATTTCGCAAAACTAGCAAAACCTCTCCAAAGACTAGCTGAAGAAGGGAAAGCATTTAAGTGATCCATGCAATGCCAGGAAGCTTTTCGGGGTACTCCATAGTAAGTTGGTCACAGCCTCCTGATTTAACACAAACATGCAACATAGACTGTGACACTAGTAATGAAGCTATTTGGTTGTGTTATCGCACATAAGCAATGGGAGAAATGCTAGTAGAAGTCGTTCAAAGTCTGAAAAGAAGTATTTTGTGAAAAAATGGTTACTGTCTGTAGTTCGCGTTTGGAAAGTACTTCCGTCATTACTACTGTTGACGACCATTTGTTGTTAAAACAGGCCATTGATCCCTCTGTCGGCTTCGCAACATCAAGAACCCGGAAGGACAGCTAGCAAGATGGCTACAAAATGTATCTGCTTTTGACATGGTAATGGAATATCGTCTGACGAGGCGGTATGGGAATACAGACGCACTCAGCCGCCTGTATAGGACAAACAGAGACAGTTAATGTTATGTCTCAAGTACAGGAAAGAACCAAACCACGGGCTAAAAAGTTAAAGAGGACAGGGGCATAAAGGCCAATAAAGCTTTTACAATATCAAAATGATGATACTTTTGTAGTACTAAAACGGTGGATTGGGGTTTAATCTCAGGAAGGGGAATTTTCCGGTTCTCGTTTTTGAAAGTCAGTTACGATACTGGGAATTGTCCCGTTCTCGTTTCTGAATATCAGTTCCGATACCCGGGAAATCCGTAGGAGAGAACCGGGAAGCAACGTCCGGAATCTTTCATTTTCGATTCTGGTCTATGAATTTCCCTGGCATTAGGACCGATTTTCAGAACCGGCAACCAGGAAATTTCCATTTACGGGTTTAAACCACTGCTACCAAGTTGGTAGTTGCCGTAATCTCAAAAACTATGATATGTAAGCATTGATATTATGGTCTATGAATTTTCCGGGTATCGTGATTGACTTTCAGAACCGGGAGCCGCAGATTCGTGTTATTCCCGCTCCCGGGATTAAGCCTTATAGTGGATAAAAGGGAGTACAATAGTCATGTATAATGATGTATTATCAGCCAGTATGGTTGTAAAAATCATTGTGATCACAACTACATTTGTTAGTATCAGAAGATGGCACTTCATATAGCCGCTGGGAGGATCTCTACCCAAGATGGACTAAATTAAAGCTATACTGGCACTGCGTAAAAGAAGAATGTGTTGCACCAATGCCATGATGTACATTGGGCTGGTCAACGCGGAGTAAGAAAAACACCCTCCCCCTCATGTGAGATAAAGATATTACCGGTCGGGGGGTGGGGGAGGTGGATATACAGTATATGGTAATTTTATGTCAAATGTGCATGGAAAAAGACTCTTCTGAAGCCCAAACCAGGTATGTCAAAGTACCGCCGGTACCAACATAACCGGTACCGGGACGGGACAGAGCGTGTCCCGTCGAAAGCGGTACCGGTACTGGGACAAGTCAACAATTGGGTGACCTCACAATCAGATGGGCGAAATTCGTGTTTAAACTGACCCAGTCCCCAAGATCGCAAAGACAAAAAACATTCTTAGCAGTTAGATGTGGTGAAGTACAGCTTCCAGGAGAAACCACTGGAAAGGAGGCAAGTGGCAATTAGGGTTTAATATATTCCCGGTTTTCTGTAGTAACGGGAACGGGATGAAATTACACTCAGAAACGGGAACCGGGAAATGTCCCGGATAATATCGAGTAAATTTACGAGAGTAATAAGATGAATTTATTTTCGTGGAAATGAACATTTTTTGTCTGCCATCTCCATACGGAAAAGTTCCTTTTCTTAGAGAAGTGTGAAGTTCACAAACCCGCGTCCAACTCGTCTTCATTTTCAGAATCGTTAGTTTTACCACCACCACCTCCTGGCTTGAATTTATAGTGAGTGATACTAGAGTTTATTAAAATAAAGACGCGTTTAAACTTTGAAGAGAGAGAGATCAGATCTTGCTGTTGAAGAGGGGAGTCCTCCGGAACTGACTGAAAGCTGCACTGATTTTGGTGAAAAATGTTCTTCGTGAAGCAGGATTGTAAACATTTCTGGCATGGAAAGGCTGACTAAATCTTTCAATGTTGCGTTGGGGCAGTTTTTCAATTTAGGAAACTTCAATTCAACACACAAACAGTGCCATGTGTGATTCCCGGTTCCGTGCTATAGATTGTGCTGTCACAAGTATTTGATCAATGTTGTGAATGCGATAGATAGTCAGTGCAACCAAGGTTCAACAAAGTATCAGTTTATCAGTAAATTACCGAATTCCTAATTAATTCTCACCACTGCAAAACACAGAAGGCTACTCTGATTTCAGAGGCTAAATGGTTGCTTTTGGTGAGATAGTAAAGTCAGTGAGTAACTGATCACCGATGTATGCTATACAGTACCAAGAAACTGTAAAAAAAAACCTCGAAGTGAAGTTTTCAACCCTATAATAAATTTCAAAATAATAAATAGTGTCAGAAGATGAATCGCAGCATTTGATCTAGAGGTCAATGTCTGAAACGTTGCACTTCTTATACCTTCCAGGGAGGCTAAGCTGTTATCTGGGTGAATACCACACTCCGTGTGTCTAATTTCACAAAATTCAAGAAGACCGAGAAAAAATATTCGAGGCACTGGATCTCCGTGTTTAAAGCGGATGTCCATTGGGTGAGAGACTTTAATGGTTCTTCTCAGGATGGATGAGTTGTTATCTCCACGGTAACACCAGTGCAGTTGAGGTTTTGCTTGCAATACCTTCTCAGTCCATGTATTTGGGTACCGTATAGTTGTTTGAAAACCGTCATTTACCAGTCAGTTGGAATTTAACCCTCACTTACAATAGTAAACTCAGTCGTCTGTTGATGGAAGTCTTTTTCGGTTTTTTTAGATTGCTCGATGGTGATGGTGGCATGCACAGGCACTTATTTGTGATACATCCACAGTCTAATTCAATATATTCACTTGACACGGTTGGCGCGTTTCTTTGGAGGATGAAAATGCATAACTGCGTCCCGCTTACTTTACGTGAACCTGTATGGACAGCGGTTGTTAGTTATATAATATTATGCAACGTCGCTTATGTACCTGCGTTGCTCCAAGAATATTTGTTAAAACAAGCATTAGTTGCAGATCATATCAAATGCTTTGTGTTGTGTTTCGTGACCATTTTTCCACGTTATTTCAGATTTTCGAGGGTAGAGGTGGTGTTTTATTGGGTAACTTCACGGGAATAGTATTGCCACGCGATGTTGCCGGCACAGAATTCTTCATTAATTTCGTGACGGATAGCAGTGGAACTGACAGAGGATTTAGGATGTCGTGGAGAAGTGAGTTATATTGTTTCAATGACTATGTAATTTAACCGCTAAATATCACTATTGTTTGACGATCTTTCCTGCTTCCTGGAAAATCCACAGTGCGGAATCCGATTCCGTATCACTATAATTTGACCGACTATTTACGGGTGCGTTCGAATTCGCACAATTAGCTGTTCCCGTCGCAGAGAGTACTTTACTCCGAGCTGGAATGGGTGCGCTCGAACGGCTGGCCGGGTTTTTTTTATCGCATTCGTGATATTTTTTTTATCGTATTCATGCGCACCGGGAGATTCCCCGCAAGTGTGCACCTGTTACAGAAATAAGTGTAAACAAAACTAGTTCTTTATTTAGTTCAATCCCATTTACCAAGAAAGGTTTGGAGGACTGTTAATGCTAGCATTGACATGCGATGTTGAACTTTTAGTCATATAATAAACCTTTTATCGCTATATTGAAGTGATCTAGGTCGTCGCATCCTCGTGGAGGAGGTCAGATCGTCGGATCAAACTAGCTGCCTGCGGCAGCTCGTTTGATCCGACGATCTGACCTCCTCAACTGGACGTGATAGTACGACCCAGATCACTTCAGTGTAGCGATGATGGTATTCTAACATCATTTCCCCTCTTCTTAACTTGCACAATATTTCGGACAAGGTGTCCACAACACTTCGAACTGAACCTATCACACGTTTTATATTCTAGGCAGAACTTTGCTTGCCATAAAGTTACACAACGCACACTACAGCCTCCGTCGACTGGTCATTTTCCAAGGGAGGACAATATTTTCACGGACGCGATAATATTAGACTCCAAACACTAATTATGGGAGTAATCATCAACAAGTTAATTAATGAACACCGGAGCTTCATGAATTAAAATTGTGACGATGATGATTTTTATTACCTGGTAAACGCATGTGTGGACATCACCTGCTCGCGTGTGGATTACGACCAATCCACGGCGACTATACTGCAAAACCCAATATGTTCACTTCAAAAATATGTTGAAAAAGTAAACATACAGCTAAAATCAGTAATCCATTTTTTATAGAATATTTGACATTTATTATTGTTTTGACTGAAATTTCTACATTGTTCAAACGTGAATGGTAAATCTGTATGTTATTATGATTAAGCTTTCTTGTGTATAAACTAGTATAATATGTATTCGACTAATTCCGGACTGCCTTGCGGTGTTTTGATAGAAGCTCAGTGCAAATCAAATTTTTCCGAATATTTGGTGGAGCCCAATCTAGGTCTCATACCGCCATCTACTGCTTTTTGAAAAATATTTATTACATATATAGTATAGTATTTATAGACCCGGGGTCGTTTCACGTCTTGGCTAACTTCCGAAAAACTTTAGAGTTTTCAATCTGTGGCTCCGTGCAAGCCTGTATCTGGTGGAATTTGTGCTCGGCATGGGTGATGTAAAACTAAATTCAGGTAGTTGCATCTTCCAATAATTGAGATTCTTGTGCTAGAAAGCTGGGACACATCCCAATATAATACGCTATAGCATTTATATTGATATGGCCTTAGGTATAGATTATATATATGTTAAAAATATTAATTGGGACAGACGTTGCTATAATGTTTGGAACGCCATATCCTGGACCCTATAATAATAATTATTATTATTAATATTGGTATTCTTTGTTTTCAAATTATATTCACCTTTTCGAGGATACAAAACAGTCGCCGTGGACTTGTCGTAATCGACGCGCGGGAAGTGATTCATATAAGTCGTAAATAAATAGACAGAAATCGCTTGACTGGACTGGTTATGTGAAATAATTCATGGGATGTGAGGGACGTTGTACAAACACGAGTGCGTGAATGCGCACGAGTATTTTACAATATAGTCCCTCGCCTCGAATGAATTATTTCACGTAACCAGTCGAGTCAAGCGATTACTCTGTTTATTACTTTTCATTATTAACGATAATTATACTATTTAACCCTCTACCTAACGTAACGTTCAAAACCGGCCAGCGCTATTTTAAAAAATCGCCAATTAATTTGCATTATTTTTCCATTTTTTGTCTCTAAAACATAGGTTATGACTCCCTCATTGGAACGAGCTAGTCGAGCTCGTTCCAATGAGGGGTCATAACCTATGTTTTGGAGACAAAAAATAAAAATAATAGTTATTCAAGAATTCTTTTTGCAAGTATCGTCTGCTTTTCATATATAGTCCAGGCACATTAGACATAAAAATGAGAAAGTAAGGAAAAAAATCGGAGAAAGCTGATTTTTTTATATGTTTCCGGGACACACATTGCGGATAAAGTGTGAAAAGTCCCCGCGAATCCGAGTTGAGCTTTTTTAGTTATAGCGTTTTTTTGATGAAAAAAAAATTTTTAAAAAAAATTCGACCCAGCTCCATATTTCTCATTCTTATTCGCCTTAGTAGGGTGAGAATCATAAATATCGTGCTGAATTATATTGAGAATACATATCCCCAACAGAAAATGCCAACTTTGTACCAATCCTCAAACTCAATGGTGAAATATTTACGAAAATGTACAAAATTACGAAAAAAAATTTATTGTTTTCATACACACAACGGTACACAACATCCATTAAATCAAATCTACGACTACTTTGGGAGTTAAATTATATATCAAAAATTGCAGAAAAGCAGTGGCTTTATAATGATATATAACAATAGTCATTTATTCCATAATGAACTGGTGAAACGTGTGAAATATTAACCATACCCCCTAAACTCAAATTCAAACGGCATCGACTTTTCTCATTCAAATACCGTATTATAGCATCATTGTTTCAATTTCCATGTTCGATTAAATCACATAATGTGGTGTTCGCCTACACTCAAGATGCATTGGCATGTAATGTGTGCACGCCCTTGATGTGTACTCATAAACAAATTTGTATTGTACAGACAACGCTCTTTAATTTGATGCAAAATAGCTTTGAACGACTTTCATCAGGAAACGCTGTTTAATTCCGCATTCTAGGTCTTTATGTACAGACAACGCTCTTTAATTTGATGCAAAATAGCCTTGAACGATTTTCATCAGGAAACGCTGTTTAATTCCGCATTCCAGGTCTGTCCATAGTACAATTTGCTCTGTTCAGTATTGGACACTCCGCATTTGATGCCCAGATATTGAAACCAATGATCGCTTGATAGATATATATGTAATTTTGCCTGTTGTTGATTATTAGAGTCTTGTGTTATTTGTAGAACTGATCAGTTATGTTGTTGGCATATCACTTAGCGTTACCTGTTGATACCTTACGGTGACAACGAAGCAGGTCCGCACATTGATATCTGTTCTGTGGTATTGTACTTGAGTTTATTGTGTCTATCATCTTTTTTCTGTTGTGACTTTGGCAATGGATAAATGTATCAAATGTAACGATGAGTTGACCGGCTCGTCCGGAATAACTACACTTGGTGAGCGGGGTATAGAAAAGTTGGTTGCTGTAAGCGTCGAGCTTGGCGATAATCTTTTTGCCGGTTCGAAGAAACCCACAGTTGGTGAGAAAATTCACAAATTCTGCTACAAGAATTATACACGGGAAAGTTCTGTAAGAAAAAGTAAGAGAATGTCTCTAGATGCAGCTGAATCTGACGAAGCTGGTCCATCTATGACTAAAAAATTGCGCTCTGATCAAGATGGTTTCAATTTTAAACTCCATTGTCTGTTCTGTGGAGAATCCGCCGACAAACAAACTCATATACCCGTTCAACATAGAAGAGAAGTCCACACCGTTGAAACATTGACTTTTATTGATAGTATCAGAACCCGTTGTTTGAAACGTAGTGATGAATGGGGTGAGTCTGTACTTACTCGGATCGGTCGTGCTATCGATCTAGTGGCCGAGGAAGGTCGGTATCACCATGATTGCTGGACAGGATTTGTCAGAGATAAGCCTGAGCGAACTCTTTCACGGGGTAGGCCTGTTGCAGACAAGAAAGCACTTGCATTCCATGAATTGAGTACCTTTATGGAGAACAGCGATGAGTGTCAGTTTTCCTTGAGCGAATTGGCAGAGACGTTTGAATCGTATCTTGGTGACGAAGTCGGTTACACAATTAAACATCTTAAAACCAAACTGCTTGAGCATTTCGGTAGTAGAATCTCTATTACAACACTGAGGTCCCTAAAAAATGTTCTCACATTCAGAGATTCATCAGACAAAATACTATATGATTCGTGGTACTCAGACAAATGTACCAATGAAACTGATGAACGTATGCGCATCGTCAAGAAAGTATCGGCTATAGTCCGCGATGATATTCGGTCAGCCATTTACGAGTGTGACGTTTATCCCAAACCCGATTCGTTATCTGTATCTAGTGATCTACTACCCGATACACTCCAAACCTTGTTACAAGGGATTGTTGCTCCGTCGCAGCGTGGGTAAAACATCCAAGCCAACCAGAGACGCGTGACAGCCATAGGTCAGTCTCTAATAAGTTCTTGTCGGCCCCGTTCATTCTTGTCACCAGTATTATTGTCGGTAGCAGTTTACATACATAGGAAATTTGCATCTCGGGAATTGATCGACATTCTGAATGGACTAATGTTCTCTTCTAGCTACCGGGAAGTTCAACAATACGTTCATTCTGTCATGATAAGCAAAGGTCCGTCGCCTAGACTTGCGAACTTCACACAATTCGTTTTCGATAACGCCGATTGTAATGTGCGCACGCTAGATGGCAAGAATACTTTCCATAGTATGGGAGGCATCGCCTGTATAACTCCAAGCAGAGATCACACAGAAGAGTCTCCGATAAAACGACTAACTGGTGATCATTCGAATATTGGCTCTGGTGAATTCGGGTACATCCCTTTGAAAGGTTACAGTAAACCAAGCAAATCGGGTCTTGACGAAATTGTGATGAAGGATTTATCAGCTTTGGGTGAATCTGATCCGAAAAATTTGAAACTCGCAAAAACAGTCGACAGTCTTTGGTCTTTGACGCATGTACTGAGAGTACCTTGCCCATCTTGGGCTGGATATATGCACATTGTCACATCATCAGATGATTATGAAACAAGTGATGTCGAGATACTTCCCTTTATTAATTTTGATCCATCCAACCCGAGCACAATTTACACTGCTCTCATGTTTGCACAACCTGAATGTGAGAAACAGGGACTGAACGTTTGTCCAGTGACGTTTGACCAACCACTTTATATCAAAGCAGTGGAGATTGTGTCTTCGTCAGATAAGTTGACAAAAGTTTTCGTTAGACTCGGCGGCTTCCATATGATTATGTCATATTTAGGGGCAATTGGTTCGATCATGGCTGGTAGCGGCTTGGATGAACTTTGGGGTACTGTTTATGCTGGTGGGTCAATCCATCATTTGATCAGTGGTCATGCATATTCAAGAGCAGTTCGTGCCCATTTGCTAACACAAATTGCCATTACAAAACTTGTGTTTGAAGAAAGCCGAACACTAGATAACATAGACTGCACAGAAGTCAATGAAATATTCTGTGGACTTGCCAAAGGTGACTGTACAACAGCTGACGCTGTCAATCAAGAAAGTGTCAACCATCTACTGTCAAAATTACACGAACTGCTCCAGAATGCGTCGTAGGACGCACAGGAAAGCTTTGGGTACAATACTACGAGCAAATAGGTCTTCTCCAGTTGTTCTTGAGAGCAGAGCGCACAGGCGACTGGGAACTCCACACATATTGTGTTCGCAATATGACTCCAGTATTTCACGCAGGTGGTCATTTTGCATACGCAAAAAGTTCTCATCTCTATTTGCAGCAGATGAATGAGCTAACAAAAATAATGCAACAGGATGATTTGAAGTTGTTCACTGAGAAAGGTTACTTTACCATAAGGCGCTCAGATAAATTCTGGGACGGGATATATTCTGATCAGACCATAGAGCAGTGTTTAATGAGAATGTTCAAGCTCCCTGGTGGTCTCACACATGGCAGGAGAATAACCGATAGCACTGTTGCGAAATGGGTACATGGACTACCTCTTTGCCTTCCGATATGTAATGCTCTCGAAAATTTTGTTCATGTTCACACTGGTCATGGCGAACAACATCGGGATCTCCGTCAAAGTTCACAATTGACTGATGCCAATGACATCACCAAATTATTGAACTGGCTCAGAGTGCATTCCCCCTTTCAGAATAGAGATCCACTACAATTAATCTCTATAGCGACCGGGCTTGTGGCCGACGAAACATCATCAGCATCAAAGTCCGTGGAAGTAAGGTAGTGATTGACCCCACAATTCTTTTCTGTGTCATCCTCATTCCAGCAGAATCAAACAATGCTGGTGGTTTCGGGGCGAGTTCATATTTGAGATACTCTTCCATCTCTGCTTGTGACTGAATAACACATGTGATGCGGTTGAACAGAATTGTGGGGTCAATCACTACCTTACTTCCACGGACTTTGATGCTATTTGCCATCGATGCGAAAGACTTCACAGTGTCAACACGTCGTAGTTTGATGCTGTTGAACGTTTTGCGTACAACATTCGATACGCAACATTCACCAATTTTGCGAACTTGGTCACAGTTCACAGTTTCGTCGGCCATACAACTGCCCTCAATAAAAATCCACCATCTACAACAAACAGAGAATGTTCTGGGATTTTAGTTTGCTCGGAACCGTATGTTTTGAGGATCTTACCGAGCGCAGTTGTATGGCCTAAACAGTCGTCATATAAGCACATATGTACATCATATTCCAATTATCTAGTGAGACATTTTGGGGCGAACGTCGTGGTTGTTTTTGATGGTTATGCTTGTACAATGTCGACAAAGGGCATGGAACAAGCCCGTAGATCTAAAGACAGGTATTCCATTGATATCAATATCTCACCCGAGTTACCAGCCACCACACCCCAATCCGATTTCCTTGCAAATGCCAAGAACAAAACCCAACTGATCGATCTTCTAATGCAGGAGCTATCTGCTATCAATATTCAGTCCAAGCAGGCCGAGGCTGAGGCTGATGTACTGATAGCCGAAACTGCACTTGACATCGCTCAAGATGACAACAATGTTGTCGTTGTGGGAACAGACACAGACTTGTTAGTCATTCTTACCTCTCGAGTTCAACCGGGATGTAATATTCACATGATGTATTCCATTACCCCAAACTTACTAGTTTCAGTTAGTGAAATAGCAACCAAAATGGGTGACCATAGAAGCAACCTCCTTGTAGCACATTCTATAAGTGGTTGTGACACTACTTCTGCACTCTTTCGAGTTGGTAAGAAGAAAGTATTCAGTACAATTGTCTCCGATGTTACTAGCGACTCACAACAGTATGTCAACACAATTTTAGCGGATGACAGTACACCAAGTGCAGTAGCCGCTGCCGGGGAACAACTTCTCCTGATCTTATACGGGAGTAAAACTGTTTCCTCTCTCGACCAATATAGATATGTCACTTACAAGCGTTATGTAGCAAAATCTAAACTGAATAAACCCATCGACCTAACCTCACTCCCACCAAGCAGCGATGCTGCACAACAACATGTCTACAGATGTTATCTCCAGGTCCAACAATGGCTGGGCACTTCGCTTCCTCCGACGGATTGGGGGTGGTCGCTAGACAATGGACTTCTTGTACCGACTGCAGCCACAAAGCCCTGTGCCCCCGATTTCCTACTGAATCTGATCAGTTGTGGTTGCAAGAGTGTTTGTACAAAAAGGTGTGGGTGTAAGAAGGCAGGACTCTCTTGCTCAGGTTTGTGTAATTGCAGTTCGGATTCTTGTAACAACCACAGAAACACTGTCCTGTCGGAAATTTCTGAGTTCGATGAATAATATGTATATAGGTCATGTCATTTCTGTATATAGCGTTGATAATAGTCAATGTAACTTAATCCATGTTGATTGATTTGTACATTCTGTAAATATTATTTATTGATTTTTGTACATTCTGTACATATTATTTATTGATCTAATGCTGCCAGACACAGACGTGTCTGTTCGGTCCCAAGCCCGAAAATAGTTGAGTTCTCATGCTGACCGATTTCATGCCAAAAGGGGAACTCGGCCAGAAGCAGAGGGGGTCTTCCATAATGTCTATTTTGTAAGCAATGATAAAAGTCTTCAAATGGTGGTGGATTTTTTATCGTCTGTCCAACTAACATCCCGTTCTGTACTACGACCCTTTGTGCAAATCCGTTAGGAAAATCGTCATTTTTTGAGTAAATCCGATACTTTTTTGTGAATTTTCAATAATTTTTCGCAGAAATTGTCACAGAATGCACATTTTCATCTAGGTAAATGTATATTAGACATTATGTAGCTCGAAATACGCGTAAACAAAAAATACAGTTGGATCAATTCGAGGTTACAAAGTTCGTGCGATTTTTTTTTATTTTTTTCAAACGCGTTTTCGAAAAAAGGCTGTAGAAAAAAAAGCTCAACTGGGATTTTAGGGGACTTTTGTCTAATCGTTCAGTGACATGTACTCGACATTCCCTGAAAAATCAGCTTTCTCCGATTTTTTTCCCTAGTGAAACCTAATGTTCTTGGGCTAATAGGTAAAAGGTTAAAAAAAGACCCAAAAAACAAAAACAAAAATCAATGAAGTCGCCGTTACACCCACGGCAAAGCGTATTCGTTTGAGCGCACGGATACATGACACAATTGTTGATTACATAATGCACTTGTGAAGTTATCGTTTATAATCAAACCCGGAAATCCCAGTAAATCACACTTTGGAAAGTAGTATAAAATAAGTAGGCAATAAAAATCATAAGCAGCAAAAATGAATTAATGAAGCATTGCTTCATTAATTACATTTTTAATGATTATTCCTATAATTGGTGTTTGGAATTTAATATTATTGCTTCCGGAGAAATATTGCCCACCTGTACAAACTGACCAGTCCACGGCGGCCGTACTATAGTTCAAATTGCGTAGTCTCTTGGGCAACAACAGTAACCACTCAATACTACGTGGAATATTACTTCGTTTTCTTGAATTCACAGTTTTGATGGTGGTGACCTTTCTCAGGATATTCGCTGTGCCCAAAATCGCGGTTTTCTAAAGGTGTTGTGATCTGATGGACCCGGGTGAATTATCAAGCCTCCTTCCAATTTTTTGTGATGGCACCTGTGGCACCGATGACTATTGGCTGGACACATGTTTTAAATTCCACACTCCACTACACTCAATTTGCAGACCAACATACGTCTTTTCACTTTCTCTGTTTCCTGATGCACCCTGTTATATACTGAGTCAAAAAAGAAAGTATAATAGACAGAAATGTGAAACATGGCATAAAAGATGAAATATAGTAGTTCTAATGTTGTATGTTTGTGGACAAGAAGTCGTGCAAAGAGTTTAATGACATGTCGTTGTTGTGCACCCAACTGTATACAATTTTGCTACGGATTTCAAAATTGCACGTGATACCCGAAAATGTCAAATTAAATGGGTGACCGGCGATTTTCTTTGTGTTATGTGGTGCTAGAGAGCCTGTGTTATTCAGACAAAAGGTTAGTTTTTGTCTTCTGACATTTTAAAAAATGCCAAGGTTAACCAAAATCAGAGGTTGCGTGCCATTGGCTGGGATACCTCCAGATGAGCTCGCTGCTGAGTTCGGAGTCACTGTGGCCACCATTTAGGTATAGAACCATTGGATCTACTACCAACCGACCGCGTTCAGGTCGATTTACGACCCCTGCACAAGACCGACACATCTGGACGTCTCGCTTCCTTCCGGCGACGAGGACATCAGCAATTACTCCTAGTTGAACTAACAATAGAATCAGTGCACAAGCTGTCTGCAACAGACTCGCTGAACACGGCATTCGAAGTAGGCGTCCACACCACGGACCATTCCTTACCCAACGTAATCGTACCGTAAGAATGGAATTGGTGCGTCAGAGTTGGTGAACGGCTGCTTTTAGTGATGAATCACGATTTTGTCTAAGGCGCGCTGATGGTAGGGCAAGAATGTATCGCAGGCGAGGAGAACGGTTTTCTGGTGCTTGCGTGCGGGAATGCGACCGTTTCGGCGGGGGTAGTGTAATGGTCTGGGCAGGAATTTCCTTACACCGTCGGACGCAGTTGATCTTCATCGATGGTAATCCGAATAGACAGCGATATTGTTGTTGTCCAGTTGTTCAACGCTAACGTCGACTTGCAGGTATGTATCGCCAATCGATCATCTTTGGGATTAATTGGACCGTCGGGTACGACTTCATGATCTTCAGACGTTAGGCGATTTACGTAATGTTTTAAGACAGAAGTGGAACGCAATACCACAGGGTGACATCCAGAGATTTATCAGGTCCATGCGCCGTCGATGTCTTGCCATCCAAGAGACAAACGGTGGACATACACGCCATTGACTGCATGTGTGAACTTTTCATTTCACCACATGTCTGAATTGCGACGTCCTGACGTGACGCTGGCAACAGTAAGAACATGCAATTATGCTAATTCAAACATTTAGACTCGAAATATGAATTTACAATAATTTGATTGGGATTAAAGTCGATAATACTAAAAAATTGCTCCTCCAAGTTTATTATACTTTCTTTTTTTTGACTCAGTGCAGTTTGTGAGGTTTAAGGGTTCAGCAGAACGCAGGTACCACACTTCCGATCTTTCAGAATGTTGTCGGGTCTGTTACATGGTTTTTGTCTGTTGGTGTGTACCTGCGTATTTCATAAGATGCTATTGTCATGTTTGGTGGTGACGATCTGTGGTTGATAGTTATACCACATGGGACTAACCAAAATAGTGTTGTCTTCGCGCATAACCTAATGGACATGTCTAGCAACATTGTTATGACAAGTAACATACAGAACAGTCGCCGTGAACTGGTCATAATTCAGATAATAAAAATTATAATAAGTAAAATTTTATTTAATGAATCGCCGCTTTGTACCCAGTGCTTCATTAATTACACGTTTGTTGATTATTCCCATAATTGTTTTTTGGAATCTAATATTATAGCGCCCGTGGAAATATTGTCCACCCTTGGAAAGTGACCAGTCCACGGTGGCCGTATTGCAGTCAGTGGACGCTGGGTCCGGTCAGGCTGAAATGATGTGCTCTACTGTCTCGGCCCCACGAGGGGTCATAACCTATGTTTGTGAGATAGGGAAATCTCACCCTAGGGCAAGATATTTGGGTCAGACACGAGGCTTGCCGAGAGTCGAGACCAAATATCTTGTCCCGAGGGTGAGATTTCCCCACCTCACACCCGCCCACTTATGGATAAATTTTCTCCCCACACCAAAACAGCGTGACGTCATCAAAAGTAATTCAGGGGCGTGTGCAGCTATATCGAACGATTTTATTGTCCATTTCTAAAAAAAAACTAATTTGCTTATCGGAAAGAGCGAACAAAAGTTCTGAATATTCAAACGCCGGCAAGTCAGAAGATAAAGATTTGTAGCGAAATGAACACTGACACATTACGATGACGTCATATTATGAATTCTGCAATGTGTTCACGTAACTTTTCAACAGGAATTTCTAGCAACTTGCTCCACTCATAATGGCGTTCATCCAAAAATTCATATAACAGATTCTAGTATCTTTCGTTTTGCGGTCTGTGTTTTTGTTTCTATTTTCTTCGACAAACGTTCGTCTGCTAATATTTCTGAAACGTAACACCATGCTGTTTGTTTACAGAAGAACGTGGGATAATTGAATCGTGCTGCGCTCATTAAATATGCCAATAGGCAAATATAAGTTGGTCACGTGGGTGGGGTTGAGATAGCTGTCACTTGGGTGTGGTGAAACAGGCATATCTCTCCCTGCTGTCTCCTTTGTGGTGGGAGAATATTATGATCCCCTATGAGTCTGGAGGTGGGATGGGGAAATGAACCAGACCCGAGGCTTGCCGAGGGTCTGGTTCAAATATCTTGCCCCGAGGGTGAGATTTCCCCATTCCCACCTTCAGGCTCATTGAGGATGATCCCCCCACACACGAGGAGTACGTCATTATAGATAATTGGCGGTCACGTGCTGACATACCCAATTTATCAAGTCGTAGTCCTTTCGAAAAACGAACAATTTCATCGGAAAGATCGTACAAAAGTTAGGTATATACCTTAGGTATATACTAAAAAATTGATTTGTAACACTGTCCGTTAAGGGGTTAATGGAATTGCGCGTGTCAAAACGAATGTAAAGGGCATTGTAAGATTATTGATCGATCGATAAATTCGCGCAGTGATATTATTAAATCTGCAGAAAAACATGGAGTTGAAACAAATCAACATTGTTGATTTTGAATGGCACGTGGATTGCATGTGGGAAATCGTGAAGCCATTTTATTTATTTACAATTGTGCAGACGATGATGAAATAGTTCCGGCGACCTAATAAAATATGCAAATGAGAATGTCACGTGGGGTGGGTGGGATAGAAATATCCTACCCTGCTGTCTCACCCGGGACACGCGTATGTTTCACGTATAGTAGGGGGGGGGGGGGGGAGAAAATCATTTTCCCAAAAAACACATTTTTGCGATATTTTACATTTTTCAAGGTATTTACATCACCTCCACCCCCTCCAAACTATAGAAATCTAGATTCGCTGCTGATTTCAATATTTTTAATAAAGTCATTAATTACTTCTTCAGATGCCGTCAATATAAGAATAGTAGATGGACAAAATGATCTTGAGGGACGTGTCGAAATATTCGCACGAGGAGAGTGGGGGACTGTATGTGACGATTATTGGGATCACAATGACGCGGAAGTCGTTTGCCGTATGCTTGGACTTGGGTAAGTAATATGTTGAAAATTTAGCTACTGAAAAGGTGTCGACCTTTTGCCGATTAACTCCTTAAACTTGGTCGCAGGTGGACATTCACATGCAAATACTTGTTACATGGACTTGACAAAAGAAATCTTACTCGCAGAGTAATGCATTTAATATCAAACCTCGGGTTTGACGCATCCCTCTGACTCCGAAGGTGAGATTTGCTATCCACAATGGGCTGCTTTGTTGGCTCAGTGCGCAGTGCTTTAAACTGATAGTCGTCATATTTAATACCCTTTCTGCTTGACAATAATTGTAATGTTAGAGAGTGGTGGCCGAGTGGATAAGTGCGCTGGTCTCTCATGCCAGAGGTCCCGGGATCGATCCCCGGTCGGGGAAAGTTCTCGAGGTATCCGAACACTCTCTGTAAGCATCAATTGTGAGGTTGATGCTGTCAACGCGTACCGTCCTATTGGGTGGGAACGTAAAATGGCTGTCCTATGTGCAGAGAGAGACACACTCCGTGCAGGCTAAAGATCCCTTCGTAGTATTCGAGAAGAGCTAGGTCACGAAGCTGCCGCTATGAAGGTCATCCCACACACCTACGCCATTGGGGCCAAGGAGAGGCGTTAATATAAGCTGCATAACTTATTCGCCAATCCTTGTAGAACAAATAAGCTTAAATAAATAAATAATTGTAACTTATACCATGATTACCTATTCTACTATATATAAAAAACCTATGACATAAATTTTAGCCTTACACACCAGCCGTGGTGAACACGTCAGTAATGGGATTTCAATCTTAATAATTTACACCAACAGTGGTACTACATCCAAGTTGACTTTTGGTGACCTCGCCTTGAATTCAAACTTGTCTAAATGTATCACTCGTCGCCTCGTGAAGAATGAAATGAAACCGCCAACTACTTATTACGTTTTTAAATAGGTTTACCTCTTAAGATACCAAAAATTAACAAACATACGTTGTCTCATGTCAATAAAGCATCCATTACTCGAAATTGTATGTTACTAAGTTATTAAAATGCAAAAGGCCCCATAATTTGTGCCTTTCGTTTTCTATTTCGTTTCGGCGATAAAATTGCCAGCGGAAGTACCGCCCACCGGTGCTCATGTAAACAAAAACAGAATCGCACATGTGAATATTGATTTATTCAACATCGAAACTCTTATTAATCTGGCGATCATGGTATAAATAGAATGTATCCAAAGTAGCTTGGTGTACCAAATGTTCACCGCTCGTGGTGAAGTGGTGTTAACCGCGCGACAAAGGCTCGCGGTTAACACCACTTCACCACTTGAGGTGAACATTTGGTACACCAAGCTACTCTGGGTCTATTCTATATAACCCGCTAGGAAGCGCGGTGTCTCTGTGGTTACGGCACTGGAATTCAAACCGAAAAGTCCACGATTCGATCCGGGGCAGGGTTAACTGCATTGTGTCCTCGGGCAAGGCACTTAATCTCGATTATTCGTGTGGGGCACGTGGTGATGTGTAATAAGGCGTACTTCACGTCGATGGTGCACTTGTCTTCAACAGATGCTAACACTGTGTGTGTGGAGTTAGAACGTTGAGGAGTATGATAGTTTGCTCGTCGTTGCTCGGTGGTTCTATCCGAGTATCCCGGCTTCCTCCACCCGTAAAACTGTAGTTCTCTCCGAGTATCCCGACTTCCTCTACCCGTAAAACTGTTGTCCGGCACGAGATGACCCTGGTTGTAGATAGTGCTGTTAAACCCCAATAAATAAATAAATAAATAAATAAATAATCACCATTGTTTTACATTATTCGCAAATTCATGGTGCTTTGACCTGCGCGACTGTTAACCAGGCGATATAACAAGCGCGTCTTAGAAATGTACTGGCGTGAACTGCAAATTACCGAACCCACACAAAGGACTTGACCCGTAAATTCACACTTGTTAACTACAAATGTGCCTTGGTTACAATCCCAACAAAAACGGCTACCCTCTAAAAACCTTTGCAAAGAAGTGTGGATCGAGAAGCGACTAGAAAGTTTCGACCAGATCCTGAATGGTTTGCGGTTTGGACAAAATGATCAGCCCGCTAACCTGCCAACAAAACTTTAGATTCTCATGGAAAACGAAAAGCGAAAGCTTTGCATCCCAAATGCTAGCTTCATTTCTGTTTCTTAACCCTTTACCCAACGCATACGATATCAAAAATTATTATTTTATTTTAATTCTTGTATTTTAAAATTGTTCAAACAATTTCAATAAAACATATCACGTGACCCCTCTTTGGAACGAGCTATATATATATACTCTCCCAAACAAGAAAGTGTGCATGCTAAAAAATAACACTAAAAAAGATATATATCATTTTTATTCATGGAAATTTTATTCAATCACAGATGAATTAATTTGTGATCAACACGAAAAATTTCATTACGCTACGACGAATACTCTTGGTGCCATGGAGAGTCAAAGACACTAAGGCTCAAACACAAAAGTCACACACTCAATATCTGGTATGACTTCCGTCTGCATCGACTACTGCTGTGCATCTACGCCTCATGGAAGCGAACAAGTTAGCATGGAAGTGTTGTGGGATGTTGTTCCATATTCTGATAAGCTGTCTTTGGAGTTCCACAAGCGTTGACGGTGCATGGGGAAGCCGGCGTAGCTGACGTTTCATTTCGTCCCATACGTGCACAATGGGTGAGAATCGGGCGAATTTGCGGGCCAGGGAAGAACATCCACTTGTTGTTGCTGCAGATACTGTTGAACAACACGAGCTGCGTGGGGTCGGGCGTTGTCCTGCTGTAGAATGACGCCGGGGCCGTGACGTTGCAGAAATGGGACAACAACAGGTGTAAGCACTTCATCACGATATCTGGCTGCATTGAGATTGCCATCAATAATGACCAGCTCATCTGTTACGGGCAGTGATGCCACCCCACACCATGAGAGACCCTCCCCCATAACGGTTTCGCTCCACGACACATGGATCTACGTAGCGTTCGTTTCGACGTCTGTACACTCTCGGGCGGCCATCTTATGATGAAAGATGGAAACGACATTCATCTGTGAATAAAACACGTCGCCACCAGTGCAAAGGATGCCTGAGATGTTGTCTACACCACTGCAGTCGAGCACGACGATGACGTAACGTCAAAATCGGACGAATTGCAGGTCTTCGAGGACGTAAGCCGTATTCTCTCAGCCGGTTGATTACTGTTTGAGGATGTATCCGTCTCAGGTTAGGGATGTTCCTGGCTGTCGTCGTTGCCGTTTGTTGCCGGTTCCGGAGATGGACGACACGGATATACCGATCTTGTGCAGGGGTGGTAACTCGGGGTCTCCCGGAGAGGGGTCGGTCTCGAACGTCATCATGTTGTGCATGTCGATGGACTAGTCTGTCTACAGTGTTACGGTGGCAGTTCAAATGCTGGACAACCTCTCTTTGTGTTCTGTCAGCTCTAATCATACCCAGGGCAAGGAGACGTTGATTCATTGTCAATCTTGGCATGCTAATGTGGAGTTGTTTTAACAGCAGCGCAAGTTTGAATGTGAACGATAGGAAGGCCTTACTTTAGTGTTTAAATACCCAAGGATTCACACTGCTGCATGAATTTTCAGACTCTCCACGTGCAAAACATGCCTTTTCACAAACGTGCAGCACGTCATTTAACGTTAATGCAATTTTAACGGGGAAAGCTGTTTTTGTGTTCAATATAACTTATTCATGAACAGGTTAACACTCTTTACACCTACGAAATTATTTTTTTTGGAGTTTTATCAATTTCTGCCATGCACACTTTCTTTTTTGGGCGAGTATATATATATATATATTGTTTTTCAACTGCTTTATGTGTAAAGGGTTAATTTCGCATCTTATATTTATGAAATCTCTATCCCCTGGATTAAATATGTCGCTTTCTGATCGCGACCTGATCGCTAAAGATACAATTGTATGATTTTTTATGAATATGTATGTGTATGTATGTGTATATGTGTATATGTGTATATTCTGTGAATGTACACATACAGTACGTAAAGAGTGGATTGTAACTAAATCACCCGGGGAGTAGAGTTACCACACAGAATATTAATTTCAAATTCTGTACATGTGGACAAAAACACAAGCATTGTTTCAGCCAATGGACCTCCGGGTACATTGCCTGTGTTTGTTATGCTTTGCAACAAATTTGCAATTATTGTTCCAGTGGAATATCCACTCTGTGGGTGATTTAGTGATAATACACTATCCATGTTCTGTAATACACACACATGCACATGTATATGTATATGTATACGTATATGTATGTATATATGTACACACTACAACTGGGGCTCTGGTATGGAGAGTTTGTTGTCGGTGTTCAAGGTCATTGTTAAAAGTCATTGTTAAAAGTCTTTGTCAAAGCTCAACAGTTCATACAGTATACATGTTTCCGACCAAACGATCAGATATCTACTTTTACGTCTCGCCACAGTCTAATTGCTTGAAATTGATATACTATATGGAGACGGCCGACACAAGACAATTGGCTTTTTGTCGAATCCACGTTTTCAGTGTATATTAAAAAATTGTAATCATGTTTATTTGTTTCTATTTGTTTGTCACATGGTCTGTTTTGTTAATAAATACTGTTTAAACAAAAGATACAATTTGTGTCGTCACAGGGCTGTGACAATGTTCGCGCTATCAAGCTGGTGCATTTGTAACTTATTACAATTGTAAATGTTAAAAAGAACTGAAATGAATTATCTGCCACTTTATAGGAATATGAATGTGATGGGCGGGTTATCTTGTATAGAGAACTAATCACTCCAGTCTGAACTAAACACGCCCATCCCGCATTCATTCTCCGATAAAGCGGCGGATATTTCAAATGTTATAATTTAATTGAGAAGGCTGCTAGTATTTTATACCATGATTACCTATTCTACTATATTTGAAAAGCCTATGTCATAACTTTTAGCTTTATACACCAATCGTGGTGAACACGCTAGCAATGGGATTTCAATAGTTAAAGCTTACACCTACAGTGGAACTACATCCAAGTTGACCTTTGGAGACGTTGACCTGAATACGAACTTGTCTAAATTTATCGCCCGTCGCCTCGCGAAGGGTGAAATGGAAGTGACAATTATTTATTACGTTTTTAAATGAGTTTACCCTATAAGACACCAATACTTAACAAACATGCATTTGCTCATGTTAATAAAGCATCCATAACTCGAAATGGTATGTTATTATGCTATTAAAATGAAGAAGGCTATGAAGCTGCTAAGCGTATATTCTATATATAATACATCCATAGGTGGATGAAATCCCCGCCATTTATGCACTGACGTGGCGACAGGGGAGCAGGGGTGTGTGGGGGGGGGGGGGGGTGCCACCTATAGTTGGAAATTTGGAGGGCAAGTCATGAGTAGTTGGAAATTCCACATATCTGGATTTTAGAGCTTCTTTGGTGATGCTGATGTCTCGTTCACTTCCCAAAATTCTAGCTCTGTTTCAAATCGGAAAAAAGTCTAACTGTTACTATTTACAACTACAGTGTATGCAATATCGAGCTTCATAAGTATGCATGAATTCAATCGGTACGAGGTTTCTATACTACGTTACTTATCTTAATAAAAAAATCCTCGGAATACACTTCAAGAAAATCACATCATGTAAAATCGTTATGCTGAGTTAATTCCAGCATTCACAGTAACAAAATGATGAAACATCGAAAATTGATCATTTCTGCATATGATCTGATTTAATATTAGGGCGGTGTGAATTGCTGAAAGTTCTCAACTTGAGCATTTGTTTAGCACATATTCAGTTCCCAGAACAATACCAAATAATAATAACCTGATAATTCTATCATAAATGTGTTGGCATTTCAGTCACTGGAATCAATTTTATGCCCCCCCCCCCCCCCCTTCGTGGCTTCATTTTCACGTCCACGTTATTTTAGTCGTATCAAGTTTTGTACAAACGACAGTTTTATTATTTTTAACATTGCCAACGACAAGCGGTCTTGAATAATCAAGCGAAAACCTAGGTTAACAACCCTTGTAGAAATAACTAACTGCCAATCTGCCGCAATTACAATCGCACCATTGGACACGCCCACTTCTTTATTTTGTAAATGGGTGGGAGAAAGCAAAAGCATTCATACACTCTAAAATCAGTTGGGTTAAAAAACAACCCAAATCGACTGGGTTGAGTGAATATGAACCCAATTGGGTTCATATTCACTCAGCCCAGTCGATTTGGGTTGATTTTTAACCCAACTGATTTTAGAGTGTACGTTAGGAAACTTAATCATCCAGTTATGAAAAACTCACATCCAACAATCGTATGCAAGCAAATAGGATATCATTAAGGCCTAAAAGGTTAAAAATCTGTTTCTCAGGATCTCTCACATGGTCCATTTTGCCTGCAGCATGCTCTCTTAATAACCAACGCAAACCTAAAAACAAAATAAAAAATTAAATGGTTTATATCTGATATTTTACACAAGTTAATAAAATTAATAAATTTGTCCCTTGAGCACAACAAGCCTTTAGCATTGCAAAGCCTTCTTGCACCTAAGGGACGAAATATACCACCAGCCATGCTATTCTGCAGATTATGAGGCCTAAAACATAAAACAAGTTAAGAACACAAACGTCTTATGGCAAAAGAAATAATTATAAAAATAAAATTAAAAACCGCCCACCTACATGAAATTTTACAAAAATATTGCCTGGGAAACAGACGATCTACTTTACGAGGCTTAAAGAAATTTAATATAAACGATTGCTCTTAGGACTGAAAGGACAAAGCGACCGTGCTGAAACCTTTTTAGTAAGTTTGATGGACGAAACAGACTGGAATGTTAACAATCATTCTCTCTTTATCTTGTTAGTGGTGGTGTAGCTTTAAATAGGGCTTTCTTCGGCCAAGGTGTTGGGCCTACATGGCTTGATGATGTTCAGTGTACTGGGAATGAGACCGACCTATTGATGTGTAATGCACAACCGATTGGTGTAGAAAATTGTAACCACGTGGAAGACGCTAGTGTGAGATGCAGTGAGTACAATATGACTCTTTCATCGCTTCACTAATATAATATTAGAACGTTCCTTTTCATGTTCTATCGGTCGATAGTACATGAGTTTGTGTGATTTCTGAAATAAAACCTGCAGCAGCGAAGCTGCTTCAGGTTTTATTTCAGAAATCACACAAACTCAGGTACTATCGACCGATAGAACATGAAAAGAAACGTTCTAATTATTTTATTATGCCGAACAAAATATGACTTTAATTGTTAAGCGTTAACTGCAACACGCCATCAATCTTGTTACAACAATGTAGTCGAATCCAAAAACATGACGTCATTTCGAACGAATGACGTCTCTTCAAAAATGAATTGTCACAAGTGCCGTCGCTTTGGAAGTTTCTATATCAACAAATGCCAATGTTTACAACTGCATCATGCTGTTCATGTTATAATTCATTGTTAATGCTTGTTATGAAGCTTGTGCTGAAAGTTTTCGGTTTATATCGCATAAACCGAAGGAAAACAACAGTTATTTCTTAAATGATTGAAGTCATAACTGAGACTCATATTCAGGTTTCACTGAAGTGGTGAACAACACGTGAGGGAGTTTTTTAATATTTCTGATTCTTTTGAATTCATTGTTTGCAATTAAAATTGAAAACATACCCACTGAAGATGATATATTTGTTGGTAAGTTTGTGTCTACTGGTGTTGAAAAAAGTTAAACGGACACGGAGCCAGCGTTTGGTGTTGAGAAATTCCAATCGACGCTGATCAATGGAAGTGGAGCTTACATTTTCTTCGTTCTCTTGTCTTCAGGGAAAAAACGTTCGATAATACCCGTGTTTTGCCCCAAAACTCCAGTACTATGACTTTTAGAAGGTGTCAAATTAACCAATCACGGCTGATGTTACAAACTTGTTGCATAATAAAACATCGTAGTTTTTCTTTTTATTATATGCTACGTGACATTTTACTTCGCAATATTCAGCCCAATTTGACTGCGAGGAGCTTCAAGACAATAACAAAAAGCTGCTGATCGTTCCTTCAAGATGACGTTCAGTGCGGCGCAATGCGCCGAAGCGTTACGCCATTTTGGAAGCTAGTAAAAAATTTATCGCGTGGACCTGAAAGTATTATTTTTCAGTCGCGCAAAACTTTCAAACCCACACGCATGGGATAATTCCAGATAGTGACTAAAATAGAGTAGATTTTCTTTTCATGTGCTATATGACATTTTATTGCACCATATTCAGCCAAATTCGACCCCGAACGCATACGGTTCAAAACAATAACAAAGCTCAGCTGATCGTTCCTTCAAGACGACGTGATGTGGCGTAGCGTGACGTCATTTAGGAAGATACTAGGGGATATTCCTCGATATCAATCGAGCCGATGGATATCGAGAAATATCTTTTAGATATTTTTCGATAATTCACAGGCTAGCGTATAATAAAATATGGCTGTCAACTGTATCGATCTATCGTGTATGTAATGTTTCACATATAATAGTGCAAAGGTGCTTATATTTGAGATCCAAAAGTTCACTTAATATTTAACCAGGTGCTGCCAGAGCACCATTTGATACTCACCTTTCAAAATTGTCTCAGCAGCGGCCAACGATGGCCACCTCGACGTAGCAGGTGATCGTTGACTGCGCACCTCCCTAACAATATTCCTGTCTCCTCGCCTGTCATTGGACTAATCTCGCAATCTATATATCAATGAGCAGTCTGGAAAAGACAGCGCATTTTCAAAATGAATATCAGCGTTCGGAAATGGACGTATTGGAGATTTTTACAGGGGTGGAAAGCTCATACCTGAAGCTTTGATTGACACTAAAATCGACCAGACATATGATCAATGTGACGCTTGAAGATATGTCCATCTGATTTTACTCGATAAGACAATGTTCCTGTTCTATCTAAAATTACGTCTGGAAGCCAGATGGGACCCTTATTAAAGTTTATACAGTAGATATTATCGCTGACCATAATATTCCATTGGTGTGGAATCAAGCCAGACAATAAGTAGACTACTCTCATCTGCAAAATGAGGTCCCCAGATGGTGAATTTAGGGATGCTACCCTGCACCGCAGGGTAGCATCACTAAATTTACCCTCCGTGAACCTCAATCTGAATCAGGGTCTCGAAGCTAGACAGAAAGAAGTACCCAGAGGATAAATTGGCCCACTGTATGGGATAGCATTATCAAATTCACCCTCTGGAGACCTCATTCTGCAAATGTCAGACTTCTCATTTGCAGACCTGTTTGAAATGTTTATTATGCAAAACCTTCTTAGAAATTTACTTATCCGCCATCTTCCCCTGAAGATTGGATCGGGGACCATTAGGTCAATATGTGACTTTATTTGCTTTTCACCAAGTGCCCAGGGTTTGATGTGCTTATCACTTAGAAATGTGTGCATTTATACCTTAACAAACAAGCGCCAAACGTTTCCTGATGTCATTTTGAAAGTATGACGGTACGACACATTCCGCTAAGCCATTTGAAGGTGGCATATGTTTTATGCCGTTTCTTGCAACAGAATTTCTGAAGTCACTACTTGTGAAACTGGCTGCATTATCAGATGCAATAGTATCTGGTACGCCATCTACCGACAAAATGCGACGCAAATGCTTATTGTGTAACTCACATTTCCCCTGGTTTATATAGTAGCTTGTCAGGGGCGACGGAAGCACTTTGGGGCAGTGGGTTCAGACCCCGGGAAAAGGTCATTTAATCGCACTAGCAGCCCCGCCATGACATTCTGAAGAATGCATGTTTCGAAAGCCGCAGGCCCGAGATGGGGAGTTTGAGAAGGAATGTCCCTTCCCATCAGGTGGGATCACATCCTCACAAACTCCACAACTACCTCATTGAATTTTGAAAGCTCCAAGAATGGATTTGGGGTGTATTTTATCTTTACGTCGAGAAAAAATCATTGAACAAAATTGAGCGGGAGTGACATTGTCTGCCACTCTAGCCCTGTCCCTCCCCCTGGTCTGAAGGTAGGGAGGGCAGCTGCACACTCTGCCTCCCGTCCTTCCGGTGTCTCAGTCGCTTTTCGCCGTGCAAGTGGCTAGATGGGAGTAACTGTATGGCATATACCGCGCTAAAAGGGATGAAAATACCTAAGCTTTTGTCGTGTTCTATTCGTATGTGCCTCAAAACAATATAGATCACGTCTTTGTCATGAATCAAAGTATAGTTTCATCGAAACAGCGTGATTATTGGAATTTGTTGCTTTACATCAAATGTGGAATACCGTATACACATTCGTCCCATGGTATCTGAGACCATAAGCACCACTATGGTATCTGAGACCATAAGCACCACTGCGGCGTTTTTGTTGGAACTGTCTGGACTCTTCTCAAATCACAGAATGGATTTCGAGACTTCAACTACGATAGCATTCAGATGTTTGTTTGTAATACCACTTGCCGAACTTTATTTCTCACCAAAATCCTCGATTTTGTCTCTAATTCAGTCGGATAGAGGTATGTCAATACATCATTTGTATGATTAGATGACGAATGGCAAATAGGAAAACATTTGAAATAGGGCCGGCGGATCTCAATTTTTCTCTCCAATTCAATCACATATCAAATCAAACAAAAGGTTCAAAACCGAATCGAATCTCGAATCGAATCTACCTTACCAATTGTTACCATACCACGACTGTCATTCTATTGTCTATCTCTCGTGTGTTCCCAGAATCAATATATATCTTACCTCCTTCAAGTATCCGGAAATTTCATTGGTTCAAAGAGGTGACATGCAGACTGCAACCATATACTGCCTGTCAACATCAATATACGCTGACAGCTATGGGTAATCTCCCTTTGTTCATTAATTATTCAAACTGGCGGCAGCCGATAAACGCTTAAAGTTGAAAGATTGAGTGTTGGGAGCCCATATTTGGTCTGAAGTGTAGGTTAGGCAACTTAAAAGTCTTCATTTTCTGTGGTTGTGTGTCATGTTACCTTCGAAATGAAACTGTTTGGTATGTGTGAATTTGCCTTGTTACAATTTATGGGAGAGCACTCTCCCATAAATTGTATCAAGGCAAAGACACGTGAACACATTGTGAGAATTCTCTCATTTAATTTTGACCGCTGCTATTAGTTCTGTGCATCGATGCAGCAGTCGGTAAGATATATTCGTTACACAGTTTGTTGGTGGCCTAATATGGTATATATGGTGTCAGTTAATTCCATATTGGACTCGAGCTTCGCTCTCATCCAGTATGAAATTAACTGACACCATATATACCATATTAGGCCACCAACAAACTGTGTAATATAATAGTATATTGGATAGAATATTTCATCGAATCGTGTACGTAGATGGACATAGCACAAGCTTATGAAAGGTTGAGCAACTTATTCATATGACAACTCAATGCACTTCGTGTGGAAATGTCTGCATAGATAGGTGCATAGACCTGATGTGTAACATACTTTCGTTAATTATTTTGCGAAAAGGATGAGGTTCTGTCGCTCTGATATTCAAATTACTCGAAGCTACAGTACAGTTGCTGGGGACAAGTCACTTTTCACGGGTGTGCCGTATTCCACGGACGCAATAATATTTGACTACGAACACTAATCACAGGAGTAATCATCAAAAATTTAATTAATGAAGCACCGGGTACAACTTCTTTGTGTTAGGCTGGATTTAGTACGTTTTTCGGTCGGAAAACTGCAGGATGTCATCGTCAGACAGTCGACAATGAAGAAATGTATGAGATCCTGATCTCTCCGGGATTCGACTTTGATGGTTTCGAATAAGTGAAAGAATCGCGAACGTTCACCGAGCCATAATTTAAAACCACTGGGAAAAAAAATGTTTTCAATTACACCCACCCCCCCCCCCCCACCCCCCCACACACACACACTCACGCCGAGTTTAGAAGTGGAAGTTAACAATTCGACCTTTAAATCGGATATTCAAAGATCTACATTTTGAAGGGAGAGGACATTTTGTGTTTAACTCTTTGCATGCTGCTGGCGGATATTCCTGCCCAGCACATGGTTTCTCTTGTCACTGATATAAGTATAATTTGGGCATATTTAAACATATTTTCTCCTGTTAATTGAATGAATTTTTTCACCAGTATTTTCACGGTCGCAATAATAAAGTCTCCAAACACCAATTAAAGGAATAATCATAAAAAAAAAATCAATTAATGAAGCACCGGGTACAACCCGGTGCTTCATTAATTAAAATTTTGCTGATGATGCTTTTTATTACCTGGTAAACGCATGCGTGGACATCACTACCCAGGCGTGGATTACAACCAACCCACGTTGACTGTACTGTATTTGTTTGTTTTGGAGTATACTTCAGTGGCGTAGAATTCCCCGCGGTAACCCCGGGAAGTGAAGCAGTGCCTGTTCACTGCAGTAAACAGGCTATGTTTTACTGGTAAAATAGGACCTAGTCACCAATGCTTGGGAGGTGCAAACTCCCTCTAAAATGGGCAACATGGCTTATTGACGCTCACCCCTGGTCTTTAGTTGATACTCATGTTGTAGTCATGATTAGCCATTGTGTAAAAATATGTGACCTTAAACACCAATAAATATATAAATAGTGGCGTAGAAGAGCCTTTCAGTTGGAACATTTTTAGTTTATTGTGCCTGTATTCAGCTTTTCTAATGTGTTTTGGCTTGTTATATCCTCATTCCGAGTACTTCTATTCTTGTTTAGAACAACGTAAGTCGTGTTTCGCTTATCCAGATTATTCAATCAGTTCACTTTACTGAAACTAACTAACCAATCAGATCACCTCATTCCTTTAAAGCCGCTCTCGGTTTCCACGCAGTGATCTCCCTTTGGTGATCGAGTGGTTTCCAACTCATCAAATGAGCTGAAGAGCCACGATAATTATTGCAAATGCTCCTGCGACTGTTCGACTCATCTCGAGGAAAGGGAAATCTGTGACCTAAAAGGGATCCTGTAAGTGGGGAGCCAAAAAGAAATGTGGAAGATGATTTTATCCTATGAGCTAAAGAGCCATGAGATTAGTTGCTCAATGAGCAAATGCTCTTGAAAGTCTTCTACTTGTTTCAGTAAAAAGGGTTCTCTGATGCCCATCTTGGTATTGGAAGATACCTATAACATGTTGATGTAGTGCTGGAGGATACCTTTTGGTGGATACCTAGTGTAGGATACTTATCTAAGGATATCTGTCTGAAGACAGTTGTGGATCCTTGTACCTGATCGGTTTCTGGTTTTTAAGGGGGGCGCGATGGCCTTGCGGTAACCGGTTCTCGTCAGATCACCGATGTTAATCAACGTCGAGCCCGTTTTGTCCTCGGATGGGTGACCGTCTGAGCGATCGATTCGGACTCCCGCGTTGTGTCCTTGGGCAAGGCACTTAACCCCCATTGTCCACATGGGGGCACGATGACGCCGTGTACTAAGGCGTACTGTACGTCGATGGTGGGCACGTCTTTAACCAATCTAACCCTGTCTGTGCTGCAGTACGGAGTTACGATGTTGGGGAGCTGGCAGCTGCTCGTCGTTGCTCGGCGGTTCTCTCCGGGTACTCCGGCTTCCTCCACCCGTAAAACTGTCACGGTCATGATTAGCCATTGTGCATAATGGTGTTTAAACCACCCCATGACCTTCATATGTCTTCATAGGTCTAAGACAACTACTGCTGACCTGCCCATAGTCATTACCATCCGTTCTATCATCGGCTTCCACTGAAGTCATCCAATATGGTCTTTTGTAGCTTTGTTCCATTACTACTGACATGATAGTTCAGGATTATGAGCTACCTCTGATCCTCTATCTCATTCGCCGACCGACCTATTTATCTAAGCCCGTATTAGTATATACTGTTCCTTAACCCTGTGCATGGTAGGATGCCTTACATAAAGGAAACAGCATGTTGATGTGTTGATACTTGTTTAGGTGCTACAATTATTCTCCAGAAAACAGAACCCATTTCGCTGATTTTTCGGTGATTTGTTGGTAATTGGGGGTCTGGCGGGGACAAGTGAGAACCGACAGGGACCAGTGGAGGATACCTATTGTGTCGTAGTATACTAGTGGAGGCTAATTGTCGTAAAAACCTGTGGTTTCTACATCCGGGTATCCACATCTACTACTTCCCTTCCTCGTCGGTGCATGCCCTACCACTTTCCTTCCTTGATCTCCTGCGGGGTCCCCTGTGAGATGCGTCCAATCCCACTACAGTACAGTCGCCGTGTACTGGTCGTAATTCACACGTGGGCATCACTGCCCACGTGTGGATTACGACCTGTACACTGCGTTTACCAGGTAATAAAGCTCATCATCAGCCAAATTGTTGATTAATGAAGCACCGTGTTGTACCCGGTGCTTCATTAATTAAATTTTTGATGACTATTCCTATAATTAATGTTCGGAATCTAATAGTATTGCGTCCGTGGAAATATTAACCGTTCCAAGGCGGCTGTACTGTACTGCCGTCAAAACACAGTGTTATGACATTCAACAAACAACAACACTTATGCGGTCACAAACAATGATACAGCTTCTATTTGGAATTTAAGGATTATTATAATCCCTGATGGGTACGGGTGTGGGATGGGAAAATCTCACCCGAGGGCAAGATATTTGGGCTAGACACGAGGCTTGTCTTGTGTCTGGACCAAATATCTTGTCCCGAGGGTGAGATTTTCCCATCCCACACCCGTACCCATCAGAGATTATTATTTTTCTCCCCCCCCCCCCCCACCATACAGCGGTAACGTTAGCCAGAGGTAATCGGCGGTCACGTGCTGATATAATCAACTCATTTGGTATTCGTTGTTTTGAAAAACTAATGACACCATCGGAAAGAGCATGTAAAAGTTACGCATATACCAGAGGTATATACCACCAAATCAGTTAGGAACGGTGGCATCTTGGGGTTTAAAGAGTTTTAGAGCATCAAACTTTGATCACACGGCATTCTGATGACGTCAATATGAATTAGTTGGTAGCAAAAAACTGATAAGATATGCATAACGTCATAATAACGTAAAAAATGTATAACGTCACGTGGGTGGGGTGGGATACATCTGTCTCTCCCTACTATATCACCCTGGATAGACGTTTGTTACACATGCAGGGGGTGGGGGGAAGTAAAGGTCAAACTTTCCGTCAGGAACATTCTCTATAGTTTTTTTTGTAAGAAGGACGAGTAGATACAGAAAAAAAGTTAGGGAGGAAAAGTTAGACGTATCTGTTCTACTATTCGAACTGCTCTCAAGATTTTTGTTCACTTTATTGTTTTAATTTCAGCCAACACACGTATTGTTGAAGGCTTGCTCGGCCCTTTTGAGGGAAGAGTGGAAGTATTCCATGACGGTCAGTGGGGTACTGTGTGTGATGATGCCTGGGATCAAAACGACGCCGCTGTTGTTTGCAGAGAATTGGGATATACGTGAGTCGATTGTTTGTTTTTTCCTGGTTTAATTTTTGTTTGTTCTCGTAGAGAGCTGGGTTGGGTGGGGTGGGGTGGGGTGGGGTGGGGTGGGTGGGGTGGGGTTGGGGAAGAGTAATTTGTGATTTCTTCTTCATAAATAAACTGGACAGATGCGTTAAAACTGTTACAAATGTATCCATGGCTGATAATTTTCGTCATCGGGAGAGATTTACAGGAGAAGTTAGATCCTCTTAATTTTCAAGATTAAAGTCAGTAAATTTAACACTAACTGTGAGGGAATTCCATATACATTACGTGGAGAGTGTATTATCACTAAATCACCCACAGAGTGGAGATCCCACAGTAGCAATGATTGCAAATTTGTTGCAAAGCATAACAATCACAAGCAATGTTCCAGCCAATGGACCTCCGGGTTAAACACGGCGGTCCATTGGCTGAAACATTGCTTGTGTGTTCTGTCCACATGAACAGACTTTGAAAAGTGATACTCTGGGTGATAACTCCACTCCACGGGTGATTTAGAAACAATACACTCTCCGCGTACTGTAAAAATCGAGTGGCCTTATATAATCGATGTGCCATCATTTCTCAAACTTCGGGCATTTTTATGTAGAGTAGTATAAAAGTACAGAAACTGGCTTTTCACAATTTTTCCGAATCAACTTGAATGTTTTACTATTATTCTCTGGTCAATACCATTTAAAGAAATCGGGGAGCGCAGTGGCTCAGTAGGTAGAGGAGCAGGCTGCAAACCGATAGGTCCTCGGTTCGAATCCCACCTGCGGCTGCCGCGTTGTGTCCTTGAGCAAGACACTTCATCTCCATTGCCCGCGTGGGGGCACGGTGGCGTTGTGTACTAAGTCGTACTGCACGTCGATGGAGCACTTGTCTTCAACCAATGCTAACCGTGCTTGTGTGGAGTTAGTATGTTGGGGAGCTGACAGTTGCTCGCCGTTGCTCGGTGGTTCTCTCCGGGTACTCAGGCTTCCTCCGTAAAACTCTCACGGTTATGATTAGCCATTGTGCATCAATATGTGACCTTAAACACCAATAAATAAATATAAATGATCTAAGAAAACAGGAAAACGGCGATTTCACCATCCTTTCGTGTTCTTTAGCTATTTTTGCTGTCCTTTATAGCAACAGTGTGTGTGTGACGATATAAGTTATTCTGTTTGTTGACAGGGGACATGGTCTCACTTTCCCAGTATGAAATTTATATTCAACTGAGGCGTCATCCTAGGTTGAATATATGTTTCATGCAGGGAACGTGAGACCATGTCCCCTGTCAACAAACAGAATACCGTGTATGTCCCGTTCTTCGCTTCATTCAAATCATTTTTAAATTTGTTGTTGTACAGCGAATATTAGAAAGCAGACGTTGTTTCGGAAAGGTGCTAACTTTTATTATAACAGACTGGAGTGATTTCCCTTTATTCAATGTTTACGTACGCAATCAACGGGGCAAGATGCTCTCGATTCGTTTCAGTTTTTGTTACAGTAAATTAATGAAAAGAGACCTTATAATCTAATCGGTTTCATAAATAATTACCCATGTTTCCATAACTAATCTTTTTGTACGTAGTAACGGTACTTTTGTGTGTATTTAACTTCAGTTAAAAATGTATTTGTCTCAGTTGATTTCAAGTGCAAACGAGACGCTTTCCTTGACAGTGGACATAAGAATCGTTGACAGTAGACATATGCGCGTGCCCGGCGACTTAAAATAATACCAACGAGGCATTGACCAATCACTGCAAGGTATTGCGGTTGGTATCGGGACATATAATGCAGTCACTGTCCTTTCCATTAAAATTAATGTTTAGGAGGTAAGATTTCCAAATTTCTTTCCTGGGTAGAATAAAAACTAACACATTACTCGAGAGTCAGGGTCACATCGTGTCAGGGCAAAATTGTAACCAACTAGAAGATGCACCAGTCAGATGTTGCACTTGGCTGGAAATCCGCGAGAACAAATTTCCCGAGTGTTGTCGAGGCTGTTATTTGTATATTTTTATATTTACATTTATATATGTGGCATAACACGAAATGACTTTGTCAGCTGTTTCAAAAGTATGAAATATCAATTGGTGATCCCCCTCAACCCCGCCTCACCTCCCACACAAACTTTCCACACTTTCCATCGCCCTCAGGAAGTCCTCAAGACTCAAGGAAATGACATTTTTGTGAATTTACATTTTAAATTTTTTTATCCCACCGGTTCTAATCAGGGCAGATGTAGAGCATCTCGATGAATTGAACTGTGCCCTCCACTATCACACTTTCATTGAATGTCCACCGCCCCTGTCCCCCAAACTTATAGTTTATGAAACCAGTTAGAAGGAGCTCATTCCAGCGATGTTTCATAAACTGCCGTTTGGTCTAATCTAAGGTTTTGTTATTTTGGAAGAAAAACTAATTGAAAAAAAGAAAATTATTTTCAACCTATCATTTCGATTTCCACACGATATTTGTTGAACAAAGAGTGAGCATTTAACTGACACTCTACAAAACTCACGTGACGAACTCAGCCTTGCGACTGTTTTTAAAGTAAACCCCGTCCCAGTCGCGCCTTGGAGACTCTGGAAACTCTGCTGGGAGAAGCCAAGCGAGCTGCAAAATGTATCGTCATGGCAAATTTTCTTGTTAAAACTACCTACGACAATAATACCCATTGTTCTGACTGCTGAAGAGTGTATCAGAACCAAATTCTACATGTTCTTTTTGTCTCCAATTCCCAGTCCAGGCTAGATACACGAAACGACTTTTGGTCGTACATCACGAATGTATATGGCCCGAGTACTTTTCTGTTTCTAGACGGACTTTCAGATGACGATTTCCTCTCGTTTGCCATGGGAGATGTTACAATAATTCCCCCGTCCCTGCCCAATGACTGGAATGAGGACCAATTATTGACAGACTGTATCTCTTTCGTCTGTAACCTATGTCGCAACGCATGAAATGCTCCCCCACAGTAGCGGTTGACTGCTTCTTTATCAGTGCTTCGGATCCTCAATCGGTCTGTTGCTGACTAAATGCCTTTCTTTATTCCACCTGTATCCCTTTTCGTCCCTGTCATGCACATATGCACAAAAATACAGTTTACAATTGTCGTCCTCTTTAGCTTCAACTTTGTAATATATGTTATTTGATCCGATGTACTATTCAAATATGGAGGCAATAAAGAATCATCATCATCATCATTCCAGCGATGCGTCAAAAACTGCCGTTTGGTCTAATCTAAGGTTTTGTTATTTTGGAAGAAAAACTAATGAGAAAAAAGAAAATTATTTCCAACCTATCATTTCGATTTCAAACGATGTTTATTGAACAAAGAGTGGGCATTTAACTGGTAGACTGCCGGAAGTCCATATTTGGGCTTTACTCTGAATTGTAGGTACAATAAGTTCATATTTAGCGAATATGCTTCATGTTCTCTTTTAAGTATATTTATTTATTTATTTATTGATGTTTAAGGTCACATATTTATGCACAATGGCTAATCATGACCGTGACAGTTTTACGGGTGGAGGAAGCCGGAGTACCCGGAGAGATCTCTTTTAAGTAAAATTATTTTATCTGTATGGATTTTCCTTGTTACAATTTATGGGAGAGTGCCTGCACTCTCCCATAAATTGTAACAAGACAAAGACACGTGAACAAATTTTGGTGATCAAAAATAATTTAGCTCTTTACCAGTTAATGCAAGTTCAGTATAAGCAACTGCACTCACGTATGCGCTCTAAAATCAGTTGAGTTAAAAAAATCAACCCAAATCAACTGGGTTGAGTGAATATGAACTCAATTGGGTTCATATCCACTCAACTCAGTTGATTTGGGTTAATTTGTAACCCAATTGATTTTAGAGTGTGGAGACCACTTGACTAGAGTGGAGATGTAAATGATAATAGAATGTCACATATTGATTGAAGCTTCTGTTTTTTTCTCTTTCCAAGGGGCGGAGAAGCACTGTCATATTCATACTTTCGTGAAGGTACAGGTGAAATCTGGTTAGATAATGTTGGATGCATTGGTAATGAAAGCCGCATACAAGATTGCCCACACGTGATCTGGGGAGAACATAATTGTAACCACCTAGAAGATGCTGGAGTCAGATGTGGTAAGAGTGCAGTAACACAATGTAACTGCTTTTATTAAAAACATATTAGCATATGTTCCTTGACATATATTTGGTCAGTTTACTGTTACTTTATTTCAAATAATTGGATGAAATTTTCGTAACAATAATTAGGCCCCAGCGAAGCTTCGAGATTCGATTCGAGTTTGAATACAAAGTTTGTATTCGGTTTAATTCGAAATCGACTTCCTGATTCGTTTCCCTTCGAATCCATTCATTGGAATATAGCTTGGCATAGGTCATATTTGTCGACTCATACAGGCATGTCAACCGGTTCCATCATGCCTCAACCGGTACCGGTTCTGATGCTTTTATTCCGCCTGTACCGGGACAAAACTATTTTATGGGGAAATTTCTAACCGAACAAGGGTAAACGGGCTAATCATTCGTCCCTGAATTCCAATGTGTTATATGAGCCTACTGGCACATAAAACACATTGGAACTCAGGGGACGAATTGTGCATAGCACACTTACACGGCACACTTTCAGTTTATTTGTGAATGAACATATAAAAGCATTCCAAGGGGGCATGTTCTGTCTGCACCACCACCACTTTCCAAACATGGCATCAAATACAACGAAAGCACCACCATCGGCCACTTCAAAGAAATTATTATGTGGCGACATCAAAGTAATCATAAAGCACGATTTTCGTGCTTTATGATTACTTTGATGTCGCCGCACAATAACTGGTACGGTACCATGTTTGTCTTTGCGATTTTGGGTACTGGGTCGGTTTAAATATGAATTTCTCCCATCTGGTTGTGATGTCACTCAATTGTTGACTTGTCCCGGTACCAGTATCGGTTTTGACGAGACAAGCTCTGTCCCGTCCCTGTACCGGTTATGTTGGTACCGGCGGTACTTTGACATGCCTGGTCTCATATTTCAGATGGAAATTGTGCTGAAAGTGAAGACTGAGTGTAATTTCCGCTATATTTACATAAATACCAGCTGCACCCATGCCGCCACCCATACTAATTCCATTCTCACCAGTCACTACCACTGCTGGAAGCAAACTTAAAGTTTCCAAGCAATCTCGACGATGAGCTGCTGCCAGCGGCTATTCCTGTGCAATTCGTTTCTGTTTTTGAACTATAACTCTTACTGGGTAATGTTCCAGCTACACCAACAAGGACAGACTTCGACGAAGGCATGCCTTGATGATGCAGGTGGAATATTTCATTAGTCGAGACTTGAGCCGTCACAGCCACAACAAATCGGGTTTACGGCACCCCCTCATTCCCCAATCGGCCACCCTCTCGACATCTCTGATTTGATTCGAGGTTCGATTCGACTCGAATAATATACTTGAATGCAATCGAAAATGTGTGATTCCCAGGGACCTAAGAATAATCCCGTCAAAGTGTCATATCTCGGGTAACAACTGAAAGCAGAGGCGTCGCTTCGGATGAGTGTGTGTGTGTGTGTGGAATGGGGGGGGGGGGGGGGGCGCTGGTAGCATTGCCTGATAAGTTTTCGGGACATATTGGTCAGGAATGGAGTCAAAGCTATCGTTTTCCTCTTGGCAGTACACATATCCATTCTTGAACACCCAGGTTTGATACTGGTATTTGTGTCACATACACAGTCGGTCATACAAATTGTGGTCATTAGTTCCAAATTCGGACTATTGGGATTCAAGCACGACCCATTTGGAGTATCGGTACCTTACGTGCTAATTAAGATCCCCTTAATTTTCCAAAATAAGAAGTCACATCAAAACTACCATATGTAATTTTATTTATTCGCTAATAAATTTCCCAGAAGTCTTGCTTTTTTTACCTAAAATGTTGACTGAATTATATTCAAACTACATCATCAAGGCGTTCCTTCGGCGAGGGCATGCCTTGATGGTGCAGTTGGAATATTAATCAGTCAACCTCACTCCACCCTCGTTGTGTTCTGCCTTTGTGTGAAGCGAAATGATCGAATCAGCCTTGCATTCATGGGTGGTGGGGTGGGGTGGGGGTCCACTAATAAATTAACCCTACAACCCTATAATAATAGGTCTGTAGAATTATATTATCGCTGATATTCCTGGCCAGTTAGGTGTAGATTGCGTTGCGTAGTCGGGGGAGGATTGGACAAAAAAAAACGGAAACCTACCAAGGGGGGCTTCGGACCCGAACAAAATTTTGAGTTTTCAAATCGAAGGAACTTCCGTGCATCAGAGCGATCAATGACAGAGGGCATTTTCTATGGTATTTTTGTATTATTTTTGTCGCTTAGCATCGGCCATATTCGTCGTCTCATAGTTCAGATGGAAATTGTACATAAATTATGCTGAAAGTGAAGACTGAGTGTAATTTCCGGTATATTTACATAAATAGCATCTGCATCCATGCTGCCACCCATACTAATTCCATTCTCACCAGTCACTACGACTGTTGGAAGCAAACCTAAAGTTTCCAAGCAATCTCGACGATGAGCTGCTGCTGGCGTCAGGTCCTGTACAGTTCACAGTAGAGGTAATTCGCGCACTCTTCTGTTTTTGAACTATAACTCTTACTGGGTAATATTCCAGCTACACCATCCAGGCCTGACTTCGACGTAGGCATGCCTTGATGATGTAGTTGGAATATTTTGTCAGTAGGAACTTGAGCCGTCGGTACATTTTGTGCTAATTAAATAAGAAGTTACATCACGACTAGCGCGGTGGCTCAGTAGGTAGAGGTACAGGCTGCAAGCCGAGAGGTCCTCAGTTCGAATCCCACCTGCGGCAACCGCGTTGTGTCCTTGGGCAAGACACTTCATCTCCATTGCCCGCGTGGGGGCACGATGACGCCGTGTACTGAGGCGTACTGCACGTCGACTGTACGCATGTCTTCAACCAATCTAACCCTGCCTGTGCTGCAGTGCGGAGTTACGATGTTGGGGAGCTGCCAACCGTTGTTGCTCGGTGGTTCTCTCCGGGTACTCCGGCTTCCTCCACCCGTAAAACTGTCACGGTCATGATTAGCCATTGTGCATAAATATGCATAAATATATGACCTTAAACATCAATAAATAAATAAATATGCATCACGACTACCAAATGCACATTTTATTCATTCGCCCAATGGGGGCGCGGTGGCTCAGTAGGTAGAGGCGCAGACTGCAAGCCGAGAGGTCCTCGGTTCGAATCCCACCTGCGGCAGCCGCGTTGTGTCCTTGGGCAAGACACTTCACTCCCATTGACAAGGGGGGCACGGTGATGTCGTGTACTAAGGCGTACTGCACGTTGTTGGTGCACTTGTCTTCAAGCAGTGCAAACCCTGCTTGTGTGGAGTTAGTATGTTGGGGAGCTGACAGTTGCTCGCCGTTGCTCGGTGGTACTTTCCGGGTACTACGGCTTCCACCACTCGTAAAACTGTCATGGTCATGATTAGCCATTGTGCAGAAATATGTGACCTTAAAACCCCAGTAAATAAATAAATAAATTCGCCCAATGAATTTCCAAGAATTCTTGCGGTTTTTTGTATCTACAATGTCGACTGACTATTCCAACTGCATCACCAAGGCATGCCTTCGGCGAAGGCATGCCTTGATGATGCAGTTAGAATGTTAGTCAGTCGGGACATGAGCTATCACTGTCGGGACAAAAATGGGGTTTACTGGGACTGAATTTCAATTCCGTTGACGATGTGAAAAATTGTGTATGACGTAGGACTACAGTGATACCCTTTTTATCAAGTGATAGTATAAACAATGCGTAAGTAAAATACATTGATCAAAATTCAGTTAACAAATCAATAGAATCGGTATTTTACTGCGACGCTCTCGCACGATACAAACCCCAGTGACGCCATTGCACGTGTCGCTGTAACCGACAATCTTCAAGGCGTTGTATATTCTGCCATATTTTACGCCCAATAAGTTTCATTGGTTTTGAGATGTCACGTGTAAGTTGCGCATAAACAACATGCACGACTGTAAATAATTTTACAGTATAGTCGCCGTGGATTGGTCGTAATCCACGCGTGGGCAGTGATGTGGACACATGCGTTTACCAGGTAATAAAAATCATCATCAGCAAAATTTCAATTAATGAAGCACCGGGTTGTCATTAATTAATTTTTTGGATGATTATTCCTGTAATTGGTGTTTGCAATATAATAAGACTGCGCCAGTGGAAATATTGTCCGCCAGTGGAAAGTGACCAGTCCACGGCGGCTGTACTGCACGCGATACAATATACACATTGGGAAATGTGCTAGGTATATCGCACTTTGAATTCGGATTATGCGCAAGAATGTCTTGTATAAACGCATCTGATTGTACGTTACGCATCTGAGTGACGTTATGACGTTAATGAAATGCTTCGACACAAAACGTTTTCCAGCAAGAATGTAAACAGACCCCCGAAGGTGATATATAGTTTTTTTTTAAATATTAGCTTCATTCATTTTATTCAAGCTGAATCGTGTTATAAATACAGAGCACCACGCCAGTAAAGTGAAGGGGACAGTAATCAACGACTAGGGTTGTTTTTTTCCTGTATTTCGCCTTTGGCGCACGTGAAATAAAGGGAAAGCTCCAACTCGGGGCGTTTATTCTGGTCACCCTAACTCCATCCTTGTTGTGTTCGGTCTGAGTGTGCAGGGAAATGGGCCTGTCTGTCTTACATTTCGGGGGGGGGGGGGGGGGGGGGGTAATTGATAAATTTATCCCACAGCCCTATAATAATTGAATTCTACACCTCAACAGACCTGTAGGGTTATTTTTATCGCTGATATTCCTGGCCAGTTTTGTGAAGATTGCGTCGTCTAGCCAGGGGCGGACTGGGCCAAAATCGTTGCCGGGAAACCTACCAAGGGGGCTTAGGACCCGGGCAACATTTTGAGTTTTCGTATCGAAAGAACGCTGCTTCTTGCATCTGAGCGATCAATGACAGTCCACATAGAGGCCATTTTCAATGACATATTTGTATCATCTCGGGGGGGGGGGGGGGGGGGCTCAGTAGGTAGAGGTGCAGGCTGCAAGCCGAGAGGTCCTCGATTCGAATATCACCTGCGGCAACCGCGTTGTATCCTTGTGCAAGACACTTCACTCTGCTTGTATGGAGTTAGTACAGTACGTGGAGAGTGGATTGTAACTAAATCACCCGCGGAGTGGAGTTGTCACCCAAGCTATAACTTTCAAATAGTGTACATATCGACAAAAAACACAAGCAATGTTTCAGCCAATGGGCCTCCGGGTTTAACCCGGAGGTCCATTGGCTGAAACTTTGCTTGTGTTGGTTATGCTTTGCAGCAAATTTGCAATTATTGATTGGGTGGAATCTCCACCCTGCGGGTGATTTAGTGATAATACACTCTCCACGTACTGTATGTTGGGGAGCTGACAGTTGCTCGGTGGTTCTCTCCGGTTACTTCGGCTTCCTCCACCAGTAAAACTGTCGCGGTCATGTTTAGCCATCGTGCAGAAATATGTGACCCTAAACATAAATAAATAATTAATTAAATAAATAAATAAATAAATAAATAAATAAATAAATAAATAAATAAATAAATAAATAAATGTATCATCTCTGTCACTTATTTGGCAAAAATGTTTGCACCAAAGGGGGCCCGGACTCATCAAGCCGACCAAAGTTAGGCCGAATGGGAGAAAATTTTGATTTTTCGAACCGAAAGAACGCTGTTTCCTTTCATCTGGCCGATCAATGGCAGACTAGACTGCGGGTATATCAACATGTCCCCTATTGGTAGTCCAAATAGAGGCAACTTCGATAAACCAACAGTCGACGCAATCAGATCCATTTCGACTTTTGGTTATTTTCACGAAATTTGCTGTGGCAACAGGTGTTGAGTTGCGTAAATTTTGGGGACCCAGGGTGGCTTCCAATTGGGAGGGGGGAGGGGGCACCGGGAATTTTCCTGGTGGACCATACGGTCAATCCGCCTCTGCGCCTACTCACGGACTGCCGAATTCGAATTTGCCGTTACGTAAAAATGTATACACACCTTACTGAGAGGGTTAAAATTGGATTTGTTTAGATTTATTTTGAGTCTTTTTTTCTCGGATTAATGGGGGTGCGGTGGCTCAGTGGGTAAAGGTGCAGGCTGCAAGCCGAGAGGTCCTCGGTTCGAATTCCACCTGCGGAAACCGCGTTGTGTCCTTGGGCAAGACACTTCATCCCCATTGCCCATGTGGGGGCACGGTGACGTCGTGTACTAAGGCGTTCTGCACGTCGATGGTGCATTTGTCTTCAACCAATGCTAACCCTGCATGTGTGGAGTTAGTATGTTGGGGAGCTGACAGTTGCTCGCCGTTGCTCGGTGGTTCTCTCCGGGTACTCCGGCTTCCTCCACCCGTAAAACCGCCATGGTCATGATTAGCCATTGTGCAGAAATATGTGACCTTAAACCCCAATAAATAAATAAATTCTCGGTTTAATATGAAAAAAACATATTTCTTAAATTCAAATTAATAATGACAAACTGACTTGCAATGTTCATATATCGTCGAAATACTAACTGTACGGTTTGATAACATTAAGCATGTGGTACATGCACGACAAAATGTTATCCGCAATGTGTAATATTTTAATATAGAACATGTGTTATATCTTCGCACTACGGGTGAGTATAACGTACATCCGTCACCTACAAATGTCTGCGTGTTTGTTGAATGACTCGCTTGCGCTCAATTATTCAGAATTATGATAAAGTAATATGAAAAAGATATAATATAAAACTAGGGAAACAGAATTTACTGCGACCAGTAAATTAGAATAAAAAAGGTGATAGCATCGGAATTAAACTACACATTAAAAACTAGAGTGTTAAAACTAACACTTTCAAGGTGTTAAACCCATTCTAACTCTTAGGGTTTGATTTTAACACTCAAAGTGCAATGCTTTAAGCACTTAGACATTACAATCGTCAGACATCTGAAACTTGAATGGATGGCACTTCCCATGTGTCTAGCATTGGTGGTTCTTCCAGAATCATCCATAATTTGATTTGCTCTTGGTGGGTACATAATTAAAAGGACACAACGCAGATGACGCGGATCAGGCTCGAGAGTTCGAGCCTGTTCCGCGTCATCTGCGTTGTTTCCTTTTAAGTGTCGCGACATTACACTTGTCAAGTGGTATTATTGTAACACCTGTCAAGTTCTGGAATATCTACCCTTGAACAAAGTGCCAGTTCAGCACGTAGTAAGTGTAAAATACAGCACTTCAAGTGTAGTTTTTAACACTTTAGTTTTTAGCGTGTATACCACTCAAAGTTTGCTAAGCACCACATATTTCACACATCATTGTGAAATTTTCTTGTGACATATTTAGGATATTTTTGGTGGATATGATTGAGGGATGTATTGCGATGGTCCCCAGTGTTTACATTAGCTCTCTTGACAGGCAGACTTTTCGTGACAGTCATGGGAATCATGTACCCCTTGATTTTCATGATGCTTTCGTGTACTGTCTACATGTACATGAGATGTGTTGGGTGTTCAGTCTTCATTTCAACACGAACCCTTGTGATTTAATGATTGAATATGGCGAATGCAAATGTAAGAAGACATTTGTCTGAAGCAGAAATGTGGCGGGCTGTAGGGATGGCGTAGCAAGGAGCTATCCATCGTCATGTTGGTGAAGCCTTATGTGTGCACTCAAATGAACTCAAATGACTAATTTCCACGGTGTTTCGACTCATTTGATGTTAGTCCCATGTCAGTATGTCATACCATGCTTGAGATATTTAGAAATTTAGGCCCAAAGATCGGTGTATCACATTCGATGCAATAAATTAGAACTCAAAACATTTCACGACGTATGTCAATATAAATAGGACAGTTTACAAGAAGATGTTACGTTGTTTCAACAGTCCCGCAAGTGCAAAAAAGGAGAATATACCAAATGATTATGCAGTGGTGGGGCCACGGGGGAGGGGGTCTTGCTTGCCCCCCCCACCCCACACTTTCCCTCAAAGTTGGTCCTCAAAATATGTCACAAAAAAGCATAAACATCGTAGGGGGGTTAGGTCCATGGGGGTTAGGTTGTAGATTTGTAGATTGCTTGTCCTAACATCTGTGTCGGTGAAAAGGTAGACAGTCGTCAGTACATGAAAAACCTAAAAAAATCCGCTCAGATGCAAGGAAATGGGGTTTTTGAACCCTGAAATTCAAAATTTGTCTTGGCCGCCCCATATCGACACATTTATTTCCCTCTAGGGGAAATACTGATTATTGTTACTTTAGTTATCTAGCTCAAACTTTAGGGACGCAAAATTTTAAGATGTGAAGGATTGGAAAGCTTTTCCCACCCACCCTATTAAAATGGAGCTAAGCCAGGCTCTGCGAGTTTGTCCGCCCACTTGCTTTAAGCTGGCCACGCCACTGGATTAACGTTCAAGTGGGCATTTAGTTTGCCGCATTCGGTCAGACGCAGTCGATAATGATAAATTGACCCAGGCAAGGTTTGTTTTGAAAATAGAATGCGGGTGGGCGACATAAGTTTCTAATAAGATACATTTAAAAGTGAGCAAGGATAGAATCTTCTCAGGGTGGGAATTTCGTTCCATGATTTCATTGTTGATGGCAGGGAGGGTGACGTGCGGCACATAGAAATCCTAAGGCTCTTACTTGTGCGCAGCTTGTCATCGAGACTAGGGGGGGGGGGGGGTAGTTTTGTTGGCAATGCAAGCTGGTTCTAATTTTTGGAACATGTTTAGGAATTGGATTAATGTGTGCCTACTACGCCTGGCATTAAGACTTATCAAGCATATTTCGGTAGAGTTCGGCCGCCGTGGACTGGCCACTTCCTACGGGTGGGCAATATTTCCACTTAAATTCGAAACGCTAATTATAGGAATTATCATGAACAAATTAATTAATGAAGCACCGGGTTGTCATTTTGCTGCTGATGATTTTTATCACCTACTAAACGCATGCGTGGATTACGAACATTTCACGGTGACTGTACTGCACATAAGATAGTTTTACGTGTACTCATGTTTGCACCTCTTATGATGTGTGCGGCTGCTATTTGTATTTCCTGTAACTCATCAGAATCAGCCTCTGTGCAATTGGCCCATAAAGTGTCAGCACATTCATAGAACGGTTTGCTGAACGCAAAATAGATGTTTTTCAAGCACGCTACGATCAAGTGTAAACTTCAGCTTTTCTATTGCGTCAAGCCGAGACCAAGACAAACATAACGATAATGGTCTTACATGTGTCAAACATGACAAATGCTACTCATAAATCAGATGCAATATGCATGGAATCTATCACTCTCCGTGGTCCGAGTATGGATTTTGGAGATATATCTCCAAATTTGTATTTTCGCTTGACAGACAATGTATGATGGGGAGTCTATGTAGGACAGCTACAAGTTTAAAACATTTCACTAATAATCACTTAAGTAATCCCTTTGAATGATACACAACGAAAGGCCACACTTCTCAGTCCATGGAGCAATAGCAAAGATTCCATCCAGAGATCGATGGATGAAACGTCGCTTATGTGGCCTATGCTTTTTCTCAAAATGAATTAGTGTCCTTGAGAAAACTCAACCGCAAGGATATTTTAATTTACATTGTAAACGGCTTTCGTTTTACTGAATTTTGTTGCTCAGGGATGAAGAGTATGAGATGCTGAGGATATATTGAAAGTTTCCAAAGCGTTTCCACTCAGGAGCATCGCGAAGATGACCGATGGGGACAGCGGGGGGATGGGGGGGGGGGGGGGGGAGGTGCTTGTAATCCCGATTTGACCCGACTACAATGAGTTCGATCACGACTGATCAAATGTTTCAACTACGTCATCAAGGCATGCCTTCGTTGAAGGCATGCCTCGATGATGTAGTTGAAATATTCATGAGTCGGGTTTCCGTTCCAGAAACGCAAGGCTTCTTTGAAATTTATTTGTGAATAAATAAAATATACATGTATAGGTCATGACGCGACATCTTGTTCAATTAACACATACCATATCGTTACTTCAAATTGGTCATGCAGCTTCCCCATGAGTTCCATTCGTATGCTACTGACCTCCATTTGTACGACCGACATTATCTGTGACATAAGTCAAAGTATCAAATCTAGTCTCGTACGAAAATGCATGATTACGAGAAAGCGCGAATGAATATCTAAGACTGCAATCCAGATGAAAATGTCCGACCCGAAACATTATTGGTGGGTGTCACTCCTCAACCCTTTGAGCCCGAACGGCCGCTTTTCTGGCCAGGAACATGATACGTCATAACGTCATTATGTAGGATGGCTGTTCAGTAAATGTGTGGGGTAGATAAATCAGTTCGAGGCTGCACGTTGAAAATATTGATTGCTCTACCCCAAATAATGAATATGGACTCTTCTAATTGCTGTCATTGAACTGGCATGGAAGATGCCACTTCAGTTCAAAGGGCTAGCCTTCCCTTAGCGATGTCCTTGTCTCAGCTTCATAGGACTTCATCTTTTCTATGTGCATACTGTATACTGTACACATTGTATTGATAGCCTTAGTAAAGCAAGTGGGAGCGCGGTGGCTCAGTAGGTAGAGGTGCAGGCTGCAAGCCGAGAGGTCCTCGGTTCGAATCCCACCTGCGGCAACCGCGTTGTGTCCTTGGGCAAGACACTTCATCTCCATTGCCCGCGTGGGGGCACGATGACGCCGTGTACTAAGGCGTACTGCACGTCGATGGTACGCATGTCTTCAACCAATCTAACCCTGCCTGTGCTGCAGTGCGGAGTTACGATGTTGGGGAGCTGGCAGCTACTCGTCGTTGCTCGGTGGTTCTCTCCGGGTACTCCGGCTTCCTCCATCCGTAAAACTGTCACGGTCATGATTAGCCATTGTGCATAAATATGTGACCTTAAACATCAATAAATAATAGTAAAGCAAGTTCGAAAATCTTTTTATAACACAATACGATAACCGGTTCTCGTTAGATCACCGAAGTTAAGCAACGTCAAGCCCGGTTAGTCCTTGGATGGGTGACCGTCTGAGCGATTCGGACTCCCGCGTTGTGTCCTTGGGCAAGTCACTTAACCCAGACTGTCCACATGGGGGCACGACGACGCTGTGTACTAAGGCGTACTGCACGTCGATGGAGCGCATGTCTTCAACCAATCTAACCCTGCCTGTGCTGCAGTGCGGAGTTACGATGTTGGGGAGCTGACAGTTGCTCGTCGATGCTCGGTGGTTCTCTCCGGGTACTCCGGCTTCCTCCACCCGTAAAACTGTCACGGCCATGGTTAGCCATTGTGCATAAGTATGTGACCTTAAACACCAATAAAATCAATAAATAAACACCAGTAAATAAATAAATATAACACAATACAGTGCGGCCGTCATAGATTGGTCACTTTCGACGAGAAGGTAATGTTTCCACGGGCACAATAATATTAGATTCTAAACACTAATTATTGGAATAATCATCAAAAATTTAATTAATGAAGCACCGGGTTGTATTAATTAAAATTTTGCTGATTGTTATTACCTGTTTACTTATTTATTTATTGGTGTCTAGGTCACATACTTCTGCACAATGGCTAATCATGACCATGACAGTTTTACCGGTGGAGGAAGCCGGAGTACCCGGAGAGAACCACCGAGCAACTGTAAGCTCTCCAACAAATTAACTCCACACATGCAGGGTTATCATTGGTTGAAGACAGGTGCATCATCGACGTGCAGTACGCCTCAGTACACAATGCCACCGTGCCTCCGCGGTGGCAATGGGGTGAAGTGTCTTGCTCAAGGACACAATGAGGTTACAACAGGTGGGGGTGGGCTTCGAACCGAGGCCCCCTCGACTTTCAGCCTGCACCTCTATATACTGAGCCACCGCGCACCCCTGTGGACTTCACTGCCCACTCGTGGTAGGACCAGTCCACGCCGACAGTACTATATACCATGTGATACTGATGGTACACGTCCATATAGATAGTTTTTGGGTGCGTATTTATCTGGGTTGTGTTCGATTTCATCCAAACTGTAGTTACAAATCAAAAACATGGCTAACATTTAAGTACACGCCGGAAAAACATGGCTGCGTTTGATGGATGTATGGACTGTTTGTTCGGAGACCTGACATGCCAATGTTTAGCCTTCACGACACAGTTTAGCATTCTTCTCAACAAGGCCCAGTTTGATTCCGATAAGAGCCTCGTAATCTTATTTTTCCTACTTCCGATCACTATGTCCAGGTGAGACTAGAACACGCAGCTGTTTTATTATTTTGAAGTTAACTTATTAAATGCCATATACGCTTTACAATCAGGCAAATATTTGTTTCATAATATTAAGTGCGATATACATATATTTTCGTCTACAGTTAAAAGTATAAGTCCTGTCACGAACTGTGCATTTATCTAGGCTTAATTACGTATTGCGCGCAATTGCCATTATCGAATAAAATCCAACGCGCGACAGGTTCTCCTGGTTACTCATAGCAAACACAGGCAATGTTTCTGCCAATGGACCTCCGGGTTTCTTGTGCACAGGCCGTGTGTACAGAATTTGACAGCCTTAGTATTGTCATAACGCGTAGATTAACGCACAGATCGACGTGCAATTTGTGCGCATTTCATGACAGGACTTCTAGTTTTAACAGCAGGTCTTATGCTGATTCCTCTTTTATATGACTTTGCAGATTCAATTGTGAGACTTGAAGGTGGTTCGAGTCCATTGGAAGGCAGAGTAGAAATATTTTATGCAGGAGAATGGGGAAACATATGCGACGACTGGTGGGGTTCGTTAAATGCACGAGTGGTGTGCCGCATGCTTGGACTCAGGTAACGTTAATCAGTATCAATTAAAATTCATCAAATAATTAACTTGTATAGTACTGTGATTACAGAGCTGAAGAGAATTTTTACCGGACAGGGATATGTACAATACAGCCTCCATGAAATGGTCGACGTCCACACCTGGACAGCGTTGCCCTTTTCTCAATCAACAATCAGTAGTTTTCAGCAAATGTTCAATAAAAGAAGCATCGGGTTATATCCCGTGCTTATTTCATCGTTTTATGTCGGAGATTAACTGTTAACGCATGCGTGGAAAAATTGCCAAGACGTGGATTTTGTCCTCTCCCCGGCGACCGCGCTGTAGATGTGAACATCCACCTCTCCCCACCACAATCCAAAACACTTTAGCGAGCGCGGTGTCTCGTTGGTTACGGGATTGAACTTTAAACCGACAGGTTCGATCCCCGTCAGGGGTGACTGCGTTGTGTCCTTGCCCAACGTACTTAATCACGATTGCTCAGGTGGGGGCATCGGTTGCGTTGTGTACTAAGGCGTAATCCACTTCGATGGTGCACCTGTCCTCAACCAATGCTAACCCCGCTTGTGTGGCGTTAGTGCGTTGGGGAGTCTGACAGTTGCTCGCCATTGCTCGGTGGTTCTCTCCAGGTACTCCGACTTCCACCACCCGACACGAGGTGACTTTGGCTGTCGAAAGTGTCGTTAAACTCCAATAAATAAATAAATAAATAAATAAATAAATAAATAAATAAATAAATAAATAAATATCAAGACATTTTCGTCTGGATTGGAGTCTCAGACAATGATTCGCTCTTGTGTGTAATCAGGCACTTTCCTGCGAGACGAGATTTGATCTCTGGACCCAAGTCGATCATACAAATGCAAGTCTGTAGTACGTGGTTCGGGCTATTGGGATCCCAGCGTGGCGAATTTGGAGTACCGGTGTGGTACGTCTTAATAAAATGTTATGCTAATGTTGCTTAAAACACCAATAAATAAAAAAGGTTGCGTCACGACTACTTCATGTACATTTTATATATCAAACTTTTAAAAAAAAAAAGTTTTGAATTTCTTAACTATAAACCCGACTGACTAGTATTCCAACCACGTCATCAAGGCATGCCTTCAACGAAGGCATGCCTTGATGATGTTGTAGGCATACTTGATCATAGCATTCGGGATGAATCAGTTTTACAACCCCTAAAGGTAATCTTCGCCATACCACTATGACAGTATGGCATCTGTGTTCTGAACTGGTTGAAAGTTTCTGACCACTTTTAAACTAACAACACTGCAGAATCCGACATGTCGAAACAAGAAACATTGACATTTAACATTGAACCTCAGTTTATATTAAACATTAATAAAATGTTATGCTTATGTTGCGTTAAACATCAAGAAATAAAAAATGTTGCGTCACGACAACTACATGTATATTTTATATTTATACCATGATTACCTGTTCTACAATATATGAAAAACCCATGACATAAATTTTAGCTTTACACACCAACCGTGGTGAACACACCAGCAATGAGATGTCAATAGTTAAAATTACACCTACAGTGGAAGGACATCCTAGTTGACCTTTGGTGACGTCGACCTGAATGTGAACTTGTCTAAATTTATCGTGAAGGGAAATTGGTAGTTATTTATTACGTGTTTAAATGAGTTTACCCCACAAGACACCAAAAATTAACAAACATGCTTATAAAACATCTATAACTCGAAACAGTATGTTATTATGTTATTGACATGAAAAAGGACCCGTTTCTTTTTCTATTTTCGTTTCGGTGATAAAATTAATAGCGGGAGTACCGCCCACCGATGCTCGTGCAAACAAAAAAAAAACAGACTCGCACGCGCAGTATGTATGGCTGCTACTCAGTAAAGTCGAAAAAAAATAATAGCGCCTCTTAATAATCTGACGATCATGGTATAAATAAAATATACCTAAAGTGGCTTGGTGTACCAAATGTTCACCACTGGTGGTGAAGTGATGTTAACCTCTCGCCAAATGCTAGCGCTTAACACCATTTCACCACTAGTGGTGAACATTTGGTACACAAAGCTACTATTGGTATATTCTCTATATCCAAAAATAAATTTCAAAGATGTCTTGAGTTTCTTAACAATATATAATCCCTACTGACTAAAATTCCAACCACATCATCAAGGCATGCCTTCAGCGAAGGCATGCCTTGATGATGTAGTTGGCATATTCGGTCATTTTGGGAGCGCGGTGGCTCAGTGGTAGACTGTTGGACTTCTATACTAGAGGTCCCGAGTTCGATCACCGTCCGGGACGACCCGCGTTGTGTCCTTGGGCAAGGCACTTTATCTCGGTTGCCTCAATGGGGGCACGATGACGCCGTGTACTAAGGCGTACTCGATGGTGCGCATGTCGTCAACCGCTGTATCCCTGCTTGAGCAGAGCTTGAACAGAGTTAGAATGTTGAGGAGCTGACAGTTGCTCGTCGTTGCTCGGTGGTTCTCTCCGGGTACTCCGGCTTCCTCCACCCGTAAAACTGTCACGGTCGTGATTAGCCATTGTGCATAGGTATGTGACCTTAAACCCCAATAAATAAATAAATAAATAAATAAATAAATAAATAAATAAATAAATAATTCGGTCATTGGGAATTTGAGCCATCCCACTCGGGATAAATCAGGCTCACACCCCGAATCGGTAATCTTCGTGGCGCGACTTTAATAGTTTCGCGTCCGGGTCCTGATTGTTGAACATTTCGGGCTACTTTTGAACAAACAACACTGCAAAATCCAACAAAATATTAACATTTAACATTGGACTTCAGAATCTTCTTGATTCGGTCTTGATTTCGAAATATATTATTTATGAAATCTTTTCTCACTGGGGTAAGTGTGTCGCGACTTGGTCGCGATATGATAGAGAAAAGGACTGCTTCTGTTATTATTGTTCTATATTCTATATGAACAGCACGAGAAAAGTCGCGCTCGGGGTGTCTGGTCTCATTCCGTATCAGATTCCTTCTTGATACAATGCAAATTATAGGGATCTACGAAGATTCAGCATTTAAATTCGATTCGAAACCTTCCAGATATTTGTCTCCTCACGACCTCTTGACCTTCAGGTATCCTGTACAGGCGACCTGATCAAAGAAGAAGAGTTCAAAGAGAATCCGCTTCGGAACATTGGTTCCCTTTCTGAAATATTCCGTTTTTATTGACTCGCCCAAACAGACAAATGTTTGTTGAATACAATATAGTAATTTGAGTGGCGACTATTTTTGTTATTTCTATATTTTACGGTTATAAGAGATAGGACCCTGCTAATCATATATTCTCGATTCAAATCGAATCGAACCTCGTATCGAATACAGGCATCTTGAAGTCCCGACTGACAAAATATTCCAACTACATCATCAAAGTAAGCTTTCGTCGAAGGCATGCCTTGATAATGTAGTTGGAACATTACCCAGTAAGGATTTCTTTTAATTAACCCTTTACCCAACGCAGACGATATCAAAATTTATTATTTTAAATATGATTTTTTTAAATTTTTCAAAAATTTCAACAAAACCATATCATGTGACCCCTCGTTGGAACGAGCTCGTCGAGCTCGTTCCAACGACGGGTCACATGATATGGTTTTGTTGAAATTTTTTGAAAAATAATATTTTTTCAACTGTTGAATTTGCATATTACGCGGGCGGATGCGGGCGATTCGTTGGGTAAAGGGTTAAAAAACTGAAACAGGTTGGAGAATTCTGTACTGCGCACTGCTCGCTGTTAGGCGCTAGCAGCCGTGAGCTCATCGTCGATATTTCTTTGGAACGTTAAATTTGCTTTCAGCAGTGGTAGTGACTAGTATATTTGTTTGTTTATTTATTGGTGTTTAAGGTCATATACTTATGCACAATGGCTAATCACGACTGCGACAGTTTTACGGGTGGAGGAAGCCGAAGTACCCGAAGAGAACCACCGAGCAAGACGAGCAGCTGCCAGCTCCCCAATATTGTAACTCCGCATTGCAGCACAGGCAGGGTTAGCTTGGTTGAAGACATGCGTACCATCGACGTGCAATACGCCTTAGTATATGGCGTCATCGTGCCCCCCATGTGGCAATCGAGAATAAGTGCCTTTAACGCGGGAGTCCGAATTGATCGCTCAGACGGTCACCCATTCAATGATTAACCGGGCTCGACTTTGCTTAACTTCAGTGATCTCACGAGAACTGGTTACCGCAACGCCACCTCGCCCCCTGGTAGTGACTAGTGAAACTAGAATTAGCATGGATGGCCACATGGTTACATGTGTGTTTTATGTTAATATAGTCGAAATTACACTCAGTCCTTATTTTCAACATTATTTCTGTACACTTTCTATCTCAGCTGTACGTTTTGTGAGACGGCTAAGATGACTGATACCAAGCGAAATTCAAGTGAAAAGATTCGAAGGAAAACGGATCGGACAGCCGATTCCGAAACGAACCGAATACCAACTTTAGGATCGAAATCCAATCATATCGCGATGCCTCGCAGGGCCCTAATAACAACCAGCCCTGAAAATAAGCCATCTGACATTTGCAGAATGAGGTCCCCCAGAAGGTGAATTTGATGATGCTATCCTATACAGTGGGCCAATTTATCCTATGGGTACCTCTTTCTGTTTAGTTCTGAGACCCTGATTCAGATTGAGGTTCATAGAGGGTAAATTTAGTGATGCTACACTGCTGTGCAGGGTAACATCACTAAATTCACCCTCTGGGGACCCCATTTTGCAGATGACAGTCTGCTTATTTTCTGGCTTGATAACAACTTGGAAAAAGCTCGTGAGATTCATTGCGAGATTCGATTGCACTCGACATCTTTTACCTGTATCGAATCGACCCGAAATTTGATATTTGCAGGCATGAATGCACGGCCATTCTACTGGTTTAGACCTGTGTACCGTTATAAATTATAATTTATAGTCACAAATCTGGACGCACGTTTTAGCACAACTTGTCAGTTTAATGATGGTGTCAGCAGTATGTGGGAAGGTAGTTTAATTTCATGCTTGCTTATTCTGAAAGTTGTGGTACCACTAAATCTTAGATCTTTGGTATTCCACGTAGATTATATCATATTGTTGAAAGGCCTGGCGGAGTATTTTTTTCTCTACCTGGTTCATATGATGATCCAAGCTTAGACTATGGTGGATGCTAACAATAAGGTTCTTGACAGTATCAGCCTCTTCTAGTGCAAGACCATATATGTACGGCAGGTGGATGGGCTTCCTCAGTTACCTGTTGTACCTGGTGTTTTTTAGGATGGACCTCCGTTGGTCATTTTCTCTACCCTCTCTAGAAGATGCAAGGTCCATTTGAACCTGCACTGCGTTCTCCAAATACTTGGCCGCTCTGTACAGCACACAGCGGTCAGCAAATCTCTATTCTGTTGATTTTTTTTATATATTCTTTGGCACGTCGCATATGTATAGGAGAAATAATGGGTACTTCCCTCGAGGACTTGAGATTTTATGGGTGAAATCTTTCGATTTTGTTTCTTTTAGTACTACTTGTTGTTGCGTTGCGCCCCTCTCGGGACATCGCTTATCCATTAGTGTAGATTTCTCCTGATTCCTTTAGGGCTCAGCTTATTTTACAATCTGATGAGTGGCTTCATGTCGACATTTTTGAATAATTCCGGTAGGACGACGCCTTTCTGTCTTCTCTATGGGCTACGTCTCACAGGAGCGGCGTCTACCATCGCCATGTTCAGAATCTGTCAGTATTGCGTTATCGTCTTGCGTTTCAGCACTACTAGCGGTGATATTCTGTCTTTTTGACCATTGTTCTCGCATACTGTATTAATGTAGGGTAATTGGGCAGAGTGAAATGGGAACCTTCATTTTCCCAGTACAATAAGGCTGTTCAACAGTCTAGAGACAGTCGAGACAATACGATCCCAGATCGAGATACCTCTGGCACAGCTATAGATGAAAATAGAAGAGTTTTGGCGACATTAGGTTAGTGATTTTCATATTATAAAGTTATAAGTATGTAAAAGTTATTTTATTGACCCTTTTCGCAGCGCCAATAAAATACCTTTTAGCTATTCATAACTTTGTAATATGATACTAACTAATCTAATGTCACCAACACTCTTCTTTTTATACCGACAGCTGTTCCAAAGGAACCTCAGTCTCAGATCTTAATGTTTATATTTTCTGCGTGTCGTAATGGCTACCAGTCAAATTACAGAATGATCATCTCCTCTCTGGATACCCGCTCTATAACTCAGGGGAGGTTCTCAATAATCGGAGCGCCACCTGCCTCATAGTTCGACTATCTCTAGACTGCTGAACAGCTTCGGAGTGAGATAACCCAAGTTCTCATTCCACTCGGACCAATTACACTGCATTAGCAACTGCAACGGCCAAGAACCGACAGAATCTGTTTTAATTTGAGTCAATTATCGTCTTCCGCCATTTAATTGATGCATAAACAAAGGGGAGACTATTCTGTTAGCTGTGTGTAAACCTTAACAGGCTGTGGTTAGTGTATACACATCTTGAACATGGCGTATTAACGCTTTACCTAACATGAAAGGCAGACGACACTTGCAAACAAAATCCTTGAATAACTAACTTTTTTCCAACGAGGGGTCATAACCTATGTTTTTGAGACAAAAAATGAAAAATAATGAAAATTATTTGGCGATTTTTGAGAATAGCGCTGGCCGGTTTTGGCCATTACGTTGGGTAAAGGGTTAACTGCAATGAAATTCTCAAGAATTTGTTGGGGAAGATACATGATAATTCTGCATTGAGCTCCCTTTTTACACATATGATTGAAATGTTCTCTTAATTTTTGATTTCAGCGGTGGAATTCCATTAATGAGAACATATAGGTATTTTGGCATGTCAAACCTGACTATTTGGTTGGATGACGTCAGATGTTCTGGAAATGAAGACTCTCTTTTTCATTGCACCCATAGGGACTTCGGTAGCAATAACTGCTCTCCACTACAGCATGCTGGTGTACGATGCAGTAAGTTGTAAAAGACTACGGCACGCATTATTGCACTGAAAACAAAATTCTGATCAATGTTCTTCCAACACAAATACACGAAAGGAAATAACGGTATCGGTAGAACTATGGCGACGTTCAGTGGGGTGGGGTGGGGTGGGGGTGTCAGTGCCCCGTCCAGTCCCCCCTGCTTTTCCATGGATATACCACATGATTGCACAATAAATTCTAAAATTTTAGTATAAGCAAATACCTCAATTGATGGCTAGTCTTATGATGACTACGCCATTCCAACGCATTATGTAAAACACCCACCGATTCAAACACACATCGCTTTCTGTGTTTATTACACATTTCGTCCACTGAGTTCCAATGTGTTCGATGTGCCCACTGGCACATAAAACACATTGGAACTCAGGGGACGATTTCCATGCATTAAAATTCGTTTAAATAATCAAATTTTAATTACGATGTTTAAACCTAAAAGTGAGGAGGCCGTTATTTTTGTTTGAAGCGGTACTGATCATGTGGATGGATAAAAATAAAAACAGCCTTTAGGGAACCAGTCTAAATTACGTTTGTTAGCTTTTCTATTGTACGTGGTTGTTGAAATTCGTAGCGTATCGCTGTTTCTCTTCGGCTAGTGTCCATTCAGGCCTAACCATTTGGTATCTATAACTGATAGTAAAACTATGAGTACAAATTTGGGCGGAATTACAAAACAGCTTGGAGAAACACAGACGTGCAATAACTGTATAACAAAATTTGGAAACTTTTCGAAGAGTAACAAATGACTCGATGGGAAAGGAACTAGTCTAAACGGTGTGGGGAAAAAGTTCCGGCTTGTTCATCACCAGTTAAATACAGAAAACATTCATCACAGCGACGATTACGTTAAAAACAAGGGTTTAACGTTTGATGATGGATGTGTGATAAACTACTGTGATCACAACATTGGCCTTTAGCGACATTAGATCATACATCGGGAATCCAGATTCGTAAATAAAATACAGTGCAGCTGCCGCGAATGGTGTTTTTCAACCCGTGGTCAGTGATCTTCACGCATGCATTTACAAGTTTGAAAATGAATTAAAATTATCCCCCTGGAGCTGAGGGGAAAAATTGGGAAAAACAGTAAAAAGGAGTGCCAGATGTGTAACTTGGGCGTGGTGGAGACCCTGGAACACTTTCTTATAGAATGCCTAAAATACCAGTCTAAAAGAACAAGATTCACGGGGAGTATAATGGGGGGGGGGGGGGGGATGGGAGAATGAAGGACATTTGGATAGGGGGCGACTCAAAGGAGAGGGTTAATATACTAATCGGAGAGATTGGGAAGAATGGGGCAAGGGATGTCGTTAAGCAGTTCGTCTTCGAGTGTTGGGAGGAGAGAAGAAGCGCGAGAATAGGCAGGCACTTGGTAGAACATGGGTAACCAAGGCCTCCTCAGACGAGAACCGCGACAAATCAGCGGCTGGCCGAAGTATTATTATTATTAATTTTATATTATTATTATATTATTATTATTATATTATTATCGGCAGCAAAATTTTAATTAATGAAGCACCGGGTTGTACCCGGTGCGTCATTAATTAAAAGTTTGATAAATATTCTTAGGGTTTGGAATATTATTGCGTCTGTGGAAATATTACCCACCCGTGGAAAGTGACCAGTCCACGGCAGTCGTACTGTACTACGAGATCAAGATGACTTCCAAAAAAAAAAAAGCAAGGAGAAACTAGTAACTCAGGTTCAATTTTCCTCTGTTTTTTGACTCAGTCAGACCCGATCGAAAGTCTGTGTCCAGTTTTGTGATCACAGTACTAGGTATGTGTTACCTGGTGAATACTACTCAAGAAGAGAAGTCGAGATTGTTTTCCTGAGCTGTTTATAAGTATTTCTTTTTATAAGTTTCATTTCAGGAACGTGTAATTTTATCTTTAGTTTGTATGTGTGTTAGGGGAGGATTATAGGGTTGTAACCGGAGGGGCCTTGGGACACGCCAACCAAAAAAATATAGGTTCAATCAACCACTCTGCCACCTCCCGGCTATACTCAGGTTCGAGGGTCTTGAACTATGGCATAGGAAAATAGTTTGATATGAAATAAAGTTATAACATCAGAAAAGGTTAATTTGATTTATTAAATAACAGTTGTAAATTTCAGTGATAACAAGAAATATAATCTGTGACACATGAGCACTGAAAATGGATGGTGACTTTTTTGGCAATTTGATACCTCCATACAAAAACTAAAAGCTGCAGGGGGGCGAATTTCTGAGGTGCCAGTTTTTAAAGAACGTATTACCTGCACTCCTTAATGAGCGTTCAAAAGTTGAGAGTGGCGTACGTTCGGATCTCCGAATGTACACATGAACTCACAAAGTGCATGTGTACAGACGGATATACGGACGCACGGAACTTTCAACGTGCAACCTATACCGCCGACGGTGAAATAGTCGAAAAGCCGAAATGAGGCGAGAACCGTTTCACTCTCCAGAGATAATATTTAATAAAATATTATACGACTCTGGTTAGGCCATAGAACATAATAATCTTGATTAATAGCCAAAATCCCCGCCCTGAATTCCCAGGAAAGAGAGCAACCTCTCTTAAGTTTCGAACCTAGAGGTTCTTTAACAACAAGAGAGGTGAAGCGAACCTTGAGGTTCTTTAGCCATCACCAAGAGTGATTTGAATAAGCCGCAACACGGGTTTTTATAGCAACACTGACCAATAAATTTTCTTGGTCAGAGAAGGCCCACAGTGAAGGGGACAAATTCAGAGGTCAATTTTAATTGGCACAGAAAAATTCTCTTGTCCAATCAAAATGCCTCTGAGTAAAACTATACGGGGATATCCACAAAATGGAGAACGGTGTTGCTCTTAAACGAAAATAGGATATATCTGAATTCGACCAAAAATAAAAGAACTTTTACGTCCTGGGAAGGAATACTTGGTAAACACCTGGACAATACTTATAAAAGATAAACAGAAGCATGCAAAAACTGCTACAAAATGGGAATATTTTACCAGGTATGTGGAAATATCAAATTGTCCAAAACATCCCCGTCACAGGGTGAAATTAGGAAGTTTAGGTAATAGGTTTTCCCGAGCTTGAAGTTGTTTACGTTAGTTGCCGTTTGTCGCGTGTTTTTTGTTTTGCCGATTTCGGTCGTTGGCCCCACATACATTATATTTGTAAACATGGATGGTAAGTGCTCGACTGGTGTCCAGACGGAGGTAAGTACGGCTATTAAAAGGGGTCAGAGGGAGGTGAGTCGGGGGTTGCAGGTGCAGGTGCGGGGAGATTGAGGATACACAGGCGTGCAGGCAGTGTGATATGGGGTATGGTGGTGGACGGCGAATGGATAGTAGTGGGGTGTGTGCCAACTGCAGGGATATTTTACAGTTGTTAGAGAAGTGTGTTGGATTCGAGCGAGAGATTGCGGAGCTGAAGGGGAGGGTGGAGAGGACTGGTGTATCTGGAGTCACACCAATGAAGGTCATCTATGATGGTGAAGTGGAAGGAGGATGGAAGGTTGTTTTGGAGTCAAGGAGGAAACTGGGGGGCATGAAACGTGGGGGAAGAATGTTTGATGTGGGTGTGGGGTGTAAACGAGTAGGGGGATCTAGTTGGAAAATTCGGAAGTTGGCGACAGGGCAGCGTAGAGTCAGGCCAGAGTCGGCGTAACGCTGCCAAGGTTGCTAGGCGATGAGAGCAGGTTCAGTGTTTTAGATTCTGATACCCTGTGGATGAGATCGAGGGGGACATTGAGAGGGGAGAGGTGGCTGCTGATGTTGATAGGCCAGATGGGGTAAGGAGGGAGGTGAAGAGAAAGAAGGGGTCATAGGCATGCAAAAGGAGGCGAGTTGCAGATAATATAGGGACTGGAAGAAGAAGAAAATTAGTTGTAGCGGGAAGTAGCATTGTACTTGGGATTGACAATGTGGTCTGTGGTCCCGATAGCTCTAATCGAACAGTCTTGTGCTTTTCGTGGGCGGTGGAGGATCTGAGGGACCAGGTAGATGGTATTGTGGCAGAATCAGGATCGGATCCTGTAGTGATGATCCATGTGGGGGACCAACAATATCAGGGAGAGAAGGTCAGTAAGTTTGATGGAGTCGTACAGAGATTTAGTCAGCAAACTGCTAAGAAAGAATTCAAGAATGGTTGTATCCGGGGCCCTTCCTGTCCTTGGAGGTGGGGACGAACGGAACTCAAGGATTTTGGCGCTGAATGAGGAGTTAGAGGACTACTGTGCTGGCCCGGCAATACCCTTTATCGACTACTGGGGCACGTTTTGGGGCAACGCGAGCATGTACGGGCGTGACGGGTTGCATATTAGCAGAATGGGGAAACAGGTATTGGGGAATAAAATTCTACGGGTAGCGGAGCCTTTTTTGGAAAGAAACGGGGTTGGAGGGCAGAGGGGGCCGAATATAGTTAACAAGGCTAGCGCCAGACAACAATATGACCAGTAGGCGGAAGCCAATGAATCGCGGTATCCTAAAAGAGGGTTATAGCAACATCCAGGGTCTCCACCGGAAAGTAAGTGGAATTGCTACATTGACCGAAGCAGAGGACTTTGATTCCATGGGCTTAAGCGAGACGTGGTAAGACGCGAGGAACGGGCAGACCAAGTAAGGGGGTACGTGTGGATAAGTGTAGGTCGAACCGAAGGCCAGAAAAGGGGGGGGGGGGGGGGAGTAGGCATGTGCATTAAAAATGATTTAACACCGTCGCTGATGACAGGCCTGGAAGATGTCAGTACCTCGGCTGAGGTATCGAAAGAAGGTGGATGGGTAAAGTTCAATCTAAGAAACAAAAGTATTGCCCTTGGGATTGTGTACTGTGCGGTGGAGGGAAGCAAACCCGAGTGGAATGACTCGATATACTCAACACTAAAGTCCAATATCACAGAACTAGAAAAAGGGGGCTCGGTATATTTTTGATGGGTGACTTCAGTGGACACATAAGGGGTAAGAAAGAAGGCATAAAGGGCGGGGACAAGAAAGTGGAATGGAAGGAAGCTGTTGAACGTCATAAATGAGCTCGGCCTGAACATTCCGAACAGGGACGCGAGATATAAGAGAAAATGGACCTGAGAGAGGAACGACAGAAAACCAATAACCGTCTATGTTCTCACTGATATTAATTTATGGAGGGAGGTGATAGGGGTAGACATGATGAGGGTAACAGGGAGTTTAACAGTGATCACAACTTGATTACAGTGACGATCAGGACCAAAAACCTCGTAAAAAGCAAAGGAAGCTTCAATGAGATTTGGAAACCCAAAACAGATGCTGACTGGGCGAAGTTCGAAGAAAAATTGAAACCAAAGCTTGCAACCGTACACAAGGGTGCCAGTGTCCAGAAGTTGGCCGACGCAGTAGTTGCGAGCCCACTGGAGGCAGGGAAGGAAAGTATAGGAAAGATTAGGGTGCTAACACGGGAACATGGGTACAGAGTTAACGAAGAACTGAAAACATAGGATATGACCCCTTATTGGAACGAGCTCGTTCCAATGAGGGGTCATAACCTATGTTTTTGAGACAAACAATGAAATAAATTCAGCAAGGGAAGGAGAGTCACTGACCATCTTTTCACACTATCCCAAATGATAGAATCCGAGAAAGCAAAAATGTAAAGGATGTTTATGACTTTTTGGATGTTAAAAAGGCATACAATAGAGTATGGAGGTAGGGTATCTTGCGAAAGCGTGATGCTCTGGGATTAGAAGGCAAGTTTGTTGGAATTCAGAAAGCATTATATAAAGATGTATAGAGTGAACTTAGCCTGGGTAACATAACAGGAAAACGTGTGCCTATTGAAATATGCCTAAAACAGAGGTGTATCATTTCGCCAATTCTTTTTGCATTATACATCAAGGGTTTAGGAGATGAACTCCCGCATAGCGACGAGCGGGTAGCAGTTGGGGACTTGAAGATTCCAGGGCTATTTTTTGCAGACGATATGGTGCTAGTGTCAGAAAGCGAAGAGGGGCTAGAGAAAATGCTGGGAATTGTTGGGGAATATGGGAACAAATGGAGACTCGAACTAAATGAAAGCAAAAGCAAAGTTATATCCGTGGGCCGTAAAGTGGACCTCACTCGAAGGTGGAGAGTGGAGGGAGTTCTGTATTCCGCAAGGTAGCGGCAAACTTCTTAGTGTAGTAGAGACAGGTGACTATGAGTATGTGGGGGTAAATATAAACGTCACAGGAAGTGGCATCTACCAAAACCATATAAATAAATTGATTTTGAGGGGGGGGGGTGGGGTGGGGGGGGGGGGGGTTGTGGGGCGAATCCTTAACCAAATGAAACTTATAGGGAGAAACAGTTTCAATAAGGTTTTCGTGGGGAGAACCATTTGAGAAATGGTGGGTCTGCCAAGTATAACATACAGTACGTAGAGAGTGGATTGCAACTAAATCACCCGCGGAGTGGAGTTATCGCTCAAGCTATAACTTTCAAATTTTGTACATATCGACAAAAAAACACAAGCAATGTTACAGCCAATGGACCTCCGGGTTTAACCCGGAGGTCCATTGGTTGAAACTTTTCTGATGCTGGTCAGGCCTTGCAACAAATTTGCAATTATTCCTCGGGTGGAATCTCCACGCTGCGGGTGATTTAGTGATAATACACTCTTCACGTACTGTATGGTACGGAAGTGGTACCCTCTAAACCAGACGGCTGTAAAGAGCTTGGAAACCCTGCAGAACGATGCAGGCCGATGGATAACGTGGTCGAGTAATGCCGCAGCACTAGAAACAATCAGGGGTGAGCTTGGGTGGATGAGAATCAAGGACAAGATAGACTTATTGAAACTCGGCTACTTTAATTATTTGGTAAATCTCCCCGACAGCCGATGGTGTAAAGTAATGTTCCAGAGAATTTTCAACTCAAATATCAAGACAGGGTGGATGGTCCAAGTGAGTGAGCTAATAGCAACTATTCATTGGAGATCTTGGACCTAGACGTTGGGGCAAACCAGGGTAAAAGAAAAATTGTCAGAGAAAGGGTCATGGAGGTTTCTTAATTGGCGAGAGGGGGTCAAATCAAAGAGGTTTTTGGGTAGCCTGCATGATAAAGAGAAGCCTGGTTTTGAAGAGCACCTTGATGGTACCTTTGGGGTCACTTTTGTTCAAGCTGAGGTCGCGGTCCCTGGAGCTGAGGAGAAAAAATGGGGAAAACAGTGAAAATGAGTGCCAGATGTGTAATTTGGGCGTAGTGGAGACACTGGAACACTTTCTTCTAGAATGCACAAAATGCCAGTCTAAAATAATAAGATTCACTGGGAGTACAATGGGGTGGGGGTGGGAGAATGAAGGACATGTGGTTAGTGAGAGACTCAAAGGAGAGGGTTAATCTGCTAATCGGAGAGATTGGGAAGAATGGGGCAAGGGATGTCATGAAGCAGTTCGTCTCCGAGTGTTGGGAGGAGAGAAAAAGCGTGGGAATAGGTAGGCAGTTGGGATTACAGGATTAACCAAGGGCTTCGCACCCGAGAACCGCGACAAATCAGTGGCCGGCCAGAGTGTACTTATATTAATTATTATTATTACCTGCAAATACTAACAAATTTAGTTACATTTCATTAATAAACTGTACTTTCGGTCGGTTTGATCTAATGCTTATACCGCAACAATATGCTAATCCGAAACCTTCACATACGAAGATGTTTGCAGAAGACAAGCTTGACGGAACTGTGACCAGGAGCCAGTACTATAAAACTTTTACAATCTTATTTCCTAGAATTGTATTTTCTGCTTATTGATATATGACTAAAACGAATCATTAGCATTTTAAAAGATATGGCAATTTGCCAACTGACAGATTGCCATATCTTTGAAAATTCTAATGATTCATTTCAACCTATTTAAAAAGAATAACTACAAAATCAAATTCTAGACAATATACACCTATAGAAATTTTATAATATTGTCCTGGCCCCAGATGGTGGAATACACTCAAAGCAAAGGCATCTGTAGAAATTCTTTTACTTATTGCTGTTCGCTTATAATATGCTGAGTGATATGATGTTGCGAGTTCTGAAATTATCTCACCCTTCTACAGAGTTCAGGGTCGTGGCAAGTGAGTCTTGGTTCGAAGAGTGGGCCACCTCTGGATTTCCACCTGTACCCACACCTCATGACAAGCGTTGGAAATATATGACCATGACCTATGGGTTCTGGGAATGGCAATCGGCTCCTCAGTGCCACAAGGTACACGCATTGACGATGGCGTCTTGTTGTACTCAATGGTGGAAATATTCACTCCAGTTAGAAAATATCATGAAATATGGCTCAAAAAACACTAAATGAAACGACCCAAGCCACAGATAAAATGCCACGAAATCATTTGCTCTTGTGCATGAAATTCTCAACTGTCGATGGTTTGTGACAGGTCCATGCCAAAGGCGCCGTTTACAAACTCAAAAACATATTGCGTCGGACTTGCGAAGACACGGAAATCAGAGAAATTGTGTCTATATGTGTCAGTTCTCTTTAACCCTTTACGTAACATAAACAGCAGACGACACCTGCAAACAAAATTCTTGAATAACTAATTTATTTCATTTTTTTGTCTCAAAAACATAGGTTATGATCCCTCATTGGAACGAACTCGTTCCAATGAGGGGGTCATATCGTATGATTTTGAGACAAAAAATGAAAATTAATTGGCGATTTTTGATAACAGCGCTGATCGGTTTTGGCCGTTACGTTGGGTGAAGGGTTAAAATCCACCGACCATCCTAGATCCGGTGTAAATTCCACAACTCTCAACACATCATCACCACACATACTTGTTTGAGATTCCTCCGACTCTTAAAATATCATTTTCTAAAATGACTATCACAGATAGCTCCTCAATACCATTTTAAGCACAGTTACTGGAAGTTGTGGCTGCAACCACTTTTTTCACCGATAACAATGAATGCACCACGTCAGTCCTGACCCCGTGTTACACAAACAGTAGTCTATATAATTTGGACAAGTGATGAAAGCCTGTTTTGCCCTGACCGATACCCCCTTCCCAGTTGATTTGTGAATTCGTCCATTGAACAGAGATTCATCAACACAGTTTTCTTGTACAGCTATTCACAAAATATTTAACTTCATGTTTACCATAAATTAAAAATCAAATCAACATTCTTCCGCTTCTTTATTTGATAAAAAAACTCTCCGTTCAACTTTTTTGCCCGAGACTCGACGCCATTGGAACAACAATGATGGCGTGACATTTCGTTGCTAGGTTGTACAAAAGTTAACCCGGAAAGCGAAACTACGCACTGCGTTGTCCTTGTGCTGCAGACGACAGAACAGAAGAATGGATGTGGGCTATAATGTAAGAGTCTTCCCTGCAAAACAATTGTTGCACCCCTGTCCTCGAGTTCTATTTATTGTCAAGGCCCAACCTACTTGTCCGAACTTTAATAAAAAAAAAAACTGGTGGTTAATTTAAGACAGCGCTACCTTGTTGTCAGAAGTTGAAAATGCAAGAAGCTTTGAAAGAAATAATATGTATTGGCGGGCGGAAATGGTATTAGATCTAGGCTACAGGCATATATGACAGACAGGGAGGGGTGAGAGTGATCTCATGGCCTGTATAAGAAAGGAAATTCTATTGCATCTCTTTTTTACAATGCCAGTTAGGAATCGTGACATTGACAACATTTAAATTTAATGCTGAACAACATTAATCATAATAGTGTATTAGACCCACTATTCTGGTTGAAAGGTGGAAGGGGGGGGGGGGGGGGGGGCTGAATGGGTTGGAGCGGCGAGGCTTGTAGGCACTTATTATTCAGACGAAGCACTTAGCCGATTAAAATATCTCGGGGTCTCGACAAAAATCTTTCCCGGAGACATTTGTTTGGAAAAAAAGAAAAACCTTTCTAGAAAACCCACTGCGGCCATTTGTGTGTGCGTTTGGGAGTCGGTGGGGAGGCAAGGCCAGTGATGCTTTTGGGGGGAACGTCGTCCCCCTTGGCCCCTTCTACTTGCTGCTGCAAACGTTCTTCCTCTTCAGTTGCCAAACCTGAACTGGCTACATCAAAAAGTACCTGTTACTTGCATGATGAGTGAAACGTAAAACTTGATTCGATGAATGGGAGAGGGGGGGGGGGGGGGGCATGTAGGCACAGACTTTCAGACGCGGCGCTTGGTGGATGAAGATCAACAGCCCTCTGCCTTATTAACGGCCCCGACTCTCGGGCCGGTAATAAACCCTCGGGCTTTTATTCATTCCTCTCGGGTCGGTAATAAACCGCAAGGCCCTCCAAACTCATGGTATTGTTATATTATTGGAAGATATCTTCAGAATCTGTAGTTTATGGTAACTTGGCTGCTCGCAGTTACTGGCTTTCTTGCCTCTAGATTCATGGATAAGCCTATTGTGACATTTTCCCAATTAAAACAAAAATTATACACATCTGGCCAAACCATGGTCGGCCTGGGGATTTCCAGACCCCTGCCCGCGGGAACCACGGGAAGTGAAGCAGTGCCTGTTCACTGCGGTAAACAGGCTCTGTTTTACTGGTAAAATAGGACCCAGTCACCAATGCTGGGGAGGTGCAAACCCTCTCTAAAATGGGCAACATGGCTTATTAACGCTCACCTCTGGTGTTAAGTTGATATTCATGTTGTGGTCATGATTAGCCATTGTGCAAAAATATGTGACCTTAAACATCAATAAATAAATAAATTGTCTAGACCCCCCCCCCCCCCCCCCCCCGGTGGAAGTCATACGTCTACATGGGCGCCACCCCTAGATTGCAGCGCATTTCTAAATTCAAATAACCCGAGAGAACGAAATAAGCAACACTAATGAGGTGTATAAATGGGGGTAGACTTTATTTATTTATTTAAATTTTTCCTTTGAACTGACCGTAACACCAGCTACACATTTTCCTGCACACGCAGATCTGCTGCAGACTTGTCCAACTTGTAAGTACTTCCTTTTTCTTATCGTATATAGCATGAAACATACGACAGTCACTGCAGTCTAAAAAAATCACCGACTATCACTGTAAAGCAGATGACAAGAAGTTGATCCGTTTTTCCTGTATTTTTAGACATTAGAAACGTTACGTCATGATTTTTGGTCCAACGGCGTAGAGTCGCAAAATAAAGAAGCCGTAGTATGACGATTTGATTATTAATTTATGATAAACATGAAGTTAAATACCTTGTGAATAGCTGTACAAGAAAACTATGTTAATCTATTTTGGTTCAAATTGGGAAAAAGTCACAATAGTCTTATCCATGAATCTGGAAGCAAGAAAGCCAGTAACTGCGAGCAGCCAAGTTAACATAAACTACAGATTCTGAAGATATCATCCAATAATGTAACAATACCATGCGTTTGGAGGGCCTTGCGGTTTATTACCGGCCCGAGAGGAATGAATAAAAGCCCTAGAGTTTACTACCGGCACGAAAGTCGAGGGCCGTTAATGAGGCAGAGGGCCGTTGATCTTCATCCACCAAGCGCCGCATCTGAAAGTATGTGCCTACAAGCTCCCCACCCCCTCCCATTCACCAGCTTCTAGTTTTACGTTTCACTCATCATGCAAGTAACAGGTAATTTTTGATGTAGCCAGTTCAGGTTTGGCAATTGAGGAGGAAGAACGTTTGCAAAAGCAAGTAGAAGGGGTCAAGGGGAACGGCGTTCCCCCAAAGGCATCACTGGCCTTGCCTCCCCACCGACTCCCAAACGCACGCACAATTGCCCGCAGCGGGTTTTCCAGAAAGGTTTTTCTTTTTTTAAAAAAAAAATGTCTCCGGGGAAGATTTTTGTCGAGACCCCGAGATATCTTAACCGGCCAAGTGCTTCGTCTGAATAATATGTGCCTACAACAAGCCTCGCCGCACCAACCCATTCACCCCCCCCCCCCTCCCCGCCCCACGTTTCAACCAGAATTTAATGGGCCTAATACACTATTATGATTAATGTTGTTCAGCATTAAATTGAAATGCTGTCAATGTCACGATTCCTAGCTGGCATTGTAAAAAAGAGATGCAATAGAATTTTCTTTTTTATACAGGCCATGAGATCACTCTCACCCCTCCCTGTCTGTCATATATGCCTATAGCCTAGATCCAATACCCTTTCCGTCCGCCATTGTTGATAAATATTCCTTTCAAAGCTTCTTGCATTTTCAACTTCTGACAACAAGGTAGCGCTGTCTTAAATTAACCACCGGTTTTTTAGTTCACCTGAGCACAGCTCAAGGGGAGGTTTACTTATCACTTTCCGTCCGTCGGCTGTCAACCGTCGTCCGTCCGGCGTCAACTTTACATTATCGACTTCTTCTAACAAACTCCTTGACCAAATTCAACAAAATTTGCTGTGCGTATGCCCTATCATATGTCACTTCAAGTTTGTTCACACCAAGTTGACCCGCCCCTCGGTAGGGCCACGCCTAAAAAGTGTGCTTAAATCTTAAAAAATCTTCTTCTCATGAACCAGCAGTAGCAGAGACTTGATATTTGGTGTGCAGCTTCCTTTTGAGGTGTAGACACAGATTTGCTCAAGAGAAGTTCGAGGAGCTATATTTGCCTTCGTTTTGGGAGGGGCAAGAATTTTTGCCCCGCCCAAAATTTCGATTTTCCAAACCGGAGGCAGATTTGAACCAAATTTGATATGAGGGCTTATTGGGTCATAAGTACTTAATTTATGCCAAAATTCTTTTTTCCCGTCACCCCATGGGAACCACAGGAGCTAAAAATAGAAAAAAATTAAAATGCCCATATCTCCAAAACTACACGGCACTGAGAATTCTTATTTGGTGTGAAGCTTCCTTAGGACCAACAGAATGAAATGGTAAAAACGAATTGCTATCGGTTTTATCATGGGGGTACTTTTCTGGGACTTTGAAAAAGTGCTGAGTCAGCATTTTTTAACACTATGGGTAATGGGAAAAACATTTAAGACTACTTTTCCTCCAAACCACTGCTCAAAAAGCTTTCAATTTCACATATAACATCTTCGGAAGATTGTTTCACAAGTCCTTTGAAATCAATTCCCTCGGTCCATATTTGTACTCTCTGTGGGAGCCCAAATGTTTAAATTAGTGCTGTATGAGGAATATTCTTTAAAAATCTTCTTCAGATGTACCAATAAGAATCTTTTGATATTTGGTATGCAGCATCCTTAGGGGAGTGAGATTCAAGTTTGCTCAAGCCAAATCCCTGGGTTTATATTTAGGCTGAAAATTTGGGGTCCCGTTCCGGACTTAGAAATTTTGGACCAAAATCCGGAAATTTTTGTTTTTGTTTTTTTATGCGTTTCAGTCAATTTTAAGACAAAAAAAAATTTTTTTTTTTACCCTGAAAATTTGTGAGCCGGGTGGGACTTGGAAAACTTTGGACCAAAATACGGAAATGAGTTTTCCTGTTTTTTATGTGTTTTGGTCAATTTTAAGACAAAAAGGTTTTTTTTTACACTGAAAATTTGAGGATCAGGTGGGACTTAGAAAATTTTGGACCAAAATCCGGAAATTTGGATTTTCCTAAAGGGAAAATCTATTTGTTATTTGGATTTTCCTAAAGGGAAAATCTATTTGTTATTGCATTGATTATTTTTTTTATTTTTTTTATTATTCTTCCACACTTTTATTTTCACTATTTCTCGAAAACGCTCTTGACGATGTTTTTTAAAGTTTCTGTACTCATAAAGGGTCATAAGTTGTAAGCCCTCGTCATATTCCCATTCTTCTGAAAATGTTTTTGTTAACCCTTTAACAAAAATAGTCGGCAGCTCATATCTTTGGACTGGAAAGGGTGATTGACTTGAAATTTTCGCAGACATGTCAGCAATACACCCATCTATCAGCATATGGTACAAAAATGTATTTAATTAACACCTTTCTGCCAAAACATTTTTCGAAACGAAAATTTTTTTTCAAAATTTGACCATTTTTGAACTCAATCTCGGGACATGGATATGCTGAACCATCCAAAATGGCTTAGAAATGAGGACTGTATCACCGAATTGTAAAAACCATCGAAAAAATTTCGATTCGAATTTCTGACAATCCAAAATGGTGGCCGAAAAATCGTATTTTTATTTTCAGTTATTTATGCTTTTCAGGCCATTTGGAGACAAAAAAAAAAAAAAAATTTCCACCAGAAAAATTTTCGGTTTGGACTTAGAAATTTTCGACCAAAAGTCAGAAATTTTTGTTACGGCTGGGCTACTTTGCCGTCACAGTACTCAACAACGGGGATGATTTGAAAGCTTCTAGGGGTAGAAATGTTGAACTCACAGTGTACACGAATAGTTATCGTCTTTTGGAATTGATGTTGTTGTTCCTTGTTTGGCTTCTGCTAGCAGTCAAACATGGCTTCGGGACACTGTGACCAAAAATTGAAAAAAATTTTGTGTTTTTTTTTGTACTTTATTATGTCTAGATTCATTAGTTCTCATAAATAAAAACTATCAATGAGGGCCATGAGTCCTAATAAATAAAACCATCAGTGTTTGGGGCAAAATGTTTCTTCTTGGGCAAAAACGCCCAAAAATGCCTAAACATTCATAGGCCAATATCTCATGAAGAAAAAAAGCTATCGACTTAACTTGTTGACAGACTTGTCAGAATTACTCTTGTCTAAAACAAACATAATCGGTATTTTTTTCCATTTTTTATGTTTTCTGCAAAAATTTTTCATAAAACGGAAAGTTATCTAAAAAATCGGCCATTTTGGATTGAAATATCGAGATTTAAATAAAGGGATCCAAATTGAAGGCAGTAATACCGCTTTATAAACAAAATCGAAAGAATTTCGTTTCGAATTTTCGTTAATCCAAAATGGCGGCCAAAAATTCGAAAAACATATTTTCGTTTTTTATGCGTTTCATTCAATTTTGAAACCAAAGAAAAATTTTTTTTTACACTGAAAATTTTCAGTCTGCTTCGGACTTTGAAATTTTCGACCAAATGTCCAAAATCTTTCTTATGACCAGGCTACTTTGCTGTCACAGTACCCAACAATGGGGATGATTTGAAAGCTTCTAAGTTTAGAAATGTTGAAGTCATAGTGTACATGAACAGTTATCGTCTTTTGGAATTGGAGTTTTTCTTCGTTTGGCTTCTGATAGCAGTCAAACATGGCTTCGGGACACTGTGACAACAAATTGAAAAAATATTTCTTGTGTTTTTTTTTTTTTTTTACTTTATTATGTCTAGATTCATTAGTTGTCATAAATAAAAACTATCAATGACGGCCATGAGTCCTAATAAATAAAACCATCAGTATTTACCATCAGTAAACCCCAAACCCCTTGTCGCTATATTTTGCTGTAGATGAGGGTGAAGGAAGGTACCCTCAAATGTGGGTCAAAAGTTGGCGAAAATGAAAAAAAGGTTACCTTAACATATGGCAACGGTATAAACTACTGGCGGTCTCGACGATATACAGATGCAAAATCACACCTTGAAGCCAGTTAGGCAATGTGGCACAAGAAACGGTGACTTCATGATCAGTCGCAGCTCCACAGTCGTCTACAACACTGCCTAGGTCCATTCCAAACTGATAGGGTCGGGACGAATAGTGTTCTCACTTTCCACGCGAAAGGGGGATGTTTCATCGCGGTCTGGACACTCGCATCGGATGCCATAATGTCGGACAGGCTCCGTAGAACAAGTTCTGAAAATTTCAAGTCGCTGTCTTCAGCGGTCTCGACACAGCTCGTGTATGTCTGAAGTGCAATTGTAATGTCAAATTAAACAATTTTCGTGAATCTTTTCCTGCCAAAAAGATACTCACCGCTGATTTCTTATAACTTCAAATTCTAACGATTATCTAAGGTTTAAATATAGTGTCTGGGAGAGACAACCCCCCCCCCCTCCCACACCTCCAGCCACTAACACTAATCCTAAGCCTACTCCCCGCCCCCCACACTTTCCCACCTTAGTGGCGTTCTGGCTCAAATGTTGCTAAAATGACAAGAGGCTACATTAATGTATGACAACGGTACAAACTACAAGTGGTGAAGGACGATATGGAGACAAACAATCATACCTTTAAGCCCGTTAAGCAATGTGGCACCGAAACCTGGCACTCTATGCTCAATCACTGCTGTACAGCCATCTACATCACTGCCCAAGTCCATTCCAAACTGATAAAGTCGAAACGAATAGTACTCTCTCTTTCCACGCGGCACGTGGTGCTTCCACGCAATGGAAACACGCGATTCCGGTGCCAAAATGTCGGCCAGGCTTCGTAAAACAAGTCCTGAAAATTTCGAGTCGCTACCTTCGGCGGTCTAGACACAGTCCGTGTATATCTGAAGTGCTATTTTAATAATGTTTAATATGCAAAGTTTCGTGAATCTTTTCCTGCATGCCAAAAACCTACTTACCGCCAATTTCTTTTGATAGTTAACTTCTGACGTATCTCAAAGATTTAAAGGTTGCATTGTGTTCCCTGGGTGGCGGTCTTAAAGAAGCAACTTCGATTTACAGCCAACTCATCACCAGTCACACCCAGTTGTAAGTTTTAAGAGGAACTACCCCAGAGAGGGATGAGTAGGGCAGTCTGCGCCCATTCACCACGTCTTCTTTCCGACCGGCTTGAAAAAGACCAAATTCAAAAAATTACCTCCTCTTTTCAAACCGCTATTTCTCAGCCAATTCTTCGCGGATTTCCATGAAATTTTCACTCAGCGTTCACGAATAGTTGCTGCATTACATGCCATGAAGAGCGACACGAATGTCGCATTTCATCATTCTCGAAATCGAGAAAAGAGTATGCGCATGCGCACGAGGTTCCCGCAGGCCCCCTGTCTTGGTTTTCTGGATTTTCCAGCAATGTGGTCGTGTTTGCCAGAGCTTCTAGAACAAACGCTGAAAATTTCGAATCGCTGCCCCAAAAACTCGCGCCACAATCTATTGTACATGGAACGGAGTGTTTACTTTTTATTTGGATTTTCCTAAAGGGAAAATCTATTTGTTATTGCATTGATTATTTGGATTTTCCTAAAGGGAAAATCTATTTGTTATTGCAATGATTATTTTTTTTTTTTTTTTTTTTTTTTATTATTATTATTATTATTATTATTATTCTTCCACACTTTTATTTTCACTATTTCTCGAAAACGCTCTGAACGATGTTTTTTAAACTTTCTGTCCTCATAAAGGGTCAAAAGTTCTATGCCCTCGTCATATTCCGATTTTTCTGAATATGGTTTAGTTAACCCTTTATGACAAAAAACACAAAAATAATCGGCAGCTCATATCTTTGAACTAGAAAAGGCGATTGACTTGAAATTTTCGCAGACATGTCAGCAATACAACCCTCTATCAGCATATGGTACAAAAATGTATGTAGTTAACACCTTTCTGCCAAAACGTTTTTCGAAATGATAAAAATGTTCAAAATTTGACCATTTTTTAACTCAATCTCGGGACAGGGATATGCTGAACCATCTAAAATGGCTCAGAAATGAAGACTGTATCACCGAATTGAAAAAAACCATCGAAAAAATTTCGGCTCGAATTTCCGACAATCCAAAATGGCGGCCGAAAAATCGAATTTTTATTTTCTGTTATTTATGCGTTTCAGGCCATTTGGAGACAAAAAAAAATTTTTTTTGCTCCAGAAAAATTTTCGGTTTGGACTTAGAAATTTTCGACCAAAAGTCGGAAAATTTTGTTACGACCGGGCTACTTTGCCATCACAGTACTCAACAACGGGGATGATTTGAAAGCTTCTAAGGTTAGAAATGTTGAATTCACAGTGTACATGAACAGTTATCCTCTTTTGGAATTGGAGTTGTTCTTCGTTTGGCTTCTGCTAGCAGTCAAACATGGCTTCAGGGCATTGTGACCAAAAATTGAAAAAAATTTTCTTGTCTTTTTTTTTACTGTATTATGTCTAGATTCATTAGTTCTCATAAATAAAAACTATCAATGACGGCCATGAGTCCTAATAAATAAAACCATCAATATTTGGGGTAAAATGTTTCTTGTTGGGCAAAAACGCCCAAACATTCATAGGTCAGTATCTCATGAAGGAAAAATGCTATCGACTTAATTCCTCGACAGACTTGTTAGAACTACTCTTGTCTAAAACAAACATAATCGGTATTTTTTTCCATTTTTTATGTTTTCTGCCAAAATTTTTCACAAAACGGAAAGGTATATCGAAAATCGGCTATTTTGGATTGAAATATCAAGATTTAAATATAATGAGCCCTCTAAAAGGGATCCAAATTGAAGGCAGTAATACCACTTTATAAGAAAAATCGAAAGAATTTCGTTTCGATTTTTCGTTAATCCAAAATGGCAGCCAAAAAATCGAAAATCTTTTTTTTCGTTTTTATGCGTTTCGTTCAATTTTGAGACAAAAAATTCTTTTTTTTTCTACACTGAAAATTTTCGGTCCGCTTCAGACTGAAATTTTTGACCAAATGTCCAAAATTTTTGTTACGACTGGGCTACTTTGGGGTCAGAGTACACAATAACGGGGATGATTTGAAAGCTTCTGATGTTAGAAATGTTGAATTCACAGTGTACATGAACAGTTGTCATCTTTTGGAATTGGGGTTGTTCTTCGTTTGGCTTCTGCTAGCAGTCAAACATGGCTTCGGGACCCTGTGACCAAAAATTGAAAAAAAATTTCTTGTGTTTTCTTTACTTTATTATGTCTAGATTCATTAGTTCTGATAAATAAAACTATCCGCATATTGCAGAAAATGTTTTTCCAGCCAAAACCATCCAAAAACGCCCAAATATGCAGGAGCCGATATCTTTGGACTGGAAGGGGCGATTAACTTGAACTTTTTACGGGAATGACTGCAATACACTTCTCTATTAATCAAGGGCACAAAATGGTAGTTGATTAACGCCTTTCTGCCAAAACATTTCACGAAACCGAAAAAAATTCAAATTTTTATTTGGTATGGAGCTCCCTTAGGACTTGCTGAGTAGAACAGTCAGTAAAAACACAAAGGAAAATCCTGTGTATTGTTCCGAAGGTACAATCACTTCCTCTAGTTGCATTGATTATTTTTTTTTTTTTTTTTATTATTCTTCCACACTTTTATTTTCACTATTTCTCGAAAACGCTCTTGACGATGTTTTTTAAAGTTTCTGTACTCATAAAGGGTCATAAGTTGTAAGCCCTCGTCATATTCCCATTTTTCTGAAAATGTTTTTGTTAACCCTTTAACAAAAATAGTCGGCAGCTCATATCTTTGGACTGGAAAGGGCGATTGACTTGAAATTTTCGCAGACATGTCACCAATACACCCCTCTATCAGCATATCGTACAAAAATGTATGTAGTTAACACCTTTCTGCCAAAACATTTTTCTTAACGAAAATTTTTTTCAAAATTTGACCATTTTTTAACTCAATCTCGGGACATGGATATGCTGAACCATCCAAAATGGGTTGGAAATGATGACTGTATCACCGAATTGAAAAAAACATCGAAAAAATTTCGATTCGAATTTCCGACAATCCAAAATGGCCGCCGAAAAATCGTATTTTTATTTTCGGTTATTTATGCGTTTCAGGCCATTTGGAGACGAAAAAAAAATTTTTTTTTGCACCAGAAAAATTTTCGGTTTGGACTTAGAAATTTTCGACCAAAAGTTGGAAAATTTTGTTTCGACCGGGCTACTTTGCCGTCACAGTACTCAACAAGGGGGACGATTTGAAAGCTTCTAAGGGTAGAAATGTTGAAGTCACAGTGTACATGAACAGTTATCATCTTTTGGAAATGGAGTTCTTCTTAATTTGGCTTCTGCTAGCAGTCAAACATGGCTTCGGAACACTGTGACCAAAAATTGAAAAAAAATTTCTTGTTTGGATTTTTCTGAAAGGAAAATCTATTTGTTATTGCCAAGATTATTATTCTTTTTTTTTTTGTTTTTTTTTTTGTTTTTTTTTTTTGTTTTTCCAACACATCGGGGAAAGAGTTTTCTCGAAAACGGTCTTTAAGATTTTTTTCAAACTTTGCACGATCAATGACGGCCATGAGTTCTAATAAATAAAACCATCAGTATTTGGGGGAAAATGTTTCTTGGTGGGCAAAAACGCCCAAAAACGCCCAAAGCTTCGTAGGCCAATATCTCATGAAAGAAAAAAGCTATCGACTTAATTTTTTGACAGACTTGTCAGAATTACTCTTGTCTAAAACAAATATAATCGGTATTTTTTTCCATTTCTTATGTTTTCTACCAAAATTTTTCACAAAACGGAAAGTTATCTCAAAAATCGGCCATTTTGGATTGAAATATCGAGATTTAAATATAAAGAGCCCCCTAAAAGGGTTCCAAATTGAAGGAAATAATACCGCTTTATAAAAAAAATCGAAAGAATTTCGTTTCGATTTTTTGTTAATCCAAAATGGCGGCCAAAAAATCGAAAAAAAATTTTTTCGTTTTTTATGTTTTGTTCAATTTTGAGACGAAAAAAAATAAATTTTTTTGCACTGAAAATTTTCGGTCCGGTTCGGACTTCCGAAATTTTCGACCAAAATTCGGAAATTTTTGTTTTTGTTTTTTATGTGTTTTGTTCAATTTTGAGACGAAAAAAAAAATTTTTTTTTTTTTACACACCACCACCAAGAAACGAAAATTGGTCTTCAGACTGGTACTTTGACCTAATTATACTGTACTACCGGAGTGGGTAAAAAGCGGCGGTGATTGCGAATGTGTAGCACATATATAGGTAAAAGATTCCCCGTAGTTTGGAAGCACAATTTTGTTGCGTTTGCCTTCAGGCGGTCGCCAAAAGTATACTCTCGGCCTCTCAACGGTCCGTACACCCTCTTTTTGGCATGCGAATACTCGGCGTTCTTGACTCGTATAAGGATTTCGTGATTCATATGGTATCATTCACGGTCTGTTTAAACCTTTCCCCACCCCATGGGAATAAGGTTTTATTTCACTTGGCTTCTGATGGCTGGAGAACTACCACTCCGGTTCGGACTTTTCGACCAAAATCCGGAAATTTTTGTTTTTGTTTTTTATGTGTTTTGTTCACTTTTGAGACGAAAAAAACATTTTTTTTTTGCACTACACCAAAAAACGAAAAATCGGTCTTCAGACTGGTACTTTGACCTAATTATACTGTACTACCGGAGTGGGTTAAAAGCGGTGGTGATTGAGAATGTGTAGCCCGTATACAGGTAAAAAGATTCCCCGTAGTTTGGAAGTACAATTTTGTTGAGTTTGCAGTCGCCAAAATACACTCTCGGCCTCTCAACGGTCCGTACACCCTCTTTTCGGCATGAGAATACTGGGCGTTCTTGAATCGTATAAGGCTTCCGTGATTGAAATGGCAACATTCACGGTATCTTTAAACCTTTCCTCACCAAATGGGAATAGGGTTTTATTTCACTTGGCTTCTGATGGCTGGAGAACTACCACTCCGGTTCGGACTTTTAGACCAAAATTCGGAATTTTTGTTTCTGTTTTTTTATGTGTTTTGTTCAATTTTGAGACGAAAACAATTTTTTTTTACCTGGAAATTTTTTGGCCCGGTTTGGACTGAAAATTTTTGATCAAAAAACAAACTTTTTTTTTTAGATCACCAATTTGACCTGACAAAACTGTACTACGAGGCGGGTTAAAGTGGCCGTTATTCAGAATTTGGATGTTGAGGCTCTTCCTCCACCAGTAAAACTATCCGACGCGACTGCCCAACCCCCACCCAAGGCAAACACGCATTAGATTAGACTCTACAGACTCTGGCATCCAAGCCAGGAAACACGTCTGAAAAACCTTGATCATTTTGCACCCTGCGACCTCAATTTCAGTGAACGTTGTTCATAATGTTACGTGGTATTTTGTATCCTAAACTGAAATCGAAAGTAGAACACTAAGAGTCTGTTATTTTTTATGGGAATATGACTCCAGCTACTCATCCCCTCCCCCGTCCTCATTGAATTTGATGACGGTGGCAATTCCGACGGTATTGCCAGATTGTTACTAACTGTGTAGACATTACATAGCGACACATCCCTAATTAGCCTGGCTGCCATTACCGAATCGGACTGTATCAAATTTTTGCGGCAATCCACGAAGCAATTTGGAACAATTCTCACACGTGTACGGCTCATCGTTACAAACAATATTTACGCGAACCATCAAAAACTTTGCGCGAACCGTCGGAGATTTCGAAGCAACCCATTTTTCGTTCGCGTATTTTTCAATTCAGGCGACCTCCAGGCGAACCAAAAGATCGTTCGCTTAAAAAGCAGGCCTATTGTGTTAACCATTGACTAAACGCAGAGCCATGACAATCCTCAAATGAGGCATTATGAGGCTCTAGAATAGTTATCAGAGACTCTTATTACAAAAAATCGGGAAGGGGGGGGGGGACCCCCTCCAATACCCTCCCTCATCTCGGCGGGGCTGTGCATTTTGGGTATGCCCAATATATTACGGACTTTGGGTCCAAGTTCGAATTAGCCTTAGGTACAGAATTGTCCCCCCCCCCCTCTCCCCACACCCATGTCGAATTTTTAAATAATGCTGACTTCGGGCCGGGGAAGTTGCCTTCTGGTACCGCGTTTCAATTTCAGGCTTTCACCATAAGAGCTCACGGCATAGATAAATAACTGAGAATTATTCATCTACCCTGCGACGTACATGTAGATAAGAAGCAACAGGAAGGGTTGGGGAAATATGACCAATGTCTGGTGGAATTCCCTTAATGTGACAACAGAATACATGATTGGGTAATCTTGACTTTAGGCCTACACATGTTGTGGTCATACAAATCCATGTTTGTCATTGTCAGAATGGCAGGAGGGCCATAATGTTCCGCCTAAATTGGGTCCAGGTGGGCCATTTTTGTTCCACCTTAATTCATTAAAAGCGGGCGACTTTCTTGAGTTGACACGAAGTTAGCGAGCTTTGCCAATCCAGTGAATAGTGATGTCCCACAAATATCAAATAGTTTACCTTGGGTTCCGGCAAGAAATTTGGTGACCCCCCCCCCCCCCCCCCCCCCAAAGAACAATACATAGTGGTAAATATATTGGAAGAATTTTTACTCAATAAAGAAATATTTTGATATGCTGTTATTTCGAAAACAAAACGTTTCAAATAACGGAATTGTGAAAGCAAGAAAGGAAACTTGGAATCCGATGCTGAAAACAAAGCTCTGCACATCAAGGGAGAGTACTCATCACCATTCTCTTGCCGAAGCCATCTGTTTAAAAAACGCGCTGTCATTCACTTCACGTGGTTAGAAGCCTCTGCACTGCTCAACATGGCGTAATGACAATTTGTGTTTGTCACATTGAGACATGCTGGCACTCAGATCTAAATACATGCATTTATGACAGAGAACAGTTATATTCAGAAAAATATGCGCTTTTAGATTATACAGGGTAGGCGTTCAGTGTCATTTTACGTTTTGAGTGAAAAATCATTGAAACTTTGATTACAGGAAATATCCGGACAGTTACCTACCTGCAAAAACCCATTTGCTTCCTAACATTCTGACATGGAAGCCAAAAGTAATACAGCACCCCGAAGGCCTGGAATTATACTTCTGAATGGGAATTACAAGTGACATGGATTTACTGCCAAATGTCGTCCACTCGTTGACATTTATTGAGGTCGACATAGTAATAACGCGCAGTTTGAAATGTCTATGGTTGTTCCAATGTATGGAACCTTGGCGGTCAGTACAGAATTTCATTAGATGCGACCTCTGGGAGCTGGCAGACTGCGTAGAGATCCTGCCGACATTGCTGCTGTTTTGATTCAGTAGTGTAGCCATGGAATTAAGGGGTGGGGGGATAGGGGGTGGGCAAGTCCCCTAAATGCCCCCCCCCCCAAAAAAAAAAAAAAAATAAATAAAAATTGACCCAGTGCAATTTTATACAACATAGAGCCCCCACAAATGCTCTCCAATATAGGGCAGCACATGCTACAACTGCTCAGATTGAATCTTATGAGTACTGAACTTTGCAAAATATTCTCGGGTAGACTTTGTCCTTACTAGAAGTCTATGACCCTCTGGACATTACCCCCTCTGAAAATTTCTCTGTACTAATCCCGAAACCCGACAACAACCTTCCAAATATCATGGTAGCTATCACACGTCTCTCCTGAACAATAGCTGCTGGTCAAACGAGAAGACCCCAGTGATTTACATCAAACAACAGGGTTTCTGTGAAAAAAAATCTTGACATTATATCGTCTACCGTCAATATGTTAATAGGCTCATCAAAAATCCGTTTTTCTGCGTTCTTCTCAATTTTGAGACGAAAAATAGGAGGAAAATCCTGTGTATTGTGCGGGCACAATCACTTCATCTAGTTAGTTCTTTGTTTTTTTATGCGTTTTGGTCCATTTTAAGAAGAAAAAAAAAATTTTGTCTGAAAAAATTTTGTTTTGGACTTCGAAAGTTTCCGAATGAAAATAAAAAAAAATCTGTTTTTGATGCGTTTATCTCAATTTTGGGACGTGCATGTGCATGAACTGAAATAGAAGGAAAATCCTGTGTATTGTGTGGGCACAATAGCTTCATCAAGTTTGTATATGCCTTTCTTAGGAGGGACGTATGCAGCTTATTCAAGTCAAGTCCCTGGTTTGATATTTAGACTACCATCTCAGGTGAGGGCCTTAAAGCCACCTGGGGCCTCTTGTTTATTAACGTTCGGACAAGTTGGTTGTGCCTTGACAATAAATGGAACTCGAGGACAGAGATGCAACAATTTTTTGGCAGGGAAGACTTTTTCGGTATTCTCGTGATTTCAGTATCGGTTCGGTTTTTCAGTATATTGCCCATCTCTACTGACGAGCGCAGATTCTCGAGGCGACAATTTAAACAAGAGGTCCCACGGGGCCTGAAGCGCTCATCTTGAAAAGAACACAATACAAACAGATTCCAAGAATGAGTCTACATTTAGCAATCCATATCCATAGGCTACGCTCTGAATCCTTGAGTCCCTCAGGAGTAACAAAAATAATCCGGGCATCATGCCTTTTCTTCAGTTGATCATAAAGTAAAATGTAGAGCCCCCTATGAAGCCCCTTGATACAACCTTTGTGGATTAATCTTAGTTACACACCTCTAGAGGGTACGGAATACAAAATTTTCAATTCTTCAGCAAAATGGCCAATTCCGGCTCCCATAGGGAGCCCAAATATTAACCCAAGCTCTCGATTTGAACACAGTTGAATCTGAGTTCCCTAGAGATGCTGTGTACCAAATATGAACGCATTCTGACACTTGGACCTGAAGAAGAGAAATTTTAAAGAAATTTCTTCATGTTGCACTAAGGTAAAATTTGGGCTACTATAGCGAACCCAAATATTAACCTATGGATCCGATTTGAACAAACTTGAATCTGAGCCCCCTAGAGATGTTGTATATCAAATATGAAAGCATTCTGACTAGTGGATCTGAAGAAGAAGATTTTTGAAGAAATTCCCTCATATTGTACGAAGTTAAATTTCAGGTTCCCATATGGAGCCCAAATATTAAACCAGGCACTCGAATTGAACAAACTGGAATCTGACCCCCTAGAGATGTTGTATACCAAATATGAAAGCATTCCTACCGGTTGATCTGAAAAAGAAGATTTTTAAAGAAATTTCCTCATATCGCACTAAGTAAAAATTTGGGCTACCATAGCGAGCCCAAATACATACCTAGGGATCTGATTTGAACAAACTTGAATCTGACACCCTACAGATGTTACATACCAAATATGAATGCTTTCTGACTGGTGGATCTGAAGAAGAAGATTTTTTAAAAATTATCTCCCATATTGAACAAAGTTAAAATTTGGTCTTCCGTAGGAAACCCGAATATTAACCTAGGGACTTGGTTTGAACAATCTTGAATCTGACCCTCATAACAATGATGTGTATTAAACATTAAAAGATTCTGACTGGTGGTTCTGAAGAAGATGTTTAAAGAATATTCCCCATATTACCCTATGTAAAAAAATGGGCTCCTGTATTGAAGCCCAAATATGAACCAATGGGCTTTATTTTAACAAACTTGTATCTGACCCCCCTATGAATGTTGCATACCGAATATCAAAAGATTCTGATGAATGGTTCTGGAGAAAAGTCTTTTTAAAATTTTTGCCAATATGCTGACTCAGCATTTTTTTTATTTCCATTGCAGAACACACTAACATAACCGATGGCAATTTTTTTACCATTCAATTCCACGGGTCCTAAGGATACTTCATACCAAATAACAGCTCTCTGTTCCGTGTGGTTTGGGAAATATGGGCGTTTGAAAATATTTCTATTTATATTTCTATTTTTAGCTCCCAGGGTTCCCATGGGGATGCAGGAATTTTTTTTTGCATGGGTCAAGTACTTATGCCCCAATAATACCACATACCAAATTTGGTTTAAACCGGACCATCGTTTCAGAAAATAGAAATTTTGAGCGGGGCCAAAATCTTAACCCACCCATTACAAAGCCAAATATTGCTTCACGAACTTCGTTTGAACAAATTTGATTCTACACCTTAACATGAAGCTCCATAACAAATATCAAGTCATTGTACACAGTGGTTCTTGAGAAGAAGATTTTAAAAATATTTTGGAGCTCCCCCCCCCCCCCCCACTCCCTCCCTATGGGGCTGGGCATGTTGAGTTGAACAAAATTGCAATGCCCCTTTGGGACCATCACTCATACAAACTTTCACTTGACTTGGCTCAGTGGCTTTGGAGGAGAAGACCAAAACATGGTGTTGACGGACGACGGACGGACGACGGACGGAGAGCGATGAGATTAGCTCAGCTTGATTTTGTCAAGATGAACTAAAAATGCGAAGTACAAACTTGAGTGCTTCACGCGGAACACTCTGACAAACATTCCGTAGTTTCTTTTTTGTTTACATTTCAGATGTCATGTTCAATTTTTAAAACCTTCTATCACACGTTAGACACATTCTCACAACAATCCTTCTGAGTTGCCACCTTTCGTCTCGCTGACGAGACTAGACTTGCTCAATCAACCAGATCCATCAAGACGTTAATGGCCTCTTGTTTGATCTGGCTGAACTTGTTTCATAAACGTAACGAAACAGTGAGTTAACATCCATTGACTGTTGTAATAAATTGTATATGTTAATTCTGAGCATCATCAAAAACTTAGCTCTGTTGAAAAAATACGTATGAGAAACAAGGTGGAGTGGGTTTCCCATATTGGTCATATTCACGATTTGTGAATACCGAAACAAGACGCAACAAAAATATCTAGTCTTTGAATTTTGAGGTTACTAATTTTTTCACACTGGTAATTGCGTCAATAAATTGTTCGCAGATTCACCTCAGTTGATCATCTTGAAAGGGCGGACTTTTGTCATTGTTCGTCCATTGTCGTAACCAGATCCATATACTGTGGAAATTTTGGGACCTTGGAACTGAATGTTCCGCATTTCGAAATGCTTTAAAAGGAAATCTGAAAACCTCACTATTTTACCCAGCTTGCTTTGCATGAGAAATGGGAATTACCCAAGTCAAGGCAGTTTTCCTGTGTTAATTGCTGAATTAAAAACTGTCTGTCGGACTGGCGGACGGGCTAGCTTGTTGGCTGCGCCCGGTGGTTGACTGGCTGAAACAAGAATTTTTCGTTTATTTGTCCGTTTCCCTTTCTCTCTCTCTCTCTCTCTCTCTCTCGCATGTACGCCGAACACATCCTTGTACACTAGTTTTGGACTGCTTACATCATTTAACCCTTTACCCAACGAATTGCCCGCATCCGTAATATGCAAATTCAGCAGCTGAAAAAATATTATTTTTCGAAAAATTTCAACAAAACCATATCATGTGACCCCTCTTTGGAACGAGCTCGTCGAGCTCGTTCCAAAGAGGGGTCACATGAAATGGTTTTGTTGAAAGTTTTTGAAAAAATTTGAAAAACGATATTTAAAATAATAAATTTTGAAATCGTCTGCGTTGGGTAAAGGGTTAATTGATTTAAATGATATCAAGTGTGTCGCTAATCTTTACAACATTCACAAACGCATTTGTTATTTCGACTTGGGCCAGATGATGTGATTGAATGATCATCTCAGTTACTGTCAGTTTCAATTTTACTTTTTTTCTTTCAGTTCCAAACCCTCATGACGTTATAGCAGGTAACATTTAGATATTGTTTTCTTAAACCAACCCTGGGTTGGGGTGAAGGTCACATTTGATCCATTCTAAAAAGTCACAGGACGAGTACTCTCAGGACGCCCTTACCCAGAGACGTGGGCACAATAAAATTGTAAACGTCAAATGTCTTTTCTCAGTATTGATAAAAAAACGCTAATTGGTCAACAAAAGATGTAACAGACATACATATTGGTTGCTACCACCGTGCAGTGTTCCGAGATGGTGTCTTGAAGTGGAGGCCTCGTCTCTGGGCAGATATCGTCAATTGCATTAGGATGACCCACAAGCGACATCAATATGCCCTTTCGGAAACCCACCTGGTGTTTATAACTAATTTAACTTAAAATGTGCATCCCTTTTTGACATGTTCGCACATATTTTGACAATCTTTCTATGCACTGAACAATTTTTTATGAATGAAATTAAGAAGTCATTCTATTGTTTTTTTTGCGCTATGCATGACGTAATCCCCCATTCATTATCCTACTAGAACCGCTAAAGTTTATAACTGTTTTCCAGCTGTGTGTTTCTTTGTTTTATTTTTCAGGTTTAACGCATGATTATAAAAATATAATCATGGCAAAGAATGATCAAGGCTAATTTATTTCGCTGATTTAGTTAATTATTTATCATTCAATTACTGTTATCAAAAACGGTGGCCTCGATATGGGTAATATGAGTTTTTGATGAATGCAGGTTATAAACGGTCTCTTACTGAATCCAATGATCGCACGTGGGTCTGCTACCCTCAATACAAATTGAATTTTGTCTAGACGATTTTACTTGCATTGGTGGAAATACATTAGTTCAAAAATTGAAAGTGAACCTGTAAATCATGGTCACAGCTTACGACGAGATGTGTTTTTAAAATTTAAAATTTAAATTTTCACCTCAGACAGAGGCAAAATTCCCGGGCAGAAACCAACAAAACCCGGCTGCGATTTTATGGAATGGGAACATAATTTTGCAAAAAGTGTCTTGCAACTATTGTTATTAGTAGTTTAATCCTTAAAGTTGCCAATGTTGCTTCATTCTGCGAACTTTTGAATCTTTATTGTCCAAAGATAGGGGCATAGCAGTTGCAGGTCTAGGGGTGTGCCCGCTTCCCAATAATTGGAGTAGAAATATTTTAGGCCGGAGAAAGGGGAAACATATACGACGACTGGTGGAGTACGTTAAATGCACGAGTGGTGTGCCGCAAGCTTGGACTCATGTAACGTTAATCCTTTACCCAACGTAACGGTCAAAACCGACCACACTTTTCCCCAAAATCGCCAATTAATTTTCATTATTTTTTTCATCTTTTGTCTCAAAAATCTAGGTTATGACCCTCGTTGGAACGAGCTCGTCGAGCTCGTTCCAACGAGGGCTCATAACCGATGCTTTCGAGACAAAAACTGATAAAAACTAGTTATTCAAGAATTTCTTTTGCATGTGTCGTCTTCTTTTCATGTTAGGTAAAGGGTTAACCAATCTCAATTAAAATTCATCAAACAGTTTATTGTATTGTACTCTGGTTTCGAAACCGAAGAGAATGTTGACCGGACAGAGAATTCGCTAAGGGAAATGTAGGAAAATGTGAACACCCACCCCTCCTCCACCCCACAATAATATTTGTCTCTCCAGTCGGGATATTTTCATCTGTATTGGAGTCTTGGAAGTCGATTTGATCGTGTTGGTAATCATGAACTTTCTTACCGAAGTAGATTTGCTTCATGGACTTATGTCACAGACGTAGTCGATCTCATGCAAATGGGCTTTTGTTGCTAATTGGGGTTGCTGGGTGTCCCGGCATTACCAGTTTTCACTCCAGTAAAAGCTAATTAAATAAGAAGTTGGGATGCTCAGGCATTACGACTACTGCGCGTATTTATCCAAAAACAAATTTCCAGAGTATGTTTACTTTCATGCCCATTCGTCCCCTGAGTTCCAGTGTGTTCTATGTGCCACTGGAAACTCGGGGGACGCATTGACAAATATACAGCTACGCCATCAAGGCATACCTTCGAAAAGAGACATGCCTTCATAATGTAGTTGTAATATTTCTTCAATCGGGAATTAAGTCATGACAGTCGGGACAAATTGTGTTTACACCCTGCACCCAATCGGTCGTCTTCCCGACGCCCCTATCCAAGGGAAGTAATCATGTTGTCAAATGTCCACTTTTCATTAAAGTCCTTTCAATACGTTTTAACATTGCCTTCTATACAGAAGTCATTCGAATTCCAGTGTCAAAAATACTACTGTACAGTCACCCAACGCACTTTATATTTGCTAGCCCAGAAACGTGCTCAAAAATGCGTCACTCTCATTAAGTCTTTAGATTTTGTCAACATTGTTTATACATTGATCAACTTATCGTAGTTTAAACTCCTCCAATACAAGTTTACACACACACATACAGTCACACCACGAGTTAATACGGATAGGCAGCAGTGACGATAGCATTCTTAGGTTTTTCTCTCGTTCCATTTTAGTGTCGATTGTGTGGTTTTGGATCATATTATAATTTACAAAGCCGAAACCGGTCCAGTAATAAAGCTCGGTCCAGGTCTAATTTACAGAACTCGTTTTGTAAATTTCGACAAACTATTTATTTATTTATTTATTTATTTATTTATTTATTTATTTATTTATTTATTTATTAGGGTTTAAAGGCACTTCCGACAGTCAGGGTCACCTTGTGTCGGACAGTGTTACGGTGGAGGAAGCCGAAGTACCCGGAGAGAATCACCGAGCAATGACGAGCAACTGTCAGACACCCCAACGTACTTACTCCACACAACCATTGCTTGAAGACAAGTGCCCCATTGACGTGCAGTACGCCTTAGTACACAACGCCACCGTGTCCCCACGTTGGCAGTTGGGATTAAAGTCTTCGTGAAGGACACAGCGCGGTAGGCGACTCATTACAGATCGTCTATTTAAAGTACATCGTGCACAATTTGATAAAACTTATAAAACACTTTTTCCTGCTATCACAACTATCATACAAAAACACACGAGACAAACTCGGTGGAGAAGAAAGGCTAACAGTATCATGTAATAAGAACAGTTTAACCCGAAATGGACATTGGTACATTGCTCCAAGGGGACGAGGCTACCTTTGCAGGCCGTTGCCCTCGTGTCAAATTGTAAAACATCAAACATCTTTAGTTCTGAAGTTTTAAAACAAGATTGGGGAAATGTATTTTGCATAACTGTCTGCAGAAACGTATCTTGAAGTCCAACCCGTGATTTTCGTTATTATGTTTCAAGAAATTAAATATATCGAATGGTGTTTATCCCCTTCTTTCATAGTCAATCCCTCTGAATTGATTGTATAGAAACGGTCTGAACAATGTTAGAAAGTCATATGGAAGAAAATATTAGGGCTGCAGTAGTTTACAAACCTATGATTTGGGGTTTCTACATTAACCCTTTACCCAACGCAACGGCAAAAACTGGCCAGCGCTATTCTCAAAAATCGCCAATTAATTTTCAAAATATTTTCATTTTTTGTCTCAAAAACATAGGTTATGACACCTCGTTGGAACGAGCTCGTTGAGCTCGTTCCAATGAGGGGTCATAACCTATGTTTTTGAGACAAAAAATGAAAAAAATTAGTTATTCAAGAATTTTTTTTGCAAGTGTCGTCTGCTTTTCATGTTAGGTAAAGGGTTAAAGCACCAAAGAAAATAACTTTGCAAGAAAACCTCACTGCTGTGTTCTTAACCCTTTACCTAACATCCGCCCGCGTAATATGCAAATTCAGCATTTGAAAAAATATTAATTTTCAGAAAAACTATATCATGTGATCCCTCATTGGAACGACCTCGTTCCACATGATATGGTTTTGTTTAAGTATTTGAAAATTTCGAAACAAATATTATTTAAAATCATAAATTTATTTTGATATTGTCTGCGTTTGGTAAAGGGTTAAACTTATTTTACCATCTCCTGGCAGTGGTTCTGACAACACTCTAAATACCGACAGAAAATATCGACCGGCAAGGGGCGCGGTGGCTCAGTTAGTAGAGGAGCAGGCTGCAAGCCGAGAGGTCCTCGGTTCGAATCCCAACTGCAGTAACCGCGTTTCCACTGCCCGCGTGGGGGCACGATGACGCCGTGTACTAAGGCGTACTGCACGTCGATGGTGCTCATGTCTTCAACCAATCTAACCCTGCCTGTGCTGCAGTGCGGAGTTACGATGTTGAGGAGCTGGCAGCTGCTCGTCGTTGCTCGGTGGTTCTCTCCGGGTACTCCGGCTTCCTCCACCCGTAAAACTGTCACGGTCATGATTAGCCATTGTGCATAAATATGTGACCTTAAACATAAATAAATAAATAAATATATAGTAACCGCGTTATGTCCTTGGGCAAGACACTTCACCCCCATTGCCCATGTGGGGGCACGGTGACGCTGTGTACTGAGGCGTACTGCACGTCGATGGTGCACCTGTCTTCAACCAATGCTAACCCTGCTTGTGTGGAGTTAGTATGTTGGGGAGCTGACAGTTGCTCGCCGTCGCTCGGTGGTTCTGAACCTCCATCAAGTGTCTACTCATTTGGTTTTAGTCCCAAGTCCTTGCATCATATCGTTCTTGAGTTATGAGCATGACCCACTTTCAAAAATTTTGGCCACGCCCACTTTTGTATGGCAAAATGCATGTATGGACGTCAGGAATGCTTTAATGGGTCCAAAAATTCGATTTCCAGCAATTATGAAAAATGCACTTAATGACCCCTAGGTGACCTTGTCCCATATTTTGAATCTCCATCGAGTGTCTACTCATTTGATGTTGGTCCCAGGTCCATACGTCATACGACGCCTGAGATATGGGCGTGACCCACTTTCAAAACACGCTCACGGACACCACTAATGCCCCTGTAATCTGAAAAACATAGGTGGCCGAGAACTTGTGATAGTCTATCAGTATGTCAAAAATCAGCGAGACAGGACGATTCGTTTTCGAGTTGTCGTGCGGACAAGGAATCGCATAGAAGACAGAAGACGGGAGATTAATTAAAAGAAGAAGAAGAAAAATAATAAAAAAAAGAAAAAGAAACCATACAAAAACAATAGTCTGAGTGTTTCACACAGACTAATGAAGTATTGTGCCCCTTATCCCACTGTTGATGTCAACACATTTGTTCTGAATTGTCGCGGTAGGCATACGATGATAATATAAATTTGCCTGTTGCATCATTCGCTCGAATATATTTCCAAAGCTTCCACAAAAATACAACCTATTAATCTATCAGCAAGACAAACTCCTTTAGTTGACAGGTAGAGTGCTGGAAAGCCATATTTGGGCTTCATTCGGACTGCTTCATACTCTGTGGATGTGTTTCCTATTGTCTTTGTATTGGACTTATTTAGTCTGTATGCGTTGGCCTTGTTACAGTCGATGGGGAGTGCCTACAGGCAAAAATTGTAACAATGCAAAGACCAAAAATATTTTAGTAGCAGTCAAGCCTTTACAGACATCCACCACCGTCTTGACAAGAATCCTCTATCAAGACAAAATGACGAATGCTTCTAATTTGTAGAGTATTGTGATCTCTTGCAGGTAAATTAGAGCCAGTTTGTGGATAGGTTTGAATACTAAAATCAATATTTTGAAATCAATTCTCTGTTCAACTGGAAGCCAATGTAGTTGACTTAAAACAGGTGTTATGTGTTCAGAGCGTTTGGTACCAGTATTTACCCTATTTATGGAATAAAAGTAAATACAGTATCTATATCACCCTTTGACTCGAGGAGATGGATTTCACCAGATGGAGTTCTGCACTCTCAGAACTCGACAGAATAGCGATAGTGAAACCTGTGGACCGAGACTCATAAACGATGTATTGTAAATCAAGGAAACCTAAACGAAAATAAATAGTATCTGAAATGCAAAGCTTTTGTATTTCTTTTTGCACAGATGATATTCTTTAGTCACGTGAGGATTAAAGTGGACAAGACGTGTTGCTACACCGCCAGAGGTGACATGAAACTCTGCGAGATTACTCTGTTTAACATTGTCTGTACATGTTATTTTAGATTCTGTACGAGTTCGATTAGAAGACGGCGAGAGACGATCTGAAGGAAGAGTAGAGGTACTATGGCAAGGTGTATGGGGAACAGTGTGCGATGATTTCTGGAACAATGCCGATGCGAAAGTTGTTTGTAGGATGTTAGGTTATCCGTAAGTGCATGAATATCCAGCCGGTTTAGATTTGTTTTTCTTCCCGAAAGTTATGTGTCTTATTTTTCATGTTTCCATGATATATCTTTGTATTTCTACGTGCCAGCTGGGTCATTCTGAGGCAAAAACAAACAAAGAAAAAAAAACAAATTAAAAACAAAAAAATGGCATGAGTTCTAACAAAACCCCTTTGAACTCTGTGGTATCTCCCATACCAGTTCAATGGCAGCAATTAGAACAGTCCATATTCATTATTTGGGGTAGACCAATCAATATTTTCAACGTGCAGCCTCGGGGCTACACGTTGAAAATATTTATTTGTTTACTTTACTTCACACTTTGCTGAATAGCCATCCTATGTAATGATGTTATGGCGTATAATGCTCCTGCCCGGAAAAGCGGACGCTCGGGGTCAACGGATAAATGAAAACCAAAGTCCCAACTGACACGTTTTATATCAAACAAACATCCAAACGTTTGACCCACGTAAAAATGTGAATTGAGGTCTGGATGTTCTAGTTTAGTTTGGGTATTAGTGTCGACGAAAAGAAACAGACCGTTCGACGAACTTTGATCGTGGATGGATGTTGATATTTTCATAACACAAAAAGGAAATGAATACACTTGTATTTGGTAACACATTTCCACAAAAAAACAAAACGGCTGTGCATAAATAAAGACATTTTAGGTTTTTCGATTAAACATAATTAAGGGACCCCAGGATCGATCAACTTTCGATGAAGGATAGTCTGAGGTAAACAAGACCACAGTAGACGCATCGACTGCCACAATGTACCAAACTGTATAGATTTTTGCAGATTCGTTGGTCTTCCGTTCAAATAATTCTCATATGTATCGACCTGATTACAATATAGTTCCAGAGAACCAGGACATAGCTATACGGGTGTATCCCCTTGATCATATAAACGTGATATTTGTTTCATACTTGAAGGAAGTTATGTGTCTTATTTTTCATGTTTCCATGACATATCTTTGTATTTCGACGTGCTAGCTGTGTCGTTCTGAGGCAAACCCCCTTTGAACTCTGTGGTATCTTCCATACCGGTTCAATTCCAGTGAAGGAAATTTAACACTTCTACCATTAGATACTACAAGCCCAATTCCCATATTAATAGCCGTAGTTCATAAGCATAAAAGTAAACTTGTGCCAAGTCGCCAGACATATGTAGGCATTCGTATCTTAGATTTGTCTAAAAACCTCATGTAAAATGTTTACTATAATCAATTCTAGAAAAAACCTATGGTGATCAGTATAAACTTCTGTATACTGATACAGATAGCTTGCTTTTAGAAATACAAACTGAAAATATTATAACCGTGGGGAACGACCGTCGATATCTGCTGTGAAACAATGGTGTTCAACTGATGAATTGGAGACAAATTAAAGATGATAACAATTTAATAGCGAATCTGGTATTCCAAATATCTAACTGCAATCAACATTTACATGTAATAACCGGACTTGTTGGATATCCGAACAATTTTACGGCAATAGCTCATGGGATTTCCCAATAAAATGAAGCAGATTAACGTTTGGAAATCCAAACTATAACTTAATTCTTACTTGTAATCAAGGCTATATATACAATATAATAAATGCGTCATGTCATAACAAGTTTACTTGATATAAAGATTAAAGTAAGCTTTCACGGGGTCTTAATGATATGCCTTATTAACTTAGTGAATAGAGCTTAAATAAACAATGGAGGAAAACAAGAATAGAGGCAACTTGTTAACAACTTCTATAAGAGAGGCTTGCTGTCACACAACGATGAAGAAATATGCCAAGTTTGAAACAAATGAAATTAAATTGAACTCAATGCGAATAGTGTAGATTGTCAATTTTACAACAGTAAATTAGTCTTTTGTATCAGTCGTTTATGCTCTGAACATGCTTCGGTGATAATATTCTCATTGATATGGTTAAAAAAGCAGACCTTTTATGGCACTAGTATTATTTATTATTTATTTATTGATGTTTAAGGTCACATATTTATGCACAATGGCTAATCATGACCGTGACAGTTTTACGGGTGGAGGAAGCCGGAGTACCCGGAGAGAACCACCGAGCAACGACGAGCAGCTGCCAGCTCCCCAACATCGTAACTCCGCACTGCAGCACAGGCAGGGTTAGACTGGTTGAAGACATGCATACCATCGACGTGCAGTACGCCTTAGTACACGGCGTCATCGTGCCCCCACGAAGTGTCTTGCCGAAGGACACAACGCGGTTGCCGCAGGTGGGATTCGAACCGAGGACCTCTCGGCTTGCAGCCTGCACCTCTACCAACTGAGCCACTATGGCACTAGTAATTATCTGCAAGATTATTCTCTATTCTCTACAAAGAAAACAAAAAGATTTTATGCAACATGAAAGACGAATGTGAAGGGTGGTTAATAAGAGAGTACGTTTCTCTTAACCCTTTGAACCCTGAAGGTGTCTTCCATGCCAGTTCAGTGTCATCAGTTTGAAGAGTCTATATTCGTTACTTGGGGGTTGTCTGGGGGAGGGGGGGGGGGGACCAATCAATATTTTCAACGTGCAGCCTTGGGGCTGCACGTTGAAAATCTTGCTTGGTCTCCCACAGAAATGTACCAAACAAATATCTACTTAAAGTTTTATCGCTATCCTGGACCGGAGAGGCGGTTTTTCGGGTTCAAATTGTTAAACCAAAGATGAATTCAATCCTTTTCAGTAGAACATTGCTCCGACATCAGATGAATATGCTAGGAAGTGACAAAGATAAGATTTATAATAATAATAATAATAATAATAATTGATTTTCTAGAGCGTAAAGCCAGAAATAGTGCTCTAAAACACTTGACAGAAATAAATACACTTTTCTGAAATAAAGAGTCACATCTGTTTTGGTTGCCTCTTAGAGAGGTTCAGGAGAATGCTTCAGTAAATAAGAAAGTTTTAAGATTTCCTTTGAAGACATCGAGAATTTCTGATATTCAGACACTAATTGGCAGGGCATTTCATAATCTGGGACCCACGATGGTGAACACACGATCACGAGCCTGATTAGACCTGCTAAAAGGTACAACTAGTTGAACTTGTTTTTTTTTATCTGAGAGTGCGTGATGGATTTTTTACAGTGAGGAACTCTTGCAGATAAATTAGAGCCAGTTTGTGGATAGGTTTGAATACTAAAATCAATATTTTGAAATAAATTCTCTGTTTAACTGGAAGCCAATGTAGTTGACTTAAAACAGGTGTTATGTGTTCAGAGCGTTTGGTACCACTAATTATCCTATTTATGGAATAAAAGTAAATACAGTATCTTTATTTGATAACCATAGAGTATAACAACCGTTATATATACTTGAAGTATATACAACGGGTGTTGTATATAATTATAATTTATGCGAACGACCTCTGACCTCTTTCAATTCCATTTTCATTCATTCATTCATGAAACATCGTTATATCACAGGGCAGGTTTTAATTGTACGCTTATTGCACTTTGTCAAAATCCTCTGATGGTGTCATTTCTTATTTATTTTGCTTCAATAAAGGCAACCTAAAATTTTGCTTCAAAACATTGTAGAAATTACTTGAATGTTAATAGTAATTAGTATGCGGCGACTGCGAACTATTTATAGTCACGGCCTCGATCAAAAGTACTTGCGGAACTGCGCTAATTAAAAGTTCGTCTGCTCTACCTGAAAAAAAAACACTTCGTAAAAATTGTAAACAAACGCAAAATTATTTGTTATATTGGGACTACAGCATAAAACACGGAAGAAAACTGGAACTATGTCAAAAAAAGAATAACTCTACTGAAACACCGTTTTGTTACTGTTAATAAAATAGGTGAAATTTATTTTGTTCCTGCGCAGTTACATGATGCAAGAAGTGCAATCGCACTTTACAATCGCCGTCATCGAATTTGTAATGTAAGGGACACAACTCTATGCGTCTTGTCCTATTTCTTTTGTCTCGTAGACTGGTTTTCTTTGGAGGCCCGTGGGAAGCATATATAAGTCGGGTAGACGCACGAGACGGGTGTCTGTTTGTTATCAGATAAAAACAATAAACATATAGTGTGTTTTTATATCTGTGTTATACAACTCGTTGAAATATGGTTTATTTTTTCTCGGCGAAGCCTCGAAAAAATAAACCATATTTCAACTCGTTGTATAACACAGATATAAAAACACACTATATGTTTATTGTCTATATATCACCCTTTGACCCAAAGAGATGGATTTCACCAGATGGAATACTCTAGCTTACGGACATAAATATATTCTTTGAATGAAACAAAAATGATAATTGTGAAATGGTGGTTGCGCTATTATGATGATTGTAATAAAACGGGGTGCGCCAGAAACTCCCTTTTACAATCATCACCATGCGATCTGAGACACACTACATATAGGATAAAAATCCCTGTGTAGCATTAGTTTGAAAAATTACCGCTACGGATGCTATTCCAGGAATATGAATCCAAGGCGAACATATAGGTACCAAAGTGTTCCAGCTGTATCAACGCCATAAAAAAGAAGTAAAAATATCAGAGATTTTGAGTGTGAATTACAGTTTTTGTGCGTAGTGTTTCTACGTGAAATTTGAAGATGCCAGCTTTTCAGTTTATAGAATAATTTATCATGATTGGAAATAGAAAAGAAAAATGTTCACTCTGTGTGCTCTCTTTAAAAAAAGCGACCATAATAGTGTGCTCAGTGACATCGACCCATTTCAGTCTGGATTTTCAGTCTGGATTTTCACTTCCGATGCCGTGTTTTTTAAGCAATGTATTTGAATTCGCGTGTCATTTTACACTGCGAATTGATACTTTATTGTGGGAATTAACTGTCATTTAAACACGGATAATATTTTCCTGTGGAGAATTACATCAATTGGAAGAGTCCATTTTCATTATGTGGGGCAGGCCAGTTGATGTTTTCAGCGTGCAGCCTTGGGGCCGCACGTTGAAAATATTGATTATTCTACCTCTCAAGTGCATCTGGCCGCTATTTATTTATTTATTTATTTATTTATTTATTTATTTATTAGTATTTAAAGTCACACATTTCTGCACAGTGGGTAATCGTGACCGCAATGTAAATATACTTTCAAGTTGAGCCAATTGTTTATACGCAGGTTGCTCATTTAGAAGACTTTCACCCCATCCATTGGTTACCGGATAGTAGTATACCATGTCTGAAACAACCATTATTGGCAGGACCCCGGAAATGACATCATGTCACGTGGCCCAGTGGCGCCATGTTTAGTTGTTACGGTAACCCGCGTGATTGGCCATCTTGTGACGTCATCCCCATAGTGATGTGAGTGCGCATGCTCAGCATGTATTGTATTGCTAGGGTGATACATGTTTCCGTCGTCCATTTTGTATACCGGAGGCCGCCATCTTGGTTTCTATGGTAGCTCGTGGTTGCTATGTGACCCAACGGCCTATAACAGGACAGGAATACATTTGGGGGGTATGCTCTTTTGTACAGGAGTAATTTCCCGTTTCGTAGAATTACCCAAATAAACCTGACAACTTTTACTATTTCGAATTCTTTCAGAATTCTCGGCTTCTATCTATCTATGCAATAGCTTTCCTCTACCTGACCATGTTCGTTTGTCCTGAAGTATACTCCAGTAGAATAGAAGAGCATATCAACTGGAACAGCTTTGCTTATTATTACTATTTTTAGTTGTTCTGGTATGTTCTTGTTAGTTCTGATCATATTCCGAGTATTCTTGTTGTTTCATTTATTTAAATCACCAGTCATTTAACTTTCCTGACGCTAACTAACCAATCAGGTTGCTTTATCCCCCATAATCTCTATGCAGAGTTATCTCCCCTTATTACAACGAAGTTCTGTAGGATTCTCATCACCTCTATATCCAAGGACCACGTCCCATGGAATCCCTTTTTATGAAATGTCTCTGGTTATGGAATCCCTTTTTAGTCGTATGAGGTCTATGAGGAATTCCCCCAGTGAGGTCGAATTCACTATCCCTCTTACCCTCATTTCGATTGAGGCCACGAGGGCCATGAGAAATCCCTCAATGAGGCCTCATTCACTATCCCTCTTAGCCTCATTTTAGTATTTGAGGATACCTATGGCATAGAATTGTATTATTTGAGGATACTTTCATGAGGATCCCTTTTTAGTCGTATGATGCCATGAGGGCTATGAGATATCCCTCAATGAGGCCTCATTTTTTACCCCTCTTAGCCTCATTTTCTTTTGAGGCCATGAGGGCAATGACAAAATCCTTCAATGAGGCCTCATTCACTATCCCTCTTAGCCTCATTTCGGTATTTGAGGTTACCTATGGCCTGGTATTGTATTATTTGAGGATACCTATCGAGGATACCTTTTGGAGAATCCCCTTTTTAGTCATATGAGGCCATGAAGGCTATGAGAAATCCCTCAACGAGGCCTCATTTACTAACACTCTTAGCCTCATTTTCTTTTGAGGGCATGAATGCCATAAAAAAAATCCCTCAATGAGGCCTCATTTACTATACCTCTTAGCCTCATTTCGGTATTTGAGGATACCTATGGCCTGGAATTTTATTATGTGAGGACACCTATCGAAGATACCTTTGGAGGATCCTCTTTTTAATCGTATGAGGCAATGAAGGCTATGAGAAAAGTCTTCAATAAGGTCTAATGTAGTCTTACCACCGGCTTCCATCTTATCTCGAAAGCTCCAAGGCCACTACTTGTCTATGGTCTATCTGTCCTATTATAAGCTTCTACACCAGGTTTGTGCCATTGCAGCATTGTACCAGCACTATTGACTAAACTATCATCCATTAATATTGACTTGTAACACTGCGTCCTAGTTATACCTATCTAAGTCTCGACTATAACATCGATCAAGTTTGAATCTGATTGTTTCATTTCCCATGTATACATATAGACAGGCTATATAAGAGATTCCGTAAGTGGGGTTTCTAGCCGATTCTGTACAATTTGGATTCCGTGATTTGACATCAACACGCGAGGGTATGGAAAGGGACTGATAACACCCAATTCAAGAACTACTACAAGAACCTGAACAGATAAAACATTATAACAATCACAACAAAGTCACAGAACGAAGTGAATAAATATACAACACAACTAAGATCGAAGTCAACATAACATAACAAAGTGAACGAAGATCCAACACAACCAACATTGAAGTGAACAGAACATAACAAAGTGAAAAAGATCGAACTGATCTGATCGAACACTACCAAGATCGAAGATAACTGACCCAATGAAGTTGGTGAAGTGAATGAAGATCGAGCACAACCAAGATCCAAGTGAACATAACAAAATGAACAAAGTATTGAATAAACTCTTATATGGCCTGTCTATATGTATACAGGGGAAATGAAGCAGTCTGATTCGTTAGTTAGGGACGGGAAAGTGAAGTGATTGGGTGATCTCAATAAATGAAACAACAAGAGTATTCGGAATAGGATCAGAACTAACAAGAACATACCAGAAAAACTAAAAATAGTAATAACAAGCAAAGCTGTTCCAGTAGATAGGCTCTTCTACTCCACTGGAGTATACTCCAGGACAAACGAACATGGTCAGGTGGTCAGGTAGAGGAAAACTATTGCATAGATGGATGGAAGCAGAGAATTCTGAAAGAATTCGAAATAGTAAAACTTGTCGGGTTAATTTGGGTAATTCTACGAATCGGGAAATTACTCCTGTACAAAGGAACATACCCTCCGAACATACCCATGTCCTATTATAAGCCGATGGGTCACAAAACAACCACGTGCTACCATAGAAACCGAGATGGCGGCCTACAGTATACCAACTGGACGACGGAAACATGTATCACCCCAACAACACGCGCTGCGCATGCGCACTCACATCACGTGTCACTATCAGGATGACGTCACCAGATGGCCGCTCAACTAAACATGGCACCACTGGGTCACGTGACATGACGTCACTTCCCGTGTCCTGCCAATAAGGTTCGTTTCATACATGCTATACTACTCCCGATCCTATTTTGTTTGAGCGTGTTTACCACATGAGATAATCACTGCTTCCATTCCCCGAGTTCCCATGGTATTTTACTTTGTGAACTTATTACGTATGATGATCATGGCCATGGAAAGCGGACTCTGAAGGTCAAGAGAAAAGTGTATAATATTGTTTTAACCCATATTTTACCAATTATATGCAGCAGATATATAGAATAAATAGGTACTAGGGCCAGTAATCAGATTTAAGCCACGAATAGGATAAGGGTTTTAACCTCTCGGCTTGCCTAGTGTTTAAACCCCTTATTCTACGAGTGGTTTAAACCATTATTCTACGAGTGGTTGTAATCTGATTACCGACCCTAGTACCTATTTGTTTTATTTATGCCATGATCTTAATGAATAATCGACTTAGTCACGAAAAGTAGAGAAAAACACGACACTTTCTGTCGGAAACACGCAGGTTTGTTTTGTTTACATCTGCACGTGAATGCTTGATTGACAGCGAGACACATCGCAAAAGCAGATTAACTTTACCTTGCTCTTTCAGTCCATTTATTATTAGCAATTCTTAACTTTTATTTTAAGTATTCAATTGTAGGTACTTTAAACTTAATAAGTCATTGCACGTAGTGGCTAATACCTCAAAACGTCCTGTGTTTGAATAAAACATCGCGAAGTGTGAATCTATCGAAGTTGGCAAATTACGTCATGTCACGTCATAGGTGAACTTCCTACTGTGGGTGTAAATTTTTGTTAACCCCAGTAGACGCTTTGCACCTGTAGTGGGGTTAAAAGCTCACATTTAACTTACAGACTTTTCAGAGATATTAACATAGGCGATCATGGTTTTATATTGTTTTAACCCATATTCCACCAATTATATGCAGCAGATAATATTTTTCCTGCCGGTTTCGTAGAGGTGGACAACCTACATTTCGATGCCTTTACATGGCTGAAACGTTCCTCGCTCATAAGTTATTTCACAGAATCGTAGGCACTGTCCAGCTTTAAATTCTGTTTCATGTGTGTTTTCGCAGCAAGCCACTACCACGTAGCGTAAATAAATGGTATACGAATATGACGAAAGAAGAATTCTTGGGAGTGGGTTAGAAGCATCCCTGCTCTAATGATAAAATAGTTAAAATGGATTTATTATGTGTTGTGACCCAGCTTTGTCAATATAAATGATGTGAGGACTGATGCATGCTAGGCAACAGAAGTGTTCTTTCACTTACAAATAATGTTACATCTCAAAGACTCCTGAATTTTCTTTTGATTTGCTTTCAGAAATGGCACGGTAGTTCCAATTAGCCTGTTTGGTTTTCACGAAAACGACACAATTTTATTAGATGATGTAAGATGTACCGGGAGAGAAACAAACATTTATTTTTGTAGCAGGAAAGAATGGGGGCAACACAACTGTGGATCATTTGAGGACGCTGCTGTAAGATGCGGTAAGTTCGAGGTGGCCATATTGTATATTTCAAATGATGATATTATAAAATTAGAACGTTTCTTTTCATGTTCTATCGGTCAATAGTACATGAGTTTGTGTGATTTCTGAAATAAAACCTGAAGCAGCGAAGCTAAGCTGCTTCAGGTTTTATTTCAGACATCACACAAACTCAGGTACTGTAGCCGAGTAGCTACATTATATAGCGAAGATATAATAACTTTGCAGTGATTCACCAAATCTTGATCTACAACAGTACTTGATCTGTTCAAGGAGACATCCGAATAGAAACAGTAACAATCAGTGAATGAACAATCTGAGTGGTCCAAGGGTGGCAACAACCATAGATTGGAGTAAGTCACAGAAGAGTCAGAAGTAGTAATGTCACAGCAACCCCATGAAATCTGATACCATTACCACACTCTTCCCCTGCCAGTTTTGAAATATGTATTTGATTAGAAAACATGAATGTAAATTCTCATGAAAAATTGTAATCATCTGATTTTAAACTGTTGGAGGCTATTGCAGAACATTTTTATTAAAAAAACTATATTCAAAATTTACAGCTCTCATTTGATAACCTCTCAAGACAAAACTTCTGGTGAGCAGAAATTTATAATTTAGGTAATCGGGAAGCAATTGAGCATCTCCCAATTGAAGGATCGAAAGAATAATACAATTTCATTCTGGAGAGATTATCATCATATTTTACATTTTATGTACACATGTACAGTTAAACTCTGAAAAGTCTACATACGATAAAGGGAGACAGTGTTGTTTGTAGTAATTTCCAGTAAATCACTACTTGAAAGTTTCTCGATTTGTGCCATGGGTTCAATAAATTTTAATATCTCCCAGGGAGAGTTGCATTTTGAGTAAGGAACAGTGAATAGGTATGGAGGGTCAGATTCAATTAGAAGTCTGTCAGGATTCATTTTCTTGATGACCTCTGTTACCCGAGAATCCTGCAAGAACTTTGAAGTAAACCCGAAGTACAGATTAGGTAGGACTGCTTGCCAATGTTTGAAATCCACAAGAGAGCCCATAAAACAGTGCCAGTGAATAAACAATGTTGTTAAATTCAAATGAATTAAAAGTTCCAGCACAATGTCTGCAGCTACACCGGTGTTATGATCCCTGCAGTGTATAATGAGAATTTTTTGATACCTTTCAGCCAATGGCAAAACCAGCTTCAAGAAGTCCTTTTGAGCTTTAATTTTGTTTCTCTTACATAGAGCTGGATTTTTACATTTAGGGGAACATCTGCAGGTAGTGGTGAGGTCCATACCTATCTCACCTATGGCAATACAATGAGAATTTTGTATTTGTTCCTGAAGTTGCTTTGCATATAGTAATACCATGTGTGGCATTAAAAGATGAGGGTGAATGCCAAAAGATATATGTATTCTTGAATCTTCAATGAATGATTTATGAGCTTTCCAGGAACTTGGGAAAAAAATGTGCAATACCATGCAGCAGTTTACCGTTTATGTCTGTTACAATTGTATTTTCTAAATCTGCAAAATTGTCGCATCCTGAGCGTTTCAATAACAATTCGGGGTGAAAATGAGAATCTGTGAAGGAGTACTGTTCTGAAAATGTTTTGCTTTCCAATAAAATTAATCCTGAAGCGGACATAAGCATGAGGAAGTTTTTAAAATCATTTTTTTATATTTGGATGCTTATCTTCAAGACTCCCAACAAGAAGGCTCAGGATACGCCAATGTATCCTGCAGCTAATGAAATTGGGGGGGTGAAAGTGTAACCAGCCACGTCTCTTCTCAAAGTATGCCATAACATACCTTTCCTCCTCAGTAAAATCAATGCCAAGACTTTGAGGAGTAGGATACAGCTACTCCCCTAACACATGCTGAAACAAATCAATAATGTTTGGTAATCCCAGCATGTGGCGAAGGAAATGAAATATACCATTTAGATAAAAACACCAGATGTTAATATTTGATCCAAATGAATTTACACCTTGCACCGATTCTTCTGGTAAAGGTCTCATGTGCCAGCAGTTAGTTAAGGCTCCAAGAAATGGAGGGAAATGACTTCTAAAGACATGACGTTTTACATGATTGGAAGAGCCAGGACATAATGGGCAAGATTTCTTTCTAAAATTTTTCTTTTTCATCTGCCCTATATTGACAGTGATATCAGTCGCTGGCTTTGAAACTGATGGTGGACAGTCTTGTTCATTTGTACTTGTAGAGGCATTGATAATATTTGTGACATTTGTATCATTAATGTCCACATAAGGTTGAGTGTTGCGGCTTTCTGTTTGAAATTTGTCCTCCTCTTCATTTAATCCTGTTTCATCATAATCAGGCTGGAAGTTTGCTTCATCGTCATCATTTAACCAGTCCATCTAAAGCAGATGGAAGATGCTTCAGTGTTTACATTTTTACAATATATATATACTGTGAACTGTGCTTGAGTGATGTTAGGTGCAGATCTTAATCCAGACAATAATCATGGTACTTTGATGGAGGCTTAATACGCCTTCCAGATGATGATACAGGATCTTCTGTGTATAATGCCGGTAAATCACCTTCAGAAAGTAAACTAACAATATCAGTATCTGGTTTTGCCCCAGTGCCAGCAGAAAGCACCAACTCCGAGAGCCTGTTACCAGAACTGGTAGATTTAATGCTGTTTGACCTCCTGCATTCATCTTTGGGCTGTATTCTTGATGTATTTCCTGTCGACACACCAAACTTATCACCTTCAATTTTCCCGCCAGTGCCTGCAGAAAGCACCGACTCTGATGGTACACTTTGAGAGTGAACAGAGTTGAAAGTGTCATCAAGATTATCACCTCCATGTTCTGTAGTAATGCGTTTGTCAAAGTCATGTCGCAATCGCCGCATCCACAGTGGTATTGCTCGATCTTTGCACAGCTTTAACCTATCGTGATGGACTGTGTATGTTGCTTTGCGGTCTTTAATTGTGTATAAGGGTGCATTGCTTTTTATAACCAAATAGGGTCCTTTCCAAGATGGACGTAACTTCGAGCTCTGACCCACTTTAGTTGATGAATCCCTCTTATACACTAAGTCTCCTGCTTTGTAAAAGTTTTCTTGTAATCTGAGACCGTAATCTCTCTTCTGACGACGTTGTGTTTGGCTAATGTTTTTCCGAGCCAGTTCATGAGCCTCTGAGAGAGATAATTCGAGCTGTTTAATCCACCCATCTGGTGAGAAACAAACATTGCTCACTCCAGACATTAGGTCTATGGGTTGAACCAGCTCTCTGCCAAACATAAGTCGATTTGGAGTATAACCAGTACTGTGATTCACAGTTGAATGTAAGGCCATAGCAAGCAAAGGTAAATCACTGTCCCATTCATTATTGTTGTGTTCAATGTAACACCTAATCATTTGTAGCAGTACTCGATTATATCTCTCAACCTGGCCGTTAGATGATGGGTGATATGGGGTTGTTCTCTTTTTAGTTATTTCTAATAAATTACACAGGGATTCAAAAAGCCGACTTTGAAAATGACTTCCCTGGTTGGTCATAATTTCAAGAGGACAACCGAATGTGGCAATAATATGAGCATTAAATTTTTGGGCCACACTTAATGCTGTTTGTTCTGGTAAAGCTGCTAGTTGAACCCACTTAGTAAACTGATCGACCATGAGGAGAACATATTTATTTCCCCTAACACTACATTGGAAAGGTCCCAGTATATCCAAGTGTACTCATTCCATGGGATAACCAGCATGGAAAGACCATAGGGAGGCCCTTGGATTAATTGTTGCTTTTTTATTTACATTACAAACGCTACATGAGCGAACGTAATCCTCACAATTCTGAGTCATGTTGTACCAGTAAAATAATTGCTTTAGTTTTGCTAAGATTTTGTCTTGACCCATATGCCCACTAGATTTTGCATCATGGCTCATAAAAAGACATTTGTTTTGTAAGGAGGCAGGCACGACAAGAACCAGATGACTTCCATTTCCTTCATCTCTGCTATAAAATAAAATTCCATTTTTGGTAGTTAGTTGACTCCTAGCCAGCCAAAGAGATCTCACAGCAGGTCCACATAACCTAAGCTCTGATTCTGATGGATTGAGACCGTTTTTTAACCAATTCAATATTTTACCAATTATTGAGTCTTCCCATTGAAGGCATTTTATTTGAGCAAGGGTATAGGAATAGAACCATACATTGCTATCATCTTCATCACTTGAAACTGGGGTTGATATACCAGAATTGGAATCAATATCAGGACTCACATATCGAACTGCCAAAGGAATCACATCATCCACATCATCATTAAATCTAGACCACTGCAAGTGAGCACGGTGACAGTAAGAACAACCTTTACAAGGAAGACTTCCCAATGTTGCTCCAGCAAAATAACAATCACATGAATCAGGCTGTGAGGGGATTCTCGACAAAGAATCAGCATTAATATGTTTTTTACCAGTTCGATGGAGAATTCGCATGTTGAATTGAGACAATTCTTCCATCCATCTAGCCAGCTGCCCTTCAATATGGCGGAATCTCATCAACCAAACAAGGCTGCTGTGGTCAGTCCTAATAATAAAAGTTCATCAAAGAAGGTAATGGCGAAATTGCTGGCAAAACTTAACAACTGCCAATAACTCTTTGCGAGTGGTGCAATACTTCCTCTGAGACTTCAACAAGGAATTACTGACATAACAAATTACTTTCAATTCATTATTTTGAACCTGACTTAGCTCTGCACTAATGGCCTTATCAGATGCATCAGTGTCCAAAATGAATATTCCATAAGGGGAAGAATAGGACAAAACAGGTGGACTAGTTAAAACCGTTTTTAAATTCTGCAATGCATTTTGATGTTCTTCATTCCACTGAAATGAGCCCTTCGAATGTCCTAACTCGTATAAACAACTTGTAATATCAGCAAAATTTGAAATATGATCCCTATGGTAATTCACAAACCCTAGGAATGAAAATAACTGATTTTGATTACTAGGAACAGGCCATGTTAGAACCGCTTCAATTTTAATGGGTGCAACAGAAACTCCATTACTTCTGACCTTCCTTCCAAGAAACTCAACTTCCCTTTTAAAGAGCTCACATTTTTTTGGTTTAAGTTTCAGGTTATGATCTCGAAATCTAGAAAACACAATTTCCAGGTTATTGAAAGCATCGGCAAAATTTTTCTCTAACACAATTACGCCATCTAAATATACCAGAATTTCCTGCCAAGTTAGCCCTCGAAGAACGCGCTCCATAGCTCTTTGAAAGGAGGCCGGAGCATTGCATAAACCAAAACCCATTCTAGTATGCTCATATAAACCGTAACGGGTAATAAAAGCAGTTTTCTTGATAGCATCATCTGACAGTGGTAACTGATAATATCCTGAAGCCATGTCTAAAGTGCTGAAAAATTCAGTTCCATACAAAGTGTCCAGACAATCCTCTATATTGGGCAATGGAAAACAGTCCTTAACAGTTCGATCATTGAGGACCCTATAGTCTATGCACCCTCGAACTAAACCATCCTTTTTCCGAACGAAAACCGGGGCTGAAACCCAATTAGAGGTAGAGGGCCTAATTACACCTGCTGAAAGCAGTTTTTCTAAATGTTCTTTCTCCTGCTCCTGGAAACCAATAGGAGTTTTCCTCATTTTATGTTTGACTGGAGGAGCTGTTCCTGTATCAATATCATGAGTGACACCAGTAAAACAACCAAGGTCAAGGTCATGCCTAGCAAATATATCCTGATACTCTATCAGCAATTTACCTACAAGAATGGCCTGACTATCCCGAAGTCCAACAATAGACTTAGTAAACAAATTAATCAAGTGTTCAGGAATATTGTTTTTAATAAAAGACAAAGAATCATTACCTGGAGCATTACTAGTATTATGTGGCCCTTCAGAAATATTATTTGAGGTAACTTGTCTAACATCAACTGATCCACAATCAGTTACACTATCATCTTTCTCAGCATTTGCTATTTGTGAGCCAGTTTTAAATCTAACAAAATGTTTGGTGTCATTTAAAACTTGAACAGCCATATGTTTTGTATTTCCTACAGTTGTTGCCAACAAGGTACCCTTATGTTGAATGATGGGCTCAATAATAAAATCACCATTTAGTGCATCAGTTAAACGTACAGGTACGTTTCCAATTGAATTAGATGGAATGGTCACTCCTCTACTCACACAAACTCTTGCCACCTTGCTTTCAACTTCTCCATTTTTCTTAAAGGAAGCAGTTATCACCTCCTTATCAATAGTGACAGTGCAATTTCTTAAATTAACAATACACAGGTTTTTTTGGAGAAAGTCCAAACCGAGAATAACAGAGTCTGATATTGGAGCTACACAAATATCCCACAAAAATCTTTGTTGCCCCACTGTAATGCCTATATTTTTATATACTTTCCCAAAAACTGTCTGGTGTGTAATTCCCTTAAGTTTTACAAATTTATAAGGCTGTTTGGATCCATTGATTTGATGAAACAAATGTTCACTTACTAGTGTTAGCATCGCAGCTGTATCAAGTTATCAACTACTGGTGAGACTGGGTGATTATCAATTGAGATATTTACAATGAGACTGGTGCCATTAACTCTGTGAACATCTATTTCTTCAAATACTTGCTGTTCAGTATCATTCTTTATTGATGACCCCCCATGGCCCCTTTCTGATTGGATCAAGAGTGGGCCGGACTGCTCGATCCACTGGCATTTAACCCACCACTGTTTTTCCTGGTAATATCAGTTTCTGTGGTATTAAATCTCACATTTGACTTTGGGGGAGTAGCAGGGAGGTTTGTATTTACAGAGGATGCTTGCTTCCACGGAGGTGGTGATGGAGACCTTGAATCATTGAAACCCTTGTAGGGTGTAGAGTATTTTGTGTTATTATTATACCCTCGATTATAACCATATCCTGAATTACCAGCTGTTTTTTGTAAAAATGCTTTATCGGGATAACGAGAGGAGACTCTTGCATCCTGACTCTGAAATTTACCTTCTTGAGCCTTAGGAAAGACAATTGCAGACAAGTTCTGGATTGCTTGTTTCAATTCGACAATATCTTTGTCAAAGTTAGAATTCTGAGCACCAGAAGTAAATGAGGGTGATTTCCCTTCATTTGGATTTTGCAAGGACTCTGTTTCAGAAAATGAAACATGCCGTTGTAAATAGTTTGGACTTCAAAAGCCAAAAATTGCTTTTTGATTGGCTGCAGCAGTCTTAACATATTTTAAGGCTCTATTTATATTTGACAGGTCTTTTTCCATTGCTGCCTTGGCAGCCTCTTTTTCACGACAGCCTCTGAGAAATGCATCAGTAGAAATCTGATCAATTGTTCTCTTGCTGGCGTGTTTGTAGCCATCTAATGTAAAAGTGTGGACCCTTTGAGAGAAATCTTCTACACTTTCGTCCTCATATTGTTTGAGGAACTGTATTTGCCTTCTTGCAGATACTGGGGCTTCTTTGCAACTGAATCTTTGCTTCAACTCATGCTTTACTGTTTTGTAATGCCGACCCAGCTGCAAAGTGTTAGCATTTTCTAATGCTCAGCCAGATAAACAGTCAAACAAACGTTCTAGTTTTTTCTTTTTACTCCAGTCCCTTCTGTCAGCAATTCTCTCAAATGTTAGAATAAAGGGCTCCCACTTGAGAGAATCAGTCCCAGAAAAAAACTGGCATCTTAGGTCGTTGAGGACTTCTACTTCTACATAGCCAGTGGCGTCTTTGTCTGCTGTAATGTGTGTCTTAAGATGATGACCTAGAACTGCTCGTAGAAGAGGAACTGCTAGAGGAATCCGATCGTTTTTCACTACTAGATGTTGAATACCGCCTAGAACGATGTTTTGTGTATTTCCTATATTTACCTTTATCTTGTGATGTAGTAGATTTTGTTTCACTACTAGAAGTTGAATGCTGTCTAGAACGATATTTTGAAGATTTTTTATGTTTACTGTCTTTATCTTGTGACAAGGTAGAATAACTCAATTTTGAATCTAGAATGGATGAATGTTTTGGTTTGCGCCCACCTGATGACCCTTTATAATGGCTATCTGAGGGCATTACATCAAGAATCCTACTAAATTGAGGATCTGTGTGAACTGAATCTTTGGATTTGGAATGAGAAGAAGCATTCAAAGTAGAAGTGGATTTTAGAAAGGTTTCCTGACTTTCCTCTTCCTGCTCTGCTTAATGTCCTTGAACAGAGTGTCAAAATCATTACTTATTTCTTGAAGTTTAGTATTTACTTCTCTTGCAGCAGTATATTTTAAAAGTTCTAAGTTTTTATTTTTAATTTGTAATCGGGTTTGGAGGACTTCATTTTGTGTCGTTACAGCTTGCAATTTTAGATTCCAATCCTCTTCTTTAGAAACCATTAATTTTTCTAACCTGTCTAACTATGCTTGCATTTTATCTTGTTTGTCAATACTAGTGTGTACCTCAGGCTCTGTCATGACAATAATACCTCTAGCAAGCCAATCTGCCCAAATTCCAATACCTGTTTCGGTTTCCCTCTGCAAATCTGCCAATTCTAAACGACCTTTTTATTCTCGACATTTAATCAATTTTTCAGATTTAGCCTGTCCAATATTTTGTAATTTTTAAAATTCATCTGCTGTAGCTTTCTGAATATATATTGGTTTTACCATGATTGTTGTAGCTTGTAACTTAATTTGAAAAATAAATAAATTAAATTCAACAAAAATGGAAATTCCGCCACCTGAGAAATATTTGTTGAGGTGAATATATCTGTTAATTTATTTGGTCATGCTTGAGTAGGAACGCCATTGTTTTTTAGAAAAATAATAAACTGAAATAATTTGATTTCCCAACAAAAAAAAAAAAAAAAAAAAAAAAAAAAAAAAAAAAAAAAAAAAAAAAAAAAATTCAATCATAAACTGAATATGAAAATCCAAGTTTGCAACCGACTGAATTTAGAGTAAACCAGCCAGCAATATGCAGGAAAATAATATCCAGCCATGAGATTTATAATTTTAAAATAGACGAGCAATTTTCATTTTTGGTTCACAATGGCGTACCATGGAATAGAGAAATCGTTCAGTGTAACTTCCGTTTCTATTGTTTACCGTAGAAACGGCGGGAAAAACTGTCACAAAATAAGTTATTGTTGTATGAACAAACTGTACTGGCAAAAATAGATTCAAAAATACATTTATACGATGTGGGAAGCAATTGTCTACCGCCCAATCGTGAGAAAAAAATAAAAAAAAAAAACTTATAATGCGAGTTGGTAATTTCGAAACCGACGTCACGAAATTAGATGACTTCTACACTTCAAAAGTACGAAATTGCATGGGTTCTACACATAGTCGTCGCCAGTGTAGCCGAGTAGCTACATTATATAGCGAAGATATAATACCTTTGCAGTGATTCACCAATTCTTGATCCACAACAGTACTTTATCTGTTCAAGGAGACGTCCGAATAGAAACAGCAACAATCAGTGAATGAACAATCTGAGTGGTCCAAGGGAGGCAACAACCATAGATTGGAGTAAGCCACAGAAGAGTCAGAAGTAGTAATGTCACAGCAACCCCATGAAATCTGGTACCATTACCACAGTACTATCGACCGATAGAACATGAAAAGAAACTTTCTAATTATTTTATTATGCCGAACAAAAAATAACTTTCATTGATAAGCGTTAACTGCAAGATGTCATCGATCTTGTAATAACAATGTAGTCGAATCCAAAAACATGACGTCATTTCGAAGGAATGACGTCTCTTCGAATGACTTGTCACAAGTGCCGCTGCTTTGGGAGTTTCTGTATCACCAAATGCCAGTGTTTACAACTGCATCCTGCTGTTTATGTTATAATTCATTGTTAATGTTGTGTGAAAAATGATATAAATTAATGGAATGTAAATTCATGTTTCTCGGACAACAACAGTTGATAGAATTAAGCGGAGTGAAACAATTTATTTTGAACTTGAGGCGGAGGCTCAGTGAGGTCGAGGAGTACTACACTTGTGGAAATATAATTGATTAAAGTCATAACTGAGACTCATATTCAGGATTCACTGAAGTGGTGATCAACACATGAGTGAGTTTTTAATATTTCTGATTCTTTTGGAATTCATTGTTTGCAGTTAAAATTGAAAACACACCCACTGAAGATGACATATTTATTGGTAAGTTTGTGTCTACCGGTGTTGAAAAAAGTTCAATGAACACGGAGCCAGCGTTTGGTGTTGAGAAATTCCAATCGACGCTGATCAATCGAAGTGGCGCTTACATTTTCTTTGTTCTCTTGTCCCCAGGGAAAAACGTTCCGATAGTACTCATGTTTTGCCCCAAAACTCCACTACTATGACTTTTAGAAGCTGTCAAATTAACCAATCACTACTGATGTTACAAACATGAGGCATAATAATATGTATTAGATTAGAGTGTATGAACCTGTCTTCCATAATAAATTCTAGACATACAGATTCAATAACAAACAACACATGTGCTATTCTGGACAAAACTCAGAGATAGCTTTCATCCCTATACAGTTAAAACTAGATGTCTGGTTATGAAATGCGCATAAATAGCACCTCAATCTGTGCGTTAATCTACGCGTTATAACCATAGTAAGATTATCATATTATGTATATATGGTCTGTGCACAAGTAATGTTTCAGCCAATGGTCCTCCGGGTGACCCGGAGGTCCATTGACAGAAACATTGCCTGTGATTGCTATGAGTAACCAGGAGAAACTGCTGTGCTTTGGATGTCATTAGATATGGAACTTTCACGCGGTTAAGCTTGGATACGCGCACAGGTCATGACAGAACTTCTGGCTTTAACTACAGTAGTGCTACAGGTCGGTTGTAATAGTAAAAAATTTTAGGGATGGTCGTACACACTAAAATCAGTTGGCTTAAAAATTAAATCAACTCAATTTGGATTCATATTCACTCAACCCAGTTGATTTGAGTTTTTATTATACGCTAAACGATAGATTATCGAAGAAATTACGGAAAGATAGAAATCGTGCCACCCACTGTGAAGATATAGAAATTTTCACTTTCACGGTATCAATCAAAATGATGGCTTTCAAAGCATCACTTTAAGGTTATGACAAGACGAATTATCACTGGAAATGATCAATTTGTTCTAAAAACGTATTATGAAAAGTAAATCTAGTGTTTTTGAGTGGATATCGATCATTTCCAGCAATACTTCAAAACGTATTCACCTTGAATTGATGCATAAAACCCGCTAGTCCAAACATGGCCTGAAAGTATGTTACATGAGTTTTTGGTTTGGTACGACCTTTGAAAGGACGCACCAAACCAAAAACTTATATTATGGACTTTCAGGCCATGTTTAGACTAGAAACTCGCCAGCTGAATCAGATTGCAAGACGCTCTCTGTTCCGAGTATCAATCAAATCACTTCCGTGTTACAATGATTCAATGCGCTGTTTACATTCATGCATCAATTCAAGTTCAAGATTGAAACGAGTGGAATTGTCAGATTCTTTTAAAAAGCGTATAATTAACAGAAAATGTAGTGTTTTCGAGTGGATAACGAAAATTATCTCATCTCATTTGTGACCGAGATAAATGGAAATTTTCGCTCTCGAAAAAAAATAAAAATGTTCTCGGTCACTCATGAGATGATTTTCGGTATTCACTCACAAACACTAGATATCCTCTATATATTCCACCCAACTGATTTTAGAGTGCAATAGGATCATGGGCATGTAGTACTTTTAACAGCAGTGATTGGAAATAGTCATAGTAATTGTTGGGTCCAGTAGTAATAGTAGAAGACTAAACCACTGCTCCAAAACAAAAGTACTGGACGTCAATCATAGATCAGATATTGATGGCTATGGTACAATCTAGAACTGTGGCAGGGGCCTATCGTATAGGGCTAAGTCAAATGAAGATGATCATTGACAGGTTGAAGTAACAGTGCAATGCTAGTAGAAGTGGTCTAGGAGCAATGCCTGCAACGGGATAGTCTTGGAGCCAGAATCTACATATGGGCTAGGAACTGTATTGGTCCCAGAAGCCAATAAGCCATGCGCCGAAAATCAGATTTGTCGAAGAGACATACGAGAGAATCACTGTTCCGAGCAATTGTTCTCATTGCTCTTTAGCTTATTCGTAAGAGCTATGAAAGCGGCATGATGGTCTGAGCGCTATATCTGGATGATTCAAAGAGACGTAAGAGTATTTACTCCCAAGAGTAAGTAATCTTGTTGCTTTTTAACCTCTTCGTAGTGCTGCTGTGGGGTTGTATTCGTTGCATTGATATCCAGCACTAGAAACAGACAAATTTAGATAGTAATACTCTTAAGTTCCAAGCTGAAGGTTCTTACGCTCCATCCGAGTACTCTAGAACCATGGAACACAGGCAAAACTAAGTCTGAAAGTAATCAGAACAGTCTAGAAGTTAAAATGATAACCAATCAATGATTCTAACGACAGTTATGGGCTTTCATGTGTTAATGGTGTATAGTCCGATATACTACACTTGAGTAACGGCCTTTAGCGCTGCACGTTGTTCTTATCAACCCATGATGGTTGGCTTCAAGGTGGGTCGGGGGTCAGTTTGGTTAATTTTTGGTAGTTCTCGACCTGTGTTCGGTGCATTTATATGTACTCCCATGAATCGAACATAACCTCAGTGCACACCCCATTTGCCATTACAGACATTTGCGTACCATAGTAACCACATACCTCCATAGAAACTAGGATCGCGGCCTCAAGCAAACTAAATGGACGATTAGACACATGCCACCCTAACAACATGCACGTTGCATGCGCACTAACACCACGCATCGCCTTGATAATGACGCCACAAAATAGCTACGTGGGATTTGAGGAAAGTCAACACAATGTCACTGGTCACGTGACTGATTACGCCAGGTGTAATTATCCATTAGATCTTCAAAATGGGGGATTAATGCCATATACTATATTACTATTTGCGTACCCGATAATGATTTTGTTTGTTTTTCTTGATTCAGTGTTGATGTTATATTTTATTCATAACATTCCAATTGACAAAACGAATGTGTGCAATCAATATGCCAGTTGACTTAGCATAGTGATTAATCATGACACCCATTCTTGTCAATAAGAAGTACACTGACATCTTTATTCTTGCTCATTACCCGCCTGGAAATAAACAGACGGTCATCTGAAATATAAGGTCCCAGAGGGTGAATTTAGCATCATTAAATTGACCCTCTGTGAACCTCAATCGGAATCAAGGTCTGAAGCCTAAACTGAAAGTGGATCCTGAGGACGAAATTCGAGATAATTGTTTTGTTTTTATAATCGCAGCAGTCAGCAGATAGAGTTGCATCCTTTGGTTCGATAAGCAAACGAGTAAACAGTATTTTGTTGACATATCGTCCCCTGAGTTCAAATGTGTTCTATGTGTCTACTGGGACTTAGAACACATTGTTACTCCGGGTATGAATTATTTGCTCTTATTTTATTTTTATGATTGTATTGTCGGATGATATTTGTGACTACTTTCGGTTTTTTGGGTTCGAGTTTTATAATGAGGCGAGCGGAAGCGAAAAGCTTTCATTGAAACCATATACCCCCGATGTTTCGCGTGCGCTTATACCCTGGATATTGCACGCTCTCATATACCTTGAATGTTGGGCGCACACTTTGCCATGGCTATTTGTCCACGGCATTCTGATCAATCAAAAGACCGAATTTATCGGGATATAGGGACAAATTTGTTGTAACGAAAAGGGATGGCGCGTGGTATTAGAGAGACGATAGATCCGCCTTGCCCCGTGTCGTTATCAGGAGAACTTAGTGTACTGCACGCATGCATATATTTTAACAAACGTAGAGTCCCGTCTGTCATGTACATTCATCGTACATACATGGATGAAGCTTCCAGGGGTGGGGAACTGTAGTTCACACTCAAGCACACATTCATATTATTAAAACACATTTTGCTCTAGAGTACTTGATAGAGTCCAAATTTAAAATGCGTGCAGTGATGTTTTACGTGCCTGGCAATGATCTCTTCAATAAACCGAGTTAACATGCCTGGAGTAGTCACTCAAAAAATTGTGCCGACAGGGAAGGTGGGGCAACTGCCCAACCGTACCTATTTCTTCCGTCTGTTTGAGCCATTCGTGTCGTTCATTTTAATCTGTACTTAGTGATATTTTGCTTTTCAGCCCCTATCCTAAAATCCACTTACCGGTCTCTATCTTGTTATATTATATCTCATGTGACCTTCTAGGCTCCTGATTGGACGAATGCTGCACTCCTATTTCGTGTAGTTTGCATCCACAGAACTGACCAGGCACTACACACAGGCACTACACGTTTTCTATTTTTAGCACACTACTACATCAGTTTTCTTTTCAAACTGGGCGAATAAAACTAATCAGGCTATATTTAAATATCGATTCACAGAGGCACAACATCCACAAAACGACTGGAAAGAAATCATTGTGGAAAAATGTATCGCTTTTCCATTGTTGAAGTCACATTTTCCGAGGCGTTCATTTTATTCCTTGAGAAGATGATCCATATCTCGTTTCGAAGAGAATGATCCATACCTGGGTACAACATTCATGAGAACGCGTCCGGATATGAAAAATCGTTTGTTTCGCTGCTCATATTATTTCGCTATTTAATTGTATGTTTTGGGCAGTAAACGAATAAACAATGGAATTCATTTGAATCTTCGGAGTTTTGTATCCCGTACTGACCCATTCGGTAATGTATATTTGTAACAAATGTGTGGAAATTATCAAACTGCGTTGTCAAATTTCGAAAATTTTAGCTTTCATTCTCGAGTTGCGCGATTCTAGAATACACAGTTCTGTTTGGGGGAAATGTTTTGTTCACCCTTGCCGACCGATTCAAAATTTCTCTTCTGCTCATATCAATAAGCCGTGTTTTGGAAGAAGAAAATGCTTTTTGAAAACTACGTGGTATTTTTGCTATATAATGCTGGTTGGTAGGGCAGCTACCTTGATAATAGATTAACAAATTGGACAGATGTTTTTTCTTGATGAGTGTTCGATATAATATAAGGATTGGTGCATGTCTTGTCGTTGACAAAGCCCATATAGTGCCCACTGAGGTAGTGTAGTTCCCTCCGCTTTGCACTACACCACCTCACTACACCACCTCACTGGGTACTATATGGGCGTAACCAACTCCAAGTCATGCACTATTCCTTAAATATGTCGATTAAAACCCAATAACTTGATTTTCAGCATACTTTTCTTTTGTTTGATTACATAAATGACCGGTTACCATCATCATTTAAAAATACATTTACAAAAAGGAACTTTCCAACCGGTGTGAAGACAAGACAGTCAGAGCTACTGTATGTACCTAGAACAAGGAATAAGACACTGGACGCTCTCCCAAAATATTTATTTCCCAGAATTTGAAATAAACTGAATCAAGAAGTACGGAATATAGACAACAGAAACACCTTTTAGAAAGAAGTGACATCAAAGCTCTTAAATGAGTATCCTACAGAAGCCCATTGTAACAATCCATATTGCCCTGCATGCAGTAATAGAAGGTCATATCGCCCATAGTGTGTGTGTGTGTGGGGGGGGGGGGGGGGTGTAATGGTTTAGTGTGGTACCCTTTTCCCCTCAAGAGTCGATATATTACATATATCCTTTTTACCTTCCTTCCAAATCACCAAGTTAAGTAATACTGTTAACTGTTAATCCGTTTTAATGTAAATTGACTAGTACCCTCGTCTATACTATCTCCTTACCTTGTCACAAAGTCCGACATATTCGTTGTATCACTTAAGATTAGTTTTACTGACACATAACCTATATGCCATTCCTATATGTCATCAAGAACGAATTTCAGACTTCGCAGGAATACGACAGAAAGAACAATCCGAAAAGTTAAATATGTTCCCTGCAAAGGTAAGAAAACATAGAAATGAGGATTGTTGACCACCAGAAATGAGCTTCACATCATAATATTTTCTTCTATTTACCCAGGTTAGGACATGGAATGCCATAGTCGTTCTTCAAAATAGCAAACTCTCCGGGGGGACGCAGCTAGACAGCCAATATGGCTATGTCGTCTTCCAACAGTAAGCCTTCCAGATTAAATCCCCGGAATAACTACATAATACCTTTGTAAATTCAAAAAAGGTCTAAACATTTGTACATATAATTATGTCTATATTGTATTATACTGGATGTATACTGTCAAATACAATATATATCTATCCATCTGTCTTTTTTGTACTGACAATATTTGTGTTATATTACAGATGATCCAGCTGTTCATACCACTCCTAATGGTAAGTTTGTTTAATAATTTACGCAGGTACAATGTAGATAGAGTCAGTACTATAAATAGATGTTTTTTTATTTACTTATATGTGTATGGGTATCTTTAACTCTCACCCACTGAGTATTTTCCAGACAGTTTTCGTCAATGTTAGTCATGGCTGCTTCACAGCAGCCATGACTAGATTTGATGGCAAATTCTTCTCATTTTAACTCAAAGAATCAATTGTGAAACGTCAATTTAATTTACGGGGTAAAATTTGATTAAATACACTCACATTCAAATTATTTCAGTGCCAAAGGAAATCCTGTCCTGGGCAGAAATATCCGCCAGCAGCAGACAAGGACTTAATACAATCACTTGATGTCTTTAGGAATAAATGTTTGGTTCATTAATCTCCCAGTTAAGACAACTAGCAGACGACGCTTGTGAAAATATTTCTTGAATGACTAAACATTTTTCATATTTTGTTCCGAATCATAGCCTATCACCTCTCATTGGAACCAGCTGGTTCCAGAGCGGGGTAATAAGCTATAGTTTGGAGACAAATATTGAAAAAAAATATTAAATAAATATGAATGGTGATTTTTGTGAATGGCGCTGTTTCTACAAGTTCCTTACTTTGGGTAACGAATTAACGTGTACTTAAATATTACCAAGTTTGTCCTAAAATTATTTTTGTCTTTATTGTTCTAATTAAATTCAGTTCAATGCATACGTTTTATACGAGTCAGATGCCGTTTTATCTAAACGTTGGCAGTTAGACCGTCAACTCAATATTCCTTCAACTCATTTATTTATTTATTGGTGTTTAACGCCACTTGCGACAGCCAGGATCACCTCGTGGCGGACAGTGTTACGAGAAGAGGAAGCAATGGCGAGCAACAACTCCTCGACTTACTAACTCCAAACAAGCAGTGTTAACTTTGGTTGAAGATAGGCACACCATTGACGTGCATTACCACTTTGTATACAGCGCCAGCGTACCTCTACATGGGCATTCGGGATGAAGGGCCCTGCCGAAGGTCACACCGCAGTTACCACTGGCGGTTATCGATCAGTGGACTTCTCGGTTTGAGGTTCAATGCCGTAACCACTGTGCACCACGCCCTCTCTCTTCATCTCATGTAATTAACAAAACAAGTCATGGGCATAGAAAAACAACGCGCGCCTATGTTCTCCACAAAAATATATCTACAAGCTTGACCCAAGCACAAAATGCAGCGTTTGGAGTGGATCGTAGAGGGCAACACCTTTGAAGATCGAGATCGTGCGTGCTGTTCAATGTGGTAAAGGGATTGAAAGTTTAACCACGAGTCAGAAAACAGTGCACTCGTATTATGAAACAAAAAGTAAGAAAGGGATGTAAAAAGGCATAGCGTTATAAACGGCCGATAAACCGGAAATTTGAGACTGTAACTTTGCCACTTAAGGGCACGTCCAACGTACATTTGGTCAAATGTCAGGTAATTTTCTGCACAGTCCAGAGAAGGTCAGAAAAGAATAACCCCCAAAAATTATGTATCAATTTGTTTTGAATAAAACAGATTTTGTGGAAACTAATATTTGCCATGGAACCGTTACCATGTGGCAAAAAGCACTGCCTGAAACCCTGGTATGGCATAAGTAAGAAATCAGGTTTTATACTATAAAATACCTTAAACTTATTGAATAGTTAAATTCTCCAATTATTCTAGTACAGACTCGGAGAAATCTTTTCATCATTCTTGCAAGGAACAGACCACGAGGCCAATTGTAATTTAGGATGCCTACATTTCAAAAGGGCTGCCATTTTTCTTGTGTCTGTTTACCTTTTATGAAGTTCACCAAGGGTCAAATCCACACAGTTCAGAAGAATAAGTATGGAGTCAGGAGAAAGTTCATCAATGAAAAATGAAAAATGTCCAATGTGGCTTTTGTGAGTCTGCTGCGACCATACCCCCCACAATCCTGTGCCATTTTGCATGAGATCTGTATCATATTGATAAAATACGATGAGATTGATACACCAAAAAGGGTAAACTGCCAAACCTACTCATTTTGTGTAAATAAACACTATTGAATAACGTTTCTAGTGTTATTAGTAACCAATCTTATATCTACTAACCCTATTAATCACAATGGAATACATTTGTTTTCTTATTTTGTCCATTTCCGGGGTTGCATGAGCAGCTGCCAAGAGTGTCATTTAAATGTTCAAGTGTAGCCAAAACATCAAAAATGACCTGTCCTGCATGCAGATTACTTTCACCAATCGGCTACACTTAGTTAGAAATCCTGGCTTCCAATTCATTTATGTACATGATTTGGTATGCATCATTTGTTTTGGAACTATCGGTCTTCCATAGTTGCTGTTTGGGTAGGCTTGACTGCCGTTTTCTCGTGAGATTTAAGAACATTAATAACTGACCTGCTTACCAATACTAATTTTATAGACGGGGGGTTACCGGCCTGAACAATATCGGAATTGTGTTGGTTATTAAATTCATTTATCCAAACACTTGTAACACGTTGTGGTGTCATTTCGGTAATTCGTGTGAAGTTTAGTCCGCCTGGCGGATTTGTTTCTATTTCTGTCCACACAGTGTCAACACATATAGATTTTTGCAATCTTCTGTTGCTAACAGCGCTCAAAATTGACGTTGATCCGTCTTATACACAATGGGGTTGTGTGAGGGACATATTTAAATTTATGATGGTATGACATTTCGCTGTATTTGGTGAACAGGAAGAAACCTTTCTGATAATTCTCCTTGACATTGGTCTTCTTTTTTCGTAGCACACTTCATCAAGCCTTCTTTACGTCACTAATATAATTCGGAGACAGTAAAATTATCTTTTCGTAAGTATACAATTGTGAGGACTGTAACGTATGTTGATGTGAATCTATTTTTGTTTTCAAATATAATTTTTCACTTTTTATGGTTTGATCATCGTCACCAACCAAATAATAGTAGTTCAAATCGGTGGCGTATTAATCCCTTGCTGACATTTGCATCACATTGTATAGATTCCGATCTCAACAGCGCTACTATGGACTGTATCTTTCAATTATCACTTTGTCACTTGAATATTTACCTATGAATGTGTCGTGAGTTGTACATTACATCGTCTCCCATATTCAAAAACAGCAGTGAAATGTTTAAAGATTTCAGATCGTGGGAAATCAAATCATTTCTCAACTTTGCCCCAAAACCCATGCGATCATAACAAACGTGTCGCCCCAACAGAATCAAGCGTGTGTGGTCATCCATTTTCACCTGAGCATTTTCACCACGTTGGTGATAAAATGATAAATATACTTTCTCCGAGTGTGGAGTGTGAAGTCTTTTATTTACAACTCAGACATTCGAATTACCGATCTGTTCCTTGTTACTCCTGACGCTTACTCATGCGGCTGGCAATTTCTTTGTCATTAAAAGCAAAAAACAATTTTTAAAAATTTCAAAAAGTGGATAATTTTGTATACTTTTGTAATTATTTTGGTATATAATATTTCGTTATTCACCGCATTAATTCGTATTTAGAGCATTGCGAAAATTTTCAACAAAAAAAAAATGCCCAAAGTTACGTTGGACGACCCCTTAAGTACCCATTCACAGCGGAATCTTAATTTCCCGGTTTTTGGCTCTTAACATATTCAACCAGATGTCTTATCCAGCACCGCATTTCCTCTCAAAGTGTCTAAAAACTAACAGGAAACCCGATATTGTAATTTATTGTATACCCATCAACGATACGCCGTGTTTTTCACCCATCGAATCCTGGTCGCCCAATCACACTGAGTGGTTTTCCTATTCCGATTGCCCAAGGATACAATGTAGTTACCGACCGTTTCTAGGTGCGCTTCATTTGTGTAAATAAACACTATCGAATGACGTGAATTTCTAATATTGTTATTAACCAATTTTACATGTATTAACCCTATTAATCACAATGAAATACATTTGTTTTTTTATTTTATTGCTATTTTAACCCTTTGAACCCTGGTGGTATCTTCCATGTCAGTTCATATGCAGCAATTAGAAGAGTCTATATTCATTATTTGGGGGTAGACTAATCAATATTTTCAACGTGCAGCCTTAGGGCTGCACGTTGAAAATATTGATTGATCTACCCCACTCTTAACTTAGCAGGCATCCTACTTAATGAAAGTATGACGTACCATGTCCATGGGCCGGTAAAATGGCCACTGGTGTTCAAAGGGTTAATGCGAGAATGTGACTCTGATGTAGAGGAATGAAATGCCGAATGCTGTCAGTAAAGGGATCTGGTTTGTCGAATTCCGTCGCTTTGACGAGGTCAGATCGCCTGATCACACTCATCGCCTTCAGGTGTGACTCGGCCTTCGGTGGCGAATGTGAACCTGCAATCTGACCTCGTCAGAGCGATGGAATGCGACAAACCAAATCACTTTACTGTCATCATAATCTCAAAATATTATATGTCACGTGACTTTCCCTCTTTCTGATAGTGATTGGCTATTTCTGGTATTTTTTACCTCTCGAATGTTCTAAAAATAATCGTGCAATAATCTCGTGCACTCTATCCGTTCTAAAATAACTAGAATATTGTACGACGTTCGACTGACGGGACACAGTACACCCTTTTAATACTTGAAGACCTGGAGGTTTTTGTACATTGTGACAACGCTTTGAGAGTCCGCATTCTGTAGATTTGCAGTTGTTTCTAGGCAAGTATTGGCTGCCTGTACAGGCAGCCAAGACTTGCCTAGAAACAACTGCCGAGGTACTTAGACTGTATATTTATTTATTTATTTATTGGTGTTGAAGGTCACATATTTCTGCACAATGTCTAATCGTGACCACGACAGTTTTACGGGTGAGGAAGCCAGAGTACCCAGAGGGAACACTGAGCAACGGCGAACAACTGCCAGCTCTCAAACATATTAATCCCACGCATAAAGGGTTAGCATTGGTTGACGTCAAGTGCCCCATCGGCATGTAGTACGCCTTAGTACACAACGCCAATGTGCGCCCACGGGAAAACGGGGGTGAAGTGTCTTGCCCAAGGACACAACGCGGTTGCCGCAGCTGGGATTCGAACCGAGGACCTCTCGGTTTGCAGTCTGTATCTCTACCTACTGAGCCACCACGCCCGACTTAGACTGCATCTTGCAAGTATATTCAGAGGCAGCATATTGGACCACCTGTTCTATAATAGTAAATGTGATCAAAGTCGGAACGAGACCTGTAAGGGTTAAGAGATTTTTTTCTGGAATTCTCTTTCGTTATTTCTATTTCAGGAATGAGAATGCTTGTTTTGAACAATGTCCCTGACAATAGACAGCGTATTTAGGAGTGTGTGTGTGTGGGGGTGGGGGGGGGGGGGGGGCGGTGTCGTCGCGGTAATCGGTTCTCGTCAGATCAGCGAAGTTAAGCAACGTCGAGCGCGGTAAGTAGCTGGATGGGTGACCATTTCATCGACTGATTCGTGCTCCCGCGCTGTGTCCTTGGGCAAGGCACTCAACCCCGATTGCCTACATCGGGCACGATGAAGCTGTGTACTAAGGCGTACTGCCCGTCGATGGTACGCATGTCTTCTACCAATCTTACCCTGCCTGTGCCGTGGTGCAGAGTTCAGAGTTACTTTGTTGGGGGCTGACAGCTGCTTGTCGGTGCACAGTGGTTCTCTTCGGGTACTCCGGCTTCCTCCACCCGTAAAACTGTCACCGACATGATTTGACATGATGTGACCCTGGCTGTTAATGTGTCGTTACACCCTAATAAATAAATATTCAGGGGTGGAATTTTGTTGGGTAGCAAGATTTTGCCTCGGTTTGTTCGATATAATGTAACAATGTTTGCCCTTTGTCTGACATGTCGTTGACTATGTTATGGACCGTGATCTGCATGGGATAGCACGCGGACTATGCTTCCTCGAGGCCCACTATTTGACAACCACAAGCGGTGTAATATTTATAACATCTGTAAGATCGTATCCTTGGGGACGCGGTGGAACTGTTAGTCTCCAAGGCATTAGCACTCATTTTCAGGAGCGGCAACTGGGAAATGTCCGCTCGCGAGATTAAACCACAGCTTCAATGGCGATGCTGGTCTCCGAAGAAACTGATATTCGCCGTAAGCTCATAAACAAAAACACGCAGTCATTGTGAATTTGATACCACGGTCTATGAATTACCCGAGTATCGTGACTGAGTTTCAGAACTGGAAGCTACAGAGCCGTTAAATATATGTCCCTGGTTTCAAATTTCCATTCCTTATTCTGGAGTACTACTAAGGGTCATAATTTGATTAATCTATCCTTGCTGGGAAAGGGAATAGCTCCAGTATGGTATTCGAGCGAAAAACACTTGAACGAAGGTGGTTATGCTTAACATAGCTTACGATACGGACGCGATCCGGTGAAACAGTCAGTTGTAAGAAGTTTGTCGGGGCTGCGGTTGTGTTGCGGTAACCGGTTCTCGTCAGACCACCGAAGTTAAGCAACATCAAGCCCAGTTAATCATTGGATGGGTGACCGTCTGAGCGATCAATTCGGACTCCCGCGTTGTGTCCTTGGGCAAGGCACTTGACCCCGATTGTCCACATGGGGGCACGGTGATACCGTGGACTAAGGCGTACTGCACGTCGATGGTACGCATGTCTTCAACCAATCTAACCCTGCCTGTGCTGCAGTTCGGAGTTACGATGTTGGGGAGCTGGCTGCTGCTTGTCGTTGCTCGGTGGTTTTCTCCGGGTACTCCGACTTCCTCCACCCGTAAAACTGTCACGGCCATGATTAGTCATTGTGCATAAGTATATGACCTTAAAACACCAATAAATAAATAATAAATAAGATCGTACCCCCTCCCCCGCCAAAAGAAAACATGCCGCAACCACACCAATACTCTGAGGCCACAGAGTGGGCGCCTTTGGTCCTAACTTTATTCTGTCCAATCTGCTCCTATTTTCTGAATAGATAATGTACATGAGTTAGATTACTTTACTGTGCACGTATTTTATGTTTGGCTAGAGAACAGCAGATAGAAAGTTTGTTATCATTGGTACATTAACCCTTTACCTAACCTGAAAAGCAGACGACACTTGCAAAAATAATTCTTGAGTAACTAATTTTTTTTCATTTTTTGTCTCAAAAACATAGATTATGACCCCTCGTTGGAACGAGCTCGATGAGCTCGTTCCAACGAGGGGTCATAGCCTATGTTTTTGAGACAAAAAATGAAACAAATAATGAAAATTAATTGGCGATTTTTGAGAATAGCGCTGGCCGGTTTTGGCCGTTACGTTAAGTAAAGGGTTAAACATTTAGTGGGTTTTGTTTGTTACAGCTGTATTTGATATTCGTTTGATTGATGGCGAAACACCAAGCTCCGGGCGTGTAGAAGTATTCCACGATGGAGAGTGGGGTACTGTTTGTGACGACTTCTGGGATATCAATGATGCGCACGTTGTTTGTCGAAGTCTTGGCTTCATGTATGTAAATATGTAGTGTTCAGATATACAGTGCAGCTGTCGAGGACTGTTCACTTTCCATGAGTGGTCAATATTTCCACGGTCCCAATAGTATATTATATTCAAAACACTAATAAAAAGGAATAATCCTAAAAAAATTAGTTAATGAAGCACCGGGTTCAACCCGGTGCTTCAATACTTGAAATTTTCCTGATAATAATTTTTATTACCTGGTAAAAGCATGCTTGGACAGCACTGCCCACACGTGGATTACGACCAGTCCACGGCGACTGTACTGTGTAATCTCCCTGCACCTTGGGATACACAAACGTTTGCTAAAAAGTTTGCTGAACTTTCAGACCTTCATATTATATCTTGGTAATGCCTCAAAACTTTGTTTATTATGCCATTCGGATAGATTAACAAGTGAACGGTCAGAGCCAGTGATCGTGGCTGGGGTATACACCGACAATAATGGTCAACAGTGATAAACATATTAATTCAATATACCAACACTGACGGTATATTAATTGTCTCTGCTCGCCATTTTGTCTGTATCGCAAATATCGCAATCCAAACTCGGTTAACTGGCACGTTTGAAAATTTATTTTCAGTTCAAAGCTTCGAAAAGCAGGCAAAATTGTAAATGCGCCCAGAAATGTCGAAGGAAATAAATCAATAATTTTCATGGTGATCAGAGAGATGTGAGATTACTCCCCTTGCATTACATCACTACACCCCTTACATTGCATCACGAATGAATGTGGACAGGAAAATTTAATGAAAACCTGAAATGATTTGGAAACCACTTCGTAGTTAGCGTAATAAATATTTTACTGGACATTTAAATGGAGGATACAATGACATGTGTGGCTCAGCGAGAATAATATTAGGCTCGGCTAAAGCCTCGATTAATGTTGTTCTTACTTCGCCTGATGTGATACCGTACATGTATCTGTCTACTAAATGTCTCATAACGTATAATATACAGCAGTGGAATGTCTTTGTAACTTTGCAGGTTGCGAAAATGAGTCGAGGTTTTATCTCACAATCGGGGCGTTTTTGCACTGCTACGAAACTAAGTTTAATGTATCTAGGCCCTTGTTCCGAATCCGTATCAAGGGCCAAAACAACGGCATTAACATTATTTTTCGATCGCTTCGCGAATTTCCCTTCAGAGAAAACAATATTAGGTGAAGCGAAGCCGAACCTAATATTGTCTTCTCTGAGCCGTATATGACACTGTATCTGCCAACTAAACGCCCTGTTACGTAATTAATATGCATGGCATGCTATAATGTCACTGGGGTCAGTTAACTCAACGAATAGCTAAATTATGCGCACTTTTCGGCATCTTGGGCTGGTTTGTAGACTATTATTGGGATTTTTCTGAACGTTCGAGTCGAGGCTTCTCTCTTGAAGTTAAAGAATTAGCTTTCGCTATGAAATGTGGAAAACTCCACCTCAATAAACGATGAACGGCATATTTTAAAATATAATAAACCTTTACACCAAGAAGGACATTTAATTCACCAGTAATTGTTGCAAAAGTTACAACCAAATTCACGTTGACGAAACACACAGTTACTCCACTTCGCAAGACAGTATTCAGTAAAGCGAATCAGAGTGACGTAATTTTATCCGAAGTGTAACGTTATCACTGACCTCAATATTGAGCTCAATGAATGCTACTCTATTTTTCAATTTGCGCCTTTTCATCGACAAGGCAAGGGAAAAAATCCTCTTAAAATAGTTTTATAACACATTTTGTAGTCAATATTGTGAGATACATTTATCATCACCACAGTGTGTGTCTCCGGAAATTCTGATCAAGTCTCGTTGAAGGCACAGAATCGCATTTCGACTCGACCCAACGGGCTCGTCGAAATACAATTCTGTTCCTACAACTCGACTTGATCTGAATTCCCGGAGACACACACTGTGGTGACAATCTGTATATCTTTGCCGTTGTCCTAATAGATGATAAAAATATTTAACCCTTTTAACCTTTGTGGTATCTTCCATGACCATTCAATGGCAGCTAATGGAAGATACCATATTCATTATTTGTGGGTGGACCATTTATGATTTCTACGTGCAGCCTTGGGGATTGGTTAACCCACACACTCACAGAGCAGCCATTCCACTTAAAGAAATTATGAAATATCATGTTCATGGGGCTGAAAAGTGGCCTCTCGAGTCCAAAACGTTTATCCATTGATTATATATCAAATGGGCATACACCAAAGAAACGTTTCTTTAGTAGTGGGGACCATAAAGCATTAACATCACTGAAATACTTTTACGGTAACAGCTCCTCTGGTTATTATTCCTGAACACTGTGGAAATACGGGAGAAAATGTTGGCTATAGAATGTCTAAAGCACACCTTGGATTAACATATACAGGTCAACCAACCAACCAACCAACCAACCAACCAACCAACCAATCATTTCATTCCATTCCATTCCTCTTTCCTCCCACCCGAGAAAGAGTACAGAATTTAGAGTTCCTAAAAAATACCCCTTCGGAGACAAAACAAATGACAAAAGACAAAAAAGAAAACCGTACCGGTTTTGAAAGGTGCCGATTTGTGTTAGCACACAAAACCTGGCGGACTGTACCCTATTTGACTTTTCACCCATTGTCCAGTTCCCGCCAGTATTGCGCAACAATATCAATTTCCGATTTTGAATTAAATTCAATACACATGTATAAAGTGTGCGGGGAGGCAATCAGTTATAATATTATATCTCACGTGACCTTCTAGGCTCCTGATTGGACGAATGCTGCACTCGTATTTCGTGCAGTTTGCATCCACAGAACTGACCTGGCACTACCCTCAGGTACTACACGTTTTCTGTTTTTGGCACACTTCTATATCAGTTTTCTTTTCATACTGGGCGAATAAAATTAATCGGGCTAAATTTAAATATCGATTCACAGGGGCTCAACACCCACAAAACGACCCGGAAAGAAATCATTGTGGGAAAATGTATCGCTTTTCCATTGCTGAAGTCACATTTTCCTAGGCGTTCATTTTAATCCTTGAGAAGATGATCTATATCTCGTTTCGAAGAGAATATAAGTTATCTCGGGCAACACCCAGGGTACTTGAAGATTTAATACCTGGATGTCGGTTTTCAACCCTGAGTCGCAAGCCGAATGGTTAAAAAGGAGACATCCAGGTATTAATTTCCATATACCCTGGATGTTGCCGGAGATAACGATTTTGTCCCGCCTCCTAACACAGAAATAATGCCGTGATGTAAAATATGATCCCACATTAAGACTGAGGAGACGAAGTTTAAACCCCACATTGAGCCTCAGGTTTTGAACCAAACAGCGAAACTAACGTCACAGCAAAACTATAAATATACCGAGTCTATTTCCGAATCGTTGTTTATAAACCAGGTCACATATGGAGAAGTTTTTCACTTTGGATGAATTTGATTACGTTGAAAAAGTCATACAATTCAAATTCAGAATCAAAGTCTTTCTCTGACAAATACTCTCTAAAAAGCAGTGCGGCAGTATTATTTGATTTGACGGTGGTTTTAGGCGTGAGTTCATTCCGTTTACGAACGATGTCTCCATTGGAGTGACAAGCGAAGCGAGAGATTGGCATTTTGTATTCTGCTCAAGCGATATCGAAGATAAACAGATGAGTTGCTCCCCTTGATGTTCTCACCCCGCAAAGCTCAAAAGTGTATCTGCGAACCCGCTTCATTCTGTTCAGTTCTCACCGAACACTACAGCCAACAAGTGCTTATACTCATGTGGCTGCAACGATGTTTTTTTAATTTGTATTAGTATTCATAACAAAACGACAATAAGTTGGATATAACTTAACGGTTCTAATAGGAGTTTCTGCAATCGATGTGACCTAGTCGGGGTCAAAAATTACTTTTATCACCTGGATGTATCTCGAGTGACAAACGAGGAACAACGGCGCGCGCTCTTATCACCCGCATGTTTGAAGATAGCCGATACCACGGCTATTTGTTTCGGTCACTTTGACCAATCAGAAGACGCGATGCATACTGATACAGGGACAATGATCCATACCTAGGTACAACTTTCATGAGAACGCGCCCGGATATGAAAAATCGTTTGTTTCGCTGCCCATATTATTTGGCTATTTAATTGTATGTTTTGGGCAGTAAACGAATAAATAATGGAATTCATTTGAATCTTTGGGGTTTTGTATCCCGTACTGACCCATTCGGTAATGTATATGTGTGACAAATGTGTGGAAATTATCAAACTACATTGTCAAATTTCGAAAATTTTAGCTTTCATTCGCGAGTTGCGCGTTTCTAGAATACACAGTTCCGTTTAGGGGAAATGTTTTGTTTACCCCTAGGGACCGATTCAAAATTAGCTTATACTCCCTCATTGCAATGAGTGTGTTATTCTCCTTCCAATGAGAGGTAATAAGCCGTGTTTGGGAAAAAGAAAATGTTTTTTGAAAACTACATGGTATTTTTTCTATATAATGCTGATTGGTAGGGATGCTACATTGGTAATAGATTGACAAATCGGAAAGATGTTTTTCTTGATGGGTGTTTGATATAATATTTTGATTAGTGCATGGCTTGGAGTTGACTACGCCCATATAGTGCCCAGTGAGGAGGTGTAGATCCCCCCGCTTCGCGTCGTGAACTACACCACCTCACTGGGCACTATATAGGCGTTGTCAACTCCAAGCCATGCACTATTCCTTAAATAGTAGTTATATTTTGTATCACGTTTGTAAGCATCTGAAAAAGTAAATTTTGGTATAAAAATTTAATTTTTTCTTAACTCACGAAAGTGATACAAAGTGCCGATTGAACAGTATGTCTGGAGGGAGTATACTGTATATTGTGTTATAATAATAGTAATTAATAAAGCCACAATAGCGTACTATGGGAACACAAAGCCCCATATAGCCAAAACTAAGATTTCAGCATGACCCGGAGAAAGAACTAAGGAGATGGTGAAAACAATACAATCAATCAAGCTATAACTGAAAATAAGTTCAATATGAGGTATAACAGAAATACCACAAGATACACATATATATTTTCTATACAACTCAAAGTTTGCACCAAGTATATCCAACTACCTGTTTTACGCTTTAGTTGAAATATTGTAATGAAAAGTGTATATATATTTTATTTGATTATAACTCTAATGATTTAAGTACAGAAATTAAGATTTTGTTTCTCTTTGACATTAATTTTTAGCTTTTGAATACGATAACCATGGAAAATGGATATTATTGGTAAAAGAGGAATTTTTTCAATTTGCCAAATAGTTGACGGAGCGAACTGGTATGGGTTCAGTATCGAGCATGAGACCTATTACTGTTAATTACAGCTTGACAACGCCCTCTCATGCTCCCAATCAGGTTCCTGGTGGTCCTTTGCGGGATGTTGTTCCATTCTTGGACCAGCATGGTACCAAGCTCCTGGACACTTCTTGGCTGGACTGGACGGGCTGAAATTGCAAGCTGCAACTCATTCCAGACATGTTTGATTGGATTGGGGTCAGTGGGTCTTGCTGGCCAGTCCATACACTAAACCCCCTCCCTCTGTCTGTTGGTACTCCCCGACAGCATAGGCAACTCGAGGACGGGCATTATCGTCCACCAGAATTAATCTGTCACCCACTGGACCTACATACAATCTGACGTTGGCATCCAGGATCTCATCAATATACCGCTGTGCAGCCAATGCACCTCGTTCAAGAACACAGAGCTCTACGTCCATCCCAGCTGATGCCGCCCCAGGCCCTGATTGACCATCCACCCTAGCGGTCATGCTCAGCAATGTTGGCTGCATGGAATCGCTCTCCTGGTATTCTCCATACCCTAGAACGCCTATCTGTGTGGTCTAGGCAGTACCTTGACTCGTCGGTAAAAAGGACAGGTCCCCAATCTTCTCTGGCCCATCCAACATGGTTCGTGGCCCATTCATATCGTGCCTGGTGGTGGTTCTGGGACAGCGGAATGCGAATACATGGTCTTCTCGATCGGAGACCACCTTCGAGCAACCTTGCCCGGATAGTCTGCATCGAAACATTTACCCCGGATGCATCCCGAAGGTCACTGCGATGCTGGGTTGCTGTGGCAAAGAACGGTTCCTATGGGCCTGAATGATCAAAAACTGGTCTTCAGCTGCAAATGTTGCCCTGTCTCTGCCACCACCATGCCGCCTTACTGGTGTGCCATACTGCTGAAATCTTGCCCAGCCTCTGGTGATCATCGTGTGGTGCACACCAAGGGCTTCACCAATCTGACGATGGGTAGCACCCTGCTCCACCATCCCTACAGGCCGCCACATTTCTGCTTCATACAAATGTCTTCTTACATTTGCATTTGCCATATCCAATCATTAAGTCCCAAGGGTTTACGTTGAAATGAAGATTGAATACCCTACACGTGTCATGTACATGTAGACAGTACACGAAAACGTCATTAAAATCAAGGGGTACATGCTTTCCATGACTGTAACGAAAAGCTGCCTATCAAGAGAGCTAATGTAAACACTGGGGACCATCTCAATACATTCCTCAATCATATCCACCAAAAATGTCGCAAATATGTCACAAGCAAATTTCACAATGATGTGTCAAATATTTGGTGCTTAGCAAACTTTGAGTAGAATATTAAAAAAAAGTAGGGGATATTTAATACAAGTGAGATATATGAAGAAATCTATTTATATTTGCATCAAAAAGTCAGTTGAGGCATTGCACTGTGACATCTGGTGAATGATTTCATCGATAGTTGTGTGTGTGTGACAAGCGCACATTCCACGCACTGTGCAGTAGAGGACATGGACGGTCAGCCTGAGAATTTACCATATTCAGTCCAAGACCTCAATACCTTGTAAATCCTCCTCGGCTCTCGCGAGACTATCGCGGATCCAACGTGACCGACTCCTCACCAAACCTCCAATATCAGCTTGACTGATGTTATTCCATTCTTCCTGCAGTGCAGCTGCGAGTTCATGGACATTTGTAGGGGGCTGTTGGCGTTGTCGTATACGCATGCCAAGCCTATCCCAGACGCGCTCGATTCGTGAAACCTCTTTTACTTATATAGCACCTTAGGCGATCTTTCTCATTATTTGGTTTTACTCTGCGTTGTGTACTATTCAAAAATAGTAAGGGATATTTGATAAAAGTGAGATATGTGAAAAAATATATGTTATTCCATTCTTCCTGCAGTGCAGCTGCGAGTTCATGGACATTTGCAGAAGGCTGTTGGCGTTATCGTATGCGCATGCGAAGCATATCCCAGACGCGCTCAATTCGTGAAACCTCTTTTACTTATATAGCACCTTAGGCGATCTATCTCTATAATTCTCTATTATTTGGCTTTACTCTGCGTTGTATACTATTCAAAAATAGTAAGGGATATTTGATAAAAGTGAGATATGTGAAAAAAAATATATATAAATTCATCAAAATGACAGTTGAGGAATTGCACTGTGACATCTAGTGAATGATTTCAGCGATCGTGGGTGTCTAACAAGCAAACATTTCAAGTACTTTGATGTAGAAGACATGGAGGATCAGTCAAAGAGAGTTTACCACATTCAGTCCAAGACCTCAATACCTTGTAAATCCTCCTCGGTTCGCGAGACAAGCGCAGATCCGACGTGGCATACTCCTCAGCAAACGTCCAATATCAGCTTGACTGATGTTATTCCATTCTTCCTGCAGTGCAGCGGCGAGTTCCTGGAGATTGGTAGGGGGCTGTTGGCCTTGTCCTAGGCACCCGCCAAGCATATCCCAGACGTGCTCGATTGGTGAAAGGTCTGGACTTAGTGCTGGCCAAAGCAGTGTAGTGATGTTCTGCTCCTGGAGGAACGGGCCCTGTATGCTCTTGCATTGTCATCATGAAAAATGAATCGACGGCCCTCACGTCGCGCAACTGGCACCACATGAGCTGCTAACATGTTTCACGGTAGTACTGCTCTGTGGCACACCCTTGGATCACATGTAATGCTGTTCTGCTTGTCATGGTTATGTCTCCCCCCACACCATAACTGATTCACCACTAAAACGACCCTTCTGCCTAACAGTTACGTCATGGTATCGTTCGTCCCGCCACCGCCACACTTTCTTTCACCCGTCGTGGAAGTCGAGAGTGAACCTCGATTCATCGGAAAAGATGACGTTGCTCCACCGACGATTGTCCCAGCACTGTCGTGCTCCACACCAAATACGCCTTGCTGCGATGTGACGTTCAGTGACACGTGGAAGTATTCGAGGTCGTTGAGCGTACACATTCCAGCTGTGTACGAGATTCGGATCACTGACTCGCAAATCTGTCGCTCGGTGCATCTGCTGTCCTATTTCTGAAACACTTTGATGGCGGTCACGTAATGGTGTGGTTCAGATGAAACGATCCTGGTTAGCAGCTGTCGTCCTTGGATGACCTGACCGACGTCTGTGAAACCTCCGAACGATGAAACCTCCGAAAAAGCCCGTCCAGTACAAATGAAAATTTCAAAACGTACCCCACAGACATTAATGCGACGCTCGTTCGAAAAACCTGCACAAAGTTTCCATGGGCCGGTGACATCCATGATCCACACTAAACTTGGTAATATACTGATGTGTCCAATCACGCGTATCCACTACCATTGTCCGAAAATATCAACATCATTTTGGATATCCCCTACTTTTTTGAATAGTATGCAGGTCCAGCAATAAAGTTTGGAGGCCCCTAGTGAAAAGGAAGAAATTCTAGATTAATTCGATAGTAGCATTGTGGGTGATGATTTTTACATGTCCATGCCATAATAGATTTGTGAAAATATGTGGCCATAGTTAGATAATACATAGGCATGCTAAAGGTAGAACTTTTAACATAAAACGTAATAACTTTGAAGAATTCGGCCTGGGGCCAGCACGTTTCAGAACGTATATTCCTCACCTGATGGACTCCCAGCGGTGGGGGAGACCACCAGCCCAACACTGTATGCAGACCCTCGCCCCTCCCCTCCGAATCCAAGGATGCTCATTGCGCAAGGCCGACCATGGTTCGACCCTGCATGAGAAAAGTTTGAAAATCAATATCAAAAGAAGCAAACACCATGTCTCTAGATGCACAATAAATACGTCTATTACTCTGCAAATTTTCACATATTTTGTTTGTGAGAATGGGCACATCATGTGCCCATTCTCACAAACAAAATATGTGAAAATTTGCAGAGTAATAGTTTGTATTTATGGTACATCTGTAGAGTCAAGGAGTTTGCATCTTTCGACATTGATCTTTAAACTTTTCTCACGGAGGGTCGAACTATGGTCAGCCATGCACGTCCTTGGACGCAGGGGGCTCGCATACAGTGATGAGGCAGCAGCCCCTTCCAGTCTTTGAGAAATTTTAATAAACAAATGTAAATAAATACAATAAATAAACCACTAAAACGACATGTATAGAAACATTAATATCACCATTAACAACAAATAATGAATGAAACTGTTTCCACATACCTTCTTGAAAGAATTGTTAATCCATTTGCTCCAGTTGTTTTATTTTTCCAGTACTTAACACTAATTAAAGTTGAGAATTGTTAATATAAATTCCTGTTTATTGAGAAGAAAACTCCGTTGTTTCAGCGCCTGCTACTAGCGTGACCTTCACATGACGTAAAACCGGGAAATTCCCTGATAGTGATAACAGAACATTTGCGCTAGGAATCTGGGTGCACTTATGGTTGTGTCTCTTTCAAAGGACTGGCATAATAAATACGTTATAGGGCTTTCAGTGGGCGGATATGGTGTGATATAAGGCTCAGCAAGATCATTATTAGGCTCGGCCTTCGGCCTCACCTAATATTGCTCTCACTTCGCCTTATATCACACCATATCCGCTGTCACAGCGTACCGTCCTATCGGATGGGGACGTAAAATGGCTGTTCTCTGTGCGGAGAGAGACACACTCCGTGCAGGCTAAAGATCCCTTCGTAGTATTCGAGAAGAGCTAGGCCACGAAGTTGCCGCCATGAAGGTCATCCCACAAACCTACGCCATTGGGCCAAGGTGAGGCGTTAATATAAGTTACATAACTTGTTCGCCAATCCTTGTAAAACAAATAAGATTAAATAAAAAAAAAAAACATATCCGCCCACTGAAAGCCCCATAACTTATAGTATCCGCCCACTGAAAGCCCCATAACTTATAATATACATATATATATATAAATACAATAGTTATACGTGCCCTAAATACAAGGCATTACCCCCAAACAATAAAGTAAGGAGGGCTTCAATGTAACTGATAATCCAGCCAGAAAGAGAATGGGAAACATGATGGAAATAACCCTCTTAAAGCTAAACTGCTCGGAACTATCCTAGAAATATCAAAGGCATTCACAATGCAAACATTCGATTCCCCAATGTGAATCAGAAATAAACAATCAAATTTAGAAACATAGGTTCTAAAACAATACCTGTGAAGAAAATTAGTCATAAAGTCTTTGTTAGAATTTATCCAAGCAAATATATGCCAAAATATCCATCTCCTGCTTTTGGTAGCCATATCAAACCTGAGTCTACTGGACGTGAATATGAGTAAACACCTTGTTCAAAAAGATATTTATTGTGATTAAAAGATACGTTCCACAGCCAGGAACACCCCATGCCAGCCATTAATACAGATAGAGGAAGCCGGAAATGACGGAGAGAACCACCAAGCTAAGACAAGCAATTGTCAGACTAGTAATAAGTGAACCTAAACCTATATACAGACTAGGATAACAAAAGATCATAAATAACTTAAGGCAAAACGACAAGCAGACCGGAGCTAATAAAAGACCTGAGATAATAACTTCTTGTGTTACTACTATGACATCCACTGCATAGAATATTCAGCCAGAGCTCTAGCTTCATGAGCTGAAAAGCTATGGGAAAACCCACCAGCTGTAATTACTGTTCATACGAAAATGAAAAAAGCTGGGCTGGCAGTTCGAGTCCTGAGAACAGTAGGAAGTCACGGTGCAATGCATTCTTCTGAAGAACTGCATTTAAAGTACATGTATTCATTGTTAGAACTTATATTCTTTGTTTCCCTGCCAGATTTTCTGACACATACTTTCAAGCTTAACCTTGAATGAAAGATAACGGTATATGTTATTATTATAGTCGGGCATTAAATGCTGTTCCAAGAAATTATCATGGACATACCAATCTTACGAGGATTTGGATGGATAACGTGCGTTGTATCGGAACTGAAACAAGTCTGACGCTCTGTTCAAGCAGTGGATTTGGAAGACACAACTGCGCTCACTCAGAAGATGCTGGCGTTCAGTGCCGTGAGTAAACTATGTTGGTTTTTTATTTTTATTTTAGCGGGTATAACTGACGGGTTTTGTCATAGCTCCCACTTTTTTGTGATACATTATCACTTTTGTAATAAAATCACACGGTTTTGTCATAAATTGAGGTTTTTGAAATAAAAATCCACAGATTTTGTCATAAAAACTCCCACCATTTTTGTCACAGAAAACAACAGGTTTTGTAAAACGTTACTGTTTTTCCCTCGCGTCAGACTCTGTCAACCCGTGTTAACCCTTTGAACTCGGAAGACCGATTTTCAGTCCAAGGCATAATTTCATCCCATTTGTTTCTTATTATAAGAGGTCTATACGCGGGGCACTGATGATAAAATAATAACTGCAGTCTGCAGCCAGACGGCTGCAGACTGCAGCTATTATTTTATCCTCCCTGTATATTGATATGGACTGATCGATCTCAATGTAAGTGTTAATAAAGGCGATACCATTCCAGGAAGAGTCAATACAACGAACCTCTCTAATGCTTTTCACCCTCGTGCTTTTGCCGCCGATTTTACGCGATTCTATGTCATGTGAATTTGCCCCTGTTGGTGGACTGCTAGCCATTGGTAATACTTAGTCACCTTAGGACTTTTTCTATCATCTAGTGCCTATGGTTAGTACATAATGGTATGCCATGTGTTGATGTGGGTTATGGTTGGGCGTCTATACCCATTTTGGGTACCCCCCCCCTCCCCCGGGCCACCTCGTGGATTTTATGCAATTTCATTAGAATTAAATTGTTCTGGTGTGAGCGACATTATTATAGGGAACTCAGAGTGTTGTAGTACATTGTGATGTAGAAGTAATATTTTGGTCATCGCTGATTGTGCAGCAGTGTTGCAGTACTTGTTGGTGCAGTAGTTGTAATTGAAGTATTTGGTTTGGAAATTGTTGGTGTATTTTTTGGTGTTATATATATCAGTGTAGTAGTTGTTTGGTGTTATGGTAGTTGATATAGTAGATATTTGTTGATGCTGTAGGTTTACTGGTGGATATAGTAATGCTCAGTGTTGTGATTGTGGTGGTTGGGGGTGTAGAACTAGTATTAATAGGTCCCCAAAAATCGTCATACCACATCTGTCGTCGAACACAAAAGTCCCAAAACCAAATCTTCATGAAGCACTTAGTGTCGGAGTTATATTGACCTTGAAAGCTGTGTTCTATGAGAGTATCGCTGATAAGCTAGGAGCCAAAATAGGGGCTAGGAATCGTGAAGTCTCTTCAACGCTACTGGAGCACTCTCCAGAAGAATCGTAACGTATAGCATACATAACACACAAGGTGGTAGAGTATACGGCTGTAAATTGATCAATGGATGCCGAAAAAATAACTCAAAATGGGTTCAAGCCGCCAGTATCATGCCGTCATACTGGTCAATCTCGCAAATCCGACACCCCTTCGTGACCTACCAGTTCATACTGCCTATAGTATAGCAACTAATCGATAGTAAAAGGCTCAGCAATGGGTAAGTTGGACAAAGGGCTAACAGTATGTCAATAGTCTGGGGTACATACCCTCAATACTATGCAACCATACATGACCAAAACACACACCAAACAATATCATTTGGCTTAGAATTACCTACTACCTAAGGCAACAACTCTATGGGATTAGTTGAACTAAGATCTAACTGATTTTTCATTCGAGTGGTAAAAGTAATGTCTTACCAAACCTGCTGATTCCTCTGACAAAGGTGGTGATATTATTTTTTAGACCATGCTTGCCTGTGTTACTACCTGTGAAAAGTCTGTATGTTAAATTTAGCTTGTTACCCCACTACTGGTGTAGAGCTTCTGCTGTTACAATATGCACACCTGTAGACGGAAGTTCATCCAACTTGATATTTGGCATGACGCAATTTGCCAACTTCGATACATTCACACTTCGCGATGTTTCATTCAGACATACGACATTTTGCTGTGTTACCTACTACGTGCAATGACTTATTAAGTTTAAAATACCTACAATTACATCTTCAAAATAGAATTTAAGAGTTGTTAATAATAATTTGACTGAAAGAGCAAGGTACTTTCAATCAACTTTGACAATGTGTCTAGCTGTCAATTAAGCATTCACGCATAGCCGGTAGTACTACCCACCGTGTGTTTGTGGTGATAGAAAGTGTCGTTTTTTTTCTCCATTTTAAGTGACAAAGTCGATTATTTATTAAGAGCATGGTATAAATAGAACAAATTGGTACTATGTCCAGTAATCCGATTTAAACCACCCGTAGAATAAGGGTTTTAACCACTCGGCTTGCCGAGTGGTTCAAACCCTGATCCTACTCGTGGTTTAAATCTGATTACCTGCCCTAGGACCTATTTATTCTAAATTTATAACAATTTCAATTGTACAACTTTTTCCTTTCTTTTTATCCAGCCAATCGTTACTTTTTTGTCACCATTAATTCCTCATCATACAAAACTCTACTCCACACCACTCCACCATGCCTGGTAACGCTAAATTTCCTGATTGCTTTCGACGAATAACTGTGAACACTTGGATGCAAACCAATCGATTGCTCCTCCTAACGGATCAATGGGACATCTCCATCTGGGTTCATGTCAGTCGAGATCGACGTCATATCGGCAGATTTTGAAGCCATATCAATCGAGTATGATAATGGGTAATTTAGGGAAATAAAATCATATCTAATTAATAATGCACATTAATTTGTGCGTGAAAGCAGGCAAAGAATTACGACTGACTCGTGCGGTATCAACGTCACTGGGTCAACAAAACAATGTGGCAACAAGACAATATTAAAGGTCATGTGCTTTACGTTTACGGCATTACAGCAGATACTGGGGACAGGCGCGTTGTCAGCCTTTTAGAATAAGGGGTGCCCAAACCAGTTTAGAGCGGGGGTCAAAAATGATATTCGGGGCCTCCCCCAGTCCTAACTAGGACACTCCGGCCGTTACTTCATCCTCCCACTTCCCTCGTGGGAAGTAGGTCGAGGGGATAACGACCGCTTGTCCTAACTAAGATCCCCGGTCGTTACTTCCCTCTCACTTTCTTCAAGGGAAGTGAGGAGGATGGGGTAACGACTGGGACGTCTTAGTTGGGACAAGTTCTCCCTCGAGAAACTTTAGCAAAATCCAGTGCTATGTGAGGAAATCTGCGGCATTTGTAGCGTATGTAATATTATACTGGAGACAATTTGTGGGCTCAGTGTAATGTAAACGTATATTCGGTCAATATTTTGGAGGTGGGTGGCAGCAAAAATTTTAGAGCGGAGTAAGCCCCCGTAAACCCGCTCCGGCACCGTAGTTACACTGCTGAACTGACCCAGCAACAAGGAAAATTATGGAGTTCCTCTTATGTGCCAAGAGCTAAATGCTGGCCTTGAAGTTTCTAAGCATGTGGTGAATAACGGAAATAAGTCTCGGAAGTATGAAAATCGTGAGGATCGGGAAACTTTCGTTGGGAATGATATCTGAAATGAGCGATAGATAATCTTCGAACGCGGAAAATTATTCAAGTACGATGAACGGTTAAACTAGTGATCTGCGAGTAAAAAACACAATGAGCCTGGACTGTTTGTGTTATTTCAGTAATATCTGTTTGTAGAGAGAGATTCTTATAAAACCATATTTTGTCAATTTCAGTTGATCCAGGTTCCACGTCACCCTATTCCACGGGTAAGTGTTTGTATGTAGCATTTGTTTTATTTTATTTTTATTGATCTGGAAATAAGATTTTCCAGTTTGATATTAATACAGTGTTGTTGCTTCTGTACCTCGCGCAGATGACTATGATGGTGACTGCATTATGAACTGCCCCGCCTGTGGTTTTTCCCCAAGCCAAAATACTTTACACAAGGCACCATGTAAAGGTATGCGTGCAAAGGTATATGTCACATTTGTGGTGAACATACTTTCATCCAGGGTGACCCCGATTCAAATCATACTCACGTACGTCAAGTGGAGGTAGTTGAACTGTCCTAGCATTATTTGCTTCCTCAATTCGCAAAATATCAATTATGTACACTTACAGCCAGGGACGCTGGAAGCATGGGGAGGGGATTGTGGGGTGGGTGGGTGGGTGGGAGGGGGGGCAGCTGCCACCTCTGCCTTCGGACCATGAAAACTACTGATTATTGATTGAGAAAAACTCCCGCGGGCAACCCTTCCATGAGTGGACTTCTACCATTCCACGGCGTCTGCCATCTCTGCCTTCCGACCATGAAAACTACTGATTATTGATGGAGAAAAACTCCCGCGGGCAACCCTTCCACAAGTGGACTTGTACCATTCCACGGCGGCTGTGCTGTAATAATCAAATTTCAATAAATTTTAGCATGCTGCTTTATATTAACAATGTCTTTGATATTTTTTTAAAAATATGATGATCTGTTGATTGCTCTTTTTGCTTTTTTTTTTTGTTTGTTTTATTAGACATTTTACAGATTTTGTGTTAACCCTTTACCCAGCGCACAGGATATCAAAATCTATTATTTTAATTACTGATTTTTAAAACTTTTCAAAAAAATTCAACAAAATCGTATCATGTGACCCCTCGTTGGAACGAGCTCTACGAGCTCGTTCCAATAAGGGGTCACATGATATGGTTTCGTTGACACTTTTTGGAAAAATACATTTTTTTCTAATGCTTTATTTGAATATTACACTGGTGGATGCGGCCGATTCGTTGGGTAAAGGGTTAACTTGAAGAGTAATGATCAGCTTTGAATAATGGTAAGTTCCTTACACGTTTGCTTATGCCATAATTCATCGGGATTGTCGGGTGGAGTTGCTTCGTAATCCGATGATTGTGTTTTTCTTATGTGAGTATTATTTGAATTTTAAAGATTTGGGCCCCGTTAATTAACGGGGGAAAAATTATAAAGAAATGATTCATTAGATAAACAAAAAAACTATTTAAAATAGTAATTGTTTTCAATAGGCGACTTCTTCGTGAGACTGGTCGACGGTGCTGGATATAACATTGGACGTGTGGAGGTGTTTCATAACGGATATTGGGGATCTGTTTGTGATGATTACTGGAGTGGACGCAATGCAGAAGTGGTATGCCGCGAATTAGGATTCACAAATATGTAAGTTAAAATATATCTACCTATCGTTGTTGATGAATTGAGATGAAGGGGAGACATATTTATACTTTTCACGACCATTGTCTCTCGAATAAAAATGGTACACACTTATAGATAAAAAACAGTAAAAAAGATTTGCACCGCGACTGCTACTAACAGATGTTGTGGTAAGAAAACGTGATATTTGAAATGACGGCATCTATTGTTTGACCCAGGAGCGAAGTTTAGAAGATGATAGTAATTGGTTGACAGTAGAGTGATTACCAACATGGTTCTTACGAATGAAAGTTTTTCAAAACAAGTTACATTGTGCTCTGAACGATGCTATTTTCGAAAGGAAGAGTTGTAGAGATGAATGCGTCCGCTCCTCTAATCTTTATTAATCTGGACTATGTAATGCTCACAGCTCACAGATAGAAAGTGTTCCACTGCCGCGGGAAAACAATACCTTTGCGAATATTCGCAAAGATATTTTTCCCGTGGCACCAATGGGCTTCCGTAGATGTCTGTGAAATATGAATATGTTGATTATGTGAACATTTTTCACGGCAATACAAAATGAATATTGCCAAGATATTTTAGTCACCATCGTTGACACAAAAAAAGAGCCGAGATTGGAAAGTTGACATTGCGTTACCGGACTTCGCACCAGATAAATACCAACACGTTTGACGACGTGGAAGCTGTTTAGCTGTGACTACAGGTCACTGCGTAACAGCTTTCACGTCATCAGATATCATCCTTTAGTTTAACCCTTTACCTAACCTGAAAAACAGACGACACTTGCAACAAAAATTCTTGAATAACTATTTGTTTTCATTTTTTGTCTCAAAACATAGGTTATGACTCCTCATTCGAACGAGCTCGTTCCAATGAGGGGCCATAACCTATGTTTTTGAGACAAAAAATGAAAAGAATAATGAAAATTAATTGACGATTTTTGAGAATAGCGCTGGCCGTTTTTGACCGTTACGTTGATTAAAGGGTTAAATGTATTTTATACGCATTTAATTTACAAAGGGGGTTGGAAAACAAGTGCTTATCACTTAGAAACTCTCATCTCCCAGTACATGAACGTTACATTTTAATAGCGATAGATCGTAGAACAAAAAACATATAAATACAATTCATATACAAAGAAAAAAAAACAAACAACAGGAAGTGAACAAAAAGAACAAAAATAGAACAAAAATAGAAAAATGGAATTATAATTTAAGGATTATAAATTATAATATATTATAGGATTCCACAACCTAGTCTCCTCCTACCTTTTGTTGTGAGGCAGACAAGATGTCTCTGCCTCTGATCAACATTAGTTTAAAACGCACAGTAATAATAATAATAGTAATAATAATAATAATAATAATGACGATAGGGAGTCCGGTGGCTCAGTGGTAGACTGCTGGACTTCTATGCTAGAGGTCCCGAGTTTGATCCCCGTCTGGGAAGACCCGCGTTGTGTCCTTGGGTAAGGCACTTTATTCCGGTTGCCTACACGGAGGCACGATGACGCCGTGTACTAAGGCGTACTGCACGTCGATGGTGCACATGTCTTAAACCGCTGTAACCCTGCTTGAGCGGAGCTTGAATAGAGTTAGAATGTCGAGGAGCTGACAGTTGTTCGTCGATGCTCGGTGGTTCTCTCCGGGTACTCCGGCTTCCATCACCCGTAAAACTGTACGGTCACGATTAGCCATTGTGCATAAGTATGTGACCTTAAACACCAATAAATAAATAAATAAATAATAATAACGATGATAATAATAATAATAATAATAACAACAATAACGCCCCTTTTCGAAGGACCTGTCTATAACTGACTCTGTACCTGCATGAGCTCAGCAACTGGCGACGAACTCTCTGAAACTTTTAACAACTGTATTTCTTAAATGTAATGGCTGGGATAAAAAAAGTAGCTTATTTTGGAAGGAGCTATAATTATCTGCTATATTCTATTTATTATACGCTAAACGGTAGACCATCGAAAAAAATGCGAAAAGAGAGAAATTGTATCCCCCACTGTGAAGATACATTTTCACTTTCACGGTATCAATCAAACTGGCGGCCCAACGCATCACTTCAAGGCGAACACGAGTCAAATTATCACTGGAAATGATCAGTTTGTTCTAAAAACGTTTAATGAAAAGAAAATCAAGTGTTATTGAGTGGATACCGATCATCTCTAGCAACAATTCAACACGCACTCACCCCGAGTGCAATGTGTAATGTGTTCAATGTGTAATAACACGGAAACACATTCCACCAAACACCCAAGTTCTTTTTAGAATCCCCTTTTGGTGTATGTCTGTGGCTACAGAAACCCTTTTTAGTAGCAGTTCCCCATGTGCTAGTGCACAATGTGTCACATTGTGCCTTTTCACATTAGCACATGTCGGCACACCCAGCATGTGCCTATGTGTTAGTGCACAATGTATCACATTTTGCCTTTTCACATAAGAACATATCGGCACACCCAGCATGTGCCTAGGTGCTAGTGCACAATGCGTCACGCTGTGCCTTTTCACATAAGCACATATTGGCACATCCATCATGTGCCCATGTGTTACCTGTAATGTGTACAATAGAAAATAAACACGTCCTTGGGAGTCAGAATAAATAGAACAAAGACGGCATAATATAGTTTGTAGATACATAGGTAGAAACCGAGAATTTACTGGAAAATCAGAGCCAAGTAAACAATTATGGAGTTGTTTGTGGTAATTCTACGATCTAAACGAAGGTTTCGGGGAAATCCGAGCCAGAAAAATTACTCTAGTTCACTCGAACTCATCCCGGGGCCTCTCGGTACTATAGAACTACGTGCTAAGCCATTACAATGAGGGAATACAAGTCCGTTTTTAGTTTAGGGATGATTTTGGTGATTTGGAGGGATTGTCGGTTGTTTGTGGTAATTCTACGAAAAGGAAGAAATTACTCTTGTACAAAGGACCATACACTCCGAACATGCCCCTGTCCTATTAGAAGCCTTTGGGTAGCATATCAATCACGTGCTACCATAGAAACCAAATTGCTACCTCCAGTATACAAAATGGCCGACGTAAACACTATCACCCTAACAACACGCACTGCGCATTCGCACTAACACCACGTATTACTATGGGGATGGCGTCACAAGATGGCCATTCACGGGGGTTACCATGGCAACACAACATGACATCACTGGGTCACGAGACTATGACGTCACTTCCCCTCCGGCTCTCCCTCCGGCCAATGAGGCACGATCCACCCCTCTCATACTACTCACAGCTCGTATATCAGCATAATATGGGCAGGAATAGAAGATGTGGCTTGCATCCTCAATTCCATACCCACAAGAGCATTCTACCGAATCTAAACTATAATTTGCATATTTGTCCTAACTGAGATCACAACATGCATTTCTGATCATGCAGTGTAAGACATTAGTTTTCCTTTTTCCAAGAACATGATAAGGTAGAGGCTTATACGTTTTTCTTGAGATGGAACTTCTGAACAATTGGTTTGACGGGCTATTTTTAATGTTGTCAGGATAGTTATTCTAGATAGATGCACACGTACGGAAAAACGATCTTTTTAGTAACTCAGTCCTCAAATTATATGGCATAAAATCACTGGTTCTTCTTAGCTTGTAGAGTAGATTCACCGGTAACAACTCTTGAAGAAAACATGAACTATCTTATAAAATGTACTCATATTGTTAGCATTCTTCTTTCTTCGAGAGACTGCCATCCGAGTTCAAGAAGTAGCTGCTCCCTAGAAACTGATCTCGTTAGACCGGTTATTATACGGGCAGCGTCATAATGGATATCGTCCAGTCGCTTAAGAAATAGTGGAGCCCCTGACCATACTTCACTGCCATATTCAAGAATTGGCAGGATAAATGAGATAAACATTTGCAGAAGATTTTTGCGGCCAAGAATAAATTTCAACTTTCTTGGCTGCGACAGTCTCAAGTAAGCTTGGTTGCAAATCTTGTCTATCTGTTTTCCCAGCCGAGATTTGACTGAAGAGTTGGACCTAGATGCTCTTCCATAAAGTCAAGTGAAAATCTAAGAAAGGTTATATCAGGATAGATCAAATCATTACACAGAGTAAATAGCATCACTTTTGCCTTATCGGGATTGAACATTACAAGCCATGTATCTGACCACTCTATCACTTTTTCAATATCGACATTCAACTTTGTTGCCACGAGTGCTATTAACCGTTTAACAAGTGTCATCTGAAAATAATCTGCTGACGCATTCTAGTTTATCGGCAATGCCATTTATGTAAACTAAAACAGGAAAGGAGTAAGAACTGAATCCTGTGGGACGCCATATAGCACGTTTCGACATTGAGAAAAACTTGAATTGATTCGAACTCTTTGTTTTCCTTTTGGCAAATAACCGTGAAATCATTTTAATAGCCCACCAGATATACCATACTGTGTCAGCTTGAAAATTATGCCAGGATGACAGACTCTATCAAAAGCTTTAGCGATATCACAGACGACATCACATGTAAATTACCCGTTATCAACTGAGACGCATAAAATGTGGCATATCTCAAGCAGCTGATGGACTGTACTATTCTGAGGTAAAACATCCTGCCTGAAGTTTATAGAAGAGCTCATTTCTGTCCAAATATTCATAAACCTTTTAAATACTATTCATTCCAACAGTTTGGCGGTGCAGGTTAAGATGGAGACGGTTCTGTAATTATTGCCATCCGATTTATCACCTTTCTTAAAAAGCGGTATCACATCTGCAAGCTTCCCGTCAGTAGGGACACTAGAACATTAATTAAAATAACATTGCAAGAGGCTTACATATAGTAGTGCAGGTTAATTTTCATAATTCATGACTAATCTCACCTTGACCACATGCTTTTTTATTTGAAGTTGATGTATAATGTCAACGATCTCATTTTCTGTAACATCAATATAGGACAATTCTGACTGACACTTACGCTTGAAAGCAGGAAGTCGATGATCTGATGCATCGACATTGCTATTATCAAGAAATGTTTTGTTTAATAAATCCACCTTTTCGGAGTCGCTTACTACAACCTCTATTCGGTCATTGTCATCTATTCGCTCAAGTGGTGGAATTATTGTCTGGGGTGCAAAATTATTCAGAAACTGCTTTACTATATGCAAGAACTGTTCATGTTCACGACTAATGGATAGGGATTCATCCATTTTGTCAAGACGCTTTTGCTTAGCTTGCTTTTTCATATTGTTAACTTTATTCTTCGATGTCCTATACTTCTGCCTGGATTCAAAAGTATTAAATTTCAATGCGTTTCGCCGAAAACGATTCCTCTTGCGCATTTCTCTCCTAATTGAGCTGTCAAACCATGGTTTATCGTGTGGACGTACTGTAACCTCCGAACGAGGGATGCATGATTCAGCTAACGTAGACAGGAATTGGCATACATGCATGTTTATACCAAATGGAGTTAATGTGATTTCTTCCCATGCCTCCTTTGTAATCAGTGAACTTAGTTTATTGATATCCGCCTTCATATAATTCCAAACAACTCTAGTAGTACTGGGTGCTCTTAAATGCGAAAAACGAATGTACGTAAATGTTGCCTTGTGATCAGACAATGGGATCAATCAAGGTTTTGCTTAGCTGACTTATCTTAGTCGGTTAATTTATCACTTTTTGAAGATTATGTTTAGTTATAATTAATTGAAGAGGACCACTTTCTTGTAGTAAATGTCAATTCAGGTCTCCCGGGAGTATTATCGATGGATTTATAGTTAGTGCTGTTTCCAATGGGTCGTCAAGTTTTGTCCAGTAATCGGTCACACAAAATCTCTCTGATCTGTTTGGCGAACAGATCAGAGAGATTTTGTGTGACCGATTACTGGACAAAACTTATTGGTAATTCCAACCTCAAACCATAAAATATCATCATGAAATTCTAAGGTATGTTTCCTTACATAATGAAACTGGTTTGAGAAATAGCCAGCAAATGTAATGATGGTTTAGCTACCCACTGCTCGTCTGTGTTGTATTGTTTCAAATCAATCCCCACGACGATAGGCTCTAAAAAAGCGTTTAATGCAACTGGGGCGGTGGATGGGTTTAGCAAAAGGATTGGATTATGGTATTTTTTCAAGCACTATAAATGAACAATAAATTTGTACAAAACTGTATGGCATGATATGTGAAGTCTTTGTGTATTGTCAAAGGGCTGCTGAAAATATTATTTAACTTTAGGTAGTTACGGAAATGAACTACACGGTCTCCATATTTCGTGGGGGGGGGGGGGGGGGGAGGGGGGGTGGGGGGGGGGGGTAATTTCCATCGTGTCATATTAACTAAATTACACGTGCTTTCTTGTGTAATACTCCAACTGACATGTTGGCAGTACCCATAGTTTGTCTGGCAACGGTACAGCTAGACCACACCTAAACAGGGCTTAACATTGTGCATCTCCACGTCACCTAAATACGAACAATTGCAAGCGAACGGATGAGAAAGGCAACGGAATGGTGCTCAGCCTTTGGAATGTTAAACCCTAAAATAAAGAAGTAGGCTGGCAATGAAGCACAGCTACAAACAAAACAAAAATAGTATAACGAAGAAAGTGGTCTATTGTTGCGTAACACTCATCCCACATAAGTGAACTCGCCTTCCCACAGAAGAAGATAGAGAGAATGAGGTGAAGCTATGCTAGGCTAACCCTTCCCACAAAGGAAGATAGATATGAAATTAGGCTAGGCAAGGCTCTGCACTCACCCGCCTCCAAGCCAAGTTTTTCACCACTGGTACAGCACCTTAAGACATATAATAGAAGTAATACGTTACAAGAAACAGAACAAACAAGTTTGCGAGGAGAGATTTCAACTATCTCGGCTGGGCTTGATACGGGACTTTTTATGGGCAAGATCCCCCCAAAATATATCTTTTGAATTATTCCAATATTACAAACATGGACGTGTGTCAATTTGATTAAAGTAAGTTACTGATGGCTATGGACTTATTTGGATTTTGAAGACCAGACATATCATAGATAATACTCTTGGCTTAAGCTGTATTGTCAAGAAACAAGTCTCGTGCCATAAGTTTTAGACAAAACGATCATCACATGCAGCTTTGAGAAAGCAGTGGCCAATGTTGTGTGGAAATGGATATATCGCTGTTATAACGATGGACAATTTTTTGGATCAGTGGAAAAGATAGAAATTGTGTCAAATATCGTCCTACAAGTTTATATTTTGCTTGATGAAGATTAGTTTCAAGGATGATATCAACTCTGAAATCAAGTTCTCAATTGAAAAGAGACACCAATTATTCAACATACACCTGTGTATGGATTAAAAAGGTTACAAGTGTGAAATCTGAAATTAAGGGCCTATATAAGTAATGAAATTTTGTTTATTTTGAAAATTCTCACCTCTGATATTCCTTCAATTCAAATTTAATATACACAAAATGTACATCAAAATGAAGGTTTGGATATTTAGAACACGAAACACATGTGTAATCAACTCAAAGAGTAGACTGTAGGCACCACTGGTTCCTGGAAGTCTGCTGCCGTATTCGCACCAGAGCTGATAATTTAATAATATTTCACGAAAACAATTTGTGGCCAAATGTGCATTACATATCCAAGAACAAAGCCAGGGGATAAAAATTCCTCAAAAGACGGCGACGGAGCTGCATTGGGGAAAATTCCAAAGCCTTTGCTTTTGTTTACGTATGAGCATACTTTCGATTTCCGGTCGACGTTATCGGTCAGAAAAAGCATGTAAAAACAACGCCGTCTAAAATCAAATAATGAAAAAGATCGCCTTCATACAGTATACCGTTATTAGATTGAGATTGCACAGTTGCCATATTCAATTAAAGATATCATGATACTTGTTGAAATTTCTTAGAATTACGATTTTGTTTATCGATGGAAATTCGTGGCAACGAGCGATTTGCGCATGTCTGTCGGGCATGGAAACCATCTTCAAAAAAAAATGCAGACAGTGTTGTCCTTTTCCAAAATGCAGTCCTATCGCTGTATTCGAAAGTGTTTTGAATGCCTAGCTTTGTTCTTGGATATATGAAGCACATTTGACCACAAGTTGTTCTGATGAAATATTATTTTATTATCAGTTCTGGTGCGAATACGGTAGCAGACTTCCAGGAACCAGTGGTGTCTACAGTCGACTCTATGAGTTGATTAAGGGGCTATATAAGTAATGGAATTTTGTTTATTTTGAAATTCTCACATCTCATATTCCTTAAATTCATATTAACTATACACAAATTATACATCAAATGAAGGTTGGGATGTATAGAACACGAAACACATATGTAATCAACTTATAGAGTTGACAGCAGACACCACTGGTTCCTGGACGTCTGCTATCGTATTCGCACCAGAACTGATAATTTAATAATATTTCGCAACAACTCGTGGCCGAATGTGCTTCAGATATTCAATAACAAAGCTAGGCATTCAAAACACTTTCGAATACAGCGACAGGACTGCATTTTGGAAAAGGACAACACTGTCTGCATTTTTTTTTGAAGATGGTTTCCATAACAAAGCTTGGCATTCATAACACTTTCGAGTGCAGCGACAGGACTGCATTTTGGAAAAGGACAACACTGTCTGCATTTTTCATTGAAGATGGTTTCCATGCTCGACAGACATGCGCAAATCACTCGATACCACGAATTTCCATTCGAAAAACAAAATCGTAATTCCAAGACATTTCAACAGGTATCATGATACCTTGCATTGAATATGACAACTGTGCAGTCTCTATCTAATAACAGCATACTGTATGAAGGCGATCTTTTTCATTTTTCGATTTTAGACGGCATTGTTTTTACATGCTTTTTCCGTCCGATGACCTCGACCGGAAATCGAAAGTATACTCATACGTAAACAAAAGCAATGGCTATTGAATTTTCCCCCATGCAGCTCTGTCGCCGTGTTTTGAAGAATTTTGATCCCCTAGCTTTGTTCTTGGATATGTATAGCACATTTGGCCACAAGTTGTTTTTGTGAAATATTATTAAATTATCAGTTCTGGTGTGAATACTGCAGCAGACTTTCAGGAACCAGTGGTGCCTACAGTCGACTCTATGAGTTGATTACACATGTGTTTCGTATTCTATGTATCTCAATCTTCATTTTGATGTACATTTTGTGTATATTTAATTTGAATTGAAGGAATATCAGAGGTGAGAATTTTCAAAATGAACAAAATTCCATTACTTATGTAGGCCCTTGAAGTGTGAACCTTCGTGAGATATTTATTCATTAAATATTAAATATTAAGGTGCTATATAAGTAATACAATTTTGTTTATTTTGAAATTCCCACCTATGATATACCTTAAATTCAAATTAAATATACACAAATCAATTTATACACCAAAATGAAGGTGGGATGTATAGAACACGAAATACATATGTAATCAACTCATAGAGTTGACCGCGAGAATAACTTTAATATTTTAACTTTAATATTATTTGAAATAATATTTTCACGAGAATAACTTCTGGCTAAATCTCCTTCTCATATCTAAGAACAAAGCTAGGTCATCAAAATCCTTCAAAACACAGCGACAGAGCTGCATGGAAATAAAATTTCCAAATTGACGGTTTTGTTTACATTGTGTACGGTACTACTTTCAATTTCCGGTCATCGTCACCGGACGGAAAAAGCATCGATATATACTATTAAAAAAAGTAGGGGATGTCCAAACTGATGTTGACATTTTGGGAAAATGGTATTGGATACGCGTGATTGGACACATCAATATGTTACCAAGTTTAGTGTGGATCATGAATGTCACCGGCCCACGAGACCTTCGTGCAGGCTTTTCGCACGAGCATCGCGTTAATGTCATTTGTACTGGACTGACTTTTTCGGAGGTCTCATCGTTCCTTTCTTGGTATAAACTCGTTCATCAATAGTGCCTTGTCGAAAAGTAACTTTTGAGGTATGCGAAGACTGACACGTGACGAACGTTTATGTGGCGTTGGCATGTTGGAAGCTAGCAACAGACAGACTGCAGTGGCTCAAATTCTTAACGTTACTCAATCGGTGATCAGCAGGTTGTGGTCACGCTACCGTCAGACAAGCAATGTTGACGACAGACGTCGGTTAGGTCGTCCAAGGGCGACAACTGCTTACCAGGATCGCTTCACCCGAACCACATCATTACGTAACCGCCATCAAAGTGCTTCAGAAATTGGACAGCAGATGCACTGAGTCACAGATGTGCGAGTCAGTGGTCAGACTATCCGAAATCACCCACACAGCTGAAATTTATACGCTTGACGACCTCGAATAATTCCACGTTTCACTGAACGTCACATCGCAGCAAGGCGTAATTGATTTGAAGCACGACATCAATGGGAGATTCGTCGGTGGCGCAACGTTATCTTTTCCGATGAATCGAGGTTCGCTCTTGACTTCCACGACAGGCGAAACAGAGTTTGGCGGCGGCGGCGGCGGAACGAACGATAACATGACGTAACCGTTAGGCGGTACGATCGTTTTGGTGGTGGATCGGTTATGTGTGAAGAAGCATAACCATGACAAGCAGAACAGCATTACATGTCATCCAAGGACGTGTCACAGGTCAGTACTACCGTGACAAGATGTTAGCAGCTCATGTGGTGCCATTTGCGCGACATCACGGCCGTCGATTAATTTTTCAAGATGACAGTGCAAGAGCACACATGGCCCCTGTCTCCACAGAGTTCCTCCAGGACGAACATCACTACACTGCTTTGGCCAGCACTAAGTCCAGACTTTTCACCAATCGAGCACGTCTGGGATATGCTTGTCAGGCGCCTACGACAACGCCAACAGCCCCCTACCAATCTCCAGGAACTCGCCGCTGCACTGCAGGAAGAATGGAATAACATCAGTCAAGCTGATATTGGACGTTTGCTGAGAAGTGTGCCACGTCGGATCCGCGCTTGTCTCGCGAACCGAGGAGGATTTACAAGGTATTGAGGTCTTGGACAGAATGTGATAAACTCTCTGACTGACCGTCCATGTCTTCTACAGCACAGTACTTGAAATGTTTACTTGTTAGACACCCACTATCGCTGAAATCATTCACTAGATGTCACAGTGCAATTCCTCGACTGTCTTTTTGATGAATTTATATATATATATATATATTCACATATCTCACTTTTATCAGATATCCCTTACTATTTTTGAATAGCATACAACGCAGAGTAAAACCAAATAATGAGAAAGATCGCCTAAGGTGCTATATAAGTAATAGAGGTTTGTTTATTTTGAAATTCCCACCTCTTATATTCCTTACATTCAAATTAAATTTTCATAAATTATCAATTAAAATCAGGGCTGAGATGTATAAAACATGAAACATGTATATAATCAACTCATAGAGTTGACAGCAGGCACCGCTGGTTCCTTGAAGTCTGCTACCGTATTCGTATCTGAACTGATAAGCAAATAATATTGATCGAGAACAACTTCATTTTGGGGTATAATTTGTAAAAATTTAAACTCAATTAAACAAATGTCTGAGGTGGGAATTTCAAAATAAACAAAATTCCATTACTTATATAGTACCTTAAGGTGCTATATGAGTAACATAATTTTGTTTTTTTTTAAATTTCCACTTCTCATATTACTTAAATTTAAATGTACACAAATAATACCTCAAAATGAAGATTGAGATGAACAGAATACGAAACACCTATGTAATCAACTCATAGAGCTGCCGTAGGCACCACTGGTTCCTGGAAATCTGCAACCGTATTCGTACCAGAACTGATAATAAAATCATATTTCACGCGAACACCTTATGGCCAAATGTGCTTCAGATGTCCAATAACAAAACTAGGCATTCAAAACACTTTCGAATGCAGCGATTGGGCTGCATTTGGTAAAAGGGCAACACTGTCTGCATTTTTTGTTGAAGATGGATTCCATGTGCGACAGACATGCGCAAATCACTTGATACCACGAATTTCCATCAAAAACAAAATGCTAATTCTAAGAAATTTCAACAGGTGTCATGATATCTTGTATAGAATATGGCAACTGTGTGCATTCTCTATATAATAACAGTATGCTGTATTAAGGCGATCTTTCTCATTATTTGATTTTAGATGGCGTTGTACATCATTGCTTTTTCCGTCCGATGACGTTGACCGGAAATCGAAAGTACACTTTTATGTAAACAAAAGCGAAGGTTTTGGAATTTACCCTCATGCAGCTCTGCCACTCTGTTATGAAGAATTTTGATGCCCTAGCTTTGTTCTTGGATATGTGCAGCACATTTGGCCACAAGTTGTTCTCGTGAAATATTATTTACATATCAATTCTGGTACGAATACGGTAGCAGACTTCCATGAACCATTGGTGCCTGCTGTCAACTTTACGAGTTGATTTCATATATTTGTCGTGTTCTATACCTCCCAACCTTCATTTTGATGTATAATTTGTATATATTTAATTTGCATTTAAGAAATATCAGAGGTGGGAATTTCAAAATAAACAAAATTCCATTGCTTATATAGCACCTTAAGGTATATCCAATATTATATGGAGACTGCACAGTTGCCTGCCATATACTATGCAAGGTGTCGTGACACCTGTTGAAATTTCTGAGAATTAAGATTTTGTTTTTCGATAGAAATTCGGGGTATCGAGTGATTTGCGCATGTCTGTCGAACATGGAATCCATCTTCAATAAAAAATGCAGACAGATTTTTACTTGCTGTTGAACATGAGGAGGAATGTAAAACAGAAATATGCAATCACTTATTATGATTTTGACGCAACTATCCATGGAGTCAAAATTATAATAAATTATCGGGTCACGGTTGCGTTGCGGTAACCGGTTCAGATCATTGAAGTTAAGCAACGTCCTTGGATGGGCGACCGTCCGAGCGGTCGATTCGGACTCCCGTTTTGTATCCCGCTCGGAACATCGGTCGAGCAAGGAAAATCTTAACAAAATGTGCCACTGGATGTCTTGTGCATGCGTTCATTTCATCTAGGCTATACTACTGCAATGTCCTTCTCTGGGGGCTCCCAAAAAAGCAAATCAATAGATTGCAGATAATTCAGAATACTGCTGCCCGCCCCAGGAAGGAAGAACGAACGCATTACTCCTCAGTTAATGAATCTTCATTGGCTCCCTATTACAGCCAGAATAGACTTCAAAATTATTCTGTTCACCTGTAAAACACAAGCACACGTAGCGCCTTCTTATGTTTCCGAGTCGGTCAAAGTGTATGCACCAAAACGCTCACTTCGCTCCTCATGCCATAACCTACTGGAACAGCCCACATATGACCGTGCATCATATGATGGGGGGGGGGGGGGGGGGGGGGGCGTTCTTTTAGTTACAATGCAAGACTTTTCAATATGTTACCTGAATCGGTGAAAATGGCCCAATCTCTTCCAGTTTTCAAATCAAAGCTAAAATCTTTTCTATTTAAAAAATATTACCCTGATGTTGATTAATCCCATATTCTGTGTATTTATGTCTCCTTCGTGTTGTTCAGCGCCTTGGAATGTTTTTAATATTGTGAAATGTGCGCTATATAAATCTTACCTATTGTTATTATTATCTTTGGGCAAGGCACTTAATCCCGATTGTCCTCGTGGGGGTACGATACGCCGTGTACTGAGGTACTGCACGTGGATGGTACGCATGTCTTCAACCAGTCTAACCCTGCTTGTGCTGCAGTGCGGAGTTACGATGTTGGGGAGCTGGCAGCTGCTCGTCGTTGCTCGGTGGTTCTCACCGGGTACTCTGGCTTCCTCCACCCGTACAACTGTCACTGACGCGATTGGACATTGGCTGTTTAAGCGTCGTTAAACCTTTAATAAATCAATAATAAATTATCGTGCATTTCAATTTCCAAGTTGGTCTCACGTGTGATCTAGGATAATAAATATGTTTGTTTATCAAACAATCAAATTACGTGCATCAACGCACCATTACCTTTTTTCAATGTCGTCAGTGCACTGAATTACCAGCACTTGTTTTCGTGTTAATTATAGGGTTCGGCAAACGTCGAATCTACGTGAATTGAATCAATTCAAACCCTTGCGACGATATTGAATTGAATCACGAAGCTATGCAGGATCCCACAACAGCGTTGTGGGATCAAACAGGGATTATGAGTTTTCCTGCATAGCTTCGTGATTCAATTCAATATCGTCGCAAGGGTTTGAATTGATTCAATTCACGTAGATCCGTTACGATGTGGCAGAAACACCTTCGTGTGAATCACGAAGCAATGCAGGAAAACTCATAATCCCTGTTTGATTCCACAACGCTGTTGTATGAGCAATTATGTCCTTGGCCGTGATTGTCGCGTACGGTTTTTTTTGATGCGATTAAGGAGTCGTCCAACATAACTTTGGACATTTTTTTTGAAAATTTCCACAGTGTCCTAAATACGAATTAAAGCGGTGAATAACGTCACATTGTATACCAAAATAATGACGAAAGTACACAAAACCTGAATTTATTCACTTTTTCAAATTATAATTATTTTTTTTTTTTTTGCTTTTGTTGACAAAGAAATTGCCAGACGCATAAGTAACCGACTGGATTAACAAGAAATTAATCGGTAATTGGAGTGTCTGAGTTGTAAATACAATACACCATACTCGGAGAAAGTATATTTATCATTTCGTAACCAACGTGGTGAGAACGCTCAGCGGAAAATGGATGACCTAAATCTAGACATTGTGTTCAGACGACATTGCTTGTTATGATCACGAGGTTTTCGGGCCGGGGTGGGAAACTTTTTGATTTCCTAAGATCTGAAATCTTCAAACATTTCTCTGTTGTTTTCGAATGTGAGAGGCGATGTAATGTCAACACATGATACATTCACAGGAAAATATTCAACTGATAATGTGATAATTGCGAGATACAGTCCAAAGTAGCGCTGTTGAGTTCTGAAACTGTAGAATGTGACGCAAGTGTCAGCATTAATGCGCCACCGACTGAACTCCTATTTGGTTGGTTTCAATGATCAAAACATAAAAGTGGCAAATTATATTTGAAAACAAAAATATATTCACATCAACATACATTGCAGTCCTCACAATCGCATATTTACGAAAAAATAATTCTACTGTCTCCGAACTATATTAGTGACGTGAAGAAGGCTTGGTGAAGTCTGTTGGGAAAAAAGTCCACCAATGTCACGGGGAATTTTCAGAAAGTTTTTTTCCTGTTCACCAAATATAGCGATATGTTGTACCATCGTAAATTTAAAAGTCTTTCTTGCACAACCGCATTGTGTGTAAGATGGATCAAGGTCAATTTTGATCGCTATTGGCACCAAAGGTTGCGAAAAGCTGTGTGTGTTGACAATCTGTGGACAGGAATAGATAGAAACCGTCTGGCAAACAAAAATCACACGAATTACCGAAATGAGACCACAGCGTCTCTTAAGTTCTTAGATAAATTAATTTAATACCCAACATAATTACGATATTGTTCAGGCCGGTAACCCACTGTCTATGCAATTAGTATTGGTAAGCAGATCAGTTATTAATGTTCATAAATTTCACGAGAAAGCAACAGTCAGGCCTCCCTAAACAGCAACTACAGAAGGGCAATAGATTCCAAACAAATGAAGCATACCAAACCATGTACACAAATGAATTGAAAGCCATGTTTTCTAAAATACCGAAACCGATTGGTGTAAGTATTCTGCATGCAGGTCAGTTCGTTTTTTATTGTTTTGGCGACACTTGAGCATTCAAATGGCACTCTTGGCAGCTATCATTGCTCATGCAACTCCAGAAATGGACCCAGATAATACCAAATGAGGAAGTTTGGCAGTTTTCCCTATTTTGGTGTATCAATTTCATCTTCTTTTACCAATTTGACACAAATCTCATGCAAAATAGCACAGAAGTATGGGGGTATGGTCACTGCAGACTCACAAAAGCCGCATTGGACATTCTTTATTTTACATTGTACTCTCTCATGACTCCATACTTGTTTTCGTGAACTGTGTGGATTTGACCCCTGATGAACTTCATAAAAAGTAAACAAACACAAGAAAAATGGCAGCCCTTGTGAAATTGAGACATCCTAAATTACAATTAGTCTTGCTGTCCGTTCCTTGCAAGAATAGGAAAAAGATTTCTCCCGAGTCTGTTCTAGAAGGATTGCAAATTTTAACTCTTCAGTAAATTTAAAGTATTTTATTGTATCAAATCTGCAGTGGCGGCGCCATAAATTTTTTTTGTGGGGGGCAACTAGGGGGCAGACTCCCATGAAGGGGGGCAAATACGTAAAGGATCATATCATTACTTTGTTATGAGGTAGTCCAAACTTGGACCCAAAATCCGTAATATACTTTTTTGGTTTGGTACGTCCACCAAAAAATTATATTGCGGACTTTGGGTCCAAGTTTCGACTAAATGTAATGGTAATTAGCGGTCCTCCTTTCAAAAAATCCTGGATCCGCGTCTGGTGGGTCTGTGCGTGAGAGAGAGAGAGAGAGAGAGAGAGAGAGAGAGAGAGAGAGACTTCAAATAATTGAACAGTGCAAGGGAGATAATGCCCGTCTGTCATAATGCGAAATCCACGAATTTTTTTAGACAAGGGATATGGATAGACATGCCTTTGTTGGCTCATAACTTAAGTATAACTTATAAGTATCTGCATCCGAGACTTTAAATCTCTACTGCCTGGATATATTCATCAGCTAGCCTGAAGCTTTGGGCTAAGTGTGTATGGGAAATTATTGTGAATAAAAAAAGAGAGGGGTGTGTGTGTGTGTGAGAGAGAGTGACTGAATGTGTTTGTGTGTGAGGGTGGATGGAAATGCATGCGAGATGGTTGGGGGAGCCTTCGTTTGGGAGGGGGGGCGGGGCAAATGCCCCCCCCCCCCCCCCATGCCCACCCGTAGCGCCGCCACTGCAAATCTGGTCTGTTACTTGTGCCATAGTAGACTTTCAGGAAGGTGTTTCTGCCACATCGTAACGGTTCCATGGCAAATATTAGTTTTCTCAAAATCTATGTTTCATTAAAAAAACTGATATATAATTTATTCGGGTTATTCCTTTCTGTCATTCTTTCGACTTTGGAGAAAATTACCTTAAATTTGGCCAAAGTTGGGTTGGACGTCCATATAAATACCAGTTTGAAGAGCGTGACCTCTCTTTATTCACCATACAAGGGTTACAAACAAAATTAACGATGAAAAGAAACATGTAACTTTTAAATAAATTTTTCATTAATATTTATTTTATTTCTTTTGTGTTTTATCAGTGCACTATTACGCATGGTGATTTTACTTTATGAAGGTCACAAGTCTTGTTCGAGAGTTTGGAGATGTAGAAGTCAGTCCATCTGTAGTTGTACTCTAAAAGTGCCGTTGCTGCATTTCATTACGTCAGGCGATTTGTGTACACTATTCACATTGCACTGAAGAGCAAAGCAATCAGTATTTTTATTTTGCATTCGATGAGTTGTCTCCAGAAAGTATAATTTAACCCTTTACCTGCAACAAAAGGCAGACCAGACTTGCAAACAAAATTCTTGAAGTTCTTTCTTTTCATTTTTTGCGTCAAATACATAGCTTATGACCCCTCATTACAACGGGCTCAACGAGCGCGTTCAAATGAGGAGACATAAGCTATTTTTGAGACAAAAATGAAGAAAATATAATGGTTATCTTAGTGAATAGCGCCATATATTTATTTATTTATTTGGTGTAACGACACTTTTGAAGGCCTGGAGCAGCTTGTGTTGTACAGTTGTACGGGTGAAGGAGGTCGGAGTACCTGAAGAGATCGACCGAGCAATGGCGAGCAACTGCCAGATTCCCCATCGTACTAACCCGGCACATGCAGGTTTAGCATTAGTTGAAGGCAAGTGCTCCATCGAGTGCGTACGTCTTAGTACGCAGAGCCACCGTGCTCCCACATGTGCAATCGGGATGAAGTGCCTTGTCCGTGGACACAACGCAAAAACTCCTGGCGGGGATCGAACCATTGACTTTTCAGTTTGAAGTCCAAGCCGTAACCACTGAGCCACAGCTCTCCCAACGTGAATAACATTGGCCGATTTTGGTCGTTACGTTGTGTATATAGAATATACCCATAGTAGCTTGGTGTACCAACTGTTCACCACGAGTGGTGAAGTGGCGGTTAACACAACCTCACCACGAGTGGTGAACATTTGGTACACCAAGCTACTTTGGGTATATTTTATTTATACCATGATCGTCAGATTATTAAGAGTCGCTATTATTTTTTCTCAATTTTACTTTTATTTTTGTTTACACGAGCATCGGTGGGCGGTACTTCCGCTGTCAATTTTATCGCCGAAACGAAATAACATACTATTTCGAGTTATGCATGCTTTATTAACACGGGACAGTACATGTTTGTTAATTTTTGGTATCTTATGTAAACCCATTTACAAACGTAATAAATAATTGTCACTTCCATTTCACTCTTTGCGAGGCGACGTGCGATAAATTTTGACAAGTTTCCATTCAGGTCGACGTTTCCAAAGGTCAACGGGGATGTAGTTCTACTGTAGGTGTACATGTTTGCTATTGAAATCCCATTGCTGGCGTGTTCATCACGGTTGGTGTGTCAAGCTAAAATTTATGTTATAGGCTTTTCAAAAAACGTAGAATAGGTAATCATGGTATAAACAGGGTTAACCCAAAAAATGAACATGTATTTCGCCAAGGAAGTTTGCAGTTTCGCCAACAGATGCTGTATTTTAGAGATACGGTCTACACTATTCAGACTGTTCGAGGGCTGTTTAGGGTCAATACCATCTTTCCGCATCATGGCGTTTGTTGTTAACAATAATCACTTTGATCTTTCAGTAATAGCTCGCATTTTACCTCATTTTTTCGTGGTTTCCCTATGGCATCAGCTGGCCTAACTATTTGGATGGATGATGTGAGGTGTATCGGAAACGAGACATCCTTATCACAGTGTAGAAGTCGAGGTTGGGGCCAGCACGACTGCAGTCATTATGAGGATGCGGGTGTGCAATGTGGTAAGTGCGAAAAATAGTCACTTCCTGGTCGTTTGGAATTTCCATTCGCAATGCACTATGTATTTGCCATATATTCGAACTGAGTACTGTTCAGTTTCTATTGCATTCAGTTAGTTTGAGTGTTCTCAAAGAGACCCGGAATGGTTTGTTAAATAAAACGTGCATCCATTAGTGTGTCAACCCGGATAATTACCTCTGTTTCTATGATAGAACATAAGAAATATATAGGGTTTCAGCTAATGGACTGCCGGGTTGATCAGCCTGGACATTCATTACCGGACGCATTGTTTTCAGTAATGCTTTCCGACATTAATGAGTAGAGGAACGGCCCGCGTCTACAGAATGATTTAGAATGATTTTATCCCTTGAGACTTTAATTTTCCTAACGTTCAAACGTCATTGGGAATTCACTGTCTTCAACGTTTTTCAAAATGCGACGTCAGACGTCGGAAAGTACGAATAACAAGATATATTTCACATTATTGATTATCTGGTTGTCCGGGACGACCCGCGTTGCGCCCTTGGGCACGGCACTTTATCCAGATTGCCTACATGGGGGCACGATAACGCCGTGTACTAAGGCGTACTACACGTCGATGGTGCACATGTCTTCAACTGCTGTAACCCTGCTTGAGCGGAGCTTGAACAGAGTTAGAATGTTGAGGAGCTGACAGTTGCTCGTCGCTGCTCGGTGGTTCTCTCCGGGTACTCCGGCTTCCTCAACCCGTAAAACTGTCACGGTCATGATTAGCCATTGTGCATAAATATGTGACCTAAAACTCCAATAAATAAATTATCTGGTTGAGGGCTAGATTATTTTTGGTGGTCTGAATTTGTTATTCCAAATTTATTTTATTACAAATTATTGGAGAGTGCCCACAGGCACTCTTCAATGATTTATAATATACCGGACGCATTGTTTTCGGTTATGCTTTCCGACATTAAGGAGTAGAGAATCGGCCCGTGTCAATAGAATGCTTTAACCCTTTGCGACCTTAATTTTCCTGATGCTCAAACGTCACCGGGAATTCAGTGTTTTCGATGTTTTTCAAAATGCGACGTTAAACGTCAGAAGTACGAATAGCAAGATATTTTTCACATTAGTGATTATCTGGTTGAGGGGTACTTTATTTCCAAAACTCGTTTTATTACATAGTATTGGAGAGTGCCCACAGGCACTCTCCAATAATTTATAATAAAACAAATTTATACAAACAAAATATTATTTGTGTTTGACTGAATATGAAATTTAAGCAAGGGAAATGTTGGCTTTTGCTCAGGTATCCTAATTTTTTTGAAAGCACTGATAGTGGCTTTAAACACTCAACCAGTTAAGAAGTCTTGACATCAGGATTATATTAGTATTTCAAGCTGCGATAAAATTTGGTTCAACGGTTGTCACTGAGCTCTATTCGGAAGAAAATAGGAATTGAGGTTAAAACTTTAAAAAATCGAAAAATAGTAACAAAACAAATTGCCACAAAGTATCAACGCGCTGTTTGATTTCGTACATAAAATTTGCCTTAATTGTGGAGAGAGAGAGAGAGAGAGAGAGAGAGATATGGGAGTTACTCGTGTGCGTACAAATATGCAAGCTAAGGCGTGTTTCGCTATTTTCCTTACCTCAGCTCGCCGGGAAGAACTGATACATAGATGAGTTGATGAGTATATCGTATTTTGTTTCAGTTTGGCAAACATTTCGTGTACATGTCTCTGGAATGTTCCTATTTAAAACCCCGGAAATGAATTCATTTACTTCTTTTTTTTTTGAAGTGGATAATAATTGTGAACAACTTTCTTTAATTCCAGGTCATGAAATCTTGCCTTTCACTACGGCTCTTCCTCCAACTACGCCATTTTGTAAGTATCTTCTGATAGAAAGATTGTTAATACTAAATTAAGCAAATTGTGGAGTTTACAGTACAGTTGCCGTAATCCGCGTGTGAGCATTGATGTTGTCCATGCATTGGTTTACCAGTAAAAAAAATCATCATCAGTACAATTTTAAGGTTGTACCCAGCCCGGCGCTTCATTAATTGCATTTTTGATGATTATTCCTATAATTAGTGTTTGGAATCAAATATTATTGTGTCCGTGGTAAGTGACCGGTACACGGCGTCTTTACTGTAGTACACATAATTACGGAAAAGGATAAGGTTTCATTTTTCCGTAAAATATCTTTCTTTTTCAAAAGCATTTTGTGAGACTCCCTGAAGAGGTATCATGTTTATACCTATCCAAGGATATGGTACTGTTGGAATTCTGAATGATATACCCCCACTCACCCCACCACCCCTTGGTGTGATGATGTTAATTTGGGCCTAAACACTGCAACACGGTAACCCAGTTGGAACGCTGTAACAGAGTCAGGAGATCCATATCCACTGAAAACAATATACACAACGAGCTCATCTTAACCTTCGGTCGTTCAAATGACTTATTGGGGCCATCTGTTCAAGCAGAGTATCGTTCTACAATCTAGTTCACTATAAATAGGCAAATCCGGTCTGTACTGTGGTTAGGGTTAGGACCGCGGCCAGGCAAAATGAGGTATGGGACAAAATATTTGTTCACTGCTAATGGGAGTGGAAAAATATATATTTTTATACTAGAACCAATAGCCCAGACTTAGCTGGTACAAACTCAGTAATACCCAGGGCCAAACACAAATTTTTAATTCCCAACCCCCAAAATTAGCATACAATCCGAAAATTATCCTATCTGGTCCTCCATACTTTTTATTCTGCGCATGCGCGGTAACACGGAGGTACCGAAACTGGCGTTAAGCATCATTTTGTTTGGCCCACGTCAGCAAACATCTGAACTGACATCTTTGCTTTAAGTCTCATTTTTGAAGATACCAGACACAAATCAATAATGGTTATGCTGGATTCAAGACTATAACATGATGCTGGAAGTGAACAATGTTGGTTTTTGATGCTCAAGGCTGTAACTTTGAAATATTTATATAAAATTATTCATGTTTCCCATTTTCGGGATATGCGCCTGAACGACATCATTCTTGCTAATGATTACACTACATTGCTTGTTAAGCGTTCCTTCCCTATCCTTTCCTGAACTTTCCTGTTAAACCCCCAAGCTATTTCGACGTCTTTTTTCAATAAATAACTTTATTGAACAAAGCGACGTCTGCACCGGCATAAAAACAATGTATCACAACAAGATCCGGTGCAGAGCGAAGCAAACATACATATATACAGATGATAAAAACAATAATATTTCAGAAGACAATCGTAAAAACAAGGGCAATATTTCTGGGGTTAATTTCAAATAATCAGAACGATTTTAACCAGAAAAAGGATAACGCATAACGATCAACCAAATGTAACAGAAGGGTACTAGTGAAAGAGAAAGCTCAGTTCGCCATTTATAATGGAACAAATTAATGACGTTCGGGTCCAGTGCTGACAAAAAACTTCACGGGAAAGACGGAGAAAATCAGCAGAGAGCCGCAACCGCATTCTGCCCAAGACAGAATAGTTTCGGAAGTAATACTAGTTATACTACGATGAGTAAATTCATTACGGTGATACCAAATAGTGGCTATGGCTTCGGTAATTAGAACTAGTGATGAAGCACGTGCGAAAAAGGACAAGACGGAGGGAGCCGTAAGAATAGTATAGTGACTGAGTTTGGCACCACGTCGATCCATACAAGACAAGTAATCCACCGGAAAACCAAGTCCCATAGGTGTCGAACCAAAGGACAGTCACAAAATAAATAGTTGGTACTCTCAGTGGTATGACGACACAATTGACCCTTATCATCCCAGAGATGGTACCAAAAGGAGCCAAGTTGTCTTCCGGAAGAATGCGATGTAAAATCTTCCAAAGGAAAACGCGACAAAAGGGGTCAACAAATGGATGATGTAGATTACGCCAAGAAGAGGTGTAGTCTACAGTACGATTGTTTGCAACCACAGAAGGTGGGGCAGTAACAGGAGAGACCATGATGCCATAATATTGACGGGTATTAAGAGTCAAAAATTCCTCAGGGACGTGTTTGGAGAGGAGAGTTTGCATGGCAAACCAGCATTCCGTATAAAAACTAGGTTTCCAAAACGTGTGGGGATTTAAACAAGAAGCCAAAGAGGAATCAAAACAGCGTAAGTAGAGGCCCATCCAATATCTGGTAAATGGCTTCCTCTTAGCCTCGCATTCGGGATTAAGAAAGGCTCGTAAGTGGCGCAATCTTAGAGCCCTAAGTTTAGCAATTAAATTAGGAAGACCCAGCCCACCGTCCAATTTAGACAAATAGACGGTAGACCGAGCAAGTGGTTCACTTGCACGACAATCCCAAACACAAAGGTCAATTGCTCGTTGGATCTACCGTAAGTGGCGTACACGCATTGGAATAACGGAGCAGTCGTACCACAGTTTACTCGCAGCGTAGCAAGTAGCAATAGCGACACGGCCAAAAAGAGATACCGAACGACTCTTATGAGATCGTAGGGTGTTAACGATCTTGAGATGAATGGGACGGTAATGATTATCCATCGTCATGGAGACACCATATTTAATTCCTAGCATGACTTAGAGTCCACTGGCCCAGGAGATGCCAAAACGATGATCAGAACGTGTTCGCCATTTCCCAAAACACAAACCTTTTGTTTTCTGTCATATTGAGATTTGAGCCTGAAGCTCCACTGAAACGATCACACCAATAGAACAAACGTCTGATGGAGTGATCAGAAGTCACAACACACGTACTGTCATCATCATAGAGTGAAATTTTGACTTCATCGGAAGTGCCAGGAATAGGTAACCCGGATACTTTTGGATCCTTCCTTACCCGAATGGCGAAAGGTTGCAGGCAGAAAATATATAATAAGAGAGACAGGCTACAGCCCTAACGAACAGACCTAGTGACCGGAAATGGTTCAGAAGGAGAACCATTCACGAGAACACAAGACGAAATTTCACAAAACAATAAGCGAATCCACTGAATAAAAGAATCACCAAACCCGAATGTTTCATTGACTAACTCGATCGAAAGCCTTGGCCCGATCTAAGCTAATGAAGGAACAGGCCAGGTTCTTACGCACGACGTAGTCAAAAACGTTACGTAACAGACGTACATTATCAAAAATTGAACGACCAGAAACACCACACGTTTGATCAGGGTGAAAAAGAGTACCAATGACATCACGCAGTCGATTGGTTAATAGCTTGCTTAAAATTTTATAATCATAATTAAGCAAACTAATGGGACGATAATTGGAAACAACTTACGGATGACTAGGATCCTCCAGAATTAACTGAATTAATGATAGTCGCTGAGCAGCGGGGAGAACATGTGTCTGTAAACAGTGGATGTACAGACGTAAAACCAGGGAGCTAACACACCCGAAAAAGTTATATAAAATTCAGCCGTCAAGCCATCGGATCCAGGTGCCTTATTACAATGAAGGTCAGCCATCGGATCCAGATGCCTTATTACAATGAAGGTCCGAAATAGCATTTTCAATCTCATCCACGCTAATATCTTCATCCAAGGCTACAGCGTTAGCAGAAGATATTTGAGATAGATCAGATAAAAAATCTTGAGCGATGGAATCATCAATGAGTTCATTCGAAAACAGGTCAGAGAAAAAAGACACAAAGGCTTTTGAAATTCCAGGGGAAGAATTTATAGTGGCTCCGTCCACAAGAAGTTGATAAATCAATTTTTATTCGCTCCTCTAATTGCGAAAAATATTTTGATGGTCGTTCCTGATTTGTAAGATTATTAGCCTGGGATCGAACAAAGGAGTCCCGTGCCTTACCATCATGCAATTCACATTTGTCTCACTGTCACTCTTTCATCAGAATAAGAACCGGGATCAGAATGTTGAACCGAAAGTAATTCTTGGTAGAGGGATTCAAGTTCGTGGAGGCGCGCGCGATCCTCCTCAGCTTTCTTTTTACAGTAATTCTGAATAAAATTTTCTACTTTATCTTTTGAATCCTTCCACCAAGCCGAAACATCAGTGACAGGAGCAGAAGTTATGGTCCCCCAGAAATCAATAAAAGTATCACAAAATTTACTATCGGAAAAAATGGAAGAATTGCATTTCCAGTAACCCGACCCAAATTTCGGAATTTGAGTTACTTCACTAACATTAAAATAAACCGCATCATGGTCCAATAAACAAGCCACGGATTGCCCCGATGAGCGACAAGACGGCAATTAAACTCTAGATACATAAAAACGATCTAAGCGTGCAGCGATACACTGGCGAGTCTAGGTAACCGGAACAGTATTGGGAAAGAAATGCCGGTAAACATCGGTCAAAGAGAAATCAGACAGGGCGGATAACCAGTGTTTGGAATAAGGGGATACCCGTGTATTGCCCCCGACTTTGTCGAGCGCAATATTGTCAATAAAATTAAAGCCACCACACCCCCCCCACCCCACTCCCCTAGAATAACTGAGTAGGTGGTTGCTAAAAAACCTACAATGTATTCAAAAATGGCCGGCGAAGAGCTTCGAAATTAGGGCCGTACAAAATAATTAATCGATAGGCAGTATCGTGTAACAAAATGTCTAAAACGATATATCTGCCATGAGGGTCAAACTGAAATTGACGAACCGTAAAAGTCAATGAAGTGGAGACCATTATCCCCACCCCAGCCCGAGCACTAGTACCAAAGGCCCAAAAGGCATTATAACTGGCAAGAAACGACTCGTCTGACATGCCAAATGAAAGAGTCGAAATGTGAGTTTCTTGAAGAAATACTACATCAGGAGATGTATCATCAAGTACCTCACGAAGAGATAGCTGCTTGCGAAACAATTGCAAGCCAGCAACATTAAGGGTAAGAGACCTCATAATGGGGGTTGGAAGGCAACACTAAACCTTGAAATGAAGCAAAAGGACGGTCAAGTGTCCCATTAAGGGTTACAGCGCCATCAAAATGATTTATTAAGAGGAAAAGTGGTAATAAAATGACCAAATACGGATAAAGGAGAAAGAGAAGCCTTGACACAAAAAGCCCAAATGCAAAGGCAAGCCACCGCTCAAGCGTCTCGAAAAGAGTTGCAAGAGAGGAGGAATGCCAAAACAAATGACGATTACTTCCAAGGCGAAACAACAATCATCCAGTAAATTAAACCAAGAGCGAAGAATAGGTACCGAAATATACTACACAGGGAGGCTGTGACTAACAACGGCCTAAATGTAAGGTCACTCCACAACCCAAGCGTCCCAGGACGACTTGCAAGAGCGGAAGAGTGACGAAACGAATAACTATCGCAACCATAGCAATACTGAGCGAAAAAACAACGAATTAATGAAGGAGAAAAAAGGTTTCCATAATTCAAAAGCTCAAGTGCAACAGCACTCCACAACTCAAGTGTCCCAAGACTTGCGAGAGGGCAAGAGTGCCAAGACAAATGACAATTAAATCGGAAGCACAAAGAAATATTACTACTTAGAAGGAAACCAAAAAGTAAGGAAACATATAAGAGACAAGGTTGAATGTTATGGAAAAAGAAAGGCATAATGAATAACAAAAGTCCAAAAGTTAAACCAAACTGCAGCTCCAACGCCTCATATAGAGTTGTCAGGGCTGCCGAATGGTGTACCAAAAGACAATTGCAAACAAAGTAAAGAAGGACACGTACGGAGATACAATGCCAAAAAGAAATAATACAAAGAATGCCTCCGAAAACCGCGGAAACAGAGACCACCACTCCCAAATTCTCCAGAGGAGAATCAAGAGCGTGCCCCAGAGTCAGCGGTCTCGCGTGACAAAAGAAAACAATAAAAACTATAAATTTAGGAATATTACCATAATGTGGGAGAATAATATTCCGTCCCCTCCCACATCCCCCACACAATGGCTGTCCAGCGAGTTCAATGGAACCCATTCAGGCAACCAAAGTGCAAAGGGGATGCCGGAAGGGACAAAATAGTGTAGAAAACAACAAAATTACAAAAGAAACGGGAAAAACACCCGAAGGTGAGGGTCAATGTGCAGTTGGATAGTCCTGGAACATAAAGGAGGTCGATAACCCATTGAGTGTGAGAATAAATGATAATTTAACCATTAGGGAAAGACTTATTCGGACTGCGCTTTCTTGGGAATACTCTTTAGGATGTTTTTTGGGAACCTCCGAAACCGGAATGAGTTTGCTCTTCTGTTTCTTGGAAGATTTTACAATCACCTTTTTACGTGCAGGTGTTGATGTTTGATGATGATTGCGAGACCGTCGATTTGCCCTCGTACCAGCCCCCCCCCCCTCCCCACCCCCTCCGGGAAGCCGAAGCTAACCGAGGCAAGCCCTCGTCCGAGTACAAAACTAAAGAAGAGGAAAGCCCCAGAGGCGGGGAATCACAGGTGGGCGGTATAATGTCCACGTCTGGACATGACGCCAACACGTAATCCCCCCCCCCCCCCCACCTCCAAGCCATCACCCAACCCAGCCAAAAGAATGTCGGGAGCGTCCGACGAATTACAATGAACATCAGCCGTAACTAGGTGTAGGGGTAGGTGAGATCGTGCTGATAGACGGAGGTGTCAGTTTCAGAAATAACTGAACACGCTGATGTAGAAACAGACTGTATATCAATGTCAGTCGATTTCACAGGAGTCTTTTTGGAGTTTACATTGTCAGTAGAATATGTTGCAGTCTTGGCAGCTAAAACTGTTTAATTTAAAATTTAAAGATCCTGTTGGTTGTCTTCGGCGTCTGCCGGAATTTCAGTAGATTGACGTGACGTCTTTGCACGCGCTGCATTAGCGTAAGAGTTTGGGGTGCGTTAGTCATTCTACAATCTCTTCCCACGTGCCCTTCAGAGCCGCATAATAAACATAAAGGCTCCCGGCCAGGAATTGTGACCAGAACCGTCCATCCTGCAGCTGGCAGCAGGTGGGGAAATACAAGCAATGTCCACCAGCGACAGAGACATGGACACTGATCGCAGTCCACTTGAGATAGATTTATCGAAATTTGTTGATAAAAAATCAATACTGGGAATGTGTCCAGATTTGTCCAAGGCTTCGCGAAGGGAACGGTTGTCCACTTGAAATGGCAACCAGTGAATCTTTAAGTTTACGTTTTGAAACGTCCACAAAGAAAGTGTTAAGTTCCTCCAACTATCAATAGTGGTGATCTGCTTGAGCTTCACAAAGTCGTCTGCTGTTGAAATCCATTTAAAGTGATGTACCATTCGTGTATTGGTCTAAGTTTGTTTTCTGCACGGATGGAAGAATCGGGTACCAGCGTCTGTATGGTGTTAAACAGAGATAAGTCCGTTAACACAAAAGGGTTACCACCTTGGATGGTTAATTTGACAGTTGATGGTTTGAGATAATAAGGTGACTGGTTATCAAATAAATTCACGCTGCACGGGTGATTGTGAAGAAAACCAACGAAGCAGATCAAGGTCAAGAAAATCAACATCAAGAAATGAATGTTGTTAACGAAACATTGGGTACGTTTCCGTGGACCATTCCGAATGTATTCAGAATTCGCATCCGCCCGCGTAATATGCAAATTCAGCAGCTGAAAAAATATTATTTTTCGAAAAATTTCAACAGAACCATATCATGTGACCCCTCTTTGGAACGAGCTCCATGAGCTCGTTCCAAAGAGGGGTCACATGATATGGTTTTGTTGAAATTTTTTGAAAAAATTTAAAAAATGATATTTAAAATAATCAATTTTGAATAGTCTGCGTTGGGTAAGGGTTAAGGAGGTGGAGACAATCGATCCAAAAAATCCTTATTAAATGTCAGTTTTTAGAATTCGCAGTTTGGCCAAAAACCTGTGGTGCAGAGAAGTCCAGCCATTACGGAATCGGCCACGGAGAACTCTGCCAAAACAATTTATGAGAAGTCGGAGAACAGGAGAACTTGGCCCCAAGACACAGTCGACCCCTCCCGATAGCGATTTAGGAGAAGTCGGTCCATGAGAGAAGTCTAGCCAAAACTTCTGGTGTACAGTGATATTGCGGCACATTATTATTTTTTTTGGTACTCATTTAATTTTTTTGGTCGGTGCCCATTGGGTTTTAGTCAGTATTTTGGTCGGTAATTAGCACTTTTGGTCGGTTTTGGTCTGTTTTGGATGGTTTTGGACTGTTTTGGACGGTTTGGGAGGTTTTGGTCGGTAATTAGTAGGACAGGACTAGTGTGTCATGCGCAGTTCAATTACAGAATCTTATTCTCAAGGAAACGCACATTTGACGTTAAATGATACTCAGAATAATCGATATGGATCAAGATTGCGTTTCTCGTCCAAGAATTTACCGACGACACAGAAAAAGTTGGTTGCGTTATCGGCAGCTAACAAGAATTATTCTGTGCACAGGCACTCGACAACTTATCAGATTTGATCATTTTTAATAAAATATATATTATATCATCAATACTAAAAAAATTAGTGTTGATAATATGACATATATTTTCTTAAAATTGAAATCTGATAATTAGTCGAGTGCCTGTGAATGAAAGTAGATTCGACACTTAATGTAACTGCAATGTGCAAAACCTTTGGAAACTTTGAACCTTGCAATAGCTTTCAACAATGTTTTATTCTATGGCAGAGTTAGACGTGGTTGATACAATTTGGTTTCAACACCGAACTGAAATTAAAAGAATAGTCTGAATTTATTTTTAAATGGTAGAGTGAGATGTGTCTGAAACAAATTGGTCTCAACACCGACAGGGAATTATAAAGATAGTCTCAGTTTATTTTTCTATGAAATTAGAGAGCTAAAGTACAGACATGGGTACGAGGATAAGGCGTCGCCTCACAGAAACTTGGCCACTAAATATATATGGAGCCAACAGGAGTTATGTGTTACGGCTTATTTCTAAATAGGTCAGTGGCGCAGTGTGTATTTGGGGTGGGGGGGGGGGGGGTGGGGAGGTCCGGTCAAAATGCCAAGTTGAATAACTGAATCGCCTACTGGATGAGGATTTTATGCGTGTGGCTGCGGTGTGCTGTAGAACAGGGAATTAAAGAGTCCGAAAGATTCCCCGTATGATACGGCAGTAAAATTCGCAAGAAGAAACGGAGGTAGGGGCGCGCGTTGGATATCAGTCACAAAAAGTCGACGAAAGACCAGGTGGCTGACAGATGCTTGGGCTCGGTGTATAAAGTCGGCAGAGCTGCATGGGACTTGCTCCGAGTCCTCGCGTGTTAAAGCGAATGGGCCGTAGCAGTACAGTGTTACATGGGGTAAAGCATGATAAGGCCCATTTGGGTGGGGCTCAATTCTGTAGTCGCGGTTGAGTCAAAGTGGCCTTGTAGGCTACTAGAGTGACATCGCAAAAGAGTCATGGGCTCGAACGACGTGGATGTGCTCAGAGAATGCTCGTGTCATTGTAGCAATGGAGGTGTGTGTGTGGGGCGAGGGGGGTACAGTGTTATATAGGGTAAACAGGCTACGGAAAGAAGGCGTTGTGCAATAGCCTCGGTAAAAGCATCGGGTCGAGCCGTATTGGAAAGGCCCAAAAGTCCCAGCGACGTTGAGGCCCCGCTGACCGACAGATCACATCCTGGAAAATCCAACGGTTTTGTTTACGTAAATAAAACTGCTTCAGTGGTCATGGACCTTCTTCAGAGACCCTTACCATAGGCATGGGGATACACGTGGGCTTCTAGCCATATACTGTACATACCAACACATATCGCTCTACCACTTTACAAGGTCTGTACGCAGTCAGATAAGCCTTGAAATCCCATTCTAATACCACATCTGTGAACCATAAAAGGTTTTATTTGCACAATCGCGTACGAAAGGTTGATGGTTGCACAGATGACAGAACTTGTCAATTCTTTTCTTAAATTGCACACGTACAACATGAAGGGACGAGGAGGCGTACAGCCACCCCCCCCCCCCCCCAACCCTATACAAAAAAAAATCACATTAAATCTCACCCCTGGAGGCGTACTTGTACTTTTCGTGTGTGAGTGGAGGAGGGGGGTATTTTGGCTTACAGTACTGACCACGAAAACACCATTCTGAAAATTTCTGCTGTGACAACCCCCCCTCCCAAACAAACAAAAAATCACATTAATTCTCATCCCTGGAGGCATGCACGTATGCTATTTGTCGTGTGTGGGTGGAGGGGGCGTAATTTAGCTTACAGAACTGACCACGCAAACACCATTCTGAAAGATTCTGCTGTGACATTTTCACGATACCCCCGCCCCCATCTCCAATTACATAACTTCTGCAATTGCAATTCCGTAAAAGAAGACATCTTTCGGTCCCAACACTTTCCTATGATAAAACCCAATCAATCAGATTACTAAACTGTTATAACAGATAATTAGTTTGTTTATTGGGGGTTACGGCACTTTCGAATGCCAAGGCCATATCGTGTCGAGCAGTTTTACAGATGGAGAAAGCCGGAGTATCTATAGAAACCATCGAACAGCGACAAGTAACTGCTAGACTCTCCAACGGACTCATCAGACACAAGCCAGATGAGCATTGGTTGGTTGTGCCATCAACGTGCAGCACATCTAAGAACACTTTGCATCTGTGCCCCTGTGTACGCAGTTTGGAGTAACTTGATCAGTGTCACAATGCAAGTGGTAAGGACCTCTTTCGAACTGTCGACATACCGGTCACAAGTCCGATACGCCAGTCAATGAGCCGTCGTGCTCCCCATTAGTTGCTTTTAAAAGATAACTATAACAGATCATTAACTGGTAAAAATAGACTAGGCCAACTTAATCTGTTACAACAGAATATTAGTTGGCTATAACTGTATAAAAACTGTTAAAAACAGATTATTAGTTGGTTGTAACACATTACTAATTTGTTAAAACAAATTATGAATCTGTTATAAAAGTTTATTAATCTGTTGTAACAGATAAATAACTGGATACGGGTTGGCACTAATTCGCCACCGTTGAAAACAAATTTCGGCCTCAAGATTTGTGATGTGCAAAACTATTTAGTCAGTGCGCAATACTGCGCATGTCTAGAATAACGTTTATTCCTCCTCGATAGGTGGATTAACAGAATACATTCCGAATAGTATTCCGGAATACATTTACTTGAACAAAATGACACTAATCACCTTCTGCCTTATCTGCGCATGTCCAGAATAACACTAGTATTCTCGAACTGCCCACGGAAACGTACCCATAATAGAGAAATCAGTCTGTAACAATATTTACACAATATATACATCAACAGAAGCAATCCTGTTTCCTACTTTTGGTTGCATGTTTGTAAAAGATCTGTTTTCCTTATCAAGTGATACGTATTTATAAACGTCGTTCTTGCTTTATTAGAAAGGGAAGGAAGAGACTTTTTCTTTCCCTTATTCCTAACAGAAAAGATATTTCTGTACATTCGGGTGCTTGGTGGATTCAGTTAGCAATACGAATTGCTTATGAGAATCTTTCTTCAGATCAACGATCTGTAAATAAGATTTCAGCGCATGAAGTTAGAGCGTTGTCTTCTTCTTGGGCTTTTTCCAATAGTATTGCCATTACTGATTTAATGAAGGTAGCTTACTGGACGCAACCGTCTACTTTTATTATGTTTCACCTTAGAAATTTAGAGTCTATCTCCAGTGACCTTAGATCCTTGGGTCCTCGTTAGTAGGTAATAAAGGCCGATCTACTATCACTTGTACATGTACGTGTACAACATACGTTCACGATGCGTTCACCAACGTGGAATTCAGTGTTAAATCACACGCTTGTTCACAAAACTGTACATGATCTTGAATCCCCCCCATGTACAGTTGTGACTCCTAGATCGCGCTTTTAACATTCAAATACTCGTGGTGAACGCGCGTTTTTTAAAAAAGGGTGAAATCGTACATCTTCGCTTGTATCTTGTACGTAACTTTTCGTCGACGTTCCCATCGCAGATCAGACCATCGGTCCATCGTTGGCGAACGCGAGCAAAAGCAAAAAATTCTGGGTCATCATCAACAAACAGTTCTTTGCGATCCAGAACCCGCAATTGTGTTGAGACAGATGATCCAGAATCCGCAATTGTTTTGAGGCGGTGGGTTTTTTTTTCTCCCATTTATGACATTATTAGGGGAATTCCCATAGTGGGGAATTTCCAAACTCAGCTAATCGAGCGATCGGATCGCTCGATTCTCCGTCAACCGACCGATCGGATCGCTCGATTCTCGTAAACTCGATCATACAGAGTTATCTCCCCTCGTCGTGGGGTGGGGGAATATCCTAGGAAATAAATAAACGTGATAAATAGAGCTCCTGTGCGCCTTTGGCGTCGTGTTGAATTGAGACCCATAAAGGAGAGTTCTTTGAGAATGGGTTCGTTGCCCGGTAGTTTTGGAAATCGGTATTCCTTTCAATCTACACCGGATTACGTTCCCACAGGGATTCAAACCGACGTGAGCGATGATACAGCTTCGACTATCACCACTGATAGCGTCGCGTCGTCTGAGGATGGCGCTAAGAGAGATCAGTCGTATGGAATTTATAAGGATTCTGACGGTAGAACTTTTGTAGGTGACACAGAAGTGGAAATGGATGATGATGAATTGATCGTGGGTTCGAATAAATATAAAGTAACTGATGGTCTGCGGAGATTGCTCCTTTACGACAAGCACGGCGATTACACGGAACAGGATTTCGACAATTACGGAGACATTCTGGTCCAGACCCACGGCATGAAGAGGAATAACGATGCCAGAGAGACGAGACCCAAAGCCAACAGAGGTTACAAGTGGACGAAAGTGGTGAAACCCATATGGGACATGAACAAGAAGTTCGTCGAATCGGTGACTGGGAAAGGGGTGAAAACCACTTTTCTTCCGAGCGATTCCGACGCTCTGTCTCAGAGATTGAGTTTGTTGATGGCGAGCAGACGGGCTGGTAACACGGGATTAGATAATCTGATAGTTGCTGTATCTGACGAATTGTTAAGACAGAAGGTTTTGAATAAAAACCAGTATAAAAGGCTGATGAACGAATTGAAGGATTGATGTGTATATAATAAGTAGAGAGAGAAAAAAACAAACAAACAAACAAACAAAAATAAAACAGTAAATTCTTACACTAGAATAATAAAAGTATTTTAAAACGACAAAACGATTTACCAGTGAAAAAAACCACAAAATATATTATAAAAATAAAATATGTTGGTGATAAAGAACAGGGGATACGTCAGAACTTACATTCAAGGCGGTTCTGGCATCGTCGATTCTATAATGCGAGCGTTCACGAGCAATGCGGGTAGACCGCATTTGAGGTCGGTAAGAAGACGGCTTTGGATGCTGGTAAGAAAGCCGCTTCCGAAGCCAGTGGTAGGATAGCTTCTGTGGCTGGCAAGAGGGCAGCCGACGCATTGATTGACAAGTTGATCAGTCCGCCGGCGAAGGGAGCTGTGTTAGAGCGAACGCCGAAAAGGTGGAAAGATTTTAAGGATGCTGTGGTGCCCATACAAGATTTAGCCAAAATGACGAGTGGATCCGGATTGAAGAGAACTCGCGACGGTGCGATATAAATAAATAATAATAATAATAACATTAAAAACAGAGTTTGAAAAAAACATAAAAAAATTTGTGTTTGAAAAGAATCTAAAATAACAAACAAAATAAAAACAAAGATGAACATTAAAGATATGTCTTGGAATGACGCCGCGACCAAGAGGTCGAATAACGAGTTCTTTCCCAAGAGCATAAGAGGTTTGATAGTGGGAAAATCGAATTGTGGAAAGACCAATCTGTTGATGAATCTGTTGTCCCGACCCGACTGGTTGGATTACGACAGATTGTTCGTGTTTGGCAACAGCTTGTTTCAACCCGAATACAGATTGCTTCGAGAGTGCATGGATCGCAGATTGCCCAATGACGTCATAGCCAGAATCTTTGACAGTAGGGAGGAATTCGACAAGAGCGGAGCTCCACTCTCGACCATTTTGGACGGCGCGGCGACGGAGCTGATGAAGAGAAATGCATCTTCGAACGTCGAATGTCGATTTTATGAGAACGCTAGCGACGTTCCGGATCCTAGAGAACTGAAATCGGAAGATAAGAATCTCATGATTTTCGACGATCTGCTTTTGGAGAGACAGAACCGATGCGAATCGTATTACGTTAGGGGTCGACACAGCAACGTGGACTGTTTCTACCTTCGCAGAATTATTTTCGATTGCCCAGACAGACGATAAGGGAGAACGCTAATTTTCTATGTCTCTTTCACCAAGATCTCAAGAATCTCAATCACATCTACGGCGATCACGTCGCCAACGACATGAGCGCTGCGGAATTCAGGAGATTCTGCAAGAGGGTTTGGGATGGTGGACTTTACAATTTCGTCGTGATCGATTTGACAAGCAAATTTAATCGCGGAAAATATCGGTGCAGATTCGACAAGTTTTATGTTTCCGATGATAATAATAAGATAGAGTGTGAAAATAAAAAAAAATTAGAAAAATAATAAATCTTCAAATAATTAGTTTTGAATAAAAAAATAAAATAAAATTCAATATAATGTTCGAACATGGAGAATTGTTAGAACGGATAGCCGAGAATACGGCTGCGAAACAATCCATTCAAATCGTGGTGAGTGGCGATTCGACTCGATTCGCTATGAAATTCGAACCTTCCATCGAATTGAATAGAGAGAAAAGATACGAGATGGCGTTGGTGAATCTGGAGACTTATTATTCCTTTCCCAACGTCACCGAAAAGAATAACTCGTTCAAGTATTCCGACGGAACGGATTGGTTGGAGATTCGAATTCCCAAAGGGAGTTACGACATAGATGATTTGAATGATTACATTCAAATGCGAATGAAGACAGATGGAAAGGGAAGCAACAAGATCAGACTCGCTCCCAATCCTAATACCTTACAGACGATGTTGGATTTGGAAGATAATTTTCGAGTGGATTTCAACACGGACGATTCTATAGGCAAGATGTTGGGATTCGATCAAAAGATGTATCAAGGCCACGCAGCATCTGAAAATACGGTCGACATTCTCGCTGTCAATAGCATTCTGGTGAACGTGGACGTGATTGCTGGAAGCTACGTGAATGGTAGCACTCAACCGACGATCTATTCCTTCTTTCCAAATGTGTCGCCGGGTTATAAGATCGTGGAGCGACCTCAAAATTTAGTTTATCTACCAGTGATTTTAGACACGTTGTATAGTCTCAAAACCATGTTGACGGATCAAAATGGTGAACTGTTAGATCTTCGCGGAGAGAGAGTGACGATACGATTTCACAAAAGAGAAATATAAAAGCAAAAAAAAAAAAATATTATATATATAGATAACAAAAATAAAATAAATGGCAATATTAATTTTTACAAAATTATTTTAATATAATTATTAAACAAGAAACAATTGAAGTAAATATATTTAAAAAAAAAAAAAACAGAATTATGACAGAATACGTGGTTAAAAACGTGAACATATCAGCAGGACAGAGGAAGAAACTTAAGAGAGCGTTAACAACTCGAGGCGAGGCAGTGAGATTCAAATTCACTCACTAAGATCTGACGAGAGGCAGTCAGGATTCGATCACCTGGACCAGAAGTCAAATCAAAAGGATGGAGAAAGCGATTCGCGATGGAAGAGGGTTGATGGTGAGAATGAGTCCCGCTCAATTGAGATACAATTTGATAATGAAACATGGTTTCCTACCGCTATTGGCAGGAATAGCCGCAAAAGCATTACCCTTCACCGCAAAGGCGCTACCCTTTCTCGGAAAGACTCTCGGCGTGGGAGCTCTCATGGGACTCGCTAGTTCGGCAGTTGAGAAATTAATGGGTGGCAGTGGACTGTTTTTGAAGAAGGGAGGAGCCGTGTGTCGCGTCCACGTAGACGACAGCAGTAAAGGATTGTATCTAGAAGCCGTTAGAGGTGGCAACTCTCTGAGAGGAAATGGTCTCTATCTGTAGAGTGGACGGAACGTCGAGCGACTCGGCAAGGGTTTGTTGCTCGGTGAGAATTCGCCATTTAAGAACATACCGATTTTGTATATGTTATTATAATATAAAATTAAATAAAATATATAAAATCATAGAAAGTATAAAATAATATATTTAAAATGGATAAAAAGGTGAAGAAACAAATTTATCACCTGGATGAAAAGGTGGAGAAACAATTTGACGATAATGACGAACATCGCGATCCAGAGAGCGAAAAAATAAAAAAATGGTTAGACGCTAATGATGGATATCTAAGGAAAGAACTAATGAAAGAGATAGATGAAGCACGGGATAGACGGTTGAGAATGAGACAATGCTTTCCACGGTCCTCACTACCTTCTGAAGAGAATGGTAATGATGCGAGTGTTACCAAGAGATGCACAACATTCGTTCATAATTATGATTCGGATAAACAAAAATGTTACCATAAACGTATCACATCACAAAGAAAAAGAAAAAGAAGAATCAACGCTGAAATTTGAGAGAAAAGGAAACATTATTATAATATATTATGATGATAGTGAAGAAGAATGAAAACAAAAAAAAAAAAAGTAATGAGATCTAAAGATGATCTTATTTTTTTTTTTTTTTCATTTTTCTTCGCTAAAAAATCAATCACTCTATTGTTTATATTCCCAAGTCCGTTATTAGCATGTTGACACTCGTGTCTTCTCCTTTTTCGAAAACGTGGTGAATGTTTATCTTTACTCTTTTGAGTTTTTTTACATCGGTCAACTCGCTCTCACCACCCAATTTCTTCACGAGTTCGAATGAGATGTTTGGAAATACGTAATTTCCATAGGGCAACGACAAATCATCCTTGTCGAATTCTCTATCTTCGGTGATGACGATGTTCTGCAGATCGCTTTGGTACTCGTAAATCAAATCGAGCGCGGCTTCGTCCAATTTCAAAGGCATCTTATATTTCTCGTATTTGTGCTCTAAGCCCTTCGTCTCGACCTCATTCAATTCGATGGGATCGTGTCTTTGTAATCTATAGATTTTATGACCGAATTTCTTATACGTTTCGACTCGTTTCAATTTCAATTCACATCTTTTAGGTGTTGTTGTCTTCATGTTTTTTTTAATTTTTAATTTTCTTTAATGTAAAATTTTTTTAGTAAAAGTATTTTTTTCTCTTTATATATATATATAAAAAGTTAAATTTTTAATTTCAATCTCTCTATTGTTTATATTTTCAAGTCCGTTATTATCAAGTTGACATTCGTCATTTTTCCACATACGAAAATGGTGTGAATGTTTATCTTTACTCTTTTGAGTTTTTTTTCATAGGCGAATGCGCTCTCACCACCCGATTTCTTCACGAGTTTGGGTGAGATTATTGGATATATGTAATCTCCATAGGACAACAATAAATCACCCCTGTCAAATTCTCTGTCTTCGGCGACAATGATATTAATCAACAGTTCGCTTTGGTACTCGTAAAACAAATCGAGCGCGGCTTCATCCACTTTCAAACACATTCGATATTTGTGGTAGTAGCGCTCTAAGTCCACCATCTCGACCTCATTCATTTCGATGGGATTGTGTGGTTGTAATTATTAAAATATTATTAGATATTAAAACTGGATTTCTCATACCTTTCATCTCGTTTCAATTTCAATTCGCATCTTTTAGGTGTTGTTGTCATGATCGATTATTTGGTTTTTTATGAATTCTTACAAATAATGTATATTAAAAATTTTGTATTAAAAAATTTGAATTTAAAATTTAACTTTTTTTTTTTTTTTTTTTTATTATATATATATATAAAGAGTAAAAAAGCAAAACTTTTTTAACAAATTATTTAATACAAAATTCCAAAAAAAAATATTCTTACAAATGAAGCAACCAGATAAAACAATGGTAAATTTAAATGAGAAAACCATACCTCAGTTAAACGAGATTTGTAAACTATTACAAATTTCAGATTTCAGAAATCATAGAACTAAATCAAAAAAAATTGAAGTCATACAAGAATATTTGCGAAACGCTAGAAAGGCAAACGAAATGTCGATAGCAACGATGTCAAAAGATGCATCGGTTGTGAAAAATAAGAAGACGACTAAACGAAAAGCCGTTGAAGAACATCAAGTTTCCAAAGAAAAGAAAAGAAAAACTAAAACGAAAACGAGTGATGCACTTCAGATTCAAGACAAACGAGATATATCGAGCGAAATTCAACAAGCAATCGACGAAGAGAAAGGAGAAGAATATGTAACACGACTCATTGCAGAACTATTCCAATCGAAACCCATAGAACGGGAGAGTGCGATCAAAGGCATTTTTAAAACTTTCGACGTGATTCCCTCGTTGAAGAAAGTCGATCCGAAATTGTTCATGGAATGGGTGAAGAAAGAAGTATTGGATTTGTTTCGCGAATACATGAACGTGGGATTAAAATTTAAGATGATACTCCATTGCATAATGAATAAAATCGATGTGAAGTCCAGCGAGAGCATCGTGAAAAATGCATATTTCAGATCTAACGTCGAACCCGTATTTCGAGGTTCAGATCTATCGGACGTTTTCGAAAAGATGAAAGACAAGATGTTGATGTCTCTCGCAAATTATCAACATGAAGGTAGTAATTGGACGTTCGGTGAGGTGTTGAAACTCGAAATTCACATGAATAAAAACGAACTGTTGAAAGGATCTTCCTACTTGGAATTACCGTATTTCTTGACTAAGAAACACGCCGTGGTCATTTGAGAAATAAAGATGATCAGTGTTTTAAATGGGCAGTCACTTCCGCTTTATACCCTGTCGAAATAAACTCTGATAGAGTTTCTCGTTACGAGGAAACTTCTAAAAATCTTGATTGGACCGGAGTGACTTTTCCAACAGAGTTAAAACATATCGAACGTTTCGAGGTTCAAAATCCCACCGTAGCGGTGAATGTCTTGGGATACGACGACGAAAATCAAAAGATCTATCCTCTATCCTCTTAGACAGACTTCGTATCTCAGAAGAGAAAAGACGATTATTTTATTATTGATTTCGAATGGTGACAATCGTCATTATTGTTGGGTTAAACATCCGAGCCGATTACTGTCAAGACAAAATAAAAAACATAAACATAAGATATGTTTATGTTGCAACTGCATGAACATATTTAAGACCGAAAAATCATTAGCGAAACATCAGGAATATTGCAACGAAAATCAAGGTGTCGCCATCGAAATGCCCAAACCCAACACCATCGTGAAGTTTGAAAATCACAATAGAAGGTTAAAAGTACCATTTGTCGTGTACGCCGATTTCGAATGTTTCACCGCGAAAATGAGTTCCTGTCAACCCAACGCTCTTCAAAGTTACGTCGAAAGATATCAAAAACACATACCTTCGGGCTATTGCATTTACGTGAAATGCGCTTTCGACTCGCAACACGACATGGGTCCCTTCACCTACACGAAACAGCGCGAAGACGACGACGTGGCTCAAAGGTTCGTGGAAGAGTTAGAATCAAAACTTCAAATGTTATACGACAAATTCAAAACTCCGGCGAAAATGATCATCACGCGAGAGCAGCAGGACGAAAATGACAGAGCCACCGAATGTCACATATGCAGACAATCGTTCGACGAGAATTCAGAGGAAAATAAGAAGGTCAGTGACCATGATCATTACACGGGTCTGTATCGCGGTCCGGCTCACAGCAAGTGTAATTTAAAATATCGAGACGCCACTTTCTATCCGGTGATGTTTCACAATTTCTCGGGTTATGACAGTCATCTGTTCATGAAAAATCTCGGCACCTCACACGAAGAATTAAATTGCATCACGAACAGCAAAGAAAGATACATTTCCTTCACGAAATGGAAGCTCATGGAGAAGAAAAGAGTAATCAACGGAAATACGTTGAAAGAAAAAACGAAATTCATTCGTAGATGCATACGTTTCATCAACAGTTTTAAATTCATGTCGACCGCTCTGGAAAAATTAGTCGATAACATGAGCAAGGATAAATTTAAAATCATGAGCGAACATTTCGAAGAACGAGTAGACATCATGTTGAGGAAAAGAGTCTATCCTTATGATTACATGAACGATCTAAAGAGATTTGAAGACACCGCACTACCTTCAAAAGAAGATTTTTATCCAAAATTATATGAATCTGACATTTCCGACAAGAATTACGAACATGCTAAAAATGTGTGGAAATCATTCGATATGAAAACCATGAGAGATTATCACGATCTCTATCTGAAGACTGACGTTCTACTCTTGGCAGACGTGTTCGAAAATTTTTGAGACGTCTGTTGTCGAAATTACGATCTGGATCCTGCTTGGTATTTAACCGCACCCGGTTTAGCGTGGGACGCTCTGTTGAAGACCACCGAAGTCCAATTGGAATTATTATCCAACGTGAACATGTTGCTCATGTTCGAAAGGGCTGCGAGAGGTGGCGTCTCGATGATCTCCCACAGACATTCTGAAGCTAACAATCCCTACATGAAAGAAGGTTTCGATTCGAAACGGTCGACTAAATATATACAGTATTGGGACGCCAATAATCTGTACGGTTGGGCTATGAGCCATCCTTTACCGATTGGAAATTTCGAATGGGTGAAGGAACCGGAAGAGATGCAAAAATGGAGAGACTATCCTTGCATTTTAGAAGTCGATTTGAACTATCCGAAAGAATTACACGATCCACACAATGATTATCCGCTGGCTCCCGAACGAATGGAACCTAACGAAGGAGACGAGGAAAAACTCATTCCCAATTTATTTAACAAACATAACTACGTCGTCTACAGCGAGAATTTGAAACAGTACGTCGATTACGGGATGAAACTAGTCGACATACATTGCATCATTCGATTCGACGAAGAGCCTTGGATGAAAAAATACATCGATCTCAACACGAATCTCAGAACTCGAGCCGAGAACGATTTCGAAAAAGATTTCTTCAAACTCATGAACAACTGCATGTACGGCAAATCGATGGAAAACATCAGGAAGAGAACCGACGTTCGACTCATCACGTCTGAGAAAAGAGCTAAAAAATTAGTGGCGAAACCCAATTACAAACACCGGACCATATTCGACGAAAATCTAGTGGCCGTTCACATGCAAAAGATGCATCTGAAGTTCGACAAACCGTATTATCTCGGACCGATCATCTTAGATATCAGCAAGCGATTGATGTACGAGTTTGACTATGATTACGTCAAACGAAAATTTGGTGACAAAGCCAAACTACTGTTCACCGACATGGACAGTTTAATTTATGAGATAGAGACGAAAGACGTCTACCGAGATATATCTCCAGACATGGCCAAGTGGTTCGACACGAGCAATTATCCCGTCGATCACCTGTCCAACATTCAATCGAACGAAGGTGTTGGGTAAATTTAAGGACGAGAGCGGTGGTAAACAAATCGTCGAATTCGTGGGCTTGAGACCCAAACTGTATGCTTATCGTCAAGAAGATGATGAAGAGATCAAGAAGTGCGAAGGAGTTAAAGCGTGAGTGGTGAAGAAAAACATCTCTTTCCAAGAGTATAAAGATTGTCTGTTAGGAAGTGGTCTGGTGTATAAGACTATGAAATCGATTTGAAGCGAAAATCATGACTTGTATACCGAAATAGTCAACAAGATTTCGCTGACGGTCGACGACGACAAGAGATTCGTGTTAGACGATAAAATAAGCACTTTGGCACTCGGAAATTGGACTTTGGATCTAATTTTAGATGATATGAATGGAGATGGTTGGATTCTAGATGCGATTGTGGATGATAAGATTCCAGATACGATTGTGGATGATAGGATTCCAGAAAATCAAGAAGAATTAGATGAACACAAAATTATGGAAATCGATAGTGACATCGAGAAAGTTAGTTTAAAAAGAAAAAGAAAAAAATAGAAAAAAAAAAATAACATCATTTTTAGTAAATTATAATAAAATAAATAAAAAAAATATATACTTATTTACGAATAAGAAAATAAAGCTATCCGTAGAAGGTGTCGTCTTACCCAACAAACCCCTATCCAACATCGATCTGTTGAATGCGGCAAAAGATTTGAAAATCGAAGATTTTCTAGGAGTGTTTTCCAGAGATGCCTTGCCGAAGAGAAGACCTCGACAATCGGAATGCGGAATTTTAAATCTAGACGCTTCATCGGGTGAAGGCACTCACTGGGTGGCGTGGATGAAGAACGGGAAGAAGAAAAATTATTATTTCGACAGCTACGGAATCTCGCCGCCAAAAGAAATAAAGAACTATTTCAACAAATCGATGATTCGTTACAACACGGAACAAGTGCAATCACCAGATCAAGTGTTTTGCGGTCACCTGTGTCTCTACATTCTCAAGAGATGGTCTGAAGGAGATCGATTTCAAGACATTCTCAATGATTTACATCAGAGAGAGATTTTTTTTTTTATAGTATATATAAAGATAAAAAATTATTTTAAAAAAAATTTTAATCGAATAAAAACGAAAAATAAAATAACATAGTTCATTTTTAATAAACTGCGTTTTGAATATATTTTTTCTAAAAACAAAAAATCCTTACAACAACATGCCAGTCAATAAATTTGGTAGAAGTGACGAGGAAAAAGTCAACCCGAGAAAGAAGAGGAAGACGTTCGAAGTCGACGATGGTTATGACGTTGCCAACTTGGATGAACGTTACGTTCGGAGATATGAACCTCGAGAAGAACCTTTGAACATGAATGATAAGAAGCTCTACAATCTTCCCGAGCCGATAGATCTCGCAGATGCTGCGACTAAAAAATACGTTGACAGGGGGAACGCCGATTTTGAACGAATCCTGCTGGATAATTACGTGGATAAAACCATGACCGATGATCTCGATCTGAAATCCAAACGTTTGGTGAACGTCGCGAATCCCATAGATCCCACCGATGCCGCGACCAAGAAATACGCGGACGACTCTCACGCGAAATTCAGTGAACACCTGAGAAATAGATACGTTCTGAAAATGATGCACTCGGAATTGAACACCAATTCTAACAAGATAACGAACGTGGCCACTCCCACGAATCCCAAGGACGTGGCCACCAAACACTACGTAGATCTGGAACAGAGAAAGTCTGACAGACGAGAAATGAAATCGGATCTGAATGCGGGATTCCACAAGATATTGAATCTGTCGAAGATCGACGACACGGATGCGGACTCAACCGCGGTCAACAAGGGCTACGTAGATTCTGCTGTGATACAATTGCAAGAATACCTAGAATCGCAAGTGGACGATCTCTACCTGAACAAAGAATCTGGCGGAACCATGGAGGGTGGCATCAACATGAACGGTCACAATTTATTTGGTCTCGATCACGATCCTGAATTCGATTCCAGCGTGGTAAGCAGGAAGTACGTGGACGACAACTCGGTCTGGAGAAAGGGCGACATCATGGAAGGTAAACTAGACATGGGTGGACACGCGCTCACGAATCTACCGGATCCCGTGAACATGATGGATGCCTGCACCCTGATTACGGTTGTGGAGAAAGTCAAATATGCTAGACAATTGATCACCGTGTGGGCCGAAGAGACTGGCGCCTTAGAGGAGGGAAAAGCTGAGTGGTCTTTCGGAAATGGAGGTAGCGGATCGAAACATGGTCAGGTTGGATATCCCATACTGTTGGGAAGTGAAAACCTTCGAATGAGTCTGGCTTCCTCGGATTTGAATAACAGAGCGGTCGTCAATCTCATGGTGAATGGTGTGAAGAGCGATAAGAGATACAGCATCGAAAAGATTGAGAATCAACACGCGAATGTTAACACGTTCGGCACACCTCTCAAAGTGAATGCCGGAGACAGGATTAATTTCGTCATGAAAACCAATAATCCCGAAGCTGCCACTTCCGTGGTGAGTCTACTGATCGAACTGGATCCTTTGAACAAACAGAGAACGCGTGGAAAATAATGAATTAAAAAAAAATAATGTGTGATTATTAAAAACAAAAAAAAAAAGTAATGAGATATAGAGAGATGTTCAATCTCTCTAGATCACATTACTTTATTTATTATTTTTTTTTTTGTTTTTAATAATCACACATTACTTTTTATTTTTTTTTTGTTTTTTATTTTTTTTTTCACACACTCGTCTCTCATCGAATGATCGACATCTTATTTCCGTCCGATTCGAATTGTAATTCTCTGTCCGACAGGACCAGGGCGAAGGCTTCGTTTTTTTTCGGCACGTTCCTATCGAATTGCATCTTGATCTGAATGTCTAACACGCTACTCTTGAGTCGTTCACTCTGTTTACTGACGTCGAACACGAACATGGGATACATCGACTTGTATTCGCCGGGAGATATGTTAGGATTGCTCATCAATTCGTCTAGACCGTGATACTTCTTTCTAAAATCAGCGGCGTCGCCGTACAGTCTGGAGAAATCGTTCTTGTCGAACGACGCATTGTAATCGATTGCTGCATATCTCGTGGCGTTCAGAAACACTTGCATGTTTCTCAAATGGCAGTGATCGAACAGCGACGCATTCTTTTCCTGAGACCCGTCCCTATCGGTCTGAAATGCAACCACGATGAAACGTGGTCTCTCGGAAGCGGATTTCACCGTCAATCTCCAATCGAAGTGATTCGTGGAGAGAGGAATTCTAGCCATGTCGCACTGTCTCATTCTAAATCCCACGGGTAATTTACTCTTGGATTCTATGATCTTGTAGAGACGCGCTTTCTCCACGATCGAAGGCTCCACGTGCGGAACGAACCACGATATCTTGTGTAGAGTTATCTTACCTGCATCGGTCGTGGTGAGTTTCACTATTGCATCGTCGTTTCCTTTTCGAATCAACATCAGATTGTGTTTGAATCCGTACATGATCTTGTTGTAATCGTCTGCGAATCCGAAGGTGTGTTTCAAAGGTATCCTGAATGAAAACGTTCCTTTAGGTCTGGACGTCTTGACGACGTGGTCGAATATCGTGGCGGCGCCTGCGCTAGCAGGGCCTACGGACCCACAACTGATTAAGTCCTCTGGATTTCGAAAAATCATCAGGACACGTCAAGAGTCCGAACATCGTGGTGGCCTGACCGGGATGAAAAACAGATTCTATCTCTTGTCTGGATAGCATGTATTTTATGTTACTGAATAGATGCATGATGCCATTATTGGCAAGAGTAACCATGTCGTCGTCGGCGTAGTCACTCCCATCTTCCTTGGTGAGACGTCCCTGCACCACTATGTTACTGTCGCTAGGATGTATGAATAGATCTTGAGTTTCGACGTTGATTCTTATCTCTCCCGCATTATTCAAACTCGTCCCAGTTACCGGTTCGTATTCGTGAACCTCATATTCTTGAATACTTTCATCTTTCACTATGCTTTGTGCTATATCTAGTATATTTGTCATTTTAAAGGATTTTTAGTTTGTTTTTTTTTTGTTTATTAATTCACTTGCTTTCTTTATCTAAAAAAAATAGTTTTTAATTATTTTTTATTATTATTTTTTTTCTCTCTTATATATATATGTGTGTAAACAAGAAAATGTCAAAGAGAGTAAATAAAAAAAATTTGTTGTGTTCTTCATCAAAACTTCGTCTTCTGTAATTGTTGTTCGAAAAATTTCCGATGATCTCTTCTCCATCCAAAGCTTCGATTTCGTAAGTCACCGGATCGGTGTGAAATATTTTGATGATCACGAAAATTTCCAAGATCCATCGAGGAGTATAACCCTTTTTGAAGTGCTTCTTATAAGCGTAGATTCTCACTCGATCGCCGACCGCAAATTTCGGCGTTCTAGACTTCTTCCTGATCTTAGATCTCTCGGGATATAGATTCGCGTAGACCCGTTTTTCGTTTCGAGGATCGCTAGCTTCTGCGGGAGTCATCTTGATCGATCTGTGTTGCGTGTTGTTGTAATCTTTGACCAGACCGTTCAGAGCGTATATGTATTTCTTGGTCGAATTCGCCGTGAAGTATCTGTACATCTTCTCCTTCATCGTTCAATTCCAATGTTCCACCACGCTGGCTTTCTCTTCGTTTTCGATCGAGTAGAGGTCTACCAATCGACGAACGTCCTTGTTGTAGAATTCCTTTCCCTTATCCACCCACAATTTACTCGGTTTTCGAGAAGACGAGTCGAACGTGCTCTTCAGAGCCTCAGCGACACAAGGTCCCGATTTATCCTTCAAAGCTCTGATCCAACCGTATTTGGAAAACACGTCGATGACCGTCAATAGATATTTGACGCCCTCGTTCCACCTCAAAAACGATCTCATGTCGACCAAGTCGGCAGACCAAATGTCATCCAGACCCTTCACGAACACCCTTCTCTTTCCAAATTTACGCACTATGGGTTTGTGTAACTCCTCGGCCAATTCGCTCGTCAATAATCGTTTCTTCTTCTTTTCAGATGCGCTTTTTTTTTTTGAACGACCCATCCGAATCGACGTTTCGCAACCGATCAGATTGCCGACCAGCGAACGTTCCATCTTCTCTCTCCTGGTCAGATTCGATATGCCTCTCAATCTCCCCAACATGTTTTTGTCGCAGACGTCATTGCGAGTCTTGGTGTCGGGATGTCCAGATCATGATCGTATGCAGCCGCATCCACCCTATTCACAGGTTTGCTCCAAGATTTGGGAGTGAGATCGGCGTTGAGTCTCTTGTTCAATTTCGTTCCGGGTCCCGTGAAACTGTGACCGGGCAGATGCATTTCGAAAGGTAGATTGTTGATCATTTTATTCACGATGCCTTTACCTTTGCTCGCGTTCTTTTGTTTGACGAATCGAGTCTTGATAGAACCACACACGTCGCAAATTCCGTGAAGCATCCGTCTGTCGTTTTTAGTTCGCACTTCTCTAGAATTACTCATCTCGGTAACTCTCTTACACTTTACGCAATACATTTTTTTTAAGAGTTATTTAAATTAATTTCGTTTTTTTTTATTTTATATATAAATTTAATATTTTTTTTTTTTTTTAAAATTCTGTTCTTATTATATATATATATATTATTTTTTTTTCAATCGCTGCTCTTGAGTTCTATCATCTTACTGAATTCCTCCCTGGCCTCTTTCCTCCCCTTTTCCACGGGAGAATCCTTCATCTCTTCCTTGATGATCTGACGAGTCTTGATTCTCACGGCTTCTTTCATGGCATCATATTTCGTTTTCTCGCTCAATATCGCGAAGTATTCTCCGTCCGATATCCTACCGTCTTTCAACACCATAGAGATCATTTCGGATATCGTGTCGATCTTGGAGTCGGCCAAGACGCGAATCTTGTCGTGTTTCCTCGCCTTCAGATATAATTTCCTACTCAAAAAGTTTCCGAGCGTGCTAAACAATCCGGCGGCGAGAGCCACTCCTTCTACAGTCAACACGATCGGAATGCCGACCGCGGTCGACAACAATCCGATGCCGGCCGCGTGTAAACCCATGGAAATCGTGATGAGTGTCGTGTCGATCGCGTTGACGACTATCACGAAACGCGAATACTTCTTCTTGAGGGAACGACGAGAATCTCTCTCTCGAGTCAGATACAATTGGATTCTACTGATTTGATCGATGCGATACCTCTCTCCTCTTTCTCTTTCTTCTAGCGACGGCGCCGTCGGCAAAACGCCGTAAGGCTTCTCGTCCTCGTCGTCCACTAACGTCGGATACAATTTATTTCTGGTTCTCATTTTGTGTTTTTTTCTTCCTTTCTTTCTAATTAGATAAAAAAAAAATTATGTGTGTATTTATTTTTTTCTTTTTTATTTTCTACTCTTCCTTATTTTTATATCAACGAAAAAAAAACTTAGACGTATGCTTCGTTCAGCAATAATTTCTTGATGCATCCCTTGTCTTCTAAAGTCAAACTTCTACGCGCCAATTTCAGTTCTTCCGAATCTGTGGGCCTGTCTCGATTCTTACAGAAGACTAATCTCTTCCAAAACGTGATCACATCGTTCAATTTAACGCGTTCGAACGCTGGTTCGAAATACATGACGACCATATCTTCCCTTTCCATCGTCAGACACGAATGATTCTTGTGATCGAAGTCTAGATAATCCCGACATCCGACGCATCGTTCTAACAAGATGGGACATAGTTTTTCGTTCACGCAGATTGCGTATGCTCTCATCAGCATGTTTAAAAGAAACCTCGCTCTAATAGTCTGAGAATCGCTCATGATTTACGTATTTTTTTTTTTATTATCTATTCGATTTGATATATTTAATTTTCTAAATAACTATTTATTTATATTTTTTTTCTCCCCTATATATATCAATCAAAAAACGTGACAGCGGGCTCGCAAATTTCCAACACACCGACGACAACAACACTCTTCGTTCAGATCGAGTTTTTACGAGAATCGAGCGATCCGATCGCTCGATCAGCTGAGTTTTTTTGAGAATTTCTCATAGTGGAGGAATTCCCCTAATAACGTCATAAATGGGAGAGAAAAAAAACCCACCGCCTCAAAACAATTGCGGGTTCCGGATCATCTGTCTCAACACAATTGCGGGTTCTGAATCGCTGATCTAGAGTCCCCAAAACTGTTTTTTGATGATGACCCAGAATTTTTTGCTTTTGCTCGCGTTCGCCAACGATGGACCGATGGTCTGATCTGCGATGGGAACGTCAACGAAAAATTACGTACAAGATACAAGCGAAGATGTACGATTTCACCCTTTTTTTTAAAAACGCGCGTTCACCACGAGTATTTGAACGTTAAAAGCGCGATCTAGGAGTCACAACTGTACATGGGGGGGATTCAAGATCATGTACAGTTTTGTGAACAAGCGTGTGATTTAACACTGAATTCCACGTTGGTGAACGCATCGTGAACGTATGTTGTACACGTACATGTACAAGTGATAGTAGATCGGCCTTTATTACCTACTCTCGTTCTGTCGCACAGAAGGTCGTCCATTAATATAACATCTCTTATATGTCTTAAGCAGTCTGCTCGAGCACTGACGCCGTTCCGCTGCCCTCTTTGTTCAGAGGATTCTTCCTTCAGAACAAGGGGAAAAGGGGCGGGGGCGGGGTCAATTAGTATCATCTGGCTTTATTGTGAAAAGCAAGGACAGTAGACTGGCGTAGGTGCTGAGTGGTTTTAATATGTAGCTCGGTGTGACGCAACAATATTGTCTCATTATGTATTGTGCTTTTAAAGTGTAGTTGATTGTGGAGCATTATGTATATGTCACGTATCATACGAGCGTTTATATACAATCCTCGGACACTTTTAACTCAGTACAAGGCGTCTCATTCTCTGGACTGGCTTTATAATTGGTCTCCATCACCAAATTAACTTAAAGTGCTATGCTGGCATTAAATGGAGAATGTATTATAGTTTACTCCTTGATATTGTTGCTTTTATGATTTATCATTTTTTTATTATAAGAGAAAGACATATGTAATTCTCCTATTCTCCTGTATGAGTTATCTTTTCAGTTGGAGTAATAGAGTTATTGTACTTCCTTTAAAGTTATAGGCCCTCCAGCCTTTTCACTATCCAGCTAAGCCTGAGCCGTTGGTTTTAGTATAAAAATATAAAAAAATAAGTAATTTGTATATTTTTTATACTTACGAATGGCCCAGACGGGGATGGCTCTCCCATCAGTGGGCACTCATACCTCCCCGCTGATTTATAACATTTATCTGGCACAACTAGAAGGAATGAAGCTTGGCGCCAGTTTCGGTACCTTCCTGGTTACCGCGCATGCGCATTACAAAGAAGTGTGATAGACCAGATAGGACTTTCAATGTTCGGATTTGCATGCAAATTTTGGGGGTTGGGAGGGGGGCAAAATTTGTGTTTAGCCCTGGATATTATTTAGTTTGCACCAGCTATGTCTGGGTCATTGGCAAGTATAAAACATATACAAATTACTTTAAATGTTTCATTTTCCTTCACTTCATTGCCTCTCGAGTTGGGTTAGGATTATGTACCCCCCATAGGTGAAGGTCCAAGGTCTACCCCGGGGGGAACTTTTCATACCCTCTCTCAGTATTTTGGAAGGCTTTAGAACCTCAAAACTGAAGGAATTGATGTAGCAAAATGAAACAAGAAATAACGTTGAGATATGAGAGTGCATGCAACAATTCTTGGGATTTCAGGCGTGAGCACAATTAAGGTTGAACAGGTTCAGGAAAATTGGAGGATTCGCCATGAAAGGCGACCCCAGCCCATGACTATGCAACTAACATAGGATCAGATAATATTTAAACCTAGAAAATACGTGTAAGGTTTTAGAGTTGAATGATCGCCGAGGTTTCATTATCAGATACAACTACTGTTCATTGAGACCTGGACTGTTTTTGGTTTTCCGGTTTGTTTACGGTGCTTGTGGCGAAATAGAAAACTGGACCGAAAGACCCAACGAAAACTCGCTGAACGGTTTTACTGTTTGGGCATAAACGGATCAAAATATATCATTGGGATGGAAATGGACTAGTGACCCTTATGGAATCTCATCACTTGGTATATCTGGCAAAGGGTCGAATACGTCGTGTTCTCATTGTCACATTTTCACCCTTATTTACTCCGATCGAGTCAATAAAGGAGAAAACGTTACAATGATAGCACAACATAACTTAGATGAACTTAATTAATTGCTTGTTGTTTTCTGACTTAATAGGCTTAGCAGCTAGAACCCCTAATAATGATCAAAGGCCAGTGGAAGTTAGGCTAAATTCAATGGAGATGCGTACGGCAGGGTATTTCGTGGTGAGTGGTGTCATACAATCTATTGTCGATTTGTTTCCACTTTAACCCTATGTACTCTGTTGTCAAAATGGCAACGTTTTCAGCAGCAAATATTTCCCATAATGCAGCCTGATATTTAATCAAATATACCTTGTTTGACAGAGCTCATTGAGCTCTGTCAAACAAGATATAATTGTTTAAATTCATGATTAAACAAGAGAAAAACAGAGTGATTGGAGAAAATGTTGTTGCGCTTACAGTGTGCTGGGAGTTAAGGAGTCTGAAGTATTGTTTACTGTATGTTCTTAACACACTGAAAAACGGAACCATAACCGGAGCGTTTTCCTGAAACCAAACCGAAACCGAATCTTAAAAGTTAAAACCACCAAACTCTAAGTTTATTGTGCTGTCTGCTTCTCGAATGCCACATTTTCCAATAAGCAGAAACATGGTGCATGACAAGATAAGAGAATTGAACACCGAACATGTTTTTTTTCGGATATGAGCAGTGTGCCAACTGTTTCTGAATACTTATAAGCTAGTGCCTTAAGGCACTCTACTCGCCAGAGATTATTATCAACCATTTTGATAATGAGGTTGAAGGAAATTAAGATAGTATTTTTATATATAACAGCCAATTGTGACATTGAAATAACACAGAAACTGGGTAAACGGGGGAGACAAGATGTTCAAGGCCAAAAATATCTATGGCCGAATAGATTCCTCGACACTGTTGTCAACACTTTATCGAACACCGTTACTTTGAAAAGTCGCCATTTAATTTTAATGTATTTTTTCAATGTTTGCCCCCAAAACAAACGAGCGACCTCACTCCCGCCATAAGCTATTTTTAGGCACAAGGTAACATTTATAGTTATTCGATAATTTTGGGGTTTTGTACAAATGTTTTCTAGTCATTTTAAAAAGAGAGTTAAATACACTACGTGCTAACCGATCCCTAACCAATCAGATTGTCAATGATGAATCAAAGATTAGTATCTTTATGTACATTAAGATTTAACTGGATTTCATAACAATTACTGTAGTAGTTCAGCTATCCGAACGTAGTGGCTACCCCTCTACGTTCAGATTCTTCCCATTCAATCCTATAGAAAAAGTTCCCATCAAGTTTTTATGGGAACTCAAAACTCGAAATTAGGAATATATATCAAGCTTTCCCCCTTATTACCGGCTGCAATCGATAGTACACGTATTTCCTTACCTTTGGGCAGAGTGTATTGATCCAAACTATGTTTTATCCTTTAATTACCGTCATTTGAAGACTCTCGAGGTGTCAACGGAAATTTCGAAATCGGCCATGTTTTTGTATAAATATAAAACAGTAAAAACAATAACCCGGTAATGGCGCCGAAACGAATAGACCTTTTCATAAATGAGGAATCGGAAATCTATAGGATTGAATGGGAAGAATCTGAACGTAGAGGGGTAGCCACTATGTTCGGATAGCTGAACTATTACTGTAGTAGCCATGATTTTCTGTTGTAAGTCAGAAATGAATCATCTCTTGATCGACAACAATGAAGAACAAATGCAGAGGAACCAGCAAACTATGAGTGTCAATAATAAGTGTAGTTATTACTTTCCAAAGTGTGATTTACCGGGGTTTTCGGGTTTGATTATAAACGGTAACTTCACAAGTGAATTATGCAATCAACAACTGTGTCTTGTATCCGTGCGCGCAAAGACGCTTTGCCGTGGATGTCATGGGGACTTCATTGTGTTTTTGTTTTTTTAACCCTTTACCTAGTATGAAAAGCAGACGACACTTGCAGAAAAAAAAAAATTCTCGAATAGCTATTATTTTCATTCTTCGTCTCAAAAACATAGGTTATGACCCCTCATTGGAACGAGCTCGACGAACTCGTTCCAATGAGGGGTCATAACTTATGTTTTAGAGACAAAAAATGAAAAAATAATGAAAATTAATTGACGATTTTTTAGAATAGTGCTAGCCGTTACGTTAGATAAAGGGTTAAATAATATAATTATCGTTAATAATGAAAAGTAATAAACAGAGTAATCGCTTGGCTGGACTGGTTACGTGAAATAATTTATTCGAGGCGAGGGACTATATTGTAAAACACTCGTGCGCATTCGCGCACTCGTGTTTGTACAACGTCCTTCACCTCTCATGAATTATTTCACGTAACCAGTTCAGTCAAGCGATTACTCTCTATTTCTTTCATTCCATTTAACTTTTCAAAAGTTTTATTGTATTATTATAGTCCATTTCAGACTCCACAAAGCATGGGACTAAAGTCTTACATTATTCATCCCGGACTTACATCGTCATGAAAATCTACTTTCAATAAAGTTATCTCCCTTGAAATTAATAAATGAACGAAAAAGGTCCAATTAGGAAGTAATTACTTGTTGGGAAAACACCAATGACATCAGTAGAAAATAAAGCCAAGGGTACTCCTGTTACGTTTAATAAACGAAAGCAACAGACCGCTCTAAGAGTTGTATGTTGTCTTCGTTTATTAAAAGTAACAAAATGAAACTTTGGCCTTTTATGACAAGGCAGTTAGAAGCAAGTAGTTCACAGATAAGCCGTCATGAAGACTATCGATAAGTGTCACACCTACCAACACTATTAAATACCAACATTAAATATCAGCACTATTAAAGTGCCAACGTTGGATATTTATTTAGCGAATATGTTTTTACAGTAATTTACAAGCTTTTGTTGTCCCTAGGCAATAAATTGCAAATCTCACCTCACTCACTCACTTTTATTTATTGTTTATTTATTTATTTTATTATTTTTATTGGTGCTGAAGGTCATATATTTCTGCACAATGACAAATCGTGAGCGCAACATGGAAATAAAGTCAAGCTTAATCAATTGTTTGTACCCACGTTGCCCACTTTAGAGGATTTTCTCCCCAAGCATTGGTGTCTGGGTCCTATTGTGCCAGCAGAACAAGGCTGGTTTACCGCAGTACGCAAACACTGCTTAACGTCCCGGGGTTCCCATGGGAGTTGGGCAGACTTTTCTATTAATGGGAAGGGCGGTGCCTGTATTAGGTATCACGGAACTAAATATTTTCCCATATGAGACCATTATAACGTTCAGGCGGAAAATATATGATCGCATCACTTTAAGTTTGGCATTATAATATCTCTATCAAGTATTGCCCTTCAGACAACTTTTTCTGACCGAAAACAGGGGGTCATGCAACAAATAAGAGAGAAAAACAGACACAAAAGGAAGTAATGGTCACGTGCACATATTTTTCAGGGAATTCCCTACAAAAACACACACAAAGTAAATTGTATTTTTTAGGTCCAAAAGTCATCAAATCACCCTCTTATTTATCAGGAATATTCAACAATAATGCAAGATGTCAATAGAATGTTTCAAACGTTTATTGAAACAATATATTTTCCCAAAGCTGTTTATTTTTAGAGATTGCATCATTTCCGAGTACAACATTTGAAGGCGGTTAACTCTGATTTCAATATTTAGTTTCGCGATACCATTATATGTCACGGTTGATATAAGGAACATACAGAATATCGAAAACGCTATTTTGTATTTTTAAATGGATTTCAACAGAAAATAATAGTCAATAATTCGAACTATTTTGGTCAAAATGTAAAATGCTAGCTTCTGTATTTTTATATTTAGTCTACGGAGAAAAATGCCTGGAGCTTGTGAATTGATGCGCACATCGATGATACAAATTTGTTAATATTTCGAAATTTCAATGTTTATATGAAATTCCCATGCCCTTAGTATTAAATTTACTCACAGCTTCAGAAAATCAAGGGTAGCGAATTTTCCCGTAAATATTTTTCCATGGCGAACATCGTCAGCCATGGAACATTTTAAAAATTATGGGAATAATGTGGGAAAATTCTGGGAAATTTATGGCAATCACGCCATGTTTAAAAGAGCAAAACAAACCTAGTCATGATGTATATTTGACAGAATATGTTACTCCATGACAGCTCTTTGTCAATTTATAACTTAACATTCCCCTACCACCTGTGATGTCAAACATCCACATCATAACTAACAACTTAAGTCTTAGAAGCAGAGTGTCGAGTTTTTCTGTCTGTGATGTAATACGGCAGGTAATCTGTCCATGACAATTCGGCTATCTTTGGGCTGGGGGGGGGGGGGGGGGATTAAACACTGAGCAGGTGCTTCTAATCAAGTGTCGTCTGCTTGAATAAGCAGACGACACTTGACTAGAAGCAACTGCTTTACTGTAAGTTTTGCGCCGTATGTCATGTTCAATAAATTCATTCTGATTCCCCGGTTTCTAAGAGTTAACATACCAACTCATCTTCGTTGATAATAAAAAAAAATGAGGAAAACCTTAGAATCAGTCATAACTAGTTTCGTTTTTTTTTCACACAACTCAGATAACAGATTTGAAGAGTTTACTTCAAAAACAGGAAACCTTTACTCCCCAGGATTCATAACTAATGACCGTTACCAGAACAACATAAGAAAAGAATACTGGGTACATCCTGGCAACGCTGTATTTGCCATGAACTTCAACAACTTCAGTGTAGAAAGCTTTTACGACTGGCTGGAGGTGAGTCAAGTACTTTATATTTCAAAGAAAACAGTAACCATTAAGATACAAATGTTCACATTTATTTATTTATTTATTGCGCAATGGCTAATCATGACAGTGTCAGTTTTACGGGTAGAGGAAACCGGAGTACCCGGAGAGAACCACCGAGAAACGACGAGCAGCTGCCAGCTCCCCAACACCGTAACTCCGCACTGCAGCACAGGCAGGGTTAGATTGGTTGAAGACATGCGTACCGTGGACGTGCGGTACATCCTAATACACTCCGTCATCGTGCCCACATGTGGACAGCCGGGCTTAAGTGCCTTGCCCTAGGACACAACGTGGGAGTCCGAATTGATCGCTCAGACGGTCACCCATCGAGTGATTAACCGGGCTCGCAAATCGAAGTTGCTCAACTTCGGTGATCTGACGAGAACCGGTTACTGCAACGCCACAGCGCCCCCGAAATGTTCACATGCTGAACATTAATTTCACAGATTAATTTAGTTATAAGATTATATATAAAATTAAAAGGTGCATTCACTTCCTTTTGGGTCGTCTGCTTGTAGTGACTTTAATATTTAAAACACGTCGAGTCAGCGCACGTTTGAACATTTTTGTTTCAAGTTGGATACCAAATACTGACAAACTCACTGGAGCTCTGTCCGAAGTGTTCAGCATTACGTACATCTCCATGGATTTCGTCTTAACGAATTATATATTTAACCCTTTGAATCTGATGGGCCGTTATTCCGGCCCAGGAACATGATACTTGAGTAGGGCGGTCGCTAAGTGAATGTGCGATGTAGACCAATTAATACTTTGAACGTGCAGCCGTAAAGCTGCACGTTGAAAATGTTAATTGATCTACCCCCAAATAATGAATATGGACTCTTCTAATTGCTGCCATTGAACTGATATGCAAGATACCACCAGAGTTCAAAGGGTTTACACAGATAGTATCCGTTTCTCTTATTGTATCTCCTCCAAGCAAATGCGAAAGTGGATTGCAGTTGTTAATACCACTTTCATTTCGTCGAAACGTTTTACTTGTTTCATGCTCGGTACATTGATGTCAAAATATCAAAATTTCTCACTGCAAGTTTTTATGGCACAACTTGGGTTAAAACCTGATGATCGTCTTGTGTGTGTGTTTGATAAAGGAGTTCGGACTTACCCTCAAACGTTTTTGGAATTCTGTGTGGGTTCTAGTAAGATGTTACCTCTGAACCATGACCCATCTTGGCGATGTACTGGTGATATAACTTAACGCTGTATAAATTTTCTTCAAAAAATTTATTACTTCACAGGCTTGGCAATTTCAGGAGAGCGATTTTTTAGCTCTCCTTACTGCCCTCCTAAAAGAATTAAGGAGAGCGAAAAATTGCCCTCCTAAATATTTTGGTCTGGGATGATTGAGATTACATGTATTATGCTCACATTAAATTTTTGTTGTAAAGCAAAAATGTAATTTAACTTCGAAGTCACATAACATCACGTAATTTCATTTTGAAAGTGGTTTAGTGGTAAAAGGTAATGGCTGCAACCATACCCAAACACAGTTGCAAACATTTGAAGCAAAATGGGTCACAGCAATATTTTTTTTTCTGTCAGTTTCAAGTTCAACAACTGACATCACAGTTTGAGGGGTAATTATTCAAGGAATATTGACACTATAATATACTACCATTACTACTATCCGGTCACTTGAAGCACCTGCACCAGGATGTGACTGTAGATTCAAGCAGACCTGTTGTCCAAGAAAGTCATACGCCTACTACTACCACCTTCAACCCCCCTTAGAGGGTTGAAGGTGGTAGTGGTAGGCGTATGACTTTCTTGGACAACAGGTCTTGGTACACACACAGGTCTTGTCAAGTGTGTGTTCGGTTGTTCAGTGAGACATCTAGATGTCTAAGAGATTTCGCTTTACCTTAGTAAAGTTAATAAAATCACTGATGTAGTCTGTTGGTTTCAGTTTCAATGAGTTCGTTCAACTGGATACTTAAAATGCTGTGTAAAGCTAATTGCTCTCCAAAGCTGATTGAGGAGAGCGATTTTTTGCCCTCCTGCATTTTTCAGAATGCCAGGCCTGACTTCAGTATCACAAATTCTGTTGTTGATAATCAATCATCAATCTGGTGGGAGCGCGGTGGCTCAGTGGTAGACTGTTGGACTTCTCTGCTAGAGGTTCCGAGTTCGATCCCCGTCAGGGACGACCCGCGTTGTGTCCTTGGGCAAGGCACTTTATCCCGGTTGCCTACATGGGGGCACGATGACGCCGTGTATTAAAGCGTACTGCACGTCGATGGTGCACATGTCTGCAACTTGAGCTGAGCTTGAACAGAGTTAGACTGTTGAGGAGCTGACAGTTGCGCGTCGATGCTCGGTGGTTCTCTCTGGGTACTCCGGCTTCCTCTGCCCGTAAAGCTGTCACGGTCACGATTAGCCATTGTGCATAAGTATTTGACCTTAAACACCAATAAATAAATAAATCTGGTAGCCAGTAGTGACGGCGTTGAACCTGAAGCAGTCAGTAATTTGCTTCCCAAATATTTCAGATGGTCAAATGATGTATTACACAGTAGTCCCGGAACCCAAGATGGAACTGTCCACTCTGGCTTGCTGTTGGCTGTTATATACACCGAGGAACCTTACTGACCTTGTGCAGGTTGCACAATAATGCTGACTGCACATCGCGGGACATCTGAGTAATCAGTCAATCGATCAAACGACATGAGGCACCTTCTACTAAAGAGGTACCTACACCGATCCGTTCCTATACTCCAACAATAATTCCCTAGTTTCATTTGTAATCTGGAGGATGTTAAAGTTAGAGCGTATGTGATAGCTCTTACTCAGCAAACACGCCTGGTTTAGTGAGAGTAAAACATACCTAGTCATGATGTATATTTGACAGAATATGTTACTCCATGACAGCTCTTTGTCAATTTATAACTTAAAATTCCCCACCACCTGTGAGGTCAATATTCACATCATAACTGGCAACTTAAGTCTTAAAAGCCGTGAGTCGAGTTTTCTTGCCTGTAATGTAATACGGCAGGTAATCTGGCTGTGACGTTTCGGCTATCTTTGGGCTGGGGGAGAATTGAACACTGAGCAGGTGCTTCTAATCAAGTGTCGTCTGCCTGAATAGGCGACACTTGACTTGAATCACCTGCTTTACTGTACGTTTTTCGCCGTATGTCTTGTTCAAGAAATTCATTCTGATTCCTCGGCTTCTAAGAGTTAACATACCAACTCATCTGAAACTTCCGCATTCTCAGAGTGCTTCCAAAGTACGGATGCATGTGATATGCCTGGCAGAATAGATCTCAGGACATTCACGTTAACAGAAGTTATCTCCCCTTCCACCATACGAGTATTTTATACAAATTCCAGAACAACAATATCCTCATGACACGACCTGACCTGTAGAATGTGTTTACTTCCTGCAATCAAGTGCCTGTTACATTAGTAATAATGACTGGTCATCTGATCCACTGGTCATCAATATATGCTTTAACTAATTACTTAATTAGTTTATTTAACCCATTAACTTTGCAGGCTGCATTTCGTAACATTATTCTCATAATATGATCAATTCAGTTTTGTCTGCCAGAGATCACAGGCGCATTATGGGGATAGACCCGGAGCTACTTAGAATGCAGGGGCGATTCCTCTCCCCTCCTCCTATGAATCTCTCTGTCAAATTATTTTATTGTTCGACGGAAAAACTGTAGGTTGCTCGAATGCCAACATTTTCCCCGAAAGCCGCTAATTTGAAAAAAATGTTGACCATTTGGCAATAGTACAATTTCCAATGATGAAAAATACCCTTATCTTTAAAATAACGTTCTAATGGAAGCTCTATTAACAGGTTTGTTGCCATCGAATAGAAATGTATTAGAAATAATCGTTTTATTAATATAATTTTAAAGAATTACATGAAAAAAAGTAATTCTTTTAAATTACAATAATATACGAACGTTTTAACCTGTTTCTTTTTTATTGAAGCATTTTAACCCTTGACCTAACATGAAAAGCAGACGACACTTGCAAACAAATTCTTGAATAACTAGTTTTTTGCCTCAAAAACATAGGTTATGACCCCTCATTGGAACGAGCTTGACGATGAGGGGTCATAACCTATGTTTTTGAGACAAAAATGAAAAAAATAACGAAAATTAATTGGCGATTTTTGAGAATAGCGTTGGCCGGTTCTGGCCGTTACGTTGGGTAAAGGGTTAAAACGTATATTGAGTTACGTTTCAAGTTTGTACTGGTATTAAACGATCCGGGAAGACTGTCAGAAAACTTTAACTTCGCCCAACCATGGCGGAAAATATTGAGATCTTCATCGGGCATGTCTGAGGAAAATGTCATGGTTGGAATTTGGACATGCGTGTGCACGGGGGTGGTAACCTAAAGGGAACATGATGTGAATCTGCTCCGCCTTCTCTGATTTCACTACTCCAGTCATGCTGTTTTAAGTCTTAACAGGAATTCCACCACAATAAATAATAACAACTAACGCATGATCTCTCCACAGCAAGATCGTGCGTTAGTTGTTGCTATTTCTTTTGGCGGACACCCTTTCAAAATGGAATCACCATGCCATCCCCTTCATATCTGGACGCAATATTTTACTTTTGATTCGCGATAGTCCAGAAGTATTATTAATTCATTGTGGCCCATATCTCTGTAAACGAAAAATCGGACCAGGCCAGTTTTCGAGCTCGCTTGAGATATTATTGCAAAAGACCTGTATGGTAAAACAATGGTCAATATTATTTTTACGAATTTTGGGCTTGTTAGCGCAATAACTTGAACATACATTCCCAGATTTGACTAATATTTGCCATACAGTTCTTCTGCAATAATATCTCAAGGACATTCGAAAACTATCCTAACCCGATATTTGGTAACAGAGTTATAGGCCTCAATTTAATAATTTTTACGAATTCTGAACTTCTAAGCATTATAACTTGAACCAGGGTTCAAGATTTGACATCCGGATTAGAATTGATAATCGGGTTATGGACATTTAACACTATCCGATTGCCACCACAACTCGACGCCTGTGTCTATGATGCGCACCTCTTGTTATAGTCCCTCACTAAATGAATCTGCCACATCTGCCGACGTAATTTACAAAATGAATTGTTGGAAAACAACTATTTTTCCAACAAATTGAACAAAACCATATCATTAGCAATTTTATCAAGTTATGTTAAACTACGTTGTTATAACCTGATTACGAAGGTAATCATCTTTTTCATACTACCGGGTACTATGTAAGGTGTCGGTCAAACAAATGAACAGCTATGATACCCGATTTGGGTGGTTGGAAAGGAGAGAGGGTGTGACCAATTTGGAGTGTGGTGCATGTAAGTTAAGTGAGCAGCCGCATCACGACTACTACACCTACGTAAAGGAGTTTTGAGTTTTGTAACTATAATCCCAACTGTCTAATATTCCAATCACTCCATCAATGCATGCATTCGACGAATGCATGCTTTGATGGTGCAGTTGGAATATCTTATCAATCGGGACCTCAGTCATAACAGCAAGCCAGAAAATAAGCAGACTGTCATCTGCAAAATGAGGTATCCAGAGGGTGAATTTGGTGATGCTGCCCTGCACAGCAGAGTAGCATCACCAAGTTTGCCCTCTGTGAACCTTAATCTGAAAAAAGGGTCTCAAACCCAAACAAAAAGAGGAACCCAGAGGATAAATTGGCCAACTGTTTGGGATAGCATCAGCAAATTCACCCTCTGGGGACCTCATTTTGCAAATGACAGATTGCTTATTTTCAGGCTTGCATCACAGTGGGGACAAATCAGTTATACACCACATATCAGTAACTACATCGAATCTGTGTGGCCAGTGGAATGGGGTGGAGGGACAAACATCAAGCTCCATCGCTTCAAAACTGCTATCACTGATGAATATTCGTCTAGAGACCTTTGTAGAAAAGATTGCTTCATTCTGATGCGATGTTATTATATCGGTCATACGAGACTTACATATTCCGTTTTATCAGAGGGTGATTTGCGACCAGAATGTGTTCCTTGCCAGCAGGGGTTGACAGTGGAACACATTCTTTGTCACTGTACAGATTAGAATTTAGTCAGACGGCAGTATTTTAATGTTGGGTCTCTTAGAGACCTATTTTACAACATAAATTGTCATACAAATCTGTCGTTTCGCAAAAAAATCAACCTTTTAAACGAATTTTAAATTGTTCTTATACTTTTACACTCCAATCTATTCATGTCTATTCAACAGGTTGATTGACACAGTATTCTTTATACCACTGGCCTCATTTTCGCATTACTGTAGTCACCAGTTATTTATTCCTCGTGTTCTTTCCAGATTTCATCAACTCTTTTTTTAATTAGTGGAAGATTATGACCTCTTTTAACATTTATTTATATCTATAGCCATGACATAGCCTTACATACTGATGTATCGTCAAACACCAATAAATAAATAAGGTATACATCACTTTCCATTCAATCAGTCAATGCTGCGTTCCTGTATCAGAGTATTTACTGGTGTACAGTAAATAAGGTATACATCACCTTCCATTCAATCAGTCAATGCTGCGTTCCTGTATCAGAGTATTTACTGGCGTACAGTACGTGGAGAGTGGATTGTAACTAAATCACCCGTGGAGTGGAGTTATCACCCAAGCTATAACTTTCAAATTGTGTACGTATCAATAAAAAACACAAGCAATGTTTCAGCCAATGGACCTCCGGGTTTAACCCGGAGGTCTATTGGCTGAAACTTTGCTTGTGCTCGTTAAGCTTTGCAACAAATGTGCAATTATTGCTTGGGTGGAATCTCCACTCTGCGAGTGATTTAGTGATAATCCTCTCTCCACGTACTTAGGTGTACACGTGTGGTAAGTGGTACTAAGGTTTGATGATACGAACAGATTATAGTAAAGACAATGCTCATGTTGTGTAATCTTTTTGCTATTCAGGTTCGAGAAGGTCCAAATGGAACATTGCTTGGGAGATTTTCTGGTTATTTGTTACCTAACACAAAGATAACAGGAAAGGAATTCTATTTAATTTTCCATACTGATGGATCTGTTGTTCGACCTGGTTTTAATATCTCCTGGTATCGTAAGTATCGAATTGTTAACATATTTAAAACAAATGTCGGAAGCAGATTACTATGGCCGTGCGAATCACAAATATCGGGGCGAATGGAATCCCGAATCAGGCAGAGGATTTCGAGTCAAATCGAATCTCAAGCTGAATCTCGAATTGAATCTCAAGACTCTTTAAGTGTAAGTATTGCACCTTCTCACAGCCGCAAATATTGTCAATCTCCTTCCATTGCGTATTGTACTGAACGGTGACTCGCCTGTTTGGGAGAGTCATTCAAAAAGCGGAATATTCCTGAACGGAATATGAGCAGTGTCGGAAGTGGAACCTCTTCGAAATATATCATCACACCTCCTTACAAGGGCGTAGGAAGCTTATAATATTGGGGGGGGGGGGGGGTGTAAACGGGAGGTTGTGGGGGACAGAACGTCCGCTTTTGGCAGCCCGCTATGCGTAGCCGAACCCGGGGAGAGTGCGGGAGGAGGATACCAGGAAAATTTGTGAAATATGAACCACTGAGAGCTCATTTCCTCGCTTCTCAAGTGAAAAAATCAAGGTGTCGTTGCTGTTAATTTTTGATGTTTTCCCTTTACCCAACATGAAAAGCAGACGACACTTGCAAAAAAAAAAAAAAATCTTGAATAACTAAACTTTCATTTTTTGTCTCCAAAACATAGGTTATGACCCCTCATTGGAACGAGCTCGACGAGCTCGTTCCAATGAGGAGTCATAACCTATGTTTTGGAGACAAAAAAAAAGAAAAAAATCATGAAAAATAATTGGCGAATTTTGAGAATAGCGCTGGCCAGGTTTGGCCGTTACGTTGGGTAAAGGGTTAAAGACGATGTATGTCAGAGAGGAAGATGTTGACCTGTTGAGCGTCAAATCAGTCAGTGACATCGGCTACCAACTTTTCTATGCACTGCAAATGGTGTAGATCATACAGTTTTTATGTGCGCCTGTATGATGTAGAATATGCAGATGTATGTCGTTATTTTCGTGTAGATACTAGATATGACTTACAAAGTTTTGGAAATTTTTTTTGTGGGGGGGGGGGGGGGTAAATACTCCCCTTACCCCTCCCCCGCTTCCTATGTCACTTCTCCTGTACAAGAGACCTGATGATAGAAGAAAAGGTCACGAGGTGAGTGATGATTTTGAGAACATTTCAATGATTCGAAAAGTTCCAAATCAACGCGAAGCAATCGAATCGAATCCTCGGGATGATTTCGAATCGAATCAAATTTTGTAGCTTCGCTCGGTCCCACAAATTACGATTGGTCCGGCAGTATTAGGTGGGTACTGGGTGGTAAGGGTCGGACATGCGTTTCCCGTGAGGAAAACCGAGAGACGGTCTTTGAAACAACCTGACATCAGAGTGTTATTGTTAATTCCCTACAGTTAATATCTTACAGATTCACACATTGTACCTAACAATACGACGATAACTCTGTAAACTTACTTTCAATACTCCAACCCAATTTTCCGTTGGTGGTCCATTGGGTAATTTCGCCCCTGACAAGTACTTATCATTTGCTTTTTTTCTAAAGCATCAAAACAAAACGTTGTGGCGAGCAGAAATTGATATTCCCTAAGTACAGAAACTGGCTAAAGGCTTGTATTTTTTAATACAACACTGATATTGATGTCCAACATCCAGCCATTTAATAGAGGCCTTCTAGTATATCATATCTCACCACCATCTCACACAGTTTCCGAGACCTTTACAGGAAAAAAGGCATTGCATGCAAGCTCTGTACTAACCACACCTTGGTTGAACAGTGTACATGAGGCTAACAGTGGTCACTCCTGTGAATAAGTGAGTGTGCTATCCCCCCCCCCCCCCCAACAAATATCTGATAATTGTATAAGATATGCAATATGTGTATGAACCATACACAGTCAGTCTAGTCTATACACGGCTAAGAGGCGGAGTGATCTGTCATTTGAATAAGTGAATGTTTTACAATTAAGAAGGCACACTTACGGATTTCATCATTTATTAATCTTGCAACTGCTATTTCAATATATGGGAAAAGTGGGCGGTCACGCAGTATGTTTGTGACCTAACATGGTATATACGGTATCAGTAATTATAAATTCCGCCGCTCGATGTGGGGTTTACCGACACCATATATTCAATATTAGATTATCAGCAAAATGTTTGACCAGTTCACAGAACGACATACGCGTGTGAATGGGTTAATGGATATGGCACTAGTGCCTGCTCGGAAGTATAGAACGAGAGGCTGCGTGTTTCGTTCTCTGTTTATTACATACCTTTACGTCTATAAAAGCAATTATTAGAAGGACACTCAGCAACTCATTTGATAGCTCATCCCCTGAGTTTCAATGTGATCTTTGTGTCAGCAGGCACATAGAACACATTGGAATTCAGAGGACGAACTATCAACAAAAAGAACACATTTCATCACCAACCAAATTTTGCTGGGGGGGGGGGGGGGGGGCGCTGTTTTTAGCTATCTCTAGCGATTAAAACAATTTGTAGAAAATTCCAGTGAAATTTCGTTTCTATTTAAAAACGGTCCAGCACACATGTGCGGAACGAATTTTTCTTTTCTACACTGTTTAGTGTTGCTGTATATGGGAATTGCATAGAACAGGCATGTAATAAAATAGACAGAACGGATGTGTGTTTGAATCGGTGGATGTTTTACATAACGAATTGGAATGGCATAGTCATATTCGCGAGAATCGTAGGCTCGAGCGAAATATGACTACGCCACTCCGTTATGTAAGACACCCACCGATTCAAACATACATTGCGTTCTGTCTTTATTATACACCCAATGCATTAAAATTCATTTAAATAAACAAATTTTAATTCCGATGTTTAAACCCATAGGTGAGGAGTCCGTTTGTTTTGTTTGAATATGTACTGATCGAAGGGATCCATAACAAATCAAAACAACCTTTTGGGAACCAAAAGGTTGTTTTGATTTGTTATCTCTTCTATTGGGCGTGTTTGTTGAAATAAGTATCGCTGTTTTTGTTCGACTGGTGTCCATTCATTTGGTGGCTATTACTGTTAGTAAAAATATAAATGTAAAAATATAAGTACAAATTTGGGCAGATTTTCAAAACAGCCGGGAGAAACGTTTTTAAAAGAAGTTCGAAACATGTCAGGATGTCCGAAAATTTACCGAAATAAAGTTGACCAATTTAGGTATATTGGGATCCGCAGTCGATACAGCCACGTGACTGGGTAAATGCTGTGGTTGGAAATGGTTGTTTTTTTTTTAAATATTATCTCATTTTTTGTTAATTATTTTTTTTTATGAGCGGACTTTATTTTGCTTTGGACGTTTTCATTTTTACACGACAAACGATCGATAACTGTATAACGAAATTTGGAAACTTTTCGAAGCGTAACTAATTACTCGACGGGAAAGGAACTAATGTAAACGGTGCTGGGGAAAAGGTTCCGGCCTGTACATTACCAGTTGAATACAGGAACATTTATGGCATAGCGGCGATTCCATTAAATACAAGGGTATAAAGTTTAATGGATGTGTAATAAATAATATTATCATGTTGCTGATTAAGAAGATCAACATTTAAGTTTCCTCGTCGTTACAAATTTATCCAATGTGTGCATGAAAAATCGGCCACCAGTGATATAACGTCCGATGGACGTGCTTAATATTCAGTTAGATGTACATTATACTTTGTCTACATCAATCTGTGTTGTTACATTTTTATTTGCGAGCACTTACAGGCATTGTCTGAAGCATCGCAATAAATACACAGGACGACACGCGTGTGTGAATGGGTTAATCGATATGGTACGAGGGCCAGCGCGGAAAGATAGATATGGCACTTGTGCCATATCTATTAACCCATTCGCACGACATGCGTGTGCGAATGGGTTAATAGATATGGCACAAGTGTCATATCTATTAACCCATTCGCACACACGTGTCGGTTTGTGTTTATTACACGCCTTTACGTCTATAAAATAATTATTACAAGGACACTCAGCAAATCAATTGACAACTATCAACTAAAAGAAGACCAAATTTGCGAGGGGAACCCGTGTTACTATTTCGTTCCATGATTACCAATGTGTGCTATGTGCCTACTGGCACTTAGAACACATTGGAAATCAGGGGACGAGTTTCAGCTATCACTAGCGATTCAAATTCTAACTGCCGTGCACGATTTGTAGAAATTCCAGTGAAATTTCGCTTCTATTTAAAAACAGAACGTTAACGATTTCTGTTCCGCACATATACGTGGAATATATTTTCATTTTCCGCAAAGTTTCGTGGTGTTGTAGATGGTGATTACCCAAAACCGACGTGTAATAAAACAATTATTCGTGAACAAGTTCTGATCACTGAACTTAATCTTATCAACTAACAGTTCAAATATTCAACTGTGCGGCTGTTCTGAGTGTTTCTACGTCTGAAAATATATATATTTAAAGGATAGCTATTTTGCTTTCCAGCTATTGAATCAATTGAGAAAGCAGTCGACGCCCTGTGTTTCTGGCACGGATTCCACGTAGACGTTAACATGACTATGTTAAGGGATATTTTCCCCGATACTGTAGCAACCAATATTCAAGCTGGAGATGAGTGTTATGGTCGCCTAAACGGAGAATTACTTGAGTTCAATTTATGTTACTCGTGTTGCTTCAGTACAAGACAGGTGAGTTGTTGGGACATTTAGTGACCTTCAGCATGTCAATGTTTAATTTCAAATTGTAAATTTTTTTTAGAGATAATTTAATGGTGTTCTGAAATTATTTGTAACTTCATCCCGCGATATTCTTGTATTATGATTTCACCCTCTGCAGCCTACTATCAAAATAGCAAAACTTCAGCAAATAATTTGAGGTTATTACATGGTTAGTTTCATATCCGCCAAGATATCAGCCTGGGGCAACTTCTAGGTCGAAGGCTGATGTGAATTACCGAGGGCTGATGTCTCAGCAAACATAAATCTACCCAAGTAATAACCTCTTGACTTATCAAACCAAAACAAATAATTATAAAATGTTCTCAGATCTGTTACAGTTTTCTGACAGTGTTATTGTTTCTAATTTCTTTCATGAACTTCGCCGTATCTTCTTTTTCTAGTTCAGTTATCCGAGCGTCAAGGCTTCCCCACTGGGGAAGCCTCGACGCTCGAATAGCTGAACTATCTCTTCCCTCACTTTGACAAATCTCTGGATGGACTTATGTTAATTATTATTATCTTTACTCTTTTCGCCCGAGGTCGAGGCTTATTGCCGCTTCGATACAATGGCGACGTCTAAGACAGAGAAGGACAAAAACAGGCAGGTTCAACTCAAAAACCTAATATTTCAACAGGCTAGAATCAACGGGTGTACGTTGATTATTACAATTTCATGATTAACTCTGACTCTCTGAGGCCATCCTTGCAGGATGGTACTCTGCAGGACATTTCGAACAGCACTTCACGAACATAACAGTCCCCCCTCTGCCAAGAATAACAGTATCACTTAAGGGAGTGACAGAAAGACAGCCAGATAGGCTATGACATTCCCGAGCAGCATGTTTTTACTGATCTATTGTTTTTTGATGATTGTATTTGTATTTGTTAAATATGCTGCCAAATAAATAAATATCCATCCATCCATCCATTCCATCCATTCTTATCTATCTTAACTATCTATCTATGCTTTCGACTCTGAATCTTAGTTTGCGATGATTTGTTTTTACAACTCTCGTCTTTCTTCTCTTCATCCACCTGATCTTTTGCTATCATCTACATTAGTTGCCTTTGAGGATCAAATTAGTAGCACCGGTATCTTTTTGTAACATTCAATATCTGATTGGTCGTTTTATGTGAATAAAATTCACTGGCGCAAAGTCAGTCTTGACAAAATTTTCGATCGAAGTAAAAAAATAAATAAAATCGTCATCCCATCCACCCGTTGATTTATACTCCATAAGTACATCTTGTTGCTCTGATTACAATTTTGTTTTTCTGGAGTAATGGATTATGTTTTTTTAAAGATAATACAAAGAAAATAGACATATTATGGATATTTATATGTATGAATATGTACACTTCATCAAATATTTTATATAATTTCGTCAAATTGCCGTCATGATCGGAAGTTTACTTCCTTCTAAGCGGCTTTTATTTTTGACTAATTCTTATTCCGTTACGTTAAGTGCCGTACCAATATGTATCGCGTCATGGGAACGTAAAATTTAGCGTCACACTGATACGAATTGTTGAATGGGAATTCTAAATTTGATCGAGATACTCGTACGTCTTACAGATTGATTTATTATTTGGCAAGTAGCCGCCTTGCTCCTAATCACGAACCCGTCTATAAAATCGCCGATACATATCTTCCTTGGGTGGCAACAAGTAAAGACGTAATAACGCGGAATATATCTCCACTTGTTACCACCTAAGGAAGATCTGATAGGTATTGTTTGCCCATAATTTACAATTAAAAACAGTGAACAACGTGTAATGCGGAACATATCTTTACTTGTTGCCACCCAAGGAAGATATGTATCGGCGATTTTATTGTCGGGTTCGTGATTAGGAGCTAGGCGGCTACTTGCCAAATAATAAATCGATCTGTAAGACGTACGCGTATCTCGATCAATTTTATAATTCCCATTCAACAATTCGGATCAGTGTGACGCTAAATTTTACGTTCCCATGACGCGATACACATTGGTACGGCACTTAACGTAACGGAATAAGAATTAGTCAAAAATGAAAGCCGCTTAGAAGGAAGTAAACTTCCGAGCATGACGGCAATTTGACGAAATTGTATGAATATATAGTTACAGATTATTGTCAATCACAACATATGTGATATTATTAGATAACAGACAGTTAAATTTGAGTTCGATACGTTCTACCCCATTACATTGAACTCCTGGATCTCAGTGTGATGGGATATCATGGATTCTGTTTTCTAGTATCTTATGTAGTATCGTTATTAGATTAGTTACAGTGAACGATTGTGTTCAATGCATTTTGCCCCATTACGTTGAGCTACTAGGGCTTAGTGTGATGGTATATAATGGATTCAATTATGTTTTCTAGTATCTCGTCTAGTGTCGTTATTAGATGACTGACAGTTAACGATTGTGTTCAATACTTTCTACCCCATTACATTTAACTCATGGAGCTCAGTGTAATGGGATATAAGGGATTCAAGTTTATATTTTAGAATCTCATCTGATGTTAGAGGTGACCTTCAGACATTTTCTCACTTTGACGATTTATGAATGTGAATTCTGATTATTAAATTAGAAAGTTTTATTCATGCGATTGTCATATCGTTACCTGTATAATCGATCGAACTTTTTGTCGCTGCCTCAATAAATTTATTGACTTTCAGATTTCTTTTTATTACTTTCCAAAGTGTGATTTACTGGGATTTCTGGGTTTGATTATAAACGGTAACTTCACAAGTGAATTATGCAATCAACAATTGTGTCATGTATCCGTGGGTGTAATGGGGACTTCATTGGGGTTTTTTTCACTTTTTTAACCCTTTACCTAACATGAAAAGCAGATGACAATTGCAAAAAAATGCTTATCTTATCGTTAATAATGAAAAGTAATAAACAGAATAATCGTTTGCCTGGACTGGTTACGTGAAGTAATTCATTCGAGGCGAGGGACTATATTGTAAAACACTCGTGCGCATTCGCGCACTCGTGTTTGTACAACATCCCTCACCTCTTATGAATTATTTCACGTAACCAGTCCAGTCAAGCGATTACTATCTACATAATTTATCATCCATAGGTCAATTAATTCCTCACCACATATAACTCTGCTTCAAACCACCGTACCATGCCTGGCAACACCGCTTTTCCTGATTGTATTCGGCCATTAACAGCGCACAGTTTGATGTAAACAAATTGGTCGTGTCTGGTAATGCACCAAGGGGGACAACTCTACATTGGTTCATATCTGTCGAGTTTGAAGCCATGTCAGCCATATTTAATAATGGGCAATTCTGAAAAAGAAAATCATATCTAAGAAATAGTTTGCCTTAACGCAAGTGGAAATATTACCAATTCAACATTATTTGAGAGTTCAATGACCTTCTTGTTGAAAATAAAAAAAAATATCATCTCCTACTGCTTGTTTGCAATGTGTGTTTTTGCATGTGGTGAGGTCAGATGAAGTTCTCTCAGACTGCACAGTCATTAATGGTCCTACTTATATCACCCACTTATACCACATCATTCAATCAAAGGTAGGGTTAGGGCACACTACGTTTGGATAGAAAAAGGTGCCCCCTTCCCACCCGGTTCTGGCGTCCGTGGTATTGAAGTTATAAAATGATGCATTGTCCTCAATAAATTATTCAAATTTTTTTTCAAATGACAGCTCACGAAAACGTTGCTGAAGTCATGGTTGTTCTCGTGCATACGGAATGATTGGGATCTGAATGAAAATTAAACACATTTTCCATAAACTTCTTCAACATGTTCACTTCACGGTACCTGGTTCCCTGCTATATCGAGTTTTTTTTAGAGTTTTGTCTCCATTGTCATAAAATAAAAACATAAAACCTGGAGCCAATACTATAGAACTTTTGCAATTATATTTTCTAGAATTGTATTTTGTTCCTAATAATATAACTGACTAAATGAATCATTAGCTTTTTAAAAGATATGGCAATTTGCCAACTGGCAAATTGCAACATCTTTGAAAACGCTAATGGTTAATTGCAACACATTTAAAGTCCTAACTAGTAGAGTGCTGGAAGCCCATATTTGGGCTTCAATCTGAAGTGGAGGTACCCCATCTTAAAGATTTCATATTCAGTGGATGTACTTCATGTTATCCTTGAAGTGACGGTTTTTTGTCTTTAAGGATTTGCCTTGTTGCAATTTATGGGAGAGTGCCTATGGGCCTATGGGCACTTTCCCATAAATTGTAACAGGGCAAAGATATGTCGACATATTTGATGACCAAAAAATAATTTAGCACTCTACCAGTTAACTATAAAATATAATTTTAGAAAATACTATTGTAAAGGTTTTATAGTATTGACCCCTGATTTGGCCACAGTAACTGAATTGTTAACTGAATGGCCACTTTACTCGAGAAAACTATTCAGCAGACAAGAGTAAACAATTCACATGAGTATGGTAATTTTCCCATCATCTGGTTATAAACTCTGAGTCACTGAGCTCTGTCAAATAAGACATGATATGTAAAATGTCTGAATTAGAGGATTATTGACTCCAAAATAAATAAATAAATAAATAAATAAATAAATAAATAAATAAATAAATAAATAAATAAATGTTTCATTCAATTTACACGCGTTCAATTTATAACCTATATGCAGACAACAGGTCAAATTAGTATTGAAGATATTGTAAATTGTTTTGTGTTTGTAAGTTATATACAAATAACAGGGTTATTTAGTTCTAAGATAAACAATTTAGCGAGCTCCGCTGTCCTTGAAACTGTGAATAAAATATGAACTCCGATTTTATATTTGCTGTGTCGCGAATTCTATTTTCTGCACTGCGCCCTCCACTACAATCCGTCCGCGGGTAATACCATTTTCGTCTATTTCCCACCAGGGCTCACAACCATTCAACGGAACATGATATTTCTCCCCTTCCAGAGGTCAAATGTTGCAATGTTATAGAAACTTCACGTCTGTGAAATCAACTATTTCTACTTCTGTCTGCAACGTTCTTATGTATCTGTTTAAGGCTGTGTATGTGGGGGCGCAGTGGCATTGCGGTAACCGATTCTCGTCAGATCACCGAAGTTAAGCAACATCGATCCCGGTTAGTCCTCGGATGGGTGACCGTCTGAGCGATCGATTCGGAGTCCCGCGTTGTGTCCTTGGGCAAGGCACTTCACCCCGATGGTCCACGTGGGGGCACGATGACGCCATGTTCTAAGGCGTACTGCACGTCGATGCTCCGCATGTCTTCAACCAATCTAACCCTGCCTGTGCTGCAGTGCGGATTTACGATGTTGGGGAGCTGGCAGCTAGCTACTCGTCGTTGCTCGGTGGTTCTTTCCGGGTACTGCGGCTTCCCACACCCGTAAAACTGTCACGATCATGATCAGCCACTGTGCATAAGTATATGACCTTAAACATCAATCAATAAATAATAATAATAAATAATAAGACTGTGCACAAATAGCATGTTGGCTCACGTTGAGGTGTCATTCTGCTTTCAAATAATGGGGGTCCTCATCGTCCTCATCTTATTTTTCAAGGTGAGTTGGCGAAGTAGTAAGTTACATAAAAACATACATCAATGTACTGGATAAGGATATTAATATTTTTAAGTGATTAATTACTGTATCTGTCAAAGCTAGAGGCAAGCATGAATAATTACACGCGTAATAAGATAAAACATTTTAAGAAATTAAGAAGGTCAAATAGAGAAACGAAGTGTAGTTTTTCTTGAATGCCCGGAGATTAAAAGCATGTGTAATGTGTCCAACGCCCTGGGAAAGTCACTGTTACGAATGAATAGGACAGGGGTGTGGGGGGGGGGATCAATATGTATAGCAGCGTATCATAAGGTGGCATCAAGCGGCTTGAACACAGTGAAGTTATGCAATAAATTTATCTATGAGGTCAAAACATAATTTGACCATTGTGCCATGGTGAGGGCCTTCGGAGCAATATAACACTACTGCGACTGTATAGACACTTCCACCGACCGGTACGCCACAGCCACCCATTAACCCTTAGATCACTAGTATATGTCTTACCAGTTCAGAGCTGTCAACTGGTGAAGTCCAAATTAGTTTCCCGGGAAAGATCAATCAATATTTTCAACGTGCAGCCTTAACCCTTTGATACTTTTTGTACGTCTTGTGACGTACGAAATCAAATAGCGCGTTGATACTTTGTGGTCATTTGTTTTGTTATTATTTTTAGATTTTTTTTAAAGTTTTAACCTCAATTCCTATTGATCCAAATGTTATCGCAGCTTAAAATACTAATATAATCCCGCTGTCAAGACGTCTTAACTGGTTGAGTGCTAGAAGCCCTATCAAGGCTTTCAAAACATGAGGATACCAGAGCAAAAGCCAACACTTCCCTTGCTTATATTTCATATTCAGTCAAAGACAAATAACATTTTGTTTATATAAATTGGTTTTATTACAGATTATTGGAGAGTGCCTGTAGGCACTCTCCAATAATTTGTAATAAAACAAGTTTTGAATAACAAATTCAGACCACTAAAAAAAATCTAGCCCTCAACCAGAGAATCACTGATGTGAAAAATATCTTGTTATTTGTACTTTCCGACGTTTGACGTCGGGTTTTGAAAAGCGTTGAAGACACTGAATTCCCAAGTAACGTTTGAACGTCAGGATTAATTAAAGTCTCAAAGGGTTAATTAACCCTTTACCCAACGAATCGACCGCATCCGCCCGCGTAATATGCAAATTCAGCAGCTGAAAAAATATTATTTTTCGAAAAATTTCAACAAAACCATATCATGTGACCCCTCTTTGGAACGAGCTTGTCGCATGATATGGTTTTGTTGAAATTTTTTTGAAAAAATTAAAAAAATTATTCATCAGATAGTTGCATCTAAGCTCTTAATTCTACGAACTGCACCTCAGAAGAAATCAGCGACAGTACTTGTCTTTTTCAAATTTCTCGGATGCCATAGAATTAAGAAAGGACGCTAGTTTTGTTTACATTGGCATGGCGGGGGTTCGAACCCACGCCGAGAGAGTTTCCTCCGGCACCAACCGCCTAGCGAAACTATACTGAACCACCCACACCACTCGGCCACCGACATTTGGGGTCTGTCGGTGGCCGAGTGGTGTGCGTGGTTCAGTATAGTTTCGCCCAAATGTCGGTGGCTGAGTGGTGTGCGTGGTTCAGTATAGTTTCGCTAGGCGGTTGGTGCCGGAGGAAACTCTCTCGGCGTGGGTTCGAACCACCGCCATGCCAATGTAAAAAAATTATATTTAAAATAATAAATTTTGAAATCGTCTGCGTTGGGTAAAGGGTTAAGGGCTGCACGTTGAAAATATTGAGTGGTCTACCACACAAATTCACTGAGCAACTATCTACTTTATGAAGTCAAATCGCGATACTTGCTCGAAAAAAGCGTCCTTTCGCGTTCAAAGGCCTAATGGTTTGTGTCGCCCAAAACGCCACTGATTAGATGCAGATTGTATGTTATGTAAATAATGTCTCACCCATGTGAAACGTGGATGCATGTATTTCCATTCACTATTCAGTATTTGAATTTTATTCCAATTTTCAATGTCTTTGACAGTTGGGAGATGGTGTGTTGCGATTCAGTAACTTCATCAGTTACAATGAAGGACCGAAAAATGATGTAGTCATTCGAGGGGATAGATGGAAAGTGTACTTCCAGTGTGATGTTCCAAGTGCAGAACATCCAACGGTTCACATTAATCCACAAGAGATAGAACAAAATAATATTAAGAAACCTGGACGTCTGGATCCAATTATTGAATTTTTCAAAGACCGCGCCTTCACGCAACCCATATCGGGTAACCCTCTTTATGCTAAAATTGGCCAACGCGTGAATGTCCGAGTATCGATTGCACAGCTCGACAACACGAAAATGGTGGTTAAACGATGCCTAGCTGTTCCCGACTTTGTACCGAATCCGCAAGAATATCTTCTTATATTGAATGGGTAAGTGATATAAGTAGGATCATCAACGAATGCGTAGTCCAAGATCTTGATCTGTTTTCACCACACAAAACACTTACCAGCATAATGATATAATATTTTTTGCCCGTCCATTGATCTGACATAGTGTGACGGTCCTCTATTGCGGAAGCCTATATCAACCCCGCCTCTCATCGGAGCATCTCGATCTCCCCAACAATAATATTGACCCTTTCTCTCATGTCATTACGTATCCCTCGTATAGTCATCCCATTTTTCCATCAGTTTCTCGGGGAGACCTGGTCTACTCGGCAAATATTTTGGGCATTCCGAAATGAAATGTTCCAGGGTCTCCATCCGCCTAATTATCACACTTGTCACGCTCTTCCCTCGCCTTTCCTGATTCTGTCCCTTAACCCCAGTGACTTGGATCTCAATTGGAACACCAGTGACCACCCAAACGATCAATATAGGTACTCCTCGAAAGCTGGCGCATCTTTTTTTATATACCTCACCCAGTAGATTTTTTACCTGCGACTAGCAGCTCTATAAGTGGCAATGTCGGTCTGTCGGTCTGTCTGTCGGTCTGTCGGTCTGTCGGTCGGTCGGTCGGTCGGTCTGTCTGTGACCAACGAGTTTCAAAATTCAATAACTTTTGAAATACTTGATGGAATGACTTTATATTTGGCATGTAAGTGTATCTTATTGATACACTGTTCAGTGCATGTGTTGTTCCAAATATGTTTCTTTGAGTTATGGCCCGTCTGTCGGTCGGTCGGTCGGTCGGTGGGTCTGTCGGTCTGTCTGTCTGTGACCAACGCGTTTCAAAACTCAATAACTTTTGAAATACTTGATGGAATGACTTTATATTTGGCATGTAAGTGTATCTTATTGATGTATAGCCACTGTTCAATGCATGTGTTGTTCCAAATATTTTACGTGGAGTTATGGCCCTTGATGAACTTAGAATTGTTTGAGATCGCTCCACCTGTCGCAGCTATTGCGTCGATGTCGCGATTTTTTTTAAATTGCCAAATGTTGGTGCCAAATGAGAGATTTTATGTCAAATGGAATCTGATCGTAAATGAGAATAACGTAACCATGCATCGTCCCTTTAGTGTAACAAGGCATCATCTGCAATGCTAAAGCATTGCAGATGTCGCCTTGTTTCACTCAAAGTACGATGTTTTTATTTAGTGTTACCCGGCTCTTTCAAGTATTTTAGATGCAAAAAACAGAAATGATAAAAATAAAGCTAAGAAAATTAGAAGGCTATTATTAACGTTCACAAAATAATTTCATGATTATTATTTACTCACTGTTTATTCACTCCAATTAAACTAGTAGCAAATAATTTATTATCTTCCAGAAGGATTATAAAAACGATTAAACAAGACAAAAAAGGATAAAGTAACAGACAAATGTTCTGATAAAAATCAGATTTAATGGATAACAATTAACAAACAAACATTCACTAAAACATCCTAGATTTTCTTTTTATTATATACTCGCCCCAAAAAGAAAGTGTGCATTGCAGAAATTGATCAAACTTCAAAAAAATAACTTCGTAGGTGTAAAGAGTGTTAACCTGTTCATGAATAAGTTATATTGAACACAAAAACAGCTTCCCCCGTTAAAATTGCATTAACGTTAAATGACGTGCTGCACGTTTGTGAAAAAGGTATGTTTTGCACGTGGAGAGTCTGAAAATTCATGCAGCAGTGTGAATCCTTGGGTATGTAAACACTGAAGTAAGGCCTTCCTATCGTTCACATTCAAACTTGCGCTGCTGTTAAAACGACTCCACATTAGCTTGCCAAGATTGACAATGAATCAACGTCTCCTTGCCCTGGGTATGATTAGAGCTGGCAGAACACTCAGAGAGGTTGCCCAGCATTTGAACTGCCACCGTAACACTGTGGACAGGCTAGTCCATCAACATGCACAGCATGATGACCGACCCTGCTCCGGGAGACCCCGAGTTACCACCCCTGCACAAGATCGGTATATCCGTGTCGTCCATCCCCGGAACCGGCAACAAACGGCAACAACGACAGCCAGGAACATCCCTAACCTGAGACGGATACATCCTCAAACAGTAATCAACCGCCTAAGAGAATACGGCTTATGTCCTCGAAGACCTGCAATTCGTCCGATTTTGACGTTACGTCATCGTCGTGCTCGACTGCAGTGGTGTAGAGTAGGGTTCGGGTTAGGGTTAGCCTAACCTAACCCTAACCTTACCCTAACCCTAACCTAACCCTAACCTAACCCTAACCCTAACCTAACCCTACCCTAACTCTAACCCTGCCTAACCCTAACCCTAACCCTACCCTAACCCACTTCCATGCTATCTTGTTCGCTTCCATGAGGCGTAGATGCACAGCAGTAGTCGATGCAGACGGAGGTCATACCAGATATTGAGTGTGTGACTTTTGTGTTTGACCCTTAGTGTCTTTGACTCTCCATGGCACCAAGAGTATTCGTCGTAGCGTAATGAAATTTCTCGTGTTGATCACAAATTGATTCATCTGTGATGGAATAAAATTTCCATGAATGAAAATGATATATATCTTTTTTTAGTGTTATCTTTTAGCATGCACACTTTCTTTTTTGGGAGAGTATATATATGTACGTCATATTTTACTGCACAATATTCAGCCCAAATCATTGCAAACAGTTTCAAGACAATAACAAAAAAGCTGCCGATCGTCCCTTCAAGGCGACGTTCAAAGCGACGTCATGCGACGCGTAACGTTATTTAGGAAGCTACTGAAAAAATGCATCGCGTGGACCTGAAAATATTATTTTTCGAGTCCACACTCATGAGATAATTCCAGATACTGACTAAAATAAAGTAGGTTTTATTTTTTAGCTGCAACTAGCAGCTCTATAAGTGGCAATGTCGGTCTGTCGGTCTGTCTGTCGGTCTGTCGGTCGGTCGGTCGGTCTGTCTGTGACCAACGAGTTGTCTGTGACCAACGAGTTTCAAAACTCAATACCTTTTGCAATACTTGATGGAATGACTTTATATTTGGCATGTTAGTGTATCTTATTGATGTCTAGCCACTGTTCAATGCATGTGTTGTTCCAAATATTTTTCTTGGAGTTATGGCCCTTGATGAACTTAGAATGTCGGTCGGTCTGTCTGTGACCAACGAGTTTCAAAACTCAATAACTTTTGAAATACTGGATGGAATGACTTTATATTTGGCATGTAAGTGTATCTTATTGATGTCTAGCCACTGTTCAATGCATGTGTTGTTCCAAATATTTTTCTGGGAGTTATGGCCCATGATGAACTTGGAATTTTGTGAAATTGCACCACCCGTCGCAGCGACGGCGTCGATGTCGCGATTTTTATTATATGCTACGATACATTCTATTTTACAATTTTCAGCTCTATTCGACCCCAAATGCGTACTTTTCAAAACGATAATAAAGATCAGCTGATCGTTCCTCCAAGGCGACGTGCTGGGGCGTAGTGTGACGTTATTTAGAAAGCTACTGATGGATATTCCACGATATCCATCGAGTCGATGGATATTGAGAAAGATCTTTTAGATAATTTTCGATAATTCACAGGCTAGCATATAATAAATGATAATACCTAACTGTTACTTATAGATTACTTGAGCGACGTGAATTCTGTCTTGTCTGTGACGTCAGATAGACTGCGATTTTATCGAAAACGACGCACTGAAATAATAAATCACAAAGCCTTTGACATCTACCAAAAGTAGAGTTTAAGTGCCTCATTTTGGTACCCAATGCTGTAGTTTTGACGCCAAAGAAATATTAGAGCAATTGGCACCACAGGCACCCAACATCGCTAACACTGAGCACATCTGAAGAACTCTTGTCCCTAACTCCAGCTCAAAAGTTTCTTTTGCAACCTTAGAGCACCCTTCCACTGATAAAACTATATCCAGTTTCTGTACGCTTCTAGATCTTCAGTCTCACTAAAGTAATTCCCCATTATCGCCCTCGTTTCCCTTATCCATACTATCTGAATCTTAGACTTCGTTATACACCTTCTGCTCTTTGGATGGTTTACCATGCATTTTTTGTAACATAATTTTCCCACATCTAGTCAATCTTGAATCGGAATCCACCAGAATTCCCCTCTGACCACTGCGTTACTTGATCCGGTTATCCACCGATCTGTGTCATTTTGCAGGACCCCTACGTCCTCACTACCGTTTGGTTTAAAAAAATCACATCCGTTCCATAAGTTATACATCAAAAGAGCTTTTCCAAGGAACACCTCATTAAAACTATTCCGTCCAAGAAATATTAACTGACTGGGTGTTCTTTTTCTCGTTTTCATTAAGTTTATTTGTGTGGTTTCTGTATATGCCTCTACCCGTAACACATAAATACATTCCCAGTATTCATATTCTGCCTTTTCCCCCACTGTTATATCCTTGCGTCACTATTCACCGATAGAGAATTTACCCACCCTCAACATTCGCGACTCATCTACCCTACGACCCACCTTGTTTTTGTTTTCGTTCAGTTCAAGTTGCCATTTAACCCCGTACTTTCCTACAATGGCTAACGATTTTTGTAGTCACTCTTCACCCATGGCTAATAAAACCACATCATCGGTTAGGAATAGCCCTAGGTCTTTTTGCCCCACCAACACTGACCTCCCCCCCCCCCCCCGCCCGCGTAACATGCAAATTCAGCAGTTGAAAAAATATTAAACTAAACCATATCATGTGACCCCTCGTTGGAACGAGCTCATGGAGCTCGTTCCAACGAGGGGTCACATGATATGGTTTTGTTGAAATTTTTTGAAAAATTCAAAAAATTGATATTTAAAATAATAAATTTTGATATCGTCTGCGCGGGATAAAGGGTTAAGGAAAGTACTACATGTATTCCTATTGTTGTCCTTGATTATTCTCATCATTTTCGTCTTTGACAATTGAATGATAGCATCATTTACCTTCTAAAGGTTTCTATTTCTTCTAAATTCAACACATTTTTCTTTCTATCCCTTTTATGCATGTTTGAGTTCATTATTTACTCTGTGTCCTCGTTCAACTTTAATTCTCCCTATGCTTTCCATTCCAGCATCTTTAAGACTTCTCACTATTGAATCAGCCAACCCCTAAACGTTATCCCCGATTGGCACATTTTTTAGCTTTCATTTTAAATTCTCAAAGTGCTCCCAGTCTGTCTTTTTCCAGTTTCTAAATGTCCTTGAAGAACGCCCTTGTTTTGCTATTATATTGCCCTAACCCTTACTGTTATCAAGTTGTGATCACTGTCGAACTCAGAATGTCCTTCGTCGCCCATTTCCATGTCTCCCCAATGCACCAAGTCAGTGAGTGCGTAGCAATTATTGTCTTTCTGTTGTTCCTTTCCCATGTCCATATTTACCCTTACATTTTTATTCTGTACCAATGACCAAGACTTAGCTGGTAGGGACAAACACAAATTTTGCCCCCCCCCCCCAACTGCCCCCCAATCCCCCAAATTTGCATCAGGATCCAAAAAATCAATGTCCTATGTCGTCCTTCATACTTTTATCCACTGCGCATGCGCAGTGTCAAGGAAGTACCGAAATTGGCGCCAAATCCTCTTTCTTTGTTTGGCCCTGAAATCAAGACATCTCACTGATATTTGTGCTTATAAATCTCAGTTAAAATGATGCCAGACACAAAATCATGAAAGAAATGGTGGATCTAAGGATGAAATAAGAGGATGAGAGGAAGAAGCAGTGGAAGGATGTGTTCAGGGTTGTAACATATAATTTGTATGCAAAATTATTTCATGTTCCCTAATTTCGGGGCATAGTCCTAATGTTTACATTCTTATGAAATTTCCACGGTTTGTTCAGTGTTTCCTCTCTCCCTTTCCTTTCACACGACCGCACCTTGGCCACATGACCGCAGATATCCAGCCTGCTTCGCCGACCAGGGATTCCACGTCGACCAGGTCACGCCATCCGCTAGTCAAGGACACGAGGCCTTTCCAGTCGTGACGTTCGCATAGGAAGTATGCAGGAATTAGCGTCCCAGGAGCTTACAGCGGTCAAATTACGTAAGACCGCGGCTCCACGGACCTCCGTGATGGACTTGCTATCACAGATAGCTCAACTCATCGCAGCATCCCAGCGCCATCAGAAACTTTTCAGAACAGGAACTGTCTGAGGAAGCTGGGTCGATTCGCTCCCTTTGCAGAGTCAGTAAGGGACGATCGAGATTCTCATGTGGTCCAGTTGGATGGTGAAAGGGTATCAGCGGAGCTGGAATTTTCCCTTTCCGAACAACATAAGGTGGCCGTAGATTTCATACGGCATTACCTTCCAGAAGTTGTTCTTCCGGACCAATGTGCTGCGTTACCTGATAACAGACCGATAGCATCACTGGACACAGACTTTTTCGGCCGTAATAGGGATATTCCGCCTGAGTTTCCGATCCAGTCCAGAAATGCCACGCGGACATTTGATTTTCTTATTGACGCTATATTCAAGACTGACAAATCCGGTTTCTTATCGTCTCATGCTCTACAGCTGCCTTTCATCTATAACAGAAATAGAATTGAAACGGCAGTACAGGGCGTGCCGAGAGTTTCTCTACGTTTAGACGACCAGGCAGAAGACTTGAGTTGTCATTGCCGGCGTCTATGTCGTTTCTTTCCAGTACGCTGGAGACGACAATCTCGTCTAACAGAAGCAGTTTAGACACATTATCTTACGCAGATCACCTTACCAGAGCGTCATCACTACGTCTCGAAGGAAAATAATTTCAGGATGTTCAAACTTCCTTGAGAGTTCTTTCGAGGGTCATAGCATATTCCACGTATAACTCCGCCCTTTCAGTGACAAATCTGGAGTTACTCAGACGTGATGCTGCCCTGGCTGCATCCACAAGAGTGGATAGTAAGGTGAAAAACTCTCTTCGAGTCGCTCCGGTCTCTGGATAGCTTCTCTTCGACGGTAAGCTTTCTATAATCTATCAACAGATTACTAAGAAAGCTTCGGACTCCCTGCCTTTTAAATCCGCTTCGCGAAAGTCGGACTCAGCAGAGGGGAGTAAGGCAGGCACCTCTGGGGCGAGTACGTCCAAGGGAAGTTCATATAGAGGATCTAAGTAAGCGTCTACGTCTTACTCCAGAGACCGTCAGAGTAGCGATTCAGGTAGGGGTCGTAATACTGGATGAGACAACCGGTCAGACGCCCCAGGTCGACTTGGCGAGGTGCGGGTCGTGAAGGACGTAGTTTCTCCCCCCGCAAGCCTCGCAGGTCCAGGAGGTGATGGTCTAAACAAACCTCTATTGCGTTCCAGTGGTCGGAAGGCTGTCGAGATTCTTATCCAATTGGTTGTCAATTACGGACGAACCATGGGTGCAAGGGGTTATTTCCAAAGGTCTAAAACAGTCTTTCAAGGAAAAACGCAGTTAACTCGAAGTCCACGTTGGACTCAGCTTCCGTGAAACCTTCAGAAGAGAGATTTGCTTCTATCAGAAGTTCAATCTCTTCTGGAGAAGAACGCGATACAGGTCGTAGAAAACCAGGAATTTCCAGGTTTCTACAGTCACCTGTTCCTGGTTCCAAAACTAGACGGCTCGTTTCGTCCAGTTATAGATCTGAGCTGGATAAACAAGCTGATCGTGGCTCCGAAATTTATATGGAGACCCTCCGATCGGTCAGAGCGAGCATTCGAGTGAATGATTATGCTGCGAGGATAGATCTCAAGTATGCGTACTTTCACGTTATGGTACATCCGACGTTCAGAATGTATCTTCGCTTCGCTGTCCTAGTAGTCGTTTATCAGTTCCGTGCTATGTCCTTCGGTCTGAATCTAGCGATCTGGGCTTTCACTCGAATAAGGAACTCGGTAATGACTCACTTCCGAGCCCATTCGTCTGCGGTAACGTCGGCCCACCTGGACGACATTCTTCAGAGGTACGGCGACGAGTTAACGCTTCAGAACGATGTTCAGAGTCTGCTTCAACTGCTCCGACGTCTCGGTTTCATAGTAAACGAATAGAAGTCGGATCTAGTGCCGTCCAAGTCATTCACCCACCTGGGAATGAGCTTCGAGACGCACAACTCTCTCGTTCGTCTGCCGTTCACCAGAGCGAAATTAGTCAGTTGTTACGCTCGCTTTTGTCTTCACTCAGATGTAGTAACAGCGAGAGAATTCATGCGACTGATAGGTTTGTGCGGAGCTGCCGCGGATCTTATTCCGATGGGGCGACTACGCACTCGGCCACTCCCAAATATTTTTACTCGGAATTGGAGTGTGAAGATTCATTCGCTCGAAACGAACATAGTCTTGTCGAATCAAGTGAAACAAGAGATTCAGACTTGGGCAGATATTCAGTGGTTAACTCAGGGAGTACCACTGCAACTGCCGGATCCGAGCTTTACGATTGTGACGGATGCCAGTCAAACAGGTTGGGGTGCATCCTTGAACCCAATAGATTCGGGGTGCCAGGGTCTTTGGTCTTTGGGACCCGCAGTTCCTAGACAATCACATAAACATCAAAGACATGGTGTCAAATTGGCTTGTATGAACATTATTCAGAATTCGCATGTTCAAATTCTGTCCGACAATTCGACAGTAGTAGCGTATATTCGGAACCAGGGAGGCACTCATTCCATTCCGTTGTTGAACTTAACGGAAAAAATCCTTCTGTTTGTCCTAGAGCATCAAGTTCGTCTGTCAGTCCGTCATACTCCGGGTCGTCTGGAGGTTCTAGTAGACTCCCTTTCTCGGAAAGGTTGCATGTTGCCGTCAGAATGGACTCTCAACAAACGAGTATTCAGTCAGATTTGCTACCAATGGGATTGTCCTATGATGGACTTATTTGCGACGCATCTCAACAATCAGTTGCAGACGTATATGTCGCCATGCCCAGATCCTCGAGCGTTTGCAGTAGACGCTCTCTCGATCTCTAGGGACGGAATGATAGGATACGCGTATCCTCCAGCTCCGTTGATTCAACAGATATTGCTAAAAATCAAGCAGTTTCACTGCTAGATTCTGTTGGTAGGATTTCTGTCACCTCAGAGACCATGGATAAATCTACTCAGGTTTCTGTTGTGGGACATTCTGCGGAAGCTTCCTCCACGGGAGGATCTTTCGCAGGGGAAATCGCGTACACTGCATCACAACCCACAGGGTCTCAACCTTCATGTATTTCCGTTGTGCGGTCCTTCTTGCACGGCAAGCATTTTACAGGACTAGCAGTGGACGCAATTTCTAACTGAAGGAGGACCTCCTCTTCGCTAAATTATGCTTCTAAGTGGAAGGTTTTCTCTCGGTGGTGTAGGGATAATTCTGTTGATATTTATGATCCCTCCATTCCAAACATTGCTAATTTTCTGTTCTACTTGTTTGACGAGATCAAACTGCAGCCAATATCTATTAGGGGTTATATGTCTATGCTATCGGTTACCTATGCTCATCATGATAGCTTACAAATTGGATCTAATGTCTCTTTATCTAAGTTAGTGAAAAACTTTTCGATAAAATAGACCTAGAACCCTATGGTTAATTCCTAAGTGGAATTTAGCTTGGTTTCTTCTGAAGCTAAAAGAAGCGCCATTTGAGCCTCTTGATACAGTGGACTTCAAATACTTACCTTAAGACAGCTTTTCTCTTAGCCTTCTCTTCCGCTAGAAGAGTTAGTGAGCTTCATGCACTATCTGTTGATGATTCTCACTATCGTAGTGTTGGTAAGACTATTACTTTGACTAATAATGTTGGATTTTTGCCTAAGAATCAGGCTCCTCAAAAGCACCCTGAACCTATTGTAATTAAGGCTCTTCCGTCTTCAGATGACCATAGGCATTTGCTCTGTCCAGTTAGAGCCATGCGTATTTACAAACGTAGATCTGAGTTTATCAGAAAGGGACGTAAGGGCTTCTTTCTGTCCATGCTGCCTAATAGAAAGGACATTACGGTCCATTCTATTGCAAGGTGGATTCTATTAACTATCCGTACTGCTTTTGAAAAATTATCTTCATCTCATCAGTCTGTGCTTAAGATTTCGGCGCATGAAGTAAGAGCGCTGTCAACATCTTGGGTTTATGCTATTAGCGTTGATATAAAACCGATTTGATGAAGACTGTATATTGGTCTCAACCTTCCACCTTCACGAATTTTTATCTTAGAAATACTGAGTCCATTTCTGGCGACCTGCGTTGTTTAGGTCCGTTATCTGTTGCCCAGAATGTCGTCCACTAAACAGTTGCAACTATAGTTATGCATGCTTTCTGTTCCGGCAGTGACTCTGTCCTGCTGCCCTCTTCGTTCTGGAGTATTTGACCCAGGGGTGTTCTCTTATATCACCTGCTTTATAGTGAAAAGCAAGGGAATACTTCCTCTGGAGTCAGTAATTCCGAGTCGGTGCCGTGATGGTTTTAAAGTGTAAAGTTAATGTCTATCTCATTTATGCAATATTTTTAAAGTGTATCTCGGTGTGAAGCATTTGTATATGTACGTGTCACACGAGCGTTAATATACATTCCTCGGACACTTTTTAATGAGTATAAAAAGTTTCATTCCCTGGACTATCTTTATTTATTAGCTCTCCTTTAAAAAAATAGTATAATGGGTTATCCTGGATGTTTATAGAGATCATTGATGTTATTGTACTCAATTACGGAATGGTATTGCGTCTTTCTTTTTTGATATAAACAAGAAAGATACATGTAAAGCCTGTTCTCCTTTACTCCTTGTGATGATAATTCTGTTACATGTAATTGAGTCTATTGGATTTTCCTTATATCCTAGTCCCTCCAGCCTTTTTTTTCTATTCAGCTAAGTCTGGGTCATTGGTACAGTATAAAAATGTTAAAAAATGTATAGTAATTTATATATTTTTTTTATACTCACCAATGACCCAGACGGGGATGGCCCTCCCATGAGTTGGGAACTCATACCTCCTCGCTGATTACATATCGCTTACCAGGCACTGGTTGTAAGAATGAAGATTCAGCACCAATTTCGGTACTTCCTTGACACTACGCATGCGCAGTGGACAAAAAGTATGGAGGACCACATAGGACATTGATTTTTTGGATTTTGATGCAAAATTTGGGGGATTAGGGGGGGGGGGGGCAAAATTTGTTTGGCCCTAGAATTTTAAGAGTTAGTACCAGCTAAGTCTGGGTCATTGGCAAGTATAAAAAATATATAAATTACTATAAATTTTTTAACTTTCTTTTTATCGTACGCTTTTTATAAGAATCTGATAATTCCACTCGTTTCAACCATGAATTGGTGAATGAAAGTAAACAGCGCATTGAATCACTGATACGCGGAAGTGATTTGATCGATACTCGGAACAGATAGCGTCTTGTGATCTGTTTCAGTTAGAGGGTTTCTAGTCCAAACATGGCCTGAAAGTCCGAAATATAAGTTTTTGGTTTGGTACGTCCTTCTGAAGGACGTACCAAACCAAAAACTTATATTTCGGACTTCCAGGCCTTGTTTGGACTAGTGGGTTTCATGCATCAATTCAAGGTGAATACGTGTTGAATTATTGCTGGAAATGATCGGTATCCACTCAAAAACAGTAGGTTTTCTTTTCATTATACGTTTCTAGAACAAATTGCTTGTCTCCAGTGATAATTTGGCTCGTGTTCACCTTGAAGTGATGCTTTGAAAGCCGCCATTTTGATTGGTACCGTGAAAGTGAAAATTTCTATATCTTCACAGTGGGGGATACGATTTCTATCTTTCCGTAATTTCTTCGATAATCTATCGTTTAGCGTATAATGAAAAATATATCTACAGGTCTTTGTGACTAAAGGAACATTGCTTTAAGTCAATGCGTAAACTCCAAAAAGTGGATAAACAAACAATCCACAACAGCGTTGGATTCCTTTCGTAATTAGACTCTTGGCTCGAGAGCATGCTGCTCAGCTGTCCCGAATCGAAACCGATCACCCAGTGGCTAAAACATTGCTTGTGTTTCTTATAGATTATATGAAGTTTATTTTCTCACTCAAAATGCAGACAGTCCAAAGCACACCCAGATTGAGAATATTTTACCTAAAGACACCCTCTCTGAATGTGATTATTGTCGAAGACTGAAATGTCCACGTCCAGAATGGTCGTATATATTTGACCATCCAATCAAGAGAGACTTTTTCCTCGAGGGATGTGGTTACCTACCCTAGCCTCCTTACCAGACGAGACCACACCCATGGTGAAACTCGATGTGTTGTCTCAGAGTCCTCCGGGAGAATGGTCCCAACTGGCAGAAACATCGTAACGTACAATGCTTGATTGATAGAGCTTTTTTACATCGGAAAGAATGTTACTGATATGACTTTTCTGAATGCTTTTAACGGTATTAATCTGCATATATTTCTATTTTCGTTCTTCTTGTTGAGATATGTTTTCGTTTATGTTAATTTTGTTTTTTTGGTGGGGTATAAGAGGGTTTTTTTGTTGGTTTTGTATTTTTTTCTGTTTTGTCATTCTTTTTGTCTCATTCTGTTTATTTTTAATTGGTTTTGTATTTTTCGCGTCAACGATATTTTTCCCCTCCAGCATTATTATATTTATTATATTTATTACATATTTTTTTCGTTGCAGATGCGCAGCGGAGAGCACTGTAAACATAACTAGAGTGAGCAACAGTGAGTTCGGATTCGCCTTCACTGTGTTTCATTTTACTCACTACAGTGATTCTATCTCCATTAAATGCGATGTTAACTTCTGTGATAATAATAATAACTTCGGACCTTGCGGAAATGATTGCCATTACATCCCAGTGAGTGGCGGACTGATCGGGAGGAAGAGAAGAAGTTCAAGTGTGGATAAACTCAAGAAAAATATCAGTGTTCCATCCTCTAGGGCTGAAAGCCAGTCTCTTGTTATTTACAAGGAGAAACATTAATTGGTAAGCTAACCATTTACGTAACACCATGCTATATGCGGTTCGACTCTTTCATAAAACAGCCAATCATAATTTATTTTCATATTGTTTTAAATTTTTTGCCTCCACAAACGTCGCTTATGACACCTCATTGGAAAGACCTTATCGAGCTCGTTCCAACGAGCGTCCTAGGCTATGTTTTTGAGACAAACAATGAACATGTGTAGTTATTCGGAAGTTGTCTTTTCAATAGCAAGTCAAGTGATGGGTAGAGAGTTGCAAAGAGCTGTCATTTGTATGGCGGTCAAACTCTGTTTAGTGTTTCGTGCGAGCCCATTTGCAAGTATTGTTGTCATTCACATGCTCAATGACGCCAGCTATTTGTACAAAAATAATTTTACATGTTCAATAATTTAACCCTTTGCACCCTGGTGGTATCTCCCATGTCAGTTCATACTAAGCAACTGGAAGAGTACCTGTCCGTTGTTTGGGGTAGATCAATTAATATTTTTAATATGCAGCCATGTTCGCAATTAGATGCTGCTATGGGTTGTTTATTTATCCATCATTTGTGCAAAAGTGAGCGCGACGACCGTTGATGCAATGTGATGTTCCTTTACTTACAATGCTATACAAGTATTATTTCCTGTCCCATTTATAGCTATTCCAGTCAATAAGTATTTAATTGCCCTTAACCCTTTACCCAACGCAGATGATATCAACATTTATTATTTTAAATATAATTTTTTGAAATTTTTCAAAAAATTTCAACAAAGCCATATCATGTGACCCCTCGTTGGAACGAGCTCGACGAGCTCGTTCCAACAAGGGGTCACATGATATGGTTTTGTTGAAATTTTTTGAAAAATAATATTTTTTCAACTGCTGAATATGCATATTACGCGGGCGGATGCGGCCAATTCGTTGGGTAAAGGGTTAAAACATCGATTCATTTTTTTAACTTCTCGGCATGGTCATATGGCTGTGGTGAGTCTTCATTTCTGATTATATTGTCATCAAATGCCGATCAAATCAAGTCTCGATAGAGCAACATTTCCATCTTCAATTCACAGAAAACGAATCTTTGATTTTTTTTTCAGTTTCAGCCCACAATATATCAGTTGATCGGAAAAGCGAATCTTGGAGTCGCTTTTCCAACCAACTGAAATATTCCATACTTGTGAATCTAAACATAGGCGATCACCTATTTGAAGGCTAGACTGGCTCCAGGCTATAACATTGTCGAATTTCTTACAGAATTAGACTGGTGGTCTGCGAACTTGACTAAAGAGACATATTCTTCACTGGCAGACCTAGCTGTACCAGGACCTGTGGGATAGAAAATTGTATTGCATTGCATATCAAGGGAGATAACCGAAACTTGAATCTCTGGCTGGGTGAAATCACGGAATCACAGACTTCCCATTTGTCAGAGCAAAGCCAGCTTAAAGAGGAGGGGTTGCCCCCTTCTAAGGTTTAGAGGCATCACGCTTAAAAAGTATGTAAATATTCGCGTTAACTAAAAGTTTAAAGATGTAAGATTGTTGTTTGCTGGCGACGCACGTGGCAAAGATATCGCTACTTGAAGGGCAGCCCATTGGGGATTACTGACGCGAGATAGCGGTAGCTTCCAATTAGCGAGATAGAGAAATTCATCAGTTAGGGCATGCCCCGCTGTGTTATCGGGTGCCACGAAATTCCTTTTCACGGGCGATTAGCTGGAGAAGCGTTGTAATTAGTTTCTGTAGAATGGTCCATTGCTTTTGAATTAAGAATGGCATGTAAAATGTCGTGTCATGATTCTGGCACGGCTGAAAGATTACCTAGGGTTTTAGGATAAAAGTCAAGGGAAATGGCTGGCTAAAAAACACTTGAAGAAACGCTTGGGATGCTGTCAAGTATAGCAGACTTTGGGTCGCGTGGCGAGAAGAGATTACCTTCGAGAGGATCTCTGATGGGAATTGCAATAGGGGCATTTCACGGATTTAGAGTAAGGTTGATAGGGGGGGCTACAGTGCCCAAATTCTTTGAGAAGGAAAACCCAAGCTGAAACGTTAAAGTTTAGATTGTCGAGCAGCAGGTATCAGCTTGTAATAGTCAGAAGTGTAGGTCAATTGTATTGTGCGTATCAACCCCTTTGAAGCGTCAGACTGATTGCGTTGGGAGCAGGTTGTTTGCTGTCGAAGCATCGTAATACCGACTGGAGATCGGTGTGAGTGACAATTCGCCCTAGCATAAAAAAGGGCATTTGTGAATCGTGTGAATTCAACCAGGAACAGTGAACATTTCACGGAGGACTTTCAAAAAGGCACATAAGGTATGACCCAAATCAGAAGTACGGTGGCTTTATAGATGACAAACATTGCTGGTCGGAACCCTCCGACAGCTGGAGGCACAGTTACACGCAGACGTTGACACTTGAGCTTAAGCGTGTGGAGCTCTTGTGGCGAGCTCACGGTAATAACATTTCGGATTTGTGAAGCTCTTATGGCGAGCTCACGGTAGTAACATTTCCGGTGTGTAGACTATAGTGCCAGTACAGGGCAAAAGAATGACTATATAATTGTTGAGAATTATTTAACCCTAGCAACCCATTTTCTGTGAAAAGAATCGAATTGTTGATTGTTGAAATATTGAAACTGCTTTATTTTTATGTGTAAATAAAGGAATCGTTGTTACTTTAAATCATTCTTTCCATTACGCAGCCCGAAATGATTAGGAATCACACCTAACGGAAATCGAACATATTTCAGGCCAATTTGGCAGAGAAGGAATCACGGCGTCGGTCTAACTCAGCTCCCAGCGCCGAGTTCGCGACACTTGGATTCCAACCCTCCACGTTGGTTTAATTTTCCCGCAGTTTCATCGGCGGGATTAAATAACCCCTCGTCACCCAGGCCTTACAGGGGCCCGGCGTCTGACACCATTTATATAACAGATTTAAGTTGTTGGGAGGACAATATCTATAGTCCATTCTTCCTCGATGTCTACGTTGTTTTGATACAAATATTTCACCTTTTCAAACTTAGGATTTACTTGAACTGCTCAATCGATTAAAGTTAAATATTATATAAATAACCCGATAGATTCAGCAAATATATTGAAGAAAGCTTCCCCACAAGTAAATTATTGATCTTGTGCATTCTATACTGTGTTCAAGCAGTTGAGAGATAATGCAAATGTTCACACAAGGAACAAGGACCACTGATACTAATGAAGTGGCCTTCAATTTCCAAATATATTTCACCCTAATGTATTGATCAATAAACCTCATGTAAAGTGATGTGATTTTCAAAAGTCTAAATCATTTCTTTAAGTTCGTTATATATCTATTTCCAGGCACTGACAGTTGACAAGAACTATTTCGGGAATGGCCGTGGGAGTCTGCATTTGTAAAGTGTGAACTGTATATCACACAAATATATCTACAAAAACTAAGCACACTGTGCCTCATGGAAACTATCAATCCACTTTCAGTCATAAAGATATACCGTCATTAAAAAACATGAATTATATTCAAAGCTTCTTCAATCAATTATTATCGGAAACAACAATGTCAAGTATGGAGGGAACTGCGAACCTTCTCCATCGAACGTAGTTTATGTGATTGTAGGTTGTCATTTCTTCAGGAGAAAGAAAAGTATAATAGTTATAAAAGTTACCTCCGCCAACATCTATAGTATATGGAGATTTAATACCTGGATGTCGCTTTTTAAAATGAGACATCTAGGTATTAAATCTCCATATACTATAGATGTTGGCGGAGATAATGTTTTTGTCCCGTTTGAAAAACAATAGAAACATTGTGGAAACAAATTTGTGGACAACGTTTCTCACGCTCCGCAATCAATTGGACCTAACGCGTGAATAATTGTTTTGGTTTTACAAACACAAAAGGCAACAGATAGAGTTACACACCTTTCCCTTGGAATCACGTAAACATATCGGCTATTTTGTTATTAGATTTGTTCTTATGTCATTTTTCTCGAGTTGTTTAATTATTCGACTATTCAATTTATAACAGCAAAATATGACGGAATTGTCGGAAATATGATGATATACAACCCGGTGCTTCATTAATTAAAATTTTGCTGCTAATGATTTTTATTACCTGGTAAACGCATGCGTGGACATCACGACCAATCCACGGCGACTGTACTTTATCTGCTCTCCAGTTCCGATACAGTCCTCAAGAACATTCCCGCTGAAAAATTTCCTACCTTTCTTCTATAGAATAGTTCTTCATTACCACGCCCAAATGTCCCATCCTTCTTGACTCTCAAATAATGTGAAATATGAGTTTGTATCATTGGTTGTTAGCGACCAGTACGAAGTAGATGAGATAACACAACTTCCCCAGTCAACCCTGCCCTCGAACTGTATTCATCCTACACCCTTTCCAAGTCTGCGCCATTGCTCAACACCGTTATCTACATGTTTTAATTATACAGCTGTTTGCAAACTCTCAATGACTATTTTGAGTAAATAGACAGAACGCGATGTGTGTTTGAATTGGTGGGTGTTTTAAATACGAGTTGGAATAGCGTAATCATAGTTCACGAGAACGCGATGTGTGTTTGAATCGGTGGGCATTTTACATAACGAGTTGGAATGGCGTTGTCTACGGCTCTCGCGAAATATGACTACGCCATTTCAACACGTTATGTAAAACACCCACCGACCCAAACACACATCGCATTCTGCGTTTATTACACATCCCATGCATTAAAATTCATCTAAATAAACACATTTTAATTCCGATGTTTAAACCCAAAAGTCCGTTTGTTTTGTTTGAAGCTGCACTGATCAAATCGATCGAAAAAAAATCAAAACAACCTGTTGGGAACCAGACTAAGTTACATTCGTTACTTTTTCTTTTAGGCGTGTTTGTTGAAATTCGTATCGCTGTTTCCCTTCGGCTAGTGTCCATCAATGCCTAACCGTTTGGTAGCTATTACTGTTGTAAAAATATAAGTACAGATTTGGGCAGATTTGCAAAACAGCTTGGAGAATCTTTTTTAAAAGAAGTTCAAAGCATGTCAAGATGTCTGCAGATTTACCGAAATAAAATTGACCAATTTAGATTTTGGGGGCGAGACGAGACGGCCACGGGACTGGGTTCATGTTATGGTTGGAAATTATTGTTTTTTGTAAATATTATTTCATTTTTAGTTAACTAATTTTTTTGTGAGCCGACTTTATTTTGCTTTGTACGCTTTCATTTTCACACAACGCGACAGATGATCGATAATTGTATAACGAAATTTAGTAACTTTTCGAAGTGTAACTTATGACTCGACGGGAAAAAGAACTTGTACAAACGGTGCTGCGAAAAAAGTTCCGGCTTATGTATCACCAGTTGAATACAGAAACATTTATGTCATACTGGCGAGTCCGTTAAATACAAGGGTTTAAAGTTTAATGGATATGTAATAAAAATGTGTTAAGTCTTCTCATATCCTTCGTCTTTCCTTGGGATCGTTGGTCTTAAAAATGACACGCTTAATATTTGAGGGTTTTTTTTAATTAGTAGTGTTGTTTTTTTTTTTGTTTTTTTTTAATAATAATTAAATATTATTTTGATTTTTCTTTTTTCTATTTTATTTAATATACGTGAGGGCAAACCAAGAATTATTAATAAAAACACCCTCAAAAAATAATCTGTCTAAAACAGCTATTAGATTTAACATTTCGCATCTGAACGGGGTTAATAACCCAATTTCGTTGCTGGCAGAAATTACAAACATGACTCAGTTAGAAATTCTATATAACGCTAAATATTAAATGCTCGCCGCAGGAAAGATACGTAATTCAACGGTATCTTCATTAAATATTCCAGGTTCGTGAATTAAGGAAGTTAAAAATGTTTACACCGGCGTACTTAATATTTACTTCTGAGTGAATTTTTTCATTTATCGCAAGTCATACAAGGATCTCGTAAATCGTCTTGCCTTTTATTATTAAAGCTGTATGTAAAGAATTCTTGATATTGATATAAAAATGAAACACCTTGTTGTGGGTCAGACGATATGTTTTCCCTTTCATCGTAGCGATGTTTTATTCTTCTGTTTCTAATCTTGAGATGTGATATCTCTACATTACCAATCGGGAAAAATAAAACGTCGGTTTCTTACAATTTTTCAAAATCCTCCATTCATTTTACACTGAACATAAACGGGAAGATCGGAACATTACAGAATCGACAGATATTTCGAGGTAAATTATTAAGGAACTTCAACGCACTTAATACATTTTTACAATGAGTTTTACGTTATAAGAAACGGTTTCGAGGAAATTTTTGCAAATCCAGAAACGTCTTCGGAAGCTTTTGCGTATCTCCACCGCTATCCCAAGGTAGAATGCCATGAATTCTCGACTGAGCTAGAACGAGACCATCCCGGAGAGTTTCTAAGACTTCCTAAGATTTTTATATCAGATCATCCTCGTAGTCTCTCTCTCTCTCTCTCTCTCGGTGATTCGATTTTCATCCAATTTCGTAATCGAAAAGTCGAATGTGGTCTCGTAGAATACTAGCTCAGGGGCGGCGAAATGATTTTCAAAGTGGGGTGGGGAGGGGGGCTGGATCGGGTGATGGATGGTCGTCGGAAAATTTTAAATTCCAGGGTCCCAAAACCCCCATTTCCATGCATCTAAGCGGATATTTTGAGATTTTTTAGGAGATGTATTTGAAAGATTTCACACTTTGAGAGCCGTTAAAAACGTCGGAAAAGCAAACAGGTGAGGTCTATGTATGAGCTTTGGTCGTAACGACCAAATTAAGCTGATAAATAGACCTCACATGTAACCAACAATTAAACTGTCTGTGGACTATCTTGTCTCGGGGTGGATTTGGCACTTGTTTGTCTGTAAGATTCAGTTTATCAATGTTTTAACAGACTGTATACATTTTAGCGTTTGCTGCCACTTACTGCAAAAAATGATCCGAAATCCATCGAAACTGAACCAGTACGAGAGAAACATAGTTGGCGAAAATATGGGGGAGGCTCTGGATCCGCCTCTTGTTTCGCCAGTCATTGGTTGTGTTAAAATATATGCATATAATAAAACATGCCCCGGCAAAAAAGTGTGGATGAGAGGGGGGGGAGGGGGGGGGGGGCTGAGCTGAAGCCCTCGTTCCGCCATCCCTGTAGCTCCTTAGCGAGAAATCTAAAGTGCGCTAGTATTCGGAGTTGGACGATTTCTCGAGATAATAAGCTCGAAGATCTCCAGAAAGTTCCTAAGTTTCTAACTCAGTTTTTCTAAGATAGAATCAGTTTTTATACTCAATTTCGTTCCGGTGATAAAATTGACAGCGGAAGTACCGCCTACCGATGCTCATGTAAACAAAAACAAATTCGCGCGTTTGTACGGCTGCTGCTCAGTAAAATCGAGAAAAAATAATGGCGACTCTTAATAATCTGACGACCATGGTATAAATAAAATATACCCAAAGTAGCTTGGTGTACCAAATGTTCACCACTCGTGGTGAACATTTGGTACTCCAAGCTACTATGGGTCTATTCTATATATCTAATAATGTAGTTAGGATATAGCGTGCGCATTCTGGCGTCACGGCGTCATTAGTGGTTCGTAATCCTTTTCGCAAGAAAAGTGCAAGCAGATTCTCAGTTTAGTTCTCTCTTTCAGCCTTCACTGAAATACCCATAATGCACGCCAACATACATAAACTCAATATACATACCATGGCATATCATAGCACACATGTACAATGCGTAGCACATATTGGGTCGAGCTGATGGGGCCAAAATACTCATATGTAAGCAGCGCTAGATTTCCGATTTGACACACTAAAACACCAACAAGGTCAGGCTCGGTTGGTGAACTACATGCTACACACATCTCTAAATGTAATAAATAAAATAATATTGCTTCACAAACGAACTTTACTTGTGACTTAAAGTCACGCTCTGGAATCTATGTCCTATCGGATGAAGATGTTATCACGGGTTGGCGAATGAGCAGTGAGATGTAATGAACGCAAAGGAAATGACTCGATCGTTTCACTTTCGTGTACTTGACTTAACGGAGGTCTCACTCTTTTGAACGTCATCGTTGTGGAAGATAATGTCGATACAAGAACACATCGTTTATTATTATTATTCTTACTTGGGGTATGTCCTTGAGCTGAAGCGGTTAATGGGTTTTCGTGATCGATTAATCACGTGGGTTAACCTTGGTTAACCGATTAATCACTTGTCCAAATAGATATCTGAATAAATGCCATGCCGTTGATGATTTACAGCATGAACCCTTTACCCAACGCAGCAAACAAAGTTGACTAAGCCTATATACAAAAATCTCCATTCAAATTTATTATGTTTTCAATTTTTGTCACAAAAACATAGCTTATGACTCTTCATTGGAACGAGCTCGTCCCAATGAGAGGTCATAAGCTATGTTTTTGAAACAAAAATTGAAAATGTTTAGTAATTCATGAATTTATTTTGCAAGTAACGTCTGCTACTCACAATGGGTAAAGGGTTGAGAATGACTATTTCCAGCCACTGATACAATATGATGATCATGCAAGGAAACAAGTATGGCAGCTAGTAACTTGCATACTGGGTGCGCGGTGTCAAAGTGGTAGACTGTTGGACTTCTATGCTAGATGTCCCGAGTTCGATCCCCGTCCGGGACGACCCGCGTTGTGTCCTTGGGCAGGGCACTTTATCCCGGTAGCCGTGTACTAAGACGTACTGCACGTCGATGGTGCACATGTCTTCAACCGCTGTAAACCTGCTTGAGCGGAGCTTGAACAGAGTTTGAATGTTGAGGAGCTGACAGTTGCTCGTCGATGCTCGGTGGTTCTCTCCGGGTACTCCGGCTTTCTCCACTCATAAAACTCACGGTCACGATTAGCCATTATGCATAAGTCTGTGACCTTAATAACACCAATAAATAAATAACTTGCATGCTTTACTATGTCTCATCTAATTGATGTGACTCAGTGTGACAATGTTTTCCTGTTTTGGAGCAAGTTTGTTCGTTTATAAACCCATATAATACAGTAGTTCAAAAGTAACGGTTAATCCATCAATTACTCTTTGGATCGATCGAGATGTTGATCATTGATTAACCGATTAATCGGTTAACCGTTTCAACTCTAGTATGTCCATCATTTTCTGAGACGCTACTTCCTGATTTTTATTCCGCACACATCATTATGTCGCCGTTCCCTCTGGATGGAGACTTCGGTTCTGATGTTCATCATACCTGGAGTATGGCGGAGGTAGTGCGAATGTCGGCAAGAACCACCGTCCATTGTGGCTGTCGTTGTCACGGTTTGAAAGAGGTATAATATTAACGCCGATCACAGGTGTGACTGAGTTGCCACGTTTGTTCACATGTGATGCATAACATAATACACAGGCAACCATTATTCCAAAGAACACCATTCCTCCTACGATTCCTCCTATGACAGATCCCATATTGGAGCTCTCTTTGTGAATGAATTTCGTAATAGCTGAAAAATAACATGAAATAATTTCACACGTTAAATACTGACCTAGATGGCATTTAAATATATAAATGTGGCAGGACGAGAATGTTGAGAACACCAAAAGATATTCAACAACAAAAAGAGGAATTCACATATTCTTTTTATCATTTATGCGAGTATGAAAATAGAAAAGTGTTACCATGAGAAATGGAATAGAGCTGAAAATTGCTGCAACGCACTCAACATTCAGATCACCCCACTCAGGATGTAGGCTGTGTGTTTATGCCTAATGTTTGTTTTGGGGTCGTACAGTTGAGACCTCCCTCTCGTTGTTTTTCCCGTAGCTGATGTCGTCGGTTTTTAAATCCTTGTCTCAACGAAATCGCTCCAACTGGGCATCATGCGCTATGTTTTTGAGAGACATTTGAATGGCGAAGTGCTTTGACCGTTTTTTTTCCGTTACGTCGATAAAGGGTTAACACAAAGCAAGTGAAAAATTTAGTATTATAGTGAGATGAAACAAATTTAAACTCTGTATTGTCTATCTCAACTGTATGGCATCTGAAGCAATTCATAATTTATGTATGGACTGTCAGGACCAATGGATTTATTACAAACCCATCTAAAATTAACAATTGTTCACGAAATTCCAGAAATAGTGATAAACAAGTTTATACACACCCATCTAAAAGTAAGGTTTGTTCTCGACATTCTACAATCTGTGATAAAAATAAAGTTGTATAGCACACGTGTGATACAGGTGTTTGCACTTTTTCAACATCAGAATGGAACCAGTCATATTTCTGGGGACACACGGACCCATACCGATACAATGGACCATTTATTTTGATGTTGTAACGTGGATATTATCGGTCTATAGTATTTGTGTTCCTGTTTTTTCCGTATAAACTCAGGTGCTATACATCGACTGAACATCAGAAGAAACTTTCTAATTTATTAACTTGAACTGTACTGAATATTGATTGAATGACAACAGTACGGCCGGCGTGGACTGGCCACTTTTCACGGATGGGCTATAATTCCACTTCCGCAATAATATTAGATACCAAACACTAAGTATAGGAATAATCATCAAAAAGTTAATTAACCCTTTACCTAACCTGAAAAGCAGACGACACTTGCAAAAATAATTCTTGAATAACTAATTTTTTAAAATTTTTGTCTCAAAAACATAGGTTATGACCCCTCGTTGGAACGAGCTCGACGAGCTCGTTCCAACGAGGGGTCATAACCTATGTTTTTGAGACAAAAAATGAAAAAAATAATGAAAATTAATTGGCGATTTTTGAGAATAGAGCTGGCCGGTTTTGGCCGTTACGTTAGGTAAAGGCTTAATGAAGCGCCGATACAAGCCGGTGCTTCATTAATTAACAGTTGGCTGCTGACGATTTTTATTACCTGGTAAACGTATGCGTGGATATCACTGCCCAGGCGCGGATTACGACCAGTCCACGGCGAGTGTACTATATATGGGTTAAAATATGACATGCAAATGAGACATGCAGTTCAAATTAAGAACAATGTAGACAAAATCTGAAAGCGTCCTTGAATGGCGTCACTTCTAATGAATGTGTCGCGCGAGGAAGTTTTTAGATCACCAAAATCCAAATACGAGACAAGTACAGTTAAAACTAGAAGTCCTCTCATGAACTATGCGCTCATCTAGGCTTAATTGCGTGTAGAAATTGCGCGTAATTGTCATATCGAATGGCATCTAAAGCACGGCGCGTTCTCCTGGTTACTCATAGCAAACACAGGCAATGTTTCTGCCAATGGACCTCCGGGTTACCCGGAGGTCCATTGCCTGAAACATTGCTTGTGCACAAGCCATATGTACATAATTTGATAGCCTTACTATGGTTATAACGAGTAGATTAACGCGCAGATCGACGTGCTATTTGTGCGCATTTCATGACAGGACTTCTAGTTTTAACTGTATGTGTCGAAAGACTGCATGTTCATGTTCGTTGTGATTCGTATGGATTCTGTACATCTGATAAACCGATAACACGAACTTTATTGAATTACGAGAGGGCACTGTGCAAAATACAATCATTTTTCTTGGAAAAAAAGGTAAAAAATTTAATTTACGTAGAATGATTTGACAATGACAACCGTCGTCTTGACTAAAATCTTAACTTGTCAGTGAGTTGAATAACACAGCGGAAGTCAGGAAAACATGTGAGGTTTTTATTATTTCGCATTGAAGTATTTTTATGAACTTATTGTTTATTGTGATAAAATGGTGACTTATTAATGGGGATCACATTAACCACTCATGAATCGTGCGATAGAAGATTACCAAAAAAACCCTAAAAGTTGTATTTCAGTTTCATAGTGTTTCATTGATCGAGGTGGAAACGTATTGAAATTATGAATGAAAGTTCCAACAACGTAGGAAGTAACAAATAGACTGGTTACCTCCTTGTGGTGATTATTTCCTTAACGAAGGACTGGTTAATTCTTACTCTAAGTGATCTGATCAGGAAAATTGCTAACGCGTGTAATAAATACATGTCATGATCACTATTGCAAGACCTACCAGAAACAGGATGGTTATTTTTGCACAAAAAATCTTCACTTGAGGAATTGTGGTGTTGCTGTTTTTAAGCAGGGGTTCGAACTCAAATATTAGGACGACATGAAAAAGCTTAAACTTGTTTGGTCCGACAACCATCTTCCCAGGGTAACCTTTTCAGTTTTTGCCCTTTACCCGCATCCTCCCGCGTAATTTGCTGAATTCAGCAGTTGAAAGAAATATTTTATTCAAAATATTTCAACAAAACCATATCATGTGACCCATCATTGGAACGACCTTATCGAGCTCATTCCAATGAGAGGTCAAATAATATGGTTTTGTTGATTTTGCTTTTAAATTTTAAAAAAATAGAAATTGAAATAATGCATTTTTTATATCGTCTGCGTTGTGTAAAAGGTTAAAACAAAACAAAGTAAAAATAATCATAGCAATATCAAGAGTAACCACGGAAAGACAGGACAGTAGAAGAATAGGCAAGAATTTCACAAAATGTCAGTCGAACAGGGACATGGATGCATTAGAATGGATAGATGTCGTCAATATTTTAGTACAATATATACCAAAGCAGTTCTAGGTCACGTGACTGATGATCACAATGGCAACAAGTGTGTCGTGGTCGAACATTTAAGACAACAATTAAAGTCACTATCGAGATATTTTATCAGTGACTGTCTTTTTTTTCAACAAACATTGAATTTTGTCTTTCTTACGCGAAACACCACAAACGTAGAAGAAACTTTTACGGGAAGGGTCGTGCAAATGACAGAGGCTGTGTTGTCAACATAAAGGGTGTCGACTGAACTGGTGAAAATGTGGGTCATCGGTGGAAGAATTGGGTGAAACGCCTGACGATAATTTATTTGTTAGTTATAACATCAACGAACCCGAGCGTAAACGCACCCTAGTGTTAAATTTTGGTGGCGATGAACTGAACAATATCTAAACGATACACTCCACACTACGAAACTCGTATCAAGAGACGACTGTGAGACCGATACAATATGCACAAGTACTGTCTGTTTTCTCACTAAACGTTTCAATCCAAATCGAAACAGAATTCCAGGGACATGTGTTTCGCCACAGCAAACAATCTGGTTACACGATTGAACAGTTTATACAAAATTTAAACAGCCAGATGGTACTGGTGATTTTTCTGACAGTGACCAGGAAATAAAATCTCAACTGATATCTGGCAGTATTTATGATAAAGTTACCGAAAAGAGGGTAAGATAACTAGCTATAACCCTCAATACATTTTTCTACTTTGCTCGTCCTTTTAAACTTACCTAAAGTCAAAATAAAAACATTAAATACAGTACGTGGAGAGTGTATTATCACTAAATCACCCGCAGAGTGGAGATTCCACCCAAGCAATAATTGCAAACATCTTGCAAAGCATAACCAGCACAAGCAAAGTTTCAGCCAGTGGACCTCCGGGTTAAACCCGGAGGTCCATTGGCTGAAACATTGCTTGTGTTTTTGTCGATATGTACAAAATTTAAAAGTTATAGCTTGGGTGATAACTTCACTCCACGGGTGATTTAGTCACAATCCACTCTCCACGTACTGTACAGTGTACATGTGTCAGCTGGTTAAACACAACCGTACCCCCCACCCCCTCCCCCACCCCCAAAAAAGGCCGACAAATACAGTGAATCAAAGACAATATTGTTATAGCTGTGGAAACCCATGGCCTTATAATGGTGGTCAACGTAATTGTCCAGCTGTCGGTATAATATGCAACGGATGTGGAGGGCACACACAAAATTGTAAATCAAAATCCAAACGTCGAAAAATATTTGAGAAGAAACAAATTTAAAGCACACCAATAAAGTCACTGTACATGAGTTCTCCAGCAACGAAGAGAAAATAATTGTCAAATAAATGCATCGTAAAAAGACCACAGTTCAAAGTGAAGGTAAGTGGTTCTATGAACATTGTCGTCACAGATTCAGAAGTAACCTGCTGTATCATAGGCTATTCTGATTAAGACCAATTGATTAACCTAAGGCCTAAAGAAATAGAAATCTGTTTCCCAGGCCCTCCCGCATGGTCTTTTTGGCTACCGCATGTTCTCTTTTTATAACCAATGTAAACTTAAAAAAATAAAAATTAAATGCTTTATGTCTGATATTTTACCCATTTTGAAAATATTGATAAGTTTGCCCCTTGAGTGCAAGAAGGCTTTACAATGATTTAGCATGGCAAAACCTTCTTGCTCCCAAGGGACAAAATACACCACCACCCATGCTATTCCGTAGTTAGGAGGCCTAAAACATAAACCAAGAACATGAACTTTTGATGACAATGAAATAATTATAGAAATAAAAATAAAATTAAAAACCGCTCGCACGCATGCACTTTTACAAATAATAGCCCGCGAAACAAAAGATCTAGTTAGTGTGGCCTGACCTCAGTAATTTTGTAACAAATGCAAAAGCATATAGTTTGAACAAACAAACTATCTAGTGTAAAAAGAAATTATCGTCACGATTGAAAATCAAAAAATGTTTTTGTGAAAGACACAATTTATCTATGTGGGGAGGGGATCTCCACCCTTTTGAACTGTCAAGTTTCCTGAAAAGGTAGGTTTTGTTAACAAAAGTTCTGCTACTGTAAGTAATGTGATATGATAACAGGTGTTAATAATTTTTTCACGGTAGTCCGGCTGCCAAATGCCAACTTTCTGACAAACCTCAAAGTCACGCCTAAAGTTTTTTTTTCTCTGTGGTTTCTGATTCAGAAAAACAAAATTGCTGAACGTCTGACAGCAATGAGCAATTTGAGATATTCGTCGCAGAAAAGGGTTACTACATTTCAATCCACACAGTTAGCCTAGGTGCTGACATTCTCAGGTATAATCGGCATTTTCTAGAAAAAAATCTAGACGTTTACACTCATATGCACAAATAAGTGCATGTTCCTAAGATGAATTGTTGCGTTTCAAGAAATCTGCAGCAAATATGGCAGCTCGCAATATTGACTTCACACCAATATCTAGTTATGACAGTGGGTAAATACATGTAGCGGTAGATAATTTCGATGCCTACATTGCATCTCAGAATGGAACACTCAGTACCCATTTTCTGACTGTTTGGTTAACTCAAGCAAATAACATGACCCAGTCGCAACACAACACAGTTAGCTCCCACGACTTAAAAAGTCTGAAATGTCGGCGACTATTGACTATCAGTTGGATGTGTTTTGTTATCGTGGACCGAAAAGTATGCCAATTTCGCACGCAAAAAGATGCATCCCATCGCTCCCAATTCTTTGTAATTGTACACGGTCAACTCGAAGATCTACAGAGACCAATTTTGGAGTCTCTGGAACATATTTGGGAGGCTGAAGTGGGAAAATGACATAATAAAGTGGCCAATGTGAATGAATGGCATTTGTGCACAGCTACCAATATAGAAATCTAATATTGTTACTGTCAGATTGCCCCAAATCCCAGCACATAACTGCTGTAACAATTGTGAAATATTTTTCCCATCCCTGACCCCAGTAACCTATTATTCCCTTACTGAAACCCACGAGCTGAAGATAAACATTTGGAAAAACTGTACAGCATGTTTTGGACGCTGTTGTTATTAGCATAAACTATCAGTTTTCTGCTTTGGAATTGCAGAACTCGTGATCCACTGAGCTTTTTCTGATTGACAACCTTGTCCTAACTCTTATGACTACAATTTTGTTTGACAGTGAATACTCCAAAAAGTTTGACCACATGGTTGAATGTCTCGCTGACTGTATGTATGTCTCTCCATCTGACAAGGCACTTCTTTGCTTTTCATTTTGTTATAATTACATTGCTAATGTAGTTATACGTTTTCGGTCCAAATACTCAATTCCCATTGGTCAGCTGGGTGAAAACGTCATGACCAAATGTAATTCATTTTCCAATGAATCATTCGTTCATACATGTTTTATTTCGTCTTTCTGCTTTGTTGTTTGGTAAAAAGTAGTTTAAACAGTTACGGAATGTAATTATAAGAATTGAATGCAATTTATATCAGTTTTAAACGGAATGAAAAAAACAATAAATCGGATTTAAACCTATGAAAATCTGATTGAACGTATTTATATTAGTTTTAAACGGAAAGAAAAAACACTAAATCGGATTTACACCTATGAAAATCCGATTGAACGGATTTATATCAGTTTTAAATGGAATGAAAAACCACTAAATCGGATTTAAACCTATGAAAACCCGATTGAACGGATTTATATCAGTTTTAAAAAATTTTATTCGAGAAAACAACATCTCTGCAATGCTACAATGAATACACCCCTGAAGAAAGCAACCGGGAAACACTGAGAAAACAGAATGGAATTCTTGGTAGCGAGAGTGTAGAGAGAAAAACCAACCAACAAGCAGAAAACTCCACCAACATGTCGTAATGACAACTCGAAGCTCAGAATTTAACAGAATGTCTACAGAAAATACTCCATTTCATTACACCCAGACATCAAGTTAAAGTTATAATTAAATGTTCGCAGTTTATTCTAAATAAACACGGAGTCCTCCAGCTCGAAGCTCAGAAGTCATTGTCAATCCACTGGCTAAAATAAAATAACATGCGCCGATTCATAAATTATTCAGGTCTTAATAGATTTAAAATCCTAATTATCATTATTTATTTACTGGTGTTTAAGGTCATATAATTATGCGCGATGGCTAATCATAACCGTGACAATTTTACGGGTAGACTCCGGAATATCCAAAGAGAACCACAGAGCAACGACAAGTAACTGCCATCTCACCAACGTCGTAAATCCGCACTGTCACACAGGTTGGGTTAGATTGTTCGAAAATATGCGTATCATCGACATGCAGTACACCTTAGTATATGGCATCATCGTGCCCTCATGTGGATAATCAGGGTTAATTACCTTGCCCAAGGACACAAATGCGGGAGTTCGAATAGTGTACGTAGCTTTGGTGCAGCTCTAGGTGGGTTATATTTTCCCAAGTTTTGCACTTTTGGGTGGTTAATACAGAATCGCATATCCTTTTACCATTTTTTTTGATCGAGTAACAGCATTTTTCAACTATTAAAATGAGAGGGGTGAAAGTACTGTTGATTTTCCCCCTCACAAAACATGTAAAACGAAGGGGAGCTTGGCCTGTTATTATAGAATTGTAGTTTTTTTCATTTATTTAATGACAGTTGGAGCAATCCGGAAAAAAACATCATGCAGAGGCAAACAACTGTCAAAGTTCTACACAGGGTTATCATTGGCTGAAGGTAGTACGCCATAGTACACAACGTTACCGCCCGCCCCCACCCCACATGGGTAATTAGATGATGGTAGCTCTTTCATGCTTTTACTTAGATGGGTGGGTTATTCTTCAGTAAACGTTCAAAAAATAAAACATACGGGTTAGTAAAACACGATAGCGCGGGTGTGATTTTTCTATGATCAAACACAGACCGTAGTGTTATCAACCAAATTTTTCATTTTTAAACACACTGGTCCACAATTAACTGTTAAACACCTAAGGGCTGTTTTGATAACCAACAGACACTATTTATTTATATTTATTTATTGGTGTTTAAGGTCACATATTTCTGCACAATGGCAAATCATGACCACGACAGTTTTATGGCTGGATGAAACTGGAGTACCTGGAGAGAGCCACAGAGCAACGGCAAGCAACTGTCAGCTCCCCAACAGACTAACTCCACACAAGTAGGGTTAGCAATGGTTGAAGATAGGTGTTCCATCGACGTGCAGTACGCCTTAGTGCACAGCGTCACCGTGCCCCCACGTGGGCAATGGGGATGATGTGTCTTGCCCAAGGACACAACCGACAGACACTCATGAATAAATCGATACACGTATTTCTGTCAAACTAATCCGCCATTTTGTTTTTGCGAGAAGTGTCTTGTGGAATAAATTATTTAATGAAAATTATTATAAAATTATATAAAATGAATGTATGCTATTTATTAGGGGGACAATCTCATAGTAAATAAGGGTTAAGAGTGTGGTAAGTTATAACAGGAGACTAATCGGGGTAATTTGATTGCTCAAAATTGTGGGGATGGGCCTGACATGCCCATTACATTTAGAGAACTGGACTGGGATTCGAGATACTTTAGCTATTGTGAGGGGTGGGGGAGGGGAGAGAGGTTTTCAAAAAGTTTTTTGGTATTGGATGACCTGGAGGAGGAAAGTTCATGAAAGTTTTATTATTGTGAGGGGCTACAGGGGTGTGGCGGTGAGGGCGTGGGATAATGGAGGTGTCTGATTGGTTGAAAAAGTGTGTGTTTGTGACAAAGCAACTCTTATTAAGATTTTGGTGGCCCTGGAAAGGGCCGGTTTTTTCGCTTTCCATAGAAAGCTATTTTTTCCTCCCATCTCTGCCTCGGTGAAGAACTCATTTTCCCAATCTTCGTCGACTGATACCGGTGTCTCCAACCTTGGCCCTAAAAGTGCTTCCTCCTGCATATGTATGGGAAGATCGAACTAGTCTTTGGGTCAATTTTTGTACTGGATCTCCCCGAAAGGACATCTGGCAGCTTGTTCCTTCACGGGGAGCGTCGCTGACCACCACTTTTTTAACGCTAATGCAAATTCTTCGTTGGCTCGCTGCTTCTTGGTTCGCTCATAGCTATTCAGGGAAGTATAGTCGATGCTTGTCATCTTGGCTTTCTGACACAAAATTGACAGTTCAAAGCACCTTCTTCGAAGGTTTTCAGATGATCTGTTAATTCATCTCTTGAAAGTATTGGGGCATAAAATACAGCCTCTTCCCGGTGTAAAGTAGTCTCATGGTGATTTCTCTTGTGATTGTTTTGAGAATCAGTCAAAACGCAGAAGTCGGACCGTTAAAAAATCTATGAAATTTTAAAATTTGAATATCAGAGTCTGGAAGAAGGTCGCGTGTTGACCGCTAATTTAATGAGTTTTTTTTTACACCCATAACTTTTGAACAATAGGAATTAGTGATCAACATCTGTCACTCTCGTATAGTAGTTTGGCGTTTGAAGAAAAAATAGATTTAATTACACCCAGACACAATGAAGTGTTTACCTTAGCACGTATCCAGGTCAGGGTCAGTTGATAGCATTCATATATATGTCCAGCGGTCGGCGAACTTTAATATTATTTTTTAAATATATTATTTTTAAATATATTATTTTTTATCTAATAGTATCTATCCCAAATTATGACTTTTAAAAAAAAATATGTACTAATCGACGTAAAACATTATTAATTCATTTATTAATATACTAATTATTATAATCAACCCTAATTACACTCATTAATTACATTAATTGCATTAATTATGCAACAGTCATTAATTAAAATTAATTATACAACACTTATTAAAGTGATTAAAAAAATATTCATTAAGTGACGTCATGTTAATTACCTTACGTAACTTTTTAATTAAGATGACGTCATCCCCTGTCCCAGGCCACCGGCCCAGACTACCGGCCCAGGTCTCCGGAAGAACAGGCCTATTCTCCATATTCTCTACTACTGGCGTCCGTATGGGAAGTACAATGGAAATAGGAAAAACAAATCTTTTTTATAATTTTGTATTCAGAAAAACCCTAAAATATGTAATACACAATACATGTACAGTATAAGTAAAGATTCGCGCGTTTCTGTTTTAAGCAATGGAGACAGGGATGCTAGTGGTCCTCGATTCGAATCCCACCTTCGGCAACAGCGTTGTGTCCTTGGGCAAGACACTTTAGCCCCACCGCCCAGGTGTGTGGGGGGGGGGGGGGGGGCACAGTGGCGTTGTGTACTAAGGCATACTGCACGTCGATGGTACACTTTTCTTCAACCAATGCTAATCCTGCTTGCGCGGAGTTAGTATGTGGGGACGTTGGCATTTGCTTGCCGTTGCTCAGTGGTTCTCTCCGGGTACTCCGGCTTCCTCCACCCGTAAAACTGTCACGGTCATGGTTAGCCATTGTGCAGAAATATGTGACCTTATCCCACCTGCGGCAACCGCGCGGTGTCCTTGGGCAAGACACTTCACCCTCATTGCCCACGTGGGGGCACGGTGACGCTGTGTACTAAGGCGTACTGCACGTCGATGGTGCACCTGTCTTCAACCAATGCTAACCCTGCTTATGTGGAGTTAGTATGTTGGGGAGCTGACAGTTGCTCGCCGCTGCTCGGCGGTTCTCTCCGAATACTCCGGCTTCCTCCACTCGTAAAATTGTCGTGGTCATTATTAGCCATTGTGCAGAAATATTTGACCTTAAACACCAATAAATAAATAACTGGGATGCTAGTGTTTCAGGGGTGAGCACATTTTGTGAGTTGACTCCGGGTTTTGAACTGTTGCTCTGAGACTCTTCGACTGGGACAAATTCTAGAGTATCAGTTATTAAGCGAGTCCCAGGGACTTGGTAATCCGAGCAATCACCCCCCCCCCCCCCCTCCCACGTTTGGGATCCCCAAGCAAAGTCACGGCAAGGTACCCCGTAACACAGTCGAGGCAGGGTGCTAAATTTCACAAACACCAATTGGAGGCAGCCATCGTCTTGTTACTTCATCTTCGGTCTACCACATTATTCCATCAATTCCATGAAATACGTGAAAACCCCAACACACGAACGCAGAGTTGACATCAGGCGGTTGGGGGGGGGGGGGTGGGGGGGGGTGGGACTGCTGTCTTCGCAAAACACAATACCTAAATGTATTGCCGTCCTAGGGAAATTCCGAAACACCGTACCTGAACGCTGAGGTGACGTCATCGGGGGAGGGGGATGGGAGGGGGTAATATGGTCAAAAATTAAAATGCGTCGATTTTTTCTGAATTTTAGTATGTCGTAGAGCTAAAAAAATAAGCGTATTGTTGACATGTTGCATTAAAACAGTCTCTTTTGATTCACGAAGCTCCGTATATAAATACAGCTACGACACTGTTTTCTGTTTAGAAACTGTTCAAAGTATATGTTTTTCATTTTAAATTTACGCACCCGATGCTAGCGATGCTCGTTTTAATTTTTCGTTCTACCTTTTATTTTCAAACTTATATTCAGCCCCGTCTTCTAAGGTTTGAAGTCTGTAATGTCCGCACAAAACCCTATCTAAAACGTTTTATCACCCACCTGTCAATGTAAAACACGAGATTTCCACAGTTCTGCCTGTACGATAAAAATAAAGTTGTATCGCACATTTGATACAATACACTTTCGATTTCATTTCCAACGTAAACAGACAAGGAACCCGTCTGAATAAACACGCCATCATTGGTCGAATGCAGCGGAGCCGAGATCGCTTGGAAATTCCGTGTTCCTCATTTAGATTTGTTTACCCGGGATATTTAAACAATCAAATTCGAGTGAAAAATTTACAGAATAAAAATTACATTCTTACTTGTTCCTTGACAAATACTTTCCACAACTGGTCATATAGTTATGGAGGGTGCTAAACTCATTAGCTATCTTAAAAACGTTTTGTTGTGTTATTCCATGCAGTTTAGTCAATAATTCATGTTCGATCCTCGTGACCGTGACACCGATAGCTGTCAATTGGTTTCGACCAATTGAACGCCATAAAAATTAACAAGCAGATTAGGGTTTGTACCCCGCCTCCTAACAGTGATGTCTTGTTGACAACGAAGGAAAGGTGGAAATTATCCAGTTGAAAAGTGACTTTAGTTCAATTTTCGTGTAGACTGGTTGTTACATGGGAGGTGTGTGATAAATACAGAACCGCACATACTTTTGAATGGGTTAAGAATGATAGTACTCGATTGCTTTAGCCCAGGATATCACGAGAGCCGAAGTTAAAGTGCCGCCATTTGACGTTTTAACGTCACTTCATAGTTTAGCCTCTTTTTGACATATTTCATTAAAAATGAGCAATCGGTTACGCTTTATTCTGTGGCTTTGTACGGAAAAGGGCGGCAGACACCTTTGCCTCTTTGTAGGGCGCTTCGGAGTCGGCCGGCTTCGTTGTGACTTCTGGAAATTCGCTTTGTGATTTTAAAGCCATCCAGTAAGGTCTAATTTTGTTTAAATTCGTCTATTTTAGAAAGCAACGCAAATGGGAATCATAACTCAATCATCATTATCACTGTCATCACATCATCATCATCATCATCATCATCATCATTGTGGGAAGCGACACCACTATATCAGTATCAAACGTGATCTCTGATGTGAACTGACGCATTCCCAAAATGAAGGAAATCGAGTGGCATCCATAAGCACTTACCTGTAGAATACGATGACGTGGTATCTGCGTCAACTGAAAGAGACAAACTATGGCTTTTAGTAGTTTACTGCAAAAAGGGCTGCTAAAATTACACAACAAACGTGGATTTAATGCGATCGTTGTCCTTAGATTGCTAAGTTAGCAGTTTGGTGTTTTTGCATAGAATGCACCAATGGATTGGTTAGCGCATCAGAGACTTCAGAGGGAGAGAGAGAAAGGAAGATAGAGATGAGAGAGAGAGAGAAGCAAGAGAGAGAGAGAGAGAGAGGGGGAGTGAGTGAGAGGGAGATAAAGGGAGAGGGAGAGATAAAGATAGAGGGGGAGAGGGGGTAGTGGGAAAGAGAGTGATAGGGAGAGAGAGATAGCGAGAGACACACAGAGGTTGTAAGTTCGATCCTGACTTCTTATGACTTGCGCTGTACCTGGGCGATGCACCAACTATACAGTAGCTATGGATTGTTCGTAATCCACGCTTGGGGAGTGGCGTCCACGCATGCATTCACAGGGTAATACATATCATCAGCAGCAAAATTTTACTTAATGAAGCACCGGGTTGTACCCGGTGCTTCATTAATTAATTTTGATGATTATTCCTATAATTAGTGTTTGGAATCTAATGTTATTCCGTCCGTGGAAATCAAACAACCCCGATAACATTAACCTTTTACTCAATCCAGACGATATCAAAATTCACTATTTTAAATATTATTTTTCCAAAATTGTCCAACTTATCTGATAATTAACCCTCATGAAATTGCTATACAAACGATTTTGCTTTTAACTCATTATCTATAACATGAAAAGCGGACGACACTGGCAAACAAAATTCTTGAATTACTATTTTTTTTTCATTTTTTATCTCAAAAACATAGGTTATGGCCCCCTCATTGGAACGAGTTCGACGAGTTCGTTCCAAAGGTGGATCATAACCTATGTTTTTGAGACAAAAAATGAAAATATAATGAAAATTAATTGGCGATTTTTGAGAATAGCTCTGGCCGGTTTTGGTCGATACGTTAGGTAAAGAGTTAAACGAAGCATATAAATATATCTAAATAATAACATTTTAAAAATCTCCCAAAATCCTAAAACGGGAAATTATGTTTTTGATGACTTATTTCTTCGCGAGAAATTTTAACACTCAATTATACCCCAACCGCCAAAAAATTGCTATACACATGTTTGTATTGTTTATAGGCAGGAATTAGTATGCAAAATAACATATAAAAAATCCCCATTAATCCTATTATGGGAAAATAGTTATTTTGGGATGAAAACATCAATAAAATCAGCGAAGATTGGAAACTGCTCAAAACTCATTAACACCAATCATTTCTGTTGTACTTAGATCAAAATAACAGTGTACAATATTATACATGAACTTGTGAAAAAATAAATAAAATGTACGAAAATTGAAATTCCATCACGACACATTAAAATAGTTCCAAGCACAAACACTGTCATCGTATTATACACTAAATCGGTATGATTAATACCTCTCTTAAACTCCAAATAAATGGTGACAAGAAAAATGTGATTTTGGAGGTAAAATGTTTAAAAAATTACTGTAATATATCAATATCATAAAAAAATAATAAATATAAAATAATAACTTGCAATGTCATTGCAGGCAATCTTGGGATCTGATAAATGGTTCTGCCGCTATGTGAAGTCAGACTTCCAGATTATCTGCATTGACATTGTAGCAGTTATTATTTTTATGGCATTTCCCACACGCATTGTCTATTGGCGAAGAGGAAAGCAAGGATGTAACAATGGGGAAACTGGAGATTATAAACTTCACTAAAATCTCCTAACGTCCACAAACATCCGATACGAATATTACTTAATCCAACTTTCCAATAGAATTGGGGCCGAAATAGACCAATGTAGCCTTTGATATAATGAAACAATCGAATAGTGACCTGCCAAGCTTCAGGATTCGCTTCATAAAGTTGATATTTAGTTCAACTCGAAATCGACTTCCCGTTTCGAATCATTTCCCTTCGAATCGTTTCATTGGAATATAGCTTGGCACCAGTCATATTCGTCGTCTCATAATTTAGATGGACATTGTACAAAAATAATGCTGAAAGTGGCGACTGTGTGTAATTTACGCTATATTAACATAAATAGAATCAGCACCATGACGCCATCCATTCTAATTCCATTCTCACCAGTCACTACCACTGATGGAAACAAATTTAAAGTTCCCAAGCAATCTCGACGATGAGCTGTTGCTAGCAGCTAGTCCTGTGCAGTACATAGTAAGGGCAATTCATTCAGTCATTTCTGTTTTTGAACTGTAACCCTTACTGGGTAATATTCCAGCTACATCACCAAGGCATGCCTTCGGCGAAGGCATGCCTTGATGATGTAGTTGGAATATTCTCTTTGTCGGGACTTGAGTGTTCAAAGTCACAACAAATTAGGTTTACAGCACCCCCACCTTTCTCCAAATCGGTCACCTTCTAGACACCCCCGGATTCGCTTCGATTTCGAATACTAGACCTAATTCGATTCGAGATTCGATCTGAATCGAAAATGTATGATTAACACATGGGAAATCATGGGAAATCAATTATCGATATGGATCTCAGCAGTTGACTTCTTCACCATGGATCCATATATAATAAAGTTCTATATATAGATTCATGAATCGATGTTCAGTGGTGTTTACTTGAAAAAAAAAACTGACGTTGAAAAAATGCTTTCACGTCACAACTTGCATAATAGTGCGAAAAATCTGATGTTACGCAACTTTATTTCTTATTAGAGCTTTAGTTTCATTAACATGGTATATGAACAAAGTGAATTTTATCGTCAGATGACCAGAGCTATCCCATCCTCTCCAAAAATTAAACTGACGACATTTTATCTAGCCTGGGAGTTAGGGCGTCTCAATGGGTAACGCTATAAGGAAATGGTTTTCGAATTGCATATAAATTGAGGGACGGCGTAGCGGCCTACAAAATAAGTAGAAAATAGTTTTACCCTGAGCCCAAGGAAATCACATCTCGAAGAGAAATATTCTGAGGAGAGTTTACATTATTGCTGTCCCAGAACTTTGCCAACAGGCGTCATCTTCTTAAACATGGTTTCTGGAGGTGAACAACGGTGCTCTCGCTGCTCACTTTACATTTTGTCATTCAATCAATGTAATGGAACCACGTCTCAATCTGATTTACAATTTTCCAAATAAAATCTCGAAGATGTCCTTGAAATCGTGTCAAGAGTTCCCTGGAAATATTCAGCCCATCAGCTGTTGATCATGTGTCAACGGGGGGCGCGGTGGCTCAGTAGGTAGAGGTGCAGGCTGCAAGCCGAGAGGTCCTCGGTTCGAATCCCACCTGCGGCAACCGCGTTGTGTCCTTGGGCAAGACACTTCACCCCCATTGCCCATGTGGGGGCACGATGGCGCCGTGTACTAAGGCGTACTGCACGTCGATGGTACGCATGTCTTCAGCCAATCTAACCCTGACTGTGCTGCAGTGCGGAGTTACGATGTTGGGGAGCTGGCAGCTGCTCGTCGTTGCTCGGTAGTTCTCTCCGGGTACTCCGGCTTCCTCCACCCGTAAAACTGTCACGGTCATGATTAGCCATTGTGCATAAATATGTGACCTTAAACATCAATAAATAATAATAAACATGTGTCAACGATCCTTGGACTCATCTCACAGAGGTCTGGCGACGTCAGCTTCTACAGACAGGGAATTACTATGTTGGGGCATTGTTGGAATATGTGTATTGATATACTGAGAGATAATATTGAACAGTAAAATGGAAGACATATTAACCACTGACAGTTATCACCGTAAGAACACGGAACTTTTCATACACTCTATTAAGTTTTGATATTTACTTTCTAGTTCTTTTATGATTAAAGGAAAGTCAGAGCTTTTTGACCTGATACGAAGACATGTCATGATTCATACATATAATTCGTGGTCCTTTTTCGTGACCTTGTGCTGGCGTAAATTTTCTTGTGTTTTTGCGTTGTGGCGAATTACTTTGCAATAGAACGATTCTCTCGTCGCCTGCTGAGTGAACGCTAGTTTGGCTGACATCGATTCCCACTGAATCAAACAGGACTGGCGATAAAACGGAATCAGTACTTACAACACATATGTGCGGAACGGAAATCGTTGACGGACAAGTTTTAAATATAAGAGAAATTTCACTACAATTTTCTACAAATCATGAACCGCAATTACAATTTGAATCCCTAGCAATAGCCCAAAATCGTCCCCTGAGTTCCTATGTGTTCTATGTGCCACTAGGCACATAGAACACATTGGAACTCAGGGGACGAAATAGTAACTCTCGCTCTAATAGCAAATTCAGTAGGCGATAAAATGTGTTCTTAGTGTTGATAGCTGTCAAATGAATTTCTGAGTGTCCTTCTAATAATTGTTTTTGAAGGCGTGTTATAAACCCAGAACGACACACGTGTGTGTGAATTGGTTAATCGATATGACATCACAGAAGGATAAAACTCGAGGCCTGCGGCGTGAACAAACAAATTGGCATAAAAATTCCAAGAATGCAGTGCAAAAAATGCCGTGAGAAAAAAGTAAAATAGCAGATCATTTTATTGTCAATTCAATTTTCAATTCAATTCAATTCAATTTATTTCACAGCATACAAATACAAACATGAGGTAAAAAACAAAGTTACAAAATCATAGACAGATGTATACTGTTGGGAATGACATAGTTTTACGACTGTCTTCCTGTCATCCCATGGAGAATCTAATAATGTGAATTGAAAGAACAGAATGGCAAATGTTAAAGTTAAATAAAATATATCTGCACAGCAAGTACATGTAGTTGTTACTTTTGTGTTGAGATTGAGTTGAATGGAACTGGTTATTATTTTCTTCATCATGGATCAAACTCCCAAATGTTCTATCATTAGTTATTTTGATTTGGCCCAGTGAATGTGTAATCGAGTAATTGGTTGATCGATTGATCAATCTATTGGGCAAATGAGCAATCAACTAATCAATCAGTTAATCAATTAATTAACTGACCGTGTTTCTGAATAAATGAAATAATAAGGATATCTTTTTGCAAGTAGACCAGTAAGGTAAATGGGGTGATGTATAATCGGAAAACCGTAAATCGTAAATGGTAGGGGAACATGTTCCTGAGCTTGCGAGGAGAAAAGGAAGGCGATAACGACCCGAGAGTCTACTTATTATGCGGCAGTTGGCCAATTAAGCAATCAACTAATCAATCAATTAATCAATTAATTAATTGACTGTGTTTCCGAATAAATGAATAATATATTCTTGCTGAGAAGTCCAGTAAGGTAATGGGGTGATATTTAATCGGAAACCCGTAAATGGCAGGGTAACATGTTCCTGAGCTCGCGAGGAGAAAAAGGCCATAACAACCCAGGAGACTAACTATTAGGCAGCAGACAGTCGGGACATCTCGGGTAGGAACAGCTAATATCGGCGTTATATGTGTTTAGAAAGTGATCGATTAATGTTTGTGAATAACCTGAGACTGGAGGTTCTTAACGTTGTATCAAAATCGTTCCACATTTTAGGAATAAAAAAATATGGAAGAGCGGCTGTGAACAGCATCTTGGATTTTCAGGAAACAAATTTTAAATTGTATTGATGCAGACGTCAGGGCTGTCCCCTCGACAGTTTTTACCGTTAATGTTAGTGATCGACTAAACTTTGAATGCAGTACCACACAGAGTTGTTATTGAAATGAAGGAGAATATTCAAAGGATGGGCTTCGGATATCGGGATATTCATCCAAACTTTTGACAAAATTCAAAAACCAAAATCGACTATATTAGACGAATACGTTTACTGATAAACTTACGATAGAAGGTCGGGAGATAAGAATAGATATAACACTAACATGAAGCTGAGTAAGAATAAACATAGCAAAGGGCTAACGTTAAAAGTATGCCAATTACAGGACATACACAGAACGACACATCCATTTACCTAACATGAAAAGCAGACGACACTTGCAAAAAAAATTCTTGAATAACTAATTTTTTTCATTTTTTGTCTCAAAAACATAGGTTATGACCCCTCGATGGAACGAGCTCGACGAGCTCGTTCCAACGAGGGGTCATAACCTATGTTTTTGAGACAAAAAATGAAAATATTTTAAAAATTAATTGGCGATTTTTGAGATTAGCGCTGGCCGGTTTTGGCCGTTACGTTGGGTAAAGGGTTAATCGATGTGGCACGAGTGCAAGCACTGAAGGATAAAACGAGAGGGCACAGGCCTCGAGTTTAACCCGTCCGCGATGGCACAAGTGCCATATCGATTAACCCATCCACACGCGCGTGTCGTTCTCCGTTTATTACATGCCATCACGTGCATAAAAAAAAACAATTATTAGAAGGACATTCAACAATTCATTTGACAGCTATCGAGAAGTTATTTCGAAATAAGTTCAGTTTTAGGTGATCAATCGTCTGCTAATGTTTAGAAACACATTTGTGCGATTTGAGGGGAATTCCCGTGGGTAGATTTATAAATAGGCCAAACTTGTGGTCTACGTATGTTTGTACTATCGTAGTACATGCATATTTGAGCTAGTTCTATTCAAATTGTTATCATTATATAGCTAATAATGATTGGTTTGAACTCTAACTACTAATGTTCACAAGTAATTCTTTACACAAAGAGGTTTTTTGTTTAGTTTTCTGTCTTTGCGATAGCTTATTAGAACGCAATCGCTTTGTTTCAACGGCACGGCTTCCGTGATTGTAGGTCCAGCAGAAATTCCAAATAGGCGAGGTTATGTTACGTTTTGACAGATGACGTGATCGGCCAAAAATAGTCCGTCAACGATTTCCGTTCGGCACGTGTGCGGAACAGATTTTCATTTTTCGCATGGTTTAATGTTGCTGTAGATGGGGATTACAGAGAACAGGCGTGTAATAAAATGTTTAACCCTTTACCTAACCTAAAAGCAGACGACACTTGCAAAAATAATACTTGAATAACTATTTCTTTTCATTTTTGTCTCAAAAACATAGGTTATGACCCCTCGTTGGAACGAGCTCGACGAGCTCGTTCCAACGAGGGGTCATAACCTATGTTTTTGAGACAAAAAATGAAAAAAATAATGAAAATTAATTGGCAGTTTTTGAGAATAGCGCTGGCCGGTTTTGGCCGTTACGTTAGGTAAAGAGTTAACATATTATTGTGTAAAAGGTTCCTACAGTTAAAACTAGAAGTCCTGTCATGAAATGCGCACAAATAGAATGTCGATCTTCGCGTTAATCTACGCGTTATGACCATAGTAAGACTATCAAAAAGTCTGTACATATGGTCTCAGCACAAGCAATGCTTCAGCCAACAGACCTCCGGGTAACCCGGGGATCCATGGGCAGAAACATTGCCTGTGTTTGCTATGAGTAACCAGGAGAACCTGCCGTGCCATTCGATATGGCAATTGCGCGCAATTCCTACGCGTAATTAAGTCTAGATAAGCGCACAGTTCATGACAGGACTTCTAGTTTTAACTGAACTCCCTAATGTTTCTACAAAGAGGGTACATAAAGCTATTGGTATAAGACAGAAGATAATAGCGAAAGGTATTACCTGATTGGCCACATTTTCCTCCTACAAGACTAAAATCATCTATTGCAGCATCACTTGTAAAACCATTGCCTCTTGTTCCTACGAACTGTATTACAAAAGGAGAAGTGCTTGATATGGAGACTTCGACTGAAATCCACTTGTTTAGATGATTACCACTGTTGTGCCACAGCAAAGTCTGAACACTGTTTGACAGCATGTACACAGAGAGTGTACCCATATTCACACCATACATGTGATAGTAGAACTTCAAGCACCGTTCTAGTGTTGGCAAATATGTCGGACTATTGAGTATGGCTCTGTCCCCTTGTCGTCGAGGTGCACTAGATTCAGTAAACATATAGTGACCTGGAAATGAAACGAAATCAAACCAGCTGAGAGATTTTTTTCTTTTGCTATGAGATCAATATTTAAATTTGCCTAACATATATGGAGTCAACACTACGAGTTTGTAATACAGCAGAATCCTCTTAATTGAATATCCATTTTTCCAGTGAAATTTATTCAATTAACAGGAGTATACAATTAACAGGGATTTGGTCAGTTTCCTGTGTTCTGGAGGTAAACTGAGCATCTATTCTATTATATCTTGTTTGACAGAGCTCATAGAGCTCTGTCAAACAAGATATAATAGAATACATGCCTGTATTGGATGTAGTGAGGCAAAACAGGTTGATAAATAAAGGGAATTTGGTGCGTGTCACAGTAATTTTTTGACATATAACAAAAATTGATATACAATTAACAGGAGTTTACCCTACAGCCCATATGCAATTAACAGATCAAATTTGTACTGAAGGTGTGGCAAATGGTTTTGTGTTTGAAAATTATATTCCATTAACAGGTATATACAATTAAGAGATATCCAATAAAGTGGTCTCCACTGTATAACTAGAAACTTTAAATATTTACCTCAACAAAAATAACTTATGACCCTTCAATAGAATGAGCTTCATTTCAAGACGTCATTCAACGAAGCACGGCCAACACCTAACTGCCATACAACAAGGGAAATGTGTCTCTCACCTTTTAACGTACCAAGTCGTTAAAAATAAAGCTCGTGTTTAATGAAATATGACAAAAGTAGCCGAAACATTGAAGTGACGAAACAACCTCAATAATTGCGATAGATCGCAAAACTAATGAAAAAGCTCTCTTCGATTTTTTTAAAGTTGAACATCATATTCAGACTAAAATTTCATAAAAGTTCCCCACATTTTATTTAGCCTATGAGGTCATAATGGTTGGGAATTTCTTAGGACGGCACCACATTTTTAACCATTTACGCCACGTAACGGCCAAAACTGTCAGCGCTTTTCACTAAAATCGCCAATTAATTTTCATTATTTTTTCATTTTTTGCTTTAAAAACATAGGTTATGACACCTCTTTGGAACAAGTTCGTCGAGATCGTTCCAATGATGGGTCATAACCTATGTTTTTGAGACAAAAATGATAAAAATTAGTTGATCAATAATTTTGTTTGCAAGTGTCGTCTGCTTTTCATGTTGGGTAAAGGATGAAGGATAGCTTTTTGTGGAGATTATATTCCCAAGATGTTTGAAAGGTCAAGACTCAAAATGAGGTTGAAAATAAAAAGGTTTTCAGAAACGTAAAGTCGGCATCGCTGGCATCGGGTGCCTAAATTTGAAATAAAAATATAAAGTCACATAATTCCAAATAACCATTAAACAGTATGTGGAGTCTTCGAGCTGTATTAACTGTAAATATGTGATGACGTGAATCACAAGGTACCCTTTACCCATCGAATCAGCCGCATCCGCCCGCGTAATATGCAAATTCAGCAGTTGACAAAATATTATTTTTCAAAAATTTCGACAAAACCATACGTTCCAGCTCGTTCCAACGAGGGGTCACATGATATGGTTTTGTTGAATTTTTTTGAAAAATTTGAAAAAATGATATTTAAAATAATAATATCGTTTGCGTTGGGTAAAGGGTTAATGAAATATGTAAAAAAAATTGGCTAATTTTGAATTGAAGTAAATACGTCAAAATGGCACCGAATCAAAAAAATGAACAACTATCTCTTAATTATTTTAGGCCCACAACATACCGAAATTAAAAACAAAATCCGACTCATTTTGATTTTTGACCTTATAACCCCACACCCGTCATCTCGGCGTTCGACCATAACGGTTTGAATTTCCTAGGACGGCAATACATTTTAAATCTTCTTTGTGCGTAGATTATATATCCAAACGGCTATATGCTGAGAGTGAAAATAAAAGGTATTGAGAAAAGCGTACAGTTAAAACTAAAAGTTCTGTCATGAAATGCGCACATATGGCACGTTGATCTGCGCGTTAATCTACGCGTTATGACCATAGTAAGACTATCAAATTCTGTACATATGGCCTGTGGACAAGCAATGTTTCAGCCAATGGACCTCCGGGTAACCCGGAGGTCCATTGGCAGAAACATTTCATGTGTTTGCTATGAGTAACCAGGAGAACATGCCGTACATTGGATGACATTCGATGGGGCAATTGCTGCAATTTCTACACGCAATTAAGCCAAGATAAGCGCACAGTTCGTGACAGGACTTCTAGTTTTAACTGTAAAATCAGCATCGCTGGCATCGTGTACGTAAATTTTAAATACAAATATAATATCGAACAATTCCAAATTGTGTGTGGAGTCTCCAAGCTTTGCCGTTTATAAGTAGGGAGCAATATGAATCACAAGGTAACGTTTCTAATGAATCTCTTAATTATTTGGGATCTTCAGCATACTAAAATCTGATTCATTTTAAATGTTGACCTCTCCCATGACATCACCTCAGCTTTCGACCACAATGGTTTGAATTTCCTCGGACGACAATATATTTTTAGATATGTTTTCTTTTGTGTAGATCATATTCGCAAAATTTCGATAGGCTCAGTCTGAAAATGAGGTTGAAATGAAAGAAAAAAAGACGTAAAATTAGCATTGCTGGAATCGTGCGCGTAAATTTGAAATGAAAATATAAAATCGTACCATTTCAAATAACCAGGAAAAGGTGTGTGAAACTTCCGAGCTGCGTCATTTATAAATAAGGACCTACGTGAATCACAACAGTGGCGTCTTTGATGAAAACAGTTTGAAGTGACGTCAAAACTGCGATAAATCGAAAACCCCACATATTTCTTATTTTTTATTGCTCTACAACATACTAAAATTTGATGAAAATATGATGTTGCCTGCTCAAAATAACAAACATTTTAACAATTTCCTTCTTCAACGCAGCCTCTGTCCCCCCAGTGGAGCGAATACGACGCGCTCGTACTTGTGAGTAGTCATGGGCTGTTTTTTGGGAGAGGAGGATATGAAAAAATAATGAAACCGCAGAGTGATTTTTGTATCTGGTGCTCGTCAGTTTTAGCCATTATGCTGGGTAAAGGGCTAAATCACTTCCGCTAATTTCTCGTTACTTCATTTCAGTTAAGCAGTAAGGTGAGAAGTAAACGCGTATAATCCACTAGGATAATCCTTTACCTAACGAATTGGCCGCATCCGCCCGCGTACTATGCAAATTCAGAAATTGAAACATTTTAATTTCCAGAAAATTACAACAAAACTATATCATGTGACCCTCATGGGAACGAGCTCATCGAGCTCGTTCCAATGAGGGTCACATGATATGGTTTTGCTGAAATATTTTGAAAATTTTGAAAAAATAATATTTAAGTTCATAAATTTTGATATCGTTTGCGTTGGGTAAAGTGTTAATGTATAGAATGGCTCGGTCGGTGCATGCCTTGGTCCATGTTAAAAGGAATCTCTTTGCATCCAGAGTCAGAGGATCAGCTTACAGAGGTCATTACAGACAACCATTCATTACAAGTTTTGCGAGAGTGGAGAGGTTGCGACACCGAATTTTATATATAAAGGCAGTCATGTACTGACGCAGTCATATATTTATATAAACAATATTTATTCAATAATTGATAAGTAAATACATTTCACAATAGCAGCTGAGTAACAAGAACTGTAAACACCACAAGATATAGCATTAGTATTATACACGAAACTAGAAAAGACAAGTAAATTTGTTGCTGTGTAAAAGAGGGATTCGACAGAAAGCTTAAAGCTAATGTAAGTCGTCTCCTTAAGTAAGTCGTCTCCCTAGTCACATATTTGTACATGTACGTAAATTGATATGCATGTAGGACCTTGATCCTCTACCAAAACGCAGACGGCAGCCTCTTGCTACACAGTTCAGATACAAAACGAAACTTCTAATCACAAACTGCTATTTTTGTGCCATGTATAACAATTGTTTCTAAAATTCATCCACGGAAGAAAGGCTTTTGATTGTAATTAAAAACCTAATATCTGAATAAAAACAATAAAAAAAAATCATGAAAACTGACCGACATTTAATTTTTGGTGACCTCACCGTCAAAAACTTTACTCGAAAATTCGACCAGAAGCAATTTTCCAGATCGGCCCCACATGTTAAGAAATAGTTTTTGTTGGAGATGACATTTATAAAATGTAAAAGATTGAGGCCTGACAGAGACGTTGATATTAAGAAAAAGAGAAAAAAAATGTTAAATATGACGTTGCTCTTGATAAAGGTCCGATATCAGAAAACGAATGTTTAACTGAATAACTAGACGTTACCATTAACAGACATTCCATGTTTGGTCACTATAACTTTAAAAATGTGGCCCTAGTATGACTTTATAAAAAGAAAATATAGGTTAACGATCGTGTTTAGTCATTCCAACTTTATTGAATGACTTTACTAATCTGTGGAAATAACAATTCACAAATTCTGTCTCTTCGTATGTTTTTGTTGAGGAAAAAGTCATTAAAATGTACGAAGATTCGCAAACATTTGAATACCATCTTGTGTAATTGTATCATTACATTTTAATGTATTATTTATGAAATGTATTTTTTGGCGTTTCAAAGTATAGCCGAAAAATACTGTCTTCGATGTTTCGATTTTGACTTTACGGGTTTCCGTAATTATGAATAACGTTATCCGTTGACATTGTTCAGTTCACTGAGTGTTATTGTGCAGGCAGTCAGTGCGTCACGAGACTTGCCTTCGCACTGTTACGATAAACATGGACGAACCGGCGATTACCACTCTTATTCAGGCCGAAGTAAAATCAATCATGACACAGTCTCAACATGAATTATGAGGCAGCAGAGACACTATGATTAGTAATAAATTATGTGTTTTTAAAAGATCTGTGAAGAACAGTAATCGACAGTTGTCAGAGGCTCAACTTTCGAAGATAGAAGAGTTAACAACAGATAATTACACGTTTAAGCAAAGAGGCACGGAAGTACAATACAAAGTCAACGCTAAGGTTACGACTACGAGCAAAGCCGGGGGGGGGGGGGGACTAGGACTTTGATAAACGACAGTGCTGTGGTGGATGGCAAATTGGAGTGAGCGGTGCTGTTAATCGACGAAGGTCTTAATTTTTAAACTATTTGCAGAAGCTTATCAAGCGTGCAGACCAGTCAGAGAGTGGATGTCGAACAGTCGATGAGTATGAGACTCACTGTTTGGCAGTATACTCACATGATGAGAAGAGGATTCATAAAGCACAGTGCGCGGCCACTCAGAAGCTTTGAGCGGAAAGGAAGAACAGATAAAAAACAGAGTTCAGCCTTATTCCAGTTTTGGCAGCAATAAAGTCAACCAGGCATTATCGTTTTCCAACTGTCAAATAACTGTTACAGGGCGTCCCGGGCGATGTTTTGAGTGTGGTGTTGAAGGTCACTGGAGACGAAATCATAAACAATCACAACCGCTTCAACAACGACCCAGACTGGATTCCAATAAGATACGTAATGATTTCGGTGTTTCTAGATGTTTTGGAAGTTTTGGCGGTGTCGGGTGGTAAACAGCAAGTTTACCCCTCAATCTCAGTAGTGTACACAATACGAGCTCAGCGCTGTCCAGTCCGACGTTTGAAAAGCGCAATCGGCTAGTAGAAGAGGATTGACGAGAGCATTATTGACATAATCAACAACGGTTATAAATTAATATTTTACACGGTCCCTGGTACCACGATAATAGCCAATAATAAGTCGGCCGTCGTTAACAAAGATTTCGTCAAATCTGAGATTGGCAAATTACAGCAGTTAAGCTGTATTCCAGAACTGCCTTTCCCACCACGCGTGATCACTCTGCTGATTGATGTGGAAAACGCCAAAGGTAAGAAGCTATTGCCTAATTGTCGGCACATAAATGCTCATTTATAGAAATTTTACGTGAAGTGTGAAAGTTCTTTTGAGGCACAAAGCATGTTTACGAAAGAAAGTTTTTGTTTTTGCTTTCCTTTGATTTAAAATCCGCCTACCACCATGTTGGCATTTATCAAGGGTATGGAACACTTTTAGCCTTCTTTTGGGAAATGGACGACACTTCGAAATATTATGTTCTTAATGTACATCCTTTTGGTTTGTCGACAGCGGGTAACATTTTCACTAAACTGACAAACCATTCACTTTTGGCGATAGCAGGGCTAGCGAGTTGTCATGTGTTTGGACGATGGTCTCGGGGGAGATTCGACGCCCGAGTCGGCATGGCAAGTCAGTGATGTAGTGCACCATGATTTAATGCGTTTGGTTTCGTGAGAGCGGGGAAGAAATGTCATTGGGAGTCAGATCAGAAATTGGTTTGTTGAGTTTGGTTAGGGATACACAGTTGGGTCGGAATACGCGCGGTTACTGACGAGCGAATGGACAAGTTGTTAAGGGTGATTAATCTTGTGCTAGGGAGTGCGAAGCATGAATGCGTGTTACTGAAAGCCAGAATGTTGGCATCTCTTATTGGTCAGATCATTTCCATACAAATAGCCATGGGTCCAGTGGTTAGATTCAGAACAAGGAACATGTATTGCTGTTTGTTAGGTAAAGCCAGCTTGGACGAACCGGTACAAATTGTTGTTGCTCTTGTTGACACTCAAAATTTTTCAGAAGACGTGTTAATCGTAAGTGGTCAGATTATAGTGTTAGGTTTAGCTGGTTTTCGTGTTATAGCGAAGTTTGTACTTTGAAATGTAATCTTGTTAGTTTTCATGATTTTTTACATTGAGCTGTATATCTCTTACGGTTACCAAAAACCTTGGTTTATGAAACGTTAATCATTCCAAACCTTTTTTTGCTGCACCACAAAAAATATCATTTTTATGTGTGACATTTTAACACAACTCGTCACTTCACCAACCCATTCTTTGTGGTTTCTATTCACTATGATGGGGCGCGGAGGCTCAGTTGGTAGACGTACAGGCTGCAAGCCGAGAGGTCCACGGTTCGAATCCCGCCAGCGGCAACCGCGTTGTGTTTTTGGGCAAGACACTTCACCCCCATTGCCCACGTGGGGGCACGGTGTCGTTGTGTACTAATGTGTACTGCACGTCGATGGTGCGCCTGTCTTCAACCAATACTAACCCTGTTTGGATAGAGTTAGTATGTTGGGGAGCTGACTGCTGCTTGCCGTTGTTCGGTGGTTCTCTCCGGGTACTCCGGCTTCCTCCACCCGTAAAACGTGGTCATGATTCGTCATTGTGCAGAAATATGTTACCTTAAATACCAATAAATAAATAAATAATCCACTGTGCTTGGCTGACTGCATTAGCGTGTTGTGTGTTTTTCGTGCAGTGGGGCGAGGGATGGGATTAAGGTGCACGAGGAATAGGGAAGACAAGTATTTTTGGGGAGTTTTCTAGCATAGCCGAATAATATTATCTTCGATGTTTCGATTTTGAATTTCCGCGTTTCCGTAATCACGTATAACGTTATCTGTTAACAATGTGTAGTTCCCTGTGTGCCATTGTTCAGGCAGTCCGTGCGTTATGGGGTCAGGAGTTCTAAAGTCATTCTAACCTTCGCAATGTTACAATAAAACATTCGGCATGGTTTTGGTGTCCGCGCTTTTAAGTTTGGACTGGTTGAAGAGTGCATACACGAAAAAGCGAACGTCCGCGCTTCAATGGTTGCGCTTGGCCTTGCTTCGGACAACAGGTTTCCACATTTCCCTAAAATAGATATGTAAGACATGAAAACATGGCCAAATAACTCAATGATTTGGGTTATCTATGTTTTCTCCTGGACCGCTGCGCGACCGGAAAATATAGAGTGTACCAGTGTTGTTGACTACACGTAGTTGTGTATTTATGGAGGTGATTATAATTCAACGGATTAAATATTTCGCCGGATATTCACTGTGCTTGGCTAACTGCATTAGCGTGTTGCGTTTTTTCACGTAGTGGGGAGAGGGATGGGGTTAAGGTCCAAGAGGAACAGGGCAGACAAGTAAAAACTTGTTTGCATGGACGAACAAGCCGAAATTTGTTAGTTAAATTTTCACCACTCGACCATCTGGAATTATTTGCTTCCATATAATGCAGTGTATCGTGTTCCAATTATGGCCGACAAGCTATTAAATTTTAAAGTTCAGTCTCACGAAATATCTGAGGCATAAGTTGAAAAACAATACCAATGAAATAGCCATCATGCAATCGTACTGGATTTCCAACTGGAAACAGAGACGTGCACCATCCTCTTGTGATGTTCCATCCATGTCAGTAATGTAGAAAGAGTTATGATGCAATTGCCACTTGTTTCAATTCAGTCATTCAACGAAGTTGAAATGACTCATTGAGATTGCTAGCCTTTTTTTCTTTTTTTTGTTCAGCACTCTACATCAACATTTTAAAAGTGGGGTGGCCAAATTTGGTACACTTGTAAAGGGTGACCTCTAGTTATGCAATTACCAATTACTTTCTCACGTTCGACCTTTATCCAAAAACAACGCCACCTTTAGGCTGAAGAAACTTAGTCTTTTGATTCGCAGGCAGTGGCGCAATCGTTTTTTTTCGGTCCGCTTAGTCGTATTTATTGCGGAGGCAAAATTCAAAATGTATAATATAGTTTGTGATTTTAGCGGTATCACATCGCGATTTGCAATGTTTGTCGTCTGCATTGATACAGTATTGTTATTCTCTACTCGAAACGAGACACGATTCTCATATGAATGTACACAATAAATATTTATTCAACTGGTTGAGAGCGAGGTTAGTTTTGGTGGTCTGAAGTTGTTCATCAAAAATTATTTTATTGCAAATGGCGTAATTCACGTCAACGTCACAAAAAAGAAATGTTGGCCGATTTTCATAAATGTTAGTATATTGTAGAGCTCATAGAAAATGTATCGCCGTTTTTGACGTTGTTACACCACTTCAAATGTTCGACTGGTCGGAAATATTTCCCTTAATACCATGATTACCTATTCTACAATGTATGAAAAGCCTATGACATAAATTTTAGCTTTACACACCAACCGTGATGAACACGCCAGCAATGGGATTTCAGTAGTTAAAATTTACACCTACAGTGGAACTACATCTAAGCTGACCTTTAGTGACGTCGACCTGAATGCGAACTTGTTTGAATCTATCGCTCGTCGCCTCGCGAAGAGTGAAATGAATGTGGCAATTATTTATTTGGTTTTTAAATGTGTTTACCCCATAAACGCCAAAAATTAACAAACATGCATTGTCTCGTGTTAATAAAGCATCCATAACTCGAAACGGTATGTTATTATGTTACTAAAATGAAAAAGGCCCTGCTTCTTTTTATATCTCGTTTTGGTGATAAAATTGACAGCGGAAGTACCGCCCACCGATCCTCATGTAAACAAAAGCAAATTCGCACGTATGTACGGCTCCTGCTCAGTAAAATAATAGCAACTCTTAATAATCTGACGATCATGGTATAAATAAAATATACCCAAAGTAGCTTGGTGTACCAAATGTTCACCACTCGTGGTGAAGTGGTGTTAACCGCGCGCCAAAGGCTCGCGGTTAACACCACTTCACCACTCGTGGTGAAACTTTGGTACACCAAGCTACTATGGGTATATTCTATATGAAAACGCTACCTTTGTCATTCCACTATCTCTGTACTTGCATATTACACAACTACAAAACTTCAAGTAATATTTTCTGGGCACCTGAACTTGTGCACACCGATTTGGGAACTTAAAATGTCACCCGAGATGTCAGCGATGCCAATTTTACGTCATTTCTAGACCTTTTAGTCTCAACCTCATTTTGAGTCTTTCGAAGGATTGGAAATATAATCTCCACAAGAAACACATCTAAAATCTGGTGCCATCCCTGGCCATCCTAGCGAATTCCAACCGTTACGGCCGAACTCTGAGGTCACGTCATGAGGGTATAGGGACTAAAATTAACGCGCGGTGTTTTTTTTTACATTTTAATATGTTGTAGAGGTCGAAAGGTTAAGAGATAGCTGGGGGGGGGGGGGGGGGGGGGGGTGTTTGTTTTCGCTTTGCCGCTATTTTTACATTTTGACGTTTTTATTTCACATCATAGTTTACCCTCTTTTGGACAGATCTCATTAACAATCCTACCCTTTGATTCACGTAGCACCATATTTATAAAAGAGACAGCTAAGACATTTCACAAACTGTTTTCAGGTTCTATGAAAACTGCGATTATATATTTTAATTTAAAATGTATGTACTCTATGCCAGCGAATCCGAATTTATTTTTTGTACACTTTTTACTTCAATTTCATCTTCTGACTCAGCCTTTCGAAATTTGGGGAATTCTTACCTCCATAAAACCCCATCTACACGTATTATGTCCTGCCGTGCTACAAAATTAACAATTGTTATGGTCGAACTTTGAGGTGCCGTCACCTCATGGTTCGACCATCACAATTGTTAATTAAAAGGTAATGAAAGTTGAAAGTAATATGAAATGGGGGTCAGAGGGTTCAGAAATTAAAATGCGGCTTGTTTTCTTTACATTTTAATATGTTGTAGAGCATTTTTTTATTTGGCGCCATTTTGACATTTTCAGTTTACTTCAAACTTTACCCTATTTTCACATATTACACTGGAAACGACACCTTGTGATTCACGTTGCTCCGTATTTATAAATGAGGCACCTCTGAAATTACGCACGCAGCTTTCTGGTTATTTGATTGCGCGCTTTTCTATTTTTATTTCAAATTTACGCGCCCCATGCCTGCAGTGCCGATCCCCCCTTTACTTCTATACCTCTTTCTTTCATCCGCATTTTGGGGCTCATCCTTTCGGAAATTAGGGATTATAATATCCCAAAAACGATATCTAAAACTGTCCTGCCGTGTTACAAAATGTCTAACCGTTATGGCTGGAATCTTAGGTGGCGCCATAGGGTCTTAAAAAGTTAAAAAAAAATAAAGTGTGTCGGATTTTTTACAATTTTAGTATGTAATATGTTGTAGAGCTAAAGATAAGATATTGCCGTTCTTTGTATTTCCAGTTTGCGCCATATTGACGTTTTTACGTCACTTCAAAGTGTACCCTATTTTTGAAGTATTTCATTTAAAACGCTACCTTTTGATTCAGGTGGGGGCGCGGTGGCTCAGTTGGTAGAGGTGCAGGCTGCAAGCCGAGAGGTCCTCGGTTCGAATCCTACCTGCGGCAACCGCGTTGTGTCCTTGGGCAAGACACTTCATCCCGATTTCCTACATGGGGCACGATGACGCTGTGTACTGAGGCGTACTGCACGTCGATGGTGCGCTTGTCTTCAACCAATCTAACCCTGCCTGTGCTGCGGTGCAGAGTTCAGAGTTACGATGTTGGAGAGCTGACAGCTGCTCGTCGTTGCTCGGTGGTTCTCTCCGGGTACTCCGGCTTCCTCCACCCGTAAAACTGTCACGGTCACGATTAGCCATTGTGCATAAGTATGAGACCTTAAACACCAATAAATAATAAATAATTTGATTCAGGTAGGTCCGTGTGTATACATGACACAGTTATGAAGCTTCATACACCGTTTTCCTATTATTTGAAAGAGTGCAATTTTATATATTTGTTTCAAATTTCCGCACCAGATATCAGCTATTATACGTTTTTTAAATGGGTGAATCGATATGGCACTTGTACCATTGCGGAAGGATAAACCTCGAGGTCTGCGGCCTCTCGTTTCATCCTTCCACGATGGCACTCGTGCCATATCGATTCACCCATTCATACGCGCGTGTCGTTCTGTGTATACCTGAAATTGTTCAATGTCATTTTTGTTTCAAATGTACGCACCCGATTCCGGCGATGCCATTTGTACGTTTTATTTTCTGCATCTTTAATTTTCAACCTCATTTTATCTCTACCCTTTCGAAATTTTCGAACTGCAATCTCCACCAAAAAAAATCTAAAAATGTATTGCAGTCCTAGAAAATTCTTAAGCGTTATACCTGAACGCTGCGGTGTCATAGAGACATATGGTCAAAATGTAAACCTCGTCGAATTTTTCTGAAATTTTGGTATGTTGTGGAGCAAATAAAATTAGGAGATGGTTGCTTTTATGTTGTTGTTTTGGGTTTTTTTTTATTTGGCGCTATGTTTGACGTCTGTACGTCACTTCAGAGTTTAGCCTTTTTCTGACATATTTCATTACAAACGAGCTACGGGATATGCTTTATTGAGCGGCTCAGTACGTTAATAAGCGACAAACACCATCTCGTTGCTGAGGCGTTCGGCGTTGGCCGTCTTCCGTTGGATGACGTCAGGAAAATCGCTTTGCGATATCAAAGCCATCTAGTTCTGATTTCGATTGTCAACGCATTTCTACTGAAACATAGCGGACCTCTCTGAAACGGACCCACCAGTCAAGATTTGTATGTATGTTTTGATTCCAGGTTCAAAGGATCGCTATCAGAGGTACAGACGGATGCGATACACACATATAGTTATAGACTTGTTTCATTTCCAGTTCGTTTCCAGTTCTGTTGGTACACGTAAAATCCGAAGATGTCATTCAAATTTCAAAGCATCTCTCATGTATGTTTGCTAAAGAAAAGAAGTACTTCTGAAATATAACAAGAGTGGCTGCCATTCGGTCCCTTGAATGTTCATTGACAAGCACATTATCAACTTGCTATGTCTGGTCAACATTCCTAATTCTAACACTCAAAGCATCTCTGATCTACGGATTTCAGTGAAAACTAGACGCCTTTACAGTACAGAAAATATAGTCACCTTCGGCAGTCTTAATTGTTCTTCCAAACAATGTACGAAATTGGAAAGTTCAGTCCCTAAGAATCTCTGTTCAACGAGCAGTAACGTAAAAGGTTCCATCTTTTACAGAGAGAATTCAAATGTTGAGTGCACACTGCAAAAAATATAGGTTCTCTTTAGAACCCAATCTGGTTATAATCTTGTCCCTGAGATGGAACCAAATCTGTCTGAACAGTATTTATTTCAAATCAAATAAATTTATAAAGATTAGCGTTCACGTTTAACAGAATATTACATGAACTGAAGTAGATTCAGCAGTAAACTTAGAGCTCATTCAACTCAGTCGCCAAACATTTTGAAACAAAGGCGATATGAACAGTTGGCATATCGAACCAGTTTTGGTTCTGTTTAGAACCAAAACTGGTTCGATATGCCAACTGTTCATATCTCCTTTGCTTAATCCTTTACCTAACGTAACGGCAAAACCGGCCAGTCCTATTCTCAAAAATCGCCTATTAATTTTCATTATTTTTTTCATTTTTTGTCTCAAAAACATAGGTTATGACCCCTCGTTGGAACGAGCTCGTCGAGCTCGTTCCAACGAGGGGTCATAACCTATGTTTTTGAGACAAAAAATGAAAACAATTAATTATTCAAGAATTATTTTTGCAAGTGTCGTTTGATTTTCAGGTTAGGTAAAGGGTTAATAATGACTTGAGACAACCTCGTATGAGCTCTAAACTTACGGCTGAAACCCCCTCAATTTATGTTTAATTTTATTAATATTTAAAGTTAATCTTTATAAAAATTTTTTGATTTGAAATAAATACTGTTTAAACAGAACTGGTTCCATCTCAAGGACAAGATTAGAACCAATTTTGGTTCTAAAGAGAACCTATATTTTTTGCAGTGCATGGAGGCTATTTCAAGTGCATATAGTGTTTCTAGATAAATTGTTATGGAATGATGTCAGTATTAGTTTTTAGAAGATAAACGATGGTTTGACTGTAAATCAAAGAAAATAATAGTATCTATATGAAAAACGTGCAAATGAAATAAACCATTTCGACTTACTTTTATGTGGTTGGAAAAAAAACATTATAAATTATTGTGATGAAGCGTCGAGACTGAACATAAGCTCCGAGTGCAAACCTCAGACCATGTTACCGTCAACTCATCACAATAACGTATAGGTTCCGATAAGACACTACCCATAGCCCAAAACCTTCATCGTAAAACACAAGAGGCTTATATATTGACTAAACTTGTGATCGTCAAAACTTGCCTTGTTCAAGGCAATTTTTAATGGTCACAGGTTTAGTAAATAAACCTTCCGTGTACCCACGACGGCACTGGATAAACAATCAATAAACCAGATAAACTCACTCCATCTTAGTTCGAATCGTAAATCGGTTTGTAATTTAAACAAATCTTTGTCCAGAACACCGTCTGCTGCACGTGTGAAAAATCCAGAAAAATGAAACGGCTCGCCAGTCACTCCGTTGATGAAGCAACTACGAAATGGGCGACGTCATTTCAAATATTTCACGTGGTGACGTCAGACGGTAACATTTTCTACTGGAGCCGTAAACATAAAAGAAACTACGCCAGCTCTCATCCAGTCAGCGAGCGAGGATGTTTCTTTTATTGGAACACAATGCATTCTGCTTTATTCTTTAGTTGCGTTCTAAGGAGATGCGGCAGCACTGGCTTAATGGAAAAGTATTGCACCCCATTAGCTGACACCTCCGCACTGCACAGCAATACTCCATTCTCTAGTAGAAGTAAAACCTAGCATTTTGTAATTGAACTTTTTCAGGATAAATTTAATCCTCTCTTCTCTTTTTATATTCCTTCTCCAGAAACACCAGAATCAGGTGAATTGTTAGTGAGACTACAGTTAAAACTAGAAGGCCTGTCAAGAACTGTGCGCTTATCTAGGCTTAATTGCACGTAGGAATTGCGCGCAATTGCCATATCGAATGGTATCCAAAGCACGGCAGGTTCTCTTGGTTACTCATAGTAAACACGGGCAATGTTTCAGCCAATGGACCTCCATGTTACCCGGAGGTCCATTGGCTGAAACATTGCTTGTGCATAGGCCATATGTAAAGAATTTGATAGCCTGCCTTACTGTGGTCATAACGCGTAGATTAACGTGCAGATCGACGTGTTATTCGTGCGCATTTCATGACAAGACTTCTAGTTTTAACTGTAGATTTGTATCATTCAGTGAAAATATCTCAATTTATAATACCAAGATTGCTGTGTATATTCGTTGTTACTCGATACAATACAGACTTTGAGAAATGTTCTATGTACACCACACGTGGAATCTGGATTACGCATAAGAATATCATGTAGGACGCATCTGATTGGACGTTACGCATCTGATATTTTTCTTTACAAATGTCACGTTCATTCACGTGATTCAAGATTAATCATTGTATAAATACAGAGCCCAACTCGAATCGACTACGGGGGACAGGGATAATCATCAACCCTTGGTGGAGTTTTTTCTGTATTTCACACTCGCATATATGATGTAGTGAACGGTATGACTCAGAAGGCAGAGGTGCAGGCTGCCAGCCGAGAGGTCCTCGGTTCGAATCTCACCTGCAGCAACAGCGTTGTGTCCTTGGGCAAGACACTTCATCTCCATTGCCCAGGGGGTCACCGTGGCGTTGTGTACTAAGGCATACTGCACGTTGATGGTGCACCTGTCTTCAACCAATGCTAACCCTGCTTGTGTGGAATTTGTATGTCGGGGAGCTGACAGTCGCTCGCCGTTGCTCGGTGGTTCTTTCGGCGTTCTCTCTGGATTCTTATTGGTGTTTATCGTCACATATTTCTGCACAATGGCTAATGATGACCATGACAGTTTTACGGGTGAAGACCCGTAAAACTGTCATGGTAATGATTAACCATTGTACAGAAATATGTGACCTTAAACACCAATAAATAAATAAAGTGAACGATATAGGTATTTTTTGGAATTTTTTGGCATTTGAAAACTGATAAAACAATGACAAACTATGGACAATGCCATAGAATGTTACATATACTTTTACAGTTTGTAGAAAGTTGTTGGCAACAAAACTAGTCGTGATATCAATGATAACACCTTTTCGTGTTCTGAAAACACATAGTGAGCTGCTTTCCAGAATACTAGGTTATGGTCACATTCAACTACTTCTACTTCAAAATGCTTTTAGAAATGGCAAACGTCAAATTTACGCACGATAAAATATCTAATTTGGATGGGTACACCAAAATAATTTTAGATATGGGAACAAAAAATTACATATTTTCACATACGTCTGAAAATAAGTTACTTTCTACCCTCAGTTGCGAAGTCGTTTGGTATTCACGCAAAACGCACCATGTTTTCGACCCATCAATACTTTCTCGACATCAGCAAAATTTTGTCAACCCTCGCCCCCTCCCCCCACCTCCGCTCCGCCCCCGCCCCCCTCTGCACAGACACTAAGCAGTTTGAGAGATACTAACGTGAGAGAAAACATCGAAAATAACATATAAATATTTGCTCAAGGTTTCCTTATTTTCACATGTCATTCCGGAAGCTCATACTATCCTCGCATCTTAAATTAATAAAATATATTTGACTGATTTAAACTATCCAGCGTGAAAATCAAAAGATAAGACATCATGCAGTTCGATAAGGAATGAATTTTAACTAACCTAGATATGTTGCATAAGTGTGATCAGATATTGGACCTGTTCCACTACTGGTTGTTTGTCCTCTTCCAACGGTCCAATCAAAGTTATCTTTCTTACTTTGAGTAAATCCACATAAGTTCCGTGTGTCCTCGAAATTACATGAATGTGCTTCAACAAAAAGAAATAGCATTAGAAAACACCTGTCATCAACAACACACCAGCACACTTGTTTGTACCAAATGCTCAACTTTGTTTTAAGAAAACGTTTTTTTTTCAGTATAACTGTCCTCTCGAGAAAAAAAGATAACTATCATTTATACGGTGTGGTTACCACATGAAGATTCTATAGTCGAATTAATTACATACTACAGTTAAAACTAGAAGTCCTGCCACGAATTGTGCTCTTACCTAGCCTTAATTGCGCGTAGGACTTGCGCGCTATTGCAATATCGAATGGCATCCAAAGCACGACAGGTTCTCCCGGTTACTCACAGCAAACACAGGCAAGGTTTCTGCCAATGGACCTCCGGGTTACCCGGAAGTCCGTTGGCTGAAACATTCTTTGTGCACAGGCCTTGTGTACATAATTCGATAGCCTCACTGTGGTAATAACGCGTAGATTAACTCGCACATCAATGTGCTATTTGTGCGCATTTCATTACAGGACTTCTAGTTTTTCCAGTACACAAATTATATCAAAAAGGATATTCCTTTGACCTTGATTTGGTCTATTTTCTTTAGTGCAGAAACAAAAATGTACGCAAGGCATTGTTTGTTGACTGTCAGAACTCATGAAGCTGTATGAAATAACATTTATTGAAGTAACTGTTACCGCTAGATTTGTATGGGTAGAAATGTCCATAATATACTACTCAAAGTTTGCTAAGCACTACATATTTGACACATCATTGTGAAATTTTCTTGTGACACATTTGCGATATTTTTGGTGGATATGAATGATGAATGTATTGAGTCATGGAAAGCATGTACCCCTTGATTTCCATGATATTTCCGTGAATTGTCTACATGTACATGGGATGTGTAGGGTATTCAGCCTTCATTTCAACACAAACACTTGTGATTTAATGATTGAACGTGGCGAATGCAAATGCAAGAAGACATTTGTCTGAAGCAGAAATGTGATGGGCTGTAGGGATGGTGGAACAAGGGGCTACCCATCGTCAGGTTGGTGAAGCCCTTGGTGTGCACCATGCGACGATCACCAGAGTCTGGATAAGATTTCAGCAGCATTGCACACCAGTAATACGGCATGGTGGTGGCACAGACAGGACAACATCTGCAGCTGAAGACCGGTTTTTGATCATTCAGGCCCGTAGGAACCGCTTTGCCACAGCAACCCAGCTTCGCAGTGACCTTCAGAATGCATCCGGGGTAAATGTTCCGATGCAGACTATCCGGTCAAGATTGCACTGAGGTGGTCTCCGATCGAGAAGACCAAGTATTCGCATTCCGCTGTCCCAGAACCACCGCCAGGCACGATATGAATGGGCCATGAACCACGTTGGATGGACCAGAGAAGACTGGCGACCTGTCCTTTACACAGATGAGTCAAGGTACTGCCTAGACCACACAGATAGGCCTTCTAGGGTATGGAGAAGGTCGGGAGAGCGATTCCATGCAGCCAACTGTGCTGGGCATGACCGCTATGGTGGAGGGTCAAACATGGTCTAGGGCGGCCTCCGCGGGGATGGACGGACAGAGCTCTGTGTCCTTGAATGTGGTACGTTGACTGCACAACGGTATATTGATGAGATCCTGGATGTCTACGACAGATTGTATGGAGGTGCAGTGGGTGATAGATTCATTCTGATGGGCGATAATGCCCGTCCTTATGTTACCCATGCTGCCTGGGAGTACCGACAGAGGGAGGGGATTGAGCGTATGGACTGGCCAGCAAGATCCCCTGACCACAATCCAATCGAACATGTCTGGAATGAGTTGCAGCTTACAATTTCAGCCCGTCCAGTCCAGCCAAGAGGTGTTCAAGTGCTTGGTGCCATGCTGGTCCAAGAATGGAACAACATCCCACAAAGGAACACCAGGAACCTGATTGGGAGCATGAGAAGGCGTTACCAAGCTGTAATTAACTGTAATGGGTCTCATACTCGATATTGAACCTATACCAGTTCGCTCCGTCAACCTTTTGGCAAATTGAAAAATTTCCTCGTTTACCAATAATATCCATTTTCCATGGTTATCGTATTCAAAAGCTCAAAAGTAATGTCAAACACGAATAAAATCTTAATTTCCGTACTTAAATCATGAAAGATATAATTAAATATTAAATATATACACCTTTCATTACAATATTTCAACTAAAACGAAAAACAGGTAGTTGGATATACTTGGTGCTTAGCAAACTTTGAGTTGTATACAAATATATTTTGTGCATGTATGTACAAAGTACCTAAAGTTTACAGTATTTTAATCAATGAACACTTAATCTCATTGCCCAAATGCTGTTTGTAGTTGAAGTTTCTAAATATGGTATAGCTAATTGTTGTTTTCGGGGTATGTTTGTCACAAAATAGGAGGGTAACAGGGTAACATTTGTAAATATGAAACCCACACCAAAAACGTCAAAAAATAGCACTAAATCGAAAAAACCTAAGAAATACATTTTTTTCTAATATTTTGAGCTTTACAAAATACTAAAATTTCATGAAATTTTTACGCATTTTAATTTGTTAAACGTTGACTCTCTGTGACGCCCCTATACATTTCGGCATTAGGCACTGCGAATTTCCTTGAACGGCAACGCATATTTAGATAGGATTTTGTGTTGTGGAGATTATATACCAAATACTTTTTGTAAAGCTAAGACTCAATTCGTATCGCTGCCATCGTGGTTCGAAGTTTGAAATAACAGAAATAGAGGGGCAAAATTTCTAATGACTAGAAAACGATGTTTGATAGCCGTGCCCTTTATACATGTGAAGCTGCTGAACCTTTAAAAGTAGCGTTGTGAATGAAACCTTTATTGAACAAATTTCAAGTGAAGTAAAGACGTAGAAAAATGCGATAAAACAAAAAACTAAAGATGTACATATTTTCTTATTTTCGCAGTTTACAAAATACTAAAATTTGAGGAAAATCTCACGAATTTGTTTTTACTTGGAATTTGACATTAATAACGCCAACTTAAAATTCGGCCATAATCGTTGAGAATTTCCCAGGTCAATAACTACATTTTTACTTATGTTTTTTTATGGAAAATATAGTTCTTAAATGTCGAAAGAATGGGGCTAGAAATGGGGTTGAAACGAAAAGCTAAGGAAAAAGAAACGTACAATTTCCATCCCTCAAATCGCGGCGTATAATTTGAAATTAAAACATGGAGGTGAACGACTTCTAAATACCAGTAAATGCTGGGCAAGGTTTCATAGTTTTGTCTGTTATAAACATGGAACTGTTCTCCTCATAAATATACCTTTTTTAAAATACAATGTCAAAACGAGCATCAAAATGATGTTACTAAAAACGTTGAAAACGGTGAAAAAACGAAAAACTATAAATATTTGTTTTTGAATTTGTTGAGCTCTGCAAAGTACTAATATTTCGCGAAATTTTCAGTTTTTGACGAGGATAGCAAGATGGTCAACTGAAAGTCATCCATAAATTTTTGAGAATTTATCAGGTCGTCAACATATTTTGGATAGAATTTTGGTTGGAGAAATATTCCCGAAATTTCGAAAAGCAAGAAAGGAGGTAAAAACGATGAAGTCAAGAAAGTAAAATTTTCATCCCTCAAATCGTGTCTCGACATTCATAATCAAAACATTGAGGTGCACTTCAAATGACCAGTAAACACCGTATGAATTTTAATATCTCTATGTATTATACATGTAAATGAGGAGATGTGCCCGTAAAAATCGGTCGTTCTCAGTAAGGAATGTCAAACATATCATAAAAAGAAGTGACATAAATACGTAAAAAACTTTAAAGAACAGGGGCCGTGGATTGGTCGTAACCCACGCGTGGGCTGTGATGTCGTCGCATACGTTTACCAGGCATTCAAAATCATCATCGGCAAACTTTTAATTAATGAAGCACCGGATTCTACCCGGTGCTTCATTAATTAAATTGTTGATGATTCTTCCAATAATTAGCGTTTGGAATCTAATATTGCGTCCGTGTAAATATTTCCTACCCGTGGAAAGTGACCAGTCCACAGCCGTAATGTTGCTCTACATTCTATTTTACGTAAATCGAAAGACATTTATTGTTTTTTCATGTAGATGTCTACAACGTCATCCGATGTTCCGTCATAACCTTCGAGGTTTTATTAGAACGGCAACACATTTTTAGATAGAGTTTTGTAGAATATTTATATACTACTCAAAGTTTGCTAAGCACCAGGTATATCCAACTACCTGTCTTACGTTTTAGTGGAAATATTGTTATGAAAAGTGTATATATTTTTAATTTAATTATATATTTAATGATTTAAGTACAGAAATTAAGATTTTGTTTGCGTTTGACATTATTTTTAGCTTTTGAATACGATAACCATGGAAAAAAGATATTGGTAAAAGAGGAAATTTTTCAAATTTGCCAAAAAGTTCACGGAGCGAACTGATATGGGTAATATATCGAGTGTGAGACCTATTATTATTAATTACAGCTTGACAACGCCTTCTCATGCTCCCAGTCATGTTTCAGATGGTCCTTTGTGGGATGTTGTTCCATTCTTGGACCGACATGGCACCAAGCTCCAGGACACTTCTTGTTTGGACTGGACGGACTGAAATTGTAAGCTGCAACTCATTCCAGACAGGTTCGATTGGATTGAGGTCAGGGGATCTTGGTGGCCAGTCCATACGCCCAATCCCCTCCCTCTGTCGGTACTCCCGGACAGCATGGGCAACATGAGAACGAGCATTATCGTCCATCAGAATGAATCTACCACCCACTGCACCTGCATACAATCTGACGTGGGCATCCAGGATCTCGCCAATAAACCGCTGTGCAGTCAATGTACCACTGTGAAGGACACAGCTATGTACGTCCACCCAAGCTGATGCCGCCCCAGACCATTATTGACCCTCCACCATAGCGGTCATGCTCAGCAATGTTGGCTGCATGGAATCGCTATCAAGGTCTTATCCATACCCTAGAACGCCCATCTGTGTTGTCTGGACAGTACCTTGACTCATCTGTAAACAGGACAGTTCGCCAATCTTCTCTGGTCCATCTAATGTGGTCCATGGTCCATTCATGTCGTGCCTGGTGGTGGTTTTGGGGAAGCCGAATGCGAATACATGATCTCCTCGATCCGAGACCACCTTCGAGCAACCTTGCCTGGACAGTCTGCGTCGACACATTTACTTCGGATGCATTCTGAAGGTTACTGCGAACCTTGGTTGCTGTGCCAAAGCGGTTCCTTGGGCCTGAATGATCAAAAACCAGTATTCAGCTGCAGACGTTGCCCTGTTTCTGCCATCACCATGTCGTCTGACTTTTGTGTTCTACTGCTGAAATCTTGCCCAAGCTCTGGTGATCACCGTATGGTGTACACCAAGAACTTCACCAACCTGACGATTTATTTATTTATTTATTATTTATTTATTTATTGATGTTTAAGGTCACATATTTATGCAGAATGGCTAATCATGACCGTGACAGTTTTACGGGTAGAGGAAGCCGGAGTACCCGGAGAGAACCACCGAGCAACGACGAGCAACTGCCAGCTCCCCAACATCGTAACTCCGTACTGCTGCACAGGCAGGGTTAGATTGGTTGAAGACATGCGTACCATCGACGTGCAGTACGCCTTAGTACACGGCGTCATCGTGCCCCTACGCGGGCAATGGAGATGAAGTGTCTTGCCCAAGGATACAACGCGGTTGCCGCAGGTGGGATTCGAACCGAGGACCTCTCGGCTTGCTGCCTGCACCTCTACCAACTGACCAACCTGACGATGGATAGCCCCTTGTTCACCCATCCCTACAGTCCGCCACATTTTTGCTTCAGACAAATGTCTTCTTGCATTTAGATTCGCCATATTTAATCATTAAATCACAAGAGTTTGTGTTGAAATAAAGACTAAATATTCTACACATCTCACGTACATGTCGACAGTACAGGAAAACGTCATGAAAATCAAAGGGTACATGCTTTCCATGACTGTCACGAAAAGTCTGCCAAGAGAGCTAATGTAAACACTGGGGACCATCTCAATACATTCCTCAATCATATCCACCAAACATATCGCAAATATGTCACATGAACATTTCACAATGATGTGTCAAATATGTGGTGCTTAGCAAACTTTGAGTAGTATATTTACAAAACTTCGAAAAGAGGTGCTAATACATGAGGTGGTATTTATAGATGAGATGGAATTTACAGATGAAGTGTAAAACGTATATTTGATTCTGTTTTGATTAAGATTGAACTTTGAAAAAAAATTAAGGACGCTAGTTTCATCGCTCATGAAGGATACAGATGTCTGAAGGAGAACGGAAAGAAGTAAACGTGGTTATGAGAAGACAAAAAGGCTATCCGCCGTTATACGTCATTTATTTTCAATGAATTGCTAAATTCTCACCTTGCATAAATATATACTCAGCTGCGTTTCACAATAAGCAGGACCACAAATAAGTTTAACATTTCTCCTTGTATGCAAGTTTTTATACAAGTTTTTGAAAGTATTGATTCCAAAGCTGTCTAATGTTATTATCCAATCCGATTCAAAGTTGCTGCCCATGGTAACATCTTTCCATCAAACCTCACACCATTTACTTTAGAACATAAACTTTGAAGCTTGACGCTGATTCACAACGACCGAGCTATTTTACAGAACAACATTTGTTTGATATATGGGTGGGGGGGGGGGGGGGGGGCAAGGCTGTGATCGCGATCGAAAGTCGTACGTCATTTCGCTCATCAAGTATCTCATTTTAATTGTGTATTTATGTGATCGGTTGAACATGGGACGGATTCCTTAAGAGGAAGAAGACTCTGCTCAGCAAAGTATCGTTAAACATTCGTTAATGGATTTTTTTTAAAATCATTAATGGATTTTTTTTTAAATTATCTGGAACGTTCAGTCACAGAATCATGTAAGATCATACATAAAGGTGACCTCGCCGAATTTACCTGTTTTAGCGTTTCACTGTGAACAGTGACAGCCATTCAAAAAGGCGTAAATCTTCCCTGCAGTTGCAAATGCGCTATTGTTTCTCACACTGTTATTCAGAGTTGTGATGTTTTCATTCGCAGAAGTCTAGTTATTTGTTGGATTTGTGTTAAAAATGTTGTGTGGTTTGGACTCCACTTTCTCTCAGAAGAGCACGGTGGCTCAGTGGTAGACTGTTGGAATTCTATGCTAGAGGTCCCGAGTTCGGTCCCCGTCCGGGACGACCCGCGTTGTGACCTTGGGCAAGGCATTTTATCCCGGTTGCCTACATGGGGGCACGATGACGCCGTGTACTAACGATGTAACCCTGCTTGAACGCAGCTTGAGCAGAGTTAGAATGTTGAGGGGCTGACAGCTGCTCGTCGATGCTCTGTGGTTCTCTCCAGGTACTCCGGCTTCCTCCATCCGTAAAACTGTCACGGTCACGATTAGCCATTGTGCATAAGTATGTGACCTTAAACACCAATAAATAAATATAATTCTCTTAGAATGCACGAGCCTGGTGATAAGGAGAAGCTCAAATAACTCACTAACTATAGTGATGGTGATGATTAATATTTACAGAAAAACAAATGATGCAGAGTGTGTATTATATACTTTGCAACTAGCGGTCAGTGTCAGACAATTTATTTCTAGGAAATTCTGCATCCGCTCACTCTACGAACATTTTCATTGAACGCTTTTCTCTGTGCTGCAAAGCACTGCGGAGAACTACACCACAGTGCTGCCCAGTAACGCTTTGTATTACATTGCAATTGCGTGATATTATTTTTACCACCTCACAGTGGACATTTTGTGGTGCACTTTTATCCCGTAAGAAATAATTTACTTGATTGGTTAATGTATCTACTCACTTCAAGTTATTCCCCTAACTACCCATTTTCCTCTTTCATATTTGATAACGGCTGACGATCCACTGAATAGCATAACACTGTGTTTCATCGTATTGCATCGTATTGCATTAAATTGTTGCTGATGATGATGGTTAGATGCATTATCAATCATCACCGGGTCCGACATAAGATTTCAGGAGCGATCGTCTCCATAGACATTTGATGGGAAACATCATACATGGTTATTATTTCACCAAAATGTATGTTTTTGTCTTCATAGTCATTTTCTGCACTACCCTATACTGCATCGCGCTGTACAAGTTGGTCCAACTCCAATGGTGCCCATGTAACCAACATTTGAGAGTGGGCAGTTTCTGTTAAGTGGTTCTCCCCCAGTCGAAGGCAGACGACACTTGCAATGAAAATTCTTGAATACCTATTTTTTTTCATTTTTCACGTCAACAACATAGCTTCTTGCCACTTATTGGAACGAGCCCAGCGAGCTCGTTCCAATGGGGATCATAAGCTATGTTTCTGAGACAAAAAAAAACAAATAATGAAAATTGAACGAATTTTGTGAGTAGCTCTAGCGGGCTTTGACCATTACGTTGGGTAAAGTGTTAGACAATAGGAGAGAGGGGAGGGAAATTATCACGTTATTACCTGGTAGGTCACATTGTCCTTCCCCAAGACTGAAATCATCAATAGCCATGTCACTTCTAAAACCTTGTCCCAATGTTCCTACGAACTGTATTTCAAACGCAGATGTGCTGGATATGAGCACTTCAGCTAAAATCCACTTGTTTAGATGGTTACCACTGTTGTGCCACAACAAAGTTTTAACATTATTAGACCACATGTACACAGAAAGTGTTCCCATATCCACACCATACATGTGGTAGTAGAACTTCAAGCACCGTCCTGTTGTTGGAGTGTATGTCGGACTGTTGAGTATGGCTCTTTTCCCTTGCCCTCGAGGTAAGCTGGATTCAGTAAACATATAGTGACCTGCCAATAACACAAAATAAAATAGATTTGAGGTGTATTTTCTTCTTTGAAAACAAAACTTAAGTCTTCATCTAACGCGTGGCATTTTTAAAACACTCTGACGTTAGTGCCGACTCAGGGTCGCAGAGCGTCAAAATTAAATTTACCTCCACAAAGTTCATATCAAATGACATTTTAATACTCAGGTTTCCAAATAAAAGGCTAAAAACATTTTTAACCCTTTACCCAACGTAACGGAAAAATCCGGCTAGCGCTGTTCACAAAGTTCACCATTCAATGTTTATTACTTTTTCATTTTTGTCACAAAAACATAGCTTATGACCCCTCGTTGGAACGAGCTCAACGAGCTCGTTCCAATGAGGGGTGATCAGCTATGTTTTTGACGCATAAAATAAACAAAAATAGTGCTTCAAGTATTTTATTTGCAAGTGCCGTCTGCTTTTCGTGTTAGGTGAAGGGTTAAGTGCACTGTGAGAAAAAAAAAACAAAATGAAATGGAGTAAAATAATGCATGACACTAAACTGTTTTCCAAATTCCCAAGCGAATGTCAAATTTAGCTGTTTTTTCGATAATTTTAAATACACTTACATTAGAAAATCTATACATCTTAAGTTGGACACCAAAAATTCCAACTGGTGAGAACAAAAAATATTATACTTCCACATACTGCCGAAAATATCTTAGTTTTCTTCCTCAATTTTGAAATACTCTTGGTGTACACCAAAAACGTGTACATCTTCTCGCGCATAAATACACTGCTGACCTCAATAAGACTTTATTCAATGAATAAACAATTACTGAGCTGCGTGATGAATACTTATGTGAAAAAAAATTGACAAATGTAATAATACCTAAAATAAAAAGTTGACCAATGTTTCCCCGCATTCTTGACAAAAATTAAATGTTCTCAAGAAAAGACAAAATTGTTTTAACTTCGCTTAAAACAAATTCGGTAAACAATGGATTTCCACATACCTGTACTTGTTCCGTATGTGTGATCATTTGTTGGGCCTGTTCGCGAACTGGCAGTTTGTGCCCTTCCAAGAGTCCAATCAAAGTTATCATTTGTACTTTGAGTAAATCCACATAAATTTCTCGTGTCTTCGAAACCACAAACATATGCTACAATAAAAGGCAACAACATTATATTCATTTTGTGATTACAGTTATTTATTTATTTATTTATTTATTTATTTATTTATTTATTTATTTATTTATTTAATTATTTATTTATTTATTGGAGTTTAACGATATTTTCGAGAGCCAGGGTCACCTTGTGTCGGACAGTTTTACGGATGGAGGAAGTCGGAGTACCCGGGGAGAATCACCGAACAACGGCGAGCAACTGCCAGATTCCCCAACGTACTAACTCCACACAAGCAGGATTGGCATTGGTTGAAGACAGATGCACCCTCAACGTTCATTACGCCTTAGTACACAAGGCAACAGTGCCGTCACGTGGGCAATCGGGATTCAGCACCTAGCCCAAGGACACAAGGCAGTTACACCTAGCGGGGATTGAACCGTGGTCCTCTCGGTTTGAAGTTCAATGTCGTAACCACTGAGACACCGCGCTCCCTAACAACATCAGATATATACTTTTACAAAAAACAAAGTTTTCTGAACATTCCGCTTCTTGCAATAATATATTGTCGTGAGTATAAATGTACAACAACAAAAAATGGGAACTAGCATTTTTGTAATGTGGTTGACATAAAAATAGTTCAATGCAGAATCTGTTAAAATTCATCTTACTCTGCCAGTATAAATCTTCAATAACACGGATACTCAATATCACCCTATTTTGATTGATTCTTCTTTGCTCAATTAAAATAACGAAGAAATAAGGAGCCACACAGAACGAAACACGCGTGTGTATAGGTTAGTCGATATGGCACGAGTGTCAGCGTGGAAGGATAGAACAAGAGGCCGTAGGCCTCACGTTTTGTCATTCAGCGATGGCACAAGTGTCATATCGATTAACCCATTCACACATGTGTTTCGTTCTGTGTTTATTACACGCCTTCACGTCTATGCAAAGACAATTATCAGAAGGACCCTCAGCAATTCATTTGACAACTATCAACAAAAAGCAACAATTTTCATCGCCAACCAAATTTGCGAGGGGAAGCGGTGTTATTATTTCCTGCCCTTAGTTCCAATATGTTCTATGGGCCTATTGGCACATTGAACACATTTGAACCCAGGTGACGATTTCCAGCTCTCGCTAGCGATTGAAATTGTAATTACGTTGCACGATTTGTAGAAAATTCCTGCGAAATGTCACTTCTATTTAAAAATAGTCCGTCGACGATTTCCGTTCCGAAAATATGTGCGGAACAGATTTTCATTTTCCGCATTGTTTTGTGTTGCTGAAAATAAAGATTGCATAGAACAGACGTGTAATAAATTGGCGTCGTAATACTATGAGAAAGTAGATATAATGAATTAAATGCTAATACTTGTGATTTTAAGGACCGAAATGTACGTACCAAATCGTTAGGTCTGGCTTATCAATATAATTTCCTAACGCATTACAGCATTTTACTTCAGTCAACAATATACCGTTCCATGACAAAATTAATAGCACGTTGGATGTTGACATAATTAATGATGACACTTTTTTATTTTTGATAAGGAACGAAAAACAAATACCTGAAAAAATTTCAGTCCTACATTTTGTTTTCAAAATAGCTGCGTAAATGCACATATTAAACTCCATCCAAAATTTTATTTCGACGACGTTAATTTCTTGGGTGTGACGATGGTCTACCAGGCTCATGTTGAAAAGTACTCTTCCATGTTGAGCTATTCTATTCTATTCATTATTTCTCCATCACCATTATAATGGTGTAAGGAGTTTCAAAATGGCACACAAATACAAGCTTTGAATTATGCAGCTACAAAATGTAAAACCAAATATAAATGCTGTTCTACAAGACAGTGAGTAAACTGTTCTATTTCTATCTACCGGTGTGGCGCTAGGAGCTGCGCCCCCGGCCCCGGACACCATCTAAAATAGGTATGAGTCGAGGGTGAACCTGCGTCTCAGTCCTGGAGCACGACACTACACACCTCTACAGGATCACAGGATTATTTTGCATTTAATCTCGCCCAAAACGAACTATTCATATAAGAATACCGCCGGTTATGTCCCCACATGGTCCAGTTATCCATTTGTAAAAGTTAGACGTCGCCAAAGAAAAAAGTACTCTTCCACGCCGAGCTGAAAGTTTCTGGTTTCTATTTTGTTCTTCTCACATTACCTTTAAGGTTCTTATGTTACCTCTTCTACTTGTTGATAGCAGCCGAAAATATCGCATAGCTCTTCCATTTACTATATGATGCTTTTATATGTTGCTTCAGTATGTATAAAGGCACATTTTGAAACCGACCAAGAAGTCAAATTCGTGATCCTCTGCTTGTAAAATTGTTTTAATTTTCAATATTTGTTCAGAATCCGTGAAGTCCTGACTTTACAAGATCCAAGCATAAGAAATACCATATATATTTTACATTTATTTAAAATTAGGAAAATGCAGCAACTATTTTCGAGAGTCCATAGATCCCCAGGTGAAATGTAGAGCAGGCCCATTCTGATATGAAGCTGTGAATGGTTTCGCAATAAAGGTGGGCAATCAGTTGCAGCAGATACAGTTGTTTGTATGTTTGTATGAAGATGTCAAACATATCCTGTATAACTTAAAACATTTTATTACACATCCATTAAACTTTAAACCCTTGCATTTAACGGAATCGCCGCTATGACATAAATGTTTCTGTATTCCTCTGGTGATGTACAAGCTGGAACTTTTTTTGACAGTACCGTTTACACCAGCTCCTTTCACGTCGAGTAATTAGTTACGCTTCGAAAAGTTTCCAAATTTCGTTATACAATTATCGATAGTCTGTCGCGTAGTGTGAAAATCGAAACGTTCAAAGCAAAATGAAGTCATTTCATAAAAATTAGTAAACCAAAAATGAGATAATATTAAAAAGCCCATTTTTTCCAAACACAAGATTAACCCAGTCCCGTTGCTATCTCGTCTGCGGATCACATTATATCTAAATTGGTCAACTTTATTTCGGCAAATCTTCGGATATCTTGACATGCTTCGAACTTCTTTTAAAAAGGTTTCTCCCAGCTGTTTTGCAAATCTGCCCCAATTTGACTTATATGTTTACTACAGTACTAGCCACCAAATGGTTAGGTATGAATGGACACCAAATGAAGAGAAACAGCGATACGAATGTCAACAAACGCGCCCAATAGAAAAGATAACGAATGTTCCCAAAAGGTTGTTTTGATTCTTTATCGGTCCATTTGATCAGAGGCTTTGGGTTAAAACATCGGAATTAAAATTTGTTTATTTAAATGAATTTTAATGCATGGGATGTGCAATAAATACAGAACGCGATATGTGTTTAAATCGGTGGGTGTTTTACATAACTCGTTGGAATGGCTCTCGCGAAATATGACAACACCGTTCTAACTCGTCATGTAAAACACCCAACGATTCAAACACACGTCGCTTTCTGTCTATATCTTCTTTCTAAGTGATTATGAATTTCATAATCGCATCAATCAGGAGAAATTCTCAAACTGGAGTGTCGTTTTAGTGTTTTGTGATTGTTCATATTTCCTTATCTACAATTCATTGCACATCTTTGGCAAAATTCTTCAATGCACGAGAATTTGCCTGAAAATAATCTTCGGATCATGTGTCATTTAGATTGGAAAAACAAACATGTGCTATACTGTGCAGTCGCCACGGACAGGTCATAATCCACGTGTGGGCAGTGATGTCTACACATGCGTTCACTAGGTAACAAAAATCATAATCAGCCAAATTTTAATTAACGAAGCACCGGGTTGGGCCCAGTGCTTCATTAATTAAATTTGTGATGCTTATTCCTGTAGTTACTGTGTTGAATCTAATATCATTGCGTTCGTGGAAATATTGACCACCCGTGGAAAGTGATCTGTCCAGGGCGCCCGTACTATATGTTATGTCACTGAGCTGTATTTTATAGGCAAATGCGATTGAATTGCCGACGTGGGACAAATGGTGTGGTAAATAGTTTGATATTTGATAATAATATGAAATTATCAGGGCTCCTTTACCGCCACACGAGCTGTTGGGTGGGATTAATGATAGTACTCGATTCAAAATAACAAGCAGCATTCAAAATAACAAGCACAGATGGCAATTTTTTATTACACAAATACACGATTTGTCTACAGACTGCTGCCTCTGAGTCCTAAGATCATCCAAATTTTAGTAGAGAGTAACGAGAAAGGAACTCTCTTCTCATCCGCAGAATTCTCATATTATCATTAAATATATAAGCAGCCCCGTCCTAACGTTCACAACTCATTGTTTTGGGTTTATTTTTGTTAACTTAGTGACACATTTCTGCTTGCTGGTAATGAAAAGGAGACCCCATCCCCAACGACCTTAGTTCAATATATCGTCCCCCGAGTTCCAATGTGTTCTATGTGCCTACTGGCACATATAACACATTGGAACTCAGGGGACGCACATATAACACTTTGGAACTCAGGGGACGATATTGTTTTTAAATGGATTCATAGAGATTTTTGTCAACACCAGTTACCCAAGCATTTATTTGAACCGCGTTCGGCTTCCAGACACATTTTAAGAATGGTGTTTTCTCCCTGGTCAGAAGTGTTTGACTTCCAGTTACCTGGAAACATTGTTTTACCAAGTGTTCAGTCTATTACACTATGTTTTTTCCGTACTGCTATGGACCTTAAAATGACCCGGTTTGTTGTCTCCCATGGACAGCAGAAAAGCCAGTTTCAGCAAATCAAACTATTCATCCGAATCTTCAGGTGAAAGTTAGAGCAGTTCGGTTTCGATATAAATCTCTAAATGAATAATCCTCCTCCACTGGTAATTGTGGTTATTTGTATTTCAAGAATTGCAAACTGTCTTCCGATTACATAGAAACGTATTTTTCAACCCTTTCCCTAACGAATCGCTCGAATGCGCCCGCGTAATTTATATATAACTGAGGAGTTGAGAATTTTTTTTTAAAACAAGCTCGTTGCAATCACAGGTCAAATAATATGGTTTTCTTGAAACATTTTTAAAACAAATTAACCCTTTACCCAACGCAGACGATATCAAAATTTATTATTTTAAATATCATTTTTTAAAATTTTTCAAAAAATTTCAACAAAACCATATCATGTGATCCCTCGTAGGAACGAGCTCGACGAGCTCGTTCCAACGAGGGGTTACATGATATGGTTTTGTTGAAATTTTTTGAAAAAATAATATTTCTTCAACTGCTGAATTTGCATATTACGCGGGCGGATGCGGGCGATTCGTTAGGTAAAGGGTTAAAAATAATATTTAAAATAATAAATTTTGATAATATGTGCGTTGGGTAAAGGGCTAAAGTGATACTTATGTAAATTCTGTTCTTGTATTTCTCAATACCAATTCTTCAAGCGTATGCGCATAATATAGTATTTTGTGATTGTTTTGAGTTACGTTTCCAACATGTATTACATACGTTTTTATATGACTACGTAATTTAACCGCCAAATATCACTACTGTTTGACGATTTTTTCCTGGTCCCCGGAAAATCCAGAATGTGGAATCCGATTCCGTATCACTACAGTATCACGGACTATTTACGGGTGGGTTCGAATTCGCATAATTAGCTGTTCCGGTCGCAGAGAGTACTTTACTCTGACCTGGTATGGGTGAGCTCGAATGGCGGGTCTGTTTTTTTTTAATCGTATTCATGATATTTTTTATCGCATTCATGCGCATCGGGGGATTCCCCGGAAGTGTGCACGTCTTACAAAAATAAGTGTTAACAAAAATAGTTCCTTTTTACTTCAATCCAATTTTCAATAAAAAGGGTTTGGGGAATTGGTAATGTTAGCGTTGGCATGTGATGTTGAACTATAAGTCACATAATAAACCTTTTATCGCTGCAGTGAAGTGATCTGGATTGTCGCAACACGTCTCGTCGAGGAGGTCAGATCGCCAAATCAAACTCGCTGCCTGCGGCAGCTCGTTTGATCCGGTGATCTGACCTCAACTCGACGCGATACGACGACCCAGATCACTTCCCTGTAGCGTTAATATGTATATACTAAAAGTATTTAAAACACAAGAACTGTATTTTAAGAAAAATATTCACAAATAGTGTCATTTATTTGGGTAAAAAACGAAGTTCTACGAAATTTGGAATTGAACTATACATCTTAGAGCTGAAAAAATTGAAGATCTCACCACTTGTTGACTGACATGGCATTGACGAATAAGAAAGGTCATCAATTGCAGTGTATCCAGAATAGCTTCTTCGAACTCCCTCAATGATGATCTGAAAAATTGTATAGAAAATTTTACTATTCCATCAAACTTTTCTCGGACTAAAAACGGCACCTAGATCAGTTTCACAATTACTTCAAACTTGATATTATCATAACAAAAACTATATTTCTTTGTCAGATCAAGGTCAGAAAATAAAAACCAATTCATGAAATTAATTCATTCAAATGTAAAACATTGAAGAACTCTTCATATATGTGGTGATGGCGAAACTTTGTTGATCAAACACTTCGTTATCAACGGAGATTTTTATCATATTTTCTCCTTGATGCTCTTTCAAGTGATTTGTTTATTTGAAATACCACTTACTTTTTAAGATATGACGTCGCCTCCATAAGTAGTAAACATTTCTAGGAATGACATCAATGTTTCGACACTATCTTCGCAGGATGTGTCAGACGACGTGATCGCTAAGGTCCAACAGTATAATGGGATACTATCTCAGTTGTTGGACAAGCATGCTCCTATTAAGACCAAAAGTGTTAGACTTCGTGAAAAGGCAAAGTGGTTCAATGATGACATCAAAGAAAACAAACAGAAAAGACGTCGGTTAGAACGACTGCTCAATAAAACTAAATTAACAACAATTCATCGTCAAATGCTACGTGAGCAAAAGATTTTTCTTAATAGACTCATTGAGTCAGCAAAACCTTCGTATTATAATGGGTGTATCGATGCATGTACCGACAGCAAAACCCTTTTTTCGGTTAGTAGTAATATCCTTGGTAAAACCTTAGAATTGGCCAATAGATTTGGAAATTACTTTATCAATAAAGTGGAACTGATAAACAAAAGCATTGAGGCTACAACTAAACCAAATTTTGATGATTTGTTTATCGGCTGCACATGGTCAGAGTTCACTGTAGTAAAGGAGCTCGAAAAGAAAATGTTAATTTTGATGAGTCCTAACAAGACAAATGACCTAGATCCCATTCCAACATCTCTGGTTAAAACAGCGGTTGATTGTCTATCACCTTCCACTACAAGCATTATTCAATCATCGCTCCAGGAAGGTTGTGTACCAACAGAGCTGAAATAGCCCTGGTTTCACCATTAATCAAGAAACCGTCGCTTGATCTAGATATCCTGAAAAATTATCGTCCTGTTTCCAATCTACCCTTTATATCCAAAATTTTAGAAAAGGTGGTTGCCAAGCAGCTTATGCAATACCTCTCAACAAATTGCCTATTGGAACCATATCAATCGGCCTATCAGGCTAATCACAGTACGGAAACTGCTTTTTTAAGGGTCTGTAACGATATAATATGTTCATTAGGTGAACGTAGATGTCCTTCTTATTGGATCTTTCCTCTGGTTTCGATACCGTTGACCATTCCCTTCTCTTATCCACAATGCAACAGCTTGGAATCAACGGAAAAGTTCTTCCCTGGTTCCAATCTTATCTCTCGTTACGTGAACAACAAGTAACCATTTCTAAAACGAACTCTGACAGTAAAGTATTAACGTGTGGAGTTCCACAGGGCTCCGTCCTTGGACCGATATTGTTTACACTTTACACAGCATCATTGGGAAAGTTGCTGAGTCAGATCGGTATTCCTTACCATTTGTATGCTGATGACAATCAGTTGTATTTGTCATTGACCCTTCAATTGGATCTAACCCAATTGCTTCAGTTTCGATGATGGAAGACTGTGTACACAAGGTTAGGGACTGGATGGCCTGTCATAGACTTAAAATGAATGACGATAAGACCGAGGTACTAGTCATATGTTATCGCGTTCAAAGAGTCCATCAAATTTGCAAATCAAGTTACTCCGAGGTGCCAAATAAGAGTGTCGACATGCTTATTAATTTTGCTGAAAAATTCCTTGCCATCACTGTTATTTGGCATTGAGACATAGAGCAAAAATGCCATCACTGTTATTATTTTCAGACCAAAATCTGAGCCATCACTGTTATTTGGCCATCACTGTTATTTGGCACCTCAGAGTACTTGTTATCGGATTTTCTACACAAAATGTATCAAACAGTGCTCGTAACATTGGTGTGATATTTGACTCTCATCTATCAATGGAGGAAAATGTCAATACTCTTTGCAAGCGCTGTTTCATGCAAATTAGGAACCTGAGCTATCTTCGTCGTTACCTCTCCACTAAGTCATTGGAAACTGTAGTTCATGCTTTTATTTCATCCCACTTTTTCCAACTCACTTCTTATTGGGTTGCCGCAGTCATATATTTCAAAACTACAGAATATTCAAAATACAGCTGCACGTATCATCACAGGCTCTAAACGCTATGATCATATAACACCGCTACTAAAAATAATGCACTGGCATTGTGGTTTTGATATTTGTCAAAATTGTGGTTTTGGTATTTAAATGCATTCATGGCTCGGCACCTAAGTACTTACAAGACCTTCTGGCAATTAAAAAACCTGAAAAGAACTTGCGATCCTCCTCACAGATCAAGCTTCAGTTGCCCTTCTCGGGGTCCACTTTTGTGAATAACAGAGCTTTCTCTTTCGCTGGACCTGCACTTTGGAATAATTTACCAGTTCAGGTTTAGGCATCGAAAGATTTCAACCAATTCAAAAACAATTTAAAATCACATCTTTTCTGAGATGTTTTTGACAGTATGTAACCTGCTGGCCTTGACACCTTTCCCATTCTGTATATTGCCTTGATCGTCACGAGCGCATTGTTTATTTAACTGTACAGCGTATTGGAGCACTTTGTGATTTTACGCTTTATAAAAATTCCTTATTATTATTATTAATTTTAATATTTGCGTTCAATAAAATCATCCATAAAGGATTGGTCGGGATCATTAAGCATCCCATTTTCAGTCTTAGGCATTTTTATTTTATAGAAACCATACGCGCTTTTTTTGGAATAATTAGGAAGCAAATATGTACAACGCGTTACGAACTTATCTTACCTGGAAACTTGGCGTCACCGGTGATTGAAAAAACAAATACGTCAGTTGGCTAAAAATATTTCGATTGCTCTTGTTCCAACAAATGAATTAATGAGATGAATTTTTGATATCACAGCGTTTAATTTAACCAACAAATTCATGCTACCTCATTCGCCCATCAATTGAGAACAGAGTTCTCATTCCTCACCACAGTTGGCATATTAAGAAGCCAGGCGATTCTGGTACACAGTAGAGGTTCTGGCGAGCAAGGTGGCCGTCAAAAGGTTTGAGCAAATAGCGGCTACTTCGATTTCTTTGCCAACGATTCTATGATTTGTATCGATCATAAACTGCCTATTTTGATAATGTATGTGTATTAAAGGGTGTAAACGAATAGACCAACAACTGTCCCAAATTATGTACACACGTGTCATCGTTTTCCAGCACTATGGCCAGGTTATCCTTCTCACGTGTTGTTAAACATTGAGGGATGCTTGTTTTAACATACCAGGGATATGGCGATTACAAAAGCACAATGCTTGATTAGGACACAGTTCAAAGAATAAGTCTTTCGTCGGTTGCTTACCATCATTTTTACCTCCCGTAGGTAATGAGGGTTGGGCTGTAGGTCACATACATGTGCATAAAACCCCGAAAAACAAGAAAGGCCTCGATAAATAGAAGATATGGAATGAGTGTTTTTCTCATATAATATTTATGAAACGAGTCTAAGAATTTTCCGTTTTGGCGAGCCACTGGAGAGCCAAAACGAAAAATTCGGACGAGTTTCATAAATATTATATGAGAAAAACACTCATTTCATATTCTATTTATCATATGACACACACACGCACAAATTAGCCACTTAGTATGACTTTTTAACCCATCACTTAACTTGAGTTGGAAATGGCACTTGGAAAAAACATCCTCGTATAACTAAAAATTTTCATTTTTTGCTTCCAAAACATAGGTTATGACCCCTCATTGGAATGAGCTCGTCGAGCTCATTCCAATGAGGGGCCATAACCTATGTTTTGGAAGCAAAACGTGAAAATATAAAAAAAATGAATTGCGTTTTTTGTTTCTTGTAGGTAAAAAGATTAATAAAATATAACGCACCCTAAATAGGACAGATAATGTAAATTCTCCCTTCTGAAATTATGCAAATGTCACCCAGTTGTATTTTGTTTAGCCAATCAAATAGTCTAGTTTTGAATTTGACCAATGAAGGCTCCCAACTCTAATTATGCAAATTATGAAAATGTGGCCCAGTTTTATTTTGTTCAGCCAATCAAATTGTCTGGTTTTGAAATTTACCAATGAAATTGACGGAAGGCTTTATTTATCACTGATTAATATGAAAACGAAATATCAAATGTTTTAAAGTGAACAAAACGGACGAGTCATATGATAAAAAAAAACATTTAAGCAGCAATAACACGATTGTCAAGCACTTTATCACCTTAACTCTTCAACTCTGGTGGTATCTACCATTTCAGTTAAGTGAAAGCAATCTAAGAGTCCATATTTATTATTTAGAGGTAAACCAATTAATATTTTCAACGTACAGCCCCAAGGCTGCATGCTAAAAATATTGATTCGTCTACACCAAACTTTAACTTTGCAGCCATATTACTAAATGAATAAATAATAATAATAATAATATATACACTTATATAGCGCACGTATCACAATTTTGAAAGAGTTCCAAGGCGCTTTACAAAGATATTAGTAGGAATAAAAATTTAAGTATACAGTCCTTCCCCCATGTGTTCTTTAAAAATATTTTTCAAAAAGTAATGTTTTCAATTTGGATTTGAATGAGTTAATGGAAGGGGCAGACTTGACGGATTCAGGTAAGCTGTTAAAAAGTTTAGGACCACTAATGCTGTAACAACGGCCTCCGTATGTTGACAAAGTATACGATTTTTCCTTCAAAAGGGTCTGACCTGCTGAACGAAGGAGGCGTTTGGGTCTGTAAGTTTCAACTAGCTTGGAAATATACTCTGGAGCTTGATTCAGGCATGATTTGTAAGTGAAAAGGAGAATTTTAAACTATATTCTAGCCTTAATGGGGAGCCAGTGTAATGTTTTTAATTTGTGAGAAATGTGGTCCCTTTTCTTTGTTAAAGTAACGATGCGAGCTGCCGTATTTTGTATGACTTGTAATCTGTTAATCTGTTTACTGGTAATACCATAGAGGAGTGAGTTGCAGTAATCAAGTCGTGATGATATAAATGCATGTACAAGACATTCTGAGGCATTTTTCGTTAAGATTTTCCTCGCTCGACCAATTTTTTGAATATGTAAATTAGCTGACTGACAGATTTTTGAAATATGAGGCGCCATGGTCAAATGATTGTCAAAATAAACGCCAAGGTTCCTAACAGTTGTAGATGTGTTTATTACCTTGTCGCCTACTTTAAGGCAGGGTAGTGTATCTGGGGCGGGTTTATACCTAGATGTAAACACTATGAGTTCTGTTTTCTCGTCATTCAATTTTAATTTGTTTACCAGCATAAATTTCCTAATGTCAATGATACGATCCAAAATTTGAAATTTAGTTTCTATGTCCAAACTATCTGTCGGGTCAATGTCTGTGTAGATCTGTGAATCGTCGGCATAGAAGTGATAATTTATACCATGGGAGCGTATAATTTCCCCCAGGGGCTGCATGTAAAGTGTGAAAAGAATGGGGCCTAGGACCGATCCTTGAGGTACCCCGAATCTGAGTGGCACAAGTTCCGACCGAGTGCCATCAATGGTAACACATTGAGACCTATCTGATATGTATGACTGGAACCATCTCAGTGCTGACTCACCAATACCTAATTGAGCGAGCCTATCGGATAGAATCGTATGGTCAATGGTGTCGAATGCAGCTGAGAGATCTAACAAAATTAACACAACTGCTTTTCGATGGTCAATGTATTGAAGAATATCATTTTGGACACTAAGTAGAGCTGACTCAGTAGAGTGTCCAGGACGATATGCTGACTGCTTAGGTTCCATTAGTTGGTGGACATCTAAAAACACCCTTAGCTGTTGAGCTATTACCTTCTCAATAACTTTGGATATAAATGGCAGGTTAGAAACAGGTCGATAATTTTTCAGTTCACAAGGATCTAATGAAGCTTTTTTGAGAAGAGGTGTAACTAGAGCTGTCTTGAGACATGGGGGCACATAACCATTTGATACGGACTCATTAACAATTTTTGTGATGGAATCAATGAGAGCAGGTAGACAAGATTTTAACAACGAAGTGGGTATTGGGTCCAGCGCACAACTCTTGCTTGGCGAGGTCATGATGATTTTTTCAACAGTACCCTTCGGCACTGTTTCAAATTTCAACAGACTTCCAGACATATCGGATGATGTGCTGGGAGAGGAATTCACGCTTATAGCTTGCATTTCATCAAGTAGGTTCCTTATTTTCTCAATTTTAGAAACAAAAAAGTCCGAGAATTTGTGAGCAATTGTAGCATTTGAGAGCTCAACTGAGAATTTAGGTTTATGCCTTGTTTCCATAGACTGTAAAATTTTAAACAGTTGCTTTTGGTTAGATTTGCAAGCTTCAACTTTACTACATAGAAACTGTTTCTTAGAGAATATTATGAGATGCTTCACAACTTTACACTGGGCAATAAACATTTCACGATGTATTGTTAATTTGGTACGTCGCCATTGCCTTTCTAGCCTACGCCGAATATCATGTTTCATCATGTTTTTGGACCGGAAAAGCGATCTCTCGGGTTCAAATGGTTAAACTATAAAGAGTTATAGTGATGTGTGTGGTATAGGACAGAACACAACAATCGTAGAGTACGGACGACAGCAATCAATGACCCGAGTTGGTGTTTTTCGTACATTATACGTGTGCCGGAGACGTACGTGAAATACAGAAGAAAAATCAAACCAGGGTCGTTGATTTCTGCCCCCTCCCCATACCCTACCCGAGCTATGTTTTGCATTTTTACCACGATTCAGCTTCAATTAAGTGAATTAGTCTGATATTTTTATCACTTACGCTGCCGAAAGCGACTACTGTCAAATATTTTATGATGATTAGCTGTACGTTCTGGTATGCGCAGATCAAACCTACCATCTAATTACTTGTTGGAAGGGGCTCAGAGAGCCCTTTCCAACAATTAATCAGATGATAGCGTTTCAATTATGTCATAAATTTTATTAAACTTCATCGCATACAGGCGTACATAGAGGTCCTCCATAGATGGCTAAAGTGGGCGTGGTAGTTAAGGGTTAAAGACAAATATCATCTTGGGCGGTCTGTTTGCATTCTTGTTTGAAAGTGTTTGTGTCGGAACACCTCATTCACGGCATAACGTCACTCAAATCCCTAACGACAAATAAAAATTGTTCTTACCTGACATTTTTACCTGTCGACCGGATTCCACGCGTGCTGTCCCAAGCGCATTTCTCAACGGTGCATGTTATCGGGTAACGTTGAGTACACACACCATTCTAGATATAAGGTACATTATATTTGCCTTTTATAATTTCCAATATAATATAATTTAAAAATAGTTCTTTCAGTTAAATTCCAAGGAAAAGCACCCTGTGAGGAATTGCAAAGAAATTCTTAGTTGCTTGTAGCAAACAATATTTGAAACTGACTGTTCAGCTAAAAGTATCTGGTATCAAAACAATCATCAGAGATATAATTTTAGTTTTCTAGTTCTTCTTCATATTATTGTTGAGAGCGGACCTGATTGGATGATACCATTCTATCACCAATTCTTTTTGAAGATGGAAAGTTATCATTCAGTTCAACAAATCTCGTTGCAGAGGTTTTCAAAGAAATGTAAACTCAGATCTCAGTGTTCATGTATCCACAGTTCTAAAAAAAATAATTCTTACGTTGATTATTAAAAGTTTTGTGACAGTTTTGTCACAAATGTAGGTCCCAATTTTCTGTTATCACAGCATCACAACGTCCCAATAGTAAAAACGAATGCGTAGAGTGGCCTCCCTTTTTTACTGTGAATTCAGACTGATATTGTACGACAATTTTTATATTGTGATCTGTTACACTTCTTTTTGCAAATATAAAATGTGATTACATTGGCATGGCGGGAGTTCGAACCCACGCCGAGAGAGTTTCAAACTCTCTCGGCGTGGGTTCGAACCCCCGCCATGCCAATGTAAACAAAACCAGCGTCCTTTCTTAATTCTATGGCATCCGAAAAATTTGAAAAAGACAAGTACTGTCGCTGATTTCTTCTGAGGTGCAGTTCGTAGAATTAAGTGCTTAGATGCAACTATCTGATGAATAATAAAATGTGATTGTTAGTCATATAATTAAATGTTTGAAACAGAAAAAAATCAACTATCACAGACAGTTCAACAACCTCTTTTAATAAACGAAAACAACAAACAGCTCTCGGAGCTGTGTGCTATTTTTGTTTATTAATCGCTTAAAATAATAGGATTGATGAAAACAGTTTTTTTTCTTTTTGTTTTCATTTTCTGTTTGATCCTGGACAGCAAAATAAAAGACAGAATGCTGTTTTACACAAATAATCTTCACTCTAATAAGTTCGTTTCACGTGGATGTTGAAAGATGTAAACGACACTTAGCATGATTTCAGTAGTAATTCTATAAGCATGCTTTGTTCATTCACATGTAAGAAATGTCTATGGATAATGAATGTATGTTTTGGAAAGTCGACGCGTGGAATTTTGGTCACTTTGGAACCAAATATATCATTTATTATTATGCCCCACGTCTGTAACAACAGCCGTAATTGGTTAATATGACACCTTCTAAAAGTCATAGTACTGGAGTTTTGGGGCAAAACACGGGTACTATCGGAACGTTTTTCCCTGGAGACAAGAGAACGAAGAAAATGTAAGCGCCACTTCCATCGATCAGCGTCGAATTTCTTAACACCAAACGCTGGCTCCGTGTCTGTTTAGCTTTTTCAACACCGGTAGACACAAACTTACCAACAAATATATCACCTTCAGTGGATGTGTTGTCAATTTTAACTGCAAACAATGCATTCAAAAGAATCAGAAATATTACAAAAACTCACTCACGTGTTGTTCACCACTTCAGTGAATCCTGAATATGAGTCTCAGTTATGACTTGTGTTTCACTCCGCTTAATTCTATCAACTGTTGTCCGAGAAACATGAATTTATATTCCATTAATTTAAATCACTTTTCACACAAGCATTAACAATGAATTATAACACGAACAGAATGATGCAGTTGTTAACATTGGCATTTGTTGATAAAGAAACTCCCAAAGCGACGGCACTTGTGACAAGTCATTTTCGAAGAGACGTCATTCGTTCGAAATGACGTCATGTTTTTGGATTCGTCTACATTGTTGTTACAAGATCGATGGCTTGTTGCAGTTAACGCTTAACAATGGAAGTCATATTTTGTTCGGCATAATAAAATAATTAGAACGTTTCTTTTCATGTTCTATCAGTCGATAGTACCTGAGTTTGTGTGATTTCTGAAATAAAACCTGAAGCAGCGAAGGTTTTATTTCAGGAATCACACAAACTCAGGTACTATCGACCGATAGAACATGAAAAGGAACGTTCTAATATTATATTAGAACGTTCTCACGTGGAATGATGAGATTCCGGCGGTGGCAGTTTGGACTCAGCTATGGCCTATGGGAAATCCTATAGTGAAGTTTCCTTTCAGAAAAATAATTCACAAAAATATTTTCAACTCAAACGTTAACTTTCTGAAAATCCGGGATCTGTAGTGCATAAACTTTGTCAATGAAAATCTCTCTTGGTAAAATCATGAATCGATCGTAAATTGGCCTTGTCGCTGAAAACATCCCACTGTAAAATCTTAATTCAAGAGTAACTCCCCTAGAAGAAACATTTTACGATAGGAATTCTCATAGGACATATACAGAACCGCACACACGTTTGGATGGGTTAAGAATTATCGAACGAGGTTGCTTTGGCCCAGAATATCACCAGCGCATAAGATTCGAGCGATTTCCTGAGCCAAAGCATTCGAGTGCAGAAATTCTGAACAACTTTCAAATGTATGTGCAGTTCTGTATTTATCACACACCTCCCATGTCACAAACAGTCTACACAAAAATTGAACTAAAAGCACTTTTCAACTGGTTAATTGATCCGTTTTCTTCGTTGCGAACGAGAAATCACTGTTAGGTGACGGGGGTACCAACCTTAATTTGCTTTTTAATGTTTACGCATTTAATTGGTCGAAAGCAATTGACGCCGATCAGTGTCACGGACACGATGAACTACAAATATTGACTAAACTGCAGGAAAAAAAAGAACAACAAATGTTTAAATAGCTAATAAGTTCAGCACACTCCATCATTATATGACCAGTTGTGGAAAATATTCGTCAAGGAACAAGCATTCAGTTATTTTTATTTTGTAGATTTTTGATGCCAATATCATTGTTTAAATATCCAGTGTAAACAAATCTAAATGAAAAACTTGAAATTTCCAAGCGATCTTGGTGCATTCGACCAATGTTGACGTGATTTATTGAGACAGGTTCCTTCTCTGTCTACGTTGGAAACGAAATCGAAAGTGTTTTGTATCACCACATGTGCGATGCAACTTTATTTTTATCATACAGTCAGAACAGTGGAAATCCCGTGTTTTATATTAATAGGTGTGTGATAAATGCGTTTATTGTACGACTACCACTAATAGCTTCTCAATATCACTGTAGTTTGTCCACAAATACAGCTCTCCGGAAAACAAGAGTGTCAATTAGTCAGATCGTTATCATGCCTGTCTCAAACAAGGCGCACGTGAATTGACTATTTCTATCAGTAACATATAAATGAATCAGTAAATTCCACAAATACATCATGGAATTCCGTAAAACGTGGGTTAGATCTTGAGTCGCTTATTAATACCGTATGAGAAAAATACTGCTTTCCATGACCAGTTACACAATTCAATAAAAACAATTACGCAATTTGCGCGTTTCACGACACTCGATTGAAAGAGAAATGAGAATCGGTTACAATATTATAGCGAAACGAACGTGCTCGATCTTTGTTGATATTGGATTTGCACATTACCAAGTGACAAATATAGATTGCGTCTCCTCATTAAACCTCGTTGACAAACATTCCAGTTGAGGTCTATTTGAAAATGCCGTGTTGAACAATTGCAAAATAACAACTAACAACTATTTTCAAGATGCAAATCCAACAAATCGGAGGAGAATCTGTGTTATCGAAAGCGATTCCGATTCAAATTCAAGTCTTGCCGACATTGTTTTGATTTTCAAGTTTCACGTTGGAAACAAACGTTCGATATTACTACGCTTTTGAGATTCTCCATAAATTGTTAATGGTTATTTGGCTAATATAATTCTTGTTGTATTTGATTTTTCAGGTGTTGTGATCAGTTTGAAATACTAATTGTCATATAATAAACACATTACTACAACAGTCAATTGATCTGTGTTGTTGTATTCCGTCTTGTTGACAAGATGAGATCGGCCAGATCAAACTCAATGCTTACGTGTCTCCCATTGGTTGAGACCTTTTTGATAGAACCTGGTCCACAGACCAGTACTCTGTTCCGATTAGGCCGAATTTAAAAGCAAAAGATCGGCAGTAGAACACAGAACAAACGGGGGTTATCGTTAACAAATACGGACCAGCACAAATAATCCTTCAGCATTCGGTAATTGTTACTTCGTGGATAACACACTGAGGACAGGTTCTGAATATGAACCAAAATAATAAATAATGTCTGAGTTAATTGTAATTACTTTAAGGAGGTGGGATGGAGGAATAAGGTCAGTTAGTAAACTGACATTAAACGCTGTGTAATTCGGTGCCGAGCAGACGCTGGTTCGTCCCCCATCGAAACTAACTTCAGAAAACAACTGCATTTGCAGGTCACTTTCGGCGCATCGAACACCTGGGGGGGGGGGGGGGGGGGAGGGGGGGGGGGGGTAACTTCCTGATAGAGGTGCTATCATATTGCACATGTTTATATGATTTGGGGGAGATTTTTGGAGCGGTTTCTGGTCTGGCTAATACAACAACTATTTTTGCGCATAAAATCCGAAAGTTGCTTTGATATTTATATGTTGATATTTATATGTGTATGTTTAACCCTTTATCTGACATGAAAAGCAGACAACACTTGCAAACAAATTCTTGAATATCATTTTCTGTCTCAAAAACATAGGTTATGACCCATCGTTGGAACGAGCACGTTCCAACGAGGGTCATAAACTATGTTTTTGAGACAAAAAATGAAAAAATAATGAAAAGTAATTGACGATTTTTGAAAGTAGCGCTGACCGATTTTGGCCGTTACGTTGGGTAAATGGTTAATCGAAGAGTTTCCGAAAAATCATGGCATATATTCGACCTGAGATGATCCTATTGAATGGGGCTGGCGATATATCCAGCAACACTTATACAGGTTTCATCTCGCGAGGACACGATAGCAACTGCAAGCATTGAATTCAATGTATCCCTAGTCTGTGGCTAGGGAATAATAAATTTGACGACGTTGCAACAAACAGTCGCTTTTCACTGTTGCCTGCAATATGAAAAAGATAAGACTATTGCTGGACAGGTAAGACAAGTGGAAAAGTTTGCTAATGCTACCACTACTACTACTACTACTACTACTACTACTACAAGAACTGTTTCTAGCTCCGTCGAACAACATATAATTGATTAAGTGTATTTAGCATGCACTAATGCCACGTGGGTATATAAACAAAGGGAGTTTATTGGTTTTCTGAACAATTACTCGACAAGTAGATAGATCTTCTATCCGATTAACAGGAGTCTCCTCTTTACTTATATCCGATTAAAATGTCAATATGTACTGAAGTATTGTAAATTTGGTTTAGTTTATGGGGGTTTAATGACACTTTCGAAAGCTAGGGTCACCTTGTGTCAAAGTATAGTAAATGATTTCGTATCAGAGAGTTGGATGCAATTAACAAAGTTATTCCGTGACGAAATGCTCAAGTGGACTTCACTGTATTTGTACAGCCAGTGTTTGTCATACTAAATATCCTTTGTAATAACTGTCAGGAATGAATTATTTATTTGGGTCTAACGACACTTTCGACAACCAGTCACTTCGGGTGGGACGGTTTTACGGGTGCAGGAAGCCGGAGTATAGGAAGAGAACCACCGAGCAGCGGCGTGCAACTGTCAGACTCCCATACATACTAACTTCACACAAGTAGGGTTCACATTGTTTGAAGGCGTGCATGATCGACGTGCAGTACGCCTTAGTACACAGCGCCGCTGTGCCCCCACGTTGGGATGAATAGCGGTTGTAAATTACCTTAAATGCCTGAGTGGAACTAACATCAACAACAGCTTGTTTCCATTGGCTTACGCTTTGTGTTCCAAATTTAGTCCATAGTGGTGTTCCATAGTTATATCTATCGAAATATCCAACTTTAGTATATAGATTCAAACTGGAACTTTGAGTATACAGGTAATACCAAAATCTGAAGCAGGCGCCTCCTGTACGCCCAATGGTCGGTGACTCCAGGCGCGCGGTTCTAGGAGAATAGTTTGCCATATAAAGGTAATGTCCTCTGCCTACAAATGAAGGAATCCTCGATCAGTGTTGCAGAGCCAAATCATCAAAGCAAAAGGTACAAAATTACCCAGTGTTTTGTTGGAGTATCACATCTTTCTCTTTCCGAAAATTGTGCATCTGGCCTAATGTGGGAATGGGGATAATTGGAGTTGCAACAGTGAAGAGTTATTTTGATTTTACTTTTGTAAAACAAAACAAAAAAGAGAAATTATTGTTTGAATAAAGGGTGGAACATTTTCTTTTACCCTGGCGGGAGTGTTACTAAATTACTTAAGTGATTCACTTCACCACCAAATATTGTCAGGAACACTACCTTGCAGTCAGTGCATCGTTCGTACAAATGTACACGTTATGGGATGCAATGGTTAAACTTTAACCCAAGGAATCAAGGCGCTTCCGCGCGTGTAATTTGCAAAATAAGCTGTTGAAAAAAAATATTTTTCAAAAAACCTTTAGCAAAACCATATCATGTGCCCCCTAGTTGTAACGCACTTATCGAGCTCGTTCCAATGAGGGGTCACATGATATGGTTTTGCTGATTTTTGTTCAACTATCCACAGAATTATACATTTTGGTGACTTTCCTGAAGCTGCAGAGTTTAGCATAATATCTGGAATTGTGAAAACTGGCTTTCAGTTTCAATTTATTTTACCTGTTTTTAGGGTGTGATCAGTTACTGGACGATTGTATCCGGTTGCCATTGAGCCACTCGTCAGTGACCAGTCCAATGTGTCATATCTACCTTGTCTCCACTGACAAATACCATGCTCAAAATTACAATCATATGCAAACGACGCTGAAAAAAAAACAAAAATAATCTTTTAAGAAAAATGATTCTGGCCTTGAAGGCCCAAATACCTTTTCACGATTCTCGTATTTTCAAGGTCTAGTGGTTCGATGTCATGTTTTTGTTGACTACAAAACCAAGAGTAAGTGTGGAGTTGCACTTTCCTCCCTAATATCAGATTATAAATAGATATAAATAGCATATGTGGCAGTTTTCTTTGCCATGCAGATTCACAAGCATTCGGAAGAACATTCAGTCAAAGTTTCTGTAATTTCTTTTGAAACTTCCCAGCTTGTAAACTTCCGTCTTTAGAATCAGTGCAATAACACCTATGACAGTCGATGGAAGTAGTTGGAAATTTGTCATGTGTAGTTACCTCCAGACTGATGTCTGTGGCACTCGACTGCCCCATTCTGAACTATTTCGTCTGAAGTCCAGTTTGTAACTGCTATAATTCTTTGCAATATATTAGAACAGATATTCAATTTCCTACTTAATTTTTGTTTTGTTTTCACACTCCAATAATAATAATAATAATAATAATAATAATAATAATAATAATAATAATAATAATAATAATAATAATAAAATAAGTGAAAGCGAAGATAATTTGTTATTCGATGTTGATCCTTGGAAATATTGCCCTCCCAGTGTAACGTGACCAGTCCACTATTCTAGAATCAAAGAAATGTCAGCACCCTTTTTGTTGTATGGGTTCATACGGGCTACCGCGTAAGCCCCACTGAGGTTTAAACTATCTTCCCTCTTTTACTCTGAGGACATGAGGTATATGAGGTAACAGTTATGGAAGCCGTTTCACGGATTCTCCTTTTATGGTCTGGCTGCAACATCTCCAATCATTTTTCAGCAATGGTCATCCAATTTTGATCCTCTTTCAAAACATGACGGCATTAATATGATCCGATAAGAAGGCAAGAAGGGCAAGTGAGCTTTGTTGTAATTCCTCTATCAGGCATTACCCCGTTAACCTAATAAATCCAAACGACAAAATCGAAGATCTGCATGATACCAGTAGACTTCAACCATTTAATCCAATAATCATACAGTATCCATATTTGGAGTAGAACCTTGATTTTATACTCTATTGATGCATTATTCCATAACCCTCATGACTTCATATTCAAAAAGCTGGGATGTCGATGTTCAGTTGTTTCCAGGAGAGTGATGTGCCGAAAAGATTTTCAAAAAAAGTATCAGTTCAATAACCAGAAGAAAATAAAAGGAATACTGGGTTGCACTCAACGGGGTCTTTCATCAAAGCTCAAATGGCTTCATGAGATGAAAAAGGGGGTACCGGTGCAAAGTCGGTTCTAGAATAGAGGTGCCATGCAATATTTCTTCAAACCATATCCATGGAAATATCAGGGCCTTGAGGTTAGTCCTCATTGGGAGAATTCTTTAGAGACCACATCACCTCATGCGATGCAATCTTATACTAAACTACTTTGTCACTATGTCCGACGATTTAGATTACTAAGACTTTGAATGAGATAAATCGTGAGTGTGTGTGTGTGTGGGGGGGGGGGGGGGGAGTAGGTGGGGGCGCGGGTTAAAAGAGCAATCATATTTTTTGATTTTCTCTAAAACAACACAGAATTAAAATTAGAACGGCCCTAGAGCATTCAAAATATTTCAAAACAAATAGTATAAAACTGGTTTCTCTTCGAAGCTCTCTTCCATGTACGCTTACCGCATTAAACACCGCAACAGTGAAACGGTCCCTAACCTTCCACACTTTGATATAACTGATATAGTATATGGCCTCCGGTAGGAAACTAATGATCAACAGTAGCGAAGTGCATATAGATCTACGATCGTAGACTAGGACTAGTTGTCGTGTAGCTGATAGAACCGCAAAGTTCCACCAGCCCGTGGCGTTTTGGCTTTTTCTTACAGATGGACCTTGGAAACAGGTTCCAGACAATGTTCTTTTCCGTAACTTCACGAATCTTGTCGTGCATCTAAATGATTTAACGTAACGAACTGTTCAATCTATTATCTCTAATTTTAATATATAACTAGCGACTAACCGTCTTTATCTCCTGGTAGCTGTATATTAAAATAAAGCAACAAACTCCATACCCCAACTCCTGTGGCTGCATTCATCTAAAGTCTTTTAGCAAGGTATCGTGCGCATGATGAGCCAGGAGACAACATGGCTCGATCACCCAGAAAACGATGCTCATATTCACCAATTTACTGATGCAACACCAACTCACGCGACTACCAGTCAGAGGAAAATTGAGGGAAAGTCCTCTGACATGGCAGTCGCCATTACTGGACTCATGTATGGCCGTGCGAACTGCCGGTTAGTCTGCATGCAGTTCATGGAATCTTTACATGCAAATAGTTTTCTGCCGGATGCCTGTTAACCGGCAGAATCTCCCAGTGGAATTCACAATTTGAAACTCAGAATCACCTGATATCTCATGCTGTTCCACCAGGTGCATGTTATGATTTGGTGAGAGTTCGAACAATACCATCCCATAAACTGCTGCAGAATGTTATTAAACTATTTATCAACAAATCCTACAATATTACTGTTTGTTGACAATATTGACCTGCAAAGTTATGCCTAATATTGTCAACAGAACATCTGCCGTCCACTCCTGTATGTGGACTCAAAGTACTTCTGTACTCTGATCGCCAGACTACACCATTCCATGTAATTTAGCTTCTAATAAATATTTTAATAAAATCTAAGTCCAATTCACAAAATAGAAATTGTCTTTGAAAACTGTCATGACCCTATCTTACTAGTACGAATGTACCTATTCATAGAAGAGCTGTGTCGAGCTTGATTAACCTATGTGGGCGAAGTTTACAACACAACCAGAAAGGGTATATACAGTCTACACTATACTATCACACCAGACAATAAAGGAGAACGTGAAGATTACGCGAATTCGAACTACGCAAACCTACTGTAGGAAATAATACTTTAAGTGAATCAACATACTGGAAATCCCGAAAATAGTACATGTAATGGAAACCTGTATATCCAACATGTATTACACAAATCACGAAATCGACCACAAAATAGAACACCAACCTTTATACCACGCCCGCCTATGTTACTACCTGTGAAAAGCCTGTATGTTAAATTTTGTCTGTTAACCCCTCTTCCGGTGTAAAGCTTCTTTTGGGGTTACACAAAATTTTACACCCACAGTAGGAAGTTCATGCATAACGTGATATGACGTAATTTACCAACTTCGGTACATTCACACTTGACGATGTTTCATTCAAACACACGACGTTTTGCGGTAGTATCTACTACGTGGAATGACTTATTAAGTTTAAAGTACCTACAATTAAATATTTAAAATACAATTTGTAAATTGTTAATGATAACTTGACTGAAAAAGCAAGGTAAATTCAATCAACTTTTGTGATGTGTCCAGCTGTCAATCGAGCATTCACATGTAGCCGGTAGTACTGCCCATCGGCGCAGATGTAAACAAAACAAACCGTGCATGTTTTGCTATAGAAAGTGTCGTTTTTCTCCATGTTAATTGACAAAGTCGATTATTGATTAATAGCATGGAATAAATAAAACAAATAGGTAGCAGGGCGGGGCAATCGGATTTAAACGACTCGTAGAATAAGGGTTTTAACCACTCCGCAAGCCTTATCCTACTCTTGGTTTAAATCTGATTACCGGCCCTAGTACCTATTCATTCTATATATATAGCACCCACAGAGTGATAAAGTATTATAAACCTTTGAGGAGGAATAGCTATACACAGTAACAAAAGGGGATTTCTGGTAATGAAGTCATCGGTGACGTCAATGGGGACGTCTTTAACGGGTCACATAACTGATGACATCGTGTTGCCATGTGATTTATGATTGCACATCCGAGTCCTGGTAATAAGTATTCAGTGCATACTATTTCGGCAAGTCGGGCATGTGTTGCACGTGTTTTGCTTAAACTGAGCACTACACACATAAGCACATCTCTGTACGATCAATAGACAGCCTAAGACAGCGACTATCTTTGAACGCAACTTTACAGAAGAAACGTAGGCCCGATAGTGGTCTGGATAAAAATAATTTTGTGTGCGAAACCAATGTTAGGATCTCATCGGATTGGGTCTGCCTATACTAAGAATACTCCACTAAATCCATTGTATAGTGGAGCAACGTAACAGACGTCGTGATTTCAGTACAACTCACTGTCACACTTGACTGTTTCATAACCAATGGCGATGAGAAGCTGTCATATCTTTGCTCGTGTTGATGCTATGATGTCTAGCTGTTCTGCTACACACCACATCTCTCTGAGGCGTTTCCAGTAGTGTGTCACACAAAGAGTAGAGTAAAAAAGAACCCTCTTAAAATGAACTGTTGTTTGCCGGCTGCACAGATTACCTTGCACACTGAACGATTAAGCGATGAATCTATTGCGAATTTGTGCGCATTGATTACGTAATCATGAATAATAAATCGGATTTGATCAGACCAATTAGCATGGGCAATGCACATGTCATGTGGACAACGACTTGACAATAGTACGTGAAACGCGAATCACTTGTTGAGCCCAAACCGGCGATCAATTACTGTTTTCCCAGAACAGGTTTCCATTGCACCTTTGATAATGTTTGATAATGTTCTCTTGAGCCGTACTGAACACCAATATTTTGAGCCAATCAGCTTACAACGAATTACCATGGAGTTGGACATCGATATTTTTGTCATCATTTAACAGTTTGTCATACATCATTTTTAGAACTCTGTGAATCACAAATTTTCGATTCGAATGGAACTACGAATCGAATCAATTAAGAATTGAATGCAATTTTTATAATCTTTATTGGAGTATGAACGTGTGGGTATGGGTACAAATTATGTATGAATTCCCATTCCCACACGTTCATACTCCAATAAAGATTATAAAAATTGCATACAATGCCTATAATTACACTCCGTAACTGTTTAAACTACTTTTTACCAAACAACAAAGCAGAAAGACGAGAGGCGCTAAAAGTTAGAAACCCGCCCACACACCGCCCGAATTACATTCTGTCAACTGCGCTCTACCGTAAATGCGGGTCAAAGTTCGACCAAATGTATTCATTGGAAAATAAATTACACATGGTCATGACGTTTGCATCCAGCTGACCAATGGGAATTGAGTATTTGGACCCAAAACGTATAACTACATTAACAATGTAATTATTAGCACCTTGAAGCTAACCGATGGGGGCTGTGGTGCTATAAACCTGATTTGTTTCGACTGTGATGGCTCAAGTCTCGACTGCTAAAATAATCCAACTACATCATCAAGGCATGATGGTAAAAATAAATTTGAGAACCGATCAGTGTAACACTCAATTTCACGCAGTGGCGGCGCCATGGAGAGGTATGTGGGGGTACTTACCCCTCCACATTTTTCGCCAAGCGTAGTAAAAATACTATCATTTTAATTTTTGTTGTACTGAACGTTGCGGTGTAATGGTCGGTATGCTTAATCCCATATTCCCAAGTGCACTAAATCAGAGAAGTTTAGAAATTATGCTTGCCCCCTCCCTCCCCCCCCCCCCCCCGTCCCCCACACACACGCTAGCTGCAAACAACAAACAAGAGTCGAGAGTCCAAATTGCAACAAGGCATGCCGCGTTTGAACGGACTCAAACATAGTGCTTAAGAGTATTCGACGAATGCTATAATCGAGAGCGTGCAAGGCATCCGTTTGGAATTCAGCCTACAGCAATTTTAAACAATAAATAAAATTTAATATTTTAGAAAAATTCTCAAAGGTATAACTCAATGAAATCATGCAAATATGAATATCATTGGAACCGGCTTGTTCAGCCGGTTCCAATGATATCCATATTCGCATAATTTTGTTGCAAAACAGTTAAAAATTTACCCCCTCATTTTTGTTACTCTGGCGCCGCCACTGATTTCACGTAATGAATTACATGTTATTAGTGGATAAGGGGTTACTTCCGGGCGGGGGATTAGGTAACGAATGTAATTAGATACATCCAAGTTAATACGTTTAGACGTAGTTATTATGTTGTGCCATTTCCGACGTCCCTTTGTGATATAATCTTTATAAATCAGATTTTGACTTGTCTCCCTTGGTACGCCAATAATTGTGCATTATGCGTCTAACTGCAAAATTTTCAAGAAGTATAATCTCCTTCCCTGAGCTCTCCCATATGATGTCGGTATAATCAAACATTGGAAGAATGGAGTACCTATATAGTATTTCTAACACGGATCTAGACAGTCTGTGTATTTTAAACTTTTGAGAAGTTTAGCACATGACTAACTTTTTCCACTGGACACCGGGAAACAATTTTAGGACAAAATAATTAAACAAATACATCCAAGTGTTTACGTTTATTTTTTCTTCTTCAATTTGTTTTCCATGTAAGTATAGACTTCGACACGAGGTGATCCTGTCTGTCGAAAGTGTCGTTAAATCCAAAAAAATAAATATGTAAATATAGACTCGGGCAACCAATGAGATTTGTGTCACGGGATATTAAGAAATTCTGTTTTTCTGGGACTAAATAACACCTGTGAAGTATAGTATTTGGCCAGGCGCCAATTTTCTCAAGATAGTCATTCAGAACTTTGACCGAAAGCTTCGCATCGACAACAATTGTCACCTATTTTATGATGATTATCTGTACGCTCCGATATGCGCAGATCAAACCTACCATCTGAGAGCCCTTTCCAACAATTAATAAGATGATAGAGTTTCAAGTATGTCATAAATTTGATTAAACTTTCTCGCATACAGTAGTACACACACATTGAGGTTCTCCATATATGGAAGATATGTATACACGTGACAGTAAAAGGGTTAAAATTATGGAAATAACATCTCTAACTGCAACCATATCTCAAAATGTGGTACCCACCCGAGAAATTCTTAAGAGTTCTTGGTACATTTTTGGAGTGACGTTTTTGACGCGGCGTCACAAAAAATGACAAATGTTAGTATGTTGTACAGCTCCAAAAAGGAAAGAAGAAAATACAAGTATTTTTTATTGTTTGACTTATTGCTATTTTTTATCTTTCTTACGTGACTTCAAATCTAAACTTTATTTTGCACATTTCTCATTGAAACCTTGATTGCCAATAACACACAGCTCTATAAATATTACACACGGCTTTAAAATTCCACACACCTTTACTTTCAGTGTGGTTCTATTAAATGCATTTGTTTCAATTTCAAAGTTAACCTTTCATACAGAATAACGTCAGTTTGACGTGTTTTATGAACGTTTGATATCTGCCGCTTATTGAACTCTCATTCTCGATTTTCTGAAAATATACTGAGTCAAACAAGAAAGTATAATAAACTTTGAGAAACAATTTTTTTAGTATTATCGACTTTAATCCCAAACAATTTCTTGTAAATTCATATTTCGAGTCTGTCTGCATGAATTTGCATACTTTTATGCTCTTACTGTTGCCAACGTCATCTCAGGACGTCTTAATTCAGAAACTGGGTGAAATAAAAAGTTCACACATGCAGTTTGCATCGTGGGTGGCAAGGCTTCGACGGCGCATGGACCTGATAAGTCTATGGATAACATCCTGTGGTATTGCGTTCCACTACTGCTTTAGAACATTACGTAAATCGCCTAGCGTCTGAAGATCATGAAGTCGTACCCGACGGTCCAATTGGTCCCAAAGGTGCTCGACTGGCGACAAATATGACGAAAGTTGGGGCCAGGGAAGAAGTTCGATGTTCTGCTCCTCAAGAAAGTCACGACAGATACGCGCCACGTGACATCGGGCATTGTCTTGCTGGAATAACTGTAAACCGACGTTAGCGTTGAACAACGGGACAACAACAGCGTTAAGAATTTCGTCCCTATATCGCTGTCCATTCAGATTATCATCGATGAAGATCAATTGCGTTCGATGGTGCAAGGAAATTCCTGCCCAAACCATTACACTATCCTCGCCGAAATAGTCCCATTCCCGCACGCAAGCATCAGTAAACCGTTCTCCTCGTCGGCGATATACTCTTGCCGTACCATCAGCGCGCCGTAGGTTGGGCAAGAGCACTTTAGAACTGATATTTGCTCTTATTTTATTTTTCTCAAGTTGTTTCATTTAATTATTCGCCTATTTAATCTATAACAGCAAAATATGATCGAATTGTCGGAAATCTGATGATTTTTGTGACTATTTTCATGTTTTGTTGTTCGATTTTTATATCGAGGCGAGCAAAAGCGGAAAACTTTCATTTAAACCATACACCCCGGATGTTCGCGTGCGCTTATACCCTGGATGTTGCGCGCTCTCAAATACCTCGGATGCTGGATACACCCTTTGCCATGGCTATTTATCCAAGGCATTCTGACCAATCAAAACACAGAATTTATCGGGATATAGGGACAATAACATTTAGTATGTTGTAGAGCTCGAAGATAAAAAAAATATCAATTATCTGTTTTTTTTTTACTTTTTACTTAACTTCATTTTCGATTTTTCTGCGTCTGTTTATGTTTTTACTCCCCTCTAATTGTGGAGCATCTACACGTCAAAACAGACCACATATACCCTTATAGAAACCAAAAACACAGATCAATGGGATAGTTGGAAGGATGCATGGGTACCTTGCATGGGTACCTTAGTATGCTCAGTGACGTTACAAACTGAACGTTTTGACGTGAAGTGCAACGGGTCGGGAGAACAAAAACGTAAAATTTTCATTTTAATTTCGGAAGGTTTGGCCATGTGATCTTTCAACATCCATGGTTCCAAACAGAAAACTGAAAAAAAATGAAAATCCGTCGTCAGACACCGGAGATATGATGTCAATAACAGCCCAAACTACAAAACATAGAACTACATTTATATCACAGGCGGATGGAAGAATAATTGAAAGCAAAAATTACCAATTTTTCATCACTGAATGGAACTTCTTGACACTGTGACGAAAATGACTCTCGAGGGTCCGAAAACGTGGTAGAGTGACATTCCGTCGCTTGTTAGTTGGAAGGCGATATAGTAAAGTGGCAATACGTTAGTGGCCGTGCGCCGGCAGTAGCAGATTGACATTCCGTCACATGTTAGAGCGAATGTGTCTGATAAAGTGACAACACTTTAATGTCCGTGCGACGGCAGTCAGTGAAAGAGTGAAGTGAAAAGGCGACCAAAGTCCAAACACTGGCGACAAGGAATGGAAACCAGCGAAAAAAGAGAAAGTGGGCCCGCAAGTGACTCAAAAACTATGTGGGTTGTGAGTGATTTACATTTTGTTTTTCTGATTCATTGGATTTCATTTAAGTCACAAATTACCATATTTATTTATATATATACATGTATTAAAATTGTTGTTTTCTGTGAACCCCTGTTGTTTTATGCTTTTTGAGGAAACGTCTTCGACCCCTTCAGGATAAGAACCACCGCCAACAAAAACGAAACGGGCGGGTTCGTCACTGAGAGACATACGTTCACGCAGGGATTCAAACGACACTCCTTGAGTTTTGGCTGAATACGCGGCGTGATCTGTTTTCCCCAGCAACGAGAAAGCCCGGTTTCCGACAGTCAGAGGTATCAATCTTACGTTTCTGTGTTTGCATTCTCATTTCAACTTCATTTTCAACATCTGCCATTCAAAATGTGGAAAATATAATACCAATACACACTACACTTGGACGCCAAAATGGCGTTGTACGCTTTAACGGGGTGGGCCGCCCTTTCTGAGTTGGCTGTGCTTTGTTGAATGACTCCTGTGTATTCGCTTTGCGATTTCCAAACATCTAGTTAACCCTTTACCTAACGAATCGCCCGCATCCGCCCGCGTAATTTGCAAATTGAGCAGTTGAAAAAAATTAAGAAAACAAAATCATATCATGTGTCCCCTCATTGGAACGAGCTCATCGAGCTCGTTCCAATGAGGGTCCACATGTTATGGCTTTTTTAAATTTAGGGGAAAATCTTTAAAGTAATAATAGTAATTAAATTAATGATTTTTGAAATTCTCTACGCTGGGTAAATAGTTAATGTAAGACTTTCATTTCTGATTTGTTGAAATTCTGTCCTGATATGCTGTTTTATTTCGGGGCGCGGTGGCTCAGTAGGTAGAGGTGCAGGCTGCACGCCGAGAGGAACTCGGTTCGAATCCCACCTGCGGCAACCGCGTTGTGTCCTTGGGCAAGACACTTCACCCCGCTCGCCTACATGGGGGCACGATGACGCTGTGTACTAAGGCGTACTGCACGCCGATGGTGCACCTGTCTTCAACCAATCTAACCCTGCCTGTGCCGCGGTGCAGAGTTCAGAGTTACGATGTTGGGGAGCTGACAGCTGCTCGTCGTTGCTTGGTGGTTCTCTCCGGGTACTCCGGCTTCCTCCACCCGTAAAACTGCCACCGACATGATATGACCCTGGCTGTTAATGTGTCGTTAAAACCCAAATAAATAAAAAAAAATGCCGTTTTGTTTCATGATGAGCTCTATCGCGTGAACTCATTATTTTCCGTATTGAAGCATTTATTGGGCTTTATTCATGGGTCGAATAAGAACCGTTTTCAGGAGAATGTATTGGTTGGTCGTATCCATGATGTATTTGATCTGGCTTTCGGTAGTGGCATCTATGTCATTATAACAAAGTAATCCCAAGATGTTTGTGAGGAGTGGTTACGTAATCAGTTAACACCCATTTAATTGTAATTCCATGTTGTTCTCTAGAAAAGGGTGTATTGCAAGGGTTTGGCAATTTTAGGGCTGCTCCGGTTGTATGGTGGCAACTGCAAAACGGTGGAATTATTAAACATTTTCGTCCAAGATTTGTTCACTTCAGTATACTAAGGCACGATCAATAATTAGACAACGTGGGTTGTCAGTAATGTGAGCAGGATAATCTTTTCCTTTTGGACAACTGCAATAATTTTTCAAATATTTGTTTAGGGTGCCTTTTCCTGAGACAGTTGTGTGGTTGGGAAGGAACATGACTGAAAAGGACGCAAGCAGAAAAAAAGAAAACCCCAAAACATATCTCAGTGACCGTCAAATACGAAATGTAACCCTAAGGTAGAGAATAGCAGAAATCTCTCTCTGTTTCTCTGTCTCTGTCTGTCTCTCTCTCTCTCCCTCTCTCTCTCTCTCTCTCTCTCTCTCTCTCTCTCTCTCTCTCTCTCTCTCTCTCTCATTTGTAAAATATTTGTCTGAAAATAAAAATAAATTAAAAAAAAGAAACCATCTCCAAAATGATCGTTCAATTAATCAATTATCTTTCAAAACATATTCCACCGATTAGTTGGCAAGTGAAATTGTGAAAGTTCGTTTGCTTTCATACTGTTATTTTCCCACCAACACCCACGCACACTAAATATATATGAGGTAATACAGATCTGGGGTAGAAAAAAATGAAAACCACGCATGAAGTGGGGTCTTCATCCCATATATACCATAGCTTCACCAAACCACCCGTTTGGCTGCCGAGCATCCAGAAACAGACATGATACAAAATGGGGACAGGAAACGACAGAACGATACGTTCAGAATTAGTAAGCAAGGTAAGAAGAGTCAAACAATATAATCGGGAATGTACGGGGACTCAAAAATGGACTCCGGGCCATGGGTGCTAAGAAACCATGTATGAAATGGATAAATTGGCCGTTAAGTAAATTGATCACATTTGACAACATATTTCGTCGATTAGTGTGCAAACGTCAGCGTGAAAGTTCGTTGGTTGGAAACTAAAGGGCTAGTCAATATTTATTTTTCTATTATATTAGAATATATTTTTACATAGTTAGTGTTGTATGTAACGTCAGTCATATGTTATTACCTCGATGTTCCAATGTGTAGCTTTCGCGCATTGTTGATGCATATTGAGGCATTTTCATTTATCAATCACACGACTTCATCACACTTCCCACTTGGTAGCGATTAAAACTAAAACTGGAACATTAATGAAGTCATGGTATATGGGTGCAATAGAACACAGAAAACTTTTTTATTATACACCTGTTCTATAATATCCCCATCTACAGCAACACTAAACCAGGCGGAAAATGAAAATCTGTTCCGCACATATGTGCGGAATGGAAATTGTTGATGGACTATTTTTATAAAGAAGCAAAATCTCACAGGAATTTTCCATAAATCGTGCACCGCAGTTACAATTTTATTCGCTAGCGATAGCTAAAAATCGTCCCCTAAGTCCCAATGTGTTCTATGTGCCACTAGGCACATAGAACACATTGGAACTCAGGGAACGAAATAGCAACACGGGTTCTCCTTGCAAATTTGGTTGGCGATAAAATATATTCTTGTTGCTGATAGTTGTCAAATGAATTGCTGATTATCCTTCTGATAATTGTTTTATAGACGCGAAGGCATGTAATAAACACAGAATGACACACGCGTGTGAATGGGTTAATCGATATGGCACTTATGCCATCGCGGAAGGATAAAACTCGAGGCCTTCTGCGCTGGCACTCGTGCCATATCGATTAACCCATTCACACACGCGTGTCGTTCTGTGTATTTGTGGTACAGGCCTGAGTTTTGGGAGAAAACACAAAAAACGTTGGACGATTATAGTTATCACCTCTCATCCACACGCTCAGCAATATGTTGATAAATATTTGCGGTAGAATACAAGGTACAAACACGAGTGGAATGTTCATCCAGGTGTGCTACACAACTTCGTCAGTTCATCTGCTAGGCTGCTGTGGCAGCCATGCAGGTGATATAGTGAGACTATAGTAATAAGTGAAGGTTGATAGCAGAGACAATAGGGTGATACGATCTGAATGTTTTGTATTGAAACATAAATAAAACATGAACATGAACAGGACTCAAATAAGACGTTTTTGTCTTTGAGTTGTTGTTATGGCCCTTGGGTGGGTGTGTACATTTGCCTTTTGGGGCGTGGTGTGTGAGATAGGCATATGTGTGGGGTGTTTTTTTTTAGAAATGAAGTGTCTCAAACAGGTATGTGGGCAACGGGGTAAGTGGTAAGTACCGCAGTTGAGACATTCGAGGCCGGGAATTACATGATAAATACAGATTACCACACCAGTCAATTGATCTGTGTTGTTGCATTCCGTCGAGTTGACAAGAGGAGATCGTCCAGATCAAACGAGAAGCCTGAGACATCGAGTTGGATCTGGCCAAGCTCATGTCGTCAAAAAGACGGAATACAACAACACAGATCAATTGACTGTTGTAGTAATTTGTTTATTATATGACAATTAGTATTTTAAACAGGTTACACAACACCTGAAAAATCAAATTCAACAAGAATTACATAAGCCAAATAACCATTAACAATTTATGGAATTGGGGATGCCAAACGCGTAGTAATATCAAACGTTCGTGTCGAATATGAAACTTGAAAGTCAAAACAATGGAGGCAAGACTTGAATTTCTATCGGAATCGCCTTCGATAACACGTTTTGTTGGATTCGCATCTTGAAAATAGTTGTTATTTGTTATTTTGCAATTGTTCAGCACGGCGTTTTCAAACACACCTCGGCTGGAATGTTTTCAACGGAGTTTAATGAGTAGATACTCATGTTTATGTTCTGTGCTTATGTTCTATATTTATTTATAGGCCACTGGTAGAAATAGTCCGTTCACGTGAGCCTCGTTTGTGACAGGCATGATAACAATCTGGAAAACTTGACACTCTTGTTTTCCGGAGAGCTGGATTTGATGGGCAAACTACAGTGGTATTGAGGGACTATTTGTGATAGTCATATAATAACTATAGATGTTATATATATAGAATGTTAAGTATTCACGGCATCAGATCTGTAATGACTTGTGCTCATTAAATCAGAATTTCCTTTCCAAATCCGAGATTTGCCAAAGGGCTGCAATCATCTGAAGAGAGACGTCATTATTCATTGTGAGTCCAGATGTACAACTGCTGCAACTGTGGTGTTATAGCCAGCATATTACCAATGAAAAACGCCGTTACAGACTCGCGTGATCTCTTAATATGTTTCCGGTTTGATATATTTTAACCCTTTGAGCCCCAGTGGCCGCTTTTCCGCATAATAGGTCATAACGTCATTAAATAAGATGTTTTTTTCAGTAAATGTGTGGTAGACCAATCAGTATTTTCAACGTGCAGCCTTGGGCTGCACGTTGAAAATACTGATTGGTCTAACCCAAATAATGCACATGAACTCTTCTAATTGCTGCCAGTGGACTGGTATGGAATATACCACTAGAGTTCAAAGGGTTAAACGTCTGCCCACATAAAACGCTAAATAAAAGTTACCATATACATTACCAGCTGATACGGAACACGCTGGACATCCTGTAAAACCTGCATCGGGCAAATATCATGTAAAACCCGGTGCGGACAGCCTTTTGACGATAAGCGAGTCCGTTGTACGTGAAATTTTGTGATAAATACGTTTTTCTCTGAACGAATTCCGAGTCAACATTATTGACTGATGAATTCAGCATCTACAGCATTTCAATAGTTTGTTGAAGAAGGTTCCATTGTGGTTACAAAACTAAATGGATGGTGATAACATGCATTCTGTATCTCAATGCAGTGTAATTTCGTTACGAAATAGAGTAGTGTGTTATGGATTTAGACAATTGGACAGCGCTCCATTGATAAAAACATTTTAGGAAACTAAATCTTACTTCATAACAAAATGTGCTGTATTTAACTAAGAACATACCTACGATTTATTGTGACACTCCCCGCTGTTTTTGTAAAACCCGTGACGGGCACGACGCAGTCCGGTGCGTGGTTTACTGCATGCCCGCTTCGGGGATTACATTATAATTTTCTGCGATATATGGTCAAAAAGACGTCTTTTAGGGTAACTAGTTTAGGATTCTGATTGCTTCCTTTCGAAACTAGCATATAGATTATTATCAAAGACACATTGGTCCATAATTGCTAATTTATAACCAATTAAAGTAACAAACTAAAACCCGATGCGGGCGTTACTGAAGACCGCAGCGGAGTTTTACTGCCCGCAGCGGATATTATAGGATAACAGCGTGCGGAAGCACACCTGTTTCTGGATAGGTCCCATGACATTGCAATCTTGTACGTAATTTGGTTTCCAGAAAAGTCTTAGATCTTTTCATAGAGTTGAATAAATATTAAACTAGAGTTTTCCTGTTTCAACTGGGCCGTTTGCCATTGTAATTACCCTTCACGTTTACTTTCGCAATGAAGTGGGAGCTCACGATAAAATTATATCAAACTTTGTCAATTCCTTGTGCTTTGCTAATAAACGATGCTTGTTGGTAGGGAGATTATCTGCCATTTCCGTAAACGTTTGATATTTCCCAGTAAATTAAGGATCCGTTATTGTGTTATAAAAAATACACTCAGTTCAGTTCATTCCGTTACTTTGCTGTATACAATTCCCATTAACCACCCCTACCCTCCACACCCCTCAAAATCTTATTGATGTTGCAATTTTCTTCAAGTCCGCCTAAGCCTCTCCCTCTACCACCTCCTTTCCATGGACCGTAAGGTTATATAGATAACACAGGGTTGTGTTGTGTTTTAATAACTTTGTCCGTTTGAAGTGTAAATCGATAATTTGCTTTGAGATTAGTTCAACTGGACGTCTCTGGTAAAATCCTAATTCCTCTTCTCAAAACGTATCATGAAAAGTCTGTTTGCCTTTGTTGTTCTTATTTGGTGTTTAATGACACTCTTAACAGCCATGGTCATATCGTATCGGACAGTTTTGCAGATGTGGAAAGTCGGAGAGAACCACTGACTAATGGCGAATAAGTTGTGTTTGTTATCACAGATCCTAGTTTACTGGCTCTACACAAGCAGGATCAACATCGGTTGAAAGAAAGTGCATCGTCGTCGGAGCTTAGGCCTTAGAACACACCGCCAAGTGCTCCAGCGTTGACTTTAGGTATGAAAATGTCTTACTCAAGGACACAACGAAGATGACGCTGGTCAGGATCGAAGCGGCCAAGTTCAACCTTTAGTCCAGTGCTCTAACCTAAGACGCCCTTCACACCCTCCATTAAAAATTGCTCTAGGGCTGAACATGTAACCACCTCAGAACATCGAAAGATTAAAATGGGTGCCTGAAGTTCCGGAACAGTGCGCACTATAGGAAAATCTCCAACCTCATTCTCCCGTACTCCACCCTCGTTGTATTCTGTCTCAGCATTCAATTTCTAATTGTGTCGTAATGCGTTTTCTGTGGGGGAAAATTAGCTCATTGAAAGCGCTCGTCAACTTTAAACATTTATTTATATTTAGCGGCGGAATAACCAACCGTACTTCTTTCTCAGCCGGTATAGCCAGACTGTCGAATTGGAATGAAATGGTTTCGCGAGCCGAATGCGCGCTGGGACGCTATGGGGCAAGCCCCTTTCGATCCACTGTGACTGTTTAAGATCGCGTAGCTACATCTAGGCGTGTTGAAGGAGGAGACTGTCGAATTCGGGAAGTACATACATTTTATAGTAAAACAGTTATTCAAAACAACAATTACTTATTAACATAAATCCTAAACAATAATTAACTCTTTTTGGCGAACAGGACTTGTTATCAAGCAGCTTGTCTTATTGTAGAAGGACAATTGCTGATTACCAGCTTATGTATACATTCCAATATACTCGACAACAATACAAACACTAAAATTACTGCTCAATCACCAAAACGATTAGAACCTGGGTTTTCATATTAATTTTCGAAAGACGCCTTGGAATTTTGTTCTTTCGAATATCACTTCAAAGCCAGCCTTTGACAGTTGTATATTGCAGGACTGTTTGTATATTGACACATATACATGTACGATCTCCATCATTTTAACTCATTTTGTAACTGCCTGTTGAAAATAGTGGAGGGACGCGTTCCTCGTGGTTGAACCGCCTAAATAACGAATCTCGAATTTTTTTTTTTTTTTTTGGTTAAGGTGGTAAGACGACCCTCAAAAAATCGGCTGTACCTGTCAATGTGTGTGATGTTGTTGGTCACTTTCTTTTACACTGTGATTATTAGTTTATAAAAAACACACTCGTTCTATTTTAACCCTTTACCCAACGTAACGGCCAAAACCGGCCAGCGCTATTCTCAAAAATCGCCAATTAATTTTCATTATTTTTAAATTTTTTGTCTCAAAAGCAGGTTATGATCCCTCGTTGGAACGAGTTCGTCGAGCTCGTTCCAACGAGGGTTCATAACCTATGTTTTTGAGACAAAAAATTAGTTATTCAAGATTTTTTTTTTTTGTGTGAGTGTCGTCTGCTTTTCATGTTAGGTAAAGGGTTAATACAGTGAAATTCCCATCGGCGAAAAATTAAACGTGTATTTTGATGCATACAGTACGTGGAGAGTGGATTGTAACTAAATCACCCGCGGAGTGGAATTATCACCCATGCTATAACTTTCAAATTTTGTACATATCAACAAAAAGCACAATCAATGTTTCAGTCCATGGACCTCCGGGTTTAACCCGGAGGTCCATTGACTGAAACTTTGCTTTTGTTGGTTATGCTTTGCAACAAATTTGCAATTATTGCTCGGGTGGATTCTCCACTCTGCGGGTGATAATACACTATCCGCGTACTGTATATCCATAATGTATACTTTATGGTCAGGTATTTAGATATTTGTTCCACGGCTTTTCCCACAGAGTTCTCCACTTTTGAGAAATAATATTTATAACTTACGGAAAAGTCTTTCGAATTTTCTTTATAGCTTTAATATTGACAGTCTGGTCTACAGTACAGCCGCCGTAGACTGGTCACGTTCCACAGGTGGGCAATATTTCCACGGATGCAATAATATTAGATTCCAAACACTATTTACAGGAATAATCGTGAAGAATTTATTAATGAAGCACCGGGTACAAACCCGGTGCTTCATTAATTAAAATTTTGCTGAGTATGATTTTTATTACCTGGTAAACGCATACGTGGACATCACTGCCCACGCGTGGATCATGACAAGCCTACGGCGACTGTACTGTGCTCTTTCGTTAATGCTGTAAAACTTTCAGGGTGTCTGCTCGCCTTCTTCGGAGTAGTTGTTGTCAGTGATCTCTCTATAACTGGATTGTTGGAAAGCTCATTGGTCCCAAAAAGAAAGGTGTCTCAACCGCTGCTAGCTTGAGGGTGTTGCTATAAATTAACATTGCTCGACAAAAAAAAACTTCTCGGCGTTTCAGTTTTCCGACTTCTCTCAATCACCAACAACTTACTTTATAAAGAACATGCATGGACATCGATTAAAAATGAATATGTTGACGGCGTGCACATTTTCAATGCAATAAACATTGACTAATTTCAACATATTTAGTTATTATTGACAGACAAGTGTTGAGATTGGAATGTCCATACCATGTAACTAGTTTTCGTGTATGTAAGCACCATACCATTTGATTAATTGAAAGCAAATACGCTTTTACTGCACTCACAGCTTAACAGCTCTCACGTCCTCAAACGTCACCTACCGGGATGAGTTGGCGTGTTGATTGACGCCATCTTGGGTGGGGTGTGGGCAGATTGAGTGGCATCGTTTTTCGCTGACATTCTAGAAATCCAGTTTTATGGCGATCAGTGTTTTTTTGTTAACACTTTACCTAACACGAAAAGCAGATGACACTTGCAAACAAAATGACTGAATAACTTCTTTTTCATTTTTTGCATAAAATATTTAGATTATGACCCTCATTGGGACGAGCGGAAAGAGCTCGCCCCAACGAGGGCTTATAAGCTATGTTTTGTGGCAAAAAAATGAAAAAATAATGAAAATTCAATGGTAATTTTTGTGAACAGCGCTGGCCGGTTTGGATCGTTACGTTTTGTAACGCAGGGACCGACCTGGGCATGCGTCAGTGCGTATTTGGTTCTGAAACATCAGGACCTGGCTCTTAAATCTCCGAAATAGGCTTCTCAGTTGGCGCGTAAATTCTCAGATCATATTTTGATATTCTTTCGATGGATAATCGAGAGAGACACTCTTACGTGTATTTTTTATATGATTATCATTTATCATTGTTGTAGAGTGCTTAAGTTAATACTTCAAGTCTTAATTACCAAGCATTAATCTTCACTGTGATTTCTGATCAAGTCTTGGCTGCCTAAATAGGCAGCCAAGACTTGATCAGAAACTACAGTGAAGATTAATGTTTGCTATAGTGTACAAAATGAAAATGATGAGAGCTATTACATACTTGCAGTGTGTGTTACAAACAGCAGTGTGACTCCGTAAATTGAAATCTGGCGCATGAATTGAAAAAATAGGCTCGGAGGCTAGAGCGTATTTTGAATAGTCCTGATCAGTCCCTGCAACGGGTTAACATTGAAGTACATCAAGTTACAAAACAGACACGGACTGATCCATATGTTTATTAATGAGGTAGTGACACAGTGACATTGGATCTACCCAAACGATGCAATTTACATTTCTGTTTAATATTTCATCTCTATCCCACCATTTCCAAATGACTATAAATGATATGGGGTAGATGTTTGAGATTCGGTTGTTGTTATCTTAAATTATAGGCATACATTGAAATTTTTAACCTCCTGCTGTACAAATTTGGAATTTTTAAATAACCTGCGTTGAGATGAAAAGAAGCTTGTGTTGTTTACAAATTTTCTGGATAGATCATTTGGCCATAGAAAGAAAAGCGAATAATTCTACATACCCGAAATAATGACCGCCAGGAACAAGAGTGCGAAAGTCCAGTCCATTTTCACTCAACTGATTCAAGGCCTTCTTTCGAACGTTAGGACAGACAGACAAACATCCGTTTATATAGTAATCAAGAAATTTAACTCGAAATGAGTGTAATCCCTGTTTGCCTACGTTAAGCAAATACGACGCTTTCTTTTTGAGAGTGACTTTTTAATGTTCCCTCATAACATTAACCATTCATTTCTGAATTCTTAAACCTTTTGTGATTACACTGTCATCAGTCATCAGTCTTTTGCGCCTCTAAATTTATACAGTGATATCCTCCATTGTAGCTCAGAAACATCAATAGAACCCCACCCCCCCCCCCCTTTAAAATATGAAATATGTTTTTATTATATATTTTATCCAAAAAAAATATATAGGATCTTCCTAAATTTTCTAGGAAGGTACTTTGCACCTATTTGAGATGATATTCCCATATGCGTTTAAAGATAATTTTCAAAAGCAGTATGATTTGAACAAATGTACGCGTTTATTCCAATGTTGGTATTTTTGCAAAGAAAGTATCTTAAAGACTTTCGTCAGAGTATACTCGCCATGAATTAATGGATGGATGTTGGTAATATCGACTGTTCGGTGTCCGAGTCGGCAGAAGCTCAATGAAATCTGGAAAAGAGCACAAATTTAAAAACGCACTGGACAAACCTGGTTCTTTCAAGTGTAAAGCAAATTGAATAATAATTCTACAAACATGCACTTTCTGTGATTCTTGGGTTTTGGTGAGTGCGACAGAAGGTGTTTAGATAGTCCCAAGAAGTCTTTCCGATGTGTGTGTGATTGTATGGTAAAACTTTGGTCTTCTTCTTCCCATTCAACCATCTTCCAACCTTCAGACTGGCCTTCAGGCTATAAGATGTTAGAAATAGAAGATGTGGGCCAAACCGCCTTTCAGTAAAATTCATTGGCCAAATGCAACTAAATTTGTTTTCCCGCTGATACAGTACAGTCGCCGTGGATTGGTCGTAATACACACATGGGCAGTGATGTCCACGCATGCGTTATCAGGTAATATAAATCATCAGCTGCAAAGTTTTAATTAATGAAAAACCGAGCTGTACCCGATGCTTCATTAATTAAATGTTTGATGATTATTTCTATAATTAGTGTTTAGAGTCTAACGTTATTGTGTTCGTGGAAATATTGCCCACCTGTAGAATGTGACCAGTCCCCAGCGGCTCTACTCTAGTATATAAGAGGGCTATATTGATTGCTATAGTTCTATGTTCCCCAATTTTCAACACCCTTTGTATTCATTCAAAATGCTGTGGGAAAGGTGGGGGTTCGCCCATACATTCACCCCGTTTCCGTCGCTCCCTTTTAATGTGTAGTGTATTGAGTGTAATACCGAACGGTGTTGTCAAAATAATAATTGCAATGTACAAAGTCCGGGGCTTTTACGCGGTTTTAATTATCATTTCCTCTTTGGAAGAATCGAAATAAGTCTGTAAATAAAACGCGGTATCATTCTGTCGAATTGTTATTATTCCCCCCCCCCCCCCCCCCCCCCCGCCCCATCCGACACACTGTTACAGGAACGAATTTCGGAAATACAACGCTACAGTTTTGGTGTATTCGTATGTAGTACAGTTAAAACTAGAAGTCCTGTCATGAATTGTGCGCTTATCCAGTCTTAATTGCGCATAGGAATTGCGAGCAATTGCCATATCGAATGGCATCCAAAGCACGGCAGGTTCTCCTGGTTACTCATAGCAAACACAGGCAATTTTTCCGCCAATGGACCTCTGGGTCACCCGGAGGTCCTTTGGCTGAAACATTGCTTGTGTACAGGCCATAAGTACAGAAATTGATAGAGTCTCTATGGTCATAACGCGTAGACCGGACTTCTAGTTTTAACTGTATTTATATTCAGTCGTTCTAATCGAGTTTTCAGGCCTTCACGTGTATTCATTATTCGTGGAATTTTATAAATACATGTATTCATATTCGAATAGATTAAACTTTGAGATATATTCAAGAATACTTTTTAAATACTTCCTGAATTTTGAATTACAGAACTATGATACTGAATAAAAAGTTTTATAGCTCAAAGTCGATGGACTCCAGACAACAAATGCACACCTCAAGCCAATAATAAATATTTACTGATCCCTAACACACGCATTATTTAAAAACTACCATGTCTGTAATTTATGTATCAAATACATACAAAAGACTTAATTATCAGTGAGCTTACCAGCACGTAACCTGCCTATATAACGGGGTACCGACATCGACAAAACTCTACTGTGCTACAGCACTGACAAAGATGCTTTCTGTTAGATGATTGATGGCTTGGCCTTCCAACCTTTAGATGAGGTTAATAATGTCATTGCGTATTTAAGGGATAATGCTAGATTCGATGTTGAATATATATATTATTAGTTACACAGCGTGTTGGTGGCCTAATATGGTATATATGGTGTCAGTTAATTTCATATTGGACGATAGCCAAGCTCGAGTCCAATATGGAATTAACGGACACCATATATACCATATTTGGCCACCAACAAACTGTGTAACGAATATATCTTACCGACTGCTGCATCGATGCACAGAACTAATAACAACAGCGATCAAAATTCAACGAGAGAATTCTCACAATGTGTTCACGTGTTTTTGCCTTGTTACAATTTATGGGAGAGTGCCTACAGTCACTCTCCCATAAATTGTAACAAGGCAAATTCATACATACCAAACAGTTTCATTTCGAAGGTAACATGACACACATCCACAGAATATGAAGCCTTTTAAGTTGCCTTACCTGCACTTCAGACCAAATATGGGCTTCCAACACTCAATATTTCAACTTGAAGCGTTTATCGGTTGCCGCCATTTTGAATAATCAATGAACAAAGGGGAGATTACCCATAGCTGTCAGCATATATTGATGTTGACAGGCAGTATATGGTTTTATATGCAGTCTGCATGTGACGTCTTTGAACCAATGAAATTCCCAGATACTTGTAGGAGGTAAGATATTTCAAAACGTTCACCGTGATGCCTGCATCCGATTCATTCAACAGCACCAGTATTGGGGAATCATTGAGAATAATTTGCCGCGGCACCTGAAAAAGTTCGAATGTGATCTATCTTCTTCGATGTGGTGTTTGTCAAAACCATTATGTTGGAGAAACCTGTACCTCGTTTCACATACGTGTGAACAACCACCAGTCATTCATACAAATGGGGCGTGACTGTGCCACTTCTCAACGGGACACCCTTTTACTCCATTTTAAGCCTTCATCATTGATGCCAAGTCTGACTGGACAAGAGCTGAGCTCTTCGTCCAGGAACCATTCTGGATCGAACAGTATGCACGTGCAGACATCTCGGTCTTAACAGAACGTCAAATAATTCATTATTATACTTACATGTGTTAACAAGGAAGTATAATGGAATTACATTTTTGCCATTTTGAGAATAAGCAGGTACGAATCGGCACTCGACAAAGATACGAAACTGTCGACCAAGTAATGTAGGACTAATTCTGAAAATTTCAAGCAACTGCACTCTGCGGTCTGGACACGGTTGGTGTATTTCTGACACTACCTTTTCTTCTCCTTTTATGCCTGATTAGCCAATTTATACCTTTTTCGCCATTTAACCAACCGCGAAATCTGTTCACTTAAAACTTCTGGTGATTATGTAAGTATTTTAGGCAGTGTCGGGACTCATTGGCAACGATTTAGTCGCATCCCTGCACCCGTAACAGTGAATAATAAGCCTTAAGTGGCACTATCCTACGGAGGGGGCAGTCCTAGCACATCCTCGCGCCGTTTGGCACCAGCTAGAAAAAGACCAAATTTAAAAATTACCTCCCTCTTGATGCGTTATAAGGCGACGCGCTTTTTTCTATCGAGCCGCCGGCGCGATTCGTTGGATGGCCTCTATATTTGGCTATGCTATTTCAAATTCATTCTGTTATCATACTTTCATGCAAAACATGGAAGTATCATGAGATTGCTCTGCAATTTCAATATTCTAGTTCCTTTCAATTTTTGAAGGGTATGTTAACATCAGGCTCTGGGAGTTAGGGGTTACTAGAATACTTTTCAAAGTTTGTCTTACAGTATTTTTTACCTTTTGATTTCTACTTTTACAATGGTTTTATTTCCATATCGGGTTGTATCACACACCCGTTCAGTGATAACTTGACCCACGAGCACTTTAATCGCCACATTTCATTTCTTTCGTCGTCTGTGTGTATTTTTGTTGTTGTGTCTGTACCTTGAAGAAGGTCTTCGCCAGACCGAAAGCGTGAAATTCTTTCATTTTCCTGTGCTGTTTGGAGCTTAATGTAGACAAATAAAATAATAAAAATCGAATGGTGATTTTTGTGAATAGCGCTATCTAGTTTTGGCCGTTACGTTGGGTAAAGTAACAGTTAAAAGATAGCCCAACTTACATATACACGTAGTGATGTAAGTCACAGTACGGGAAGTGTGTATCACTGTTGACAAAAATCGCAGAGTGAAGTTTCTACTAAACAACTGATTGGGTAATGTTTCAGCCAAATGACCTCCAGCTTGTACACTGGCTAAACTTTTTCTTGTCTTCATGCATTTTCACTGCAATATTGACGCCTAATATCCAAGCAGGAACACTACTCTAAGAGTGCTTAGTGTTGATCCATTTTCGACAGACTGCCATGTACAGTACGTGGAGAGTGGATTGTAACTAAATCACCCGCGGAGTGGAATTATCAACCATGCTATAACTTTCAAATTTTGTACATATCAACAAAAAGCACAAGCAATGTTTCAGTCAATGGACCTCCGGGTTTAACCCGGAGGTCCATTGACTGAAACTTTGCTTGTGCTGGTTATGCTTTGCAACAAATTTGCAATTATTGCTTGGGTGGATTCTCCACTCTGCGGGGGATTTAGTGATAATACACTCTCCACGTACTGTAAGGTATACAGAGAGTATATTGATTACTACGACACTCGTGGAGTGGCGCTTCCTCAAGGAAATAACTCCTATTTTCTGACAAAGGATGGAAAACGCGTAATGTAATGGACCGCCAATTTAAAAGGGAACTCGACTCCGCCGCCAAACAGAAAACTTAAAGTCTTGTTAAATATTGGTAACTTATAAAAGTATTCAAGACTGTATCCACGAATACATTTCAAGGTATTTGTATTCACATTTGAATTTAAAACATTTCCCTATTTGTATTCTTATTCATAAACATTCAAAGTATTCGTGTTCGAATGCATTTACAAAGTAAAGTACGACCGCCGTGGACTAGTCACTTTCCACGGGTGGGCAATATTTCCACGAACGCAATAATATGAGATCCCAAACACTAATTATAGGAATAATCATCAAAAAATAATTAATGAAGCACCGGGTACAACCTGGTGCTTTATTATTCAAAATTTGGCTGATTATGATTTTTATTACCCAATGTCACTATCCACGCGTGGATTATGACCAGTCCATACGACTGTACTGTATTCACCCTATGCCTACAACGCTGTGCAGTTTCCGTCGTTCTGTAGTTCTCACAAACGACGTTGAAAAGTTTGATGTTATTAATCGTCCAAATTAGACTTCGTTGAAGACATACCTGTGACCAATACTATAAACCTATTGCAAGTGTATTATTTTAAAAATGTATTTCCTATCTGTGTTTATAAATGGTCGAAATTAATCTTATATCATGTAAAAAACAGTCAGATTACTACGCGTCCCGTGATCTGTACATACCCATACAGAGTTATCTCCCCTGTGTATATGGCAGTCCTTTTTGCTTAGAAAGGTCAGGGGGCAATCGAGCAGGAAGAGGTATTGCTCGAACGAATCGAATCTCATCGAGCAAATAAACCATCGAATAATTACTCGAACGAGTGACTCGACATACGACTATTCGACTCATTACCTCATTACCATTGGCTTTCACCTTGTCTTCAGCTACCTGCCCTATGATTAACCTCTATTATAGTCACCCAACACTATAATATTCTACAACCCTTACAACTTTATACCATTACTGTCGACTTGTAGCATTACTTCATACTTCCTAGCTATACCGGATCATGCTTCGACTCTGCCCTCGGCCAGGTCTTTAACAGGTGCAAATAAATTGTTCTATTGTTCTAAACCTGTATTGGTCTTTACAATCCATTGACCTAGTGTGCGCCAAGGCACCTTATGTGAACGAAATACTCCGCTGGTGGTACAAAGATGTGTTCGTGTGCTAGTACACAATATGTTTACATCACATGCAGCACATGTGTACATGCCAGATGTCCGGTATGTGCTTATGTGAAAATGGAAAATGCGTGCACAGCACATGCAGCTCATAGGCACATTCGGCAAATATGGATTCTATAAGAATAAACAGAGACACACTAAAGAAGGGATCCCACTACAAATACAAACGACTACAGTTCAGTCTTTATGGGAACTCTGTTGGCGGGTGGCAATACCTGGAAGTCCTGGTAGGTAGCATTGGTGTTGGAAATGAAGATCACTCTCCGTCCGAGATAAGGTAGGGAGTTGGACAAAGGAAACAGAGGTTAAAACGAAGGTTTTCTTTATTTGTAAATGCGTAAAGGATTAAACTGTTCAAATGAAGAATGTGTGGGTGGCACCTGCCACTATTAACCATTGAAGGAAGAGCTTTGTTGACAAATGTAAAGACCAGTGGGCTTTGGTGGCATAATGACTGAAACTTTGCGCAGTGAAATAAGAGGCTGAAAAGTGGTTTGTAATGAGTTGAGTCAGCAGGAAGTTTGTTCGTATCTAGGTGGTAGCTTTATTTAGTAAAAACACGTGTGAGAACTCATCGACCGACATTATGACAATAATCTGTTTCATAAATACGGTTTGTAAACAGGGATGTTGCCAGAGGTTTCCGATTCGGGGGGGGGGGTTAAGTAGTGCATTTCCAACTGGGGGAGGGACCGGGAGAGGGAAACCCCCTCACAGTCCCTCTCCCTAGTTGGAAATTCATTACCGAGAAAAAAATTGAAAATGAAGCCATGAAAGGGGACATAAAATTGATTCTAGTAACTGAAATGGCAATACATTTATGATAGAATTATCAGGTTGTTATTATTATTTGGTATTATTCTGGAAATTGAATGTGTGCTAAACAAATGCTCAAGCTGAGAACTTTGAACAGTTCTCATTCTCCTAACATTAAATCAGGGATCTTATGCAGGAATAATCAATTTTCGATGTTTCATTATTTTGTAACTGTGAATGATGGAATTAACTCAGGATAACGATTTTACATGATGAGATTTTCTTGAAGTACATTTCGAGGATTTTTTTTATTACGATATGCAAAGGTCCTATAGAAATCTCGTGCCGATTGACACCATGCATACTTATGAATCTCGATATTGCATGCACTGTAGTTGTAAATAGTAACAGTTGGAATTTTTGGAGACATCAGCATCACCAAAGAAGCTCTAACATTCAGATAGATTGAATTTCCAACTACCCATTACTTGCCCTCCGAATTTTCAACTATAGGAATTTTTGCCAGGATTGGGGGAGGGGGTGACAACCACCCACCCCCACACCCTCCTGTCGCTGTCGCCACGTCCCTGTTTGTAAAGCACACACATGTGCTTCACAAATGGTATTTATGAAACAGATTGTTGTCATCATGGAATAGATATTTTGGTAATATATTGTTATGAAGGTGAAGATAGTGTACTGAGAATCATATGGGGATCCACGGTAGCGTTCTTTGTCAAGACTATCAATGTAAAACAAACCCATTATACTTCACTTGTAATTAGTGAATAATGATCCAATTCTGCTCCCTATTTTGTTTAAATCAGTAAGCGTCCTTGTAATTATGCAAACCCAAATATTTACACTGCTTTTCGTTTTTATGGTTTCATTTTTAAATCACATTGTGGGTGTATTTCATGTTACGATCACATCAAAAGGGGTATTTTCTCCTGTGGAGAATGACCTTGCCTACCTTTGGTGGTGATCACATACGATTATTTTGACAGTAGGTGTTAAACATTCGGCTTTTGTGCGTTGTCATTTTCACTGAACTAATCAAACAGCAAACAAGAAAGATTAGTCCTGTGCTCTTTCAGTATGTGTCATCGATCGATGTGTGTCTTCAAATAATTGAGACTTGTCGCTGACAAATGGCGATGATTGTACAAGATCATGGTCTATGTTGGTCCCGGTTCATTTGAGCAGACGACTTCAGTGATGTGTTTCCGTGTAATGTTGATTCAAAAAGTTGGACTGCATATTGATCCGATTTCATCGTAAAATATGAACATTTGGTTATATGTCTGTTGTTTGTTATTTAATGCCCAACCTGTCAAACTGAAACATTTGCAACTTCTGTGGATGAGTACATAAGGTGTGTGTATAGAAAAAAGTGTATAATTAGGAATCAGTGGACACATAGATAGATAATATAAAAAGGCTTGATAATGCGCTCATGACTGTTAACTCATGCACGCATTGGACGAGGAACATGCTGTGGCGCTGAACAATCACTTTCAATTTAGTAATCAAACTGTGGAGAAAGCTCTCTTGAACAGGCAGGTTTTCAGTTTACTCAGGAATTTCTTAAGTGACTCACAAGACTTTACATCATCTGGAAGAGAAATGAAGGTCCTTCAGAGCATCTGATGAACTTGAAAATAGATACACAATTTTGGATTACTTCCCATGGTCTATCACAAAAATTCACTTTTCAAAAAATCTCTGCACTAAGTTGTCGTTGTATAGATAGAATTCCGTGAAGTTTACATTTGTATGTGTAGATTATTATGAACCCTTTCCTATCACCGAAAGCTCATAAAGTAACCCGCTTAGTTTGTTTAACCCTTTACCTAACGAATCGGCCGCATCCGCCCGCGTAATATACAAACTGAGCAGTTGAAAAGATTAAATTTTTCAAAATATTTCAACAAAACCATATCATGTGACCCCTCATTGGAACGAGCTCATTGAGCTCGTTCCAATGAGGGCTCACATGATATGGTTTTGTTGAAATTGTTTGAAAATGTTTTAAAAAATTACATTTAAAATAAAAAATGTTGATATCGTCTGCGTTGGGTAAAGGGTTAACCAGTTACCTAACGTAACGGCCAAAACCAGCAAGCGCTATTCACAAAAATTACCATTAAATTTTCATTATTTTTTTCATTTTCTGTCTCAAATCATAACTTTTGACCCCTCATTGGGACGAGCTCGTTGAACTCGTTCCAATATGAGGTCATAAGCTATGTTTTTGACGCCAAAAAATGAAAAAAACATGGTTATACAAGAATTTCGTTTGCGAGTGTCGTCTGCCTTTCTTGTTAGGTAAATTGTTAAACAGATCAAAACTGGATCATACCCCGCTAAATGGAATCAGTGGTTTAAAAATTTCATCTCGTAAACAAAAACATATTATACACTTTTTACCACATTGTATGGTCATGTTTGTATCCACAGGTGAATTCATTTCCCATTTTACATTAAATAGATGTTGTTTGACCCTATTTTGTTTCTTCGTTCTCCCGATAATAACTTGCGCTGGAAACAGTTTGCCTGAAGAATATCCTATAGCATCGGATGTAAATTGTTGACCTTCCGCTGGCAGACATTTATACCATGGTCAGCAAATCTCTTGTCACTCGAATAAGCAGGGGTGGCGCCAGGGATTTCTCGACAGGGGGGGGGGGGGGGGGGGGGCGGGGGCTGACCTCTCGACAGGGGGGGCTATAATATTTGACCTCCCAAACGAAGGAAGATGAGTGAAAATTGGTAAATTGGAGAACCAAAATAGAAGCAAATTGAGTATGTTTGTTGATTATTTAACGTAAACATATTATAATAAGGTCGGGAAATATTTCATAAAGCCAGTTTGACGAACGACATTAAGGAATTTCGTCGACTCTATGAGTTGATTACATATGTGTTTCGTGTTCTATACATCCCAACCTTCATTTTGATGTATAATTTGTGTATATTTAATCTGAATTTAAGGAATATGAGAGGTGAAAATTTCAAAATAAACAAAATTCCATTACTTATATAGGCCCTTAACTCTTTACTTTGCATATTGAGAAGTTGAAAAAATATTTTTTTTCAAATATTTCAATAAAACCATATCATGTGACCCCTCATGGGAACGAGTTATCGAGCTCGTTCAAATGAGAGGGTCACATGATAGGGTTTTGTTGAAACGTTTTTATAAATGTAAAAAAAAAATAGTAATTCAAGTAAAAAAAAAAGGATATTCTCTTCGTTGAGTAAAGGGTTAAATACTCACTTCTAGGAAATTTATTAGTGAACAAATAAATTTGCATGTAGTAGACGTGACACGACTTCTTATCAAATAGCACGTAATTCAAATTATCCATACCGGCCCCAACAACCCGATTCGAGTTCTCCTGACCTCCATTAGTATGAAAGACTGTGTGTGTAACAAGTCCAAGTATCAAATATAATCTATTAACTCTTTACCCAATGTAACGGTCAAAACCGACAAGCGCTATTCTCAAAAATCGCTAATTAATTTTCATTATTTTTTTCATTTTTTGTCTCAGAAACATAGGTTATGACACCTCGTTGGAACGAGCGCGACAAGGGGTCATAACCTATGTTTTTGAGACAAAAAATAAAAAAATTAAAATTCAAGAATTTTTACTTTTCATTATTAACGATAATTATATTATTTAACCCTTTTTTCTAACGTAACGCCCCAAACCGGCCAGCGCTATTCTCAAAACTCGCCAATTAATTTTCATTATTTTTTAATTTTTTTTGTCTCTAAAACATAGGTTATGACCCCTCATTGGAACGAGCTCGTTCCAATGAGGGGTCATAACCTATGTTTTGGAGACAAAAAATGAAAATAATAGTTATTCAACAATTTGTTTTTGAAAGTGTCGTCTGGTTTTCATGTTAGGTAATGGGTTAAGAAAGAACACTATTACCAGCAAAAGAGAATTGATATTTTAGACTAAAATCCTTATGAAAATATCACGACTGAAATTTATTGGTAGTGTCACACCCACTACACCCCCATAGCTGCGCCCCTGATAGTGATTAGCAGTTGATGGGCATATGCTGTTGGAATTATCTTTGATTACAAGTGAGCGTATTTTAATAATACTTTTACCATGATTGTCGAGCACACTTTTGAATCCAATGTTGTAGAATCAAGACTTTTGTGTTTGAAGTTGCGATGGGATAAGATGCGGACGTCATTCCTTCGCGACCTGCCTTTTGGATATCATCTTAGAATATATAGAGGATATCTATACTATTTTAGTGAATATCTGGAATTATCATATGACTCGTCCGTTTTGTTCACTTTAAAACATTTGATATTTGGTTTTCATATCAATCAGTGATAAATAAAGCCTTCCGTCTATTTCATTGGTCAATTTCAAAACTAGACAATTTGATTGGCTGAACAAAATACAACTGGGCCACATTTTCATAATTTGCATAATTAGAGTTGGGAGCTTTTGTTGGTCAATTTCAAAACTGGACAATTTGATTGGCTAAACAAAATACAACTGGTTCACATTTGCATAATTTCAGCAGGGCGAATTTACGTTATCTGTCCTATTTAGGGTGGGTTATATTGTATTAATCTTTTACCAACAAGAAAAACGTCATTCATTTTTTTTATATTTTCACTTTTTGCTTCCAAAACATAGGTTATGACCCCTCATTGGAACGAGCTCGTTCCAATGAGGGGTCATAACTTATGTTTTGGAAGCCAAAAATGAAAATGTTTAGTTATACGAGGATGTTTTTTCCAAGAGCCGTCTGCAACTCAAGTTAGGTGATGGGTTATAAAGTGATACTGAGTGGCTAATTTGTGCGTGTGTGTGTCATATGATAAATAGAATATGAAATGAGTGTTTTTCTCATATAATATTTATGAAACTCGTCCGAATTTTCCGTTTGGGCTCGCCAGAGGTTCGCCAAAACGGAAAATTCTTAGACTCGTTTCATAAATATTATATGAGAAAAACATTCATTCCATATCCTCTATTTATCACGAGTGTGGACCTGAAAGTTTTATTTTTCACGAGCGCTTGCCCGTACATTTTCTTTTTATTATATTCTACGTGACATTTTACTACACAATATTCAACCCAATTCGACTGCAAACACGTACATTTAAAAAAAAATTAAAGATCAGCGGATCGTTCTTTCACGAAATCACTCAAACATAAAGAATAGTCTCACATTTCCACGATAATTCAACCAACTCATTGTTCAACTCACAGATGAAATTTAATAATTATAATACTACAAATAGGAATATTCTCATATTTTTCAGTAAGGTTCATTTTTAGAACATTTTTAAATGTCAATTTACAAGTAATATGGAAATTAAGTATGCCGACTCATCAAAAAAAAAAAACAACAAAATATTAAAAAACACACCAAAAATAAAAATTCCTCGGCGAATTGATTAACAAGGTTTTTCGGAAAATATACCCAGTTCATGGCTCAATATCACTCTCGGGGGTCACTTTCTTTTCATCAAATTATTTTACTTTATTATTATACTATTTCAAAAAAAGTAGGGGATATCCAAACTGATGTTGATATTTTCGGAAAATGGTATTGGATACGCGTGATTGGACACGTCAATATGTTGCCAAGTTTAGTGTGGATCATGAATGTCACCAGCCCAAGACAACTTCGTGCAGGTTTTTCGCACGAGCACTGCGTTAATGTCTGTGGGGTACGTTTTGAAATTTTTATTTGTACTGGTCGGGCTTTTTCGGAGGTCTCATCGTTCTTTTCTTGGTATAAACTTGTTCATCAATTTTTTGAGGTATGCGAAGACTGACACGTGACAAACGTTTACGTGCTGTTGGCATGTTGGATGCTGGCAACAGACAGACTGCAGTGGCCCCAGTTCTCAGGGTTACTCAGTCGATGATTTGCAGGTAGTGGGCACGCTACCGTCAGACAGGCAATGCTGATGACAGACGTCGGTCAGGTCGTCCAACGGCGACAACTGCTAACCAGGATCGTTTCATCCGAACCACAGCATTACGTAACAACCACCAAAGTGCCTCAGAAATTGGACAGCAGCTGCACCGAGCGACAGATGTGCGAGTCAGTGGTCAGACTATCCGAAATCGCCAGCACAGCTGGAATTTGTTAGCTCGGCGACCTCGAATAATTCCACAATTGACTGAACGTCACATCGCAGCAAGGCGTAATTAGTGTAGAGCACGACAGCGCTGGGACAATCGTCGGTGGAGCAACGTCATGTTTTCCGATGAATCGCGGTTCACTCTCGACTTCCACGACAGGCGAAACAGAGTGTGGCGGCGGTGGAACGAACGATTCCATGACGTAACCTTTAGGCAGCACAGTCATTTTGGTAGTGGATCGGTTATGGTGTTGGGAGACATAACCATGACAAGCAGAACAGCATTACATGTCATCCAAGGACATGTCACGGGGCAGTACTACCGTGGCAACATGTTAGCAGCTCATGCGGTGCCATTTGCGCGACGTCACGTACGTCGATTCATTTTCCAAGATGACAAATATCAAATATTCCCTACTTTTTTTAATAGTATATTATACATCTAATTTTTCAGTCACAGAATCACCAAAACGGTTTGGAGTAGCATGAATTTCTGGTACTGCTGGTAAAGCCAGCACCGAATCGCTTGCAACAGTGTCGAAGGCAAAGTGATGCGCCGAAGCGTGACGTCATTTAGGAAGCGACTGGGGGATATTCCTCGATATCCATCAAGTCGCTGGATATCGAGTAATGTCTTTTAAATAATTTGCAATAATTCACAGGCTAACCAATAATAAAACGTCTCATTTATTTGCAAAACATGGAGCTATGTTATTTAAAATCTCTTTGCGGGTGCGTTTCAGTAATAGACAACACCTATATCGTGTAACAAAATCACTTGTCATATAATTTACTAACTATCCTGAGGAATGATACGAAGGTCCTCAAAATTACAGTTAAAACATAATTAATTTGTTAGAATTCTCACAATGAACCGTGTGTTATATAGAGAGTAATCGCTTGACTGGACTGGTTACGTGCAATAATTCATGAGAGGTGGGGAACGTTGTACAAACACGAGTGCACGAATGCGCACGAGTGTTTTACAATACTGTCCCTCGCCTCGAATGAATTATTTCACGTAACCAGTCCTGTCAAGCGATTACTCTGTTTATTACTTTTCATTATTAACGATAATTATATTATTTGACCCTTTACCTAACGTAACGGCCAAAAACGGCCAACGCTATTCTTAAAACTCTTGAATTAATTTTCATTATTTTTTCATTTTTTGTCTCTAAAACATAGGTTATGACCCCTCATTGGAACGAGCTCGTCGAGCTCGTTCCAATGAAGGGTCATAGCCTATGTTTTTGAGACAAAAAATGAAAATAATAGTTATTAAAGAAATGTTTTTGCAAGTGTCGTCTGCTTTTCATGTGAGGTAAAGGGTTAAAAAAGCAAAAAAAAAAGACCAATGAAGTCCCCATTACACCCACGGCAAAGCGTCTTCGTTTGCGCGCATGGATACATGACACAATTGTTCATTGCATAATTCACTTGCGAAATTATCGTTTATAATCAAACCCGGAAATACCAGTAAATCACACTTTGGAAAGTAATAAAATTTCTATAAAGTATTGAATTGGTATAATAGATGATGACATCACATCAGAGTCGTCTGTAATTTCAAATTCCCCGACTCGCTTGAATTTACATTCACACAAAGATGTTAGTTCCAGATACTTTGAACTTTGAACAGTAATTCAGATATGTTAATGTTTATAACGCGGACAGAAAATTTGTACCGGATCGCAGTCTGATCGAACTGTTCTCTTCGTACTTGCAAAAATAAGACATTGAATCCTACATTGTATTTAATTTCGCCTTTCCCAATTCGGTCTTAACACTTTGAACCCTGGTAGTACTTCCAATGTCAGTTCAATGTCAGCAATTGGAAGAGTCCATATTGAAAATGTTGATGGGTCTACCCCACACATTCATTTAGCAACGATTTTACTTTTTTGAAATTATGACATATTATAAGAGCACGGTGGCTCAGTGGTTTCGGTATTGGACTTCAAACCGAAAGGTCCCCGGTTCGATCCCTACCAGTTGAAAATACGTTTTGTCCTTGGCCAAGGAATTTAATTCTGATTGCCCACATGGGAGAACGATTGCGCTGTGCTCTAAGGCGTACTCAACGCTTATGGCGTCTTGACTTCAGTCAATGCTAACCTTGCTTGTCTGGAGTTAATACGTTGGGGAGTCTGACAGTTGCTCATTGTTGTTTCGTGTTTTTTGTCGGGTACCCCGACTTCCTACACTCCTATAACTGTCCGACACGAGGTGACCCTGGCTGTCGAAAGTGTAGTTTAACCCCAATAAATAAATAATAATAAGTTATAAGGTCATAACTCTGGGAAACATTATTAGACGGAACCAGTTCCTTGTGCATATCCGTTCCCCCATGCGCGTCTATCAGCATAGCAAAGGAGATCCAAATACGACCGATGGCTTTTAAGTCGAAAGAGTGAAAAAGGGCCATAACGGTGTGAAACATATCTGGGCGGAACCCATTCCCTGTACATATCCGTCTATTATCATACCAAAGGAGATCCAAATCCGACTGATTGCTTTGAAATTACAATCCAAAATATTTGTAACGACAGACGGCTGGACGGACAGACGGAGGTCTTCAAAGTGGGCACACCAAGAAAAAATCAAATTCAACAGGTAGTGAATGCAACGCAGAGGCCGATAAACATGTTAAATCGTGGGTCACTGCAGCCGATCCGTAGGCATGTTTGAAGTAGTCTTAATGGTATTGTTTGACAGAAAAATGTTCTCAAGTCGAAAAAGTGTAAAAAGGGCCTCAAATCTGGGATACATTATTGGATGGAACCCGTTCCTTGTGCATATCCGTCCCCCATGCGGGTCTGTCAGCATGCCAAAATCCGACCGATGTTAGTATTACATTCCGAAACGTTTGTATGGACGGACGGACGGACGGACTGAAGAAGGTCTTCACTAGATTGTGGATATTCTTTTGCAAAGCGGGCCCATGAGCATACCAAGAAAAAATGAAATCCAACATGCAGCGAATGCAATATAGAGGTTGAGAAACTTTTCTAAGTCGAAAGAGTGAAAAAGGGTCATAACTCTGTGAAAAATTATTGGACAGAACCCGTTCCTTATGTATGTCCATTCCCCCATGTGGATGTATCAGCATATGAAAGAAGATCCAAATTCGACCGATGGCTTTGAAATTACAATCCAAAAAATCCGTATGGACAGACGAACAGACAGACGGAGAAAAAATTCTCATGAAGAAATTCTGAACAGTCAGATGTACGGACAGAAAGGTTCCAAACTAGTTGGAGCGAACACAAATCAAAACGTGATCTCATGAAAATAAACATACATACCAAATTTGGTTTCGATTTGATGAAACATACGAAAGCCGAAAAATTCAAATTTTTTGAGTCGAAAAAGGCCCATGACTCCAGAAATATAACGGGACAGACCCCGTTACTTGTGGATATTCTTTTGCAAAGCGCACCCATGGGCATACCAAGAATAAATCAAATCCCACGTGCAGTGAATGCAGTGCAAAGGTCGATACACATTTTCTGAATCGAAAGAGTGAAAAAGTGCCATAACTCTGGGAAACTTTTCCTTGTGCATATCCGTTCCACTACGCGGGACTCTCAGCATACCAATGGCGATCCAAATCCGACCGATGGATTTGAAATTACAATGTAAAACGTTTGTACGGACAGACATTTATTTATTATTTATTTATTGGTGTTTAAGGTAACATACTTATGAACAATGGCTAATCATGACCGTGGCGGGTGGAGGAAGCCGGAGTACTCAGAGAGAACCACCGAGCAACGACGAGCAGCTGCCAGCTCCCCAGCATCGTAGCTCCACAAGGTGGCACAGACAGGGTTAGATTTGCTGAAGACATGCACACCACCGACGTGCAGTACGCCTTAGTACACGGCGTCATCGTTCCCCCATATGGACAATCAGGGTTCCGTGCCTTGTTCAAGGACACAACGCGGGAGTCCCAATCGATCGCTCAGGCGGCCACCCATCCGAGGACACACCGGGATCGACGCTGCTTTACTTCGGTGATCTGACGAGAACGTACGGACATACAGAGAGACGGACAGACGGGTGGGCCGAGGGCTTCACTAGATACCCCCGAATCCTCATGCGGATGTCTGGGGCACAATAAATATGACGTATCAGGTTCATGGGCCCGAAAAACTGACTCACGGGTTCAAAGGATGAATTTTACGGTGTGTTATTCGCGAAGTATTGACTCACTGTCGAAGTGTGTTACTCCTACACTGTGATTCAATCGAGAAAGAGACGACCATTGTTGGGTTGTACAAATGAAAAAACTATTAATGATTGTAAATTGGATGGCGAGAAAAAACACCCAATGAGTGTTTCCTCAATTTAGTCTCACTTTTGATAAGTTTGGGTTCTTACAATAGAGAATACCTTCATCACGTCTTACCGAGAAATGGGGTGGCGTGTGAAGATTTCACCAAGTGAACAATCGCATCACTTGTCTGGCACCTACTGTATTAGAAAAGTTTTTTTTGTTTATTTAATCTTATTTGTTTTACACGGATTGGCGAACAAGTTATGCAACTTATATTAACGCTTTTCCTTGGCCCAATGGCGTAGGTGTGTGGGATGACCTTCATAGCGGCAACTTCGTGGCCTAGCTCTTCTCGAATACTACGAAGGGATCTTTAGCCTGCACGGAGTGTGTCTCTCTCCGCACAGAGGACAGCCATTTTACGTTCCCACACGATAGGACGATACGCTGTGACAGCATCAACCCCACAATTGATGCTGACAGAGAGTGTTCGGACACCTCGAGAACTTTCCCGGACCGAGGATCGATCCTGAGACCTCTGGCATGAGAGACCAGTGCAAGAAAAGTTGATTCTACCAGAATTTCCCAGAAAATGGATAACTATTTATGACTCAGTATGCATAGCCAAGTTGTATAACGCACACCAAGGAAAAAAGTACGTTCGAGAACTTTACAATCGAATTTTATTTATCCGTCTCAAACCTGAGGTCTGCAAATATGTTTAACCCTTTGAACGCCAGCAGTCGATTTTCCGGCCAGGAACATGATACGTCACAACGTCATAAAATAGTATGGCTGTTCAGTAAATATTGTGGTGTCGACCAATCAGTATTTTCAAAGTGCAGCCCGAGGCTGCACGTTGAAAATACTGATTGGTCTACCCCAAATAATGAATATGGACTCTTCTAATTGTTGCCATTGAACTGGCATGGAGGATACCACTAGAGATCAAAGAGTTAAATTTGAACGCTGGTGTGATACTTCCACTGATCGTTGTTCACCGATATGTGGTTAGCAATCGAAAATTATAGGGGTATTATTGGATGGCTTTTTTGACTGTTTGTCGCTGACGTATAATCCAGCCCATCCCAATAATATAAAACTTTTACAATTGTATTTTCTAGAATTGAATTTTCCAACTTTTAATATAAAAACTAAAATGAATAATTAGCATTTAAAAATATATGGCAATTAACCAACTGGCAAATTGCCACATCTTTGAAAATGCTAATGGTTCACTTCAACCGATTTAAAGTCATAACTAGAAAAATACAATCCTAGAAAATACAATTGTAAAAGTTTGATTGTATTGGCCCGTCAACAAATCTCTTGTCACTAGAATAAGTATAATTTGGGCATTTGAATTCAATCTACCCACTGTAAATTGAATCAAGCTTTTGTCCAATCAATTTTTGAGTTATTTATTTTTTATTTATTTATTAGTGTTTAATGTCGCATATTTTTGCACAGACCACTACATGTAGATAAAGTCAAGTTTAGTCAATCGTTTATACCCAGGTTGCCCATTTTAGGGAACATCCTCCCCAAACATTGGCGGATTGGCTCTATTTTACCAATAAAACAGAGCTTGTTTACCACGCTGAACAAGCACAGCTTTACTTACATTCGTCGATGACACGCCTTTTTAATGCAGTTGGAATATCGATCAGTCGGAAGTGTAGTTAAAAACTCACTTGTTGGAAATTTATTACTGAATAAATAAAATAAATATACACACAGATCGACACGAGTGTGTGAATGGGTTATTCGATATGGCACGAGTGTCAGCGCAGAAGGATAGAACGAGGGGCCACGGGCCTCGAGTTTTATCCTTCCGCGATGGCACAAGTGCCATATCGATTAACCCATTCACACACTCGTGTCGTTCTGTGGTTATTAAAGCCATCACGTTTATAAAAAACATTTTTAGAAGGAACTCGGCAATTAATTTGATAACTATCAACAAAAAGAACACTTTTTATCGCTAACCAGATTTGCGAGGGGAACCCGTGCTGCTATGTCGTCCCCTAAGTTTCAATGTGTTCTACAGTACGTGGAGAGTGTATTATCATTAAATCACCCGCACAGTGGAGATTCCACCCAAGCAATAAATAAAACTTTGTTGCAAAGCATAACCAGCACAAGCAAAGTTTCAGCCAATGGACCTCCGGGTTAAACCCGGAGGTCCATTGGCTGAAAGTTTGCTTGTGTTTTTTGTCGATATGTACAAAATTTGAAAGTTTTAGCTTGGGTGATAACTCCACTCCGCGGGTGATTTAGTTTCAATCCACTCTCCACGTACTGTATGTGCCAACTGCCATATAGAACACATTGGAACCCAGGAGACAATTTTTAGCTATCGCTGGCGATTCAAATTGTAATTGCGGTGCACGATTTGTAGAAAATTTCAGTGAAAGTTCGCTTCGTTATTAAAATAGTCCGTCAACAGTTCCGTTCCGCACATATGTGCGGAACAGATTTTCATTTTTCGCATGTTTTAGTGTTGCTGTAGATGGGGAATTCATAGAACAGGCGTGTAATAAATACATCTAGTTGTCATTTCGTAATAGGTTTGCGGACACATGCAGTGTATGAGAAATCTATTCTGTCGAAGCACACATCAGACAGTTGTTTTTATCAAACTAAGGTTAACTGATAAAACAGTCCTTGCAGTGTGACAGTCGTAGAAGTAAGTGGTTGTGACAGTAGAAGTTAGTAAGTGTTGCAGCAAAGTAACAGGCAGTAACAGTGTCGACTGTAGCTAATATTTGTAGTGGCAGAGGTAATATATTGTCGACGTCCCCGGGGTTCATTGGAACAATGCAGTGATAGATAACTGCAGTTGTTTCGGAGAGAAACAAGATGACACGAGTAGTGATAATTTTCAATGGAGTGTCTAGTCGTGCCGGTGTTGAAGGTAAGAGTGTTACTCGCTGCACGGTAAAACAAACAGCAGGAGTGGTAGAAGTCAGTGATAGTGAAAGAAAAAAGCAGCAATCCCATAAGAAAACCGAATGTTCTTCAGACTATCATATTACAAAACATACCACTTCTAATTGTACACCTCCCTCCCAAACATTGATGACCTTCAAAACGTGAATCTTTTGTGTAAATATCTATACCGCCTTTTAGACAAGTTACTTGAGCATACAATCTGTTGAAAGTGTACAGATGATAGAATAAAATATAATTAAAAGTAGTGAGGAAATTTATCTATTGCCCTCAATGAGACAAAGAAAACTCATCACGTATATTTCAGTCATTCAAGGAAGTTGATATGATTTAAGCAACCGTCAGCCTTTTTTCTCTCTACCACGATTTTGAGTTACGTCCTACTCACCAAATTTGGAACGCGTACAGTATAGTTGTCGTTTACTGGACGTCATCCACGCATGGGCAGCGATGTCCAAGCATGCGTTTACCGGGTAATAAAAATCATCATCGCAAAATTTTAATTAATGAAGCACCGGGTTGTTCCCGGTTCTTTATTAATTAAAGTTTATGATGATTTCTGCAATAATTAGTGTTTGCAATCTAATATTATTGCGAACGCGGAAATACTACCCACCCCGCGGAAAGTGACCAGTCCACGGTGTTCGTACAGTATAGGGACCTATTTTATCCAGAAGTGCTCTTTTGTTTTCTCAAATGTCAGCTCCTAATGCGTCCGATACGAATTCCGTTTTTCCATTATCTTTTAATATCGACGTCTATCAAATCTCCCTATTTCACATTTTGTAAACATATCATCTTATAAAAAACATACCTACAAATGTGGGTGCGACATTAGGAATTCCCATTTCTGATGGCCGAATTCTGAAATGACATGTTCGAGGGCCATAAGGTTAAATGTTTAAATGAGTCAGATTTTTTTAATGTTTGTACAGTACGTGGAGAGTGGATTGTAACTAAATCACCCGCGGAGTGGAGTTATCACCCAAGCTATAACTTTCAAATTTTGTACATATCGACAAAAAACACAAGCAATGTTTCAGCCTATGGAGCTCCGGGTTTAACCCGGAGGTCCATTGGCTGAAACTTTGCTTGTGCTGGTTATGCTTTGCAACAAATTTGCAATTATTGCTTGGGTGTAATCTCCACTCTGTGGGTGATTTAGTGATAATACACTCTCCACGAACTGTATGTTATTTTTCTCAAACAATTAGGAGATAGCTGTGCCTTAGGTTTTCGATTTGGCGCTATTTCCACTTAATCGAAATTGTGTTAAACATTTTTACTTTTGGAAATTTCGATCAACCGTTTGGGCGTTTTTCTCATTTTTGTATTTTCAATATGATTTTTACGCACATCGTTGAGAAAATTTGGAGATATCCTCTCTTGCAAAAAGGGTATGTAAAAAAACTGCAGTCCAATCAAATTCCCGGCCAACCGTTATGGCCCATTTCTGAGGTGACGTCATAGAAGAGTTATAGGGACGAAAATTAAAATGCGTCTGGTCTATTTCTGACATTTTACCTGGGTCAATAAAATTGATAAATTTGTCCCTTCATTGCAACAAGGCCTTGCAATGCTTTAGCATTTCAAAACCTTCTTGCACTCAAGAGACGAAATACAACATCACCCATGCTAATCTGTAGATTATGAGGCCTAAAACATAAAACAAACCAAGAATATGAACTACTTTTGATGGCAAAGAAATAATTACAAAAATAAAAAATAAAATAAAAAAACACTCGTCCACCCGCAATTTTACAAAAAAAATCTGTACTTATTCACAATCACGCTTTGAAACTTCACACATCGTTTTTCATTTATTTGAAATAATGTTAAGCGTTTTTACTTCTTCAAACTTACATCAACCATGCGAGCGTTGCGAATTTATTTATTTTATCCCATAAATGGACGTTTATTCGAACAATAAATGTCTTGTGTAATTTTTTGCTTTATTCACCCAGAATCAGCTGTTAGTAGGGTGATGAATTTTCCCCATAGGTATCATACCGAATTTATTCCCATAGTAGAGACGGACTTGTTGTCCTCTGACCTCTCCACCGCATTCGTGTTGTCATGGCCTGTTTTCAGCTTGTGGGAGACATAATGAACCGACATTCATCAAACATTGACCGTCGCTGAAATGTTTTGTTTTAGAAAATATGACACATTTCAAATCTGTCTAACAATAAAAAGGAACAACAATTAACAAAGAAGACACAAAGTAAATCTATCGAAACCAGGCGTTGAAAAGCATAAATGTTCGATTGTGAAGGCGTGGGGTGGGGGGGGGGGGGGGGGGGGGCATGATGATTGATGTTTCATTTTCCAACTTAGGAAATGTACGTGTCGTCTGCTTTGTTTATAAAACTCAAGTTGAGTCTACGTCAAAAGAAATAACATTTATTTTTAGACCGAAATGTATCGCTGCGCCTTGTTTATTTTTGGCAGTTTTGCTTGTCGATCGAATTGGACCAATGTTCTCCTCACTTCTCGCAGTGTTTTGTAGCGAGTAACATCACCATTTCACCGCGACTGCCCTGTAAACAATTTATGGGATAAACAAAATAAACGTATAGTGTTTTCAAGTAAGAAATTATTCTACTCTTGGGACTAAGAATGGGAGCACAGTGGCTCAGTGGTAGACTGTTGGACTTCTTTTCTAGTTCGATCCCCGTCCGGGACGACCCGCGTTGTGTCCTTAGGCAAGGCAATTTATCCCGATTACCTACACGGGGGCATGATGACGCCGTGTACTAAGGCGTACTTCACGTCGATGGTGCACATGTCTTCAACCGCTTTAACCCTGATTGAACGGAGCTTGAACAGAGTTAGAATGTTAAGGAGCTGCCAGATGCTCGTCGATGCTCGGTGGTTCTCTGCGGGTACTCCGGCTTCCTCCACCCGTAAAACTGTCACGGTCACGATTAGCCATGTGCATAAGTATGTGACCTTAAACACAAATAATAATAATAGGATTAAGAATGAAACCGACTCGTCAGAGGCTCACCGGGTTCATTCTTAATCTTACTCGTAGAATAATATTTTTACTTGAAAACACTATACGTTTATTCTATATTTAAACCCCATTTGTATGTTCATACCTTTGAAAATTGGGGAATGTAATTTCCAACTAAAACCCTATCTAAAAGTGTTACCGTCCTATCAAATTTCCAACGATTATGGCCGAATCCTGGGGTGATGTCATAGTTGTCAAAATTTAAATTCGTCGGATTTTGTTACATTTACAGTATGTTGTACAGCTAAAGAAAATTAGGAGATAGCTTTTATTTTTTAGTTTTCGATTATTGACATTTTTAATCCACTTGAACTTTTGCCTGTTACATATAAGGTCTCTTTTATATTAAAAAAGGCTAATTTGGTGACAAACGTAGTTCGGTAGTGAAAAGGAACGCAGCTCCGAAACTTCAAACATCTTTTTCCACTTATTGATATTGTGTTACAACCTAAAAACGAAAGTGTTAATAACTACACTTGAAGTGCTGTATTTAACGCTTACTAAGTGCTGAACTAGCACTTTGTTCAAGTGTAGATATCCCAGAACTTGACAGGTGATACAATAATACCACTTGACAAGTGTAATGTCGCGGCACTTGAAAGGAAACAACGCAGATGACGCGGATCAGACTCGAACTCTCGAGCCTGATCCGCGTCAACAACGGGATGATTTCGCGCGCCAAAGGCGCGCAGGGACGGTATGGGGGACAAGCCCCTTTCGATCCTCGGTAACTGTATATGATTGGATGTCACATGTCTAGGCGTGTTGAAGGAGGAAAAGGTTCTGGTACTCGGCAGGTGTCTCCAGTTGTGGTTAGGCGATCTCGTTGACTGATGTCAGTTGTACCCTCGGGTGAGGACCAGTGTGGGAGGTTAGGTCCTCTCACAAAGGTACTACCTCTCCCCGAGTGTGCAGTCGATATAGATTTTCGGGCAAGTATAGTGTCTGCCACTTCTGAGATGATTTTAAGTGAAGGCCATCACTGGCAAGTATAATCTGCCTCAGGCTGTCTCTGTTCGATAGGATGTCTTTGAAGGAAACAACAACGACCCCTTTCGGGGACCATCAAGAAGAAGACCCGAACTTCCCTGGTTCGGGGGCAGGCCTGCATTGTAATCCTAATGGGTTGGGACAGAAAGTTGCGCATTGCGCTTACAAAAAGGGGCAGAGGCGGGACGCAGGACCAACGCTCGCCTTCCTTAACGTGGTCGACCACTTTTAGGGAGGGAGTGGAGGATGTTCAGGAACCGTGGGGGTGACTGTTTCCATAACGGTTAGACTCTCTGTTGCGGTCATTGGGGTGCTGGTCAAAAAGCATCTCCTGTGTACCTGCTTAAAAGAAGAAGGAAGAATTAGTTTTCATTAGAATATGTAGAGGTAAAAAGATCACAGTAGCACATTATGTTTTAACTGTGATCACAGTTAAGCTGTTAATCTGCCTGTTAGATCACCTTCTTAGGGTGATAGTGAGTTTGTAGCTGAAGGGTAACAGGTTTAGACACTAAACCACACCCGACGGTGTTTCTGTTATGCCCTTCGCTGGTTTCGACCATATTTAGATTAGTTTGACTTTATTTTGCATCAAGATTAAACACTGCAAATCTCACCTTCAGCCGGGGAGGCCCAGCCCACACAAATCGCTCTCGCCTGGTATCTCGAGCGTCCTGTGTGGGCCGAGCCCCTCCCCGGCTGGAAATCAGACCTACAGTATCCAATCGTGATTTAATCTTAGTTGAGTCGGTGAAGGCAGCCCTTACTGGTAGAAGGCCACAGTTAAGCTGTTTTTCTGCCTGTTTATTCACCTTCGCGTTCCATATTTATTTAGTTTTTTAACATGTTCGGAGATTAGTTCGCTGTCGGCTAACCGGTCATGATTTTTCGCGGTCAGGGTGGCTAGGCGGTATTTAATGATGGGGATATCGACTCTGTCGTGGAGTGTTTTGATGGGTGTGTCCCATGGGGCGCGGAGGGCAACTCTAAGCGCGTGATTTTGGACCTTCTGGAGTTTTCCCATATTAGTTTGGTTGAGGTCAGTTAGTATAATTGCACCGTATTCGAGTACTGGGCGCACAAAGGCTTTGTATAGTTTGAGTAGGGTGGACTGGTTGGCCCCCATGAAGTTCTCTTAAGCATTTTCAGTAAGTTAATGCGTTTGGTAGCTTTTTTCGCCATGTGATCGGTATGTTTGTTGAAGGACAGTTTTTGATCAATGGTGATGCCCAGTTCTTAAAGCATTGCACTTTGAGTGTTAAAATCAAACCCTGAGAGTTAGAATGGGTTTAACACCTTGAAAGTGTCAGTTTTAACACTTTAGTTTTTAGTGTGTAAGCACTTTCACATTTATAAATTTACGACAACCATGCGAGCGATGCGAATGTATCAACTTTTTATAAAGTTCATATGGTAAACCCCATTCTTAGAATTCATCCTTTCCAAAATTTAGGAATGTAATCTCCAACAATGACCATGTCTTAACCCTTTACACAACGTAACGGCCAAAACCGGCCAGCGTTATTCTAAAAAATCGCCAATTAATTTTCGTTATATTTTCATTTTTTGTCTCAAAAACATAGGTTACGACCTCTCTTTGGAATGAGCTCGTCGAGCTCGTTCCAATGAGGGGTCATAACCTATATTTTTGAGACAAAAAATGAAAAAAATTAGTTATTCAAAAAACTTTTCGGCAAGTTTCGCCTGCTTTTCATGTTAGGTAAAGGGTTAAAATGTCTTGCAGTCCTACCAAATTTCCAAACGCTGTGAACGAATTTTCAGGTGTCATAATCGAGGTCACATGGTCAAAAAATTAAAAGGCCTCAGATTCTGTTGAAATTCTATTGTGTAATCAAGATGACAAAAATATGAGATCGCTGTTGTTTTGTTTTCGATTTATCGCCATTTTGGCGTTTTTACGTCAAAGTCTTGGTTACTTTGGTCTTATGTCATTCAAAAGTAGTAACGGCGTAAGCGCTGTCTCACGGCTTTGTACAGTAAAAGGCGACAAACACATTCACCTCTTTGTCGGGCGATTTGACGTTGGTCGTGCTTCGTTGAACGAATTCTGGAAATTTGCTTTGCGATTTCAAACCCCTCTAGTCTGTAATTGTGGCCATTTGTATACACTTTAGTGTTATGCGCCTAGAGAATCGGCAGGCCATTTGTCGTGTGTTCTTGACAGCATGTCTGAATCTCGTATACACGTAGATTAAACCCAAGTTGGAAGTCATTCGAAGCAGAGGTGTAGGAATCTCGGTAGCAAAAGCCAGCTATGTAATGTACATGCAACCATTGAAGTAGACTGCTGGACGGCAAAACCAATCCCAAAATTCAAAATAGTCACAGAATCCTGAACGACCCGTGCAATCTTTAGATTTTTCATTGGAAACACGAATTCTCCCCCTCCAGCCTTGCAGACATCAACATTTTCACCGAACCGGAGAATACGAGACACGATCTTACAGTCCCCACCCGCTCGTCCAATAATAATATTTTACGTTTGCTGAATCGTTGGGTTGAATTTTGATTTTACATTAGGAAATTCTAAAGTTTGTTTGTACATTATTGATGCGTTGATACTCACCCTGAACACCTGTGTATTTTCCAAGCTCCCAGGCCACCAGTCTAATTCTTTTCGGAATTCAACGCTGTTATGGCCTGCCTTTTACTCATTTTACATGAGTATTGGCACACAGACGACCGTTGAATCAATGTGATGTGTCTTATTTTCAAAGATACACTTCACAAAAACATCAAGATATTAACTTAATTTGTGGAACAAACCGACGTAATTATAAACCTACAGCTGTGAGAGTCTTCTTTTCTGATTGTAATGTCATGAAAATGTAGATCGAATCTTTTCGATCGAAAAAAAAAATCAAGCTTTGATTTCACCGAAAATGAACTTTTATGGAATTTTTCAGATTCAATCGTCCGGAAAATATATCAATTGGTCTGAGAAGCGAACGATACGTTCGCTGTTTAAACCAACTGAACTATTCGAGACGAGTGCGTCTACACATAGGCGATGATCTATTTGAGGGCTAGAATGGTTCAAGGTTCAAGGACACAATAACATCGAATTTCCTCACAGACCTAGACTGGTGGTCTGGCTATAACATGAGCCAAACACAAATATAGCATTGAGTTTAACCAATTATTCATACATTTGCGGTCCTCTTCGGCGCGCGGTTAGCACAACTTCACCACTAGTGGTGAACATTTGGTACACCAAGCTACTTTGGGTGTATTTCATTTATACCATGATCGTCAGATTAATAAGAGTTTAAATGTTAAATAAATCTATATTCACACGTGCGAATCTGTTTTTGTTTACACGAGCACCGGTGGGAGGTACTTTCGCTGGCAATTTTATCACCGAAACGAAATAGAAAACGAAATCGCAGATTTCCGGGGCTTTTTCATGTTAATAACATAATAACATACTATTTCGAGTTATGGTTGCTTTATTAACACGAGTCAACGTGTTTTTGTTAATTTTTGGTATCTTATGAGATAAACTTATTTAAAAACGTAATAAATATAAAAAAGAGCGGGTTTCATTTCATTCTTTACGAGGCGACGACTGATAAATTTAGACAAGTTTGCATTCAAGGCAAGGTCACCAAAGGGGCAACATGGATGTAGTTCAAGGGTAGGTGTAAATTATTACTACTGAAATCCCACTGCTGGCGTGTTCACCACAGTTGGTGTGTAAAGCAAAAAATTATGTCATAGGCTTTTTATATATAGTAGAAAAGGAAATCCCAAACGGAAAATTCGGACGAGTTTCAAAAATATTATATGAGAAAAACACTCATTTCATATTCTATTTTTCATATGACACACACACGCACAAATTAGCCACTTAGTAAGATTTTTTTACCCATCGCCTAACTTGAGTTGCAGACGACACTTGGAATAAACATCCTCGTATAACTAAAAAATTTCATTTTTCGCTTCCAAAACATAGGCTATGACCCCTCATTGGAACGAGCTCGTTCCAATGAGGGGTCATAACCTATGTTTTGGAAGCAAAAAGTGAAAATATAAAAAAAAAATGAATGGCGTTTTTCATGTAGGTAAAAGATTAATACAATATAACCCACTCTAAATAGCCAATCAAATTGTCCAGTAAAAGCTCCCAATTCTAATTATGCAAATTATGAAAATGTGGCCCAGTTGTATTTTGTTCAGCCAATCAAATTTTCTAGTTTTGAAATTAACCAATGAAATTGACGGAAGGCTTTATTTATCACTGATTAATATGAAAACAAAATATCAAATGTTTTAAAGTGAACAAAACGGACGAGTCATATGATAAATGACTGTATCGAACCGCTATTGTTTGGACCGGACCACCAACGGTCCGCGCCACTACTCAATAATCAAGTATGGTTTCATTTCCAAAAGTTCCAACAAAGAATTTGCAAGGTAATGCACTTGCCGTGTACTGTAGTTATATTTAAGTTGATACGTTAATCCATGACGGGGGCGCGGTGGCTCAGTTGGTAGAGGTGCAGGCTGCAAGCCGAGAGGTCCTCGGTTCGAATCCCACCTGCGGCAACCGCGTTGTGTCCTTGGGCAAGACACTTCACCCCGATTGCCTACATGGGGGCACGATGACGCTGTGTACTGAGGCGTACTGCACGTCGATGGTGCGCATGTCTTCAACCAATCTAACCCTGCCTGTGCTGCGGTGCAGAGTTCAGAGTTACGATGTTGGGGAGCTGACAGCTGCTCGTCGTTGCTCGGTGGTTCTCTCCGGGTACTCCGGCTTCCTCCACCCGTAAAACTGTCGCGGTCACGATTAGCCATTGTGCATAAGTATGTGACCTTAAACACCATTAAATAAATATTAAATTAATCCATGACAGTTGTAGGTCAAATTATTCGTCGGTGCCCCAAATCGATCACACTGCTCTTGAACATGTCGTTTTAAAGAACATAATCCCTAAAACATAATCCGTTTTAAGTGGAATGTGTCCATGATAATAATGACGCGTTCCCAGTTGGTACATCTCCGCTGCGTACCGACAACCGTGGATGATATGATACCGCTATTGTCTTAAAAGTTAATCCCAACGGCGGACATTATCAGATATCGCTCTTAATAAGAAACCAGAGATAAGGTTTTGTATGCAAACAAAGGGGTGGCTCAGAAGCCGTGTAGGATTTCGAGATCGGTATATAATTCAGGTGTTTATAAAATTCGTTCTTACCATTTCTAACAAGGTGAAGAGACAGTTGAAGGAAATGGGTTGGATTTCCATATTTTTGGTTCTGGCGGTGATCATTCCTGGTGAGTAGGATTTTTCGGTATTTTATCTCTGCCGGAATGGTTTTCTTAAAATAAAGTAATAAAGAAATTGTGAAACTACCCTTTAGTTGAACAAAATTTTCTGAACTTGAAAAGCACTGTTCAATGTAAAAGCAAATGTTGAACTACGGTACGTGGAGAGTAGATTGTAACTAAATCACCCGCGGAGAGGATTATCACCCAAACTATAGCCTAAAAAAAATGTGTACATATCGACAAAAAACACAATCAGTGTTTCAGCCAATGGACCTCCGGGTTTGACCCGGAGGTCCATTGGCTGAAACTTTGCTTGTGCTGGTTATGCTTTGCAACAAATTTGAAATTATTACTTGAGTGGAATTTCCACTCTGCGTGGTGATTTAGCGATAATACATTCTCCACGTACTGCACGCTCATTCTTACGGGGCTTAATTGTTGCAGATCATAGTAAAAATATAGAAGCTTTTGAAGATTGACAGTTTTATTCAGTATTATGAAGAAAATTAAAAATTGACCATTGGTTTGTCGAGTATATTTAACCCATATGTCTCACAGTGATATGTACAACACGTCCGACGTGTACTGGTCACTTTTTAGGGGTGAGTAATATTTCCACAGACGCAATAATTGGATTCCAAAAACTAATTATATGAATATTCATCACAAATTTAAATTAAATGGAGCACCGGGTTATTACCCGGTGCTTCATTAATTAAAGTTTTGGTGCTGCTGAATTTTATTACCTGATGAAAGCATGCTTGGCCATCACTGCCCATGCGTGGATTATGACTGTTCCACTGAAACTGTACTGGAAGGCCACATAAAAAAAATGAATTGATTCTCAGGCAATTTTTTTTTTTCAAATCAGTGAAGGAGGGAGGATTTTATTTTTACTTTTTTTAAATTTTTTTTTCGTGTAAAAGGGTTGAGTATACTCAGTAAATTTGTTTGCTGTCTTTCCACTTGAAAAAGAGAAAAGGTTGTATTTTAGTGTAATTATAGTATACCTTTTATAACTAACTGCCGTAACAACAGCTAAAAGGATTTGTATTTTATTGTACTTTTTAATGGTATAGATCTGTCAAGCATCATGATCCATTAGAATAGGTCCCACTAACCAATGCTTGGGGTAGGAGTCCTTTAAAATGGGAAACATGGCTCTAAATGATTGGTTAAACTTGAGTTTATATCGGTGTTGCGGCCATTATTAGCCATTGTGCAGAAATATATGACCTTAAACACCAGCAAATAAATAAGAAATTAAATCATGATCCAGTATATCAGAATTTTCTTTGTTACAGTTTATGGGAGAGTGCCCCTGGGCACTCTCCCTTAAACTGCAACAAAAAAAAAAAAACAATTTACTGCTAACACAGCTAAATAATTATATGTCGAGAAATGTGAAAAAATGACTATTCCAAGTTTTCACAAATTCTTTAAAAAACATGACATAATAAAAATGTCTAATGAGGAGGTTCAAATCCAACGGGGGGGGAGGGGGGGCGAGAATCAAAACATTATTTTTTTAGCCTAATATAGCATCGAAATGTAACGCAAAGATAAAATCGATGTAGGGTCACTATTTGAAATTCGTAAATCCAGTTTCTGGAAATAAAATAAATCCATACTATCCAATAATAACTGCACATTTAAAGTTGCACTGTTTCCCCGTAAATATTCACGTACTGATAAACTTCATGTCATATACAGTTATAGTCAAATAAAACTCCTGGCCTTCGAATAAGCTCATACAGTTTGGTACGACCAAACCCCTCCTATCAGACTTTGCAACGTTGCAACAAACGTGGCTAAAATATAATTCATGGCTTTTGATAAGCGTTTACAGATAGTTATAGCACGACACCTCGACCAGAGGTTGTAACATTGCGACAGACATGGTTAAAACATAATCCCTGCCTTTTGCAATAAGCGTGTACAGTTGGTTAAACTGAGTGCGACTGGCGTGGTTAAAATTGCAGTGCTTTGTTCTCTACTTTAAGTCCTCGTATTTAATTAAATAATTCTCGGTCACTTTTACTTTAACTCTATCAAAATATGGTAATTATTTGCAAATACATATTGTAGAGTATTACTCCTGTGGATTCATTACCGTCAAACGAGGCATTATTATATTTTATTCTACGCCACCTGACATCATCTGAAACACCCTTACCAATTAGCGCGGGCTGTAGACTGTGCCGAGGCAAAGGCCGAAGGAAAATACATTTTCATTGGCAATAAGACTGCCGACGAAAAAATTAAAAAATATCACCTGTTAAGTGAACATTCAGATTTGGTTTGGGTATTAAATTACACCAGTCTGAGGTTCAGTATCGTTATGTTGTTACAGTATCAGGCATGGAGCAATGGCCCTTATTAAACTTCACTTGAGCTTGGGTCCTGCACCATCATTGTTTCGATTGTTGAATAATAACAGACCGGGGAGAAGGGGTCCTCTGTGATTCTATATTTGGCACTGTGAAGAATAAATCGTGGTCAAAACTGCACTTTGCACCCGAAGTGTATGTAGTCGTCAGAAATGAATAAAGTGTCGAATTCACCCGACCAGGACTAACCATTTTCGGACACTTTGTATCTCATGCCGTTATTCCATACAGAGTCTAAGACTTTCTCGTCATCCAGTAGGACCACCGTCTCGATTTCTTTTTGAGACAAGAAGGTCGGCATGTAATCAAACAGTCGGTATATAGTTAAAACTAGAAGTCCTGCCACGAACTGTGCGCTTACCAAGGCTTAATTGCGCGGAGGAATTTCCGCGCAATTGCCATATAGAATGGCATCCAATGCACGGAAGGTTCTCCTGGTTACTCATAGCAAACGCAGGCAATGTTTCTGTCAATGGGAGTCTCACCTGCGGCAACCGCGTTGTGTCCTTGGGCAAGACACTTCACCCCGATTGCCTACATGGGGGCACGATGACGCTGTGTATTGAGGCGTACTGCACGTCGCTGGTGCGCATGTCTTCAACCAATCTAACCCTGCCTGTGCTGCGGTGCAGAGTTCAGAGTTACGATGTTGGAGAGCTGACAGCTGCTCGTCGTTGCTCGGTGCTTCTCTCCGGGTACTCCGGCTTCCTCCACCCGTAAAACTGTCACGGCCACGATTAGCCATTGTGCATAAGTATGTGACCTTAAACACCAATAAATAAATCAATAATTCTGTCCATGGGCCTCCGGGTTACCCGGAGGTCCATTGAAAAAAACATTGCTTGTGAGCAGGCCATATGTATAGAATTTGATAGCCTTACTATAGTCATAACGACCAGATTAACGCGCAGATCGACGTGCTATTTGTGCGCATTTCGTGACAGGGCTTCTAGTTTTAACTGTACATGCTCGATGACCTCCTTGTAGTTACGGTGGGCGCTCTGCCATTTTTTGAAAAACATTAGAATCAAGGTGTGTTCTGAGTTTGTTGGTAATTGCGCGTTCACATGTTTTGCCCAAACAGCTCAGAAGACTGGTGGGTGTGTAGCTTGTTGGGTTGTTCTGGTCCTTATCAGGTTTGGGGGATCATCACGCCCACAGCTATTTTCCAGCATTTTGAGAGGTGCCAATGGATAGCCAGCGGTTTAAGATTACGGTAAGTCTCTCGATAAAGGCAAGGAGGGTTTAAGTATTCTATAAGTGATTTCGCCCTCACAGGGTAAAGATGAATTTTTGCATTTACGGACGATGTCCATGATTTCGGTGGCCAAAATGCGGTCCGCGAGGTCCCCATTGTCGCCGGGTTACTGCATGAGGGAGAAGTGCGGTTCAAACATGTGTTTATCGTGGCTTACAAATTTGTTGACTTTATCTTTGAGGTCGTCATCAAAGTTGAGACCTACGTGTGTTTTGTGAGCTTCCTTGAGCAGTTCAGCAAAGGTATCAGCCTTCGCCTTGTCATTAGGGGCACTAGTGCCATTGGCCCGGACAAAGAAGGAGCTATTTGATCTTTTGATTTTGTTGACCCGTGAGTAATTTAAAACTATCCCCCAACCTTTTGTGATCGCGTTTCTCTGCAATCTCCTCCTTACCTGCTTGACTTTGCCATGAAGGCAATTATAAATGGTTTTTAAGCTCGGCTTTTTTATTGGGTTCGTGTTCGTTACTGTAGGTTCTGTAAGCTTTTCTTTTTTGTTTTATAATTCTATCGTTTTGGCTGAGATGTAGTTTTTTCGGAGGTGGAATGTTTTCTTGGGACAAATTTCATCGCGTGCCTGACTGATGCTGTCACTTAGGGTCGCGCAGAGTGCTTTGAGTTTGTCTACGTTGGGGGTGTGGTGTTTGCTGCAGTATAATTTCTACTATTTGTCTAGACAGGTCCCCGTCAGTTGTGGCTATGTTTCGTCTTTGGATGGGATCGTACTTTTCTCGGCTTTTGTCATATATGAGGGTGGCTTGTATGGGGAGATGAGATCTTCCTGCGTCATCGTCGCTGACATAGAAGTCGGTCACGCAGTTGATTGCGGAGGTACCGATAATAATTGAACCCAGAATATCGGCGCAGGGGAGAGATTTGTTACTAATGTGCCTGATCGATTGGTCATCATTAACTACATGGAGGTCGTATTTTTCGATGTTTGGTTCGGTTTTGTTACAGTCGAAGTATTGATGCTTGGCATTAACATCCCCCCGAGGAAGATACAATGTCCGTACTGTTCTTTGAAGAATTCAAATACTCATTTTTATACAGACATACAGTTAAAACTAGACGTCCTGGCATGAACTGTGCGCTTATCTAGGTTTAATTGCGCATAGGAATTGCGCGCAATTGCACATCGAATGGCATCCAAAGCACGGCAAGTTCCTAGTTATTCATAACAAACACAGGCAATGTTTCTGCCAATGGACCTCCGGGTTACCCGGAGGTCCATTGGCTGAAACATTGCTTGTGCACAAGCCATATATACAGAATTCCATAGCCTTACTATGGTCATGACACGTAGATTAACGCACAGATCGACGTGCTATTTGTGCGCATTTCATGACAGGACTTATAGTTTTAACTGTATAAGTTGTCATTTCTGTTTTACTTTGACCATTAGTTTAATTTCCATGATTCGCTGAGTTATACCTCGAGTAGGGACTATTTTTCAAATGTGTTCTTGACAAACATCACCCATCAGATAACCACTAAAATTATGTAAAACAACCCAAGGCACAAAGGCAAAATTAAAACTTTTATCTGATGGATCTCCACTCTCGGCGCACTGTATTGTCAACCTGAAGCGAAAATCGGGGGTTAGGTGTGGGGTACTCCCTAGGGGAGGGGTACCCTATCTCCAGATTGTTTTTTCTTGGCTACAGTAGTCGGGTAGAGTACTGTATCCAGGGGCGGATCGGGTAGTGAAAAGTTACTGGGGAATGGACCAAGGCGGGCCTCACCCGAAGAAAGTTTTGATTTTGCGAACTGGACGAACGCGGCTTCATTGCATCTGAGCGATTAATGGCAGACCATACAAAGGACAATTTCGATGGCATTTTGAAATCGATCATTCGAAAAGAATGTTCTATCGGGGTGGGAGAGGACCCAACGGGAATCCCAAACCGGAGAACATTTTGATTTTTTGAAACTGAAGGAACACTGCTTCCTTTCATCTGAGCGATCAGTGTTCAGACTAGACTGCTGGTATATCCAAATGTCCTCTATTAGGTGGACTGCTAATGACATTCCACAAAGAGAACATTTCGATACACCGGCACTCGATGCAATCAGATCCATTTCGACTTTTGGTCACTTTCGCGAAATTTCACGTACCAACAGGTGTTGGGCTGCATCAATTTTGGGGGCCCCAAGTTGAACGCCCAGTCCGCATCTGCTGTTATCCGATCGAACTTAGATCAAGCGGAAAGTTTACCTAAATTGAAACCGTCAGACACAGTTCGAAGGCATTGTCTAAGAAAGCTTGCCACACGGAATGTCCAGCAGACTAGCCCCAAGGTGTCCAGGATAATTAAAACAGCGTAGTGGCCTGAATTGTTAAACTTCCTCGGTTTACTAATAACACTGCCAAAGGTAGCGGCTAAGTTTACGAATGTGTAAGTCAGACCAGCCCGCGAGAGTGGGCATGTCTATCGCCAGTGAAGTGGTGAAAGCTGTGACAGTCTGTTGAGGATTTTATCAGGGCATGGATAAATTAGTTAACTGCAGACTCCTTCAATAGCTCTCCTAACTGCGCAGGTATGTGTACATAAGAACAGCCGAGAAAGGTCTTGTTTTAATCCCAAACAGTGTCATCCTCCCACACTTCCCGGTATTTGACGATAGTTATTGGTCTGTTTTCAATGAAACAGTTAACCCTTTGAACTCAAGTGGTATTTTCCATGCCAGTTCCATGGCAACAATTAGAAAAGTCCATATTCATTATTTGGGGTCGACCAATCAATATTTTAAACGTGCAGCCTCTTGAATATATTAATTATTCTTCCCCGCACATTTACTGAACAGTCATCCTATATAATGACGTTATGACGTATCTTGTGGCCGCTCGGGTTCATGTGGTTAATCATCAAAGCCACGGCCAGATCCTTGCTACCTCTATCTTACTAAAAAGTCTTTTTATGCAACACATGCCTTATCACATTCTGCCGTTGGTTAAATGACAGTATTATTATTTTGGTTAACCATTTACCCAACGTAACGGCCAAAACCGGCCAGCACTATTCTCAAAAATCGCCAATTAATTTCCATTATTTTTTTCAGTTTTTGTCTCAAAAACATACGTTATAACCCCCTCTTTGGAACGAGCTCGCCGAGCTTGTTCCAATGAGGGGTCATAACCTATGTTTTCTAGACAAAAATGAAACAAAATTAGTTATTCAAGAATTATGTTTGCAATTGTCGCCCTTTTTCATGTTAGTTAAAGGGTTAAATGACAGTATTATTGTTGTGTTTCAGGAGTTGTATGCCAGGGAACGATTGTGTACACGCTAGAGTCGGGTGAACTGACGTCACCAAATTATCCAGGCGATTACCCTGTAAATAGGAGAATAAAATATCTAATTCGGCCTAATGGACGACACTTTATTCTTCGAATAGAAGACTTTCAAGTAGAAGACTTCAACGATTATGTAGAGGTACAGTTTGTTTTTTGTTTTTTTAATAGTATTATAATTTAGTCATTTACCCCGCCTCTGCGTTTGATTGGTTGAAAGCATACAGCGTGAAAGTCGTCAAAATCGTATGAACCAAATCATGTCATGATTTGGAATGTCGCTACACGTTCGCACATCCGATCCAACTTTGAAGATTCTGGAAGCCCCGCCCACTCAATCCAGTTATCACGTGATGGCGTGACGGCAGACTGATAGATGGATAACAAGCTTGTAAACAAAGATTAATGATCGATTTTTCATCGCCTCCAGTCAGCGAGAATATAATGATAATTTCGCGGGAACAATTGAATTTAATAAAATATACCGAAGTGGGAGACGAATAAAAGATCATACACCCAAACATGATTTTGGGGGAACTTGAAAAAAATGTTTTCAATGATATTGTTACGTGACTTGCTAAATATCTGTCGTCTGCGGTCGAAAATCAAAACAACAAACAATTTGACAATGATTGACGTGACCTGTTTGTGGCACACTTTCCTGGGTTTGACTGTTGTCTTTTGGAAAATTGAAAGTTTTTCGTTCACGAACACATAGGTTTTTATATTTTAATATTACAGCCGGATTAAATTATAAGAAATAACTGTTGTTTTCCTTCGGTTTATGCGATATAAACCGAAAATGTTCAGCACAAGCTTAATCATAACTCGCTACGCGAGTTATGAAGCTTGTGCTGAACATTTTCGGTTTATATCGCATAAACCGAAGGAAAACAACAGTTATTTCTTAAATTAACCCTTTGAGACATTAATTATCGTGACGTTCAAACGTCACTGGGAATTCAGCTTCTTCGACGTTTTTCAAAATGCGACGTCAAACGCACTCAACAAGGTAATCACTAATGTGAAAAATAAGATATTCTTCACATTAATGATTATCTTGTTGAGAGTTATTTGTGTTTGATAGAATATGAAATATAAGCAAAGAGACTTTTGGCTTTTGCTCTGGTATCCTCATTTTGAAAGCCCTGATAGTGGCTTCTAACATTCAACCAGTTAACCCTTTACCTAACATGAAAAGCAGACGACACTTGCAAAAAAAATTCTTGAATAACTAATTTTTTTCATTTTTTGTCTCAAAAACATAGGTTATGAACCCTCGTTGGAACGAGCTCGACGAGCTCGTTCCAACGAGGGGTCATAACCTATGTTTTTGAGACAAAAAATGAAAATATTTTGAAAATTAATTGGCGATTTTTGAGAATAGCGCTGGCCGGTTTTGGCCGTTACGTTGGGTAAAGGGTTAAGAAGTCTTGGCAGCAGGATTATATTGGTATTTTAAGCAGCGATAACATTTGGCTCAACGGTTATCACTGAACACTATTCGGGAGAAAATAGGAAAATAGGTTAAAACTAAAAAAAAATCGAAAAAATAATAACAACACAAACGAGTACAAAGTACCAACGTGTTGTTTGATTTCGTACGTCATCAGACGTACAAAAGTATCAACGGGTTAAATTAAACAAAAGATTTCGTACATAATAATACGTACAAAAGTATCAAAGGCTTAATTTTGTTTTTGCTTTTTGTGGTCTGTTTTGTTTTGGCTTTTTTGGAGGGGAGGTGGGTATGTGTGTGGGTGAAGGGTTTGGTTGTTGGGCATGTGAGTGACAAATGCTTTTGTTTTATGGATATACATTTTCTCCGTTTCTTTTCGTTCAATTCTGTTCAAATCTGGCATGTCAACCGGTACGTGTACCGATACCGGTACCACCGGTTCCCTCATTCTCCAACCGGCGCCGGTATTGATTATTTTATGGGGAAATTCCTAACTGGACGCGGGCAAACAAGCCGATAATCGTGCATGGCACACTTGCGCGACATGCATTTAACTTATTTGTGAATGAACATGTCAAAACATTCCGCAGGTGCATGTTCTGTCTGCACCACAACCTCGATAATGTCCATCATTTTGACTTTTCAAACGTCGCATCGAAGACAATATAAGTGCCGTCATCGGTTACTCCAAAGAAATTATTCTGTGGTGTCATCAAAGTAATCATAAAGCACTATCTTCGTGTTTATGATTACTTTGATGTCGCCGCCGAGGTGTCTTCCCACTAGACCAATTCCCTTTAGACCAATTCCCTTTAGGCCAATTCCCCCAAAAAACAATTCTCCTAAGACCAACTACGTAGTATTATTGATTAAGGGTTGATTAAGGATAATTAGGAAAACATTTATTTATAAAAATCTGCCCAACATCTATAAAATATCGACGAGCCAAAAAATGAGCAGACTATCATCTGAAAAATGAGGTCCCCAGAGGGTGAATTTGGTGATGCTACCCTTCACAACAGGGTAGCATCACTAAATTTACCCTCTGTGAACCTCAACCCGAATCAAGGTCTCAAACATAAACAGAAAGAGGTACCCAGAGGATAAACTGGCCCACTGTATGGAATAGTATCAGCAAATTCACCCCCTGGGGACTCATTCTGCAAATGATAGACTGCTTATTTTCAGACTTGAATATCAATAACATTAAATACATTTATATATATTTATAAATATATCAAATAATTGATATAGAATCATTTTTAAAGTAGAACACACCAATTGGTCTTTTGGGAATTGGTCTTTTGGGAATTGGTCTCGTGAGAGTTGGTCAAAAGGGAATTCGTCTAGTGGGAATGAACCGTCGCAGAATAACTGGCACGATGTCATGTTTGTCTTGCGATCCAGGGGTTGGGGCAGTTTAAATGCGAATGCCTCCCATCTGACTGCGATATGCCCCGGTACCGGTACCGGTTTTGGCGGGACAGGCATTGTCTCGTCCCGGTATCGGTTATGTTGGTACCGGCGGTACTTTGACTTGTATAAATGGACTGCATTCGCCTCCTTGTCCTTGTGATATCAATCGATATATAAAGTTAATGCGCAATTGAACACCTCGGCCAATCATGTATCCTTTAATACAAACTTCTGCCCAATGAAAGAGTCTGTTAGAAACGAGTTTCGAATTGCAATCTCTTTACGGCAGACGACACGTTATTTGTGGGATAGTTTTGAACTAGAAAATATTAGCTTCAGTTGTGTCATGCATTGGAAATTGTCACGTGACAAAGCAATCATTTGCTTTTAATTTCAGCTAAAGAGTGATTTTACAGCTTTTTCTTATGCAGTAAGTCGCCGTGGACTGGTCAAAATCCACGCGTGAGCATTGATGTCCACGCATGCGTTTACCGGGTAATAAAAATCATAATCCGAAAATTTTAATTCATGAAGCACCGTTTATTAATTAAAGTTTGTGATGATTTTTTCAATAATTCATTAATCTAATATTATTGCGAACGCGGAAATACTACCCACCCCGTGGAAAGTTACCAGTCCACGGTGTTCGTACTGTATAGAGACCTATTTTATCTAGAAGAGCTCTCTTGTTTTCTCAAACTTCAGCTCCTAATGCGTTCAGTAATTCGTTTTTATGCTTATTCCTATAATTAGTGTTTAAAATGTAATATTATTGCGTCCGTGTAAATATTACCTACCCCTGGAATATGACCAGTCCAAGTCGGTCGTACTGTAAGCCAAGTGTTGTTTACCTCCTCTGTGAAGTCGCTGTTTCTGTTTTTTTCGTATCAACCTCATTAAAAATCAACTGTGTATTGTACAAAATGAGGAATTATATATGTGTAACATTGTTTGTGTTGGTTATGTGTCAATGTGTACTGACTGACGTCCCCGGTACGACGGAATTGTTTGGGCATTCTGTCGAGTTGACTGCTGACAAACCGATTTATGTGAACCCTGGCAACATGTCGTATTTACATGCGGAGAAACAGATCCCTTGGACGAAGAGCATCCTATCGTAAGAAAAAATGTCAAAACCCATGTAAAAAATGGATCTAAGATCATATTTGAGAGCATTGTGCCTCAGTATTTAGACTTTTTGAACTTTTAACCTAAAGGTCGATGGTTCAATTATGACCAGACGTTACTGTCCTGTGCATGTCACTTAATCCAGATTGCCCGGGGTGGGGGACACGGTGGCGCCATATAATTAGACGCACCGCACATCGATGGTTCACTTCCCTGCAACCGCTGTTGTGTTGGGTTATGACGTTGGAGGGTGTGGCAGTTGCTGGTGGCTCTCTCCGGGTATGCCGGCTTCCTCCACCCCTACACGATGGGTGATGATCGTTAAACCCCTAAAACAAACAAGTTTGTACTTTAGTATTCAATGTTGGATTCAATTTTTGTATATGCCTTGCACCCCAAACGTTCATGTTCTAATAAAACAGAGTGCATGGTAACCATTCTCAAACAAAATAGTAAAAAACGTTTTTATATCTTACTAGAATTCAATAATTAAAAAAATATACTTCTCTCTTGATTCTGTCACATTAAGAATTCTTTTTGCAAGTGTCGTCTACTTTTCCTGTTAGGGTAAAGAGTTAAATCATTTTTAGATATTTTTGGGACATAATGTTCGGTGGATCACAGAAACGCACATAGAATCTATCCATGTGCCTGTTATGATAGCCCGTAGCGCTACCGGAAACGAGTCGTCTATATGATACGGAATCAGAATGAGTCGTCTATATGATACGGAATCGGAACACATTATGTGATACGTACCGTTTCTCGTGGTTTTCAGGCCAAAATCTATATGATTGTTAGATAAAACTTGGTATCCGTCATCTTCATCGGCCCAAAATGTACAATTCATTATTGTACATGAATAATGTTGAACATACAGACTGAGTGTAAATTCCGCTCTATTAACACAAATACATGTATTATCTGCGTCCATGCCACTTCGTATGCCAATTCTTGAATCACTTGTCATTACCACACTTGAAATCTTCGGCGAAGGCCTGCGTTGATGAGGTAGTTGGAATATTTTATCGGTCGGAACCATCACGGTCGGAACTGATCAAGTTTATAGCACCCTCATCCTAGGGGTATTATTTACGCCACCGAATCGATTTGATGGCCAATTCGACTGCGAATAATAGACCCTATTCGATTCGAGATATTCCATCGCACAACATGACCTAGCCTTACTACCAGCTTTATCACCCGAAGGCTAGTACAAGGCATTCGAAGTTTGTGTACACCTAAGAGCTAACCGTCCATTCTGTACTCAGGGGCGTAACTTCTGAGGTGTGTATCTACTGGTATATCTATTGAGGGTAATTATACCACCTAGCACCCGAAAGGCTTCTGGTTTCCAGACCACCCACACTGACCTACCCATAATCATCTTCCCCTGTCCTATAATCTGGTCCTACTATAGTCACCCAATACTGTAGTCGAACTAGATCATAAGACACGGGTAGATGACTATGGGTTGGCCAGTGTGGCTGGTCTAGGAACCAGAAGCCAATCAGGTGCTATGTGCCATAACTATCATCAAATAGATATACTCCAATAGATATCTTTCTTACGGAATCCAACTTACTGGATCCCTTTAAAGGGGATCCCTACAGAATCCATTTTTGAAAAACACCTGAAGATATAGAATCTTTTTTTTCCGAGATGAGCATATGAGATGTATGGGAAGTCAGGGGCGTAACTTCTGAAGTTTGTGGGGGGGGGGGGGGGAGAGGGTGGAACTGACTATGGTTAGGTTTAAGAACACAACCGCTGCTACCCATATTCATCTTCCCCTATGACCAGGTCCTAATATAGCCACTCAATTCTATAGCAGATCTTGATCATAGGACAAGGTTAGATGACTATGGGTTGGTCAGCGGGGGTGGTCTAGAAAGCAGAAGCCGGTCTGATGCTAGGTTCCATCACTATCCTCAAATAGATATACTCCAATAGATATCTTTCTTACGGAATCCCACTTAGGGGATCCCTTTTAGGGAATCCCTTTTGAAAAAAACGTCTGTGGATATGGGAACCTTTATCACCAAGGTGAGCATAGGAGTTGTACGGGGAGTCACTCGTTCGAATAATTACTTGATGGATTATTTTCTACACTAACCCTTTACCTAACCTGAAAAGCAGACGACACTTGCAAAAATAATTATTGAATAACTAATTTTTTTCATTTTTTGTCTCAAAAACATAGGTTATGACCCCTCGTTGGAACGAGCTCGTCGAGCTCGTTCCAACGAGGGTCATAACCTATGTTTTTGAGACAAAAAATGAAAAAAATAATGAAAATTAATTGGCGATTTTTGAGAATAGCGCTGGCCGGTTTTGGCCGTTACGTTAGGTAAAGGATTAAGATTCGAGTCGTTCGAGCAATGCGTGTTCAAGTCAGAACTCGAGCTTATTTGTTGGATAAGATTCGATTTGTTAGAGTAAGCAGACTGGGTACGACTTTCAGCAGTAGGAGAGGAGAAGTATGATAGTGGTAGGAACTGGGACTCGTAGCGGTAGTAGTGTAATGGTAGGTACTGGGAGTCATACTGCCATAATCCTATAGTAATAGCACACGGCTACAAAGATGATGTAACACTATGTGGTAATGGAAAATACAGTAGAGGTCAATCATAGGGTAGATAACTGAAGTTGTGATAAAAGCCGATGGTAAAACTACCACGAGCTGTTTTGGAGCTTGGAATCTGAATTATGAAATCCCACTTATGGAATGACTTTTGATCCAGAATAGTTAGAAGTGGAGGATTCCGAAGGAATCGAACTAGATAAATAGTTGTCGTTTTGTGGTAATTATTTTTACCCTTATACAAAGGAGCGCACCTTCTAGCACTAGGTGCTACTATTATAAGAAGGATTCTGGGGAAAATATTCCCTGGAGTAAACAGGAAGAAACAAGGATTTAGTAGGAAATCAGATCCAAATAAATTGTTGGATCTATTTGGGTAATTCTAGGAAGTAACTGACAAAAGTGGATAATTAGATTTACTCTTAACAAAAAGGAACGCTCCGATTATTTGAAAAAGGTGATTCTGGGGGAATCCGAACCCATTTCGGTAGTGTTGGATGTTTTTTGGTGATTTGAGGCGATTGTCAGGTCTATTGGGGTAATTCTGCGTAGTAAACGAGGATTTGGGGGAAATCTGAACCATAAAGCTACTCCTATTCAATCGAATGCACCCTTCGAACATACCCCAATTATATTGCAGGTCATTAAGTCACAATGCAAACCACGTGCAACCATAGGAACCAAGATGACGGCCTCCAGTATACAAAATGGACGACGGAAACAAGTGTCACCCTAACAACATGCGCTGCGCATGCGCACTATGGGTAGACATCACAAGATGGTCACTCATGTGGGCTACCATACACCTAAACAAGGCGTAAATGGATCACATGACTATTTCGTCGTTTCCGAGGTCCGGTCCATCTTGTACATTTCCTCCCTCTCCTACCACTATTGGGCAAGACATTATGACATATTAAGTCGGGCAGATGCCCTTGCAGGCCTGACAAAATATATAAAGATTAACCCTTTACCCAACGTAACGGCCAAAACCGGCCAGCCATATTATCAAAAATCGCCAATTAATTTTCAAAATATTTTCATTTTTTGTCTCAAAAACATAGGTTATGACCCCTCGTTGGAAGGAGCTCGTCGAGCTCGTTCCAACGAGGGGTCATAACCTATGTTTTTGAGACAAAAAATGAAAAAAATTAGTTATTCAAGAATTTTTTTTGCAAGTGTCGTCTGCTTTTCATGTTAGGTAAAGGGTTAATAAGTGCAAAAAATGCCCGACTCAGTATATTGCAATAATTCCACCTCTCAGAAGAGAGAGAGAGTAACTAATAACAAAATTAAATCGTTTTATGACCGCGACCTGTTGAAAGCACCCAGAAAGTCGGGCACTCTGTAAAGCTGGTTTGTAATTGTTATACGTTTTAAATGCAGTAAAATGGAAAGTACTTCTGTTGCGTATAAGTCTTTGATAAAAGCAATTAGGTATGTTCCAAATAGTTAGGCGATATGACCGAGCGGTCGGGTATAACAGTTTCAAGACATCCACATTCAACTATACTATACAGCCTGTACTGAATGAGATCCGACAGTCAAGGGTTGAACCTCACGTGCTATACCATTCTTCTTAATTAGTATAATAGTGAATATGAAACAGTTGGAGTTGACAGCAGTGGGGTTTAACTCTCTACCCAGCGCAGACCATATCAAAATTTATGATTTTAAATACTGTTTTTCAAATGTTTCAAAAAGTTCAACAAAACCACTATCATGTGACCCCCGTTGGAACGATCTTGTTCGACGAACTCGTTCTAATGATGGGTAACATCATATGACTTTGTTGACATTTCTTGAAAAAAAAAAAAATTCTGCAGCTGAATTTCAATATCACTCGGGCGTATGCGACCAATTTGTTAGGTGAATGGTTAATATCCTCGACAACATAAAGGAGTTAGGACTTATAGGTAACTTAGTCACGCCTTTTGTTGTTTTCAGAAAGGATGTGAATGCGCAATAAAATCGTGTATGATTTACCGAGATTGAAGATGGGGGTGCCCAGGGACGTAGCTAGAGGCCTTTTAATGGGGGGGGGGGGGGGGGGTTTAGACCCTTTGAAATTCTAACTGGGAATCCTGACACATGAGCACCGTAGGATGGTTGGCGCGAAACTGCGAGCGCTAAAGGCGCGAATCTTTAGCAGGGAGTCTGGGGTCCTCCCCTAGAAAATTTTGAAAAATTGATGTGCTCAGATGCGTTTTCATGGGTTCTGGTAATAGTTATAAGGCTAATTTTCAGTTTCAAATTCAGTGATTTTTTTTTGTAGGGAAACATTTTTAATTCCAGTTGGATACAAATTTTCAATATCTTGCTTTGCCCGAATTGTCCCCAGTGGCTCATACGCCTACTCTCTGACTGACAAATTTGAAACATCGCCTTTGGGAAAGTGGGAGTTTTGTGTTTCTAGAGCATTTCACAGGCACTTGACATGTCAACAAGTACTTTTTTATCAACCCCTTGAACCCGCAAGACCGCTTTTCTGGTCCAGGATCATGGCACACCATACATTTAAAAAGTAGAATGGCTGCTCAGTGAATTTGTAGGATAGACAAATCGATATTTTCAACGTGCAGCCCAAAGGCTGCACGTTGAGAATATAGATTGGTCTACCCCAAATGGTGATTATGGACTCTTCTAATTGATGTCATTCAGATTGAAAGCCGCGTGGAGTCGGAATTTTTTGACCCGATTTTCACCCGAAATTCTCGGCAGTCGGAATATTTCCTTATTATGGTTCTCCAGTCGGAAAAATAGGTTTGTTAGTGAATTATACCGTATATTCAGTAGTTTTTTAAATTTCTAACTGTTGATAGTTTTGCCCTCCGAATTTCCAACTATTGAGGTTTTGACAAATATTGGGGGGGGGGGGGGGGTGAGACACTCCCCACACCCCCCTGTCAAGACGTCCCTGGGGTGTCGTTTCGCACGTGCTACATACATTACGTGTGGAAAACTTCTTCATGTTTTCGTGTGACCGGCAGAGGTTACTTGGTGTTTCCGACTTATTCTTCAGTTATGTCTGCATTGTTTCAATACATGCAATGACTTCGTGGACGTTTTCGTATCACCCGTCCCATGACTTTCAGTTATTTGGGTGAAACGACTATGTTTCCAGCGTAAATTACGTGAAAGTGATCATGTATCGGGCACGCAGAGAAAGCATGAGTATGTCTGATACGTCTACATGGGTGCATGTAAGCATCGATTTTGTGTGGGTGCACACGTACACTCCGACCTTTCACACATACTGGAGGAAAAATAATTCCCAATATTTTTAGGTCAGTCGCCAAAGAAAATATTCCCACCATTCGCAAAACTCTTTGAAAGTACGTTCTATCTTGTGTTAACTCTTCATTTCAAAATACCTTTGAATTAAATGTTCTTTGCAACACAATATTTTGGGTTTTGTTTTGTTTTTTTGTATCTGCTTCTGGCAATCTGTTATGAAGTTGTTAATATACAGTACGTGCAGAGTGGATTGTAACTAAATCACCCGCGGAGTGGGATTATCACCCAAGCTTTAACTTTCAAATGTTGGACCTATCGACAACAAAACACAAGCAATGTTTCAGCCAATGGACCTCCGGGTTTAACCTGGAGGTCCATTGGCTGAAACTTTGCTGGTGCTGGTTATGTTTTGCAACAAATTTGCAATTATTACTCGGATGGAATCTCCACTCTGCGGGTGATTTTGGTGATAATACATTCTCCACGTACTGTATGTGATATGTTTCTTTGTGGTCATCTGAATAAAAATTCAAGATTAACTTGCGCACTTCCTCAACCATACGACATTTGTGTCTGAATGTTTGCATCATTGTAGATTTACGAAGGACAAGGCGGTGTATTATTGGCCAACTTTACAGGAATAACTCTGCCCCGTGATGTCGCTGGTACTGAGTTCTATATTATTTTCTCGTCTGATAGTGCTGGAACTGACAGGGGATTCCGAATGTCGTGGAGAAGTAAGTTCCATTGTTTTTATAATCAAGTTTTTACACCCTTATGCGAACCTTTATTATGACATTTTTCAAATCAGTTATATCCAGGTATCAGTCGGAGATACTTCCTGTCCAGTTATGTGATAGCAAAGGTGATCTCTTTCTCGATGAGTTCGCGACGTGGACGCAATTATACCAGTGGATCGAAAGTTCATAAATCAAAAAAATATTGCGGAATCAAGACTGAATTGAGAAAACCAAACAAAACTAGGATCTGAGATTTTGGATTACGCGAAATTATTCTCTCTCTCTCTCTCTCTCTCTCTCTCTCTCTCTCCGCATTTGTAAGGATGGCATTGTATCAACCAGCATAGTGGCTCCAACACGCCGCAATATGGCAATTGAAAATTCAACCGAAGGAACTGTCGTGACAACCGTTAATGATTCCCACTTCCTTATTTGACATTCGTTATCAGTCGATTTTATCGATTGATAGCGAATGGCCAATAAGGAACTGGGAATAAGTAACGGTTGTCATGTCCCCACCGTATGGCCCACATATACAACTTTTTCAGATCGTTTTCTCTTCTTGGACTCCGTGAGGGGGCGTGTTTCCCAGTCTAAACCGGGGGGGGGGGGGGGGGGGCAATGCGGCAATTCTGTGCAACCTTAGTCGATATTCCCACCGTCGACAAATATCCCTACGGGAGGATAACATAGCACAAACTTCACAACGGAATTCATTTAACTAATGTATTGGCCAATGAAGTGCATTAGATATAGAGTAATCGATTGACTGGACTGGTTTCGAGAAATAATTTATGAGAGGTGTGGGACGTTGTACAAACACCAGTGCGCGAATGCGCACGAGTGTTTTACAATATAGTCCCTCGCCTCGAATGAATTATTTCACGTAACCAGTCCAGTCAAGCGATTACTCTGTTTATTACTTTTCATTATTAACGATAATTATATTATTTAACCCTTTACCTAACGTAACGGCCAAAAACGGCCAACGCTATTCTCAAAACTCACCAATTAGTTTTGATTATTTTTTCATTTTTTGTCTCTAAAACATAGGTTATGATCCCTCATTGGAACGAGCTCGTCCAGCTCCGTCCAATGAGGGGTCATACCTATGTTTTTGAGACAAAAAATTAAAATAATAGTTATTCAAGAATTGTTTTTGCAAGTGTCGTCTGCTTTTCATGTTAGGTAAATGGTTAAAAAAAACAAAAAACAATGAAGTCCCCATTACACCCACGGCAAAGCGACTTCGTTTGCGCGCACGGATACATGACCAAATTGTTGTGTTGCATAATTCACTTGTGGAGTTATCGTTTATAATCAAACACGGAAATCCCAGTAAATCACACTTTAGAAAGTAATAGACTGAAATAATTCTTTGTACTGGGAATTAACGACACTTTTGACAGACAGAGTCCTCTCATATCGGAGAGTTTGACGAGTGATGGAAGCCAAAGTACCCAGAGAGAGAGCCACCGAATAGTGGCGAACAACTGTCAGACTTCCCATCGTACTAACTCTGCACAAGCATGGTTTGCATTGGTTGAAGTCAAGTGCACCATCGACGTGCAGGACACCTTAGTACACAGCATCGCCGTGCCCTCCACATTGACAAACGGGATAAGTGTTTTGCCCAGGAAAACAACGCAGTTACTCATGGCGGGGATCGGACCGGATTGAAGTCCAATGTCGTAATTAACCACCGAGCTATCGGGCTCTCTGAAAAACTTATTATTACCACTTTTGTGGGCGTTCCAAGCACATTAACGATGTTTTAACGGGCGTTGAAACCTCGTAATGCTCAACAAGTACAAGTCATGTGACGTGTTGGGCCGCTATTGACTATAACAGCCCAACACGTCAATAACAGCCCGACACGTCTAAATATAGACAATGACGTCACATTTTTCAGCCGATCAACAATATTTTTCCCAGATTTCCATTTGGATCGAAATTCAATTCGGATTTTTTTAATCTGTGAACACTATTAACACATTTTTTAAGTGTTTCCCTTTGTGTCACGGATAGATAATGTATCAAATATAGAAAGCGATGAACACAAGGTAAGTGATGACATCTTTGATGAATAAACTCCTTGCCTAAAGTTCGCATTTCGAAGATATATTTCATCATCTAACTTTCCAAATTTCGCCGTAGACTGATCAGACGATAGTCATGTTACCCGGTTTGTTTCTCAACAAATCAGACGATAGTGTCGCTGTTTTTATTTAATTCTAAAACATCAAACTTCATTTATTTATCTTATTTCCCTTATAATTTAATCGTATTGTTCCCGATGTACGAACGTGGCAATAATAGAAATAACATGACTTTGTCGGGCATTACAGTGTATCAACGGCTCAACAGAAATGGTTAACAGCCCTTGAGCTTATTAGCGGCCCTCGACTTCGTCGCGGGCCGCTAGTAAACTCTTGGGTTGTTAACCATTTCTGTTGAGCCGTTAATACACTGTAAAGCCCTTCACAATCATGTTATTGTTATATTAACCCTTTACCTAACGTAACGATCAAAAAAAGGCCAGCGCTATTCTCAAAAATCGACAATTAATTTTCATTATTTTTTTCATTTTTTGACTCAAAGACATAGGTTATGACCCTTCGTTGGAACGAGCTCGTTGAGCTCGTTCCAACGAGGGGTCATAACCTATGTTTTCGACACAAACAAATGAAAAAAAATAGTTATTCGAGAATTATTTTTGCAAGTGTCGTCTGCTTTTCAGGTTAGGTAAAGGGTTAAAAAGGAATTGATGATGATCGATATTAATTATTAATATTCGGACCCTAAAATAAAGGATGTAACTGAAAATCAACATTTCTAGTGGCGTCAGGTTAGCTGATACAATATATCTCTGACAACATCCATGGTACATGGCGATTTAATATCTGCGTGTGGATTGTCAACTCTGAGGCGTAAACCGAAGGGTTGAAAAAGAAACATCTCGATATTAAATCTCCATGTACCATAGGTGTTGCCCGAGATAACGATTTTATCCTGCCTCTTTCCATGGAATTAATATAATAATAACATGATTTTGGAGGGCATTATGGTTCATTAGCGGCCCTGCAGCAATGATGAACAGCCTGAGGGTTTATTAAAGGCCCGATACGAAGTCGAGGGCCGTTAATAAGCCCAAGGGCTGTTCATCATTGCTGCAGGGCCGCTTATGAATCATGATGCTTGACAACATTCATGTTATTACTATTATTACCACTCCCTGTTACAGCTAATCGCACGAGGGAATTGCTGGAAGAAATAATCACTAAAGTCGGTTCGATATTTCTGTTTCGACCGTGCGTTCGACTTCAGTTCAGAAATACAAAGGGACGTCATCTGACTAGGAGTAATTCATTAGACCATGGAATCTAAAAATAACCGGGCCGCGGGCCGCTAATGGCTAGTTATACCATTATCGCCCGCGGCCCGGCTCCGTCGAATGACGTCACTGAAATTATGACGTTTTAACGGCCCTCCAAAATCATGTTAATCGACTAGTAACTTATAGACTGAGTGGTAATAATGAGTGTTTCAACAACAAAAACACAAACTATCCCAAATATAGCCTCAAATGATAAAGCTTTACTCCAGCATTGAGCTTCAGATTCGGAAGCATTTGGTATTATTGGATTGATGCGAACAACGCGTATATGCCACCAAGTAGAGAGAAGATAAGTAGGCCGGCGTTCTACTGTCGACTTTCTCATCCTTCAGTGAAGAAAACTGGACAACGAATTTCTTGCTGCCGAATTCATACTTACCGTCTGTGAAATCAGTTTAATTGTTGCCCTGAAAAAATGGCACAGGAAAAAATGGCACAGAAAAAATGGCACACTCTTTTGACTTACTAGGAAAAAATGGCACACCAAAAATGCTGTTTTTTGAGGAGGCGGAAAAAATGGCACAGGAAAAAATGGCACACTTCTGCAGTTACCTTGGAAAAAATGGCACTGGAAAAAATGGCACACTTTATCATTATTTATTTGTTTTTTTCAAAGAAAAGTGTAATATTAAACTGGGTATGAAAGCAGTATCAGTATTTGTTCCACAATATTTTTTTAATAATAATAAATATTGTTTTATAAACACTGCCATATGGTGGTACCTCAAGCTTAGTGTTTGAGTTGGCGTGTATGAAAGCTTAAAGTATTGTGCAACACAATTACTGTTATTTATTATTAACTGAATATAGGTTATAGTGTAAATTCCCTTTAATTGAATAAAACATCTAATTTATTTATTTATTTATTTATTTATTTATTTTTTTTTTTTTTTTGATGTTGAATAAAAAATCTTGAAACCTGTCGAGAAATTACCCTGACGCGTCCCAGTTTTCCTTTGTTTTTTTACCTATTTGGCCTCAGTACATCCAATACAGGCATTTAATTGAATACTCCTGTTAATTGAATAATATTCGATGGCAAAGTGGATATTCAGTTAACAGGGTTCCACTGTACCATTTTTTGTTGGTAATTCCAACCCCTGAAATCTTTTCTTGGAAACTACCAAAAAACTTGTAAATATGTAAATTTTTGATCTGAGGTAAATTAGCAAATATGTATTAGTGCTTTGTTTTAAAACCCACGAAAACATGTGCTTTGATGATGGATTACATTTGTGCTATTTTGTGCTATTGTTTCACCTCTTTCTTCCAGAAATAAAAAAGTTGTTAATTTTGTGTTTTTATATTTAAATGGATTGTCCCATTTTTTCCTACCAATTGTGCCATTTTTTCCTAGGTGGTTAGGGAAGTGTCCCATTTTTCCTGTGTCGTTTTTTCCTCCATGCGTGCCATTTCTACCTCTGGGTGTCAACATGTGTGCCATTTTGTCTGTGCCATTTTTTTCTGTGCCATTCTTTCCTACATTCGTTTAATTCAGCACACACTGAGACGATGCCATGTAAAAAAAAGAACAACTATTATCACGCCATTCCCAGAACTGCAAATAGATTGAGTCTATTTGTGGAACTTTGCCACACGCCTCGAGGAGAAGTTTGTTAATTATGCGAATTTGTCTCGATGTTTATTCAGCGCTCCAATGTCTATCGCGGAATTCTTATTGCCATGGAATAAACTTTGCAGCATATTAGACAGACGTGTAGGGTTGTGTGTTGTGCTTCATATTCATGTCTGTAAGTGCATTATCTTTATTCAAAACAATGCTGCCAAACTCAAAACCTGCACTGAAGGACGAAGGCTGAGTCGACAGTGCGACATTGCACTTTATGTATCACTCGAATGATTTTGCAGTCTCGTTTCGGAATTAAAGCCGAATGATTTATTTTTATCTATTTATTGAGGTTTAACGATACTTTAACAGCCAAGGTCATATCGTGTCAGTGACAGCTTTATGGGGGGAGGAAGCCGGAGTACCCGAAGAGAACCACCGAACAACGACGAGCAGCTGCCAGCTCCCCAACATCGTATCTCCGCACTGCAGCACAGACAGGGTTAAATTGGTTGAAGATATGCGCACCATCGACGTGCAGGACGCCTTAGTACACGGCGTCACCGTGCCTCCATGTGGACAATCGGAGTTAAGTGCCTTGCCCAAGGACACAACGCGGGAGTCCGAATCGATCGCTCAGACGGTCACCCATCCAAGGACTAACCGGGTTCAACGTTGCTTAACATCAGTGATCTGACGAATACCGGTTACCGCAACGCCACCGCGCCCCCAGCGAACAATTAACAGTTTTTTGTGGAAATTATAAGTGATAGGCCCACTTAACAACAGTAAACATTTTTAATGTTAACCATCAGAAATCCCAGACAGGTTATCAGTCATTGAATGCGAAGGAACCTTTTTAGGCCCTGATATTCCTTAATTTCCAGGTCCATCCAGCTGGCGGGTCCACACCCTATGGACATTGTCGGACTTGCAAATTATGGAATATCATTTTCACGTAATTCCTGCTCTAGCAATTTTCAGCTGTTACATGTGTTTGCAAGCTTTTATAGGTATTATTAACTGCAGTGCGAATATTAGTTGAAAGTAGCTTTACAACTCTAACGGGAGTTTCGTCAGTCGAAGCGAACTAACCGAGGTCAAATGCCATTTTGAGCACCAAGATGTTTCTCATGCAACAAACGTGTACAACATAACGGGCTCTTATTACCTGCATGTTTTAGAATGCCCGGAGTCTTTGCTATTTGTTTCGGACACTTTATCCAATCGGAAGACGCGTTCATTGTAGACAAAGGGACAACGACTCATAATTAATTACGCCTATATTATTTATAACTCAAATAAACTACATATATTCAGAAGAAAGGTTGACGGAAGTTCGGCCAATAACAAACTACGCTCCAATACACCTTTGACAAACTTTCCTCTCGAAAAAGGTGTCGATAATTTGGATAACTATATAGGAAACCGCGAACGTAAGTGAGTAATATTTTTCAAAATAATCGTTAGTATCCAACCGAGGATATGATGGATGGAAGGAGTAGCCTCACCAGGACCTCAGTGCGACCTTCTCTGTTTCATACAATATAAACAAAGAACTGCGTGGCGTTAATGACCACACGACGATCATTCTTCAGCCAGAATAAACCTCCATCGGTCTGATTTTCTAATATCCACATCAGGATATGGACAATGCAAAGCGACTCCCCACTGAATTTCTCCGTCATACCCTAAACGTTTATAGCATCATAGGGGGAAATACAAATTGACAAACTCACATATCTCAGGTTTGGTTAATGGAGATCAGACCAGTGTATATCCGGACTAGTGAGGTCAATAATCTGGGTCAGTCACTGTTAGCTATAACTCGAGGCTATTATTTGGTTAGTTACATATCGACCGATATATCAGCCCGGGGTAACTTCACATCAGCCAGAGACCAAAGGTCGACGGCTGATATAAAGTTACCGAGGGCTGATATCTCGGCCGATATGAAACTAAGCAAGTAATAATGTCTTTATTTATTAAACCAAAACGAATAAGTACAAAATATTCTCAGACCTGTTGCAGTTTTCTGACAGTGTTTTTCATATTCGTTTCACACAGTCTGAGGTGTCCTCTTCTAGTTCAGCAATCCGAACGTCCTGGCTTCCCCACTAGGGACGTTAGGATAGCTGAGCTATTTCTTCTCTCAACTCGATGTATCTACGACTTTGATGTTTGTGCACAACTCTCTTCTTTTTTCTCTTCGTCTTCCTACTGGTCCAATCAGTCTGATACTTAACCCACAAGAAATTGCCATACAAAAGATTTTCCTTTCAAACGCAGCATACATGGTTAAATAACAACATACCAAATTCCCACAACGGGAAACTATGTTTTTGATGACAGATTTCTTCGTGAGAAAATAAAAATAGTCAAATTATACTCCAGCCGCCACAAAATTGCTACACAAATGTTTGTATTGTTTTGGGGCAGGAGTTAGTGTGCAAAAATAACATATGAAAACGTCCCATTAATCATATGATGGGAAAATTGTTTTTTATCAAGTCACTCCATTACGCCTGGTCGCACCAATTTTCCTGATTGTGTTCGGCAGAAATGATGAAAGAGTTCCATCTAAAGAAACTGGTTTCCCCTAGTAAAGCATCATTAGGGACAACTCTAGCCAAGTTTGAATTCGTATCTGCCAGGTTTGATAAAGGCAATTAAGGGGACGAAAATCACATCTAATAAATAAAATAATTAATGAATCGCAAGCAAAAAATGACCCGTAGTAGCATTTGTTGCACATTAAATTGGGTGCATCATTAGCAGTGATTAACCGATAAGGATTTGCGACAGCCATCTGCTTACCGATTAGTTAAGCACACAATATGCCGATTGTGAGTGCCAGATGTCAGATAGTAACAACCAAAAGGAGTAGTATGTTTAAGAATGCATAGAGCAGGGCTACTTTTACAGTGCAGTCGAGTTGATTGGTTTGTTGACCTGAAGAGTATGCCAGTGTGTGTACTAAAATAACTAGACGCGCTGTCACAGTGCCGAAGCTGCGACGATTCGTGCAACGCAAAAAATGTGCAATTTGTGACTCAAAAACGCGTTGGTGACAAAAAAAACTCGTTGGTGACAAAAAAAACTCGTTGGTGACAAGTCCTTAAATGTGACAGAAATTATCCGAATGACGTGCACTATTGAGAGGGTGTAGACATCATGAAGATACACTTGCATACCAAGTATGGTGTCATTCTATCGTTTATCTTGGGAGTTATGATGTTTTAAAACTCGCTGGCGACAAAAAAAAACTCGTTGGTGACAAGTCCGTAAATGTGACAGAAATTATCGGAATGACGTGCACTATTGAAAGGGTTCAGAAGTCATCACGATACACTTGCATACCAAGTATGGTGTCATTCCATCAAGTATTTTAGGAGTGATGGTGTTTTTAAACTCGTTGGTGACAGAGCGACCGACAGACAGATCAACATTGCCACATGCAGAGCTGCTCGTCGCAGCTAAAGATATGACATCAGTGGAAACAAGTTAACAGCGCAGCGTCTTTGATAAAAAAGATAACAGACGCTGCACTGTTAACTTGTTTCTACTGATGTCGCATTTCATTGAGTCACCTCACAGCATGTGGGATGTGTGAAACTAGCAGCAATCAAGAGAAAGATCAGACCAATCAATGAGATTTGGCCAATATTGATTCCTGCCAATTATTGTGGCAACTTATTAAGTTTGTTTCTGTTTGTATGCGACTGTCAGTCAGACATAAATACAAACAATTTTGATCCAGTGGTTTTCCATGTAACCATCGGCATGGACCGATGTTCATACACCTCAGTCGATGGTCAACCGATAGCTTACAATCGGCCGATGTCTGATGCGATTGTAGAACATCGGATAATCACTAATCAACAGAGCAACAGTAATAGATGTTGGACAAGTAGTGGTAGTGGTCGACGTGGGTCGCAGCATTTATTTATTTATAAGGGTTTAACGACACATTAACAACCAAGGTCATATCGTATTAGTGGCAGTTTTACGGGTGGAGTAAAACGGAGTCCCCGGAGAGCAGCTCCCCAACATCGTAACTCCGCATTGTAGCACAGGCAGGGTTAGATTGGTTGAAGACAGGCGCACCATCGACGTGCAGAACGCCTTAGTACACGGCGGCATCGTGCCCCCATGTAGACAATCATGGTTAAGTGCCTTGCCCAAGTACACAACGTGGGAGTCCGAATCGATCGCTCAGACGGTCACCCATCCAAGGACTAAACGGGCTCGACGTTGCTTAACTTCGGTGATCTGACAAGAACCTATAACCGCAACGCCACCGCGCCCCCTGGTGGCAGCATTTAGTAGCAAAAAGGTTTTGTTTGTAGATTTCTTTATTGGTATTTTACCCTGCTGGGTATTCCCTTGATTTGTCCTATGAAATCCAACCATGGCTGCTCTGAAGCAGCCATGTCTGGATTTGATGAAACATTCAAACAAATGAAGCTCAGCTATCAATCTCGTTATGATTAGTCCAATTTGCATTGATACAGTCAGTTTCACAGAAGCCAGATTATAACCTTTCTGTTGGCAACGTTCGATTCTGATCCGTGTCATTTCCGTTGGTGCCTTTGACACTTAATTCCTGTTACCGAGTAGAAGCGTGGTGGTTCGGTGCACTGACGCGTTTATTTGTTTATTGCGGTTTTACGACACTGTCAGCAATTAGGGTCACATTATTTATACAGTGTTATGGTTGGAGGAATCGGGAGTACCCGGAGAGAATCGCCAGCAACTTTCATCCGCCCGAGCTTACTAACCCGGTAGAAGCATAAGTAACAGTGGTTGAAGACAAGCAGATAAGTGTACAATTGACGTTTATTATGCCTCACGTTTGTAACATCAGCCGTGATTGGTTAATTTGACACCTTCTAAAAGTCATAGTACTGGAGTTTTGGGGCAAAAGACGGGTACTATCGGAACGTTCTTCCCTGGAGACAAGAGAACAAAGAAAATGTAAGCTCCACTTCCATTGATCAGCGTCGATTACGCACGCTCTGGTTGGAATTTCTCAACACCAAACGCTGGCGCTGTGTCTGATTAACTTTTTTTCGTTACCGAAAGACACAAACTTATCAACAAATATATCATCTTCAGTGGGTGTGTTTTCAATTTTAACTGAAAACAATGAATTCAAACGAATCACAAATATTAAAAACTCGCGTGTTGTTCACCACTTCAGTGAATCCTGAATATGAGTTATGACTTCAATCAATTATATGTCCACAAGTTTAGTAGGCTACTCCTCGACGTCACTGAGCCTCCGCCTCAAGTTCAAAATAAATTGTTTCACTCCGCTTAATTCTAACAACTGTCGTCGTCAAAGACACATGATTTTTTTCCCATTAATTTATACCACTTATCACACAAACATTAACAATGAATTATAACATGAACAGCACGACGCAGTTGTAAACACTGGCATTTGGTGATATAGAAACTCCCAAAGCGACGGCACTTGTGACAAGTTATTTTCGAAGAGACGTCATTCGTTCGAAATGATGTCATGTTTTTGGATTGGACTACATTGTTATTACAATATTGATGGCATGAACATTGCAGTTAACGCTTAATAATGAAAGTTATTTTTTGTTCGGCATAATAAAATAATTTGAACGTTTCTTGTCATGTTCTATCGGTCGATAGTACCTGTGTTTGTGTGATTTTTTCAGGTTTTATTTCAGAAATCACACAAACTCAGGTACTATCGACCGATAGAACATGAAAAGAAACGTTTTAATATTATAATATTATATCTCACGTGACCTTCTAGGCTCCTGATTGGACGAATGCTGCACCCCTATTTCCTGTAGTTTGCATCCACAGAACTGACCAGGCACTACATCCAGGCACTACACGTTTTCGATTTTTTTGGCATTCACTCTCAATGTCACTTCCTATGATGATACACTTGAATTTGCAAGTGTGTAATATTTAATTGTGCGGTTACCATATTGTGTGTGTGTGTGTGTCGGAAGGGTGGGGGGGGGGGGGGGATTCACTATTAATAGTTCTGTCGCTAATTGTAAGGGATTTTGTTTTGTAAGCGATCAGCTGAAACGCACATAGAATATATTCATGTACGTATTATGGTAGCCTGTTGCGTTCCCGGAAACGAGTCGTCTATATGATACGGAATCAGAATGAGTCGTCTATATGGTACGGAATCGGAACACATTACGTGATACCTCCCATTTCCCATGATTTTCACGCCAAAATTTATATGATTGTAAGATAAATTTAGTTTCCAGCATATCACCTAAATTCCCCAAATTATGCCCACAAATTGGTGAAAAATCCATCTGATTGTTCACACGATAGACATTCTCCCAGACCCCTCTTGGTTTGAGCAGCCTATTTTCTTGCATAACACATAATCCATCTTACTCCGGTGACTAGAAATCTGCTCTGCAACCGTATCTGCTGGGTGAAAAAGACGTGGTTTCAACATAGAAACTTACATGTACGATCACCAACAGAGAATCCTCTGATTGCTCACAGAATCCGAGAATCGATTGGGCTGTCTGATTTTACTTCGAATTCCAATAAAACATTCGTGTCTCTTATTACGCGATGGTGTTGTTTCATAGTAATCTGTATGTTCTGGTTTGAAAAGAAAAACTGTGTGATGGGTCATCTTCTAGTTTTACTGAAGCGAACTAATATTTAAATACAGTACATGGAGAGTGAATTGTAACTAAATCACCCGCAGAGTGGAGTTATCACCCAAGCTATAACTTTACAATTTTGTACCTATCGACAAAAAACACAAACAATGTTTCAGCCAATGGACCTCCGGGTTTAACCCGGAGGTCCATTGGCTGAAACTTTGCTTGTGCTGGTTATGCTTGGCAACAAATTTGCAATTATTGCTTGGGTGGAATCTCCACTCTGCGGGTGATTTAATGATAATACACTCTCCACGTACTGTACATCAACCTTCTCTCTTCGCTCTAGAGAATGTTTGTCACTGAAACTATGAATTATTTTCAGATGCAGTCAATGTGAGAATTGTTGATGGAGAAAATGAGAATGAGGGGCGTGTCGAAATATTCGCCCGAGGAGAGTGGGGAACTGTATGTGATGATTATTGGGATCACAATGATGCCGAAGTTATTTGCCGTATGCTTGGGCACGGGTAAGTCATTTGTCTTACAAGAAGAACGTATTTCCCCCCAATACAGATAAACACGTCTAGAAAAATACTTATCTGTATTGAAGGTAGCAACCGCACGTGCTATCATTGGATTCAGAAAGATAATGTCTTTTATCTAACAATCATATAGATTTTGGCCTGAAAACCACGAGAAACGGTACGTATCACATAAGGTGTTCCGATTCCGTATCATATAGACGACTCATTCTGATTCCGTATCACATAGATTCAACTTCCGGTAAACACCGCACTTTGACAAATAATAACATTATATGCATTGTTATTACGCATTAAAATATGAAATTCAAAATTTTGACCAATTCCAACCCAATTTAAACAGAAAAACGGAAAAACAGGCTTTATGTAATGGGATTGTTAGATAAATGTATTATCATGACCAAATGCATGTCCTGTAATTTGTATCAGATTCTCGGTCGTGTTTACAATCTGATCACAACTCGCCCTCACGGGCTCGTTGCGATCTGATTGTAAACACGACCTCCAATCTGATACAAATTACAGGACACGCACATGGTCATGATAATGTATATTTACCTGCACCCTTAGACAACTGATCAGTAATGTCGAGCCCACGTATTGATAACAGTAATTAAATGATAAATAAATCACAAGCTCAGCGAAATAAATTAGACTAGATAATTTTTTGTTGATATTTTTATATAGATCTACCATGCATTAGACCTGAAACGTACAACAAAGAAACACACAGCTGAAACACCACAATGAAGGGATTCATACAATTTCTACCCATTCCCACACGTTCATACTCCAATACAGATTATAAAAATTGCATTCAATTCTTATAATTACATTCTGTAATTGTTTAAACTACTTTTTCCCCCACGAATCGTCATTCGCCTTTGTTGAAAATCATACGACTTTCAGTCGTTTGGAATCAAGAACTAGCGCAGGCCTTTGTTCCGTCTAAATGATATCTCAAAGGCAAATAAGCTTTAATTTTCACAACTTTAGAAATGGAAACGAGTATTTTAGTAACGGGCTTTATGCCACAGTTGGGAAATGTCACCAAAGAAACAGCAGCGGAGTTGATCACTGCGCGAGGCGCTAAAAGTTAAAAACCCACCCAAACACCGCCCGAATTACATTCTGTCAACTGCGCTCTACCGTAAATGTGGGTCAAAGTTCGACCAAATGTGTTCATTGGAAAATGAATTACATTTGGTCATGACGTTTTCATACAGCTGACCAATGGGAATTGAGTATTTGGACTCAAAACGTATACGTACATTAACAATGTAATTATACTTGAATACAACGTGTGCAGTCATTTTCAATCACTCAGTTGTAATTTCTTGGCTGCGTGTTAAGACAGTCAGGACTTGACTGGAAATCATTTTCTGGGTGATTTGTTCATGTAGTGAGCAAGACCTCCTAATAATGATATGTTGATGGTACATTCTCTGAGATCGAAAAAGCCTGAGTATGCCTTTAAATGTTAAGGTTTGTTCGGAACAAGTAGCATAATTACTGTAGATGAGATTTGCGCTGGCAAATGAATTTCAGTGTTGAGCTCATTGGCAGTGGCATTTGTGGCACTGTAGTAGAATAGTAAAAGGAGAACTTAGTGTTCAATCGATGATCGGAACCGGCCAACACAATCGGCCGATTGTGGGCAATCGGATGACAACGGCAACGGCTCTTGGAATATCGGTTCAACCGATTGTTGCCAAGCATTTTGTCATAAACAGCATTTTATTATCTTCTGCAAGTGTACAATTGTTAATGTAAAATGATGTAAATGATACCATTCAATAAAGTTGTAAAAACACCACAATGTGTATTCTTAATCGTTCTAGATGCCCCTTTACGAGATATACAAGTTAAACGACATGTAAAGTTTACAACTGAGCGTACCTGCGGCAATCGCCAGTTCATACCGGAAAAGTGAAGGTTGAGCTCCATTGAGTCAGGTCGCAGTAAAAAGTACCAGTTGCGCGCACTTGGCTGGTAAACGTGGCTCCGAGAGCCACGTTTACTGCCCAAGTGTGCGCGACTGGTAATTTTACTGGTCCTGAGTCAACGGAGTTTAACACAGTGAAATATGATCAGTTTAATGAAGTTCTCTCGAGTCTCGGCTTATCTTGTGTTGAACGGACTGTAAACACTTTAAAAAATATTCAGTTTTATGTACATAGTTCTTTGCGAGCTTCAACTTGTCTAGTAGTGCACGGTATTAATATCGGAATCGGCATAGGACTCGGCCGATTGTGAGCTCAAATAACCAGGAATCGGTCAGCTGCCATTTTTGGTAATCGGTTGGACACTAGAACTTATTCTATATTTCCCTGGAGTGAATTCCCCTTTGGTGCTACCAGCACATCTTAGTTCAATCAGATACCGAATACCAAAACAACAGAGCGGTATACCATCCTAAACTTCCAAAACCTATACCGAACTCAAAATTCGAACACTGCCTATTTCTATTACGTAACGTTAGGTAGAACGTTACACCTCTGGGGAACAGTCATGATTCCTTCCTACACGCATTGATTGACATATTACCAAATCACCCAAACCAGTCTATTCACCAACATGTGTTCTGACCGTAGATTCATAGCATGTCAGAATATATGCTTTTGGTTGAGAGTATTAAGCAACTTTTTCAAATCCTTGTAATCCATTTAGTGTATGCACGATTGGGGAAAAAGGGACGAATCCGTGAGACAGATGTATAGTGGTAGGCGGGGGATGGGGGGGGGGGGGGGGGGGGGTGGATGCTCACACACAACGCATTTTGATAGACATTTGGACTTCTCTCGAAGTTGTTCACTTACACAAAAGTCTATTTACGCTGAGAAATAAATGTTTGCCAGTTGGAATCAAGGGATTTTGTACTGTTCGCGACGCATGTTTTAGTATGTGGGTGCGAGATTTATGTATAACAGAAATGATTGGATGAAAAGCATAAAGGAACGCGACGGTATTCTGCGTTCCCTGTTTCTATCAATTGTGTTATGGTTGTGACCCATACTATACTAGGAACTAAACGACCGACGCTTCTCTATCAAATGTTAAATAACTAACACTTGTTTTTGTCTTTATTTTCTTAGTGGAGGCGTGGCTATAAACATGGCGTTCTTCGGTCAAGGAGTAGGTAACATATGGTTGGATAATGTACAATGTACTGGAAATGAGACCGACATACTTATCTGTAATGCCAACCCGATCGGTCGTCATAATTGCCGACACTCGGAAGACGCTAGTGTGAGATGCAGTGAGTAAATTTTAAACTTATATCTGGGGTTTAATTACAGGAGAGGGAATTCTCGGGTTACTGGTTCCGAAAGCTGGTCACTATACTCTGGAAATTTATATCAATGAATCGGGAATCAAGCGTGGCACAGATTGTGTATTAAACTGACGTTTTCTGAATTTGTGTAATTGCCCCCAACGTAACTTTCTAAGATTTCGTCTGCTCTTCTTCACCAAAACGCTTCACGGTCCCGTTTCCTGACAAACCTTTTTTTGCCAAATAAATGTAGCTGTCAGTCATTTCTGTAGGACTTCCCTCTTCAACAGCAAGAACCCCATCCGCATCCGCTTCAAATTTCAAACTCGTGTTTTGGAATCACTAGTATCACTATTCAGTACCTAAAAATCAATTCCTTCTTTACTGCCGTCGCCAGTGTCCTCTGTTTTAACCCTTTACCCAACGAATCGCCCGCATCCGCCCGCGTAATATGCAAATTCAGCAGCTGAAAAAATATTATTTTTCGAAAAATTTCAACAAAACCACATCATGTGACCCCTCTTTGGAACGACCTCGTTGAGCTCGTTCCAAAGAGGGGTCACATGGCATGGTTTTGTTGAAATTGTTTGAAAAAAATTAAAAAATGATATTTAAAATAATAAATTTTGATATCGTCTACGTTGGGTAAAGGGTTTTAAGCAGAGGTGACTGGTGACGGCAGCCAGGAGAGAGTTGATATTGGAGAAGGCAGCAGAGATAACAACAGTGCTTCTGAAGATGAAAACGAGTTTGAAGCGTGTCTTCGTTCTCACACTTCCCTTAGGAAAAGAACGTTTCGGTTTTCCGTTTGGAGACAGCAGATTGCCAATGAAGTATGTTCGTTTTCATGAAAATGAATGCATCTTGCTTCTTGAGTGATTTTGCATAATATTACCCCACCCCCTCCCCTATTCCAGGTTCTGAAGATAAATTCATTCCCGCTCCTGGTTCCTAGAAAATCAGGAACGTATTTAATCCCAACCTGTATCTAACATTTATCTTTCTCTGTAAGTGTGGTGCACACGACACTGTCGAACCTTATCTTTCCTACTGTCCAGATTTCACAAGTGAGCGAAACGAGGCCTTCAGCACTCTAGTTTGTTATTATTCTGGGAACTAAATATGTACTAAACAAACGCTGGCGTATTTCATTCATGTTGACATTTTACTGAATGAAAGCTTTAATTAGAGTCCCGGAATAAACAATGATATGTTTGCAAAACTCGATGACTGTATAATTTTCTTTAATCCTTTAAAAAAAATTTCAACAAAACCATATCACGTGACCCCTCTTTGGAACGAGCTCGACGAGCTCGTTCCAAAGAGGGGTCACATGATACGCATTTATTGACATTTTTCGAAAAATAATATTTTTTCAGCTGCTGAATTTGCATATTACGCGGGCGGATGCGGGCGATTAGTTGGGTAAAGAGTTAAAAGATTCTGACATTCCCGGAGCTGGGTGGTCAAGAAAAGTGGAAAAAAAACTGCATAAAGTGAAGTGGAAGCTTGTATTGTCCCTTGAGCGCAACCGGGCGCCACTTACATTGCTAACGCACTGCAAATGGCGCCTTGGTGCACCCAATGGACGATATGTTGTAGGGAGCAACAGTGCGTCGCACAGGCACTCTTAGGTATTGTGGATAACGTATACACACCCATGTCTAATGATTTTCTTCTCGCTGCCACTCTTTTTAGGAACATATTGTGTTCTTTACGTGGTAAAGGAAAAGCTGTTCAATGCCAATTCGACGTGCGACCCCTTGCTTTGTGCTCTTCTGCGCTAACTGCACTTTCGTTTTTTCACTTTCTCTTTCTTTCTCTGCATTGTCTAATAAATTATCAGGTCTGAAAATGTCGGGTTTTTATGCATCTTTTAAAACTGATATTTGTATTTTGTAACTGTCGCCACAATCTGTACTATTTTAGAGGAAGACAGTGTACATTAGCACAATGCTTGCGGATAAATTCAATTTCCGGTCTTGTATTATGTGGCATATGTATCTCTTTTGTTAAATGAAAAAAACTGTTCACACTGGAGTGAACTAAATATTTTTTTACACCAACCCAACGCAACGGTTTACCCGCTATCTACAAAAATTCTAATGCTATTTTTGGTTAAAACTCGCCTCCAAAACCATTTATTATAATCCCCCCAAAAAGTCGCTAATTTGTAAAAAGTGGACTAATTTGTCAAACCACAATTTTTATTATGCAAAAATACGCTTACGTTTCCAATATCTTTTGTATATAAGTGTTCTTTATAAGTACTGTACGTGGAGAGTGTATTATCATTAAATCACCCACAGAGTGGCGATCCCACCCGAGCAATAATTGCAAATTTGTTGCAAAGCATAACCATCACAAGCAACGTTCCAGCCAATGGACCTCCGTGTTAAACCCGGAGGTCCATTGGCTGAAACATTGCTTGTGTTTTTTGTCTATATGTACAGAATTTGAAAGGGAAATTTGGGTGGATAACTCCACTCCGCGGGTGATTTAGTTACAATCCACTCTCCGCGTGCTGTATATGACAATCGAGTAGTACAGTACACAATCACATTGTGTGTTTTTTTATTATTTTTTTAAGGAATTACTTTCGTCACACGAAAGTAATTCTTTAACATAACACTAACGAACGTGTACGACCTATTTCATTTATTATTGTTTCCAAGAAAGATATTGAGTAAGATTTCAAGTTCGTACCGCGGGTCGGAAAATTTTAACCCTATGAACACTGGTGGTATCTTCCTTGTCAGTCCTATGACATCAATTGGAAGAGTCCATTTTCATCATTTAGGGTTATAGCAATTATTATGTTCAATGTGCAACCATAGGGCTGCACTTTGAAAATATTGATTGTGTACCTCACACATTCACTTATCAGCTGTTCTACTTAATGGAATTATAACGTATCTTGTTCCTGGACCGCTCGGGTTCAAAGAGTTAACTCTCGCCGCCTACCATGTTGGAAAATGTTAAGATCCTGGCTTTGTGCCTGGATCAGATAGCCATATTCAGGAAATGGAATCGGTGAATAAGATCAAAATGATGCGTCTTGGTCAATGCAACAACACCGTTTTAGCCATTTTCCTTGCAGTGTTCATATTTCTACGCCTAACCTATCGCCAAACTTCTCACGCTCTTAAAAAAACAGCAATAAGTTTTGTAAGGATGTAGATGCCACACCACTGGCCTATCGTAGCTTTAAGCCCAGGTAGGTCTGCGATCTTTTGCAAATAAACATGGCTGACAATTTTCACCATTGGGGGAGACTTTCAAGCAATTTAGCTCCCCTTAACTGGTAGAGTACTACATTTTTCTTGACCACAGATTTCCTTTCACCATATATTGCTCTGTTACATTCGATTGGACAGTGCCATGAGGCACTATCCAATCAAATATAACTGAGCAAGGTGTCAGAAACAAAATTTGATTCTTCCTAGGGTCAACCAATGATGGCCCACCATCGAAATCATCTCCGAAGTGGCAGACTATACTTGCCCGGAAATAAAACATCACAGCACCCTCGGGGAGAGGTAGCACCTTTGTGAGAGGACCCAACCTCCCACACTGGTCCTCACCCGAGGGTTCAATCAACATCAATCAAGGCAGCCAACCTTCCACCCGTGACACCTTAGCCAGAAAATTCTGCCGAGTACCTGAACCTTTTCCTCTTTCAACACACCTTGACATAAATCCAAAAGTTCTCAAACAGCCAATGAGGGTCGAAAGGGGCTTGTCCCAAACCGTCCCTGCGCGCCTTTGGCGCGCGAAACCATTCCGTCCTCCTAGGGTCAATATGAAACCACCATAAGTAGAGTGTAGACGTTATAGTCACAGCCTGTGGTATTTAGTAAAGCCCAAATATGGGCTTCCAGCACTCTACCAGTTAATTTCCGAAGGTTGTCAGTGAATTTAACACTAACGCGTATTGGAATGTCAGATAAAAATTGAAATTGCGAAACGTTAGCGAATTTGTATCATCGATGTGCTCATGATTTCGCAAACTTGAGGCACTTACATGAAGGGTCGTATAAAATTACAGACGCTGTTTTTTTACAACTTTTTCTCTATCTGTTTAGACATTTCACTATTATTCTCTGTTGAAATCCATTTAAAAATAAGAAGATGGTGTTTTCATAACTTTTGATGTTCTCTGATTCTTTTTCTGTTCATTATAAGTCGTGACATAAGTTTAGAGGGTTTCAGCTGGTGGGGGGGGGGGGGGGGGGGGGGGGGGGGAGAGATGGCACCAGTGTAAATTCCAACTGTGAGTGGTTGCGATAGGTGGTTGCACTGCAGCGGTGGGTGATATCTTTTAACCCTTTACCGAACGAATCGCCCACATCCGCTCACGTAATATGCAAATACAGCTGCTGAAAAAATATTATTTTTCGAAAAATTTCAACAGAACCATATCATGTGACCCCTCTTTGGAACGAGCTCGTCGAGCTCGTTCCAAAGAGGGGGTCACATGATATGGTTTTGTTGAAAAAATTTTTAAAAAATATAAAAAATGATATTTAAAATAATGAATTTTTGAAATCGTCTAGTTGGGTAAAGGGTTATGAACCCTTCTGGAAATTTTCATTAGTCCTGAAACGGAAAAAGCATCATTTATAATGTGTCTGGGTCAGAAAATTTACCGGATTGATGTCAGAGTCGAAATTTTGAGGCCATGTCAATTTTAGAGTAGGAAATTTGAAACTCAAGTTTCCAGTTGGAAATAAAAGAACAAAATTTCTCATCATTAGTTGGAATTTTAATATTTTTCATGAACAATGTTAATTTATTGAATTTCCAACTATTTGATTTTTGACCTCGGAATTTCCAACTATTGAAAACAAATACTCCTAGCTGGGGGTGGGGGAGACACCCCCTCCCCATCCCCACCCCCTGTCGCCACATTCCTGAGAACGCGATGTGTGTTTGAATCGATGTGAGCCTACGGCTCTCGCGAAATATGACTACGCCATTCCAACTAGTGATGTAAAACACCTACCAGTTCAAACATACATCGCATTCTGTGTTTATTACACACCCCATGCATTAAAATTCATTTAAATAAACAAATTTTAATTCCGATGTTTGAACCCAAAGGCAAAGAGTCCGTTTGTTTCGTTCGAAGCTGTACTGATCAAATGGATCGATTAAAAATCAAAACAACCTTTTGAGAACCAGTCTAAATTACATGCGTTATCTTTTCTATTGGGTGTGTTTGTTGAAATTCCCTTCAGCTGGTCGTGACCATTCACGCCTAATCATTTGGTGGATATTACTGTTAGTAAAAATATAAGTACAAATTTGCACAGAGTTGGAAAACTCCTGGGAGAATATTTTTTAAAAGAAGTTCGAAGCATGTCAAGATGTCCGAAGGTTTACCGAAATAAAGTTGACCAATTTAAATATAACGGGATCCGCAGACGAGACGGCCACGGGACTGGGTTAAAGTTGAGGTTGAAAATGATTGTTTTTTTTAATAATATCTCATTTTTGGTTAACTTTTTTTTGTGAATCGAATTTATTTTTGTTTGGACGTTTTCATTTTCACACTACGTGACAGCGGATGATAACTGTATAACGAAATTAGGAAACTTTCGAATCTTAACTTATGGCTCGTCGGAAAAGGAACTAGTATAAACAGTGCTGGGGAAAAAAGTTCCGGCCTGTACATCACCAGTTGAATACAGAAACATTTTTGTCATAGCGGCGAGTTCGTTAAATACAAGGGTTTAAAGTTTAATCGAGGTGTAATAAAATACAGATACTGCTGCCCTTTCCATTAATATTAATGTCGAAGAGGTGAGATATTCTAATTTTTTTTCCTGCGAAAAAAATTGCAAGCTATTGTATAAAAACATTCTTTAAGCCAATGTGTGTTTATTTTCAGATTAATCGACATAATTTTATTTTATTTTCAGCCAACACACGTATTGTAGAAGGCCTGCTAGGTCCATTCGAGGGAAGAGTGGAAGTTTTCCATGACGGCCAGTGGGGCACGGTGTGTGACGATGCCTGGGATGAAAATGACGCAACTGTTGTATGCAGAGAACTGGGATATTCGTAAGTTTGTTTTCCCTATTTTTGATGGTTTTGCTTTTACACTGTCAAGATACAAGATATATGGTGAGGAAGGAGGAGAGACAGATTTTGGGAAATGTCTCTCTTAATTTCTTCTTGGTTTTCGGTTCGGTTTTGTCAATTTCTTCTCGGTTTTCGGTTCGGTTTTGTCTCACACAAATGTCTTTCCTCATTAACCAGGGAGATTGTCTGGGAATGGAGTAACGACATTATAGTATCGCGTGGGTCGCCATGGGCGTACGAGACCATTGACATGTTTTGACATCGTTACCAGGGTTGCACGTTGTTTAGTGGCGTGTTGTATGTATAACATGTCTTGTTGGTTTGGCACATGTTTCAGTCGGCCATTTTGTTTGATTGAGGCCACAGTCGAGGGTTTCTACCGGAAGGTCTTCAACATACAGTACAGTCGCCGTGGATGGTCGTAATCCACAAGTGGGCAGTTATGACCACGCATGTGTTTACCAGGTAGTGAAAATCATCATTAGCAAAATTTTAATTAATGAAGCGCCGGGTTGTACCCGGCGCTTCATTAATTCAATTTTTGATGATTATTCCTGTAATCAGTCTTTGGAATCTAATATTATTGCGTCCGTGGAAATATTGCCCACGCGTCGAAATTGACAGCCCACGGCGACTGTACTGTGTAATATTGAGACTATTTTGGGGAATATCTTAGATTGAAGTACTTTACAGTTCTTTTCGAATTATGATAATCTTCCTGTACTCAAAACATTTTCCTGTTTGTCAGAGAACTCCATCATGAATGTTTCAAATGCCACTAGTCCATTATGGGTAGCCCGTAGTGTTATAGACACAGTCACATAACAAAGGGGTCCGTTTGAATCAACAGTGAGGAGTTCGGTGGCTCAGTGGTAGACTGTTGGACTTCTATGATAGAGGTCTCGAGTTCGATCCCCGTCCAGGACGACCCGCGTTGTGTCCGTGGGCAAGGCACTTTATCTCGGTTGCCTACATGGGAGCACGATGACGGCGTATACTAAGGCGTACTGCACGTCGATGGTGAACATGTCTTCAACCTCTGTAACCCTGCTTGAGCGGAGCTTGAACAGAGTTAGAATATTGAGGAGCTGACAGTTGCTCGTCGATTCTCTCCCGGTACTCCGGCTTATTGCATCCGTAGAACTGTCACTGTCACGATTAGCCATTGTGCATAAGTATGTGACCTTAAACACCAATAAATAAATAAATAATTGAATCAACAGCAATGCTGTAAAATAAACTTGATACTGTAAAATAAAGTTGATATGATGGAAGTAAACACATTCGTTTTCTGCCAATCCAGTACGCTATTCTGCCTGCTTTTACCGCTTGTTTCTGCCTCCCTTCTAAGGAATTCGCCCCTTTTTGACTATCACTGTCGTGTGCCTAAATTCTTTTTTTTTCGGGACTTTTTTCTGTCGCATTTGTATTGGGGTACACGGCAATGAAATGGACAACCGGCAAAACTGTATGAATCATGATGCGCATGAAACGTTCGAAATAACTGAATACTTAACCCTTTCCGACTGATGTTATCGTGACGTTTTAACATCACGAAGAATCGGTTTTGGCGACGTGCAACGTAATCGGCAGCCCTTTGAACCCTGGTGGTATCTTCCATATCAGTTCAATGACAGCAACAGGAAGAATCCATATTTATTATTTGGGGTAGACTAATTAATATTTGAAACGTGCAACCTTGTGGCTGCACGTTGAAAATATTGATTGATCTACCACACACATGCACTTAGCATACATCCTATTTAATGCAATTATGAAGTATCATGTTCGTGGACGAAAAAGCAGCCGCTCGGGTTCAAAGTCGGAGTACGTAATGTTACGTACCGTAGTCGCAACGCATGGCAATTTTCGTACGTAATATTACGTATCATAGTTGCAAATGATTAATATCCCAGTTCACATGCCAGTCTGGAGGTATGTACACTATACCAAAAGGGTGTGATTGTTGTGTTTTGAAAACAAGCCTGTCCGATGGGCAGTGATAGTCCCCAACTAAGCTGAAGGTATTCATGGACTTGAGCAACCTGACAGCGTGCGGTGAGTTCGCTGGCAGGTTGTTCGATTTCATGAATAACGACAGCTAGGTTGACAACTTTTTTGAATTTCAATTTCAAATGACGTTAAGTGATAGAACAACCTATAAGAAAGTCAGCAAAAAAGTGGGACTACGTGTAATGCATGCCAGGACAGATGTGCAGAGGGAGTTTTATTTAACACTCTGTAGAAACCTGCGGGATATTCGTCCAGTACCGAGGCTCTTTTTTTTCATTTTATTTCCTTTATCTTCAACAAAACATCTCTCAGCAGCAGGAGGTTCAACAAACCTGTCCAAAGGAGGGTCATAAGTTATGTTTTGTGGAGGGCATCCAACAGAAACAATAATGAAAACTTGTTTTCGCGAGTGGCTTAGTGGTAATAAGAAACTTCATATTTCACAACTTCTATTCACCAGGGATTGCCGATGGAGGTACATATATCGCTATCGCAAGGCAATGTCCTCTTTCCCTAAAAAGGGTCGAAAGAGGTAAAGTTGAGCAAGGCTGTGTGAATAATATGCGTCGCGTGGTTTGTACCGAAAGAGAGAACGGGGTCGTTTATTACGACGCTTCTAGCGAATTTTCGACTTTCATTTACTGTAATAATTAGATTAAGAGTACTCAGAACTGGAACCATACTAGCAACCCAATGAAATACCCTTACCAAGAGCAGGCAAGGGGTAATATTAGAACGGTAAGGGATGTTTTAGTCCACCGGCATCCTCGTCAATGTCATAAAAAATTGCCAGCTATTTCAAAGGGCATTTAGTAGTATTAAATGAGAATCAAATACTTCGTGCTTATTGGTTACAGTTACGTGTTATCCGACCTCAAAAGATGAGACATTTTACAACAGAATTCGCTAAATTTCTTTTAACCCTTTACCCAACGAATCGCCCGCATCCGCCCGCGTAATATGCAAATTCAGCAGTGAAAAAAATATTATTTTTCAAAAAATTTCTACAAAACCATATCATGTGACCCCTCGTTGGAACGAGCTCGTCGAGCTCGTTCCAACGGGGGGTTACATGATCTGTTTAACTGTATGGGTAACTTCTGCTATGTTGACTACATCTTGGTACTGCCAAGCCCAGGATAAGCCACGAGTATTTAAGATTGACTTAATAAAATCGACCCACTTCTTGTCAGATTGACAAACAATGTTCAGGTGAAGTGGTAGCCGATATATGACGGATATCAATTTGGTGGGTTGAGATCCGCCGTACAGGCTCAGAAAGAGATCATTCTCGTCTTAATGACGTTAACCAAAGGGTATAATCCCAATTCTCCGTACACCATAAGATTAGGGGTGCTGCTTTTGACACCAAGTATAAACATCAAAAATTCCAAGTGCACTCTCTCCATGATGTCTACACTTTAAAATCGCCACACCTGGCAGCCAAAAGTTAGAATGGGTAAAACTCTTTTATCATACAGATCAAGCTGGCATGCAACAGATAATTTGAAGTGTCGAGCTATCCTTAAAATACCATACATGGCTTTAGTAGCTTGTTCCGTTAAAAATTTTCTATTTTTCAAGAAAGACCCACTGGAAGTCAAAATAACTCCAAGATATTTGTATTCATTCAGTCTTTCTATAGGAGCCCCTTCGATGCTGAGCTCAATGTTTGGCTACCTGCCTTTCCCCAAAATAATATATTTGGTCTTGTATAGGCTTATATTCAATTTCCATTCAGAGCAGTACTCGAAACATTTATTCAATGTGGTTTCCATATCACATGCGTTTCGGCCAACAATACAGTATCGTCAGCATATAAAAGGTTAATCAATTTAACAAAATCACTTATCTGGGTATCTAAGTGGGAAGCAGGGTTCAGTGGGTTCGCCCCATTTGTGAAAAGAAACTCTTCTAGGTCTGAATATTCGGGTATTGTGAACATTATGAAGGAGACAAGTTCTCACGTAGGAGGACCCCAGCGTTACAAAAGTAGAAATCAGAGGAGGAGTTACCTATTTTAACTTGGAATTTTATCCCTCTGTACATATTCCTAATATATCCTAAACATTTCCCACCTATTTTATTTTTGATAGATTTTTCCAAAGGTCCACTCTCCAAACCGCATCGAACGCTTGTTTGAAATCAACAAGTGTACAAAAAAGTTTCTTTCCTGTGTTTTTGTATAATTCCATCAGAACATATAAGATAAATCTATTATCTGTGGTAGAATAACCTTTCCTATAACCCGTTCGACACTCTCTAATTATTCTCTTCGACTCGACAAAAGCTAAAATTCTATTAATCAGTAGCTTGGTAAACCGTTTGCCAAGACAACTAAGAATATTAATGGGGCGATAGTTTTCGGGGCACATCGGGTCACCTTTGTTTTTAACCCTTTACCTAACATGAAAAGCAGACGACACTTGCAGAATAAAATATTGAATAACTAATTTTCTTCATTTTTGTCTCAAAACATAGGTTATGACCCCTCGTTGGAACGAGTTCGTCGAGCTCGTTCCAACGAGGGGTCATAACCTATGTTTTCGAGACAAAAAAATGAAAGAATAACGACAATTATAATTGGCGATTTTTTTAGAATAGCGCTGGCCGGTTTTAGTGCTACGTTGGGTAAAGGGTTAAAGATGAGCCGTACGCCCACCAATCAACCATGTTTCGGGGACGATACTCTTACTGAAGATTAGATTAAAAACACTGTTATAAACGGGAAGCATGAAGGAAAGAGAACACTTAATATGTTCGTTAATTATCAAGTCAGGCTCAGGGGCTTTCCCATTTTTCTAGGGAGTTAACTGCATTAATGATCTCATTATCGGAAATCTCGGCGTTAAGAATGTGGTCATATTCCGAATGCTATACAGGAGGGAGATTATCTTCTGTCACAGGACCCGAATTATTCTGGTTCTGGAGATACCTGAACATAGCATCCTACGGCACTTTAGGTTGACTTTTTGGTTCGTCAGAACTGAGTATTTTTCAATATTCCCGGACATTAGTTCTTCGCAAGTTGGATAATCATTTGGCAGTTTCGTTTTTAGCCCTATTCATAGTTTTGTACGGGGTTTTCTTGTAAGTTTTACTTGATTCGGCGAGAAGCCGCTTACTTTCTGGAATCCTGTGTACGATTATACATTTTACGAGCTGCGCTGAATGTTTTTCTTGCCGTTCGACCCTCACTATTGAACCACCTTTTATTTGCTGTATTATTATCATTGTTCCGTTTTCTTCGTCTCGTGCCAAAAAGTGACACTGGCTGCAGATAAGAAAATATTGACTGACACCCTGTCTTTTGTTCAATCAATAAAACGCACGGACTCGAGTATACTCAGGACATGAGAGGTATTCAAGTGACGTCACTTGAACACTATTGTATCAGGTATTTCAAGTTGGTGACTTTCCCCAGAAAGACAAAAGAGACAGGGTGTAAGTATAATAACATAAATAAGGTGTTCGTTGAAAAAAAAACTATTTGAGTGAGGGTGGTATTTTACCAAATAAAACTTATGTGACGGATGTAATACACTTGAACCAAACGGTAGTGAAGAACTTGGAGATACTGCATAATGATGAGGATTAGGGAAAAACTGGGTCAAGAAACGCCATCGCACTGAAGGTGTCGGGGAGGGGTGGTGGATGCCTGTTAGAGATAGAATAGATATGGGGAAATTATGCTACTTAAATTATCGGGTAAATCTCTACAGCTGATGGTGTAAAGTGGTGTTGAACTATGTACGTGGCTCTATCATATCAGACTTGATGGACAAGGCATGTTAGGGAACTAATGGAGACTTATTCCATTAAGACTGAAGATCTGGAATTGGCACGAAAGAAGGGGAGCTATTCCATCAGGGGGATTGAAATAGAAACCAGCGAGCTGGAGTTAGGGCCCAAAGCTGGACAATCTATGCAAAAAGAGGCACCGGCTTGTGCGATCAGGGACAGGTGTAGTCTATTGTCACTTCTGTGGTAGGTCTATGTGTATAATTACAGGTAAAACTAGAAGTCCTGTCATGAAATGCGCACAAATAGCACGTCGATCTGCGCGTTAATCTACGCGTTATGACCATAGTAAGGCTATCACATTCTGTGCATATGACCTGTGCACAAGCAATGTTTCAGCCAATGGACCTCTGGGTAACCCGGAGGTCCATTGGCAGAAACATTGCCTGTGTTTGCTATGAGTAACCAGGAGAACTTGCCGTGCTTTGGATGCCATTCGATATGGCAATTGCGCGCAATTCCTACGCGCAATTAAGCCTAGATAAGCGCACTGTTGGTGACAGGACTTCCAGTTTTAACTGTACGAGGTATACACTACCGCTCTTTACCGCAAAAATTAGATACACCCCGCAGCTAATATAGTACGGCCGCCGTGGACTGGACACTTTCCACGGGTGGGTAATATTTCCACAGACACAATAATATTAAATTTCAGGCACTAATTTAATAAAAATTTTGCTGATGATGATTGTTATTGCCTGGTAAACGCGTACGTGGACATCACTGCCCGCGCGTTGATTATGACCAGTGCGCGGCCACTGTACTGTATTAATTTTTAGGATCGCGCGAAAATGTTCTTCAAGTACAGTGCATCGTACCTGTAAGTGCGCGAGTGGCGCAAGCTGGAGGCTCTGGGCTTGGGGGCGAGTTTGTTGGGATTATGAAAGCATTATATAAAGATGTACAGAGTGAACTTAGCCTGGGAAACATTACAACAAAACGTGTGCCTATGGAGATAGGCCTAAAACAGGGGTGTATCCTTTCGCCAATTCTTTTTGCATTGTACATCAGAGGTTTAAGAGATGAACTCCTGCATAGCGACTTGAAGATCCCAGGGCTATTTTTTGCAGACGATGTGGTGCTAGTGTCAGAAAGCGAAGAGGGGCTAGCGGGGATGCTGGGAATTGTTGGGAAATATGGGAGCAAATGGAGACTCGAAATTTAATGAAAGCAAGAGTAAAGTTATACCCGTGGGCCGCACAGTGGACCCCACTCGAAGGTGGAGAGTGGGGGAGTTCTGCATTCCGGACGGTAGGAGTAGACTTCTTAGTGTAGGAGAGACTAGTGACTATGAGTACCTGGGGGTAAATATAAACATCACAGGAAGAGGCATCTACCGAAACCACACAAATAAACTGATTCTGAAGGGGAAGCGAATCCTTAACCAATTGAAACTTATAGGGAGAAACAGTTTCAATAAGGTTTTCGTGGGGAAAACCATTTGGGAAATGGTGGGTCTGCCAAGTATAACATACGGTACGGAAGTTGTACCCCTAAACCAGACAGCTGTTAAGAGCTTGGAAATCCTGCAGACCGATGGATAACAGGCTGGAGTAATGCCGCAGCGCTAGAAGCAATCAGGGGTGGGCTTGGGTGGATGAGGATCAAGGACAGGATAGACCTATTGAAACTCGGTTATCTTAATTATTTGGTAAATCTCCCCGATAGCCGATGGTGTAAAGTAATGTTCCTGAGAACTTTCAACTCAAATATCAAGACGGGGTGGATGGTCCAAGTGAGGGAGCTAGTAGAAAACTACTCATTGGAGATCTCGGACCTTGACGTTGGGGCAAACCAGGGCAAAAAGATTGTCAGAGAAAGGATCATGGAGGATTGTAACCGTAATTGGCGAGAGGGGGGTCAAATCAAAGAGATCTTTGGGTGGCCTGCGTGATAAAGAGAAGCTTGGTTTTGAAGAGTACCTTCATGGCACCTTTGGGGGGGGGGGGGGTGGGGGGTCACCGTTGTTCAAGCTGAGGTCGCGGTCCCTGGAGCTGAGGGGAAAATTGGGAAAAACATTGAAAAGGAGTGCCAGATGTGTAACTTGGGCGTGGTGGAGACCCTGGAACACTTTCTTATAGAATGCCCAAAATACCAGTCTAAAAGAGCAAGATTCACGGGGAGTATAATGGAGAAGTGGGATGGGAGAATGAAGGACATGTGGTTAGGGCGCGACTCAAAGGAGAGGGTTAATATACTAATCGGAGAGATTGGGAAGAATGGGGCAAGGGATGTCATCAAGCAGTTCGTCTCCGAGTGTTGGGAGGAGAGAAGAAGCGCGGGAATAGGGAGGCAGTTGGTAGAACATGGGTAACCAAGGCCTTCTTATACGAGAACCGCGACAAATCAGCGGCCGGCCGAAGTATTATTATTACACCTTAGAAAGGAAGCACTCTACGATAATTCCAGGCCACGAGTACTGTTCCATACGGAATCCGACGCTGTTATGGACAGTTTGTTAATCCACCTTTCATGGAGCTTGCGCGCAGACTATCGTTAATCTGATGCGATGGTCCTTTACTCATAAAGATATATAGAATATAGCCATAGTTGCTTGGTGTACCAAATGTTCACCACGAGTGGTGAAGTTGTGTTAACCGCGGGCCTTTGGCGCGCGGTTAACACCCGTTCACCGCGAGTAGTGAACATTTGGTACACCAAGCTACTTTGGGTATATTTTATTTTTACCATGATTGTCAGATTATTAAGAGTTGCTATTCTTTTTTTCTCGATTTTACTGAGCAGGAGCCATACATACGTGTGATTTTGATTTTGTTTACATGCGGATCGGTGGGCGGTACTTCCGATGTCAATTTTATCACCAAAACGAGATAGAAAAAGAAGCAGGGACTTTTTCATTTCATTTTTTTAATAACACAACAGCATACTGTTTCGAGTTATGGATGCTTTATAAACGAGGCAATGCATGTTTGTTATTTTTTTGCGTTTTATCAAGTAAACACATTTAAAAACGTAATAAATAATTGGCACTTTCATTTCACTCTTCGCGAGGAGACGTGCGATAAATTTAGACAAGTTTGCATTCAGGTCGACGTCACTAAAGGTCAGCTTGGATGTAGTTCCACTGTAGGTGTAAATTTTAACTATTGAAATCCAATTGCTGGTGTGTTCACCACGGTTGGTGTATAATGCTACAATGGGCTTTTCAAATATAGTAGAATAGGTAACCATGGTATAAATACAGAAATTCGTTCGTGCTACAGATTTAAGTATTCCAATCAGTATATATTTATTTCGACTTGAAAGCACCAACATATTAACATCATCGGTGGAACTACGCGGCAGAATCATAACGAATGAGCAGCGATGAGTCTGCATTTATAAATATTTAGGTTGATAACATGTCTAACGGTACTGTAATGTCATTAGAGATTTTGTCAAATCATTCCCGATTGACAAACATTTCTTCTGCTCATTCCATGAAAAAGGGATGTTTATTGTACTTTTCAATTCCATTATCTGGAATATTTCATTTGGAGGGAAAAGCGAACCGTAGTTTCGCTTTTTTCGACCAACTACAATATTTCAGACGGCTAAATATAAAACATCGGCGAAGGGCCATTGAAGGGGTAGACTGGCTTCGGAGTTGAATTCTGTACATACATTGACTGGTGACACGAGAGCTTGACATTGTACATGTCTGCCTTGTCACTAGCATTGTTCAAGGCAAGACGCACGCAACAAATTCCGACCAGTCGTCGCATGAGTGCTAGAGGGTCATATGTCCCCAATGGGACATAGGACATTCTAGCACTCAAACAACGCAGTATTGACGCTGATAATCACGCCATGCATTTTCTGGGAATGAAGGAAGGGTAGTGATTGGGTAATTCGAGGGTTAGTATACTGATCGGTGCAATGGGGGAAAAAGAAGTACGGGGTAGCTTTAAACCGTTCCTTTTGTGGTGTTAAGAAGGCAGAATGGTGGGGGTGGGGTGAGCAGTGTTTGGGGGCAAAGTGCAATTAAGGTAAGGCGATTTCAAAAGAAAACCACAACAGACCATCGACCGGCCAAACAGTTATTATTAATATGGTACTGCTGTTTTGGATAAATGTCACCTCCTGATATTATCTTCTACTTTTTTTTATTTCAAGGGGCGGAGAAGCACTGCCAATGTCTTACTTTCATGAAGGTACAGGTGAAATTTGGTTAGACAATGTCGGGTGTACTGGTAATGAAACCCGCATACAGGATTGTCCTCACGTGATCTGGGGAGAACATAACTGTAATCACATGGAGGATGCGGGAGTAAGATGTGGTGAGTAGCCGCTAGCATTTCATCTCGTTGTATTTAAAATATTAATACCTTTTCTTCCGTTCAAAATTTATTTCCAAATTCGAGACAAAAACGGTATGTTAATAACCCAAGGAAGATGGAGAAGTGACATTCTGTTATCTACATAAAAAGCTTGTCAGCTCAATAGTCTCCATGCATTTTCTACAAGTACAGTTAAAACTAGAAGTCCTGTCATGAACTGTGCGCTTATCTAGACTTAATTGCACGTTGGAATTGCGCGTAATTGCCATATCGATGGCATCCAAAGCACGGCAGGTTCTCCTGGTTACGCCCAGCAAACACAGGCAATGTTTCTGCCAATGGACCTCCGGGTTATCCGGAGGTCCATTGGCCGAAACATTGCTTGTGCACAGGCCATATATACAGAATTTAATAGCCTTTCTAGGGCCATAACGCGTAGATTAACGCACAGATCGACGTGCTATTTGTGCGCATTTCATGACAGGACTTCTAGTTTTAACTGTATATACTCTGTCATTTTATAAATTAAATGGACGTACACTACGCGGGAGTTAATTAATTCTGACACAAGTGGAGTGTGTTTTTCGCGCAGACAGTGGGTCTTAATTCCCATAAAAATATAATCGGGAAGGAGAAGTGGAATTTGTTCCCGAACCAGGAACAAATTATAACAAAATAAACTTGGGTATCATTTGACGTGGAAATTATCGTAGAATAAAATATCCAAAATCCGCTTTTGGGAAAAGTTTTGATAGCTGTCTAAAGTGGTGAATGTATTTTTGCTCAAAATGTAGCATTTATTTTAAAAGCTCCTTTTGTCACACATAAAGTTTAACACACAGCGGAGATGAAACATATTTAAAGAATGCAAGAAATTATTGTTGGCGTCCGCTTCCTCGAATACGAGTGCTGACAGACATGCACAAAGGAGTGACAATCATCCAGATTTGGACGCGTCTTGAGCCAAACGGGATTATAGTGACATCCAGTAGTTAGTCAGTTGGTTCGATGAACATGAGCCGTTCGACTTGGCTTAACGTTTAACGTTAGCTATTTCTCTGTCCTCTGGTCTCACTGCGGGTGAAAAAGACAAAATGAACTGTCTCGGCTCAGAGTCCGTAGAGGAGCAGATTCTCAAGAAACTGGGTGATGTAACCTTCACTATGGCGTCAACAATGCGCAGTGACCAGATATAGAGGATATGGAATGAGTGTTTTTCTCATATAATATTTATTAAACGAGTCTAAGAATTTTCTGTTTTGGCGAGCTTCTGACGAGCCCAAACGGATAAATCGGACGAGTTTCATAAATATTATATGAGAAAAACACTCATTTCATATTCTATTTATCATAAGACACGCACTCGCACAAAGTAGCCACTTAGTTTGACTTTTTAACCCATCACCTAACTTGAGTTGCAGACGGCACTTCGAAAAAACATAGCTTATGACCCCTCATTGGAACGAGCTCGTCGAGCTCGTTCCATTGAGGGGTCATAACCAATGTTTTGGAAGCAAAAAGTGAAAATATAAAAAAATTGAATGGCGTTTTTCTTGTAGGTAAAAAATGAATACAATATAACCCATCCTAAATAGGACAGATAACGTAAATTCTCCCTAATGAAATTATGTAAATGTGACCCAGTTGTATTTTGTTTAGCCAATCAAATTGTCCAGTTTTGAAATTGACCAATGAAATTCACGGAAGACTTTATTTATCACTGATTAAAATGAAAACAGAATATCAAATGTTTTAAAGTGAACACAACGGACGAGTCATACGATAAAATATGATTAGACAGCTTGCTCCATGGTATCATAAGTGAGAATCAGCGAATACAGGTCGATCCAGGCTTGCTGTTCTCTCGACTGATCGTTGTTGCTCAAGGGGAAGGGGACATGGCCAAGTTTTCTAAATACGAGACGTCAACCATCCATGCAGCACTATTCAAAGACACATTAAAGCGGAAAGGCACAAAAGCACAGACTGTCAAAGGGCGGCTCTCTCCAATCCTCCAAATGCTGCTTACAACGTTCTCGATGGCGGAGGTCTTCTTCATGGGGTTAAATGGAAGAAAGGCTGGTGTTACACAGATGTTGTTGAACAGCATGTTGCCTACATGGCAGCCAGGTATAGGTTGAACCGTATCGTATTTGATGTTTACCAAGAGATCCCGTCTATTAAAGACCTTGAGTATCTTAGACGTCCCCAAAAGACATGTTCGGACATCCGCTTGAGATAAAATAGGAACGCCTTAATAACCGGGATATGTTTCCCTCAAATCTGAAGAATAAGGGCCAGTTCGTAGAATTTTTAAAATGTGCCCCTCAGTCAAAAGGCCACACGGTTCGTGTCTCCACTGGTGATGCCGATACGCAGATAGCTCATTGTGCTATCGACTTGGCTTGTTAAGGAAGAGACGTTGCGTTCGTTGCCGATGACACAGATGTGACCGTCTAGTTGTTGTACCATTGGCGCGGCAATATGGCTGACATAAATTACAATTCAGATGCCCAGAATGCCAACAAGCAGACATCCACCATATTGAAAATCGCTAATGTTGTTCTGAAATGAGAAAACATTATTCCACATATTCTATTCGATCATGCCTGGAGTGGTTGCGATATCACATCGGCGATCTACGAGCATGGTAAAACAAATCTTCTGAATAAGATACGGCTATCAGAAGAACTGTGCCCTATATCAGTGTCGAGAACGTCACACTGGATCAAAATTAATAAGCCACTCTGGTGAAAGAACGTTTGTTATTTTACATTCACGAAAACTCATTCAACACATTGTGATATGCAAAATTCGTGAAGATGGTTTCGTCCAACACCTCGGCAGTCGACCCACAGAAAATATCTCCCACTAAAAGGGCTGCTTATTTCCATAGTTTGAGCATGCATTTGCGGGTAACGGTGTGGAAAACATTAGACAATAAGGCACTAAAACCCAAGAACTGGTGCTGGAAGAAGCAGGGAACAAGACTTGAGCAGATAATGACAAATCTGGAAGTAGCAGCTGATTCGCTTCTTAAGTTTGTCCGATGTAAATGCAAAATGACGTCACGTAACCCATGTGCTCGTGTAGAAAAATGGGCTAAAATGCGTCACTGTCTGTGAAGACTGTCGGCGAAATGTTTGTCAAAATTTAAAAGGTCTAGTTTATGAGGACGAGCACAACAATGAGTGACTCGGTATTAAGGCAGAACATACAGTACGTGCAGAGTGGATTGTAACTAAATCACCCGCGGAGTGGGGTTATCACCCAAGCTATCACTTTCAAATGTTGGACCTATCGACAACAAAACACAAGCAATGTTTCAGCCAATGGACCTCCGGGTTTAACCCGGAGGTCCATTGGCTGAAACTTTGCTGGTGCCGGTTATGCTTTGCAACAAATTTGCAATTATTACCCGGGTGGAGTCTCCACTCTGCGGGTGATTTAGTGATAATACACTCTCCACGTAGTCTATGATATCTATAATTTGATAACAGAAATATGTGACAACTACAATCTCAACATCATATAAGAGAGCGATGTAATAAATGTTGAGAACAATAAGAAGTAAAAGTAACATTTCCTGTATATGTTATCTGGAGCGAGATCGGGCCCGTTGAACAAAATAACAAAAGTGACGACCAATCGAAACTAATCCAACAGTAATTTATTGAGCTTCTCCTGGTACGAACACTACCCCAATTGTGACTATTTATCCGGTATTGTGTCTGTGTGAGGTCGTTAAACAAACACAAACCTGAATGCATTTTTTTATTAATTTTTTTTGTAGCCGCCGTTACGGTAGCCATCGTTACGGAAGACACTTTGGATAGATAATCATATTTGGTACCAAAGAAAAGGGAGTGGCTATTTGAGCATATATTATTTGCATCAGATTATATTTTGTGACGTTTTTTGGCGATACATGGTGCTATCGGATATATTTTACTTTAGGCAAAATTTCAAGCTGTGGCTGCCATCTTGAGTGCCATCTTGGATAAAACAAATTCCCACAGACGGATTCTGGTGGACTTTAGACATGTTATTCTCCTATAAATTTCGCATCGAATGATACCAAATTCGCTTTTGTTAGAATTTGTTTCCGGTTAAATCAGTCTCGTTCCCGACTAATTGTGGGCAATGTTTTAGCGAGTGCAGGAAACTAAACCCCACGGGAAAACAGTTGAAGGAAAAACCCTTATGGTTAAAACCCTATGGGAAACCCCTAACAAAAATCGTAACGGTAATTACCTAACCAAACCTAGGTCCGAAGCTGGTGGGGAATTGAGTTTTCGCACGGGGAAAGGGAGAACGCCACGATTTGCGGGACAAAATGCATGTTATAATATGATTGTGCATGAATTTGTGAGTCTCCCCGAACACTGTTAAATTAGAGATGTATAGTTGACTGACCTAAAAAAAAATTTGCGCATGGGGAAAGGGAGAACGCCACAATACGCAGAGAAGGAAATTCATGTTATCATAGCTACGGATTTGTCTTAATTATTGGATTTCCTTGTGTGAATTTGGAAGTCTCCCTGAACACTGCTAGCAAATTAGAGGCCATCGAAATCTGATAAATACAGATTATCGTGATAATGTGCATGTCCTGTGATTTGTATCAGATTCGAGGTGGTGTCCAGAATGGGATCTCAACGAGCCGGCCAAGCCGGCGAGTATTGATCCCATTTTTGGACACCGCCGGGAATCTGATACAAATCACAGGACATGCACATTATCATGATAATTCATTTATCTAACAATTCTGTCACATAAACAGATTAAATCTTAACCCTTTACCCAACGTAACGACCAAAACCGGCCAATGCTATTCTAAAAAAATCGCCAATTAATTTTCATTATTTTTTGTCTCAAAAACATAGGTTATGACCCCCTCGTTGGAACGAGCTCGTCGAACTCATTCCAACGCGGGTCATAGCCTATGTTTTTGAGACAAAAAATGAAAAAAAATTAGTTATTCAAGAATTTTTTTGGCAAGTGTCGTCTGCTTTTCATGATAGGTAAAGGGTTAAATTATTTTCAAATATTTTTGGGACATAATGCTCGGTCGACCACTGAAACGGCCATAGAATGTATTTATGTGCCTGTTATGATAGCCCGTAGCGATACCGGAAACGAGTCGTCTATATGATACGGAATCAGAATGAGTCTTCTATATGATACGGAATCGGAACACATTATGTGATACGTACCGTTTCTCGTGGTTTTCGTGCAAAAATCTATATGATTGTTAGATAAAACATCATTATTCTTACACTCAAGGTTTGAACAACGTTTATAAAAATATACGTTTTAGACCCGTGAGAAAAGTAATAATAATTCGAATTGTATTGTTTTGGTCTGGGTAATTTTTGTCATGGTTACCATCGATAATCTTTTACTCTGTTTTGAAGGCAATAACATTCGCTGAGGTGAAAAGAAACTCTGAAAACGTGTAACAAGAAAACCTTAATGCATGGTATCAAATTCCGGAGCAAAACGTATTTCATTTTTCCTTCAAAATATTTCTTTGAAAACGCTTAATTTGACTAAGATCATGTACCAGTCTACTACCTCCAAAGACAGAAGCAGATTTAAAATGCGGATGCTTTCCGTTTAACGATGATAAATAGCCATTGTTAATCATTTATGTAAATCACTTCAGCTTAAAGTCAGGAGAAATTAACATTTTATTGACATAGCCTGTCTCAACTTCAATCCCTACCTTCTTAAAGCAGACTCATACTAATGGTGCGTCGTTTTTCCAGAATTACAATATATAGCTTCACTAAGTCCTACATTGATTGAATTAACCAAAACAGACACAAAATCTGCACACCCACCATCACCAATGTTCCATTTTTATAAGCTTACTATGTAATAGGGTATTTGTTACATGTTGCAACTATACCTATAATGTGAACAATGTTTGGGGATTTTCTCCCAAAATATATTCTGACTGGGCCAACTACTAGCATGGCGGGCTGAATTACTGGACTTAATGATTAGGGCGGTCACGATTAATCGATTTATCAATTGTCGATCGGTCACGCCGAAATCGATTAGTAGTTTTCATTGTCGAAGAATCGGTAAATTTTACCCCGTTCTGCACGTTTAATAATTTTTAGAAAATTGGATGAAAAAACTATTGTTTCTAAAGGTAAAAGGCCAATAACATCAACGTTAAACCTCAAGAAGCCGTTAGAAGCATTTGTCTATTAGGTAGATTCAAAGCTTGGATGTTCTGAACTTTTGAACCGTCAGTGTAATAATCAAGACCGGTCCTGAGTTGCGAATTTCGCAAGTTCGCAACTGACGACCGGTCTTGATTATTACACTGACGGTTCAAAAGTTCAAAACATCAAAGCTTTAACTGTACCTAAAAGAAGATCATCTTCGTTGTTTACTTAATGTAGGTCAACTGACTTGAACTTCATTTTTAACGACTTCAACGAGACGGAGAGGGTGGGAGTCATCTAGGTACGATTAATCGATTATTATCCATTATTTCCGATCATTAATCAATTCCTAAATTAAAAAATCACTACAGCCCTACAAATGATGTTGAACATCCTAGGGTTAACCAGTAAAATATATAGTGTAATAATCAAAAGCCAATATGTAAGATAGTTCTTTAATGGATCAACTAGAATGTGTAAACATAAAAAATAATAATGAAAATGACAGTAAAAAAACAAAAAAATAAAGGTTTAAAAAATCCAAGTTCGACCCTATGTTTCGATGCGCAAATATCTCAAACAAAACTTAAAGTTTACAAAGGTTAGTAACTCTGACAAAAACTTCATATAACACTCAGATTGAATGGGGTGATAGACATGAAAAAGATATGACACTGCACAGCAAATATAATGCCAGCCTAACAAAGTTTTTTTTTTTCCGTGGATGCCAACATCTGTCAGGGATTATTTTGTCCTCTTTGGGAAAGGGTCCGGGGCCCATGCAATTCGGAATTTTCTCGCCACGAAGGCTCCAATTGGGAATTTGTTTGGGAGAAGAAACACACAAAGGATAAGAAATGTTACCTTCATATTGAAGTGAGAACATTTAATACAGAAGCTGCTACATGTATAGTTGATGTAGTACATTTTATAACAACGATTCGCATGAAATAATGATCAGTCTCTGCAATCTCTGTTAAATAAATTGTTCTTACACTACTGAATGATCATGATATTTTCACGATAGTCTACATTTTGTGGCTTTGCGGTTGTGTCTAGGCAAGTCTTGGCTACCTATGTAGGCAGCCAAGACTTGCCTAGAAACAACTGACAAGGTTCCGTGGATGTAACATGCAAACGTATCTAAAAACTGCCTTTTGGACCGTCAAAAATTAAAGAAGAGCTACATTTTTATTTGAATGAGGACTGAGATTGGGAATAAATATTTTGCTTTGAAGTGGGAAAAATCATGCCTAAATGGCATTCGGAAAGAGGCCCATATTCGGCCGTGTAGACATCCAAAAGAAAGAACCCATGTTTGTTATTTTATGCAGGCCATCAATAAGATGGAAATTTAGTCATTTATTGGTGTTTAAGGTCACAAAAATTCTGCACAATGGCTAATCAGGACCATAACATGGAGATAAAGCCAAGTTTATTCAGTCGTGATAATAAGATGTGAATGGCCACCTATAACCGGTTTTCTTACTTTCAAATTAGGAGGATCACAGTTAAGATAAATTTTCTTAGCATTCTTCATATTTTATTAAAATATTTTCCATAGCGTTTACACATCTTGCAAAATAAATTAAATTCAGTTTTTACTTACCAACCAATAAACGAGTTTATCAATAACATAATCAGATATTGATGTCATTGGAATCAATTCCCACAGCCAGAATTACTTCAATAGTTTAGAAACAAATATCTAAATCTACCATCGACCTAAACCCATTGTCCATATTAATTTGTAATTTTTATACATTTGTCAAGACATGTACAAATACAGGTGTTATTAAAAAAGTTCAATGAACTGTTCTTAATGACATCTATATTACTAAAGGGTTTTTTTGGCGGAATATTGTATAGTCTTTTTATAGCATTCAATAAACAAGAGGCCCCAGCTTGTCATGGCTAATCAGCACTACAGAGGAATGAAGTCAAGATATTCATAACTCTGGTATCCATGTCGGATGATTATTATCATACGTCTTGCTGAGTGCTTCCATTAGGGCTGACGCGTTTTTTTTAATTTAGGAATTGATTAATGATCGGAAATAATCGATAATAATCGATTAATCGTACCTAGATGACCCCCCCCCCCCCCCCCCCACACACACACACACACACACCCTCTCCGTCTCTTTGAAGTAGTTAAAAATGAAGTTCAAGTCAGTTGACCTACCTTAAGTAAACAACGAAGACGCTCCTCTTTTAGGTAGATTCAAAGCTTTGATGTTCTGAACTTTTGAACCGTCAGTGTAATAATCAAGACCGGCCGTCAGTTGCGAACTTGCGAAATTCGCAACTGACGACCTGTCTTGATTATTACACTGACGGTTCAAAAGTTCAGAACATCAAAGCTTTGAATCTACCTGAAATATAAATGCTTCTAACGGCTTCTTGGGGATTAACGTCGATGTTTTTTACCTTTTACATGTACCTTTAGAAATAATAGTTTTTTCATCCATTTTTTTTAAATTATTAAACGTGTAGTAAGTGGTAAAATTTACCGATTCTTCGAGAACGAAAAATACTAATCGATTTCGGCGTGACCGAACGACAATTGATTAATCAATTAATCGTGACAGCCTTAATCCCAATCCTATCAGCTGTAGACAAGCACTGCCAAACAAACTTCCAAGGGTTGTAATGTCACTGCAGTTTGAAAGGCTAGCAATCTCAGATGACTTGGAAATTTGGGCTTTTTTATATAATTGTAAAAATCAGTAGACAGGAGGAATGTTTGATTTTACTCTATCTTCCTATATAATGGCACACACAGGCTTTCATAAAAGTACCATAAACGATAAGTAAGAAATCCCGCAGTGTCTATACAAAGTCTGTATCCTTAATATACATTGAGTGAGTTTTATTCTTAAAGCCAACGTATTTTGTTGAAAAAAATGTAAACCAAGTTGATTCAATACCAATGCTATCTTACCAATCACTACATTACTATAAAAAGTCATTTATGAAAGAAAACCGTCATTATAGCACCCAACATCACCAACATATTAACCACACATTACGGCGGACACAGGATGGAATATTTTAAATCTTCTTGTGGGAGTGGGATGATTTATAAAAAACGGTGCCATTGGAACTACATGTAGGACAACAAAATGACCATGAGTTTCAAACTTGCACTCATGTATTAACAAGCATGATTTCTTAGAGAGCTCTTTGAAAGCTGGAATACATGATGTACAACCAACCACACGTTATTAAAGAAAGTTCTGTCATTGAAAATAAAAACTATCCTTACATAATCTAAGCTATTAAATGGTATATTAATGTATCTCAGTTAACAACTGATTCATCTTCTCATGAAAAAACACGCTCTGTATAGTGGTTCTGGCGAAGATGATTTTTTAAGTTTTTGAAGTTATATCTCATTCTTGGGCCCCATGTGTGCGGAGCCAGCTGATTTGAAGATACTTCATAGAGCCCCCCCCCCCCCCCCCCCCCCCTTAGCGTTGCTCAGGTGAGCAAAACACTTCTCAACAACAAGTGATCTAATGAAAGAAATACGTTTTGCATCGGAATTTTCTTGTTTTCGTTTGTTAGAGCAACAGAATAGAACTCACTCATCTAATAATTTTAAGAAAGATAACTTTATCGAAAGTCGATTTTCGTGACAAAATAAATCAGGGATGGTCTTTGTTTTCTTGCCTTTGATTATTGTTCAGCACATGCTAGCCCGATGCAACTTAGATATTATCCTCCGCCCAAATACTGCCGTAATTGTTTAGAAAATTGACTAGTGCCAAGCTGTAAATTAAGAGTTAGGGTTTGACTAAACTTATTTCAGTCTGAACTAAACAAAGTGTATCAACCTTAATAGAGAATTTAGCAATGGGCCTGAAAAGATTAAAAATATTTTTCTCAGACCCTCCTCTGGTGCTTTTGGCTGCTGTATGCTCTCTTTTTATAAGCAATGTAAACATAAAAAAAAAATTAAATGGTTTACGTCAGATATTTTACCAACGTTAATAAAATTGATAAATTTGTCCCTTGAGTGCAAGAAGGCTTTGCAATGCTTTAGCATTGCAAGGCCTTCTTGTTTTCAAGGGACGAAATACACTACCACTCATGCTATCTCGTAGATTATGAGGCCTAAAACATAAACCAAGAAAAGGAACTTTCGATGGCAAAGAAATAATTACTGAAATAAAAAATAAAATAAAAAAAACGCAATTTTACAAATAATGGTCTGAGAAACAGAAGATCTACTTTGTGTGGCCTTATGTGTTCTATTAAGTTAGAAAAGTGGGAGTTTAAAATAGTTTAACTTTACGCACACCACACAGTTCACTTATGTTAAACAAACTTTTTCCAGTGGGAACCCCGGGAAATGAAGCCAATTAGGACCCAATAACTAATGTCTGGGATTGAAGACCTCAACAATGGATGGAACGGATATAAACGATTAGATGAATAAGACTTCATACCCATGTTGCAGTCACGATTAGCCATTGTGCAGAAATATGTGAACTTAAACACCAATAAATACATTTTAGCTAAATTTTTGTGAGCAGATCTGGAAGACAACTGATTAACTTTTAAATACAGTCGAAAAAATAACTCCCGTACAAGTTATGGCACGTTCTTTAATTACGGTAAAATTGTACACCCTCAGCCTTTATTGGAAAAGTCAGTGCCCACCCTTTAGTTTGTCAAGATCTACGCGCGGTCTTGTGATCTCTGCCTCCATTTAATTTGCTGTCTGTGCGCCAGATCAGCAATCAGAAACTTGTTGCGTGAACCTGTTTTCCTCTGGATGAGTTCGTTTATTGAGTGCTGAATTGAGCTTTTGTAGGGAAAATATTGTTTAACCCTTTACCTAACCTGAAAAGCAGACGACACTTGCAAAAATAATTCTTGAATAACTATTTTTTTTTCATTTTTTGTCTCAAAAACATAGGTTATGACCACTCGTTGGAACGAGCTCGACGAGCTCGTTCCAACGAGGGGTCATAACCTATGTTTTTGAGAGAAAAAATGAAAAAAATAATGAAAATTAATTGGCGATTTTTTAGAATACGTTAGGTAAAGGGTTAACTGTGCCCATTGGGAGTTTTATTAACTTTTAACCCTTTACCCAACGCACATGATATCAAGATATGTTATTTTTATTATTTTTTGTTCAAGATTTTTTAAAAAACAATCAACACAACCATCTCATGTGATCCCTCAATGGAGGTCGACAGGTCATGTGATATGGCTTTGTTGATATTTTCTTACTTTTACGTTTTCACCTTTGTAAATTAGGCGGGAGGATGAGGCTGTATCGTAAGGCAAGAGGGTAGAGACTGTTAGGGAAAGGTCTCTTTAACTTAGTCTAAACCCATGTACTGATAAATACAGTATTGAATTATTTTTATATAATTTACAGATTCTATTATTAGACTCCGTGGTGGAACAACAGCTTTTGAGGGCAGAGTAGAAATATTCTACGCAGGAGAATGGGGAGCCGTTTGCGACGACTTGTGGGGTACCCTTGATGCACGGGTGATATGCCGCATGCTTGGACTGAGGTAAGGAGTAAATTGGAAAACTGGAAGATGACTACAATAATTGTACTGCACATCAGACGATGCTTTATGAGTGTGCTTATGACCAGTTTCCTCTAACAAGTTCAAACCGAATCAACCTCTTTTGGGTGATATAATGTCTCAGCAATAACATACTGTATAAAACATATGCTAGTACTAGGAATTTCAGACAAAAATACTTCCAGTCAATGTTAATAATCCACCTATGTTTTTGAGTAGATATTATAATTATTTCACGAGTGACGAGCAGGTAAAATATAAATTTCCAACGAGTGATCACATTTTTTTATTTTCACCTGATAGTCACTAATAAAATATGGCAACCACTCAAATAATATAGGCGTTATTTTTATTATATGCTTTGAATTTGAAAGAAAATCTTTACATTTTATTCTCAAAATAAATGCTTCGAAAGAGAAAACCATTTCAGGTTAAAAACTGACCATTTTGAACGAACCAATTCGTCGTCCACGAAAGGAAATACTTCCCTCAGCTTTTCACTGGAAGCTGCAAAAACGTCCAAATGTTAGACGATAATAATTTAATACCACAAATGACAACAAGGACCACTTGCCACCATAAAATAAATATTTCGGATTTTAATTACCTTTCAGTAAGTTTATTTCGGTGTTCATTGATACGCTTTTCACTGTGATCCGCCAGTTGAAGTGGCAAAGGATTTTTATATAACGTAATCTTGTGTCGGTCAGAACAAGTTTTCGCTATTTTGTTGTACTTTTAGCGTAAGCATATAATAAAACCTGTACTTTGAGGCAGGATGTTTATAACTATTTTACATGATGAATGGTAATAAATAATGAAAGCGCATATATACCATCGTATATTTGCAGCCCTGGTAATTCACCCTCAGCAATCAGCAGTTCCGAGGAAAATGCTGAGAAAACAAAAAAATATCCATAGCAAAAATACTAACGGGTGTCTGGCTTCTTCAGAAAGCTTTGTGGTGGCAGAAAGTGCACAACTGACAGGTTACACAAGGAATCAAACCATGTGGGTTGCACTACCCTGTATTGCTAATCTTACAATTTACAGTACAAGTTGCAGCATAACCACTAGAAACTATGTGTTCTGCTTCTTCTATGTTGATAACACCAGAATCTGACATCAGATTCTGGTGTTATCAACATAGAAGCAGCGAGATACTTAGTTTGTGGTTATGCTGCATCTTATTTTCACTCACACATATTGAGCAACTCACCTGCTTACTTGCAATATTTTTTCTCAGCATTCACATGGTTGACGATATTGGTATGATCTGAGTGAAAGATTCTGCTCATTGATTGTGATTATATACACATGTATCCGAACTACTTGCACATGTTAAAGTTATTTGAAAGATTTCACTTCACTGCATACTACAAACACATGGCAGTTGAGACTATGCCCTGCCCCCTGATGATTTTTTACACAATTGAACAGGCTTCACAGCAAATGCTGCAGAAGCACCAGTTTTCCACAGCAATTTTTTTTGCCGCAGAAATAAGGATGAATTACCAGGACTGCCTAAGAATGATCAAATAGGAAGTTAGGCCAAACCCAACTGAGATACTAACACAGACAAGGTGTGTGTGTGTGTGTGGGGGGGGGGGGGGGGGGGTAGTGATGGGTGTCCTACAAAGTATTGGGGATTTTCCTAACCCATCTGAGGACTAACCGGGCTCGACATTGCTTAACTTTGGTGATGCGATGAGAACTGGTTACTGCAATGCCACAGTGCCACCAGTAACAACTAATAAAGTTCATCTAATCTATGTTGTGTTCTCAGTGTCACATTTTCTCCCTTTGCGACATGTCTGGTGGATGAGTCAATAAGAGAGAAAATGTAACAATGAGAACACAACATAGATTAGATGAACTGTATAGATGTTTAATCCAAGTTTATGTTTTTTTCACCTCAACGGACTTAGGAAGTAATCCCTTAGAACCCCTAAGCAGCCCTGGTAATTCACCCTCAGCAATCAGCAGTGCCGAGGAAATGAAAAATATCCACAGCAAAAATACTGCTGAGGATGGCTTCTTCAGAAAGCTTTGTGGTGGCAGAAAGTGCACAACTGACAGGTTACACAAGGAATCAAACCATGTGGGTTGCACTACGCTGCATTGCTAATCTTACAATTTACAGTACAAGTTGCAGCATAACCACTAGAAACTATGTGTTCTGCTTCTTCTGTGTTGTCAACATACAGTTACAAGACGTCTTGTCATGAAATGCGCACAAATAGCACGTCGATCTGCGCATTAATCTACGCGTTATAACCATAGAAAGGCTATCAAATTCTGTACATATGGCCTGTGAACAAGCAATGTTTCAGCCAATGGACCTCCGGGTAACCCGGAGGTCCATTGGCAGAAACATTGCCTGTGTTTGCTATTAGTAACCAGGAGAACCCACCGTGCGTTCGATGACATTCGATATGGCAATTGCGCGCAATTCCTACACGCAATTAAGCCTAGATAAGCGCACAGTTCGTGACAGGACTTCTAGTTTTAACTGTAGAAGCAGTGAGATACTTAGTTTGTGGTTATGCGGCATCTTACTTTCACTCTATACATATTGAGCAAGTCGCCTGCTTACTTCCAAGATTTTGTCTCAGCATTCACATGGTTCATGATATTGGCATGATCTAATTGAGTGAAATATTCTACACGTTAATTGTGATTATATACACATGTATCTCGAACTACTTTCACATTTTAAAGTCACTTGAAAGTTTTCACTTCACCGCATTCTACATATACATGGCGATTGAGACTAAGCCCTGCGCTCTGATGAATTTTACACAATCGAACAGGCTTCACAGCAATTGCCGTAGAAGTACCACTGTTCCACAGAAATTTTTTTTTGTCGAGGAAACAAGGATGAATTACCAGGACTGACATTTGTAAAATAGTACTTGCTTCTTCCTGTTACCGTGAGTAATGCCGACCAGAAAGTGTTGTTGTTGTACAACTTACAATTTCTGCACTCGAAAAAGAATTCCAAAATGTTGAAGGGTACAACTTGCTTTTTCGTTATTCAGTCGTAAAAAGCTTGGCCACTTCGTCTCTCTTGATGTGTTCAGTGAATTCAAATTGACATCTTCGGAGGTTTAATTGACGCCGTTTTAGTGATGGTAAGTTTACAACGACATCAAGATGGTCATTTTGTTCTGTTGTAGTTTTCATGTAACTAAAGTATCACGTTAATTAAGATACGTTTCGGGAAGTGTGAGGCATGAAACACTATCAAAAGATGGGATTGATTGATAGAGACATTTTAGTTAAATCACAAAATCAAAGTCAGTGTGGCAAGATTACACTGATCAAGCAAGGCATTGTTGAGCTAAATGTCGGAAACCAAAATCAAGATGGCTGATGTGGCAGCGATGTTGAATATGTAGTCCAAACAATTAAGGAAATAGATCTCCTACCAACTACTCTCAACACATCATCAAGAGTTGAGAATGATTAGTGATGGGATTTTTAAAATTAACTGGCGCAAATCAAATGTTTACGGACAGACGGACGGGCGTGTGAGAAAACGCGGCCGAATGGATGGACGGGCGGACGTATGGATGGATGGATGGATGGACAGACGGATGGATATTCTTAAAAACGGGAGTTGTGGGCTTAATTTTTTGCGGAAAAATTGATCATTTTAAAACGTTCGGACAACTGCTAAAAAGTTGTTTCTTCGAAAAACTTTTGGGGAGAATAGACATGGTTAGATCCCACAAGGTAAGCCTGAAGAGGGGCAACGCTAACCCCAGCCGTTAATTGACCATAAACCTTAACATAAACCCCGAAAAATCACTACAAATCGATTCTTGCCTCATAAGTCTCATATTTTAGACATGAACCTCATAATATTTGTAGGTAAGCTCGTGATCTGGAAGTAAGCTCATAATGCCTGTCCGGGCAAAAAAAAACTCGTAACTCCCATATTATTACCCGGATGGATGGACAGACGGATTGACGGACAGACCTGATTTGTCGACTTAACGCCCCCTCCTCCTCAATAGAGGTCTGGGGCAGAAAAGACACATCCTTGGCTGTACGATAGTAATGAAATCCTTTATTTTACATGACAATACACTGTTACCAACACTCTTACCTAAACAGGTTGAATCATTTTCATCGATTCTATTTTAGCCGAGGAACTGCATTACAAAGATCATACAGATATTTTGGCCAAGCTTCCGGCCTCACTATTTGGCTAGATGATGTCATTTGTCAGGGATCTGAGGACTCGATAGTACACTGCAGGCATAGCAGATTTGGCAGTAATAACTGTTCTCCACTTGAACATGCTGGCGTCAGATGCGGTAAGTTGTAAAACTTCAAATTAGCCTTTCGTTCACACCCTCAAACGACCTGTCAAATTCTATAAAAAATTCGACACTGCTATGCCCTGGAACCAGTTCATCCCTTAAATAGTTCATCGCTTATGTTTCAAATTCCATCGCCTGGAATATTTCACTTGATCAGAAAAGAGAACCCCGGGTTTGCGTCTCCGATCAACTGAAATATTCCAGACGATTGAATCTTATAATACCACAAACATTCATTTTCTTTGAATCAATGCAAGAAATGTTTCGCAATCGAGAATTGATTTGATCGAATCTTTAATGACATTACAATACTATCAGACATATTCGTGTTTGTAAACATTTTAGTTATGAATGAAAACTACAGTTAAAAGTAGAAGTCCTGTCATGAAATGCGCACGCACAAATAACACGTCTATCAGCGCGTTAATCTACGCGTTATGACCATAGTAAGGCTATCAAATTCTGTACATATAGCCTGTGCACAAGCAATGTTTCAGCCAATGGACCTCCTGGTAACCCGGAGGTCCATTGGCAGAAACATTGCCTGTGTGTGCTATGAGTAACCAGGAGAACCTGCCGTGCTTTGGATGCCATTCGATATGGCAATTGAGCGCAATTCTAACGGGCAATTAAGTCTAGATAAGCGCACAGTTCGTGACAGGACTTCTAGTTTTAACTGTAATCATAGCTCTAGTTTTATGATTACGCTGCAAAGTTCTACCGTTTTTGTTAACATATTCATGCTTTTGGGGAGAATTCAATATTTATTGGTTGGAATAACTGTAACTAGGATACGCAAGCATATCTCTATATTTACTGTGTAATGAGACATTAAACATCATCAACGGCAGTCTGCGCTCAAACTCCACGAAAATTGGGTAAACAAACTGCCCATAACAGTGTCGGATTCTTGCAGAATTAGACTGGTAGCCCGAGAGCTTGCCGTTCCATCAAAGCAACATTTTGATTATTTTCAACTAAAGAAATAATTTGAAGGAAAGGGTCAAAGTTATTTCTCTAAACAGTGTTCCACGTGTATCGAGTACTTTGGACTGGGAAATCAATTCACACCTGGTGGGTTCTAGTGATTTCCCTTTCAATTTTCAGAAAGACTTTTCTTGTCATTGGCCATCCAATATCGTACGCACTGCAGCCCTGCTTTGCGTTTTGTTAATGGCTTGGCTTGCAACGTCTATAAATCCCAAGTCGAAACAACTCGCCCGTGATCTTGAATTGGTGGGACCAGATAATATGGGAGAGAGAGAGGGTCGTAAAATCTGAACAGTTGTTTCTACTCAATTGTCTTCTGTCTGAGTCTGCAGACGACACATGACTAGAAACATTTAGTCCGTAAGCCTTAATCAGCATATGATGATCGATGGATTAAACGTTATTTATGTACCAAGAATTGACGCCACGGTACTACAGTCCCTCTATATCTCAAATAATTTTTTTTTTCGTTTCAGGCATATGCTGCCCCCGCCTCTTTCTCGCTGTCTATTTGCTGATTTATTCGTTTATTTAGATATTAACTGTCTCTTTTTAAGTCGGACTAGACAATATTTATGGATATTCAACGTAACTTAACTCGGAATGTGTTCTCTGCATCAGACTGCACTAGAATAAGTATACGTTGATTCAAACTTTTGTGTTTGATCAACTCGTAACGTTATCTCCGAATGATCCTCTTTCCCAAAGTCCACGAGATGCTCCTAGCTACCGACTTCAATACCAATGCAGTTCCGTCCCCACAAATCTTTTAATTTTCTGCAAGATGTTGCTTCTAATTTATTACGGGTACGGGGTGGACAAGCTCGTGCCAGTAGACAGGCGTGGAACAAACAGCATCGGTTGAACAGACGCTCTAAGCCACAAAACCTCAGACCATTTTACCGTCAATTCATCACAATAATGTATATGTCCCTATAAGACACTACCCAGAGCCCGAAGCCTACATCGTGAAATGAACAAGGCAACTTGCATGAACAAGTCAACTTTAGTGATAACAAATTTAGTAAATAAACCTCTCGTCTACCTCTACGACGTCACTGGACAACAAAAAAATCAATAATTTAGATAAAGGTCAAAGTTACTCCATCTCAGTTCAAATTATGAACAAGTTCTTGATTTGAACTGAGATGGAGTAACCTCCACCTTTTTATAAGTGGGTTGTGAGTATACATTCATAGAATCATCACCAACCTCTAAAAATACGATTTTATAGGCAGTTTGCACCCTGAATCTCCTCCCATTGTTATAATCTTTTCAAATATTTCGCGTGGTGACGTCAGACGATAACATATGCCACTGGAGCCGTATACATAGAAAAAAAATAAGCGAACACTCGTCCAATCAGAGGGAGAGGATGTTAGTCTTATTGGAACATAATATAAGATGCTGTTGCCACAGCTGTGTTTGATAAATTAGGCGAAAGCTATCGCCGACCTCCGTGAGGAATTGGCGGGTATAGCTTAACAGTAGTGCCCTCTATACTTGTGGATTGCTTTGTGGTTCTCTACTGAACAATTGACATTACAATCGGACGTCCTAGAATACAATACTTCCGATGCTGAATGACTGGAATGTTGTGTTTTTACGAAATCTAAATCTATTAACAGAGTCAATATTCTACATTGGTGGGGCCCCTACTGACCCAAACCTTTGTATTGTTTCAGAAATTGTAGACCCGTTTTATTTATTTATTTATTTATTTATTTGACATACTTATGCACAATGGCTAATCGTGACCGTTAGTTTTACGGGTGGACGAAGCCGGAGTACACGGAGAGAACCACCGAGCACCGACGAGCAACTATCAGCTCCTCATCATTCTAACTCTGTTCAAGCTCCCCTCAAGCATGATTAGAGTGGTTGCAGACATTTGCACCGCAGACATTTGCACCATCGACGTGCAGTACGCCTTAGTACACAGCGTCTTCGTGCCTCCATATAGGCATTCAGGTTAAAGTGCCTTGCCCAAGGACAAAGCGCGGGTCGTTTCAAATGGGGATCGAACTCAGGACCTCTAGCGCAGAAGTCCAACAGTCTACCAATGAGCCACCGCACTCCTTGTAGATCCGTTAGAAGGCCAATATACATTCAGAAACATGCGAATTATGTAAACACTGAGGAACCTTGTAATTTTATCGGAGGATCCCGTAACGTCGAAGGCCCGCAGAAAAATACTGCACACGGAGTAATGATCCACTTTTATTGTTCGATCAAATTCCCCGACTTTTCCAATCACCTGACAAACTTTTTCGAAATTCAGACTCGAATAAGTGACCGGTCCGTTTTTTTTAATTCATCATCCTGTTTCCTTCACAATGACCAGGCTACACAAAGACTATAGATTAACAGATATTCAGCCAACACCTATTCCTTCCAACTAACTGACAGTCAGTTGGAATGAGTAGATATTGGCTGAATAGCTGTCAGTCTATAGTCCTTGTGTAGCCTAGTTAGTGTAAGGGAAAACTCGCGGGCCTACCATCTTAGGGGTTCAAAAATTAAAATTAAAAAATCCCACCGGCGAGGCTCCCAGCCTCTCGCCCCCCTTCCACTATCGAGAGGGAGATTCCCCCGACATAAACTCTCTCCCAACATGGGGATGCGGCCTTCGGAACATGTCTACGACATGTCGAGCTGGGACCCCAACCCCAGTTGGGGATCTAATGGTCCCCCCTTTGCCCCGCCCCCCTCATTGAAGACCCTCTAGCTACTTCACTGCATACAAGCATGCTGATAAAACGGTTGAACCAAAAACGCAACAGGTAACTATTCTTTCATCATTTCTACGGCATGATTCTGCCGACAGTAGACATTTCTTTCCCATCATCTCTTCGTGAAAAAACATAAGTTACCCAGTTCGAAAATAAATGAAGCAGAATGCAGATTTGATGTCGATCCCGAACAAGGGTGGACTGGGCCAAGAAAAGTTACCTAAAATGCACCAAGGGAGGCTTCGGATCCGGATAATTTTTTGAATTTTCAAACTATATGAACGCTGCTTCCTTGCATCTGAGTGATCAATGACGGTCCTCAAAGAGGACATTTCGGTGGAATGTTTGTATCAACTTCATCGCTCATTTGGCAAAAATGGATGCACAGGGGCAACCCATCGGTAAGATCAGAGTTTGGCCCAATAGGAGAAATTCTTTTTCAGATTAAAAGAAGTCTGTTTCCTTGAATCTAGCTGAAGGATCAGTTGGTGACTCGACTACTGGAAAATCGAAATGTCCTCAATGTGGACTGCCATTGGCAGTTCACTTAGAGAACATTTTGATACACCGGCAGTCTATGCAATCAGATATCCATTTCGCCTCTTGATCATTTTCACGAAATTTTATGTACCATCTGGTGTTGGGTTCCATTAATTTTGGAGGCTCTTGGCAGTCTTGGGGGCACTCAGTAAGGGGGCCCACCGAGAATTTTCCCGGTGGACCTAGTCTTTGTAAGACTGTGACCTAGGGCCTCACCCCCACCATCGGCCCTCATGAGGGCCGATGGTGGGGGGTGAGGCCCTAGGTCACAGTCTTACAAAGACTATGGTGGACCATACGGCCAGTCCGCTTCTGATCCTGAATCGGGCAATCTATTAGACCTGAAATGGTTAACCGATTAATCGATTAACCAATGATCAATGTGTTGATCGATCAAAAAAGTAAGTGACCAATTAATGTTATTTTTGAACTATTGTATTATATAGGTTAACAAAGGAACAAACTTGCTCCAAAACAGGCCCTCGTTGTCACACTGACTGACATCAATTATATGAGACAGAGTAAAGCATGCAAGTTACGTGTTGACATACTTGTTCACGTGAATGTATCAGTAGCTGGAAATAGTCATTCTTAACCCTTTAACCAATGCGGTTGAAAGACGATACTTACAAAATAAATTCTTAAATTACTAAAAAAATTTCAATTTTGTCTCAAAAACATAGCTTATGACCCCTAATTGGGACGAGCTCAATGAGCTCGTCCCAATGAGATGTCATAGCTTCTTATGACCCTTCATTGGGACGAGCTCATTGAGCTCGTCCCAATGAGCTCATCCCAATGAGAGGTCATAAGCTATGTTTTTGAGACAAAAATTGAAAACCTAATAAAATTTGAATGGAGACTTTTGTGTATGGCGCTGGCCTGCCTTTCCCATTTTGTTGGGTAAAGAGTTAATATGCTGTAAATCATCAACGGTACGGCAATTATTCGGCTACCTATTAGGGTAAGTGATTAATCGGTTAACCAAGGTTAATCCATGTGATTAATTGATGAAGAAAACCATTTAACCCTTTCAGCACTACAATCTATATCGACATTGAATGGAATCTTCGAAGCATCGCATGGCCTTACCGTGAATACCGACTAAATCGCAACTGAGTCAGTATTTTCTGTACGCGTTTGTAATGACATTACTGTTGAAGTAATATTTAATGAAGACACCGTGGTCATTATAAGATTAAAGATAAAGTTATAATAACGATTAGCAAAATTAATGACCACAAGTCTACATTCTCAGGATCTCAAGACAACCTTTCCTGTATAGGGGTAAGTCCTGGCTGGATATTGGCTGGGTCCTGACTTACCTCGACATTAAATCAACTGGTGATCGACTACAGGCCCTGGCCTCCAGACGGTGATATATGAGTCCATCTACTGTTTTACACCATATTTTTGAGTAAATTTATGTATGACTCCGGAAGATGACTAACAAAAGCTGCAAGCTTTCTGTCCAATCCCTCCATTACGCAGCAATTTATTATTTGTTTACACCTGAACATATGTTTTATTATGAGCTGATGTTTCATGCACTGTTACTTGTTCTGGTGTTTAATTCTGTAATGTACAGTATGTGGAGAGTGGATTGTAACTAAATCACTCGCAGAGTGGAGTTATCACCCAAAATATCACTTTCAAATGTTGTGCATATGGACAACAAACACAAGCAATGTTTCAGCCAATGGTCCTCCGGGTTTAACCCGGAGGTCCATTGGCTGGAACTTTGCTTGTGATGGTCTTCTTTGCAACAAATTTGCAGTTATTACTCGGGTGGGATTGCCACTCTGCGGGTGATTTAATGATAATACACTCTCCACGTACTGTATAGCGTATTCATTGAATAAAATAGTCTTAGTTTCTGCAAAAAGCAGTAAGAATCACGTGATAAATTTCTACAAGAAAAACTTTGGATTAGATTGGAAGAATCATAATATGATACCCTAGTAATGTTGCTTTTTTGCAGAAATCAAGCAACTGTCTCGGAAAAAAACCTTACCCACGGGTGTTTTGGTTGTCAGCCAACTTTTTTCCTGTGCGTTAAATTGCCAGTGGGAAGATCTGTTCCTAGGATGGAGAAAACGAAACGAGCCGCTGAAAAGTCTTGCAAAATAATATAAATGTGGGAGTGTTTCCTTTTCACAAGAACAAAATAAATACAGAACAAATGTTATCTCATATAAAAAACATGTAGGGTGAAAAAATATGGTACTGACTCAATCATCTGATGTCACTTGTAGTTATCTTCACTTATTATTTTTCGTTTCAGGACCAAAAGCCGATCAGCATATAGCAGGTACAGTTGTTTCTTCTTTTATCTTCGTTTTATGAATTGACAGTGTTTACACTGTGCGGTGCCAACGTTGCTAATTGTACTAACAAAATTTATATGGCACTCAAAATGCAACATCTGGCACAAAAACATGGCACCAAAACTATACTTCTGGTAGGTCTCGAAGACTTTGTAATTTATTATTTCTAAGGTTTAAAACCGGGAAAGGAAATTTCACGGCTCTGATGCTCCTGGTTCTCAAAGTCAATCACGATACACGAGAAATCAATAGACCACGGTATCAATGATTACGTATTTTAGTTTATCATATGACTCGTCCGTTTTGTTCACTTTAAAACATTTGATATTTTGTTTTCAAATTAATCAGTGATAAATAAAGCCTTCCGTCAATTTCATTGGTCAATTTCAAAACTAGACAATTTATTTGGCTGAACAAAATACAACTGGGCCACATTTTCATAATTTGCATAACTAGAGTTAAGAGCTTTCATTGGTCAATTTCAAAACTGGACAATTTGATTGGCGAAACAAAATACAACTGGGTCACATTTGCATAATTTCAGTAGGGAGAATTTACGTTATCTGTCCTATTCAGGGTGGGTTATATTGTATTAATCTTTTACCAACGAGAAAACGCCATTCATTTTTTTTTATATTTTCACTTTTTGCTTCCAAAACATAGGTATGACCCCTCATTGGAACCAGTGTGTCGTGCTCGTTCCAATGAGGGGTCATAACCTATGTTTTGGAAGCAAAAAATGAAAATGTTTAGTTATTCGAGGATGTTTTTTCCAAGTGCCTTCTGCAACTCAAGTTAGGTGATGGGTTAAAAAGTCATACTAAGTGGCTAATTTGTGCGTATGTGTGTCATATGATAAATAGAAAATGAAATGAGTGTTTTTCTCATATAATATTTATGAAACTCATCCGAATTTTCCGTTTTCCAAACGGAAAATTCTTAGACTCGTTTCATAAATATTATATGAGAAAAACACTCATTCCATATCCTCTATTTATGAGATAACAGCAAATATCAGTTTCTTCAGAGACCAGTATTGCCGTTGAAGCTATGATTCATTGATGCGAATGGGAATTTCCCGGTTACCGGTTCGGAAATTGTACGCAACTGCATGGGAAATTCATAGACTAGAATCGGGAATCAAAGGTTGCGGAACGCAACCGTTGATTCCCAGTTTTTCCTATGAATTTCTCGGGTATCGAGACTGATATTCAGAAACGGCAACACGCAAATTCCCGTCTTCAGGACTGACTTTCAAAAATAAGAACCAAAAAATTCCTGTTCTTGGATTTAACCCTAATTATTTCAGTGTTTTGCTTTCGTTAAAGTACCTGTCTGACGACACAGTCGAGACAGAATTCACGCCCGTTAAGTATTCTATAGATAATAAGTATGACCATAGCTCTTTGTCATGAATAGGTCAACTGAATTAACAGTTTGTCTATTGAATCTTATTCTTTTCAAAACATTTCTTTCTAACTTAAATCATTTTTACCTTGCTGAATTTCTGTATGAGACCTCTGGAAGATAATAAATTATTTGCTACAGGTTTATTTGGTGTGAATAAAGAGAGAGTAAATAATAAATATGAAACAATTTTAACGTTTAATAAGAGCTTTTTATGTATTTATTTATTTATTGATTGATTTATTATTTGTTACATTTATTATCAATATTCTTTTATCAAATGTGGGCTTTTTGAAACTAAAATACTTAAAAGAGCCTGGCGATACTAAATTAAAATACTGTACTTTGAGTGCAACAAGGTGCCATCTGCAATGCTTTATCATTGCAGATGTTGCCCTGTTACACTCAAAGATACATGGTTAATTTGTGCTTAGTTACAATTAAGTTCCATTCAGCACTAATATTTTTCATTTGGAACCAAAAAAAATCATAAGGCGCCGAACAAAAATTCCTCTTAGCAACAAAACTTTCAGGCCAGCATGAACACTCTGAGTTGGTTAGTAAATTCTTTATAATTTTCGTTTTTACTTTTTTTTCTGGTAGGGTTGGGAGGCGGTGGTTCTGAACTATCAAACTTATGCTACTGTTCTCTAGCTTCCACCAATTTTCACTAATTGATTTTTGAAAGAAACATGAAATATGGTCTAGAGTTTGTGTTTCGCATAAAAAAAACAACCCAAAAACAATTCAGTGAATTGCAATTACAATTAAAACTAGAAGTCCTGTCATGAAAGGCGCACAAATAGCACGTTGATATGCGCGTTAATATGCGCATTATGGCCCAAGTAAAGCTATCAAATTCTGTACATATGGCCTGTGCACAAGCAATGTTTCAGCCAATGGACCTCCGGGTAACCCGGAGGTCCATTGGCAGAAACATTGCATGTGTTTGCTTTGAGTAACCAGGAGAACCTGCCGTGGTTTGGATGCCATTCGATATGGCAATTGCGCGCAATTCCAACGCGCTATTAAGCCTTCATAAGCGTACTATTCGTGACAGGACTTCTAGTTTTAACTGTAAGAAGTTCAGGTGCTAGGTTTCATCACGACCTGAAGAAACAAGTTCATGTTTTTTTTGTAACAATTGGCAACAGTCCCTGAAAACTACTCCGGAGTCGATCAAAACTTGTTGTTTAGTGGGATACCAAAACTCCTGGATTCTACAAACCGATAACAGATTCCTGTTTTTCCACAAAGAAGAAAAACTTCACATGAACAATTCACACATTCACACATATGTTTATTAATAATTTGTTCAATTTTCTCGGGAGGTGGGAGTGGGGGTGGGGGGGGGTGCAAAATAATTGTTCCAGGAACGTATGATGCGGTGGGTGGGTGGTCGGAGTGCCGAGAAATCTATTTTTTCAGGGTCTAATGGTTTTCCTTTCCATTCGTTAACCCTTTACCCAATATAATGGCTAAAACCGGCCAGCGCTATTCTAAAAAATCGGCAGTTAATTTTCATTATTTTTTCATTTTTTTGTCTCAAAAACATAGGTTATGCCCCTCATTGGAACGAGCTCATCGAATCTCGAATCGAATCCACTTCCAGGCCTGGCATTCTTAAAAATGCAGGAGGGCTAAACTCGCTCCCCTCGCATGCTCTAGGCGAGCGATTAGCTCTCCTCAAGCTTACAAAAGCTAAAATTGCAAAATGAAGTTTCACTGTTAATGAATTCTGCCAAAAGAGCTTTGTACATTTTATTTGGTGCTGCTAACAAGGTAGTCTCCGTAAGATGGCTACACTGCCCCTCCCACACCTCTGGGCCTTAGCATGTTCCGGGGATGTTGGAGGGACAGTGTGGCCGTCTTACAGAGACCACTAACATACATGTAGCAGAGATCTTAAAAGATGTGGTTTTAGGCATAGGCGGTTATGGTAATCATTATTTTCTAAGGCCAGGGGGCCTAGTTTTCGCCCTCCTTAATTTTTTTAAGGCGAGCAGTAGGCGAGCGAATAAATCGCTCACCTGAAAATGCCAGGCCCGCACTTCCCAATTGCTACGATACTAAAAGTTGGTCTGAAAGCTGCTAATTTGTAAAAAAAAAATACCTTTGAACTCTTCACCCAATGCATACGATATTACGACATCACCATGTCGGAAAAGTGTGAGGTCCTGCTTAAGGGCCTATCATAAAAGTGGCTCCAAGAATCTTTCTCATGGGAAAACACGAGAAAAATATTCTTGATACTATTCCACATCTTACTTCCACTTGTGTCTGCCGCTACCGTTAATCAACATGTTAAAATAATGTTTGTAGTTTTTGTCTTCAGATTCTGTCCATGTTCGATTAGAAGGCGGCGAGAGACGATCTGAAGGAAGAGTAGAGGTACTTTGGCAAGGTGTATGGGGAACAGTCTGCGATGATTACTGGAGTAATGCCGATGCGACAGTTGTTTGTAAAATGTTAGGTTATCCGTAAGTATATTTATTACATGATCACAATAGCTCACGGAAAAAAATCGTTCACAGCACGTTTAATACGGGAATGACGTCACCGTTGACGTGGTAACCTTATGAGTGAGTTGCTTTCAAAAGTAGAGTTGAAGTAATCTTCTCTTATTTTTTTTATTACTTTCTACGAAAACAAACAGCAGACGACATTTTCAGAAAACATAATATCCTGAATAACTAAATATTTTCATTATTCATCAGATAGTTGCATCTAAGCACTTAATTCTACGAACTGCACCTCAGAAGAAATCAGTGACAGTACTTGTCTTTTTCAAATTTCTCGGATGCCATAGAATTAAGAAAGGACGCTGGTTTTGTTTACATTGGCATGGCGGGGGTTCGAACCCACGCCGAGAGAGTTTCCTTCAGCACCAACCGCCTAGCGAAACTATACTGAACCACGCACAGGTCTGTCGGTGGCCGAGTGGTGTGCGTGGTTCAGTATAGTTTCGCTAGGCGGTTGGTGCCGAAGGAAACTCTCTCGGCGTGGGTTCGAACCCCCGCCATGCCAATGTAAATATTTTCATTTTGTCATTTTTCGGTTTCGATAACATAGCTTATGCCCCTTCATTTGAACGTGCTCATCGAGCTCGTTCCAATAGGGTGCCATAAGCTATGTTTTTGGGCAAAATTTGGAACAAAAATCAAATTTGGCTGGCCATTTGTGTGAACAGCGCTGGCATCTTTTGATTCTAGACAATCTGGAAGGCTTGTTTCTTTATCTTGCATTTTGCCCGTTTTACGGTGACATTCGGCTTAAATATTCAAGTGGCCGTTCAAGGCCTCGTACTCAAAGTAGGGTCCCCACCCTCGGGGTAGGACCCCACGATAAGTACTGCAAATGTGAGACGCAGTTTATGTGTATTGGATGGAATAGATAGAGTATTATGAAAAAAAAACAAAACAATGCTCTGATATCCTTGACAGACTTACCCAGACTTCAACCTTCCCCCAATATTTGAGTAAAATGGGTTTTCTTTTTTAAAAGAAAATACTTTCTTCAAACGTTCCTCCACCCTCAACTACACACACACACACATCAGAGCCTCTGGTCTTACACCATCCACTTCCTATGAGTGCCCTGATTTCCACAGATTTGTCACCGAAAAAATATGAATCTCATCGAATTCATAAAAATGCCTTTGTCGACTGCCAAACGCTGCGCGTTTCTTTTTTGACGGCTAGTCTGCAATGTAAATAATTTTTTCATTTGTTTAAATAACGCGATAATTTTATTTAAAATGCTCTTTTATTTAGAGTGTTGCGCTTATTTTTAACGCAGTGTGAATAAACAGGAATCGGAGACCTTGTACACTAACATGGTGGACGCCTTTCCACTAACTCTGCACTAAATGAATAAGTCAGAGACACGCTTGTATCATTCACATATTGGTATTTGGAAACATAAACTTTGTCCAAGCCACATCACATGGCCATTTTTAGCAAGGGCAGCGGAACCGGAGAGGCTGGGGGCTTCAGCCCCCCCCCCCCCCCCCCTCACACACACACACATACACATTTTTGTCGGTCCATGTTCGGTCCATGTTTTTGTATTCATATATTTTAACACAACCAATGACTGGTGAAACAAGGGGCAGATCCAGAGCCTCCCTCATATTTTCTCCAGCTATGTTTCTCTCGTACTGGTTCAGTTTCGATGGATTTCGGATCATTTTTGGAGTAAGTGGCAGCAAACGCTAAAATATATGCAGTCTGTTAAAAAATTGGTTAACTGAAATTGATCGTAATCTACTAATCTTACAGACATACATGTACCAAATCCACCCCAAGACAATATAATCCACAGGCAGTATAATTGCTGTTAACGTCTTGTAAAGCATACAGGTGAGGTCTATTTATCAGCATTGGTTGTTACGACCAAAGCTGAAAAATAGATCTCACCTGTATGTTTTACCGACATTTTATTTAACCCTTTACCCAACGTAATGGCCAAAACCGGCCAGCGCTATTCCCAAATATCGCCAATGAATTTTCAAAATATTTTCATTTTTTGTCTCAAAAACATAGGTTATGACCCCTCGTTGGAACGAGCTCGTCGAGCTCGTTCCAACGAGGGGTCATAACCTATGTTTTTGAGACAAAAAATGAAAAAAATTAGTTATTCAAGAATTTTTTTTGCAAGTGTCGTCTGCTTTTCATGTTAGGTAAAGGGTTAACGGTTCTCAAAGTGTGAAATCTTTCAAATACTTCTGAAAAATCTCAAAATATCCGCTCAGATGCATGGAAATGGGGGTTTTGGGACCCTGGAATTTAATTTTTTTTCGTACGATCCATTAATCTATTAATTTAAAAAATTCAAACATCACACCCAGAAAACTTTAAAATTGTTTGTTATTTTTTTCCAATTTACATTCTATTTATCGGTTGTCACCGCAACTTCGGAATAAATAGATCTGGATCAGCTTGCTATGTTTTGATTGGCAGATTACGAAAATGGGTGGAGTTTAGTTATTTTGTTGGATACATGATTTCATGTGAAAAAATAGTCAATCAAATAAAATCCGCATGAAACACGTGCTCCGTACATGTTTGTAAATATGGAACTTGAGAAAAAATAATAGGCGTGTAATAAATATTTTCAGTGAAGGAGTGATACAGATTTTAAGCTGATCCTTCTAACCTACCTCTTAGAAAATATATCCAAGTGTCCAGTCACAGAGACCAGGCGACTGGGGCGAAAAAGTCACCTTGGATCGCGTAACATCGCTCTGACATCACTAAAAAGCGACATCCTGTCGCCCTGTAATTTGTAAATTCCCAGTTGACCTACCTTGAAATTAGGTGAATTCACGAAGAATTTACAAAGTAATTTCCATCTGAAAAGAGTATTATTGCTTGGGTTAATTGTTATTGCGATTAATTTGAATAGTAACTAAAAATAAAGTCAGTATCTAAAAACAATGCCCGATTAATAATGTAATCGTGAACCGTCTTGGCTGCATTGAAATTAGGTGACAAGTCGTCAAGTTAAGACAAGATTTTGTGTTTAAGTTATCTTTAAAATAAGTATTTTTCACTCAGAATTTTTTTTTCTGGGGAGCAGTTTTTCATAAAACAACACTTTTGTGTAAAAGCTGGACCAGTCAGTTCACCCAGAAAACAACCCATCCTTTTAATTCTAATGTTAATCTATTGCCCTTGGGATTACCAAACTTCAGATGCATGTACACCTTTTAACCCTTTGAACCCTGATGGTATCGTCCATCCAGTTCGGTGTCATCAATTTGAAGAGTCTATATTCGTTACTTGGGGGAAGTCCAATCAATATTTTCAACGTGCAGCCTTTTGGCTGCACGTTGAAATACTTGCTTGGTCTACCACACAGATTCACTGAGCAACTGTCTACTACTTTATGAATTCCTGGACCGGAAAAGTGGCCGTCGGGTTTCAAAGGCTTAATTGAGATGCCGCTTAGCTAGTTCTGCGATCCGAACGTAGTGGCTACCCCTCTACGTTCAGATTCTTCCCATTCAATCCTATAGAAAAAGTTCCCATCAAGTTTTTATGGGAACTCAAAACTCGAAATTTGGGATATATATCAAGCTTTCGCCCTTATTACCGGCTGCAATCGATAGTACACGTTTTTCCTTTCATTTGGGCAGAGTTTATTAATCCAAACTAGGTTTTATCCTTTGATTGTCGTCATTTGTGTACTCGTGAGGCGGCAACGGAGATTTCAAAATCGGCCATGTTTTTGTTTAAATATAAAACAGTAAAAACAATAACCCGGTAATGGCGCCGAAACGAATAGACCTTTTAATCGTTGCGGAATAGGAAATTCGATCGCAATTGCGCAGAATAGGTTTGATAATCTGCTCTGTGCGAATGCGACCGAGTTTGATGACCTCCTCTGCGCGAATGAGATCGAGATTCCGATTCTGCACCGATGAAAAGGTCGATTTGTTTCGGCACCATTACCGGGTTATTGTTTTTACTGTTTTATATTTAAACAAAAACATGGCCGATTAGAAATCTCCGTCACCGCCTGACGAGTACACAAATGACGACAATTAAAGGATAAAACCTAGTTTGGATTAATAAACTCTGCCCAAATGTAAGGAAAAACGTGTACTATCGATTGCAGTCGGTAATAAGGGCGAAAGCTTGATATATATCCCAAATTTCGAGTTTTGAGTTCCCATAAAAACTTGATGGGAACTTTTTCTATAGGATTGAATGGGAAGAATCTGAACGTAGAGGGGTAGCCACTACGTTCGGATCGCTGAACTACCGCTTAGCAATATGTACTACTTTTTATAGAACAGTTCGCGAAATTCAGCAGCCGATACCTTTGCACTTCAGAACCAACTACTTGTCAAAGTAAAGTTTATGGATATGTTTTGCTTTTATTATAATTGAATCATGTGAGGGAGCGCGGTGGTTTAGTGGTAGACTGTTGAACTTCTATGCTAGAAGGCCCGAGTTCGATCCCCGTCCGGGACGACCTGCGTTGTGTCCTTGGGGAAAGGCACTTTATCCCAGTTGCCTACATGGGGGCACGATGGCGCCGTGTACTAAAGCACACTGCATGTTGATGGTGCACATGTCTTCAACTGCTGTAACCCTAGCTGAGGCTGCTTGAGCGGAGCTTGAACAGTGTTAGAATGTTGAGGAGCTGACAGTTGCTCGTCCATGCTCGATGGTTCTCTCTGGGTACTCCGGCTTCCTCCAACCGTACAACTGTCACTGTCACAATTAGCCATCCTGCATAAGAATGTGACCTTAAACACCAATAAATAAATAATAAATAAATAAATTGAATCATGTGAACACGTTACATCCATTTTTCGGAAACAGTCATTTTCTTCGAGATGGTGATGGTGATGGGGTGGGTGTGGGTGTGGGGTGGTCTAGACATGTGCCCTCTGTGAATATTAATGGGAGAGAGACCGTTATATATCTGAATTGAACAACATTCCAAGCGCAAATGAATTCATCTTATTGTGAAGCACAGATACCTTTCACCTGATAGGTTGGTTAACCTTCTACCTGACGAAACGACCACATCCGCCCGCATAATATACAAATTAAGCATTTGAATACATATTAGTTTCCAAACCATTTAAGCAAAAGTGACTCCTTATTGAAACGAACTCCTCGACCTCGTTACAAAGAGGGTAGGGGTCGTATAATATGATTTTTTTGCAACGTTTTTTGAAAGATTTGAAAAAAACTATTTCAAATGAGAAATTTTGATATCTTCTGCGTTGGGCAAAGGGTTAAGTCAATCCGAAACATATTTTGATTTGATTTATAATCAAGGAAGTTTAGGACATAAATTGGCTTTTGTCCTATTGTTTGCTATAGCAAGACAGTACCTGCACAAACCCATCCTGTGAGAGGAAACAAAAGGTAACCTGCCAACTCTTAAAATGGATGGCAACGAATTGAGAGAATTGAGAACCCAATGAACAATAATTCACAAAAGAGAGTTACCAATAAATTAACTCTACAGCTCTAGGCACTGTAATATTAAATAAGTACTTACTATACGCATACATCTTCTGTATGCAATACTGAATACGATGACCCTATACAGACGGCCTTGAAAGCCATAACCCTTTACCTAGAATGAAAAGCAGACGACACTTGCAAAAAAAGTTCTTGAATAACTTCTTTTTTTTCTCAATAACATAGGTTATGACCCCTCATTGGAACGGGTTCGACAAGCTCGTACCAACGAGGGGTCATAACCTATGTTTTTGAGACAAAAAATGAAAATTAGTTGGCGATTTTTAAGAATAGCACTGACCGTTACGTTGGGTAAAGGGTTAACAGGGTTCTGGGTGGCATGGGATGTTTTCTACAAGTAGGCTCAAACTGTGCATCAGATACTGCTATCCGATTGGATGAATGAAATACAGCATAGCCATGTTCTCCTTTCAACACTCTAGTGTGTTTATTATAACATGGCGGTAGCAAAGCAACCTCATTTCAGGAACTCAAATCAAAACTTTACCATATTTCACAACATACACCAAATAAGCAACGATGAGAATGCAATTTTCAATAAGAATCTTTCATTCGTGCATAATTCACTATCCCCCAGGAGCAAGCAAAATTTTCCGCTCCTGCAGTAGATTGAAGAAGTATGGTTTGTAAGAAGTTTATTTAGTAAATATGTTTCTAATTCCATCTCCAAAGTTTGTACAGAACGAGTGGAGATCGCCATTAAAACTTTATGTTTTCTTGAATCTTACATCAAATCAAGTCTGGCTCCTTTGCATCAGTCATAAAATGATCAGATGGAAAAAGTCGGGGACGTGACAATCGTTATTTATTCCCAGTTCCTTTTTTGACATTCGTTATCAACCACTACCTATTCACATTTCCTTATTCGACAATCCTTATCAACATATAAAATCAGTTGATAAGGAATGTCGAATAAGGAAGTGGGAATAAGTAACGGTTGCCACTTCTGTGAAAAGTCGATTGGATTCAGTGCAGAGAGGATGATCTTTGTCACAGGTGCAGCATACCTCTACTGGGTAATGAAGTATTTTTATTCCTGGCTGGGTGTTTCGCTTCACGGACAAAGAGAAGATACACAGATAAATAGCTTCGAGAACAGAATTTATTTTACATTTAGATAATCATAATTAAGTTTACGATAGTACCCCAAAAGAGAGCATACTTGTTCAGTGTACAGTTAAAACTAGAAGTCCTGTCATGAAATGTGCACAAATTGCACATCGATCTTTGCGTTAATCTACGACTATAGTAAGGCTATCAAATTCTGTTTATATGGCCTGTGCACAAACAATGTTTCAGCCAATGTACCTCCGGGTAACCCGGAGGTCCATTGGCAGAAACATTGCCTGTGTTTGCTATGAGTAACCAGGAGAACCTGCTGTGTTGGATGCCATTCGATAATGACAATTGCGCGCAATTCCAACACGCAAGTAAGCCTAGATAAGCGCATTGTTCGTGACAGGACTTCTAGTTTTAACTGTATGGTACTTGTTGAACGAATATTTGAGGACGGCAATAGGGATCTGGTTCCTCGTCGCAATTGTTGTGTCCTCAAGCAACACATGTCGATTGCTGTGATAGAGACATGGCAACACAGTGTATCTTCAACCGTACCGGCCTCCTGTGGAATCTTGAATCCGAATTTCTCCACAAGCTACAGTACAGTCACCGTAGACTGGTCATAATCAACGTGTGTGCAGTGATATCCACGCATGCCTTTATCAGGTAATGAAAATCATGACCGGCAAATTTTAATTAACGAAGCACCGGATTGTGCCTGGTGCTTCCTTAATTAAATTTGTGATGATTATTCCTGTAATTAGTGTTTGGAATCTAATATTATAGCGTCTGTGGAAATATCCCCCCCCCCCCCCTTTCCCCAGTGGCGAATGACCATTCCACTGCATCCGCACTGCAAACTGGCCGCCCAAAATCCAAAATGCTGCCAATCGAGGACCAAAATCATCTTCCCCAATGACCATCAGGATTAAGTCTACAATCCATATATACTGCCTTCTTTCAGGAGCACCAACAAATCAATTGCAAAGATTCATCTAATTTACTTTCAGGGTTACGTATATAGATCAGTTAGATAAGACTATTCATTTACTTTTAAAAAATATTTCATATAAGACCAAAAAAAAAAAAATCTTTTGGTTCTCAGGCAGCGGCGCATTCGTTTTTCGGCCCGCGTTCGTCATATTTATTTCAGAGGCAAAATTCAAAATGTTTTGAACTATCATTTTAGCGGTATCACATCGCGATTTGCGGTGCAATATATATCGTATACATTGATACAGTATTGTTATTCTCTTCGTATATGCATATATGAAAAAAGGCCCCGCAAACTCACCTTTGCGCCCGCATTATTGGTGTTCATTAACTTTCTATCAAATTTATAATACATGTACAATATAGCAGCAGAGCATTGTAAAGACTAAGAGCGCAATTTTGTTCTAAACTGTATTTATTATTTATTTATTTAACTGGTTGAGGCCTAGATTAGTTTTGGTGGTCTGAATTTGTTCATCAAACATTGTTTTATTACAAATTATTGGACAGTGCCAACAGGCACTCTCAAATATTTTGTAATAGAACAAATTTGTATAAACAGACTGTTATTTATGTTTGACAGAATACGAGACATGGGTTAGGAAAATGATGGCTTTTGCAATGGTACGCCCATTTTTTTGAAAGGCCTGATTGTGGTTTCTAGCATTCAGCCAGTTGAGAAACTCCTTATTATTTTTGATCTCCATTTTAGTTGTTCTGAATAGCATTTTTAGCTCACCTACATCTGAAAGATGTGGTGAGCTATTGTCATAACCTCGGGCGTCGGCGTCCGGCGTGTCCAATATTGTAAGATTTAATGTTAAGGTTAATTTCTCAAACATCAGTGGGCTCAGGCCTTTGATATTGCATATGTAGGTTGTAGGGGACTAGCAGAACAGTATTTAACCCTAATACTACGACTTTTTTCCAAATTTCACCTAAAATTTTCTGCCAAAAGTTGTAAGAATTTGCGTTTAGGTGTTGTAAGAATTTGTGTTAAAGTCAGCTTTTGTGCAGATTGTGCTGCTTTAACTTCTCATTACTGTTGATTTTCATATTTCAATAACAACTGTAGGTATTAACCCTACTGTATGCAGAAATTTAACGAAAATTTTCTTGTTTTTCACTCAGAATTTTCATGTTTTTCTCGGACTTAGTAAATTTTAAGTTGTAAACTTTGTGTTTAGGTGAGTCGTGTTTCTATGTGTCTTTCCAAGCGATTAATATTCTACACTTGGGTTACTAAACTCCATTGCAGTAATATTTAACCCTCATTACATGCATATTTGAGGAATTTGAGGCTGATTTTCTGCCAAAACTTGTTGTAACAATTAGCGTTTAGGTGTTGTAAGAATTTGCGTTAAAGTCAGCTTTTGTGCAGATTGTGCTGCTTTAACTTCTCATTACTGTTGATTTTCATATTTCAATAACAAATGTAGGTATTAACCCTTCTGTATGCAGAAAGTTAACGGAAATTTTTTTTTTTTCAGTCAAACTTTTCATGTTTTTCTCGGACTTAGTAAATTTTAAGTTGTAAAACTTTGTAAACTTTGTGTTTAAGTGAGTTGTGTTTCTGTGTGTCTTTCCAGGCGATTAATATTCTACACTTGGGTTACTGAACTCCATTGCAGTAATATTTAACCCTCATTACATGCATATTTGAGGAATTTGAGGCTGATTTTCTGCCAAAACTTGTTGTAAGAATTAGCGTTTACCATGTAGGTGTTGTAAGAATTTGCGTTAAAGTCAGCTTTTGTGCAGATTGTAGTGCCTTCACCTCTCATTACTGTTTATTGTCTCATTTCAGTAACAACTGTAGGTATTAACCCTACTGTATGCAGAAATTTAATGGAAATTTTCTTTTTTTTTCAGTCCAAATTTTTTGGTTTTTCTCGGACTTAATAAATTTTAAGTTCTAAAAGTTTGTGTTAAGGTGAGGTGTTAAGGTGAGTTCTCAAAGATCAGTGGGCTCAGGCCTTTGATATTGCATATGTAGGTTGTATGGGGACTATCAGAACAGTATTTAACCCTGATATGCAGAAATGTAACGGAAATTTTCTTTTTTTTCACTCAAAATTTTCATGTTTTTCTCGGACTTAGTAAATTTTAAGTTGTAAAACTTTGTAAACTTTGTGTTTAAGTGAGTTGTGTTTCTATGTGTCTTTCCAGGCGATTAATATTCTACGCTTCGGTTACTGAACTCCATTGCAGTAATATTTAACCCCCATTACATGCATATTTGAGGAATTTGAGGCTGATTTTCTGCCAAAACTTGTAAGAATTAGCGTTTAGGTGTTGTAAGAATTTGCGTTAAAGTCAGCTTTTGTGCAGATTGTGGTGCCTTCACCTCTCATTACTGTTTATTTTCTCATTTCAGTAACAACTGTAGGTATTAACCCTACTGTATGCAGACATTTTACTGATTTCTTTGCTTTTTTCAGTCACAATGTTCACGTTTTTGTCTGACTTACTCAATTTTAAGTTCTAAAAGTTTGTGATAAGGTGAGGTGTTAAGGTGAGTTCTGTTCTATGTGTCTTTCCAGGCAATTGATATTGTACGCATGGGTTACTGAACTACATTGCGGTAACGTTGCGCCCTTATTACATGCATATTTGAGGAATTTGAGGGGGATTTTGGGGACTTATATTCACTTCTTTAAAAAAAAAAAAAATTAACTTTTTTTTTTTTATTTAATACTTTCTCATACTTGTTACTAGTAACATTAAGGCTTAGTTTAGTTGTTGATGTGATGTTTTTTTGTTGGGAATTATAGTCACTTTCTTGAACGAATGTTTTTCCGCGCAACTCCTCTTTAACCAATGAATGTACTTCAATTACAATTTCAGTGATTTATGAAAGCCTTTCCTGATTCTTATTTATGATTTAATATCTGGTCTCACGATTCATATTCTTAATCGTAAACATTTCTAAAAGAAAAAAATGCTTTTATATCCAATGATTCTATGTTGAATTGATATATAATAAATGCAGAAATATAGACTTTCCAAAGCCATCACATAAACCACATTAATCATTTGATGCTTAGTTAATGATTTGTATTAACTAAATATTAGGCATGTTACATTGGAACGACATTATCAAGTCTGAATGTAGGTGAGCGTTGGGATGTAACATCCCTCTTGTTGTTATATGGTGCACGCTAAAAACTAAAGTCTTAAAAACTACACTTGAAGTGCTGTATTTAACACTTACTAAGTGCTGAACTAGCACTTTGTTCAAGAGTAGATATCCCAGAACTTGACAGGTGTTGACAATAATACCACTTGACATGTGTAATGTCACGACACTTAAAAGGAAACAACGCAGATGACGCGGGTCAGGCTCGAACTCTCGAGCCTGATCCGCGTCATCTGCGTTGCGTCCTTTTAATTATGTACCCACCAAGCGCAAATCAAATTATAGACAATTCTGGAAGTACCACCAATGCTAGACACATGGGAAGTGCCATCCATTCAAGTTTCAGATGTCTGACGATTGTAACGTCTAAGTGCTTAAAGCATTGCACTTTGAGTGTTAAAATCAAACCCTAAGAGTTAGAATGGGTGTAACACCTTGAAAGTGTCAGTTTTAACACTTTAGTTTTTAGTGTGTGACTGTAAAAAAACCCAAACTATCAGTGACATCAACATGGAAGCTCTAGTATTTATTTTTAGGCTCTCACAGCTGGATTTTAGTCATCGGCGACCATTCCATCGGGAATAAAAAATAAAATTAAAAACCGCCCTCCCTCATTCGTTTTAAAGAAAAATGGCCGGCGAATCAATTGTTTAATTTTGTTTGGCCTAACTTGAATAAGTTTCATGAAGTTTACTTACTTGGTAACATATTTCTCCAAAATCGTGCGTCGACAATTCTTCTTTGAATATTTGTGAACTAAAAAAACGTCCCACAAGAGGCGGAAAGTCGACAAATTTCTTTTCGATGCAGTTTGTATACAGAATATACTCATAGTAGCTTGGTGTACCAACTGTTTACCACGAATGGTGAAGCGGTATTAAGTGGTGAGCCTTTGGTACACCAAGCTATGTTGGGTATATTTTAATTATACCATAATCGTCAGATTATTAATAGTCGCTTTTATTTTTTCTGGATTTTACTGATTAGCAGACGCACACGCGTGCAAACTGGTTTTTTTACATGAGCACGGTGGGCAGTACTTCCGTCGTCAATTTTATCTCGGAAACGAAATGGAAAAAGAAACGCGCAAATCACAGGACCTTTTTCATTTTAATAACATAATAACATACGCTTTCTAATTGTGGATGCTTTATTAACATGAGACAACGCATGTTTGTTAATTCATGTTATCTTATGAGGGAAACTCATTTAAATACTTAATAAATAATTGCTGCTTTCATTTCACTCTTCACGGGGCGACGATCGATAAATTTAGACAAGTTTGCAGTCAGGTTGAGGTCACCAAAATCAACTTGGGTGTAGTTCCACTGTGGGTGTAAATTTTAACTATTGAAATTCCATTGTTGGCGTGTTCACCGCAGTTGGTGTGTAAAGCTCAAATTTATGACATAGGCTTTTTATAGATAGTGGATAATTACTCGTTCGTTATGACGACTCCTGTCGAAAATACCCAAAATTCTGTTTCGTTTACTTTTAGATTCGGAGAGGTTGCCCCAATTGGTCCGTTTGGTTATAACGAAAATGATACAATTTTATTAGACGATGTCAGATGTACTGGAAATGAAACAAACATCTATTACTGCAGTAGCAAAGGCTGGGGTAGACACAACTGCAGACCATTTGAAGACGCTGCCGTACGGTGTTGTAAGTTACAGAATATAGCGTGGCGTCAAGCTGTCAGGCCACCAGTCTAATTATGCTCAGTAGTCGACACTGTTGTGGGTTGCTTGTTAATTCACTTTTTGTGGAATTCACTCGCAGGCGATCTTTGATACCAGGTGGTGTTCCTTTACTCATACATATATTTCTCGTGCCCCAGTTATAGATATTATAATCACTAAGTCCTTAATTTACATCGAAAACACCGATATTAACACAATTAGTGGAACCACGCATTGTAATCATAAACCCAGCTGTGGTGACTTTTCATTCATTATGGTAAATGTCATTAACCCCTTTACTGCCACGCCCACTTTAGTCATATATGGAAGATATCTATATACGCCTATATGCTAGAAAGTTTAATAAAATTTATGACATACCCGAAACTCTGTCATCTGATTAATTGTTGGAAAGGGCTCTCTGAGCCCTTTCCAACAATTAATCAGATGGTAGGTCAGATCTGCGCATACCAGAACGTACAGATAATCATCATAAAATAGGTGGCAATTGTCGCTTTCGGCAGCATAAGTGTTAAGATTCGGATTGAGAAAACATTTCTCAAGCTAATTAAAAAATGAATGTTTGTCGAATTTCTTCACATTCAGTCCGTTGGTATATTTCAGTTGGTTGAAAAAGTAAACCGTAGGTTCGCTTTTTCGAGCAACCGAATTATTCCACTCTGCGGAATCTAAACACAGGCGATGGACTATTTCAGGGCAAGGCTGGTTCCAGGCCATAACATCGTCAAATTCTTCATACAGTTCCCCTCGGATTTAGACTGGTGATTTGAGAGTTTGGCGGTGAATGTGACCAATAATTACGTCAGTTGGATCATTTTTCTCCCATCAAACAACTCATAACTTTTGTCTCTATGGTGTTCAGTTTTATGAAGCCCTGTAATTGCCGATCGTCTTTTAAAGAATCTAGCATCATTTGTGCGAGAAAGATGATGTTTATGACATTCTAATTTCCCACAACAGTGCAAAATTAAATAATTTGCAACATATTTTGGTTATTACTAACTGGAAAAACAAGTGCCCAAATTGGAAATCGGATAGCACGTTACCAGTTTTTCGGTTAATCACCATGTCATTTAATAACTTCAACGCTCTGACACCGTGACAGCAGCCAGAGTATAGCAGCTTTTATGTCAAACTGAGGGGAGCACTTTGTGTTTTGACGTTCTTCGCAGCTACCAGCAAAATAGTTTTTTAGAGATCAGTGAGCTTGCAGTGGCGTAGCGAAGATTACTGATCTGGGGTTGGGGGATTGTGAAAAACCTCTTTTCTCCCCACTCTAAAGGTGCAAATCCCGACAGACTAATATTCCTGCTGCATCATCAAGGCATGCCTTCGCTCAATACATTTGATGATGTACACGGAATATTAGTTGGTCGGGACTATACATAAAAACTCAAGACTTCTCAAAAATTTGGTTTTGGTGTATATAAAATGCAATTGAAGTACAGTGGAACCCTGTTAATTGAATAGCCACTTTGCCAATGAAAATTATTCAATTAACAGGAGTATTCATACTATTCAGTTAACAGGGATTGTGTGACTTTCCTGTACTCTAGAGATAAACATAGCATTTATTCTATTATATCTTGTTTGACAGAGCTCCATGAGCTCTGTCAGACAAGATATAATACAATAAATGCCTGTATTGGATGTAGTGAGGCCAAAAAGGTTGATAAATAAGGGGAATTTGGTGCGTGTCACAGTAATTTTTTCAACATATTACAAAAATATATATACAATTAACAGGAGTTTACTGTACAACCGATATGTAATAAACAGATCAAATTTGTATGAAGGTATGGTAAATGGTTTTGTGTTTGAAAATTATATTCAAGTAACAGTGATATACAATTAGGAGATATCCAATTAAGTGGGCTCCACTGTACTCATGGCGCAAGATTTTATTTTAATTGATACGTACCATACCTGTATTCTAAATTGATCATGCTTAGCTCCCAACAGCTCAAACAGAGATCACTGTCCTCCCTTTGTTTGATGCTGTGTGTTTGTGTGTGTGTGTGTAATGTAATTCCAAGTATCAAATCTAGTCTTGTAAGAAAGTATAACCAAGAGCAAATCGAAATCTAAAACTTCAATCCAGGAGCCAATATAATAAAACGTTTACAATTGTATTTTCTAGAATTGTATTTTCTAGTTATGACTTTAAATATTTATTTTTTATTAGGGTTTAACGACACATTAACAGCCAAGGTCATATCGTGTCGTGACAGTTTTACGGTGGAGGAAGCCGAAGTACCGGGAGAGAACCAGCTTCCCAACATCTTAACTCTGCATTGCAGCAGAGGCAGGGTTAGAGTGGTTGGAGATATGCACACTATCGACGTGCAGTACGCCTTAGTACATGGCGTCATCGTGCCCCCATGTGGACAATCGTGGTTAAGTGCCTTGTCCAAGGACATAACGCGGGAGCCCGAATCTATCACTCAGATGGTCAGCCGTCCATGGACTAACCGGGCTCGATGTTGCTTAACTTCGGTGATCTGACGAGAACCGGTTACCGCAATGCCACCGCGCCCCCCTTATGACTTTAAACGGGTTTATCTAAACCATCAGCATTTTGAATGGTGTGACAATTTGCCAGTTGGCAAATTGCCACATCTTTTGAAATGTTAATTATTAATTTTAGACAGTCATATTAAAAAGTAGATAATACAATTCTAGAAAATACAATTCTAGAAAATACAATTGTAAATGTTTTATAGGTTTTGCTCCAGTAATCCGACCCCTTCAATCTCCCTTAACGGCACGCATGTGAGCGAAATGCAGTGGCGTTATAGTCAACAGTTCATCTAATCACTTTCCAGTGTCTATCCAGTTTGGTTGCTCATATTTGAACCATAGTGTAAGACAAAGACAATATTGGCTGAACTGAAACCAATATGAGAGTTGAAAGTAAACACTTTCTGAGTCGTTGCATCTGAATTATATTCAGTGATCAATTGTTGCACTTTATACATTATACTTCATTTAAATTTATGTCGCCTTTGTTCGACAACAGATCTCAAATTAGAGACATCAGTCTCTGTAGAAACTGCAAAGTAGAATTAAAAATGCGAGTTACTGCTTTATTGGAAATGTTGTTCAGCATTCGATGTGTGATAGCCTTTAACCCCCTGCACACTGATGTCAAAATATCAAAATTTCAAGTAGCCATTATTCCCATAATGCATCTAGAAATTTAATCAATTCAGTCTTGTTTGACAGAGCTCAATGAGCTCTGTCAAACAAGACTGAATTGATTAAATTTCTAGTTGCATCATTGGAAAAATTAGCAGCCTGAAATTTTTTAATTTTTACATCAGTGTGCAGGGGGTTAAATAAACTGGTGGAAAGCTCAACTCTACATTTTCAGTGCAGTCGTCGTGGATTGGTCGTAATCCACACTTGGGGAGTGATATTTTCAGCAAGTAATAAAAATCATCAGCAGCAAAATTTTAATTAATGGAGTACTGAGTTATACCCGGCGCTTCATTAACTAATTGTTTGATGATTATTCCCATAATTTTGTTCAGGGTCTAATATTATTGCGTCCGTGGAAATATTGGCCACCCGTGGAAAGTGACCAATCCACTTCTGCTGTACTGTATACGTTTGGCGAATACGAAATAAATAATGGTAGTTATCCATTCCAAGCGATAGCTTCTAGATATCTGAATGCCATTGGATCGGAGCCCCCGTCCTATACGGCTACAACATTGTTTCTACATGGAAACCATTGGCAACCATATAAATACATTGCTCCACCTTCAGAAACAAGTCATATGTCCAACACTTATACTTGTGATTAGGTGGTATGGAATAGTCAAGTACACTTATTGATATTAGGTTCGAATGGGAGATAAACGAAATTAATACATATCCGTAGTATCGTGATAATTGGGAAGTGGATTTGATTAGAGATTCTATTGGATTTCAAACCTTTTGCCCCATTCAATGCAAACGCCAGGCCATCAGTGAAACTGACCCAGTAATTCACAAAGTGGTGCCCCTCTATAGAATTGTTGGATAATGGGGTAAATGGATAGAAATTACAGTCTAAAAAGCCACAGGTAAAATGACTAGGCAGATTTTTGGCATTTATATGTTCCATCGTTCCGAGTCAAAGTTGACGGGGAACTCAACAATAAAAAATCTTGTTTTGATTTTTGATCACGTTGGTTGAAAAGAAACATAGACATGGGCTGACAAAGTTTAAATCCAGCGATGTGGCAAAAGGTTTCCGATTGGGGAGGGGGGGGGGGGGTAGGGTAGTGAATTTCCAACTTGGGAGAGGGACCGGGAGGTGGAAACCCCCTCCTGGTCCCTCTCCGTAGTTGGAAATTCACTACCGAGAAAGATTTTGAGAATGAAGCCATGAAAGGTGGCATAAAATTGATTCTAGTAACTAAAATGCCAACACATTTATGATAGAATTATCAGGTTATTATTATTTGGTATTATTCTGGGAGCTGAATATTTGCTAAACAAATGCTCAAGCTTAGAACTTTGAACAATTCACACTGTCCAAACATTAAATCAAATGTTATGCGGGAATGATCAGTTTTCGATGTTTCATAATTTTGTAACTGTGAATGATGGAATTAACTTAGGATAACGATTTTGCATGATGTGATTTTCTTGAAGTTCATTTCGAGGAATTTTTTATTACGATGAGTAAACGTACTATAGAAATCTCGTACCGATTGACTTGATGCATACTTATTACTCGATATTGCGTACACTGTAGTTGTAAACAGGCCTGAAAATAAGCCGTCTGACATTTGCCGATTGAGGTCTCCAGAGGGTGAATTTGATCATGCTATCCCATACAGTGGGCCAATTTATCCTCTGGGTACCTCATTCTGTTTAGTTTTGAAACTCCGATTCAGATTGAGGTTCACAGAGGGTACATTTAGTGATGCTACCCTGCTGTGCAGGGTAGCATCACTAAATTCACCCTCTGGGGACCTCATTTTGCAGATGTCAGTCTGCTTATTCTCTGGCTTGGTTGTAAATAGTAACAGATACTGAGCTGGAATTCTGGGAAGTAAAGGAGACATCAGCATCGCCAAAAAAGCTCTAAAATCCAGAGAGAAGGAATTTCCAACTACTCATGACTTGCCCTCTGAATTTCTAACTTTAGAAAATTTTAGCCAGTATTGTGAGTGTGTGTGTTGTGGGGGGAGGGGGGGGGGGGTAGGGATCTGCGAATCACAAATTTTTTTTCGAATCGAATCGAATCGTGTCTCTGATATCGACATCGAATCGAATCCCGAATCGAATCTTAAAAGACAATTTATTTCATATTGCATCAAACGGAAGTTACGGAACACTGTGATGACCCTTACGCGGCGGAGTGAACACCTTAAACTCCAATAACTAAGTATTCTCTGTAGCACCGTCGCTGAAACAGCTAAGCCTATTGTCCATAATTTTAGTTTTTGAAGGCCTAACTTGTTAATATTCACGTTCTTAAGAATGTGAATAGTAACAAGTTAAGCCTTCAAAAACCAAAACTATGGATAATGTTCTGGGCCAAATTCACACCTTACCAATTAAACATTGTCAATTACTCAAATAAATAGGAATTGAGCCTACATGAATGCATTTTCTAATGACAGTTTTATACTACTTTTGTTGGAAATGTAACAAATTAAAATTAGTACGAGAGATTCGAAAAAATCGAATCCTGAGACTGATTCGGGATCGATCTCGAAGCATACGTATGGTATCGATATCGAATCGAATCTCGAATATTCGCAGGATCCTAGGAGGGGGGGGGGGGTCACACCTGTTTAAATGTGGCATTTATGACCAAAGTAGAACTTGAACTAAAGAGAAATGAGCTTATTTCCGAATGTTGATCAAACATATGTAGACTTCTACTGTTGACAACATGTTATAGTTGAGTAAACAGGTGTAGATCGTTTCAGAGGGATGTATCACAGGGACCTGTTTTCCGGGATGCTAACCAACGTTGACGCTAAAATAGATATTAAAGGCACAATAAGCCGCTAATTTAAAAAATGACGACTCTCAGATGTTACTTGTATATGAAAAAGCATGTACAGTACTGGTCACCTTCCACGGATGGGTAATATTTCCACGAACGTAATAATATTTGATTCCAAACTCTAATTATAGGATTAATCATCACAAATGTAACTAATGTAGCACCGGGTACATCATTAAATAAAGATTTGCTGACGATGATTTCTATCACCTAGTAAACGCATGCGTGGACATCACTTCCCACTCCTGCATTACGACCAGTCCACAGCGAATGTATTATATCCAAAGTGTAACACAGCAGAAGCAACTCGAAAATACTAAAATCTGTAATTAAAAAACTTCAATATGTACACATTTTTAGAAGAATGATAATAAATAATGTTCACGCAATTGCTTGCTATTTCAAACCGCTAACTTTCTAAAGCCAAAAACAACAGATTGCACTGTATTTTTACCATTTTCACAGTTTTCACAACGATTCCAACAGTTTTAGGCTTGTGTAATTTATACCGCCACCGCGTTTTTAGTACATCTACCTATCGCAGTATGACACTTCTGACTGACTGGTATCAGGATTCAAGATTCGATTTGAAACCTTAGAGATTCGATTCGAGCCGAAATCGGATGTTCGCAGGTCCCTAGTCACGGTATCCAGAGGGCAATACTTGCTGTAGAGTAACAGACTATGGAAAGAAAAGGAGTGCTATACCATTAACATTTTGCGTAAAAAACTAACTCCATTAGCAACGGGCTGTATTCTGCTGGTAAAAGGTTGCTTCGAACTGGGGCTGATCTCCAATGTACAAACAGGTTCTGATCTCAAACTAATGTACAAACAGGTTCTAATTTGTATGCATACAATTCTCGTCTAAAACCTATATTAACAGTGTATTAATTTGTGTTACAGATGATCCAGCGGAACACACCACTCCTAATGGTAAGTTTATTAATTTCTCAGGCAGTACATGATGCAGAAATAGCCAGCACAATTAACAAATGTCATTGTCATCAACACACAGGCACTTCATCCTGATTGCCCATATCGAATATGGTCATCGCAACAAGATGGATTCCAACAAAACGAATTTACTTAAAACTAGATGTTTTGAAATTATCCAGAAGCCATCCAACGATGCACTGCCACATTGAGAGAAAGGTGTCTGTCGCCTTTTAACTTGCCAAGCCGCCCGCTAACCCAACGGCTGCGGCTTCCAACCGCTTTCAACCTGCCCGCATCTAGCACTTGGAATACGGTACCATCCATGTAGAGTAAATTGTGGCCAAAGTTCTGAGAGCAACCAATCCACATTTTCAGTGTTTATCCCAGGTAGTCTGCTAAAGTCGGCCATGCCAATCGCACCTCTATAAACTATTTATGCCACTGTTTGTGGCAAATGATGCAGCAGCTATTCCTGTACTATGACTGAACATATACTACTCAAAGTTTGCTAAGCACCAAATATTTGACACATTATTGTGAAATTTGCTTGTGACATATTTGCGGTATTTTTGGTGGATATGATTGAGGAATGTATTGAGATGGTCCCCATCTTTTTCATCAGCTCTCTTGACAGGCAGACTTTTTGTGACAGTCATGGAAAGCATGTACCCCTTGATTTCCATGATGTTTTCGTGTACTGTCTACATGTACATGACATGCGTAGGGTACTCACTCTTCATTTCAACACAAACCCTTGTGATTTAATGATTGAATATGGCAAATGCAAATGTAAGAAGACATTTGCATGAAGCAGAAATGTTGCGGGCTGTAGGAAAGGTGGAGCAAGGGTCTACACATCGTCAGGTTGGTGAAGACCTTGGTATGCACCATACTGTGATCACCAGAGCCTGGGCAAGATTTCAGCAGTATGGCACACCATAAGACGGCATGGTGATGGCAGAGACAGGGCAACAACTGCAACCAAAGATCGGTTTTTGATCATTCAGGCCCGTAGAACCACTTTGCCACAGTAACCCAGCTTCACCGTGACCTTCAGGATGAATCGGGGGTAAATGTTTCGATGCTGACTATCCGGGCAAGGTTGCACGAAGGTGGTCTCCGATCAAGAAGGCCATGTATTCGCATTCCGTTGTCCCAGAACCACCGCCAGGTTCGATATGAATGGGCCATGGACCACATTGGATGGACCAGAGAAGAATGGCGACCTGTCCTTTTTACAGATGAGTCAAGGTACTGCCTAGACCACACATATAGGCGATAGGAAATGGAGAAGACCAGGGAGCAATTCCATGCAGCCAACATTGCTGAGCATGACCGCTATGGTAGAGGGTCAAATAAATGGTCTGGGGTGACATCAGCATGGATGGACTTACAGAGCCCTGTGTCTTTGAACGTGGTACATTGACTGCACAGCAGTATATTGATGGGATCCTGGATGTCCACATCACATTGTATGCAGGTGCAGTGGATCATAGATTCATTTTGATGGACGATAATGCCCGTCCTCATGTTGCCCATGCTGTCGGAGAGTACCGACAGAGGGAGGGGATTGAGCGTATGGACTAGCCAGCAAGATCCTCTGACCTCAATCCAATCGAACATGTCTGGAATGAGTTGCAGCTTGCAATTTCAGCCCGTCCAGTCCAGCCAAGAAGTGTCCAGGAGCTTGGTGCCATGCTGGTCCAAGAATGGAACAACATCCCACAAAGGACCAGCAGGCACCTGATTGGGAGCATGAGAAGGCGTTGTCAAGCTGTAAAAAACAGTAATGGGTCTGATACTCGATATTGAACCCATACCAGTTCGCTCCATCAATTTTTTGGAAAATTGAAAAATTACTTCTTTTACCAATAATATACATTTTACATGGTTATGGTATTCAAAAGCTAAAAAATGATGTCAAACACAAATAAAATCTTAATTTCTGTACTTAAATCATTAAAGATATAACTAAATAAAAAATATATACACTTTTTATAACAATATTTCGACTAAAACGTAAAACAGGTAGTTGGATATACTTGGTTCTTTGCAAACTTTGAGTAGTATATTATGGAAACCCCTTGAACATTGTCTGCGATACAGCGTATTGGTGAAAGGAGTTTGTTTTGGAATTTGGTATTTTTCAAGCTGGTGCGAAACGGCGCGGGGTATGCACAGACTGTTCTCTCCCTGGGATAGTGCCACTTAAGACTTATAATTCACTGCCACCGTTGCATTGATAGGACTAAATCAAACTTGCTTTTCCAAGACCGCCGTCAATGGGTCCCAGCACTGCCTTTAAAACTTAGATAATCACCAGAAGTTAAAGGTGAACAGAATCGTGGATGGGTTAATGGCGAAAATAATGGCTAATTTGATATTAAAATTTAAGAAATAGCAGCATCCGATATACGCCAACTGTCTCCAATCTACTGGACGCAGCTACTTGAAATTTTCAGAATTTATTTTACGATACCTGCCCAACTGTTGCGCATTTTTGCACCTTTGTTGAGTGCTGAGAACGCGTGGGAACCGAGGGGACTATTCGTCCCTGCTTTATTCTCAATGCAGTGGCTTTTCCACTAACTACTAACCTGTCACCGGCCAAGTTTAGTATCATGTCTGTCTATTTGATCAACTGTTCACATCTAACCGCTCGCACCTTTATACAAGACCGGGCAGTTGGAGTTAAACAGTATCTCTTTGACCGTCTTAAACTGAAAACTTGGCCGTTTCTGTATAGAGACACCCAGGTCATCGACCATTGATTAATAAAGATTTTCATGTCATATATAGATAATTTTAGAAACACACAACAGACATGAAAAAGAGGTGTGTTTCAAGTGCTTATTTATGGCACTCATTAGATTGGTTGTTCGAAACGTTGTAGCCGGGAGGAGTCAGGAGTGGTATCCTCGTCTATTTGCCAGCGTCAAATGTGAAATGAGTCAAGATCTGAAGATAGAAGATTAACCCTTCAAAGGTGTTCTGTTGTCCATATTGATGGTGTCAGTACATACTGTGATTCCAGTGGATAGGACCGGTGTAAAAGGAATGGAAGTCCGTAGGTACGTTAGTCCCTCTAGAAATGTTAGACCTAGGACTATAATTCCGCGGAATAATAGTCCAGAGGAACTAATTTTCCTACGGACTTCCATTCCTGTCACACCGGCAAATACATACAGTACTACAGCACACTTACGCATCCCTTGATCCGACAGTGCTATTTCCGTCCTCTAATACCTGTAGATTTTCAGCTATGCGTGTCATAAGCATGGCCTCGTTTCAGTGTTCTCCAGTATTCCAAAAGTCATAATACGCGGAAACAATGTCAGGTCAATTAAAGAAAAAATACAGGCCTCTTACTTTTTGCAGATGCGCCATATACGAAATTTCAGAAAAATAGGACGTGCTTCTATTTTTCCGTCGTTTCGATATAGCCCATCACTTGCATGTATCTGCATTTTAATTCACTGAAGGATTGAAAAAAGGTATTTTTTGGACATTAAAAATGTCGATAATTTCGCTGGCAGTGTTTGGAGGCAGGTTATCGACTGAAGTGGCGTTTCCGTACAAGGTATGACCAAACATTGAACCATGTCCGCTGTCTAATATAAGAGAGTTTGCTGTACAATTTTCTAGCTGGAATTCGTTATATTTTCCTTACCCATCTAACTACTAAAATGCATCAATGAGCAAAGAGCGGGTAGTCCAAAATGTGTCATTGTGATTAAACTGGCACTAAATAATTCTCATCAATAGACAGAGCCGGATGAATCTACTGGATGGTTTTGAAATCGCAAAGCGAATTTTCAAAAGTCATCCATCGAAGAACGGCCAACTCTGATCCGCCAAACAATGAGGGGAAGGTGCTTGCTGCCGTTTTACGTATTAAGCCGCCCAATAAAGCATAGTTCGTCGCTCGTTTTATTGAAATATGTGAAAAAACAGGCTAAACTTAACCCTTTACCTAACGTAACGGCCAAAACCGGCCAGCGCTATTCTCAAAAATCGCCAATTAATTTTCATTATTTTTTTTCATTTTTTGTCTCAAAAACATAGGTTATGACCCCTCGTCGGAACGAGCTCGTTCCAACGAGGGGTCATAACCTATGTTTTTGAGACAAAAAATGAAAAAAAAATAGTTATTCAAGAATTATTTTTGCAAGTGTCGTCTGCTTTCCAGGTTAGGTAAAGGGTTAAAAAACGCAAAATGGTGTTAAATCGAAAAACAAAACAACAGGTATCTCCAAATTTTCTGAGCTCTACAACATACTAAAATTTCCGAAAAATCCACCGAATTTTCATTTTTGACCATATAACCATCTATGATGTCACCTCGGAGTTCGGGTATCACGGTTGATAATTTTCTGTGACCACACGAGATTTCTAGATATATTTCTTAGTGGAGATTATATTCCTGAAAGTTCGAATGTCTGAGCCTAAAAATGAGGCTGAAAATAAAAGTTATAGAAAAGACATTAAATTGGCATCGTGTTGGGTGTGAAAATTCATGGTGAAAATACAAAATCGCATAATTTCAAACAACCAGAAAACAGTGTGTGGAGATTTCTACATACATCTTATGTAAACATGGAGCTATTTGAATCACAATGTAGCACTTTGAATGAACTGTGTCAAAAATAGGCTAAATTTGAAGTAACTCACCCCTTTGAACACTGGTGGTATCTTCCATATCAGTTCAATGACACCACCTGGAAGAGTCCATTATTAAGGGTAGACCCATTAATATTATCACGTTGCACGTTGAAAATATTGATTGGTCTACACCACACACGTGCACTTGGCATTCATCCTATTTAATGAAATTATGACGTATCATGTTCCTGGGCGAAGAAACGGCCGCTCAGGGTCAAAGGTTTAAGAACATTAAAATGACGCCAAATTAAAAAAAAAAAACACCCAGCTGTCTCTCTTTAATCGGGTATGCAAATTTCAGCATAACATATAAAATCGCACAATTTCAAATAACCAGAAAATATAGCGTAGAGTTTCCCTGTCGGTATCTTATACAAATAGAGAGCTATATGTGAATCACAAAGTAGTATTTTAGTGAAATATGTCAAAAATAGGCGACATTTTGAAGCGATGTAAAAACATCAGAATGATGCCAAAGCAAACAAAAAACAAAACAGCTATCTCTTAATTTTTTAAGGCCTACAACATACAAGTTTTAAAAAAAGACTCATTTTAATTTTTGACCTTATACCCCTCATGATGGCACCTCAGTGTTCGAACATTATGGTTAGAAGTTCCTGGAATGTCACGATAAAGGTGTAGAATAATATATATATAATTTGGCATATGCCAATACGCAATAATACAAACTTCAAACTTTAGATCAAGGCATCACATCAAGACATGTGTCATGGATGTTTAGCTGACTGATCTCTGGGTGTTTCAGGTCAAGGGGCAACAAGTAAAGACTTTATACATTTTCGGTACAAAATATTTACATTCAGTATCTATCTTACAGTTGTGTTTGATATTCGTTTGATTGACGGCGATACACCCAGCTCTGGACGTGTAGAAGTATTTCACGACGGAGAGTGGGGTACTGTTTGTGATGACTTCTGGGATGTCAATGATGCGCATGTAGTTTGCCGGAGCCTTGGATATAGGTATGTAGATACATATACTAAATATTAATAATTTTACGCACCTTTATTAACCTCTAACCTTACAGTAAATTATTTATTTAGCCAGCAGTTGTTCCAGGCCTGGTATTCTTAAAAATGCAGGAGGACTAATAATCGCTTCCCTTGCATGGCTTTGATTATAGCAATTGTATATCCCGCACACGTAGTGTAGAAGCGTATACTTGCTCGTGTTTTGGTACAATGTGTTTACGTCACTATTTATAGGACATTAAACTGCTGAAGGGTGCTTTCGAGAGACGGTATACGTTTTTATTTATGAAAAATAGAAAACACCTGTCATTAATTAAATTTTAGATAGTGATTCCTGTAATCAGTGTTTGGAATGTAGTATTACAGCGTCCGTGGAAATGTTGCCCACCCGAGGAAAGTGACCAGTCCACGTCGCCTGTTCTGCAGTTAACATTCACATGGGATATTCACCGTTTTTTCTCTTGATTATTCGTCGCTTTGTATATTAGCCTTTGCTGAAAATAATAACATTGTCGTTTTCACAAAAAAGTCGATATGCCTGCAATGATATAAATGACGAAGAATTCGTTTGCCTAAGGGCCCGTTATAATACCAGCAAAAACTCTGAATTAAATTATAACAACTGGAATGAATTATCGTTCGTTTTATCGCAGTTTGAAGGCGGGATGGTGATGTTAAGTTTTGCACTCCATACAGCTTAGCACGCCCATTCCACATTCGTCTTCCGATACAGCGGCATTATTATTATGTGTAAGCTCAATGCCTTTTGTATTTGTCTATCTGAGGCATTCAAGTTTAACCCTTTACCTGACATGAAAAGCAGATGACACTTGCAAATAAAATTCTTGAATAACTTATTTTTTTTCATTTTTGTCTCAAAAACGTAGGTTATGACCCCCTCATTGGAATGAGCTCAACGAGCTCGTTCCAAAGAGGGGTCATAACCTATGTTTTTGAGACAAAAAATGACAAAAATAATGAAAATTAATTGGCGATTTTTGTGAATAGCGCTGGCCAGTTTTGGCTGTTACATTGGGTAAAGGGTTAAACAATATGCAGTTACATTCCCAGCATTTTCCGAATGTTGAACAAGCTCACAAAAGTTTATCCGCGCAATCGGAAAAGTTCCGTGTGCCATACGGTTTCCCCCAAAACAATCAGCATTTTATGTGTCAGAATATTAAAGCTGAAACTGAATTGCTAGGTAATTAGGTTATATACACCTCAGTTTATAATTGTAAGATAAATATATTATCACCATAATGTTTATGTACAAAATATTGTATCAGAATTTTGCTTTTGTTTGTAAGACAATATCTCGGTTCGTCTTTGTTAAAAATGGTGAATATATGTAAAAAAAAATCACCAATGTCTGAGTCTTCCAAATCTGTTGTTTTATCTCACGACAAGAACGTAACCCCCCCCCCCCCCCTCCCTCAGGTGGAAATGTCTAGACAAAATACAAGTCTGCATTGAGGGTAGCAACAGCACATGCGATTATTCGATTCAGAAAGAGAACGTGTTTTACATGCAATAATCGAAAATTGATTACACATGTCGAGGCCACCATTTTTGATAACAATAATTTAATGATAAATAACCGGGGGCGCGGTGGCGTCGCGGTAACCGGTTCTCGTCAGATCACCGAAGTTAAGCAACGTCGAGCGTGGTCAATAGTTGGATGGGTGACCATTTCAGCGACTGATTCGTGCTCCCGCGTTGTGTCCTTGGGCAAGACACTTAACCCCGATTGCCTACATGGGGGCACGATGACGCTGTGTACTAAGGCGTACTGCACGTCGATGGTGCGCATGTCTTCAACCAATCTAACCCTGCCTGTGCCGTGGTGCAGAGTTCAGAGTTACGATGTTGGAGAGCTGACAGCTGCTCGTCGTTGCTCGGTGGTTCTCTCCGGGTACTCCGGCTTCCTCCACCCGTAAAACTGTCACCGACATGATATGACCCTGGCTGTTAATGTGTCGTTAAACCCTAATAAAAAAAAATGATAAATAACCAATTCAACGAAAAGACACACAGCCGGAAACAATGATGTAAACTTCAGCGGCCGTAGCACAAGTAGAATAATGAATGAGGAGTCGATCATGCATAGCTCAAGAATGCAGTACCATGACCTCATGATGTTCATTCATAAAAAAAAATCACTTCATAAACTCGGAACGATTGTCAAAATATATGCGAAGGAATATGGAGGAATATTGAAAGATAAATTGGTTATTGCCACCATGAGGTTTTCCGAGATTGTATATTGAAGTCTCGACCTCGCCTCTGTGTCATATATCGACCTGTCCTAACGGACTCGTCGATATGTGCCAAGCTACGATGTCTCAACATCAATACACCATCTCAGAAACCCACATAGGGGTAATAACTTATATAAACATACAGTCACTTGCCGTATTATCAGAAATACGATAAAATATATATCATACTATCAACACTAAAACAGCACAAGGAATGAAACTTAACAGAACAAGTCCTTTTGAAATAACAATGTTACGAGATTTCTTTTGTACTTTATCCTTATTCACAACCTCAACACATTGCGCTGTTACCTATAGTCTCTACAAGACCCCAGTGCCACCAAAACCTGTTGTACTGTGATCACAAAAATGGCACTTTTCTGAAGGAACATGACAACCGCCACTTATTCTTAATTCCTCATTCGACATCCGTTATCAACCGATAAAATCGGTTGATAACGAAAGTCAAATAAGGAATTAAGAATAAGTAACTGTTGTCACATCCACCTTTCCTGATCAAATCACGACCCGTTCACAACACCCTTATAAACCATGGGACAATATTTATAAATAAAATATTACGAAACTGTCGCCTCCGATTTAATATTCTCGCATTTCTTTGCTCGCAGGGGACATTCAATAGTGGTGTCATCGGGAGAAAAGTGGAAAGACAATTTTGAGTGGATCAGTTTGTGGTCAGAGTACTGTACATGTGCTCTGATGAATTCAGGTAGATTTGGGAGGTCGAAGTTTTACATAGACTATTGTATTATCTGCCAGTAAGTTTCTGTGAGCATGGGCACGCAGAGATTAGCGAATTGGGGTCTGAATCAACCGATCATAGCTTTGATCCTAACCTGCGTCATCTGCCCTGTGTTCTTGGGCAAAACACTTAATCCCAACTGTCCATGCGGAGCCCTTGGCACAGTGTGTTAAGTTATACAACTAATGCTAACCCTGCCTGTGCCGTGTTAGTATGTTGGGTAATTCGACATTTATTCATCTTTGTCCTGTGGTTCCCTCTAGGTGCTATAGTTTCCTCCACCCACAAAACAGCACGGACACCAGACGATCCTGGGTGTTGAAAGTGTTCTTAAACATCAGAAATCTTTAGTTCCCAATATCGTTTTCTTATGATATAAACATTACGTGTTGACGATATACCGTTGTTTATTCCCATAGTATCAAATTTGATGTCAGTATCGAATTCAATGTCAGTTATAGCCATATATCGTAAAGCTAATGAATGGTATTTAAGCTCTTTTATCCCATAAATGTCTGTTTATTCGAACAATAAAAGCCTTTTTTTGCTTTATTCACCTAGTAGGGTGATAATTTTCCCTATAGGTTTAACATTGAAAGAATTTATTCCGACAGTAGAGCCGGACCTGTTGACCTCTGACCACCACCACATTCGTGCAGTATAATTAACAGTTCAATTGTTGTTTTCTTTAAACCTGTTTGAAAGTATTACACAATGCCAGTAGAAAACACTATACATTGTTCATTTAATAAAGTGTTTTTGCAAGTTTAGTTCAGGTTTGTTGGGGAATTATTTTTAGACAGAAATCTATCACTGCGCCTTTTATATTTTAGGCAATTTTGCTTGTCTTCGAATTGGACCAATGTGCTCCTCACTTCTCGCTGTGTTTTGTAGCGAGTAACAGCACGATTTCGCCGCGACTGCCCTGTAAAAAGATTTATGGGGTAGACAAAATAAAGGTATAGTTCAAGTAAACAATTTATTCAACTCGTAGAATTAAGAATGAAACCTACTTGCCAGAGGCTCGTCGGTTTCATTGTTTATCCTACTCGTAGAATAAATTTTTAACTTGAAAACACTATACAGTTAAAATTAGAAGTCCTGTCACGAACTGTGCGCTTATCTATGCTTAATTGCGCGTAGGAATTGCGCGCAATTGCCATATCGAATGGCACCCAGAACACGGCAGGTTCTCCTGGTTACTCATAGCAAACACAGGCAATGTTTCTGCCAATGGACCTCCGGGTTACCCGGAGCTCCATTGGCTGAAACATTGCTTGTGCATAGGCCATATGTGCATAATTTGATAGCCTTACTATGGTCATAACGCATAGGTCAACGCGCAAATCGTCGTGCTATTTGTGCGCATTTCATGACAGGACTTCTAGTTTTAACTGTACGTTTATTCTATATATAGGAAAACTGTTTTTGCTCCGTTTTAACACTTCACCCAACGCTCATGATAATTAATTGCGGTCTCCAAAACAGTTATGAGTTTGATTTAAAAATACAATTTTGTTATCTCTGAGATAGACGAATTACCTTTCAATGTTTATCGTGAAGCTGGTGTGCTTTTATTGCAGTGGGGCATTAAATGCTATTCCAAGAAATTTCCATGGACATACCAATCTTACAAGAATTTGGATGGATGACATTCACTGTGTCGGGACTGAAGCAAGTCTTTCGCTGTGCCCAAATAATGGGTTCGGACAACACAATTGTCGACACACAGAAGATGCTGGTGTTCAATGCCGTAAGTAATGTATTATAAGTTATAATGTGCTCACTTGGCGGATACGGTTTCATATGAGGCGACGCAAAGTTTTAACTGTAATGTATCGACAAGAGTGTTACGATAGTGTTTTTGTGGTGGTGGGGGGTTGGGGTGTGGTTCTCGGCTAAACAAACTGTACCTTCGAAACAGTGGACAATCTTTTAAGTATAATGTCAGGTATTATAGTTGTATTTCTGCAAAGGTACAGATACTCGCTGTTCCCTGTTTGGTATGCATGCTACGGTCGGACCATAAATTGGTCAATTTGGTCTGCTGTAACCATTTAAAGATAATTAATTTCAGGAATGCTAGGAACTGACATACAGTACGTGGAGAGTGGATTGTAACTAAATCACCCTGAGAGTGGAGTTATCACTCAAAGTGTCACTTTCAAATTCTGTACATGTGGGTAAAAAACACAAGCTATGTTTCTTCTAATGGACCTCCGGGTATAACCCGGAGGTCTATTGACTGTAACTTTGCTTGTGCTTGTTATGCTTTGCAACAAATTTGTAATTATTGCTTGGGCGAAATGTCCACTCTGTGGGTGATTTAGTGATAATACACTCTCCACGTACTGTATTTTCATTTCTTATCAACCTACCTCAATTGTTTACTACAGGCTTGCACTACAGTGGAAGAACCTAACTCGGATAAAATACTCTCTATTTTAATCTTTCCCAAGAGATTTGGGAAAGAAAAGTGGTGTAAAAACACCACGAAAAAATAAGACAAAACTGGGTCGAGGGCCATCGGCGCACACCCAGTACAGGACGCTCTTCCATAGTACAAATCCACGACTACCGTAAAACAGTGCGCAGTGCATCAATTCATCATTCTTTTTTTATTACCTGCATCGCCAGCGCCCAGATATGAACCTGCAGTCGTTGAATCCTTTCGATCACACCCGTCGCCTCGTTGGGTGTGGATCAATCTGCTCCGCTCTCTGTTAGCGACGGTTCCGGCATGTCTCCCTCTACCTTGCAACTTTCTTTGCCAAAGTCGCCCGAGGAGGTTTCACGTTGACCCAACTTCATTGTGCATTCGACATGTCACATGTCTTTTATCGAGTCCTGTCTCCTCCGTAGTGGTTTTTCGAGACACGCAGTGGAGTTGCTTTTTTTTCTTCAAGGAGGCACTCACTCCACTGGTTTAGCCTCTGTGGCTAAGTGGAAGGTTCTTCTGTCGATGGTGTGCGATCACTCTGTTGCTTCTGTCACTCCTTCGATCACACCGCTTGCGGAGTTTCTGGTATATGTTTGTTTCTGGGGGTCTCCAGCAATGGGTACAAGTCCATGCTTCAGAGACATTTTTTCATATGCCTCACCAAGCTTGTTCAGCTCTTTTCCTTGAAAAGGCCTAGGACTTTGCAGTTTACTCCAAGATGGTCACTTTCTTGGGCGCTGCTCTGCTTGGTGGTGGAGGGCGTTCGCGCCTTTATCATGGATGAATATGCGTTTTCTCACATGCCAGATCTCTCCTGCATCCATTTCTTGATGGATTTGTCTTGCTATTCGTGCAGCTTCCGCTCGTCCAGCTACTGGTGATTGTATTACCACTTGTTTTTTTCTGCCACGAGGTGCGTGCATTGTCTTCCTCTTTTAATAACTCTGTCATGTTGTCGGATGACGGATGTTATACTGGCAGCCTTCAGGAGAAATGCTACATTCTCCTTTTATCTGCGACAGGTGCAGGAGCCGACAGAGGACCTTGGTCCTTGGGGTCCTCTTTCTTCGGCTCAGGCTGTTGTCTATCCCAGCCTTTCAGCTTTTTTCAGGGTCAGTTCCAGCTTTGTGCTGTTACTGCCCTTTCTGTCTGTGCGTCACACTTCACCATACGCCTCATCTTTCATTGTCTTTTCTAATGTTTGTGATGCTATGGTTTGATAGGCCAAGTGATCTCTTCCTCTGTCCACGGTTCCAGTGCTATTGAGTGATGTGTGGGTTGGTTATGTGATTCCCTCCATCCTTTTGTCTATTCAGCCTGTAGTAAACAATTGAGGTAGGTTGATAAGAAATAGAAATTTTATAGTAAATTTCCTTTCTTATTATACCTACCGAAATTGTTTACATGGAGACCCTCCCGTCTTCTTATTCGGGTAAGAATCCTTCCTCCCCGCTGATCACATAACTCCTGTGTTGTCAGAATCAAAAGAATGACGAATTCATGCATTGCGCACTGTTTTACGGTAGTCGTGGATTTGTACTATGGAAGAGCGTCCCGTACTGGGTGTGCGCTGATGGCGCTCGACCCAGTTTTGGCTTAATTTTTTGTGGTGTTTTTACACCACTTTTCTTTCCCAAATCTCTTGGGAAAGATTAAAATAGAGAGTATTTTATCCAAGTTAGGTCCTTCCACTGTAGTGCAAGCCTGTAGTAAACAATTTCGGTAGGTATAACAAGAAAGGAAATTTACTATAAAATTTATATTTTCGTAGAATTTCAACTGTTGGTGTCATGGTGCGTTCGCTGCCTGGAAACACGAGTCAACACAAAATTTAAAGAAATTCCTAACCAGTTTGTTCCTACATTCAAATAGGCTGATATAAGGATTTATTATATGACTCAATAAATAGGTGCCCAGTACCGGTGTATTCAACAATAGCTGGTTTGTCCTTCGCAAAGGACTGTGATAAATGAGATTTTCGTAACTCAGTGGATGTTCTTCTTATTGAATGAATATTATTGCCCCATCTCCGCGCCCTTTTGTCGAGAAAATTGTAATCGCCTCTAAGTGAATTTAAGCTATAATTTCAGCAGAGGGGGGGGGGGGGGGGGGCTGAACGGTCACTGAATTTCGCGTGTATGTTACTGCAAAACAATCAGACGTATATGTCCTTTCAAAGGAAGTTTGTTGTTAAAATGGAGGCTGATTATTGATTGCGAAAAATGCCCTGGGTAACACTACCCACACGTGGAGTTTGACTATTCTACGGTAGCTGTACTGTATGGTCTTACAAGACATACCAAGTCTTACTCCAGTTCTGGAATCTTGTGTCCTACAGGTATTGCATCTGACAATGATCTTCATCTATCATTCTTGGATGTGAATAAATCCTTTTATTATACGCTAAACGATAGATTATCGAAAAAAATGTGGAAATTTAGAAATTGTATCCCCCACTGTGAAGATATAGAAATTTTCACTTTCACGGTATCAATCAAAATGGGGGCTTTCAAAGCATCATTTCAAGGTGAATACGAGTCAAATTATCACTGGAAATGATTAATTTTTTCTAAAAACGTATAATGAAGGGAAAAGCAACATCTAGTATTTTTGAGTGGATAGCGATCATTTCCAGCAATAATTCAACACATATTCACCTTGAATTGATGTTTCAAACTCGCCAGCTGAATCAGATCGCAAGACGCTACCTGTTCCGAGTTCTGATCAAATCATTTCCGTGTATCAATGTGCATCAGCTGTTTACTTTCATGCATCAATTCAAGGTTGAAACGAGTGGAATTATCGATACGCGTGATCAGATTCTTGTAAAAGTGTATAATATAAAGTAAATCTAGTTTTTGACTGGATACCGAAAATGATCTCACTCGCGCAAAATAAACATTTGTCTTGGACTCATGAGATAATTTTTGGTATCCACTCAAAAACACTAGATATTTTCTATATATTATCATTAACAAGCTTTTAAGGACTTCTAGCGGTTTGGAGCAAGCAATAGCCTGTTTGTTTATTATTTCATCCTTTTAGTCCTCTTTTGCTCTCCCGTTATCTATTCTGCATGTCTCGGTCAGAAGTAGGGTGAATAAATAATGGAAATTTCAAGTAATTTCTGTATTTCTCATGCCTATCACTGGCCCAGACAGGAAGTGTCGTCCTCTGAGCTATTCACTCACACCTCCCCACATATAACTATTACACTCAGCAGACATCATAAAATAATAGTTATTGGCTGGAATTGGGGACATTTACTATCCTGTGCGCATGCGCAGAAGCTCTATATGTGGACTATAGAAGGCTTTAGTTTTTTATTGTTTTGGTTTAATTTTTGGACGGTGAGGTTCTAAATTAAGCTTTTGGTCTGAATTCTTGTGAATAGAGTGCCCGCTTGTCTGGGCCAGTTGGTATGATAAATACAGAAATTACTTGATACTTCCATTTTTAGTCGTATTGGAACATAATTCATTATATTCTGGTTGTTCATGTTTTTGGGGAAAGCGTTTCTGACGTAAGTCAACAAATTTCTTATTAGGCATATTTTGTTAATTCCAGTTGATCCAGACACCACGTCACCGTATTCCACGGGTAAGTGTTTACGTATGATAATGGGTTGTTGTTGCAGATGTTCATGATGGCTTCAACACACATAATTATTTTCCATTTATAACCAAATGCAATGATGCCAGTGATGATGATGTCAGTGATGATGATAATATTGAACATGCTGATATTGCTGTTGTCGACAAAGCGCAGGATGTGGAACGTTACCTTATTAATGTAGTTGATATTTACAATCACTATTTTGCTTTCGCACCTAGCCACTTTGGTCACCATTACATTATTTAGGGACAACGTTTACCGTCGGTATTTGGAAGAATTTAAAGGCCCATCATTGAGCCATAGGCTATAGTATTTTTGTCCCCAGTCACCTCTGAGAAGTGTTAGACAGCAAGAGTTTTGGTTTATCTGACCAAACTTAGGGTGTAAGTTGATTTCTGCTTTAGTCCGTAGGGCGAATCTTCATGTTTGACTCAAATCGAATACCAAATGGAATCTTACAAAAAATTCGAAACTAAATTAAATCCAACTTGAATCTGACTCGAATCAGTTTCTCTGGCAAATAACTTGTCAAGAAGCTTTGTGGGGAATTCTCTGCATTGTATATCCAAACTGTGTCGATCAGCGAAGACACGAGCGAAGCAGCTATATAAAATTCTTAATTGAGGGGTTTAAAGGGGAACCTCAGTATTATGACATAGTTTAAAATGTCAGGTTTAAAGGCAGAGCTTACTGATAGGTATTCAGCATACAAGTAGTTCATTGCAATTTTATCCAACATCAGCACAAATGAATAGTTCCTGTAAAAACCGTCTCCTTCACCTGTTAATGGGGTTTAACTCTACACTCTAAAATCAGTGGGGTTAAAAATTATCCGAAATCAACTGGATTGAGTGAATATGAACCCAGTTGGGTTTGATTTTGTCTTCCGCTTTTTGTGTCGCCGCCCCACGAAGTGGGGAGCGACATATAGGGATTACTTTTGTCGTCTTGCGGCGTCCGCGTCGTCGTCCGTGTCGTCCGCGTCACACTTTCTCTTATCCGACACTCCTCTTTAACCTATGAATGGATTTTGATGAAACTTTCAGTGATTCTTTATCACATAATGGCATTGTGCACCTCCTATTTTATTTTTTGATCCGCTGTATTTTTTCCTGAGTTATGCCCCTTTTCCACTTAGAATTCTGTCTGAAATATTAAAATATAGTGCAGGCGACACGGAAGACTCACATCGAAGTTTTAAAAAAATGGGAGATATTAAATTCAGGGTGTCCTTCCGTCCTTCCATATTTTTTGTTTCCAGACTCTAACTTTCCTTACAGTGACCGAATTTCGATGAAATTTGAGCAGTAGATCACTTTCATCAATTGTGGGTCCAAGTTCGATCATGGGCATTTTCCGCACATATTTAATTAGGTTGCTGAAATTTGATTGGCTGACGGTATCCAGACTCTAACTTTCCTTAAAATCAACCGATTTCGATGAAATTTCATATATGGATTACTTTTATCAATACCTAGGTCAGGTTCGAATGTGGGAAATTTTGTACCGAAAATCTGTCCGTCTGCCTGTCCGTCTGCCCCGTGCGTCAACGCACCTCGGACTAAAAGCCGTATTTATAATTCGATCATTCACAAAACTTCTTGGGTATCTTTGTTATCATTGTGAGACGAGAATATGTGTTTTGGGGTTTGGTCCCAAATTCAATATGGCCACCAGTAGCCATTTTGTTCCGAAATTGGATGTAATCAGTTTTTCGTACAGAACTTCTATATGAAAGTTCAGATTTGAATCAATTTTTGTATGAATGTTTAGTAATATGCAATACATCACATATAATTTGGGTTTTGTTCTGCAAATTAGGGAAATTTTGATTTATTCAGTGCCACTACTAATACACAGTAAGTGCACACCTTCCATGTTTTTCGTTTCCAGGCTTTAACTTTCCTTACAGTCAGTCGATTTCAATGAAATTTGGGTAGTAGATCACTTTCATCAATTGTAGGTCCACGTTCAAACATGGGCATTTTCCGTGCATATTTAATTTGGTTGCTTAAATTTGAATGGCTGATGGTTTCGAGACTCTAACTTTCCTTAGAGTCAACCGATTTCAATGAAATTTCATATATGGAATACTTTTCACATCAGTTTAATGTAATATGTCTTATCATACAATCTTAATATTTAGTGATTCTCACAGTTATACTCAACATCACTTTACTTGCTTTGACAGTGACCTCCGTGAAAATAAATCTGATAACCACTGTCTGAAGCACTGTCTGTTCTGTCTCTTCTAAATAACTTCCACTTGCAACTCAACTATAATCCACTGGATGCATTAATTCCCCTTGAAACTGCTGCCCAGCGGGAGACATGAATTCACTGAATTTGCTTGTTAACAGTTGATTTGGGCTGATATTTAACCCAACTGATTTTAGAGTGTATTGACATTTACAGCCTTCACTTCACAGAGGCTATTTCCACGTGATCTACTGGTATTCCAAGTGCATGTAATGAACAAGAGAAAACCAAGGGTCTTTCAACTTCCACATACCCTGCCATTAATATGCGCTGCTATGGTGATTTGCCAACTTCGCGTGTGAAATACACCGGAACAATGATGTTACAGTCTCCTCTCGATCAGTATATTCAAACTAATTGGGGGATTCGAAAAGTGAAATCAGTGCTAATGGATTCGAATCGAACTCCGTGAGATTCGAATCTGAATCAAATCTAGAAGCTTCGAAGAGCCCTATTGGTATGTATTACGCCGAAATCTGCCTTTCCATCCAAGTTTGGCTATTTACTTTTTCGTGTTAGTTGAATGTATTGATTTGCGTTGAGAATGGTGTAACATTTTTAATTAGTATACAAAATATCATTTTTTTCTGTCTAAAGCTATTCAAATGGGTACACTTATCCAGTACAACAATGGTTTTTGAGAAAATCATGTTTTCTCCACACCAAACAGGCAATACCACAGTTTGATCGTCAGTTGTTTTTTGTAAGAATATATTCTCATTTCACCTTTATGGCAGTATATTCTATTTACATCTGTGTTTATTTAATCATCAACACGTAAAACCGCTGTATGATATGATAACAGAGACCAGTAAACAGGTGAAAATAGTATACGATGGTAAACTGAGTACCAATAGTGAACACTGTGCAACCAGATGTCTGTCTTTTAGAAGTCAACAAATCAGCTCGATAAATCTTGTAACCTTACATTCCAAATGATAAACACATTAGAGCCTTGATGGATAAACTGTCTGCAAAGCCAGGCAATCGACAGGAAAGTATTTTATTACATGTCTGTTCTTTGAAATCCCCATCAACAGCAACACTAAGCCATGCAGAAAATAAAAATCTGTTCCGCACATGTGTGGAACGGAAATCGTTGACGGACTATTTTTATAAAGAAGCGAAATTTCACTGGAATTTTCTACAAATCGTATACAGCAATTACAATTTCAATCCCTAGCGATAGCTAAAAGTCAGCCTCTGAGTTCCAATGTGTTCTATGTGCCAGTAGGCACATAGAACACATTGGAACTCAGAGGACGAAAGAGTAACACGGGTTTCCCTCGCAAGTTTGGTTGGCGACAAAATGTGTTCTTTCTGGTGATAATTATCAAATGAATTGTTGAGTGTCCTTCCAATAATTGTTTTGTGCCATCGCGGAAGGATACAACTCAAGGCCTGCGGCCTCTCGTTCTATCCTTCCGCACTGGCACTCTTGCCGTATCGATTAACCCACTCACACACGCGTGTCGTTCTGTGTATATTAGTTCGTGAATCCTGTGTTATAGAGTTAGAGTAGTGTTAATACCAAAGCGAACAGTTCCCCGTGGGAACCTTGAGAAGTGAATCAGTGCTTGTTTACTGTGGTAAAGAAGATATTTTGTACAGGTAAAATAGGACTTGGTCACCAATGCCTGGGGTGGAAGACCTTTAAAGTGGGCAACATGGGTGTAAACGATTGTCTGGACTTGTCTACATATCCATGTTGCGGTCACGATTAGTCATTGTGCAGAAATATGTGTTCTTAAGCCACAATGAATGAATAAAAAAAAGTGGACAGTGAATTTTAACCCGCTCGCAACTTGGTCGCGATCAGTTAAACATTTATTGTTCTCTTTTCTATCCACAACACAATGGAATCACACCAGTTGTAAAATGAAATGCATGCGAAAACATTGCATCATTGTAACTGTCGATTTGTTTTTTTAGAATCAGTCTTAGCAGTATTTTATGAATGATATCTCTAGACACTCTTATTATAATCTTGCGAAATATTTGCTTATACTTAACAAACGTAAAGTAAGTAAGTGCCGTTATTATGTGTGATAAAATTAAATTTTATGTTATTTTAAAGGTGATTTCTTTATAAGACTGGTTGACGGAGCTGGGTATAATATCGGGCGTGTGGAAGTGTTTCACAATGGATACTGGGGATCTGTCTGTGACGACTACTGGACTCAAAGGAATGCAGAAGTCGTTTGTCGTGAATTAGGATTCACAGCTGTGTAAGTTATCATAAACTGACGTCTCATTTTCTGTTACTTTTGAATTTATTTATTTAGTGGTGTTTAAGGTCACATACTTATGCACAACGGCTAATCGTGACCGTGACAGTTTTACGGGTGGAGGAAGCCGGAGTACCCGGAGAGAACCACCGAGCAACGACGAGCAGCTGTCAGCTACCCAACATCGTAACTCTGAACTCTGCACTGCAGTACAGGCAGGGTTAGATTGCTTGAAGACATGCGCACCATCGACGTGCAGTACGCCTCAGTACACAGCGTCATCGTGCCCCCGTGTAGGCAATCGGGGTGAAGTGTCTTGCCCAAGGACACAACGCGGTTGCCGCAGGTGGGATTCAAACCGAGGACCTCTCGGCTTGCAGCCTGCACCTCTACCAACTGAGCCACCGCGCCCCCTGTTACTTTTGAAATAAAAACCACAAATCTACTTAACACATTTCTATTCAAATAAAGTGGATTTTACTTAGAGTTGTTTCGTGGGGTCGCGTGTCAAAATGAATGAAATATTTAATAACCCCCTCATTGAAACATTCGGTGGGTTCATTTTTGTGCATGTTGATGAGGGTGGGGTGCAGGCCTGGAAATAAATCGAGAATGATCGTTTAGGTTATGTGGTGTTTACGTCAATCACAAGATACGCGAACGAGCGACAGATTACATCAAAATAATACTAGATTAATTATTTTGCCAGTCAGACTAGTCAACGTTTCGGGGCTAAGATGACACATGGATTGCGCGTTGCATAAACATATGATTAAAGCGGCATGCCGTTTACATCTCAAGAGCATTTCTGCCAAAAGAAATAACAACAACTGCCGCGCCAAAGCGAGATCACTCGTCAGTTGTTGCTGTTTATTTCGGCGGAACGTATGCTCAAACGTTCCCAGCTTGACGGACGAAGTGAAAACAGAGAAGGCGGAAAAGCATCACAAGAATTTTTTTTTTCATATGGGTTACCACCATATTTTAACCCTTTGCCTAGCATGAAAAGCAGATGACACGTGCAAAAAAAATTCTTGAATAACTATTTTTTTTCATTTTTTGTCTAAATGCTATCTAAGTTTGCATCTTGAATAACAAAAACTGGTAAAACTGTCACAGATGATTGCAAGTTTTAGTTTTGCTGAGCACAAATAATCCTAGAAACCAGCCAAAGCATTTGACAATGTCTTGATAAGAGCAGTACCAGGCAGCCCTGCTTGCACCTCGACTCAATAGCTCTTTGATAAGGCGTCGGGTTAATTATTGTCATGATCCGGCAAACAGAGTTCGCAAACTCACCCCAATATCTAAAGGTAGTTACGATTTTGTTTGCGGTACTCACGTTATTAAGTGCAATTTTAGTAAATAACTTGGCATTTTCAGATGAAATACTTGGTATTATTTCAAATGAAACGTTATGCATCCAATAAAATCCACAGAACGCATATCGGCAATAACAAAACGAGATAGTTTTAATATATACACATGCGCAATAAATAGAAACAAGTGAAAACATTTGTCCTTCTGAGAGAGCAAATTTGGAAATATGATATTGCACTGTGCCTGTTAATTCCATGAGTGGTCGGGTAAGAAGATCGGGATGAAAAAATTTAGTATATTGTTTCGAAAAGGCCAGTAAGCTCTCGCCTTCAAGTTAATTTATTTAATCGGCACAGGTGCGTTCTTACGAATGACATAAAAAAACATAAGGGCCTTTTGCATAATGAAAGCTTGTGGCTTTGTCAAGTGGTCATCTTATTTTTTCTCAGATTCGTAGCTTGTTGTCCCTTTGAGCTAAATTGTTTGTGGTAATTAGTTGGTAAACTTGGCTAAGAAGGTTTAATGTTAAGTTGGTCACTTGATTCCACCTCAGATTGTCTCTTAACCCTTTGCCAAACGAATCAGTCGCATCCGACTGCTCAATTTACAAACCGATCAGTTTTGAAAATTTTTGTTATAAAAATTTCAAAGAAACATCATGTGACCTCATTGGGGCGATCTCATAGACCTCGTACCAATGAGGTGTCCCATGATATGGGTTTGTTGTTTTGTTAAGAAACACTGGTATTGTGTGCATTGGACAATGAGTTAATGTGGGGCAAAGGCATGATTGACATGATGCATCTAATTCTATGCATGTGTTATTCTATGATGTTTAGAATAACAGCTTAAAGTGACATTAAAATGCTAACACGGCACAAACAGCCCACTCGATAAGCATTGCATTTTATGTTTACATGCTTTGTTCTCCGCTTGTCAATTCTGAGGTAAGGACTGGACAAACCAGGAATACTCAGTAACCTTCGTGCGAAGTAAAGTTCTCCTTAGTTGAACAGAGACATGCGTGGCCACTGTTTTCCGATTGTGTCATACCTATCTTATTTGTAGGTTCTGATAAGTTACTGCTAAAATTGAGCACCGTGCCAAAAACCAACCAACCAGTCAGTCAATAAATTAGTAGAATCATGGAAGTGACATGTACATATACAATATTATTGATCCTGTTCAAGTCCAGTAATTTGTATTAGATTCGAGGTCGTATTTACAATCAGATCGCAAGGAGCCGCTCATGATAATACATTTATCTAATAATCTTGTTACATAAAGCCTGTTACCCCCGTTGTTCATTTTAAATTGGCGTCAACATTTTTAATATCATATTTTAATTAAGAATTGAATGCAATTTTTATAATCTTTATTGGAGTATGAACGTGTGGGAATGGGTACGAAGGGATTCATACAATTTGTACCCATTCCCACACGTTCATACTCCAATAAAGATTATAAAAAATTGCATTCAGTTCTTATAATGACATTCCGTAACTGTTTAAACTACTTTTTACCAAACAACAAAGCAGAAAGACGAAATAAAACATGTACGAACGAATGAGGCGAAAAACCACCCTCACACAAAAGACAAAGCGCACAGCTCTGATTTTTAATTTTCATAACTTTAGAAATGGATACGAGTATTTTAGTAACGGGCTTTATGCCACAGTTGGGAAATGTCACCAAATAGCGGGGGAGGAATTCGTCACATACAGGTGAATTGTGCACTTGGTGATACCTTCTTGAAATTTGGCACACTGTTAGTGTAGGCTATGAGGTTCTCAAAAACGATCGGCTACAAGTTGACACCGACCGGTGGCGACCAGTAGCGGCACAATCCAAAATGGCCGCCAGCGGCTGAAGGGAACCTCCTTTTCGACGGTCTACCGACTATACATCCGATTGTAAGGGCGCGAAAGTGAACTCTGATCCACGCACGTGTTGGAAACAGACGTGGGAGATGATGTAGAATAAAACGAGATTCTCTATACGGACGCATCAATTTCTTGGAACTTGAAAAGAGCGTTGTTTCTCCGGGATCAGCGTCATTCAGGCAAACCTGAATGACGCTGATCCCGGAGAAACAACGCTCTTTATATTATGAAGCAGTCTCTTTGCCATACAATCTCTTGTTTGGCGTAATTCCGCAAGCAATTCTGATTTGTCTGTCGAAATTAATTCGAGAACGCGATTGTTCACAAAAATCATTCACAGAATGAGTGAGAATCCTCTTCGTGTACGGACTAGTACTGACTGGGAACGTTGTTGCTTTTGCCAGCAAGACAGTTCCAAGAAATTGATGCGTCCGTATAGAGAATCTCGTTTTCATGACGCCTATAAAGCTATTGAGGAAGACATAACGCGCTTCCTAGATAATGGCGTTGAGCTTCCATATAATTTGACCATTGATTGTTTGATGAGAGAGAGTGATGAGTGTATGTCGATGTCACTGTTGACGAATAAGGCAATATATCATAAGACATGCCGTGACAGTATTCGGACTCACATCGTACAGCGCGTGCTACACAAGCGAGAGCGAAATGAGGCAGTGGCATCCTGCTCCACGCTGAGTCCTAAAAGAACACGGACAAGTTTTGAATCTGGCTGTGACAGGAAACTGCCCCAGTGTGTTTATTGTCACAAACGCGAAGGTGACAGCAGTGAGCCTATTTGCAGATCAATGTCTGATAACAATAAACTCAAAATTATGGCAAAGGAAGCCGAGAACTGGGTTGTTTTTTCTCGGGTCAATGCAGCATTTGATTCCGCTGCTAGTGATCTTTACTATCACAAAACCTGTTATTGTAAGCTTGCCAATGAAGCACGAGCGGCTAAATCTAAAAAGTCGAAGAACGCCGAACATTCCGCGTCAGGCCTGCCCTATGACCCTCTCGTTATGGCAGAGCTCATAACATTTGTTGAACACAACGATTCCGCGATGAAGCTTGTCGATCTCAAGAATCTGTACAGTCGGAGGTTGAAGCAAGTCGGTTCTGATTGGCTTAGTGAAGAAATACATTCCACTCGATTCAAAGAACATTTGTTGCAGAAATTGGGCGATGGCTGGGACGCCTTCACACAGGGTAGAGATGTGTTTATTTCAAGTAGGTTTCGAGTTGGCTCCTTGTTGTCCGAATCTTTAACTCGTATAGTGTCTGAGGAAGAGGCAAAAAAGATAGTTGATGTGGGTCTTCTTCTGCGTAAACACATACTCATATCTCAAGCTCCTTTCACGGGATCATTTTCATCTTATTGCTTGAGCGAGCCTGTACCCAACTCACTCCTGACTCTTCTTAGAGTTCTACTTGAGGGCACATGTAGTATACAGAACTTAGGCGATGATGAGACTGTTAATGCCAAGACTCGAGTGGCTTGTACTATTTCACAGATGTTGATCAGCAATTCAGCGAAACGCTCCGAACATGCACAAAATGTTCACCAGAGACGTGACAGAGAAACTCCAATGCCTCTTTATGTGGGTTTGAAGTTGCATGCCCATGATCGTATGAAAAATCTTATCAGAGATTTTCATCAAATGGGACTCTCTGTCTCTTATGATCGCGTAATGGATGTTCGCAGGAGTTTCGCGAGAGCTGTTTCACTGCGGTTCAAGAACGAAGGTGTTGTAGTCCCAGCTAACTGCAAACGTAATGTTTTCTCGATAGGAACCACTGATAACATTGATGTATCTGGTAGATCTGATATGCATGGTACGTCCATCACACTCATTGGTCAACTGAGCAGGGACAATGTGGGTACTGATCCCCCACCACTGAGTTTAGATGTTCCAGAAGACACACAAATTGAACTCCCAGACGACTATGCATTTGTTCCTTTCGTTGAAGACTTTGGTGGGGACATCAGGCTTGAATCTCCAGATGAATGTAATGTACGGCCCAATGAATATGCAGATTTGAACGTGGGAGAGAATGACTGGTTGTCTCATGTGTCACAGATCAGCAATAAAGGGAAGGTTGATGGCAGCTGGCAGCTTGATGAAGTCCCTGTGACCTTTTCAGGCTTCTTTTCAAAACATGAAGATCAAGACAATGTCAAACCTCGTGCAGTTATTGGGGTATTCCCTGTTTTCAGTGAGCAGAAAGCGGACTCACTCAGTATGCAGAAGCATGCTATGTATGTGGTCAGGGAAGCTACTGCTTTCGTAAACCCCGGCCAGATACCTGTCATTGAAGGTGACTGTCCGTTGTATGCCAGGCAGAAAAAATGTCAATGGCTGTTCCCAGAGGAGATAGGTGAGGATCGAATGGTGTGTATGATTGGATTCCTGCATCTTGAAATGTGCACCCAAGAAGCTGGTGGTAAGCTTATGGGTGGTTCTGGTTGGGAGCGAATGTTTCACCTCGCAAAGATATTCACACCCGGTGTAGCATCATCCCTACTTGGTGGGAAACATGTCAAGAGGACGCGACAGGCATATCTTCTCACTCTAGCTTGGCTTGAGATCCTCAGAAAGAATGCTTATGAGATTTACTGTCAGCAGACTGGGCCCCATGAGTCATTTGAAATGTGGGAACAGAGGATTCTTTCACAATCTCCAACTGCGCGCTATTGGGGTGAAATCGTTCGGAACTTTCTCTTGACAAGCTGTCAATTCGTTCGGAACCAACGAATCGGTAACTGGCCTGGTACACTGTGTTCTATCGATGAGTTGTGCAGTTACTTTTTTGCCCTAGGACATACAAATTATTGTCGGTGGGTCCCCGTATTTCTGAGAGACATGTCTCAGCTACCCAGGCGGCATCCTTCAATCCACAACAAATTCATGGAAGGCCATTTTGTGGTCCAGCGTAGTGAGAGGAAGTTCAGTATGATGGGTTTAGATCAGAGCCAAGAACATAGTATCCAACTACTCAAAGAAGACAGTGGTCCAAAAGGTCTCTATGGCCAGGCTGAAGAGAAAGTCGTTATTGAGCTTTCAAGGTCAGAAGTTCTGCGTGTTATAGATGAGTATGAATATGCAAGTTTCCACACAACATCATCAGATAACACGGAACACCCGGAAAGTTCGGTATCAGAGCAGAAAAAATTTCTGAATCAATTGAAATCTCTCCTCGATCTGGTGAATCAGGGACTCATTATCAACCCTTATGATGAAACTAGTGGTCAGCTGGTGACATTAGATACTGGTGAATATATGGACCCCGAAGTTAGTAAGAGTTTACGGTCATTACCCGAAAGGGGCAAGCATTTATATTCCACTTTCTTGAAGGAAAGGCTTGTGGAATGCACCGTACCCCTGAATGATGTTATTCCCAAGGCAAATATATATACCTTCCTTAACCCACCCCCAGCCAACCTGGACAAAGGCCGAGACAAACTCATGTCAAGTAAAGCAACTGCCGCAATAGTTACCCAGATGTTCGTTTCACTGCAAGCCCGGCCTGATTCAAACATGGATGAGTTTTTCATGCACGAGAATGCACGTGATCCGCCAGCATTATCCGATAGAGGTAAGCTACGGAGTGGGACAAAATCTCAAATTCTCAATTGTTTACCAGCTATTCCTGCACAAGGGAAGAATTCAGCAGCTAGACAAGCTTCAGTTGTCATCTTGGATATGCCTGCTGTAGTCCATGTAATCAAACCACAGAAAGCGGATCTGTTTGGAGAATATGCTCGATTGCAATTATTGCCATACATCGAATCTCTGATTAACACGAACACCACAAGGGTTGATGCGATCTATGACTGTTACCCCGAAGGCAGTTTGAAGAATCAGACGCGAGCAAAACGCCTCGGTGAGACAGCAGTTAGGTTGATACGGGTGTCCGAGAACGTCCCTTTACCTAAAGGGAAGAATTGGCAGGCATTCTTGAAAGTTAGTGAGAATAAAGACGAATTTTTCAAGTTCCTGTCTGCTGAACTGCTGAAATTAACATCAACATCCGAGTACCAGTTGTTAACGACATCAGGAGAATATGTACTATGCAATAAGGATGTTAGCTTATGTGACATATCTCCATCGAACCACGAGGAAGCAGACACGCGCATGATGCTTCATCTCAACCATGCAGTCTCACAAGGTCACAAAATAGCTTTTCTTCGCACGGTTGATTCTGATGTCGTCATTCTGTCTTTGCACCATTTCGCAACATTCCGTGACCTTGGACTCAGTGAGCTGTGGATTGGGTTTGGAATTGGAAAGGCATATAAAGATATGCCAATTCATGAGATAGCTTCACAACTTGGACCTGATTACTGTAAGGCCCTGACTTTCTTCCACGCCTTCACAGGTTGTGATGTAACATCCAGCATGCTCGGCATTGGGAAGAAGACAGGATGGAATGCATGGATGAATTTTCCCGCATCAACTGAAATGATGATAGAATTGACTGAGAATCCGCAAGTCTTTTCAGAGGATTCCCCTCATATGCAGCATATCGAAAAACTCACCATACAGATGTACAGTAACAGTTGTGTCAGTACACGTGTCAATGATGCGAGACGGCATATGTTCACACATGGCCTTAAGTCTATGGAAAACATCCCGCCCACCAAAGCAGCTCTGTATCAACATGTAAAAAGGGTAATTCTTGTGTCATCTTTCATTTGGCATCGTGCTCTGCAGAAACACTTATGTGTGCCAGACCCATCACAGTACGGATGGGAGTGGAATCCACGTCTCAATATTCTGGTCCCATTTTGGACTCACCTAGGAGACGCAAGTGCTGCATGTGCACTGATGCTCCACTGTAGTTGTGCCAAGGCCTGCAAGGGCAATTGCAAATGCTTGAAAGCTGGATTAAGGTGCACACCTTTGTGTAAGTGTGAAGGTGGCTGTTGTAACAATATTGAGTAGTATACTGTCATGTTAGGACCAGTCATCTCCTATTCTGGTATTTTTTTTTCCATTTTCGGCCAGTTAACACATGTCATGTTTCTAGTTGAGTTGATTTTGCTAACAAATGTTCATCCCATGTGGCTTGCTACATTGTCCGGGGTATAGGAATACAGTTTTAGATTTCGGAAAATAGTCTGTTATTTACTGCACAAGACGGTGTTAATTCATGCATAGCATGATACAATATCCCCAACTATTTTGCCTCTGTACAACAGTTGATACCTTCGTTCACCCGTGTGTTCATCTATGGTATCCTTGTCTTTCTCTGGCCATAGGCCACATGTGACTAGTCAGTTCCTACTCCATAGCAAATCAACTTGGAAATCCTTCATCTTGTAGCGCACTCATGTCTCAATGAATCCATACCTGAGTTGATCTAATAAATCTAACGTAAGGTATCAAATTGCCATACCGGATCATATTTCGATAAGTTATTCGCTAAAACATTTCGACCACTCATCGACATCAAAGGTCATGTTTTGGCTCCCAGTGGTGGCTATATCTCTATATCCCTGGTAAAGTAGCATACCATGAGGGATGGGCATTAAGTGTCGGCAACATTAATCCTGACTTGGAACACACCACATCTTAACTGGCCGAAAATGAAGAATACTACTTGTAGTCAAAAAATATTCCTGTACCTCGAATGACTGCAAACATACACTCACCCCTTCTAGTCCCATTTTGCCAATGTTCTATACTGGCAAGATAACATTGTATAATTAACAACGGGAACTAATGCATCCCGAGTTCATTCCAGCACTGCCCTTGCTGGCAGACGTGTCGCTATGGTGTTGAGATTGAACCAGAACTCCTCTAGAAATTTGATAGTTTTATTTTCTTAGAAAATAAATCTATCGAAAATGCCGGAAGTTGAGAATAGACTGTCACTTTAATTGGATTATCAAATGTCCAAGTATCCCCACTGCTGCATACTATCGAGTACCCTTGTTCATGTGTTGACAGGAATCTCTCATACCATGTTCATTTGACCATTGCATTCCCGAGAAACATTCAACACTAATTTATCTACGGACGGACGATCATACTGACAGTCAGACACACAGACGCACACATCGACGGAAATTCTGATCCCATTATCCATTAATCTTCCCCCCAACTTGTTCCAAGGGCTTCACTCCATCATTCACATCAATTACAGCACATGTATGGTGTTAGGTTTGGAGCTTCAGTTGTGCGATCGGCGAAAATAGCTTTTTTTCGATCCGCTTGGCGGCCATTTTGGATTTCGCTGCTAGTGGTGGCTAGAGGATGGTGCCAACTTGTAGCCGATCGATTTTGAAATCTCTGATGCCTACCCTTACATCATGCCAAATTTCAGGAAGGTATCACCAAGTGCACAATTCTAGCGAATTCCTCCCCCGCTAAAAGAAACAGCAGCGGAGTTGATCACTGCGAGAGGTGCTAAAAGTTAAAAACCCGCCCAAACACCGGCCGAATTACATTCTGTCAACTGCGCCCTACCGTAAATGTGGGTCAAAGTTCGACCAAATGTATTCATTGGAAAATGAATTACATTTGGTCATGACATTTTCATCCAGCTGACCAATGGAAATTGAGTATTTGGACCCAAAACGTATAACTACATTAACAATGTAATTTTTGCGTAAAACAATGCATATGTGTGATAGTGCGGTGTTTACTTTAAGTTGAATCTGTCTGATGCGGAATTGGAATGGGGCTGATACATAGAGGATATGGAATGAGTGTTTTTCTCATGTAATATTTATGAAACAAGTCTAAGAGTTTTCTGTTTTGGCAAGCCTCTGACGAACCCAAACAGAAAATTCGGACGAGTTTCATAAATATAATATGAGAAAAACACTCATTTCGAATTATGTTTATCATATGACAAACACATGCACAAATTAGCCACTTAGAATGACTTTTTAACCCATCACCTAACTTGAGTTGCAGACGGCACTTGGAAAAAACATCCTCTTATAACTAAAAATTTTCATTTTTTGCTTCCAAAACATAGGTTATGACCCCTCATTGGAACGAGCTCGTTGAGCTCATTCCAATGAGGGGTCATAACCTATGTTTTGGAAGCAAAAAGTGAAAATATAAAAAAAATTAATTGCGTTTTTCTTGTAGGTAAAAGATTAATACAATATAACCCACACTAAATAGGACAGATAACGTAAATTCTCCCTACTGAAATTATGCAAATGTGAACAAGTTGTATTTTGTTTAGCCAATCAAATTGTCCAGTTTTGATATTGACCAATGAAAGCTCCCAACTCAAATTATGCAAATTATGAAAATGTGGCCCAGTTGTATTTTGTTCAGCCAATCAAACTGTCTAGTTTTGAAATTGACCAATGAAATTGACGGAAGGCTTTATTTATCACTGATCAATATGAAAACAAAATATCAAATGTTTTAATAAAAGTGAACAAAACGGACAAGTCGTATGATAAAAACGTTTATTCCGAGTTTTAGGGTGCAAATTAAGTTTATTGTTAGATAAAGTCTTGATGTCGAAAAAGATTTAGTCGATATTAGATACCCTCACTTGAGCAGGAGTTTCCTGTATCATGTTCTATTATAAACATAGTGACCATTGTTCAGTGTGTTATGATAGATTAGCACCCGAAGAAAAAATTAATGCTCAAGACGAAGTCGAGGGCATTAATTTTTTTTCTGAGGGGGCTAATCTACCATAACACACTGAACAACGGTCACTATGTTTTTTTATTATACGGAATGACCTTTGAAAGGAATGTTTCTTTCAGAGTTATAAATAAATCAATAACAAATAGGCTAACATTTAATACAATAACATCTTAACATAAACAACAACCCGAATGTTTCAGATCACACAGAACGAAAATCGGAAATCTTCGGAAACAGCGTGTGTTATTTTCGCCCTTTCGGCAATTTTCGGATTTAGCGTGTGATATTACAAAATCACCGTGCCATAGCGTGTGTTATTACAAACAATAACAACCGTCGTGATGGACTATCACACGTTGTCAAGAATGGGCGGAGTCAACAGGCATGATCACTCAAATTAGCAAATTGTATTTGTCCAATCAGACGTCTTTTGTCTAGTTTTATTCATGAAGTATAATAAACTGGTATTATTTGGAATGCAAACTAAATCCCAGGCGCATAGCCAGGAAATTTGTTGTGGTAGGTGCGCTAAGAGGCAATCAACGATGACTGGCCCTGTTGTTCGTTTGGCAGAGAAATCTTTTAAAAAGAAATGAATATCTAATGAAGCTACGTGGGAAAATAGTATTTAAAATTTAGGATATAAAATACACGCACTTTTGCACTACTGTATGTGAAATAGATCTATAAACATCGATAAAGTTTATAGGATATTTTATTTTCCAGATTTATGTAGAATAAACGTATAGTGTTTTCAAAAAAAAAAAAGTATTCTTTCAGTGGGATTGAGAAAGAAACCGACGAGCCTCTGGCTAGTCGGGTTTATTCTTAATTCTACGAGTAGAATATTTTTGTTTACTTGAAAACACTATACGTTTATTTTGTTTATCCCATAAATTGTTTACAGGACAGTCGCGGCGAAATCGTGCTGTTACTTGCTACAAAACACTGCGAAAAGTGAGGCGCACATTGGTGCAATTCGATCGACAAGCAAAATTGCCAGAAATAAACAAGGCGCAGTCATACATTAAAAAATAATTCCAGTACCGACTTGAGCAAAACTTGCAAAAATACTTTATTAAATGAACAATGTTTATCTTTCTTATGTTTGTTGTTTATTGTTGTTTTTCTCATCGACGATTCAACTTGAGTTTTATAAACAGAGCAGGCGACACATGCATTTGTTTATTTAAACTTTCCTAATTCGGAAACTGAAACATCAATCATCATGCCCCTGCCTTTCATAATCAAACTTACATGCTTTTAAACGCTGTGTTTCAATTGATTTAATTTGTGTTTTATTTGTTAATTGTTGTTCGTTTTATTGTTAGGCAGAGTTGAAATTTTTTCTAAAACTAAACATTTAAATGACCGTCAGCGTTTGATAAACGTCCGTTCATTATGTCTCTCACAAGCGTAAAACAGGACTCGGCAACACGAATACGGTAGAAGTTAGAGACCAACAAGTCTGTCTCTAGGAATACATTCTTTCAGTGTTAAACCTACGGGGAAAATGTATCACTCTACTTGCAGCTGCTACTAGGTGAATAAAGCAAAAATTTATCCATGGCTTTTATTGTTCGGATAAACGGACATTTATGGGATAAATATATTATAACTATATATAGAGGATATGGAATGAGTGTTTTTCTCATATAATATTTATGAAACGAGTCTAAGAATTTTCCGTTTTGGCGAGCCCAAACGGGACATTCGGACGAGTTTCATAAATATTATATGAGAAAAACACTCATTTCATATTCTATTTATCATATGACACACACACGCACAAATTAGCCACTTAGTATGACTTTTTAACCCATCACCTAACTTGAGTTGCAGACGGCACTTGGAAAAAACATCCTCGTGTAACTAAAAATTTTCATTTTTTGTTTCCAAAACATAGTTTATGACCCCTCATTGGAACGAGCTCGTTGAGCTCGTTCCAATGAGGGGTCATAACCTATGTTTTGGAAGCAAAAAGTGAAAATATAAAAAAAAATGAATGGCGTTTTTCTTGTAGGTGAAAGATTAATACAATATAACCGACCCTAGATAGGACAGATAACGTAAGTTCTCCCTATTGAAATTATGCAAATGTGACCCAGTTGTATTTTGTTCAGCCAAATAAATTTTCTAGTTTTGAAATTGACCAATGAAATTGACGGAAGGCTTTATTTATCACTGATTAATATGAAAACAAAATATCAAATGTTTTAAAGTGAACAAAACGGACGAGTCATATGATAAAAGTAATTATGTTAAAATGTAATTTAGCAGAAAATTAAACAGCGATAAGCTCGGTGTAACAAACAGGCTTCTAACACCATGACAGTGTTACTAGTTTATGTGAAACGCCTTGGAACTTGTTACTTGTTCATCCCATAAATTGATGTTTATTCGAACAATAAAAGTCTTGGATAAATGTTTGCTTTATTCACATACTAGCAGCTGCTAGTAGGGTGATACATTTTTCACGTAGGTTCAACACTGAACGAATTTATTCCTATAGTAAGAGACGGACTTGTTGACCTCTGACCCTGTACAGCATTTGTGTTGTCATGACCTGTTTTACGTTTGTGGGAGACATAATGAAGCGACGTTTATCAAGCGTTGACCGTTGACCCAATCCCATCAAGCTTTTAAAATTGTATTTTCTAAAATTGTATTTTCCACCTACAGTATGTGGAGAGTGGATTGTAACTAAATCACCTGCAGAGTGGAGTTTTCACCTAAGCTATAACTTTCAAATTTTGTACATATCGACAAAAAACACAAGCAATGTTTCAGCCAATGGACCTCCGGGTTTAACCCGGAGGTCCATTGGCTGAAACTTTGCTTGTACTGGTTATGCTTTGTAACAAATTTGCAATTATTGCTTGGGTGGAATCTCCACCCTGTGGGTGATTTAGTGATAGTACACTCTCCATGTACTGTATTACTGGCAAATTGCCACATATTTGAGAATGCTAATGGTTCATTTCAACCCATTTAAAGTCAAAAGTAGAAAATACAATTCTTGAAAATACAATTGTAAAAGTTTTATCGTATTGGCCCCAGTTCCGTCGACTGAATTATTCTGTGAGTGGTTGATCTGGGGGCAACAGGAAGACAGCCAATGTGGCTATGTTGTCTCCCAACAATTTACCAGTGTACCCTATATACGTAAAACTCTCTGTACAAATCTAACTTGTAAATGTGGTATTTTGTTGAATAAATTTCATTTCATTTCATTTCTGACCTCTTTTCTATCATCAGTATATGCGTTTTTCTTACTGCCAATTGAAACTTTGTTTTTACAGAAATAGCTCACATTTTACGACATTTTTCCGTGGATTTCCCATGGCGTCGAATGGTCTCACTATTTGGATGGATAATGTGATTTGTTTGGGAAGCGAGACATCTTTATCACAGTGTAGCAATCGAGGCTGGGGACAACACGACTGCAGTCATTACGAAGACGCGGGTGTGCAATGCGGTAAGTTAGATGAAATTACTAATTTGTTGGTATGTTAGTCTGCAAAGTACATGTAACAGGCGTTTTCACATGTTTTTCTTTGGTTATTAACATACGCTTCTGCTGGTATTGCCTCACAGCCTCCCCACGAGAACCCCGGGAAGTGAAGCAGTGCCTGTTCACTACGGTAAACAGGCTCTGTTTTACTGGTAAAATAAGACCCAGTCACCAGTGCTTGAGAGGTGCAAACCTTCTCTAAAATGGGCTGCATGGCCTATTAACACTCACCCCTGGTCTTGACTCATGTTGTGGTCATGATTAGCCACTGTGCAAAAATATGTGACCTTAAACACCAATAAATAAATAAATAATATATCGCCACACAGCTCTTCCACAATACACAAAATACGGTCAGAAACCAATACTACAAAAACATCCGCGAAGTGTAATTTCCAGCCAAACACGTGATGCCAGAAAATTACAACTCTTTTGTCTGTTTGTCCGGATTTCCTAGTCTCATGATAAATCGGTTGATTTGTGTGTCAGAGGTTGTGGATGCGAGTCTCAGCACCTGCAATTCACTCTAGGTTTGTTATATTTACAGTAGTAAATCGCCGTGGACTGTTCGTAATCCAAACATGAGCAGTGATGTCAACAAATGTGTTTACCAGGTAATACAAATCATCAGCAGCCAAACGTTAATTAATGAAGCACCCGATGGTACCCGGTGCTTCATTAATTAAATTTATGATGATTATTCCTATAATTAGTGTTGGGAATCTAATATTACTGCGTCTGGAAATATTGCCAACCCGTGGAAAGTGACCAGTCCACGGTGGCCGTACTGTAAGGTATGTCCACTACACAGAGACTGATGGCATTTCGATTGCTGTGGGGAAGCAGTGCTTATGTTTCAAACATACTGAGGGGGGTATCTCAGGGACTATTCACGGCTGGCGAATCCCAAGAGAACCGACGAGTAGTGCAATGGTCAAGATATACACTACCGCGATCATATAAGGTGAGTGAATCTCTCAACAACGGACAAGGGTGCAGCTCAGGGACCAATACAATTGTGTTTTCAGGAATTGTATTTAGTACCAATTAATATAACTGATTAAAATAAATCATTAGCATTTTAAATATATGACAATTTGCCATTGGCAAATTGCCATATCTTTGAAAATGCTAATGGTTCATTTGAACCAATGTAAAGTCATAACTACAAAATACAATTCTAGAAAATACAATTGTAAAAGTTTTATAGTACTGGACCCTGCAATACTATGATCACACAAGCGCGTTGATACTTTTGACAATCATTCTTCCAATTTTTTCCCTACAACAATGTTGAATCTCACCCGAAGGGAAAAATTGTCAAAACATTGAATCCGAGAAGCTATTTTCGTTTCTTTTTCTTGATTTGGTCTTAATATCGCAATATTTTATTTATGGAATTTTAGTCCACTGTAGTGGAACACTGTCGAGATACTGAGCCAATACTATAAAATGTTTACAGTTGTATTTTACATAATTATTTTTTCTACCAGTCAATATAAATCCATAAAATAAGCCATAAGCATTTCAAAAGACGTGGAAATTTACCTGCCAGTAAATTACGACATCTTCTGAAACACTAATTGATCCATTTCAGTCAGTTAATTTCGCAAATAGAAATATAATTCTAGAAAACACAATGGTAAAAGTTTTTTGTACTGTACCAGGTAGCCCCCTGGTCGCTACCCCCGAGTTACCCGCTAGTGAAACAAAACACATTCTGATCACGGTATTGTAAATGTCACATACCAATCAGCTTGGTTGTTCTGGAGTAGTTAGTCTCATGGCAAACTAGTCGATTTGTGCACTTGTGATTATGGATTCGATATCCGTGTTTCTCTTTCGGTCCGTTTTCGGTGTCAAGTGCTTTGTTTTTCCATCTCAGAGTAGATATTTACTCGGGATTTTTTTGGAAACCCTCACTTCTAAACGTCAACACAACTTTACTATCCACGCACACTCATACGTTCGAACGGGAAAAGTTGGCTCTCATTTCCCCGTAACAGTTTTCATAGTACAATCAAAATCTTGTGCATGTTGCTGGGCAGAATACTGCTTGGCATTGTCTTGCTATGGATAATTTGGATCAAACAACTGAAGGCAGTTGAAACCATTCAAAGGCGCATCAAAGTTCTCCTTTTCGCGGTGATGGGGAAAATACCATGCATTGCTACGACAATGGATTTACATGTTTTTTTTAATGGTCCACACTTAAATCTTTTGATTTGTACTTGAGCAATATGTTGTATTTATATGCCATGAGACAACCCATCCAATCTTGCTTAAGGGGACGTCCAACCTAACTTTAGTCAAATTTCATGCAATTTTCTTTCAAGTCTAAAAAAGGCCCAAATTGAACAACCCCAATAAATTATAAACCAAAATGCTTGGAATGAAACATAGAACATGTGGAAACTGAAATTTGCCATGGAACTGCAGCTGCCATGTGTAAATAGCACCACCTGAAAGTCTGCTGTGGCATAAGAAAGAGAACAAAATTTTTACAATAAAACACCTCAAAATAAAATAACAGCTGTATTCTATAAACATTGAAGTACATACTCAAAGAAATTTTTTCCTAATTCATGAAAGTAATAAAGATTGAGACCAAATGTTATAAGTGGAGTGCTCAGTGATTGAAGGCAGACATTTTCTTTTGTTTATGTTTTGATTTGGGGAGTTCAACAAAAGTCAACTTGAAGGGGTCCACCAGAAAAAGTATGGAAGGACAAAAGAGTGTCTTGCAATATAAAGATGTATGTGTCACTGTGGTGGTTTGGAAAGAAACTATGATATTCTCCTATGTAGAATGCACTGCAAAGTCATACATTGTAGTTGAATAAATATATTTACAAACCCCTTTTATCCCATGCATCAATTTGATAGTGAGTAAATTGTTAAATTTGTCTGGTTTATCAATAAGTATAATAGCTTTGTTTACTCTTTGACACCAATACACTCATGATATCTGTTGGAGAAGAAACAAGGGTACATTATAACTGTAACCTGTCACTGCAATAAACCATCTAATGTACTTAAAAAAAGTACATTGTTATTCAAAACACATCAAATCAACCTTACATAACCATGTACTTTCCCCAAGGAGGCTTATTGGCATATTGAGATCAGAAGGGCACATCCAGAGGGTCTCACATATTTTTTTCAAGAACGCAGTACACAAAGCAATCCCCAAAAGGTGATAAGTGAGTTATATTTGACACAAAACTTTCCGGTGGGGGGGGGCTCTCTTCCTTGTATGACTCTACCTCCGGCACTCAAGGCATATGCCTTTTTTCTCAAAGTTTAACTCTTTTTTCTTTTTGAAGATCCTGGCCACACATGTTCCAAACACTATCAGACAGGTAACCCTCAAAATAAGTGTATCTGCAAAATCATGTTACATTGCAAAACATTCTTTTTAGACTTTAAGTTCTGGACCTTTCATGCTTCTTACTTCCAACTATAACATTTAATTTATGGATTAATGGATGAATAGAAAAGTCCTGCCATAATCAACATTTTGAGTTCCATAAGCCTTCATAACAGCTCCGATAAAAGTGTCAAATATCGGATTGGTGGCTTTATACCGAATATTCATTAGGTTATTGCTTGATAAGTAATAGGAACGAAATCTTCACCAGAAATATTTTGTAGCAATACATTTGAGGGTATCAGCAGGCACTTTCCAACAAATTGTAACAAATGAACTAGTTTTAAACAAAATTTTCTAACTCAAAAGAGTAAAAAAGTACCACAACTCTGAAAAAATGTGGGAAGAAACACATGCTACAGCAGCTACACAGGCATTGTTTTCCCATGATGCTCGATCAAAACATCAAATATCCTTCAAATTGGAGTAGCAGTGGTTGAGATACAAGGGAGAATGTTGGTACATGTAATGATGAATGGGTAAGACAAAGAGGACAGAGGTCACCACTGAACGGCCATAGATGCACCTTTGATTTTCCAACTTCCAGGTCTGGGGCATAATAATTGCAACACACCCACCTTATCAATTCATAATTTCAGTAAAATAAAAGGAATTATCAATTTTAATTAATTTATAGATGATGGGAAATATTTGGCTTCTTTCACCTTCTCGTACTATTATTAATTACCACAAACAATATCAGTTTGATGCCGACAAACGAAACTGAACGCATGTGGTCTGGTTAAAAAGTAACTCGGCATGGATAATGAAGAAATTGCGAAAATTTCATTTGTTTAAAAGCCAATTGCAGCTAATTTTGACCGTGGATTCGATAATTCGTTTCGGTTTTGACCACACGGTCACGCTGACAGCGGTTATGTTTATTGTGATATGCAAATTGGGAGATAGTTTCCGGTGAAGGAGATTTGTCACATTTGTCAGTGTAAAACGTTGACAAAAGATACTGATCGACGCTTGTGTTAGTATGGTTGGTTGCAAGAAAAAACTAAATTCTCAGCATCGTCCAAACGCACCTTATTTAAAAGCGCGAATGCATCATTTTCAACCCATCTTGAATCAGTCCTTTGCAGGCTTCAAACAGAGCCGCGACAAATTCCATGGTTACTAGGAAGTAAATAACTTCACAACATCGGGGGAAATCAACACGCTCAATATAGTTCCAGGTCACTTAGAATATACTTCGTGAAAAAGTGATTGCTGAAGCATTCTGCTTACTTTGTTATGAATATTGCCTTATTTTATGTGTATCGGCCCGATTTTATACACTCGGTTATTTTTTACAAGTGGTTCATGTTGTCTTTCTAGTGCGCAATAATTCAGATTTTTTGTCAACAAAAAAGTTCAGACGGCCTGTAAACACGAGAGGAAATTTCGAACCATATTTTGCAGTTATGACATTAACAGCTCAAGTATTTGCTGTCACCTGTTTGCAAATCCGCTCACACACTGTCTCGAACAAATAAAAGGCATGATCACGTCCTTGCATTCTTATGATTGCCCAAATTGTGTATTTCTGCAAGAACCACATCGTAATCACATGACCGGAATAAACATCATTGAAACATGGCCACATCCGCAACATCCAAAATTTGTGTTGGTGTTATGACATTCAAACATCAAAACCCACCAGAGTGTGTGTCAAAAAAATGCTTTCTCCGAGTCTGTAGTATGTTTTCGTTATATTAAGGACAAGGCTTTCGAATTACCGATTATTTTGTGGTTTTACCGGTTCATTACTTATGCCATTGGCAAATTAATCTTCTTCAAAATCATAAAATTCTCTTTTTTTTCCTGAAAAAAATTATATGTACCTTTTCTATGCACTTTACTCATTATTTTGATATATAACTTGCCTTTCCTTTCTTCTCTTATCTATTTCTGAGGCATTGGGAAAAATGTCAACAAATTGACCAAAGTTAGGTTGGACGACCCCTTAAGGGCCTATATAAGTAATGAAATTTTGTTTATTTTGAAAATTCTCACCTCTCATATTCCTTAAATTCAAATTAAATATACACAAATTATACAAATTATGGTTGGGATGTACAGAACACGAAACACATAAGTAATCAACTCATAGAGTCGACTGTAGGCACCACTGGTTCCTGGAAGTCTGCTACCGTATTCGCACAAGAACTGATAATTGAATAATATTTCATCAGAACAACTTGTGACCAAATGTGTTTCATATATCCAAGAACAAAGCTTGGCATTCAAAACACTTTCGAATACAGCGATTGGACTGCATTTGGGGAAAGGACAACACTGTCTGCATTTTTTATTGAAGATGGTTTCCATGCTTGACAGACATGTGCAAATCACTCGATACCACGAATTTCTATCGAAAAACAAAATCGTAATTCTAAGAAATTTCAACAGGTATCATGACACCTTGCATTGAATATGGCAACTGTGCAATCTCTATCTAATAACAGTATACTGTATGAAGGCGATCTTTTTCATTATTTGATTTTACACGGCTTTGTTTTGACATGCTTTTTCCGTCCGATGACGTCGACCGGAAATCAAAAGTACATTCATACGTAAACAAAAGCAAAGGCTTTGGAATTTACCCCCATGCAGCTCTGTCGCCGTGTTTTGAAGAATTTTGATCCCCAAGCTTTGTTCTTGGATATGTAAAGCACATTTGGCCACGAGTTGTTTTCGTGAAATATTATTACATTATCAGTTCGGTAGCAGACTTCCAGGATCCAGTGGTGTCTACAGTCGACTCTGTGAGTTGATTACACATGTGTTTTGTTATTCTATACATCTCAATCTTCATTTTGATGTATATTTTGTGTATATTTAATTTGAAATGAAGGAATATCAGAGGTGAGAATTTTCAAAATAAACAAAATGTCATTACTTATATAGGCCCTTAATTAATGTTCTTTATCATTTTTGTGTTTATATCATTCCATGACGCTCTGCCGTTCTCTTTAGCGCAGACAATTGCTTTCCCTTATGTTAAACAACGAGAGATTTGTAACCAGTCACTGCCAGCATTCGGATATTTTTGTCTGCAAGGACTTTACAAGTTTTGGGAAACATTATACTGGCAGGTACGGTACAGCTGATGTGGACTGGTCCTAATTTATGCTTGGGCGGTGATGTCCACACATGCGTGTACCAGGTAATAAAAAATCACCAGCAAAATTTTAATTAAAGAAGCACCGGATTGTTTTGATGATTATTCCGATAATTAGCATTTGGAATCTAATTATTATACTCCCCCTCCCACCCCCCCACAAACAAAGTTTTTTTTTTTTGGGGGGGGGGGGGGGGGGGGGGGTATATAGGAATCAGTCTGTCCGTCCGTCTGTCTGTCCATCCTTGTAAGCGCAACTCCTCCTAAACCGTTTGAAAAAATTTCACGAGACTTTACACAATGGAAGGACTCCATATGCAGATGTGCATGAAGCAATATAATTTCGTTCTGACATTTCCAAAGGGAGATAATCTAACTTATACATTTCAGCCATCCTTGTAAGCGCAACTCCTCCTAAACCGTTTGAAGAATTTTCATGAAACTTTACACAATGGAAGAACTCCATATGCAGATGTGCATGAAGCAATATAATTCCGTTCTGACATTTTCAAGGGGAGATAATCTAACTTATACATTTCAGGCGCGGGGGGAGGGGGGGTATCACTTTGTGAGCTCGCTCACAGTACCTCTAGTTTTAAGTCAGCGGAGATATCGCCCACCCGTGGAAAGTGACCTGTCCATGGTGGTCGTACTGTTTACGTGTCTCTTTCATATCTCCTTATGGAATTGTCACCAAAAGGGCCGAGGTGTAGAGGTTCAACCTTAATGTAATCAAACTTGATACTGCTCTCTTATGAGTTGTGACAATGGATGTTTAAACATATATTCGTTGTTGATTGTCATGATTAATAATATTCTGGAGCCTATTTGCAGTTTCGGAATCAAACAACACAGATTTAATTTGCATTGTTTTCTTTCAGCTTGAACATCCTTAGCACTTTTGACACGATGTGTATATATTGTACATTGTTGCATTATGACAAAATGACGGTAGACTAAGGTTGACGAACTAATGAATGCCAGTTGTCGGAGAGGACAAGACACAATTTAGTCCTATGGGGCTGTAGAATTGAAGTATCACTGAACCTCCCAATACATTCAAAATAGACCTCATTATTGTATCGAAGTTCCCAGAGATAAAATAATTCATTTACTGGGAAACAGAATGAAAAATTTGAACTCGTGTGAGTTGGTTGACTTTATGTGAGTTTTTTTTTCTTTTTTTTAATTCTAGGTCATGAAATTTTGCCTTTCACTACGCCAATGCCACCAACTACGCCATTTTGTAAGTATCTTATCCTAAAGGATGTCGTAACCAAAGAACAAGGCTAATAATATGCCAAGACAAATCAAACTTCAACCGAATAGAAAATTTTTGGATAAAACCGATTAAAAATTACAGGGCATGCCATTCTGCTCATTCAGTCGCATTCCTGATTATTTTAAAAAGGATTTCAACTTGTTTATCCACTAGCAGTATGCGATAATAGGCCCTGCGAATCACACATTTTCAATTCAAATCGAATCTCGAATCGAATCTGGTCTGTTATTCGATATCGAATTGAACCTTGAATCGACTCAGGGGTGTTTAGAAGGTGCTGCAGACCTGACTTGTGACTGTGGCGTCTCAAGCTCCGACTGATTAAATAGTCCAGCTCCATCATTTAGGCATGCCTTCGTCGAAGACATGCCTTGATGATGTAGTTGGAATATTACCCTGTAAGGGTTACAGTTCAAAAACAGAAACGGCTGCCCATACTATCTGCTGCACAGGACTATCCGCTACACAGTAAAAAATCTACGGTTAACTACTGTCAGATGACTGTGAAATACAACGGTCTTGAGGCCGTAAATTAATTTCAACGGTGTTGCCATAGAAAAAACAGTGAATTTGATCCAATGAACGTATTTCTCCCGTCACGCTGTCCAATTACGTCACACGGCGGTAAAAATGGTGAATTTTGGGATCGGCCTTGCTATATGCTACTCTGGAAGTCGCCATTTCCAAGAAGGACGTTTGATGCTTTTGAAAACGAACAACAACGTATGACTATCAATTTGTAAGTTTGTGGCCACGTGAATCATGTTCATTGCAGTCTTGGACATGAAAATCAAATAACGTCAAGTTTTATGCGTATAATTGTTTCGGTAATCATGCAGAATAGCAGACTGTCCGTACTGTGTCATTGATATGAATCTTATGGTCACGGATCTCCGCTAAGGCCTGCATACCCAGGGATTTGTTTACCCTTTTTAAATTATGGTTTTCAGTTGATTAAGGGCCATGTGGGTAGAACTCTGCCTCCGGTCATTTAGGCCGTAATCATTTTGATGATAATTTTTACGGGAAAATAAGGCAATTTTTATGGTCATATGTCCGGCAACTTGTTTCCAGGCATATGACCTACAATAACAGCAAAACCGTGAAAAGAAAAATTACGGGAAATAGGGCAAATGACAGTTAATTTTTTTTACGGTTTGCCGTAATGCTTACGGTCATATGCCTGAAAACTAGCTGCCGGTCATATGACCGTAAAAAGTTACAGTATTTTTTTTTACAGTGTAGCAACAGTTCATCATCAAGATTGCTTGTAAACTTTAAATTTGCTTCCAACAGTGATTGGTAAGAACTGAGTTAGCATGAGTGGCTGCATGGATGCAGATGCTATTTATGTTAATATAATAGAAATTACACTCAGTCTTCACTTTCATCATTGTCTCATTTTCACAACCGACTAAACGAGAGCTATAGCCATTATTTCACCGAATCTGGGATCAAAACTATAGGAATTAGAAAGCAGCATTCTCAGAAACTATTCCGTAGTGTGTCGGGTACACGACAACGTTCGTTTGTACACATACTACGGAATAGCTTCTGCGGTTACTCAGTACTCACGGACATTGTCGATCATTAATGAAGTATTGAATGCCAAAGTCGATTATTTCTCAATATATATAGCGCTGCTTCGAGGTGTAATCTATCCCAAAGGAGAAGCGACAGATTTACTATGTTTTAACCATGGAATGACGATCATTATCGATATTTCGGATAACCGGTTGACGTTTTTTTTAATCGGTTAGGTAGGTATCCGGTTTCAAACCGGTTATCCAGTTAACCATTTCAGTACTACTTCACTTTCATCATTATTTATGTACACTTTCCATCTGAACTACAAGATGACGAATATGACTAATGCAAAGCTATCTTGCAATGAAATGATTCGAACGGAAATGATTCGGGAAGCTGATTTAGAATTGAACTGAATACTAACTTGATATTCGAATCGAAATGAATATTGAAGCTTTGCGGGGACCAAACACGATATCACAACAAAAGGCTATGTTTAAACTAAAAGGTACGGCATAATGCACGCATTCTAAGACTTATCCATTAACAGTACAATAAACGTAAACGTGAGCGGAATTTGAAAGATGGCGGTGATAATGAATAAAGAAATATATATATTCTGATTCTCGGCATCATGTTGTGTTCAGGGGGTCTGTATTAATTCCATGAGGGAGTGAGGTATCTAAAGATAGTGAATGTCAGTTTCATTCAAGCTATAGCTTACTCATGTTAAATTTATCCGAAATTCTTTACGTATCATGTTTTAAAAAGAACACTGGTAATCAGAGATTAACAATATGTCCGATAAATGAAGTCGCCCGATTAATGATTGTAAGTCACCTGAAAGTCTCTGTTGGTATTTTTGTGCGTTTATTTCTGTTTATTTGGTACACAGGAATCTATTTGAAGATGATATTGTTGATGACTTCGAGCACTCGAAAGACTGTGACAAAGTTGTATTTTGCTTCGCAGTATTCATGTCCCTGAAACCCATGTGACGTCACGTTTCTCTGTCAAAAGCATACATAGAAATTCCATCAGCGTATATCCTGGAATCGCTTCAGTTTTTTCTTTAATGTCACAAAAATATACAACTTCAGTCCTAGATACTTGAGAATTAATATCTATGGTAGGTGTGCTACCATTTGCAAAAACATACTTTCATGTATATATGCCCCTACATGTACTTGAACAACTGCGAAAAAGACTCTAGAAGAAAAAAAACTCTATTCTTTTTGTGTATTAGATGGCGTGCTTTTGTGGAGCAAGACGCCACCCTTATTCTACTTAAAGGATCATACATTGTATATAGCAGACACTGACCAGGCTTTTCAAATAATTTCTTGATATGACGTAACAAATTTTGTCTACATTGTTTTTTAATGATCAGCAAATTGAGAATTCTGACCATTTATGTTCGTTTTATTTATTTATTTATTTATTTATTTATTTATTTATTTATTTATTTATTTATTTATCAGGGTTTAACAACACTTCTCGACAGCCAGGATCACCTCGTGTCAGAGAGTTTCATGGCTGGAGGAAGCCAGAGTACTCGGAGAGAACCACCGACCAACTGCGAGCAACTGCCAGACTCCCCAACATGCTAACTCCACACAAGCAGAGTTAGCATTTGTGTACCATCGACGTGCAGTACGCTCAGTACACAGCACCATCGTGCCCCCTTATAGGCAATCAGGATGAAGTGCCTTGCACATGGACAAAATGCATTTACCCCTGGCGGGGATCGAACTGAAGACCTTTTGGCTTGAAGTTCAGTTCCATAATCACTGAGTCACCGCGCCCCCCATGTTCTTTTTGACATTTTCTCCTAAATAATCGTTGGAAATAAACAACATTAAACGACCTGTTAAGATAAGTTAAAATAACACAGACATTTTGAATGACAGAGCTTGGACAAACATTTTTGAGGATCAGGAAGAATCTTCATTGTTTATATATCCAGAAATATTCGAAAATTCATTTTTGAATTCATTTCTTCAGTTCACTTTGAAATAAATATTTTCGCCGCCCGTTCCTTTGTTTTATATATAGATGTGTATATTTTAGGAAGCAAAGCAAAACTTTCTCCGGATTACTACTTACAATGTCCCAAAAACTTTTGAATAGAAGTCTTGTTCTAAAATAATTAGAAACATTTATGCTCACGGAATATTGTAATAAAACTTAGACGTATTTACAATTTGGTTAATTTTTTGACAGAATGTAGCACCTCTTTAAGAACAGTGATGACACAACGGCTGACAGAGGATTATCAAGGGTTTTATTGTGCTGTTGGTGTTCTGTCTCACATTTTTATTATCATTCGTTTTCAATCAGAGACAGACCAATGAAGGGCGAATGCAGAGTGGAATTCGCGAAAAAACAAATGAGCGGCATGCCGGGCCATGTTGGCGATATTTTATGAAGGTCATTCCAATTTATTCCCTAGAGCTGACATGATTGGTGAGCATGTATTTTCAAAAACGACGGAAACGCAAACATGCATCCATTAAAATCATTCTTACAATTATGCTCCACAGAAAGCTGCCCTGTTTCTGCCCCGGAAATGGTATCGACTTAATTGAAGGCCAGACTTTACTTCTTTCCATTATGTTACACCTCCGTAAAACAACTTCAGAATGAGTACATGGACATGGTTAGAGGTTTCGGAATGGGGGAAGGTTAGGATAATGAATTTTCAACTGAGGGGGGGGGGGGGGGGGGGGGCTGGAGGAGGAAACCCCTTCCCAGTCCGTTCCCCTAGTTGGAAATTCACTACCGAGAACAGTTTTGAAAATGAAGTCATGAAAGGGGGCATAAAATTGATTCTGGTAACTGAAATGCCAACACATTTATGATAAAATTATCAGGTTATTATGATTTGGTATTAGTCTGGGAATTGAATATGTGCTAAACAAATCTTCAAGCTTAGAATTTTGAGCAATTCACACTGTCCGAACATTAAATCAGATCTTATGCAGTAATGATCAATTTTCGATGTTTCATCATTTTGTAACTGTGAATGATGGAACTAACTCAGGATAACGATTTTACATGGAACGATTTTCTTGAAGTGCAATTACGAGGATTTCTTTATTACGATAAATAAACGTACTATAGAAATCTCATACCGATTGACATCATGTATACTTATGAAGCTTGATATTGTGTGCACTGTAGTTGTAAATAGCAGCAGTTGGAATTTTTGCTGATTAAAAACCGAGTTGGAATTTTGGGAAGTAAAGGAGTCAACAACATCACCAAAGAAGCTCTAAAACCCAGAGAGATGGAATTTCCAACTACTCGCGACCTGCCCTCCAAATATCTAACTATAGGAAATTTGGGCAAGGATTGGGGTGGTGACACCCCTGCCCCCCCCCCACCTCCCACCCCCGTCACACACACACACTGTCGCCACATCGCTGAATGAGTATCATCCCAGAACAGGTAGTATCAGTAGCAGTGAATGAGAAGCCAAATTTCATGCATTAACTTCGTGAAGAATAGTGGAGTACACATGAGAAGCAAGTCATACCAAAAATGGTCAAGGGCTGAGACTGGAAGAGGGAGAACTTTTTCTCCCCCCCCCCCCCCCCCCCCCCCCCCCCCCACTATACGGGAAACATGCAGGTGTCGCGGGTGAGACAGCAGGATGGGATATTTCTATCCCACCCAGCCCATGTGACATACTTGCACTATTGTAAATAAACAAAATGGCTTCACGATTTCCCGCATGTAATCCACGTGCCATTCAAAATCAACAATGTTGATTTGTTTCAACCCCATGTTTCTCTGCAGAGTTTGACACGTGCAAATTAATTAACCCCTCACAAATCAATTTTTTAGTATATACATATGGTATATACCTAACTTTTGTATGATCTTTCCGATGAAACTGTTCGTTTTTGAAAGGACTACGACTTGATAAATTGGGTATGTCAGCACGTGGCCGCCAATTATCTATAATGATGTAATCCTCGTCTGGGGGAGAAAAATCATCCTCAATGACTCTGAAGTTTGGAATGGGGAAATCTCACCCTAGGGGCAAGATATTTGAACCAGACCCTCGGCAAGCTTCGAGTCTGGTTCAAATATCTTGCCCCTCGGGTGAGATTTCCCCAGACTCATCGGGGATCATGATAATCCCCATCCACACCAAATGCTTGCTGGAATGAATGTCCTCTAAGACCTTTTTTCATTAACTCGACTGTTCACTCACGATAAATTATATGCCGCTTATCAACTAGAATGTGAGTGTGCTGGCTTTTATTCCACTTCAATGGGCAGCCTGTGGTGCTAGTGCAGGACCAAGTCAGTTCCCTACTGACACCCGTGGTTACAACCCCGGGATCCCACATCTATCACCTAGGGAGCACAGTGGCTTAGTAGTTGGAGTATCAGACTGTAAACACAGAGGTCTGTGGTTCGATCCTAACCAGGCAAACTGCATTGTGTCCTTGGGCAAGGCACTTAATCCTGATTACCTACATGCAAGCACGGCAGCAAGGCGTACTGTACATCAATGGTGCACTTGCCTTCAAACAATGGTAACCCTGTGTGGAGTTAGTACATTGGGGAGACTGACAGTCGCTCGCCACTGCTCAATGGTTCTCTTCGGGTACTCCAGCTTCCTTCACACATAAAACTGAAACTATCTGACGCGAGTTGATCCTGACTGTCGAAAGTGTTGTTGAACTCAATAAATAAATCAGTTAGAATTCTTTAAGGCCCAAATCTTTCCAAAACGTTCTATTGTTAGAGCACGCCACATTAACACTTTTTTTTTGGGGGGGGGGGGGGGGGGGGAGGGGGTGGTCAAGACTGGAATGTGTGACTACATGATCAACATGGCCCACTTGTAGATGATTTACATCAGTATTCAGTACAGTGAGAAAGCTTTATCTTCACTCAAGTCAGCTGACGCTCAGAGCAGTGCCATTTTTGTTTTAGTTAGTACTGATATTCTACAGAAGGGTCAGATGTCGGGGAGGGGGAGGGGGGCAGGTCAATCAAAAAGGATACTCTACTCTGAGTATGAGTAAAAACCGGGAGTTGACAACGTATCATTAATTGTATTTACATTATATATTAATATACCGTCTCTTGGAAGGAACAACGTGCCATCTGCAATGCTATTTCACCCTGCCCATTGTATAGCTTATTTGTTTAGCTATTATCTACCAAACTCCGGTATTATAACTAATAGCCCCCCCCCCCCCCCCCCCCCCCCCCCCCACACACACATTTCCATTGACACATAAAATATGTTAGAAGTGAATACTCAAGAGTTCCTCAGTTACAGTTCTCGGAAAGTAAAGTATTTTCCACAAGTGCGCTTCTGGACAAAACGGGCACGCATCACCCTCTTGCTCATATAGCCTCAGGCAAGTGGGCAGCTACCACCCGATCCCATGTTTTCGAGTCCCGTGACTATGACAATTATTCCACCACCAAACAAACATACAAACTCGCTCTAAATTTGCACATACAAAATATCCCAAACTTCTTTTCTGATCCATATTCTTTTTCTTTTAACCCTTTACCTCACGTGAGAAGCTGATGACACTTGCAAACAAAATTATTGAATAACTAATTTTTTCATTTTTTGTCTCAAAGCCATAGGTTATGACCCCTTATTGGAACGAGCTCATTCCAAAGAGGGGTCATAACCTATGTTTTTGAGACAAAAAAAGAAATTGTAATGAAAAGTAATTGGCGATTTTTGAGAATAGTGCTGGCCGATTTTGGCCGTTACTTTAGGTAAAGGGTTAAACCAAATTTCAAGAACAATCTGATCAAAGAATCCGTGAACATCGTATGATTAAGGAAATATATATATTCTACATTTATATGGATGTCCGGTAATAGTTCAAAACACTTGCTCCACAGGGCAGTGTGATGGAACTTTGATAGTTCTTTCTTAATTAATTTGTATTACATGCCCACGCAGTCTCTCTTATGCAATACGGCGTGAAATACGGCTGTGCAATACGGAATTCCGTATTGCACACCAACCTGTTCCAACCGGGACTTTTTTATGCAATGCGACTGCATAAAGTGCATGGTGTTTACCACCGTTGATAGAAAAGAAAATTAGGTCAGTACGTGCTTGGGTCATGTAATAAATACAAAACCACATGTATGTTTCAATGAGTCGTTTTGTATTCAATGAGTCAGATGTGCGTAGGAAGAAAACGTCGAGACCGAAGGACCGAAGGTCTCGACGTTTTCTTCCTACGCACATCTGACTCATTGAATACAAAACGACTCATTGAAACATACATGTAGTTTTGTCTATGTATTTCCAAAATTAATCTTGCTTTATTTTGTTTCCTTTGGATTTCAGATAACAGGTTTGAAGAGTTTACTTCAAAGACAGGAAACCTTTACTCCCCAGGATTCCTAACTAATGACCGTTACCAGAACAACATAAGAAAAGAATACTGGGTACATCCTGGAGGCGCCGTATTTGCCATGAACTTCAACAACTTCAGTATAGAAAGCTTTTACGACTGGGTGGAGGTGAGTCGAACATATTAAAGTATCACAGCAAACATTCAGCGTTCTGTGCAAGATTTCTAAATGCTCAGCATTCCCGAGATGGTTTAGTTTTAGAACACCATTTAAATAACACATTCTCCATTTTTTGGATCGTACCTCAACAAATATACTGGCATTTAAACTATACATAGCCAGTTTGCAGGAAACCAAAAGTTTTACTCAACAAATCATTCCTTCTGTTTTGGAGTTAGTTTCAACGGTTCCAGTGGCCGTGGGAGAATCACATTTGTGATGTCATTTGTCACAATGACTGCCATACGGTAGGTATCACCACATCTTCGTTTTGTGGCAGCCCAATTTAGATGCGACGAATATTGCAATACAATGGAACCCTGTTAATTGAATAGCCACTTTGCCAATGCAAATTATTCAGTTAACAGGAGTATTCAATTAACAGGGATTGTGTCACCTTCCTGTATTCTAGAGATAAATAAACTTAGCATTTACTCAATGAGCTCTGTCAAACAAGATATAATAGATTAAATGCCTGTATTGGATGCACTGAGGCCAGACATGTTAACCTCCAAAATAATTTTTCAGGGAACCTGAGGGTGATTTTCAGGGAAATGGGATGGATTTCAGGGAAAAGTTCACGCGGGGACAAAATAAAAGAAAAAAACTTGTGAATTTTCAGCTCATGGACCACTATTAACACCAGGTTATATCCAGAGCTAGTTATCAACTATGCTGATGCATTTATGCTATGTTAAAAAATCATAAAATAACTGTTGATTTGCCGCCCCCCTCCCCCCCCCCCCCCCCCAGGATCCTGTTCTTCATTAGCCACCCACCCACACTGTCCCACAGAGCACCTCCACCTGTGGTTTGCTCTTATCAAAGTCTGCTTAGCCAATAATTTCTCAAGTCTGGAAATGTTAACAGGAAAAGATGTGGGATGCTTGTGCCCTACTCAAAACTTTTCTTTTCATCATTGAAACATTTTTTTTTTAATTCCATTCGAAATTTTCTGGGTACAGATGGCCAACAGTTAACAGTTCTGTAGTCAACACAACAGAATGAATGTAGTCTTAGAAAATATATTCATTGTGTTTAAATATGCAGTCATAATTTTTCGGCATCCTAAGCGACGTTAACCTACTTTTAAACTGTGCTAAATAGTTGTTGTTTACGTTTTGATTTTGGAAAAGGGATGAGAATTAAAGCTATTCTGTGAAGGAATAAATAAATATATATTATTTAATTCCTTTTCATATATTTTAATTTCCAAAAACTGCATTTAAATGAAGGTGGAGTTTTCAATTTTTTGAAAGTAAGTCACCTATTTTCACTTCGACACTCGCACATTGATCATGAATCTCCGAAGAAAAAACACAGAAATAAACATGAACACAGTTGAAATATATATCATAAAATACCCCTTTCTTAAATAAATTTAACTTAAATCCATATTTTACTGCTTTGTGGGTTTTTACCAGAGTTTGAAATGCATGTGATTTGACTCTGAACGTTTTTCATAAGTTAGAACGGGAACGAAATATTTGACTGTTGTTTTCCGGGATTTTTGGTCCAAAACTGATTCCCGTCCGGGAGGCCGGGAATTACACTGGCATTCCGGGAGAGTTAACATGTCTGACTGAGGCCAAATGGGTCTACAAACAAAGAAAAACTGGGGAGAGTCAGGACAATTTCTCGACAGGTTACAAGATTATTTATTCAATTAACAGGAGTTTACTCTCTAATCTATATCCAATTAACAGGTCAAATTTGTACTAGAGGTATGATAAATAGTTTTGTGTTGGGAAATTTTATTCAATTAACAGGGTTATTCAATTAAGTGGGCTCCACTGTATTGGTTGCTTGCTGTATATTGATATATGTCTTATTCCACAGTATACAAAAATAGAAAGCAAATTTCATGAAGTCCACACATTTACAATATTTGTGTCCTTATTAGGCCTAAAAAAATAAAAAATCTGTTTCTCAGGCCCTCCCGCACGGTCATTTTGGCTGCCGCATGCTCTCTTTTTATAACCAATGTAATCTTTAAAAAAAAAATTAAATAGTTTATGTCTGATATTTTACCCAAATTAAAGAAATTGATAAATTTGTCCCTTGAGTGCAAGAAGGCTTTGCAATGCCTTAGCATTGCAAAGCCTTCTTGCTCTCAAGGGATGAATACACAACCACCCATGCTATTCCATAGATTATGAGGCCAAAAACATAAACCAAGAACATGAACTTTGGATGGCAAAGAAATAATTACAGAAATAAAAAAATAAAATAAAAACCGCTCGCCTGCATGCAATTTTACAAATAATGGCCTAAGAAACAAAAGATCTACTTTGTATGGCCTTATTAGGATCCAAATGCAATACTATGTGATACCAGAAAGGGATGGAATAAATATTATAATACGTTGATTATATTCACTGGCGACAGACAAATATTTTCCCCTCTTCAAACCTTATCAATCAGATATTGGCAAAAACAACCCTATATGCATTTAGTTTATCACCTCTTGAAAAAATACACTGAAAAAGATATAGTTAGCTATGTGTCTTTTGCTTTTAAATTTGGTGATTCCTATATTACCGTCCAGTTTCGCACTGAATGAAATAGACATACTTTTACCTCCCCTCACCTTTTTATAGGTTCTATCACATTTTTCAGAAGATATTTATCAACAATATTTTATAATTGTTTTCAAAACATGCACTTTAATATTTTATTCACACTTACAAGCTTAGTTCATTTTCCACTAATAGGATAAATCAGGGAACTTTAATCCTTCATTAAATATTGGGGTGCAAACCGCTAGAGGCGCTTGTTGCAGAAGGACCGTGTATTCTAACATAACGGGATTGGCAGTGTTTTTCTCGTCTCTCCATCCGTTGTGTTACCGCTTTAGTGAAACGCTTTCGATGTTCTATCAGTTTAACCTTCTTTAACTAAAACAGCAGCAGGATTATTCAGAAACGTCGCCATTAAAATTATATTATCAGTTGAATTTTTTCCCCCAAAACATAGCCTACAACCCATCTTTTTAAGCTCGTTCCAATGAGGGGGCAAAAGCTATATGCACATGGTGTACGTCCCCTGAGTTCCAATGTGTTCTATGTGCCAGTAGGCACATAGAACACATTGGAACTCAAGGGACAAATATTGAATGGGGTATGCTATATTTGCATTGGGAAATGCGTAGGAATTCTGAAACCAATATATTACCCCAAAGGTTTATGCTTGATTGTTTTCTTCATACACTTCAGGTTCGCGAAGGTATAAATGGAACGGTGCTTGGAAGATTTTCTGGATACATGTTACCAAACACAAAAATAACTGGAAGGGAATTCTATTTAACATTTCACACTGATGGTTCTGTTGTTCGACCTGGTTTTAACATTTCTTGGTATCGTAAGTACCTTAATTTTTATTCATTTTATAAGGGGCTGAAAGACTTTAGAAAACAAACGGTCAAGGACGTAAACAGGGGGTGGGGGGCAAATTTATGAAGTTCTGATGTAGCGGTACTGTATTAAGTTAAGTATTGTCAATCGAGTCCATTATGTTATGCCAATAAACTGATGTCACTGATAACTTTACTTAATCCAGCTGTCCCAGAGGGATAAAGTTTCCCATACAATTGTGTACACTTGTTGTCGATAGAGTATGCAGTTAATTAAGGTCATTGATAATGAATTTAATCTCGCTGGCCGATGGGGATATGTTACACCTATAATGCTTATGTTGTTTTTTGATATCCGGTATAACAAGTAAAATCTGCCCATACACACAATTAATACTGACTGTAACCCTTTACCCAAAGTAACGACCAGAACCGGCCAGCGCTATTTACAAAAATCTCCAATTTTTATTATTTTTTCATTTTTTGTCTCAAAAACATACCTAATTTTTTCCATTTTTTGTCTCAAGGACATAGATTTTGACCCCTCTTTGGAATGAGCTCAACGAGCTCGTTCTAGTGAGGGGTCATAATCAATGTTTTTGAGACAAAAAATGACAAAAATTATATATTCAAGAATTTTGTTTGCAAGTGTCGTAAAGTTATGAATGTTGTAAAGTGTGAAGAATTATTTATGTTTTTGGTGCCCCCCCCCCCCCCATCCCCCCCCCCTCAAAAAAAGACAAACTCTGGTTACATGTCTGCAAACGGTAGAACGCCTATATGATAAAATACACCCTTATTAAATTGAATAACTGTCATATATTTGATGCACATTGAGTAATAATCCTGGTGACTTTGGCACAAGAAAAGTTATCCATGCCCAAGTTGCACTCTACCACACTCTTTGGTAATTTGCACAGTAATATTTTACACTGTGCGAGTTCACTCTTTGTGGAAATTTACTGTGGACATGTTGGCGGTTTCGTTCTTTATCAGGAATTTTATATATGAAGTCTGGTACATAACAGTAGAGACCTTTCGCACAATGAACGGCGACTGATGAGAATTCCGAAAAGTGTACTACGTCACTGGAATTTGTGTTCTTCCCACCCGCTGTCGTTTTCCCTTATCCTCACTTATGATTACGATTTATCATTAAAACACACAGACATATATTGGTAAATGTTTGAGAGAGTTTCTCGGCCACGTAACGTGGGGGTTCACTCTAAGATTATGTCCTTAAACCATAATCGCCATGTGGCCTAAATTTCAATCTCTTACTGGAAAAATCATTCGTCGCGCTATCAGAAAATTGCGAAACATAAACAGACTCGAAGTCGTCAATTCTGCGAAAAAGGTTTTTTGACCGCCTGACGAATTTACTCCTGCTATTAACCGTTCGTAATTTTTATCTTACAATCAACATGTATTTTGTCTGTATTAACTCCGCAACTGTCGTATATCCGACCCCCTGATACAGATGTTTGTATCACGGAGACAAATACAAGCACGTTCCTTTCACGTGAGTTCCATATTTTTTGTTGTTGTTCATCCGTACGAATAAATAGTTCATTATAATATTATGTTCGTCTACATTCTTGACTTATTCCCAATATATTGTAAGAACAAATTATTATTACCATTATGTGGATGTACACAATATGTATCCGTGTCTCGCTCCGGGTTCTAAGGGTAGATCACGACGAGTCTTCAACTCGTCGTGATCTGCCCTTAAAACCCGGAGCTCGACTCGGATACATATTTTGAACATCCACATAATGGTAATAATCTCTATTTATCAGTCGTCGTTCATTATTCGAAAGTTGTCTATTAACCCTATAGTATTAAAAGTGTCTGGGGGACTATTCCACCTCATCACCTCATCATGGAAATATCCACAGCAAAGAATAGGAACCAGTGTTGTCATAAACTTTTAGACACTTTACTTTTGGTCAGGCCCGAAACTAGGATCTCTTAGTTTTCCGACATGTTGGGGTGATCTATAGAGATTATTACCATTATGTGGATGTGCAAAATATGTACCCGGACTAGGATTCTTATATCCTGATATGTTTTCTAGTTCTTTCAATAATTGGTTAACTATTATTGTTGGAGGTAGGTTTATTGTGTTTCCTAAATTTTATTAGGGTCTCAAGTATCCTGGTGAAATTATGCCAGCATGCTTGTCCTCATCATAGTCCTATATTGTCCCCGCCTTTTATCTAATAATAATAACACTTTGGCCAGCTGCTGATTTGTCACGGTTCTCAGACGAGAAGGCCTTGGTTACCCCTGTACTCCCAACTGCCTCCCTATTCCCATGCTTCTCCTCTCCTCCCAACACTCGGAGACGAACTGCTTGATGACATCCCTTGCCCCATTCTTCCCAATCTCTCTGATTAGCATATTGACCCTCTCCTTTGAGTCTCCCCCTAGCCACATGTCCTTCATTCTCCCATCCCACTTCCCCATTATACTCCCAGTGAATCTTATTCTTTTAGACTGGTACTTTGGGCATTCTAGAAGACAGTGCTCTAGGGTCTCCACCATGCCCAAATTACACACCTGGCACTTCCTTTCACTGTCTTTCCCAATTTTTCCCCTCAGCTCCAGGGACCGTGACCTCATCTTGAACAAGAGTGACCACAAAGGTGCCATCAAGGTACTCTTCAAAACCTGGCTTCTCTTTATCACGCAGGCCACCCAAAGACCTCTTTGATTTGACCCCCCTCTCGCCAATTACTGTTACAATCCTCCATGACCCTTTCTCTGACAATTTTTTTACCCTGGATTGCCCCAACATCCAGGTCCGAGATCTCCAATGAGTAGTTCTCTACTAGCTCCCTCACTTGGACCATCCACCCCGTCTTGATATTTGAGCTGAAAATTCTCAGGAACATTACTTTACACCATCGGCTGTCTTGGAGATTTACCAAATATTTAAGATAACCGAGTTTCAACAGGTCTATCCTGTCCTTGATCCTCATCCACCCAAGTTCACCCCTGATTGCTTCTAGCGCTGCGGCATTACTCGACCCCGTTATCCATCTGCCTGCAGTCGTTCTGCAGGATTTCCAAGCTCTTACGGCCGTCTGGTTTAGGGGTACCACTTCCGTACCGTATGTTATAGCTGGCGGACCCACCATTTCCCAAATGGTTTTCCCCATGAAAATCTTATTGAAACTGTTCCTTCCTATAAGTTTCATTTGATTAAGGATATCTATTCTGCATGTCTTGGCCAGTGGTAATGGTGGATAAATAATGGACATTTCTAATAATTTCTGTACGTATCATACCTACCACTGGCCCAGACGGTAAGTCCCGTACTTATTCACTAACACCTCTCTGTATAGAACTATTTACACTTAGCAGGCATCACAAGAGGATGGTTACTGGTGGCAACAGAGGACGCTTCCTTAGCTCTGAAAACGCTATGTATGAAGGCTCATACAGGACTGTCACTTTGCCTTTATTTTTGGGGTGTGGAGGGGTAAGGGTTATAAATTAAGCGAATGGTCTGAATTCTTAAGAATAGAACGCGAACATGCCTGAGTCAGTGGTAGGTATGATAATCGCATAAATTATTAGAAAATTCCATTTTTGAAGCTTTTCCTGTAGCTTATGTTTAAAAAGTTGGTACTGAGGCATACTACACGTCGACGGTGCACTTGCCTTCAACCAATGCCAATCCTGCACGTTTAGTACGTTGTCGAGTCTAGCCGTTGCTCGCCGATGCACGGTAACTCTCTCCGGGTACTCCTGCTTTCTTCAACCGTTATACTGTCAGACGCAAGGGGTCACCCTCGCTGTCGAAAGTGTCCTTCAACCCCAATGAAAAAACAACAACAAATATATGTGATAGGGACCTCTATTCTGTTTTACAGCAATTGAATCACTAGAGAAAGCTGTCGATACCATATGTTACTGGGATGGATTTCACGTAGACGTTAACATGACTATGTTGTTGGATATTTTCCCCGATTCTGTAGCAAGCAACATTGAAGCTGGGGATGAATGCACTGGTAGACGCAATGGAGAATACTTCGAGTTCGACTTTTGCTATTCATGTTGCTTTACCACAAGACAGGTAAGAAAAATGTCAGAAATGTTCTGTCTGAACACACAGGAATAAACGACGACACTTTAACTGGTAGAGTGCTAATTATTTTTGACCAACAAAATTTGTTCACTTATCTTTGCCTTGTTATAATTCATGGGAGAGTGCCTGTGGGAGAAGCCTTCAAGTTGAAGTAACTCCACTTCAGGATGGAGTCTACCATTTAAAACATATCGTTTATTAAACTGAATATTTCCATTGTTTTTGCCCCCCTCCTCCCCCCCCCCCCCAAAAAAAAAAAAATCTGATATTTTTATCAATTTTTGTTCAAATGAGGGACACAGCTATGTTTCTGAGACAAAAAAATGGGAGAATTAAAAATAAGTGCAACGCCATGTTTTGGCCCACCCCGGTCATATAAGTCCAGTAATTGGAATAACTAACAAATAAATACTTGGACACAGCTGGTTCACAAGCCACTTCGTGATATTGCTGCCGAGAAACTATATATTGAATTGGGAAAAAATGTTGATAGGATTTCTTTGAAATTTAACAACAGGAACTTTCAAAAACAAGGAGGAGAATTCTTTTAGAAATACATGGATGCAGTTGGCTCGTAATCCCCTTCATGGCATTATCACCGAAATGCTATTTGTTAACTTGGGAAAACAAACTCCTGAGCAGTTTTCTTTGAAATATAATGAAAAGAAATGGTAATGTGACGACAATAAATTCCAAGTCCAACAAGAGCAAAAACTCTTGAAGAAATACTTAAACAATCCAACTCATGATAGAGACATCAAAAAGATAAACACACATATATTAAATTTGGAAAGACAATCTTGAATAGTTTTCTTTGAAATGAGATGACACGAAATGTTAATGTGATGACCAGTACTGAAATGGCTAACCGGTTTGAAACCGGTTACCTACCTAACCGATTAAAAAAACGTCAACCGGTTATCCGAAATATCGATATTGATTGTCATTCCACGGTTAAAACGTAATAAATCTGCCGCTTCTCCCTTGGATAGATTACACCTCGAAGCCGCGTTGTATATATTGAGAAATAATCGACTTTGGCGTTCAAGACTTCGTTAATGATCGGCAATTTCCGTGAGTACTGAGTAACCGCAGAAACTATTCCGTAGGATGTATACAAACGAACGTTGTCGAGTACTCAACAACGTTCGTTTGTATACACACTACGGAATAGTTTCTGAGAATACTGCTTTCCAGTTCCTATAATTTTTATCCCAGATTCAGTGAAATAATGGCTACGGTTAACCGGATATTATCCGATTATAGCTCTCGGTTAGTCGGTTGTGTAAATGAGCCAACCATTTCAGTCCTAGTGATGACAAGAAAGTTTAAGTTCAACAGGGGCAATAGCTCTTGAAGATACACTTGGACAGAGCTGAGACGCAATCCCACCCATGATATTATCACCAAAAAGCTATATTTTAAAAATGGGGTAATATTTTGTACGGTTTTATTTTAAATATGGTTAAAGGGAAAGGACAGAATGATGGATGGAAGGTGGGGGTGGAGGGATGGATGTGGTTGATGAACGGACGGAACCCACTTCTGTACCCCCCTGTGCCCCACCCCCCACTATGTGGGCAGGAGGGTTAAAATGAGAACGATGATTTTTGTGAATAACGCTGCTAGATTTTTTGTCGTTTCCCTAGAAAAGGGTTAACACATCATCTCATTAATAACTTTGCAAATCAAGCGTCAACATTCAGGTTTAAATTTCATTAGTTTCTTAGCCGGTTTTTCGAAATGTTCTCTTTGTGAACTGCCATTGTTCACTCAAATGAAAGAGAACAGCTTTCCTTCAGTTTCAAAAATCAAAATCTTCTCTGATGAGGCCGAACTATGGTCTTTCTGATGAGACCACCTCCACCCCCGAAAGAACCATTTTTGTCGAATGATCAATGAAGATGACACAAAATACCATCGAAATGTCCTCTTTGTGGATTGCCACTGATCGCTCAGATGCAAGGAAGCCGCATTCGTTCAGTTTGCAAAATCAAAATTTTCACCAGGTCTGGGGCCTCCTTTGAGAATTTCACGGTAGCTTTTCTTGACCCAGTTCACCCCGTTTAAAGCCGTGCACAAATACCTGCAAAAAGCAGATGAAGTGACTGCCATAAAAAAGTATGAATTCCTCAAAAACTGAAACGGAATGTGGTCTACACATGATCTGCTGCAGCTTGGCCTTTGTTGTAGACAATTGATGAGGTTACCTCTTTTGTAAAGTCCACGCTTACCATTTTATTCTCTCTTTTAAAAGAAAAAAAAACCCACAGATTATCCCATTATTATTCTTTAAGTGTTGGTAAATAATATTCTATTTTGTTCTCTGACCCGTTGAATCAAAGCGGCCACTTTTATATCCTGAAACATAATGCATCATAATATCATTAAATAGGATGGCTGTTCAGTAAATGTGTGGGGTAGACCAATCAATATTTTCAACGTGCAGACCTGAGGCTGCCTTTTGAAAATATTGATTGGTCTATCCCAAACAAATAATGAATATGGACTCTTCTAATTGCTGCAATTGAACTGGCATGGAAGATACCACAAGAGTTGAAAGGGTTAAAGGTAAATATAATCTGCCTATTTTATAGGCCACACAAAGTAGATCTTCTGTTTCTCAGGCCATTATTTGTAAAATTACATGCGGGCGAGCGTTTTTTTATTTTATTTTTTATTTCTGTAATTATGTCTTTGCCATCAAAAGTTCATGTTCTTGGTTTATGTTTTAGGTCTCATAAACTACGGAATAGCATGGGTGGTGGTGTATTTTGCCCCTTGAGGACAAGAATGCTTTGCAATGCTAAAGCATTGCAAAGCCTTCTTGCACTCAAGGGACAAATTTATAAAAAAAATTTAACTTGGATAAAATATCAGACATAAACCATTTAATTATTATTTTTTTAAAGTTTACATTGGTTATAAAAAGAGAGCATGCGGCAGCCAAAAGGACCATGCAGGAGGGCCTGAGAAACAGATTTTTCATTTTTTTAGGCTTTAGGTAGTTTTCATTTTTCTCCCTTTTTTGAATGTTCATTACAGTTAGGAGATGGTGTGTTGCGCTTCAATAACTTTATCAGTTACAATGAGGGACTGAAGAATGATGTAGTCATTCGAGGCGACAGATGGAAAGTATACTTCCAGTGTGAGGTACCGGCTGCAGAACACCCGACTGTTCACATTAATCCGCAAGAGATAGAACAAAACAACATTCTCAAACCTGGACGTTTGGATCCTATTATAGAATTCTTCAAAGACCGCGACTTCACCCAACCCATATCCGGGAATCCTCTGTATGCTAAAATTGGCCAACGTGTCAACGTGCGAGTTTCGATTGCACGACTTGATAACACGAAAATGGTAGTCAAACGATGTTACGCTGTTCCGGACTTAGTACCAAATCCACAAGACTATCTTCTTGTTATGAATGGGTAAGTCATGTATTTGTTTGCTTGTTTACTGGGTGTCCAATGACACTTTCATCGTGTTGGATAGTTTTGCGGGTGAAGCTGTCAGACTGTCGGGATAGAACCACCGAGCAACACCGAGTAACTGATGGACTCTCCAACAGCAAATTATTCATTCCTGCAAAGTTCTGTCTTACAGCTCATAAAGGTTTTCTTAAACAAATAAAAGCTTGCAATTTAGAACTGGGATCTACATGTATACATTATTTCCAAATGAAACAAAATACTGCATTTTGATTGGCTGAGAGGTACAGTGTAACTTGCAATCCACAGTGGCCTTTTTTTACTCCATGTTTAACCACGGTGTAAAAAGAAGAACATACAAGAGCAAACTATATGGCTAAAAAGTACCCATTTTGAATTATTAATCCATACCTTCTGCTCGGTTATGTTAGAACAAAAATGAAAGTACAGGAAATTTAATATTTATGTGCAAATAATATTACAGATATGGGTGTCATTGGAACTGACTCATTGAGCCAGTTCCAATGACATCCATATTTGTCTGGTTTTATTTAAGAAACTTGCAAAGTACAAATTTTCTCTCAGTTTTGGCCCACAATGTAGGTTAAAGTATTAATTAAGTACACCAAAATTCTTGGAAATAAATCCGCTATCCTTGTGTTTTCCAGGGTGTATGGAAATTTACACCAGTTTGGGAACTCGTACACCCTGAGGCAAAGCCTCAGGGTGTATGAGTTCCCAAACCGGTGTAAATTCCCATGCACCCTGGAAAACACAAGGATAACTAATATTCTCAATTTGAAAAAAGCTGATGAGGTAAAAACGAAACGTTCCGTAATTGCGCCTCACACCGATTAACTGTGATTTGACCATTATTCATATAATTTAGGTTTGGAATCTAATATTATTGCGTCTGTTGAAACATTACCCATCCGTGGAAAGTGACCAATCCATGGCAACGGAACTGTAATCACCGCACATTTTACAAAATTGCTTGCTCATTAAAAGAATTGTTATATTTAGATCCACACTGATGTATATAATATTATCTATACCTAAATAACAAATATGAATAACACAAAAAATAAAAACCTTACTAACTTGGTGCAAGCAGGGTTAGCAGGCAATTGTACCATCATCATATTCTATGCTTTAGCACACATCACCACCGCACCCCCACATAGGCAATCAAGTTAAAGTGTCTTGCCCAATGACTCAACGCAGATGACGATGACCAGGATTGAACCATCAACCTTTCGATCTCAAGTACAATGCTCTAACTATTGTGTCACCGTGCTCTATAGGGGAAAGTCATATTAGCAGTACACTAGAGAGAAATGATACTGACTACTCTATGTTTCAATTGTCATCTTCTTGAAAAACACCCGGAAAGGAAATCAACTAAATTCCGCCTTCGGCCAGTTTGCTTTACTGCTTCTTCCACCACCTGAAAGCCAGCCTTGGAGCTAGACGATGGCTGAAGAATAGCAATAGTTTTAAAAGTCCCTGACAGTAACTGGCATACTAAAAACCCCATCGGGTATTGACACATTTATATTATACATTTATAATACACAGTGTGACATAATAGGGCGTCGCCATCTGTCACAGATGTAGTAGTGCAATTTCCCAATCCCACACATACACACACACTATTTTTAGCACTTTTTCTAGGCCTGGGAATAATCCACCTACGATAGATTGTGTAGGTTACGTGTGAGGTACTTCTGTGATTCGTAAAAAATGTGAACGAACTACAGGTTACAACAAAATAATACAATGTAAATTAAATTAAATTCCTAATCCCGTAGATTTTGCCAGTCATACTTGACACTAAGTCACAATTAACTACACACAAAGCTTGCACATTGTTTCCACATGTGAATAGAGAGAGATATGTTTTACATCATTATCCTTTGAACTATCGTTTTGGTAGCTAGCTTTTGTGTACTTTCAATGAGATGGATCAGTCCAATATCAATATACGGGGTGGATAAAATAATAACTGCTTTCTGTAGCTATCTGGCTGCAGACCGCAGTTGTTATTTTATCACCACAGTCCCTTGTATATGTTACAGTCAATATCTAAAATCAGTCAATTTGTAAATTGCCTGAAATTTTTAGTCAATTTATAAATTGCCTGTTTCAATCAGTCGATTTGTAAATTGACTAAAAAAGTCAGTCAATTTACAAATTGACTGAAAAATAAAGCCAATTTCTTGACACATTGACTGAATATAATTTCAGTGTGCATGAATTCATACTTTCTTTGTTTGGCTGGTTTTGCACGGTTGTTTTGATAAAAGACACAACAGGGCTCTTAAACAAAACCTGATTGATGCCCATTTTATTTGCTAGACGTGGTTTGATAAATGGGACTCCGTTTTGTTCAATTTCAAAAGAACTGTAGCCATCATTCTGGGATAAACCAATCACAATTTAAAGCTTTATTTGGCATGGATGCACGAGTGGGACCTCGGTCAACAGCCTTACCAACCGAAGTTCTTGCACGAATGCAGAGTGAGGATGATCTAATTGCTGCATATTCAGTAGAAGAGACATCAGAGAAAAGAGATGATGCAAATGAAATGATCAATGAACATCAGTCCACTGAATGTTTTGGAGGTGATGACGACAATTTCATAGAACAACAACAACTATTATAAGATTTGAACTCTGATATTATTAAACATTAAACAACGCAAAAGGGCTGCAGATGGACAGGTTTTGCTAAATGCAATTGTGCCAACAGCGGCAAAAAGTGCTTAACAAACAGATGCAAATGTTTTAAAAGGGGTTTAAAATGCAACAGTCATTGTCATTCTAGCATAACCTGTCCAAATAAGAACTAAATAACTATATTAGATGTACACTTTCAGAGTTTTATGTTAAAATGTGTACAACCAACAGATGCAAATGTTTTAAGAGTTTGGTGTTAAAATAAATATAGTTCATTGTATTTATTTATTTTTCATCATTTTACAACCAATGAAGCAGTTTTAAAATGGGAAATAATATTCAGTCAATGTGTCAAGAAATTGGCTTTATTTTTCAGTCAATTTGTAAATTGACTGACTTTTTTAGTCAATTTACAAATTGACTTCTTGAAACAGGCAATTTATAAATTGACTAAAAATTTCAGGCAATTTACAAAATGACTGGTTTTAGACATTGACTGTAACATATATACCTCTTATACTAGGACAAAAAGAGGATGAAATTATGCCTTGGGCCTTAAAATCGGTCTTGCGAGTCAAAGGATTAAAAGAATCTCCGTCAAAATAAAGGGAAACAACTCATGCACAATCTCGCCAAGGCGAGATCATGAACTAGTTGTTAGTTTTTTTTTTATGTTGGCGGAAATTTTATTAAAGTGTAAACAGAGTAGTACAAACAGAAAAAATGAAAAACACCACAACGTTTGTATTCCTGTAGATTACAGTAGAACCTGTCTTGAGAGACCACCCTTTGGGCCACACAAAAGTGGTCTCTCAAGACAGGTGGTCTTTCATAACAGGTTTTCTCAAGTCAGTGAATAGCCAACCACAAAATTCAGAAAGGGAGAAGAATGGATTTTTGTAATTACTTTTTATGAAGTTTTTGTAACAAACTGAAATGGACTGTTATAAAAATTATAAAAATAAATTAGTGTTGAAAATCTTCATTGAAGATTTTCAACACTGATTTATTTTTATAATTTTTATAACAGTCCATTTCAGTTTGTTACAAAAGGATTTTCAACCAAAATTTATTTTTATTCCTATCTGTCACATTTCAGGTATGTATGAAATTGTTTATTCAGCAATAATCCTAATTTTTTCATAGGGGTCTTATAAAAACATCTCAGTCTTTAATGAGTTAGCAATTGAAACCCAATTAAAAGCTTTTAATACTTTTAATTATGTTAGTATAACCACAATGGATTTTCCAATTCCAGAACAGGTAAACAGTTTTTGTCATAGTTTCAGTCTTCAAAGCACGGTCTCTCAAGACAGGTCTATTATGGCATAAAAATACAAGTTGGTACCAGGTCACAGTGGTCACTCAAGACAGGTGGTCTCTCAAGACAGGTGGTCTCCCATAGCAGGTCCATTATAGAGTAAAACCAATCGGTGCCTGGGAGATGTGGTCTCTCAAGACAGGTGGTCTCTCAAGACAGTGGTCTCTCAAGACAGGTTTTACTGTACCAGCATGTTATATTATGCAGACAGCTATCGTATTACAATGTTAGCTCTTTATTTCCAAGCCTCCTTTCTTCGCACTCGTCAAGAACTTTGAGTTATAAAAAAAGGTTTGTGAATCGTTTCTAGAATTGCCTTTCTTGCGGCCGTTCTATGATATGCCTGGTACGTCTTGAATATTTGTGTCCATCATTAAGCTACCCCCACACCCTCATCTACCGCGGTTGAACAGAGAGAACTTAATTATATAGAGAGTAATCTCATTGCTTGACTGGACTGGTTACGTGAAATAATTTATGAGAGGTGAGGGGTGTTGAACAAACACAAGTACGCGAATGCGCACAAGTGTTTTACAATATAGTCCCTCGCCTCGAATGAATTATTTCATGTTACCAGTCCACTCAAGCGATTACTCTGTTTATTACTTTTCATTATTAACGATAATTATATTATGTAACCCTTTACATAACGTAACGGCCAAAACCGTCCAGCGCTATTCTCAAAAATCACCAATTAATTTTCATTATTTTTTCATTTGTCTCTAAAACATAGGTTATGACCCCTCATTGGAATGAGCTCACGGAGCTCGTTCCAATGAGGGATCATAACCTATGTTTTTGAGACAAAAAATGAAAATAATAGTTATTCAAGCATTTTTTTGCAAGTATCGTCTGCTTTTCATGTTAGGTAAAGGGTTAAAAAAAACAAAAAACAATGAAGTCCCCATTACATTCATGACAAAGCGTCTTCGTTTGTGCGCATGGATACATGGCACAATTGTTGATTGCATAATTCACTTGTGAAGTTATTGTTTATAATCAAACCCGGAAATCCCAGTGAATCATACTTTGGAAAGTAATAAATTGTAACTACTATTAGAATGGATATAACGAAATGGTTTCCCATGTACAGCTGATGTGTATAATCTTTTTTGGAGAAGAAAATGTTAGAGCAGATGACCAGGTGAGAAAATAAGTTTCAAATTGGAACAAAACATGTCTCAGTTACAGTTAAAACTAGAAGTCCTGTCATGAATTGTGCGCTTATCTAGGCTAAATTGCGCGTAGGAATTGCACGCAATTGCCATATCGAATGGCATCCAAAGCACGGCAGGTTCTCCTGGTCACCCATAGCAACCACAGGCAATGTTTCTGCCAATGGACCTCCGGGTTACCCGGAGGTCCATTGGCTGAAACATTGCATGTGCACAGGTCATATGTACAGAATTTGATAGCCTTACTATGGCCATAACGCGTAGATTAACGCGCAGACCGACGTGCTATTTGTGCTCATTTCAGGACAGGACTTCTAGTTTTAACTGTATAATTCAATTCTGCAGTTCTATGTCTTGGTGATGTCCGGATCTTAAATGATTTCAAGTGCAAATTACTGGTCCTCGGTTCGAATCCCACCTGCGGCAACTGCGTTGTGTCCTTGGGCAAGACACTTCACCCCCATTGCCCATGTGGGGGCACGATGACGCCATGTACTAAGGCGTACTGCACGTCGATGGTACGCATGCCTTCAACCAATCTAACCCTGCCTGTGCTGCAGTGCGGAGTTACGATGTTGGGGAGCTGGCAGCTGCTCGTCGTTGCTCGGTGGTTCTCTCCGGGTACTCCGGCTTCCTCCACCCGTAAAACTGTCACGGTCATGATTAGCCATTGTGCATAAATATGTGACCTTAAACATCAATAAATAAATAAATAAATAAGTGCAAATTACTATAGTATTGTGATTGCAGAAGCGAGTTGTTTATCGACCGTATCACAAGTTGATCACTTTTACACCAGTGGATCGAACTTTTAAATGTAAAATGTTGCTAAATAGAATTCACAAAGGCCCACAAAGTAGATCTTCAGTTTCTCAGGCCATTATTATGTAAAATTGCATGTCGGTGGGCGATTTTTTATTTTGTTTTTTTATAATTATTTCTTTGCTATCCAAAGTTCAGGTTCTTTGTTTGCTTTATGTCTTAAGCCTCATAATCTATAGAATAGCATGGGTTGAGGTGTATTGCGTTCCGTGAGTTCCAAGAGACTTTGCAATGCTAAAGAATTGCAAAGCCTCGTTGCAATAACGGGACAAATTTATCAGTTTTATTAACTTGGGTAAAAGATCAGACATAATCCATTTAATTTTTTTTTTTAATTTTGCATTGGTTATAAAAAGAGCACATGAGGCAGCCAAAAGGACCATGTGGGAGGGCATGAGATACAGATTTTTAACTTTGTAGGACTAACGAAAATAGAATCTGAGATGCAATGTTTTCGTGCAGGTAAAATTCTACTGTGCTTTTGGTAGGAAAATGAACAAGAGACTTTCGAACAAACCGCAACTTGGTCGCGATCTGTTCGAGACTCCCTGTCCACTTTTGTCATCACAATAATGTACACACTTGTACAAAATCTGAAGGCCCAACAGAAACTTCTTGCCGACAAAATTTAACTGAGATGTGAGACTGGAACAAAACGAGTTACATCATTGTTGTCAGATCTCTTCCAAGTTGTATCAAGGGTCCTAATACGTCTGGGCCTTGTACCTTTCAACCATTGACTTTCCGTCCGTAGTCAACTGAAACATCCAGGAACAAAATGCCCTAAGGCCGAAACATTCAAAGGCCAAAGTGTCTGGAGGTAAGAATGTTCCATACTCACTAAAAACGTCAGATGATGAATTACTGGAAAATATATTTACCTGCTTTCCAGATAATAGCGTTAATTATAGATACAACTATTTTCGACGACAGCGCACAATGGTAGAAATGGCACACAAGGCCCTGAAAGGGTCCAACTGGCATTCTATTTGTGTCCTGTGCGATTTTTGTGCCCACACCATTTAGGGTGTGCGATTAAGTTACTACCAGGCCTCCTTCAAATGAAAGAAATACATATATATATTTTCTAATCGTGTCCTGTTTTGTAATTTAATCATTTCAACCTCATGGTTAAACAAGTTAATTTTCAGATATTACAATATTTCTTCTGGTTTTATCCATGAGTACTGGCCATAATCTAGCGTGACATTAAACCGCTTCTTCTCTCCAGACACCCCTTTTTCGACATAAATATATTAATCCTTTACCTAACATGAAAAGCAGACGACGCAAAAAAAATTCCCGAATAACTACTTTTTTTCATTTTTTGTCTCAAAAACATAGGTTGTGACCCCTCGTCGGAACGAGCTTGATGAGCTCGTTCCAACGAGGGGTCATAACCTATGTTTTTGAGACAAAAAATTAAAAAATAATGAAAATTAATTGGCGATTTTTGAGAATAGCACTGGCCAGTTTTGACCGTTACGTTGGTTAAAGGGTTAAACCAACCAATACTTGGAAAAACAACACAGGCCATTACTTTTTGACAAGTACGTCTTTTAATGTGCATATACTTTTTCATCTTTCAGGTGCGCAGCGGAGAACACTGTAAACATAACTAGAGTGAGCAACAGTGAGTTCGGATTCGCCTTCACAGTGTTTCATTTCACTCACTACAGTGACTCTATCACCATTAAGTGCGATGTTAACTTCTGCGATAATACTAATAACTTCGGACCTTGCGGAAACGATTGCCATTTCATTCCCGTGAACGGCGGCTTGATTGGGAGGAGGAGGAGAAGCCCAAGCTCGCACAAAACAGACAAGGATATAAATGTTCCATCAACTACAATAGAGAGTCAGTCGCTTATTGTTTACAAAGAAAAACATTAATAGGTAAATTAAATGTTGAGTTGAGATGAATCTCTTCCTCTCTTATATTAATTGTCAGTCTGATGATTTGTCCACAACTAACTTAACCCTTTGAACACTGGTGGTATCATCCATGTCAGTTCATATGCAGCAATTAAAAGAGCCCATATTCATTATTTAGGGGTAGACAAATCAATATTTTCAACTTGTAGCCTTAGGGCTGCACTTTGAAAATATTGATTGCTCTGCCTCACCTTTAACTTAGCAGGCATCCTACTTAACGAAAGTATGGCGTACCTTGTCCCTGGGCGGTATAGCGACCTCTGTTGTTCAAAGGGTTAAACAAATAGCCCATTGTTCTGAGTGGTGCCGTTCTTTACACCAAACGAACTGTTCTGGTGGATATGCCAAACTGAATGAACCACATCACCCAGCCTCCTCCGCTAGCTTCATTAAGATTAAGATTCAACCAACAGTCAGTCGAGTTAAGCCAGTGGGGGAGGGATCCATTAACTTTGATTGTGGTTGTTAGGATTATTCTCAGAAAAGAAGATTTATTATGTGGACGAAACATCACTACATAGGCTTAATAGTGATAAAGTTTTCTTCAGACGTGAGAAATGGCACTGCCATACGATTCACGCTATTCACAAAAATGTCTTTCAATTTTTAATATGTTTTGTTTTTAATTTTAAGCTCGCGCCAGTGATGGTCATAAGCTATGGTTTGAAATAACATAATACAGTTTTCAGTTATTCAATGTATATTTGACAAAACTAGTGTTAACTTCTTGTCGGATCAAGCAAGGCCAAACAAAAAAATACCTCAGGCAAATTTTTCAAATCAATGAGGGAGGGTGGCTTTTATTTTTTTTTTAAATTGTTGACTTCTGGAAAGCCATATTTGTGCTCCTTTCTTAAGAGCAAGTACTAAAACTTAAAGATTTCATATTAGTAGTATGTCATGTTCCCCTACAGGGGCCATTGGCAGGACCCCGGTGCAGAACCCCGGAAGTGACGTCATGTCACGTAACGTAGTGGCGCCATGTTGTGTTGTAATGGTAACCCGCGTGAGTGGCCATGTTGTGACGTCATCTCCATAGTGATACGTGGTGTGAGTGCGCATGCGCAGCGCGTGTTGTTAGGGTGATACGTGTTTCCGTCGTCCATTTTGTTAACTGGAGGCCGCCATCTTGGTTTCTATGGTAGCACGTGGTTGCTATGTTACCCAATTTTTCTGCAATAAGACGGGGTATGTTCGGAAGGTATGTTCGATTGTAGAAGAGTAAATCTAATTACCACAAACAACCCGACAATCCTTCCAAATCACCAAAATCCACCCAAACTTTTACTATTTCGAATTCTTCCAGAATTCTCTGCTTCTATCTATATATGCAATAGTTTTCCTCTACCTAGGCATGTTCCTTTATTCTAGAGTATACTCCAGTAACGTAGAAGAGCCTATTATTTGGAACAGTTTATCTTATTATAACTATATTTAGCAATTTCTGGTCTATTCTTGTTAGTTCTGACCCTATTCCAAGTACTCTTGTTGTTTCATTTATCTAGATCCTATTTATAGAACATAACTAACCAATCAGATTGCTTGATTTCCCATAATCTGTATGCAGAGTTATCTCCCTTCTGTATAATGAAAGACTATATCCAATGGCCATATCCCATGGAATCCCATTTTGGAAAACGCCATTGGCTATGGGATCCCTTTTTTGTCGTATGAGGCCATGAGGGCTATGTAAAAGCCCTCAATGAGTCCTCATTTATTATCCCTCATACCCTCATTGAATTTTGAGGTTATGAGGACCATTAAAAATCCCTCAATGAGGAAGAATTTACTACGACTCTTATCCTCATTTCAGTATTTAACAGGTATATCCTATGGAATCCCATTTTGGAAAACGCCCTTGGCTATGGGATCCCTTTTTTGTCGTATGAGGCCATGAGGGCTATGTAAAAGCCCTCAATGAGTCCTCATTTATTATCCCTCATACCCTCATTGAATTTTGAGATTATGCGGACCATTAAAAATCCCTCAATGAGGAAGAACTTACTACGACTCTTATCCTCATTTCAGTATTTAACATGTTTATCCTATGGAATCCCATTTTGGAAAACGCCTGTGACTGTGGAATCCCTTTTTTGTCGTATGAGGCCATGAGGGCTATGTAAAAGCCCTCAATGAGTCCTCATTTATTATCCCTCATACCCTCATTGAATTTTGAGGTTATGAGGACCATTAAAAATCCCTCAATGAGGCATAATTTACTACGACTCTTAGCCTCATCTCGGTATTCGAGGATACCTGACATTATATTATTTGAGGATACTAGTTGGAATTTACATCCGGGTACTTCTGTTGGGAAAGGTATAAAAAAGGTGTTGGCACGAAAATAAATTCATTTGTGTCCTGACCGTCGTCGAGTGAAGACATGTTACCAGTTCGATGCAGATACTGTTCCAAGTTATTTTCAAGATCGGATATTGCCAGAAGACGCCAGAAGAACCATCATCGGCTCCACTACAGATATTGTACGAAGATGTTTACCAGATCATTCAGTGCTCGTAGGCTTGAAGAACACAACTGTCCAAGAAGAACAGAAGAGGAGAGAGATACTGGACTGACCGACCAGAATAAAGCACTTTTAGAATTTTTACGGGATGCCGACAAGGTGGAAACCGATGCCGTTCTACATGCTGCTGATGAAGATTTGATTACCTGTTTATGTAAATGTGCTACCAACATTCTCGAAGATAAGATACCACTGAATTTAGCTGAATTTGATGACCTGCGAAAATACGAACATGTATTGAAGCTGCTAACAGATGATGGAATTTCTCCAGATATCAAAAGATGTATACTACGAAAGAGTTGCTTTCTCTCGGCGCTTATCAACCCAGTCCTAGCTCTGAAAAAGGGTATAAAAGGAGTGTTGGTGTGAAAATAAATTCATTTGTTCTACGACCACGAAAGAGTGAAGTCATGAAAATCCATTGCTGCAGATATTGCGAAAAGGCCTTTTCCAGATCAGACATGCACAGACACGAGAATGCTTACTGCCCTATGAGGAAATCGGAAACATCGAGCAACACTACAAGATTAGAAAGAAATCTAGATACACTGCGAATCCTCTCTGATGCGGATCGATATAAAGCCAAGACTATGCTGAAGATGGCCAGTGATGATTTGATACAATGTTTATGTGATTGTGCCTCAAACATCTTGACGGGCGCAGTACCTATAACCAAATCTGAGAGGATTCGCAGTGTATCTAGATTTCTTTCTAATCTTGTAGTGTTGCTCAATGTTTCCGATTTCCTCATAGGGCAGTAAGCATTCTCGTGTCTGTGCATGTTGTCAGATCTGGAAAAGGCCTTTTCGCAATATCTGCAGCAATGGATTTTCATGACTTCACTCTTTCGTGGTCGTAGAACAAATGAATTTATTTTCACACCAACACCCCTTTTATACCCTTTTTCAGAGCTAGGACTGGGTTGATAAGCGCCGAGAGAAAGCAACTCTTTCGTAGTATACATCTTTTGATATCTGGAGAAATTCCATCATCTCTTAGCAGCTTCAATACATGTTCGTATTTCCGCAGGTCATCAAATTCAGCTAAATTCAGTGGTATCTTATCTTCGAGAATGTTGGTAGCACATTTACATAAACAGGTAATCAAATCTTCATCAGCAGCACGTAGAACGGCATCGATTTCCACCTTGTCGGCATCCCGTAAACATTCTAAAAGTGCTTTATTCTGGTCAGTCAGTCCAGTATCTCTCTCCTCTTCTGTTCTTCTTGGACAGTTATGTTCTTCATGCCTACGAGCACTGAATGATCTGGTAAACATCTTCGTACAATATCTGTAGTGGAGCCGATGATGGTTCTTCTGGCGTCTTCTGGCAATATCCGATCTTGAAAATAACTTGGAACAGTATCTGCATCGAACTGGTAACATGTCTTCACTCGACGACGGTCAGGACACAAATGAATTTATTTTCGTGCCAACACCCTTTTTATACCTTTCCCAACAGAAGTACCCAGATGTAAATTCCAACTAGTATCCTCAAATAATATAATGTCAGGTATCCTCGAATACCGAGATGAGGCTAAGAGTCGTAGTAAATTATGCCTCATTGAGGGATTTTTAATGGTCCTCATAACCTCAAAATTCAATGAGGGTATGAGGGATAATAAATGAGGACTCATTGAGGGCTTTTACATAGCCCTCATGGCCTCATACGACAAAAAAGGGATTCCACAGTCACAGGCGTTTTCCAAAATGGGATTCCATAGGATAAACATGTTAAATACTGAAATGAGGATAAGAGTCGTAGTAAGTTCTTCCTCATTGAGGGATTTTTAATGGTCCGCATAACCTCAAAATTCAATGAGGGTATGAGGGATAATAAATGAGGACTCATTGAGGGCTTATACATAATCCTCATGGCCTCATACGACAAAAAAGGGATCCCATAGCCAAGGGCGTTTTCCAAAATGGGATTCCATAGGATATACCTGTTAAATACTGAAATGAGGATAAGAGTCGTAGTAAATTCTTCCTCATTGAGGGATTTTTAATGGTCCTCATAACCTCAAAATTCAATGAGGGTATGAGGGATAATAAATGAGGACTCATTGAGGGCTTTTACATAGCCCTCCTGGCCTCATACGACAAAAAAGGGATCCCATAGCCAAGGGCGTTTTCCAAAATGGGATTCCATGGGATATGGCCATTGGATATAGTCTTTCATTATACAGAAGGGAGATAACTCTGCATACAGATTATGGGAAATCAAGCAATCTGATTGGTTAGTTATGTTCTATAAACAGGATCTAGATAAATGAAACAACAAGAGTACTTGGAATAGGGTCAGAACTAACAAGAATAGACCAGAAATTGCTAAATATAGCAATAATAAGATAAACTGTTCCAAATAATAGGCTCTTCTACGTTACTGGAGTATACCCTAGAATAAAGGAACATGCCTAGGTAGAGGAAAACTATTGCATATATAGATAGAAGCAGAGAATTCTGGAAGAATTCGAAATAGTAAAAGTTCGGGTGGATTTTGGTGATTTGGAAGGATTGTCGGGTTGTTTGTGGTAATTAGATTTACTCTTCTACAATCGAACATACCTTCCGAACATACCCCGTCTTATTGCAGAAAAAATGGGTAACATAGCAACCACGTGCTACCATAGAAACCAAGATGGCGGCCTCCAGTTAACAAAATGGACGACGGAAACACGTATCACCCTAACAACACGCGCTGTGCATGCGCACTCACACCACGTATCACTATGGAGATGACGTCACAACATGGCGGCTCACGCGGGTTACCATGACAACACAACATGGCGCCACTACGTTACGTGACATGACGTCACTGCCGGGGTCCTGCACCGGGGTCCTGCCAATGGCCCCTGTAGGGGAACATGACATACTACTCATATTCTGTGGATGTGGTTCAAATTATCTTTAAAGTCAATTTATTTCTTTTGTATGGATTTGCCTTGTTACAATTCACAGAAGAGTGCCTATTGGCACTCTTCCATAAATTGTAATAAGGCAAAAAAGACCCCCCAAAAACAAAAAACATGTGAACAAATTTTGGTATCAAAGAAAAATTTTAACACTCTACCAAATATACAAAAATATCGATTGCAGAAATAATGTCAATGCGTAATGATCGAGTTAAATTCTGCAGAACACAGAAACGTGGTTATTTACAAGACAATTATAATAAACAGGCAATGCATTTTGATTATGCTTTGTTGCAAACTCTTGCAAATCAAGATACATCAGTTTAAAAAGTTAAAATTTTAAAGTTTCACATATTTTTATACTGTACCAATGACCCAGACATAGCTGGTGCTAACTCTTAAAATATAGGGCCAAACACAAATTTTGCCCCCCAATCCCCAAAATTTGCATCTAAAACTAAAGAAAACATGTCCTGAAAGGCCCTCCACACTTCGCCCCTACTGCGCATGCGCAGTGTCAAGGACGTTCCGAAATTGGCGCCATTAATCATTCTAAGTTTGGCCCTTCATCAGTTAACATCTGACTGATCTTTGTGCTTATAAATCTCAGTTTAAATGATGCCAGACACATAAATATTAGTGAAATGGTGATTCTAAGGAGGATAGAGAAGGAGGAGAGGAAAAGAATGTGTGACAGAATATTATCAGGGCTGTAACTTAAAATTTTTTAATGAAATTATGTTAAGTTACCTATTTTTCAGGCAGCAGCCATTTTGTTGTCATTCTGATTATTTAGTTACACTGTTTTTTAAGTGTTTTCCTCTCTCCCTGTCCTTTAAGTTCCCCCCTTGCTATTCTCCCATGCTTTTGGCATAGTTTCTGTAATTATTATTACTAAAATTTCTTGGGAGTTTTAGCTGAATAACAGAATGAATTCTGTTCTTTCCCCATGTTTACGTCTTCACCTACGGGTGGTTAGGCGTTGTGTTCTGCATCTACCATCTGATGTTCTGCAGTTTCTTCCCTGGAAGTCTCTGTTTTGCATCAGATAGTGTATTTTTGGTAACTGATTTCGGGCCTGGGTGCCTGGAGTCTTATTTTAGTGTTTTTACACTCATTGTTTACATTTACAACAGCCCTCTGTGTGAGGGGGGGATTTCTAAAAAATAATATCTTTATGTTATTTTAATCATAACTAGATACATTATTATTGTTCGTAAGTGTTGAATAAATTGTTTAAAATATTTTTAAAATTTTTGTCCACACTTAGGCTTGGGATCCATTGGGGCTCAACGTTACTTTTCAGAAACTTGGGCTGTTCTGAAAAAATATTTTTTCAAAATATTTTGATTTCAATTATTTTTTCTATATTAATGGATCATATTATTATTATGTATTTGATTGCCAGGGGTTAGTGCGAGTACCAGGACTTGTTTTCTTTTCACATTGAAAGGATATTGATCAATTGTTTTAAGAGGAAGTCTTCCTCTGACTTTATTATCATTCTATATGTGGTCAGTGTACTCGCATTAACTCCTGTTCTGTATCGTATGATTTCGATGACAATATGGGAAGCGTATGTCACGGTATGTTGTTGGGGATTTGGACACTCCGGTCCTTTCCCCGCAGGGTCACTCTACTTTATCAATTTCTATTTCAGACGATCAAGATTAGGGTGATGTATCTGTGATGTCTTCCAACAGTGTGCCTCCGTCGTCACAATTAATGAAGAGCTAGCGGAAAAGTGCTCATGTAAATACGCCAATTGCCTAAGAGGACCCTAGTAGGTTCGACGGCCTTTGACGTCCGCTAGCTCGCCCGGTGTAGCGTCCATTCACCGAATGGTTCGGCAGCCGGGTTCATCCGTTGCGGTCTAGAAGGAATTTTGGGGTGATGCGAGCACTATAAATTAACTTAATGCACACCCAGTGACGGCGGATCGGAGGGAGAACGCAGGAAGCCTTTTAGTCCGGTTCATAGCTCGTTCCGGTCCATCCGGACGGCAAGCGAGAGAGGCCCCTCTCTCGTTCAACAACATCTGGCCCCAGATGTTGTGGTACAAAATGTGTCGCAAGCGGAGCATACGTCCGTCGCTCGGGACGCTCCGTTGTATAGGCAGTCCGCTGAGACTGCTAAGGCTTCCTCTTCTCGTCAGCGCACACGACCGCACCTTGGCTGCGTGACCGCCGATATATTACCAGCTTCGCCGATCAAGGATTCTTCGGCGACCAGATCACACCATCCGGTAGCCAGGGACACGAGGCCTGCAGACTCCGGACGTTCGCATAGGAAGTGTGTGGGAGTCAACGTACACGGAGCTTCCGGCGGCAATGCATCGTAAGACCGCTACTGCACAGGCCTCGGGAACGGACGTGCTTTCCTTAATAGCACAGTTTATCGCAGCATCCCAGCATCAACTGAATCTGTCGCATATATTTTATCCGACGATGCTGGGTCGGGACGCTCCGCGGAAGCGGGTACGGACGTCCGAAAGTTTCATCCGGTCCGACGGGATACCGAAAGGGATTCGGAGGATTTCGAGCTTTCCCTTTCGGAACAACATATGCTGTTGTGTATGTCATCTGACTTGGTCTTCTACAGCTTCTTTCGTCGGACCAGAATGCTGCGATGCCGGATAAGAAACTGATAGCGTCGGTGGACTTAGAAATTTTTGGGTCGGTTCAGGGACATCGTCCCTCAGTTCCGACATAGTCCAATAATGTCACACAAACTTTCGAATTATTGAACGACGCTATATATATTATTATTTTATGCTTGCTATCCAAGCATTTCTGGTTTCTTGTTCGAAGAGTTATGGAGATGTCTTTCAAAAGCGTGCCTCTGTCGTCATAGTTAATGAAGAGTTAGCGGCAATAAGTGCTCATGGAATATGTCTATCACCTACGGAGTGACATTCGCTAGCTCACCCGGTGTAGCGTACATTCATCGAATGGTTCGGCTGCCGGGTTCGTCCGTTGCGGTCTAGGAAGGAGATTTGGGTGATGCGAGCACTTTAATTACTTTAGTACTCACCCAGTGACGGCAGATTGAGGACAGATCGGAGGAAGCCTGTTAGTCCGGTTCCTGGCTTGTCCAGGTCCGTCCGGGCTGTGAGCGAGAGAGGTCCCTCTCTCGCCCAACAACATAGGGGACCGCATGTTGTGTTTCAGATATTTTACATTCGGAGCATATGTCCGTTGGTCGGGCCGCTCCGTTATATTGACAGTCCGAGAGACTGTCTTTAATGCTTCCTCATCCTCACAGCAGGGCACACGACCGCACATTGGCTACGTGACCTCGAGTATCCGATCAGTTTCAGCATTCAGTGATTCCACGGCGAATAGGTCGCGCCATCCGGTAGCCAAGGGACACGAGGCCTATACACTCCGTTCGCTCGCATATTGGTAGTATGCACGGGGTAACGATCACGGAGCTTCCAGCGGCAATGCATCGTAAGACCGCTTCTCCTCAGGCCTCAGTGACGGACGTGCTATCCGAGTTAGCACAGTTGTTTTGCAGCATCCCAGCAATTGACAGTTTCTCGGTCGAATCAGGAATTATCCGACGGCGCTGGGTCGGTGCGGTCCGCGGTTGCATCAGCTACGGACGACCGAACGCTTTATAGGGTCCGACAGGATGGCGAAAGGGATTCGAAAGATTTCGAGTTTTCCCTTTAGTAGTATCGGAAGATGCCTTTCATATCTTCTGGCATTATCTTCCAGTGATTATTATTTCGGACTTCATTGCTGCGATCTTGGATAAGAGACTTATAGCGTCATTGGACTCGGATTTTTCGATCGGTTCAGGGACATTGTCCCTGACTTACCGACGCAGTCCAATATTGTCATTACAACATGTGTTTTATTTTTCGACGCTATATATATATATATATACAAGCCTGCTACTAAGCATGATAGTTTAGTTTCTTGTCCGCGTTGCTCATTTCTGCCATTTTATCATTTATACAAATAGTTTATTTTGGCAGAGCAGGGCATACCGAGAGTTCATATGCGTCTAGACGGTGTGATTAAAGACTGCATATATTCTTTTTCGCCGTTTATGTCTTTTCCAATTTCAATGTTGGGAACGACATTATGTATAGTAGACTTAACTTAGACGCTTTATTATACGTAATCCGCCTTACTGAGGCGTTATCATTACGTCTTCAAGAAAAGATTTACGGGATATTATTCTCAATGTAATTTCTTTTGAGGGCAGTAGTTTGTTCACGTATAACTCCGCCCTTCAGTGGCTGATTGGAGTTAGTTAGACGTGATGCAGCCCTAGCTACATCCACACGCGTGGATAGTAAGGTTAAGAACTCTCTCAGAGTCGCTTCGTTCTCGGAGGAGCTTCTCTTCGACGGCAACTTTTCGGCAATCCATGAATTGCTCGATTTATACGTTCTCTTGTCTATCTAGTGTTACAAGAGATTCAGACTGGGGCAAACATTCGGTGGTTGACTCAGAGAGTGCCGCCGCAGTTGCCGGACCCGAGTGTGGCTGTTATGACGGTTGCCAGTCAAACAGATTGGGATATAATACTGATCCCTACGGATTCGAAGTGCCAGGGTCTTTGGGTTCCGCAGTCTTTTAGCAATCAGTTTAACTTCCGCGGAATAATGTTTTTTAGGCTTGCTTTATGTCATTGCATGAACATTATTCAGAAACGCATGCCCAAATTCCTGTCCTTTAATTCGACAGTAGTGGCGTATCTCCGGAACCAGGGAGGCACTCTTTCGTTTCGGTTATTCAATTTAATGGAAAGAATCCGTCTGTTGGTTATAGTACACCAAGTTCAGTTTTGGTCCGTCATATTCCGGGTCGTCTGATTGTTTTATCGGACTCCCGTTCTCTTACGGGTCGCTTGTTGCTGTCAGAATGGACTCTCAGCAAACAAGTATTCAATCAGATTTGCTATCTATGGGAGCGCCCAATGATGATTTATTTATGACACAGCTTGCTAATCAATTGCAGACGTACGTGTTGGCTTGTCCAGATCTCTGAGCTAATATTGTTAACGCTCTATTGATCTATAGGACGGAATGATAGGATACGCGTATCCTCCGGCGCTGTTGTTTTAGCAGGTATTGCTAAGATAAACAACCACAATACATTTCTGTTGATAGCATCTCTATCTTCACAGAGATCATGAGTAATTTACTCTCTTGTCTACTGTGGGTCTTAACGTGAAATCTTCCTCTATGTGAGGATCTTTTTCACTGGGTAAATCGTGTCATCTTTATCACAACCAGCAAGGTCGCAACCTTCATGTATTCCGTTGTGTGGTCCGTATTGCATTGTAAGTACTGTACTGGACGAGCTTTGGACGCGATTTCTTACTATAGGAGATCCTCTTCTTCGCTATTCTATGCGGCTAAAGTGGAGGCTCTTCCGTCGTGGTGTAGGGATCATTATGTTCATATTGTTGATCCCTCCATACTACTCATTGCTATTTTTTAGTATACTTGTTTCACAAGATCTACTGCAGCCTGTTATTATTTAGGTTATAGGTTTATGTTACCTCATACCTATGCACTCTACGATAGTTTACAATTGAGTCTTTTGTCTCTTTATCTAAGTCAGTTAGTAACTTTTTGATAAATAGACTTAGAATCTTTAGATTAAATTCCTATACGGATTTTAACTTCGGTTCTTATTTAGCTAAGTAATCATTTGAGCCTCTGGAAACAGTAGTTTTCAAATTCTGACCTTTTAGACAGTAATTCTGTTGGTTTCTCTTTTACTGTAGAGTCAGTAAGTTTCATGCACTATCGATGGATGATTTTCACTTTCATAGTTTCGGAATCAATACTTCCGTTACTATTTAGGTTGGATTGTTGCATAAGAGTTAGGCTCCTATTATCCGGAACCTATTATTTTAAGGTCCTTCCGTCTTCGTATGGGCATAGGCCTTTACTCTTTCCGGGTACAGTTTATGTATTTATAAACAGATATCTGTTTATTACAAAGGGCGTAAGCTTCTTCTGTCTTTGATGTCTAGTAGAAGGACGTTACGCTCCATTTTATTGTTAATGGATTCTATTAACTATCGGTACTGCTTATGGTATATCATTGACTTAGCAGTTGTGCTTAAGATTTCGGCTCATGAAGTAAGAGTTCTTTTACTTCTTGGGCTTACATTAATAGTGTCGCTATTATAGATTTTTGAAGGCCGCTCACTGCGCTCAGCCATCCACATTCATGAATTTTATCTTAGAAATATCGAGTCCATTTCTGGAGGCCTCTATTGTTAGGTCTATTATCTACTGCTCAGAATGTCATTCACTTAACAGTTGCTACTATAGCTAGGTAGGCTGTCTGTTTCGGCAGTGTCTCCGTTCGGCTGCCCTCTTCGCTCTGGGCTATTTGACCCAGGGCAAGAAAAGGGGGGGGGGGGGAGGGTGTTCCCTTGGGTCACCTGTTTTACTATGAAAACAAGGGGATACCTCCTCCGGAGTTAGTAATTCTGAGCTGTTATTGGGATGGTTGTTTAGTGAGAAGTTTAGGTTTTTAAAATTCATTCAAGTCTTAGTTTTTAAAGTATAGCTTTTGAATATTGCATATGTCAACGGACATGATTATGCAATCCTCAGACACTTTTAGGAGTATAAGAGTCTCTATTCTCTAGACTTACTTTATTTATTGGCTTACTTTAAAAATTATTAGTATAAGGATTATATTGGATATTAATAGAGTACATGGATGTATGAAGCTCAATTTTGGAAGGTGTTGTATCTTTCTAATTTATCATAAATAAGAAAGATACATGTAAGGCCTATTACTTCTTTTTCCCTACAGGGGATGACTCTATTTTATTTTATTGAGCGTATTCCATTTTGCTCTATGTCCTTGGCCCTCCAGCCTTTTTACTATTCAGCTATGTCTGGGTCATTGGTACAGTATAAAAATGTTAAAAAATTTATAGTAATTTATATATTTTTTATACTTACCAATGACCCAGACGGGGATGGCCCTCCCAGGAGTTGGGAACTCTTGCCTCCCCGCTGAGTACATAGCGCTTACCAGGCACTGGTTATTAGAATGATTAATGGCGCCAATTTCGGAATGTCCTTGACACTGCGCATGCGCAGTAGGGGCGAAGTGTGGAGGGCCTTTCAGGACATGTTTTCTTTAGTTTTAGATGCAAATTTTGGGGATTGGGGGGCAAAATTTGTGTTTGGCCCTATATTTTAAGAGTTAGCACCAGCTATGTCTGGGTCATTGGTAAGTATAAAAAATATATAAATTACTATAAATTTTTTAACTTTCTTTTCATGATAATTTTGGAAAATATTGCAAGTCAATAGTAATATTCAACAAAGTGATTTAATTTCAATGACGTATTTCCACAGCACCCAATCCTTTTTTAGCCTAAAGGGTTGAACCATTTAGGGAGCCATTTCAAAATATAACCCGCAGTGCGCAGAGAGCATACCGCAATTGAAACTCCCACACGGTCTCGTTTTCATTCAAACAGTCACTCAAATCTTCTGACGAAGCAGACGAAGCACGACTAACCATTTAAACCCAATTTACACAGTACCTTTTTCACATCTGTCTTAGCACATCTGATGAAACATACCATCTAAATTAGGGTAAACATGTGAAACAGAGCAATTAAGACCTATTCTATTTCGTGTGCTTTAGCATTCGCTGCTGACCAATCAGCTGGTAACAATTCCATACTACAAACATGCGACTTTATGGCTTGAGATGATTCAAAATCAACGTCACATACAGCAAGGAGGTTTGTTTTTATATGCAGTGTGAACGTAAAAAGCAGATCTTGTTGTATGAAGTTATTTTTTTATTTATTACACATCCATTAAATTTTAAACCCTTGTATTCAACGGAATCGCCGCTATGATATTAATGATTCTGTATTCAACGGGTGATATACAAGGCGGAACTTTTTTGCCGCACCGTTTAGTCATGCTTCGAAAAGTTTCCAAATTTCGTTATACAATAATCGACCGTCTGTTGCATAGTGTCAAAATGAAAACGTCCAAAGCAAAATAAAGTTGGTTCACAAAAAAAAATAGCCAAAAATGAGATAAAATTTAAAAAAAAACCCAATCCTTTCCAACCAGAACATTAACCCAGTCCCGTGGCTGTATTGTTTTGTGGATCCCATTATACCTAAATTGGTCAACTTTATTTCGTTAAATCTTCGTACATCTTGAGAGGCTTCGAACTTCTTTTTAAAATGTTTCTCCCAGCTGTTTTGCAAATCTGCACAAATTTGTACTTATATTTTTACTAACAGTAACAGCCACCAAATGGTTAGGCGTGAATGGGCACCCGCCGAAGAGAAACAGCGATACGAATTTCAACAAACACTGGTTCTGAAAAGGTTGTTTTGATTTTTTATCGATCCATTTGATCAGTACAGCTTCAGTCAAAACAAACTCTTCACCTTTGGGTTTAAACATCGGAATTAAACTTTGTTTATTTAAATGAATTTTAATGCATGGGTTGTGTAATAAACACTCGTTGGAATGGCGTAATCATATTCCGCTCGAGCCTACGGCTTTCGCGAAATATGACTACGCCATTCCAACTCATTATGTAAAACACCCAGCGATTCAAACACACATCGCGTTCTATCTATATCCATGCCAAAACATGAACATGTATCACATTACCTTGTACAGTTAAAACTAGAAGTCCTGTCATGAAATGCGCACAAATAGCACGTTGATATGCGCGTTAATATATGCGTTATGGCCCAGGTAAAGCTATCAAATTCTGTACATATGGCCTGTGCACAAGCAGTGTTTCAGCCAATGGACCTACGGATAACCCGGAGGTCCATTGGCAGAAACATTGCATGTGTTTGCTTTGAGTAACCAAGAGAAACTGCCGTGCTTTGGATGCCATTCGATATGGCAATTGTGCGCAATCCCAACGCGCAATTAAGCCTAGATAAGCACACTATTCGAGACAGGACTTCTAGTTTTAACTGTAAGAAGGTCGATGATTACAAACAAAAGAGAATCGATATCTAAGACTCCAGTCAACATGCATATGTCCCGACTGGACAAATTATTGGGGTGGGGAGGGGGGGGGGCACACTTTTCACATTACAAGATTTACTCCGCTGATGTGATGATCCTTTCATAAATGTAGTGTATTTGTATTCACACTATTACTCCCTCTTCAAAGATCAAACCAATTCCATCATCGGATGGATTAACCCTTTATCAAATGTCTCAAAAACATTGCCCATGGCAAGTTTATTGGCACATGTTCGACAAGCCTGCTCAGGTGCGGGTTCATATGCTATGTTTTGCATGCAAAAACAGAAACAATAATAGAATGTGAATGATACAATTTGTAAAGAGTTCTGACCGGTATGGCCGTTTCGCATTAGGCGTGAGTCTAAACATTTCTAATTCTGTTATTTAAAATGTGAAAAAATCGAAGGAAGGCATAACATAATGGATCGTGAAGTTTATTTTATTTTGTTGCACACGGGGACGTGGGATATGGGTGGTGACACATTCCCCCATCCTGGCAAAAATGTTCAGTAGTTTAAAATTTTAAGTTTCAAACCAGCAACAGTTGGAAATTTCATGTCCTTTGGTAGTAAAATGTGTGGCATTTCGTCAGTGGATGAGAACATTTATAACAGACATTAGTGAAATTTTCTGAATGGAATCAACATGTTGCCCCGTGAGTGCAACAAGCTGTCGCCAGGAGTAACATTATCAACACTCCAGAGGGGATTTCGAACTCTAGAATCCCAAGGTTATACATTTTGAAGACAATGGCAAATGGTGCGTTCACATTTTTTTTCAGCAGTTGGACATTCACAGATACAGTTAAAACTAGAAGTCCTGTCACGAATAGTGCGCTTATCTAGGCTTAATTACGCGTTGGAATTGCGCGCAATTGCCATATCGAATGGCATCTAAAGCACTGCAGGTTCTCCTAGTTACTCATAGCAAACACATGCAATGTTTCTGCCAATGGACCTCCGGGTTACCCGGAGGTCCATTAGCTGAAACATTGCTTGTGCACAGGCCATATGTACAGAATTTGATAGCTTTAATTGGGCGATAACGCGTACATTAACGCGCATATCAACGTGCTATTTGTGCGCATTTCATGACATAACTTCTAGTTTTGACTGTAGAAGTTGAAAATTCCAACTGGGGAGGGAGTGCAAATGTTTTTTATCAAACATAGGTTGTTCGGCATTCCAGGGGAGTACAGTTGGAAATTCAGAGTCTGCAAACCTCTCTGAATCAAGACCCTCTCACCACGTCCCTGAATGCATATCAGAATATTGAGATAGTCCTTCATCTTGTATCATGTGGAAACGCTTTTGGGAGTATGCACACGGCTACAAATGAATCAAGGAATATTAAACTCAAACCACTGGTCTCCAACCTTCACATATTAAATTTTACGTAGATGTTCTGAACAATAAATTAATAATACGATGAACAGTAATTTATAACATGATATTTGAAACTATTTGTCGTCAACTTTTCTTGTTGGTTGTTAGGTTCGTGCACATCATTAACCCTTTACCGTCGAGCTCGTTCCAAAGAAGGGGTCACATGATATGGTTTTGTTGATTTTTTTATTGTACAAATTGAATAAATAATAATTAAAATAATTAATTTTGATATAATGTGCTTTGGGTAGAGGGTTAATGTTGAGAACAATGTTAATGCTAGTTTCGATCCAATTTGTGATAGCAATCGTTGATAAGAGTCATCACAATTAAAAAAGAGAAGATTCCAAGAGCCAGTCCCTGCGTGATGGACAAATATATAATTGCTGTTCATTGCATGTTACAGTTAAAACTGGAAGTCCTGTCATGAAATGCGCACAAATAGCACGTTGATCTGCGCGTTAATCTACGCGCTCTGACCATAGTAAGGCTATCAAATTATGTACTTATAGCCTGTGCACAAGCAATGTTTCAGCCAATGGACCTCCGGGTAACCCGGAGGTCCACTGGCCGAAACATTGCCTGAGTTTGCTATGAGTAACCAGGAGAACCTGCCATGCTTCGGATGCCGTTTGATATGGCAATTGCGCGCAATTCCTACGCGCAGTTAAGCCTAGATAAGCGCGCATTTCGTGGTGGGACTTTAGTTTTAACTGTATTTATTTATTTATTTGGGTTTAACGACACGTTCGACAACCAGGGTAACATCGTGTCAGACAGTTTTACGGGTGGTGGAAGCCGGAGTACCCGGAGAGAACCACCGAGCAACTGTCAGACTCCCCAACGTACTAACTACACACAAGCAGGGTTAGCATTGGTTGAAGACAAGTGCACCATCGACGTGCAGCACTTCTTGGACACAGCGCCATGTGGGCATTTCAGATTAAGTGCCTTGCCCAAGGACACAATGCAGTTGCCCCTGGTGGGTTTCGAATCGTGGGCCTTTCGATCTGAAGTCCCAATTATGTAACGACTGAGCCACAGCACTCCCACATTTTGTACATTCTCATTCGTTAGCACACACCACACTCCAAATTATCCATGCTTGGGCTTAACAGACGTAATGGGGTACCACAGGCCTGAATTAGGGCAGTTAGTGGATTCAGTGGGTACGCCAAGAGAACCGAACGAAAATTTACGGCCTTCAATACATCTTCCATCTGTCAAGCTCGTCTCAGTGTTCCAATACCCAAGGTGGTGCACATTCGCCAGGTTCGCTCAGTGAAGGGTACGCACAAGTAAAATTCTCAGCCAACACTTCCGCGTATATGTAGAATTAATTTATTTTTCTTACTCTCAAAATTCACCCAATATTACTGTTCATCTTCCATGAAAATATATTTCAGCTGAAATGACTTCTGAAATGATATTTTTTAAGCTTACCGTTTTTTTCTGTTTTCAGGTGCTGTAAGTTTCAGTGGACAATTGCCCATGCTAGAAGCCTGAAAGTTTATAGCCAATTATAATTTGACTTAACATAAAAATATATTGAACGCTTTGTAGTAAACTGTCTCTTTGAATGGAGAACATTATAATATTTTGAATTTTTCTTGCAAAAAATGCATCAGATTTTACCACTTCCAGAACTTATGTTGACCAAGCTTGCCAAAGTCCCATTACTCGACTGGAAATTACCTTAAAACGATTCCCCCAACAGCCAACCAAGAACGTTACTTCTTGTGGACCCAGTTATGAGACTGATCGTGAGAAGTCTGTACAAACGCATTAGTCACACATGTAAAATAGAGAATTGCCAAGCCGCAAACCTCAGACAGTCAGCTCGTCACAATAACGTATATGTTCCAATAAGACACTTCCCCATAGCCCAAAACCTACATCGTGAAACACGAGAGGCTAATTTACTAAACTTGTGATCGTTAAAATCTGCGTTGTTCAAGGCAACTTTTAACGACCACGGGGTTAGTAAATAAACCTCTCATGTACCCCACGACGGCACTGGATAAAACATCAATAAAACATATAAACTCATTCCATCTTAATTCAAACCATAAATCGGTTTGTAATTTAAAAAACACTCTATCCGGAACACTGTCTGCTGCAGGTGTGAACAATCCAGAAAAAATGAAGCGGCTTGCTAGTCACTCCGTTGATGAAGCAATTACGAAACGGGCGACGTCATTTCAAATATTTCAAGTGGTGACGTCAGACGGTAACATTTGCTACTGGAGCCGTAAACATAAAAGAAATTACTCCAGCTATCATCCAATCAAAGGGTGAGGATTTTACTCTCATTGGAACATATATTAATAGCCATATTCAGACACGGGAAACATGGTAATGAGACAGTGAGGTTGAAGTATATTACTGGGAATGTCCTTCGAAATGTATTACAGGTTCTGACCCCATTGAAGTTAACTGCAGTTGAAACTCGTACGCCTGTATATTCTCACAGCTGTTGTCCATTCTTCTCAAATTTAGTGAATTAGATAGAAACTCCTTCAATAAAATGTCAGCCCATTTCCCACGACAGCGTCCTCTTTCAACAGAGTTTAGATTTTGTTCAATTTCCATGCATGTGTTTCATTGTAAAGCTTTGGGTTCAACGGAAAAGCTGATCGTGGAATGAAACAAATTTTCCTGTTTGGTGGTAAGGCTTGTAAACATTATGTGTTACTGTCAAGCTTTCGGGAAATTAATAAGAGGTGATCATTTGTTTTGGAATTCGATCATTTAATTAATAAAATAGAGAGAAATCGTTTGACTGGACTGGTTACGTGAAATAATTCATGAGAGGTGAGGGACGTTGTACAAACACGAGTGCGCGAATGCGCACGAGAGTTTTACAATATAGTCCCTCACCTCGAATGCATTATTTCACGTAACCAGTCCAGTCAAGCGATTATTCTGTTTATTAATTTTCATTATTAACGATAATTATATTATTTAACCCTTTATCTAACGTAACGGCCCAAACCGGCCAGCGCTATTCTCAAAAATCGCCAATTAATTTTCATTATTTTTTTCATTTTTTGCCTCTAAAACATAAGGTTCTGATCCCTCTTTGGAACGAGCTCGTTCCAATGAGGTGTCCTAACCTATGTTTTTGAGACAAAAAATGAAAATAATAGTTATTCAAGAATTTTTTTTTTTGCAAGTGTCGTCTACTTTTCATGTTAGGTAAAGGATTAAAAAAAACAAAACAATGAAGCCCCCATTACACCCACGGCAAAGCATCTTCGTTTGTGCACACGGATACATGACGCAATTGTTGATAGCATAATTCAATTGTGAAGTTATCGTTTATAATCAAACCCGGAAATCCCAGTAAGTCGCACTATGGAAAGTAATAATCGGTTGTAACGTGTTTGATTTTATATCAGCCTTGATACCGGCCAGAGAAAATTTGTTTTATTAAATGCTGGCCTGTGAATTATTGCAAATGATCTAAAGGATATTTATCGATATCCATCGACTTGATGCATAACGAAGAATAACCTTCAGTAGCTCCCTAAATAACGTCACTCTTAGGCGCATCACTTTGCCTTCGATACGCTTACAAGCGATTCAGTGTCGGATTTACCAGCAGTACCAGAAGTTCACGCTAGTCCAAGTCGTTCTGGTGATTCTTTGTTTGAAAAATTAGGTATATAATAATAATAAAATAATTAGAATGTAAATAATATTGCACGACAATTTCGATACTTCCATTTTCCAATGTTAGCAGTAGGAGAAGCGCCCGAATCATACGTCTGAGACCTGTATACCAGTTTTTGTTAATATCTACCCCACGCCCAAGCGAATATAATGCAAAAAGCCCGAACCCCATAAAACTAGTATTTAACATGTTAGTGCCAATGTAACCTGCTGTGGGCTGGTCAGAATACCAGGCACAGGGCGGCTCGCTGGAACTCTTGTCACTACATATTGGGGATCTATAGTAACACAAACACTCTTCAAAACCCATGTATTTCCACCAAAGCCTAATAGCAGACAGGCTGGACTGGAACTGTGAGAACCTAAACCTCTGCTATAGTAACTTACGGAGAGCTGCATGAGGCAGACGCCTTACAGGACCAGGCGAATGGCCAGATTGAATGTCACACAATGCAAAATAGCCGATCTGGATCCCTTGAACCGTTTTGCTGAAGTAGTGATAGCAAGAATGTTCTATGAAGAGGTTCATCAGACTTTCCACCTTAGTGGTTTCCCGAGCCAGAAGTCGGACCCCTGCCAATTTTTTGACAGAATATACTAGATATGTAGGTGCGCCTAACGAAAGAAATGTAAACTCAATAGGCCGAGCCATTCCAGAGGAGTGGTGATTACAAGCATTTCATGTAATGAGCTTTAAATGACATGGTCAAAATATTCAACCCATATTCTCGCCTGATTCAGAAGTCTGACCCTCGCCATTTTTGCGCAGTGTATTCCCACTTACATGCGCATATAAGGCAAGAAATCCGAACTCCATATCTTGAGCCTTTTGGGGGGGGGGGGGGGGGGAGTAGTGATTACAAGAATTTCCGATAAAGAGGATTGCTAAATTTTCAACGCCTACCGTTCTACGGAACCGAAGTTGGATACCTACCATTTCTGGACTGAATAGACCAGATATGTAGGAGAACTGCGAACATAAGGGAAAGAATGCGAAGTCGATAGGTCAAGCCGTTCTAGAGGAGTAGTGATTAAAAAAACTTCATGTAATGGGCTTTGAATGCTATGGACAAAATATTCAACCCATCGTATCTCACGAACCGGAAGTCTGGCACTCACCACTCTTGCACAGTGCCTTTCCCACGTGCACACGTATGAGGCATGGAGTCCGAAATCCATATCTCGAGCCGTCTGGGAAGAGAAGTGATTACAGGAATTTTCGATAAAGAGCATTTCCAAATTTTTTACCCCTACCGTTCTTCCCAACCGGAAGTTAGACCCCTGCCATTTTTGGACTGAATATGCCAAATATGTAGGCGCTCGTAAGGAAAAAAATGCGTGCTCGATAGGTCAAGCCCTTCCAGATGAGTAGTGATTAAAATGATTTCATGTAATGAGCTTTAACCCTTTACCTAACATGAAAAGCAGACGACACTTGCAAAAAAATTCTTGAATAACTAATTTTTTTCATTTTTTGTCTCAAAAACATAGGTTATTACCCCTCGTTGGAACGAGCTCGACGAGCTCGTTCCAACGCGGGGTCATAACCTATGTTTTTGAGACAAAAAATGAAAATATTTTGAAAATTAATTAGCGATTTTTGAGAATAGCGCTGGCCGGTTTTGGCCGTTACGTTGGGTAAAGGGTTAAATGCTATGGTCAAAATATTCAACCCATAGTATCTCCCGAACTGGAAGTCTGACCTTCACTATTTTTGGAGAATGTCATCCCCAGGTACAGGCGTATATAACGCAATAAATATGAACTCCATATCTCGAGCCTTTCGAGTGGAGTAATGATTACAGGAATTTTCGGTAAAGAGCATTGCCAAATTTTCGTCCGCTACCGATCTCCGAAGCGGAAGACTGATTCCTACCATTTTTGCACAGATTGTAATAGATATATAGCTTAATATAGGGGGAAATGTGAACTCCATGTCTCAAGCCGTTCTGGTGGAGTAGTGATTAGATGGATTTCCTATAAAGAGCGTTAGTGGCGAAGGCCATGGTCGTCGGAAAAAATCAAGCCGGCACTATTCCACAAGGGCTACCAAGTCTGATAATTTCATGCCTGTACGTCTTGCCGTAACTGAGTTCTTAATAATGACTACAAATAGTAATAGTAAACCCTACCATTCTCCCGAACCGAGTCGGACCCCTACTATTTTGAGACAGTGTATATTAGGTATATAGGCAAATGTAAGGGGAAAATGAATTCAATACGTCGATCCGTTCCGGAGGAGTAGTGATTACAAAGAATAAAGAAAATTTCTGACAAAAGAGTGCTGGTGCCGAAGATCAAGGTCGGACAAAAATTTGCAATATTCCCAGCCTGACCTACACCACGACAGCTACCATCCCTGCAAATCTCAAGGTTGTAGGCCTTGTCCTTCCTGAGATCTCCACCATGATTAATAATAAGTATAATAATAATAACTAGAATTTTGAAATTGCATGGCAATGTCGATACTTCCATGTGTAAAGAAACAATCGAATGTACCAGGCAACTGGCCAGATTTGCACTTCGCATATACGCGCACACCGTGCAATACAAAAATTCCAACTCAATACCTTGAACAGTTCTGCAGGAGCAGCGATAACAAGATTTTTCTATGAAAAGCGTCTTCAGATTTTCGACCTTACCAATCTCCCAAACCGGAAGTCGTACCCCTAACATTTTTTATAATGAATATACTAGACATAAAGGCGCACTTAACAAAAAACCCCTGCAAACTTTATAGGCCAAACCGTTCCAGGGGAGTAGCGATAACAGACACTTCATGTAAAGAGTGTTATATGCTAAGGTCAAATGCTTCAACCCTTAGTATCTCCTGAACCGGAAGTCTGACCCCGACCATTTTTTAGTATCTCCTGAACCGGAAGTCTGACCCCGACCATTTTTGGACATCTTTTCTACGTATAGACAAACGTGATACAAAAACCCAAAACGAGACACCTCAAACTGTTCTCGATCAGTAGTGAAAACAACATTTTTTATAAAGGACGTCGTCAATTTTTTTACCCCTACCGATCTCCCGAACCGGTAGTCGGACCCCAGCTATTTTTGGACTGAAAATAATAGACATGTAGGCGTACATAACAAAAACAGTACGAACTCGATAGCATAAGTTGTTTCGAATGATTAGCGATAAAGACCATTTCACATAATGAACCTCGAATACTGTCGTCAAAATATTCAACCCATAGTATTTCCCGAACTGGAAGTCTAATGCTCACCGTTTGTGCACATTGTAATCCCCAACTGCAGGCGTACAAAAGTCTGAACTCCATATCTCGAACCGTTCGGGAGTAGTAGTGATCACAAGAATTTTTCATAAAGAGCGTTGTCAACATTTCGCCCCTTATCGATCTCCTGAACCGGAAGACTGATCCTTGCCATTTTTGGACTGAATATACTGGATATGTAGGCACACAGAACAGAAAATAGCGATCACAAGCATTTCACGTAATGAGCCTTAAATGCTATGGTCAAAATATTCAACCCGTAGTATCTTCCGATCCATTTTTGCACAGATCTTCCAAAACGAAGCTGGGCCCCTATCATTTTTGCATGGAATATACAGTACGTGGAGAGTGTATTATCACTAAATCACTCGCAGAGTGGAGATTCCACCCGAGTAATAATTGCAAATTTGTTGCAAAGCATAACCAGCACCAGCAAAGTTTCAGCCAATGGACCTCCGGGTTAAACCCGGAGGTCCATTGGCTGTAACATTGCTTGTGTTTTGTTGTCGATAGGTACAACATTTGAAAGTTATAGCTTGGGTGATAACCCCACTCCGCGAGTGATTTAGTTACAATCCACTTTCCACGTACTGTAGTAGACATATCGGCTAATATATGGGATACATTTGGATTCGAAATCTCAAGCCGTTCTGGGGCCGGAGTGATTACAATGATTTCCGACAAAGAGCGTTGGTGGCGAAGGCCATGGCATCAGACAAAATTCGGAAAGTTCTAGCCGGCCCTATGCCACAAGGGTTACCGTCCCTGCACATTTGAAGGTTGCAGGCCTTGCCGTTATTGGGTTCTTAATAATGACTAATAATAATAATAATAGTAAACCCTTCCGTCCTCCGGAACCGGAAGTCGAGCCCCTACCATTTTTAAACAGTGTATACTAGACATATATGCAAATATAAGAAAAACAATCCGAATTCGATACATTAAGCCGTTCCGGAGGAGAAGTGATAACAAGAAAAAAAGAAAATTTCCAATAAAGAGCGCTGGTGTCGAAGGTCAAGGTCGGATGAAATTCGCAATAGTCCCAGCCGGCCCTACATCGCGAGGGCTACGACTTCTGAAAATTACAAGGGTGTCGGCCTTGCCGTTCTTGAGATCTCAAGAGTGACTAATAGTGAAAAATAATAATTGTAAAAGGGGCAAAAAAGCTATTGCAATATACTTCCATGTTTCCTATGAAGAGGTTCATCGGATTTTTCACCTTTGTGTTTTCCCGAGCCGGAAGTCGGAACCCTGCCATTTTTTGTCAGACTATACTAGATATATAGAAGTACCTAACGAAAGAAATGAAAACTCGATAGGCCGAGCCGTTCCTCCGGAGTAGTGATTACAAACATTTAATGTAATGAGCTTTAAATGCTGTGGCAAAAATATTCAACTCATCGTATCTCCCGAACCGGAAGTCTGACACTCACCATTTTGGTACAGTGTCTTCCGACGTTCAGTCGTATACGAACTCCATATGTCAAGCCGTCTGGGAAGAGAAGTGATTAAAAGAATTTTCAATTAAGAGCATTGCCAAATTTTCAACCCCTGCCGTTCTACCGATCCGGATGTCGGACCCCTGTCATTATTGGACGGAATATACCAGATATGTAGGCGCATGTAAGGAAGGAAATGCGAACTCGATAGGTCAAGCCGTTCCCGAGGAGTAGTGATTACAAACATTTCATGTAAAGAGCTTTAAATTCTATGGTCACAATATTCAACCCATAGTATCTCCTGGGTCGGAAGTCTGACACTTACCATTTTTGGACCGTGCCATCCCCACATACAGGCGTACATAACGCAAAAATGTTAACTCCATATCTCTCAGCCGTTCGGAAGGAGTAGTGATTACAGTATTTTTCGATAAAGAGTATTGCCATATTTTCGGCCCCTGCCGATCTCCCGAACCGGAAGTCGGACCCCTACCATTTTTGCACATAATATAGTAGACATAATAGCCTAACATGGGGGGGGGGGAGGGGGATTTGAACTTGATATCTCGAGCGTTTCCGGCGGTGTAGTGATTAGAAGGATTTCCTGTAAAGAGCTTTAAATGCTATTGTTAAAATATTCAACCCAGTGTATCTCCCGAACCAGAAGTCTGATCCTCACAATTTTGGGACAGTGTCATCCCCACGTAGAGGCGTACATAATGTAGGAAATCGTAACTCCATATCCCAAGCCGTTCGGGAGGTGTAGTGATTTCATTGTCACTTTTCTTCCTTATTGACTCGTCCGGTGGACGGGTAAATACGGGAGAATATGTAGCAATGAGAACACGACGCCATTCACCTGTTTACCGGATAGACCAATTGAATTAACCAGAGTCCATAGTGGTCGCTAGTCCAGATTCCCCCCACCCCCACCCCCTTGTAAGATAGTTTGATCATTGATCCACAAACCACAGTAAAACCGTTCGGCTGGGGTCTGTCGGATCTTGCGGTTCGGTTTCCCAGTTTGTTGGAAAAACCGGTATCTGACCGAAAAACCGCCCAGCCCCAGATGACAGTCATTACAAACACCTCTAATGTCAAAAGGAAGAACTGAGCGCCATAGAATTGGCAATGGTATTTTAAAAAATCCTTTCGCAATTACCCATAGTGTTAAAATATGAATCCCCTTGACACAATAAAATATAACCATATGAGTTAACTTTGAACAAACTTGTGAATCATCCTTATAAAGATATTGTATATTTCGAATATGAAAGCGTTTAACCCTTTACCTAACATGAAAAGCAGACGACACTTGCAAAAATAATTCTTGAATAACTAATCTTTTTCATTTTTTGTCTCAAAAACATAGGTTATGACCCCTCGAGCTCGTTCCAACGAGGGGTCATAACATATGTTTTTGAGACAAAAAATGAAAAAAATAATGAAAATTAATTGACGATTTTTGAGAATAGCGCTGGCCGGTTTTGGCCGTTACGTTAGGTAAAGGGTTAAGACCTTTTAACGTTTTCTCCGTCATCCACAGTGCTGAAATATAGGGGTTCCTATGACGCTCTTAAATATCTCCCCACTTTTGTTCAAGCCAAGCGTGCAAATTATCCTTACAGATATGTTGTATATCAAACATGGAAACATTTGCTGTGTGATTTGAACAGTGTTAAAATCTGAGGACCCAATGACACTCCTAAACACATGGGGTGTTGAAGAGTGTATGTGTGTGTGTTGTGTGTGTGTGTGTGGGGTGTGGGGGGACATGTCACCCTAAACATGACTACTAATTATTTGCTTTACTTTAAACAAACTTCTAAATCACACTTACAGACCTGTCGTGTATCAAACGTGGAAGTTTTTTTGGGTAGTGTTTGGAAAGAAAAGTTCTGTGTTGTTTCCCTGTTAACGCTCAAATCCAATGGCTCAATGCCACCCATAAATAAGGCCACAGATGGCCGATTGGAAGAAATTTTGAAAATAATCCTTATACAAATGTATTTGGACTGGCGATTTTTTAGAAGATTTTTTAAAGCTATTTTCTCGTTACACACGGTGTTTAAATGAAGGTTCCTTATAATACAACCCAACAACATTTTTTACGATTATAATTATATTGTTGCAATTACCGGTTGCAACCCGGTGCTTCATTAATTACGATTTTGCTAATTATGACTTTTTTATTATCTGGAGAACGCATGCGTGAACATCACTGACCAGTCCACGGCGACTGTACCGTATCCCTTGCATCGACACAATCGTAACTGGAGAAGACTGATAATGATAACACCCCAATATTTTGTGCTTAGCTCTTTCATGTGTCTTTAAATCGTGCGCTAAATGAGAAAATATTACTATGATATCCCAAGCACATGCATGTAGTAATAACCACTTAGGGTAACAAATCTCTTCCTCGCTTTCACTGAAACGTCTGCACATATTAGAACATCTTGTGAGTAGACGCGCAAGCGTGTACAAAAGTTAACAAAGACAGTGTGTGAAATATTGCTCATCCTCATTCTCGGTTTCGTTGCAAATGCTAAAACCTAAAGGGGTCGTCCAACCTAACTTTGGTAAATTTTTTGACATTTTTCCCAATGCCTCGGAAACGGATAAGAGAAGTAAGGAAAGGCAAATTATATATCAAAATAATGAGTAAAGTGCATAGAAAAGGTACATATAACTTTTTTCCGGAAAAAAGGTGCATTTTATGATTTTGAAAAAAATTAATTTGCAAATGGCATAAGTAACGAACCGGTAAAACCACAAAATAATCGGTAATCCGAAAGCCTTGTCCTCAATATAATGATAACATATTACAGACTAGGAGAAAGCATTTTTTGACACACACTCTGGTCGGTTTTGATGTTTGAATGTAATAACACCAACACAAATTTTGGATGATCCGGATGTGGCCATGTTTCAATGATGTTTATTCCGGTCATGTGATTACGATGTGGTTCTTGCAGAAATACTCAATTTGGGCAATCGTAAGAATGCAAGGACGTGATCACGCCCTTTATTTGTTCGAGACAATGTATGAGCGGATTTGCAAACAGGTGACAGCAAATACTTGAGCTGTTAATGTCATAACTGCAAAATATGGTTCGAAATTCCCTCTCGTGTTGACATGCCGTCTGAACTTTTTTGTTGACAAAAAATCTGAATTATTGCGCACTAGAAGGACAACATGAACCACTTGTAAAAAAATAACCGAGTGTATAACATTGGGACGATACACATAAAATAAGGCAATATTCATAACAAAGTAAGCAGAATGCTTCAGAAATCACTTTTTCACGAAGTATATTCCAAGTGACCTGGAACTATATTGAGCGTGTTGATTTCCCCCGGATGGTGTGAAGTTATTTACTTCCTAGTAACCATGGAATTTGAGGCGGGTATGCTTAATGTCTGCAAAGGACCGATTGAAAATGGGGTGAAAATGATGCATTCGTGCTTTTAAATAAGGTGCGCTTGGATGATGCTGAGAATTTAGTTTTTTCTTGCAACCAACCAAACTAACACAAGCGTCGATCAGTGTCCTTTGTCATCGTTTTACACTGGCAAATGTGACAAATCTCCTTCACCGGAAACTTATCTCCCAATTTGCACATCACAATAAACATAACCGCTGTCAGCATGGCCGTGTGGTCAAAACCGAAACGAATTATCGAATCCACGGCCAACATTTGCTGCAATTGGCTTTTAAAGAAATGAAATACACGAAATATTCGCAATTTCTTCATTATCCATGCCGAGTAACTTTTTAACCAGACCACATGCGTTTAGTTTCGTTTGACGGCATCAAACTGATATTGTTTGTGGTAATTAATAGTACGAGAAGGCGAAAGAAGCCAAATATTTCCCATCAATAGCATCATCTATAAATTAATTAAACTTGATAATTCCTTTTATTTTACTGAAATTATGAATTGATAAGGTGGGTGTGTTGCGATTATTATGCCCCAGACCTGGAAGTTGGAAAATCAAAGGTGCATCTAGGGCCGTGCAGTGCCAGTGGTGACCTCTGTCCTCTTACCCATTCATCATTACATGTACCAACATTCTCCCTTGTATCTCAACCATTGCTACTCCAGTTTGAAGGATATTTGGTGTTGTGATCGAGCATCATGGGGAAACAATGCCCGTGTAGCTGCTGTAGCATGTGTTTCTTCCCACATTTTTTCAGAGTTGTGGTACTTTTTCACTCTTTTGAGTTAGAAAATTATGTTTATAAGTATAACTAATTGATTTGTTACAATTTGTTGCAAAGTGCCTGCTGATACCCTCAAATGTATTGCTACAAAATATTTCTGGTGAAGATTTTGTTCCTATTATCAAGCAACAACCTAATGAATATTCTGTTTTAAGCCAACAATCTGATGTTTGACACTTTTATCAGAGCGGTTTTGAAGGCTTATGTAACTCAAAATGTTGATTATGGCAGGACTTTTCTATTCACCCATTAATCAATAAATTAAGTGTTATAGTTGGAAGTAAGAAGCATGAAAGGTCCAGAACTAAAAGTCTAAAAAGAATGTTTTGCAGTGTAACATGATTTTTGTAGGTACACTTATTTGGAGGGTTACCTGTCTGATAGTGTTTGGAACATGTGTGGCCAGGATCTTCAAAAAGAAAATAAGAGTTAAACCTTGAGAAAAAGGCGTTTGCCTTGAGTGCCAGAGGTAGGGTCATACAAGTTAGAGAGCCCCTCCCCGGTATTTTTTTTTTGTGTCAAATGGAGCTCACTTGTCACCTTTTGGGGATTGCTTTGTGTACTGCGTTCTTGAAAAAAATATGTGAGACCCTCGGGATGTGCCCTTCTGATCTCAATATGCCAATAAGCCTCCTTGGGGAAAGTACATGCAATAATGGTTATGTAAGGTTGCTTTGATGTGTTTTGAATAACAATGTACTTTTAAGTACATTAGATGGTTTATTGCAGTGACAGGTTACAGTTACCCTTATTTCTTCTCCAACAGATATCCTGAGTGTATTGGTGTCCAAGAGTAAACAGAGCTATTATACTTATTGATAAACCAGACAAATTTAACAATTTAATCACTATCAAATTGATGCATGGGATAAAAGGGGTTACAGTGCAAGGGGTTTGTAAATATATTTATTCAACTACAATGTATGACTTTGCAGGGCATTCTACATAGGAGAATATCAAAGTTTCTTTCGAAACCACCACAGTGACACATACATCTTTATATTGGGAGACACTCTTTTGTCCTTCCATACTTCTTCTGGTGGACTCCTTCAAGTTGACCTTTATTGAACTCCCCAAATCAAAACATAAACAAAAGAAAATGTCTGCCTTCAATCAGTGAGCACTCCACTTATAACATTTGGTCTCAATCTTTATTACTTTAATGAATTAGGAAAAGATTTCTTCGAGTATGTACTTCAATGTTTATAGAATACAGTTGTTATTTTATTTTGAGATATTTTATTGTAAAAAATTTGTTCTCTTACTTATGCCACAGCAGACTTTCAGGTGGTGCTATTTACACATGGCAGCAGGCCCATGGCAAATTTCAGTTTCCACATGTTCTATGTGTCATTCCAAGCATTTTGATATATAATTTATTGGGGTTATTCATTTTGGGCCTTTTTTAGACTTGAAAGAAAATTACATGAAATTTGCCCCAAGTTAGGTTGGACGTCCCCTTAAGGGCCAATATAAGTAATAAAATTTTGTTTATTTGAAAATTCTCACCTCTGATATTCCTTCAATTCAAATTGGATACAAAATGTACATCAAATTGAAGGTTGGGATGTATAGAATACGAAACACATGTGTAATCAACTCATAGAGTCGACTGTAGGCACCACTGGTTCCTGGGAGTCTGCTGCCGTATTCGCACCAGAACTGATAATTTAATAATATTTCACGAAAACACCTCTGATATTGCTTCAATTCAAATTGGACACAAAATGTACATCAAATTGAAGGTTGGGATGTATAGAATACGAAACACATGTGCAATCAACTCATAGAGTCGACTGTAGGCACCACTGGTTCCTGGGAGTCTGCTGCCGTATTCGCACCAGAACTGATAATTTAATAATATTTCACGAAAACAACTTGTGGCCAAATGTGCTTTACATATCCAAGAACAAAGCTGGGGGATAAACATTCTTCACAACACGGCGACAGAGCTGCATTGGGGAAAATTCCAAAGCGTTTGCTTTTGTTTACGTAAGAGTATACTTTCGATTTCCGGTCGAGGTCATCGGACAGAAAAAGCATGTAAAGGTATCGCGGAACTAAATATTGAAATTAGAGTGAGCCGCCTTAAAATGTTGCACTCGGAAATGACGCAATCTCTAAAAATAAACAGCCTTGGGAAAATCCGTTGTTTCAATAAAAGTTTGAAACATTCTATTGACATCTTGTATTATTGTTGAATATTCCTGATAAAAAAGAGGGTGATTTGATGACTTTTGGACCTAAAAAATACAATTTACTTTTTGTGTGTTTTTGTAGGGAATTCCCTGAAAAATATGTGCACGTGACCGGTACTTCCCTTTGTGCCAGTTTTTCTCTCTTATTTGTTGCATGACCCCCTGTTTTCAGATCAGAAAAAGTTGTCTGAAGGGCTATACTTGACAGAGATATTTGAATGCCAAAATTAAAGTGATGCGATCATATTTTTTTCCACCTGAACGTTATAATGGTCGCCTATGGGAAAATATTTAGTTCTGTGAGACCTATATATAGGAAATATGTTTTTTGGCTTCCAGACTAGATTCAATTATTATTTTGGGGGATTATTTCACATTTAAATATTTATTTGGGGACCATACACCTTACCAAACCATTTTATTGTTTTGAGAAGTTACATTTTTGTCACAGTCAGCAATTAAAGCTATATATTTCCAAAACTAAGGCTGTTCATGAAAGAAAATTCACATCTTGAGCAAGTGTATTCCCCAGGAGCACACTATAACCTCTGGCAGCTGCTAACTAACAGCCTATCTTACCCTATTAACATATTTATTTAAACCATGGTTTCTCCTCATATTTCTAGGGGCAGGGAGGATTCCAAATCTTCCAACCCCCTCCCAAATCACCATTCAAACACAGACAGAAAACCTACACTGCCCTTCTATTCACTATTATTTAGAAGTTTTTCTCTTCTATATTATGCTCTTCAAAATGTTGGAAAACAATTCCTTCATTGAAAGAGTATCCTGGAACACAAATTTGAGGAAGGGGTGGGGCTACAGTGGAAAACAACATAATAAAATTACAAATGTGAGTGAATGGCATTTGTGCATAGCTACCAATATAGTTGTCTAGTACTAGTGCTGCCATGGTTCCCCTGATGCAGCATAAATTTACAGTGACAGTTGTGAAATATTGCTCTTTCCCTGAACCAAGTCCTCTCTCCCACACATATTTAACCCTTCTGCTGATGATAAACATTTGGAAGACTGAACATACACTTTCAGTTTTTTAAGATTTACTTTGAGGCTTCAGCACTCATGGTCCACTGAGTTATTTTTCAATTTAACAACCTTGCCCTGGCTCTTCCACTATATTTTTCATTGTATGCCATTCAGTACCCTCATGTAGACCTCCTACATGTGTGACTGCAAGCCTATCTGTCTGTCTGTCTGTGTGTCTGTCTCTTCATCAGACATGGTGTTTCTTTGCTTTTCACTTGCCTGGATCTACATTTTCAATAATTGGCAGCTGACTAACTCCCCCCCCCCCCCCCCCCCCCCCCCCCCCCCCCCCCACACACACACACAAGTATATTAAACATCAAATACCACTATATTCTTGAAGCAAATGTCTGATTCATCCTCTTTGGAAACATGTTTTCAACAATTTCAATCTTTTTGCCAGAATGGGTGTCTGTGGGGATTAAAACAAAGGTTATGAAAGTGCACTTATGGGAACTTGCAGCATAAGCATAGCACTATAGAATCAATATTTGATGGTTTTAGGCATCTTACCAGTGTTATGAGATATCACAGTAGCAGGTACTGGTCATTCGTTTGGAAAAAAACACTGTTTTATGTTTTGTCAGTGCCATACCAATGACTCTATGTGCCTTTACTGAGAAAACTGAGGCTTTTCCTTTACAAAAATTGCAAAATATTCATCAATACAATGTGAATTGTCTTCAGAAGCCAGACTGTGATTTAAAAACTATTACAGATGGGAAAGTTCATATCACAGTAGGTTTGTTTTGGGTCAATATCAATTAAATTATGAATTATATCACATATTTTGATGAAAAGGGGCATACCGGGGGGTCCTATTCAGGGCAAAATTTTACTACTTCAGATGGTGGAATAAAATTTGACATCAGTTGTTAGGATAAACTGGTAGAGTCCTCTCATATTGGTGAAATATATAGCTGCATCCCCAGTTTTGGAAACAAAATTGACATCCATATTGTTCCATGGGGGTTGGGACACTGTTTTGCTTGCAGTATGGTTAAATGAGACAGATGTTTTCTAAAAATAGTTTGTGCTGATGCAGATGATAGTTTTATTTTGGGATCAGGGTAGTTTTTTAAAGAAAGCTGTAAATTCTCATCCTTCTCAGTTAATTTATAAAGTAACAGAATAGAAAAATCTTTTGGAGGCAATACCAGTTTTCAAGCCCACTTGACAAAGTTTGGACACTTTTCCTTAAAAGAGCAAATTTTCCATGTTTTTGACTCAGCCAAAGCCAAAAGTTGGATTCTAATGCAGAAATGACTCTTTTATCTCATGGAAGTGGTAAAATGTCTCTTTGGTGGGGTTGGGGATGATTATAGGTATCGCGGAACTAAATATTGAAATTAGAGTGAGCCGCCTTAAAATGTTGCACTGACCCCCTGTTTTCAGATCAGAAAAAGTTGTCTGAAGGGCTATACTTGACAGAGATATTTGAATGCCAAAATTAAAGTGATGCGATCATATTTTTTTCCACCTGAACGTTATAATGGTCGCCTATGGGAAAATATTTAGTTCTGTGAGACCTATATATAGGAAATATGTTTTTTGGCTTCCAGACTAGATTCAATTATTATTTTGGGGGATTATTTCACATTTAAATATTTATTTGGGGACCATACACCTTACCAAACCATTTTATTGTTTTGAGAAGTTACATTTTTGTCACAGTCAGCAATTAAAGCTATATATTTCCAAAACTAAGGCTGTTCATGAAAGAAAATTCACATCTTGAGCAAGTGTATTCCCCAGGAGCACACTATAACCTCTGGCAGCTGCTAACTAACAGCCTATCTTACCCTATTAACATATTTATTTAAACCATGGTTTCTCCTCATATTTCTAGGGGCAGGGAGGATTCCAAATCTTCCAACCCCCTCCCAAATCACCATTCAAACACAGACAGAAAACCTACACTGCCCTTCTATTCACTATTATTTAGAAGTTTTTCTCTTCTATATTATGCTCTTCAAAATGTTGGAAAACAATTCCTTCATTGAAAGAGTATCCTGGAACACAAATTTGAGGAAGGGGTGGGGCTACAGTGGAAAACAACATAATAAAATTACAAATGTGAGTGAATGGCATTTGTGCATAGCTACCAATATAGTTGTCTAGTACTAGTGCTGCCATGGTTCCCCTGATGCAGCATAAATTTACAGTGACAGTTGTGAAATATTGCTCTTTCCCTGAACCAAGTCCTCTCTCCCACACATATTTAACCCTTCTGCTGATGATAAACATTTGGAAGACTGAACATACACTTTCAGTTTTTTAAGATTTACTTTGAGGCTTCAGCACTCATGGTCCACTGAGTTATTTTTCAATTTAACAACCTTGCCCTGGCTCTTCCACTATATTTTTCATTGTATGCCATTCAGTACCCTCATGTAGACCTCCTACATGTGTGACTGCAAGCCTATCTGTCTGTCTGTCTGTGTGTCTGTCTCTTCATCAGACATGGTGTTTCTTTGCTTTTCACTTGCCTGGATCTACATTTTCAATAATTGGCAGCTGACTAACTCCCCCCCCCCCCCCCCCCCCCCCCCCCCCACACACACACACAAGTATATTAAACATCAAATACCACTATATTCTTGAAGCAAATGTCTGATTCATCCTCTTTGGAAACATGTTTTCAACAATTTCAATCTTTTTGCCAGAATGGGTGTCTGTGGGGATTAAAACAAAGGTTATGAAAGTGCACTTATGGGAACTTGCAGCATAAGCATAGCACTATAGAATCAATATTTGATGGTTTTAGGCATCTTACCAGTGTTATGAGATATCACAGTAGCAGGTACTGGTCATTCGTTTGGAAAAAAACACTGTTTTATGTTTTGTCAGTGCCATACCAATGACTCTATGTGCCTTTACTGAGAAAACTGAGGCTTTTCCTTTACAAAAATTGCAAAATATTCATCAATACAATGTGAATTGTCTTCAGAAGCCAGACTGTGATTTAAAAACTATTACAGATGGGAAAGTTCATATCACAGTAGGTTTGTTTTGGGTCAATATCAATTAAATTATGAATTATATCACATATTTTGATGAAAAGGGGCATACCGGGGGGTCCTATTCAGGGCAAAATTTTACTACTTCAGATGGTGGAATAAAATTTGACATCAGTTGTTAGGATAAACTGGTAGAGTCCTCTCATATTGGTGAAATATATAGCTGCATCCCCAGTTTTGGAAACAAAATTGACATCCATATTGTTCCATGGGGGTTGGGACACTGTTTTGCTTGCAGTATGGTTAAATGAGACAGATGTTTTCTAAAAATAGTTTGTGCTGATGCAGATGATAGTTTTATTTTGGGATCAGGGTAGTTTTTTAAAGAAAGCTGTAAATTCTCATCCTTCTCAGTTAATTTATAAAGTAACAGAATAGAAAAATCTTTTGGAGGCAATACCAGTTTTCAAGCCCACTTGACAAAGTTTGGACACTTTTCCTTAAAAGAGCAAATTTTCCATGTTTTTGACTCAGCCAAAGCCAAAAGTTGGATTCTAATGCAGAAATGACTCTTTTATCTCATGGAAGTGGTAAAATGTCTCTTTGGTGGGGTTGGGGATGATTATAGGTATCGCGGAACTAAATATTGAAATTAGAGTGAGCCGCCTTAAAATGTTGCACTGACCCCCTGTTTTCAGATCAGAAAAAGTTGTCTGAAGGGCTATACTTGACAGAGATATTTGAATGCCAAAATTAAAGTGATGCGATCATATTTTTTTCCACCTGAACGTTATAATGGTCGCCTATGGGAAAATATTTAGTTCTGTGAGACCTATAGGAAATATGTTTTTTGGCTTCCAGACTAGATTCAATTATTATTTTGGGGGATTATTTCACATTTAAATATTTATTTGGGGACCATACACCTTACCAAACCATTTTATTGTTTTGAGAAGTTACATTTTTGTCACAGTCAGCAATTAAAGCTATATATTTCCAAAACTAAGGCTGTTCATGAAAGAAAATTCACATCTTGAGCAAGTGTATTCCCCAGGAGCACACTATAACCTCTGGCAGCTGCTAACTAACAGCCTATCTTACCCTATTAACATATTTATTTAAACCATGGTTTCTCCTCATATTTCTAGGGGCAGGGAGGATTCCAAATCTTCCAACCCCCTCCCAAATCACCATTCAAACACAGACAGAAAACCTACACTGCCCTTCTATTCACTATTATTTAGAAGTTTTTCTCTTCTATATTATGCTCTTCAAAATGTTGGAAAACAATTCCTTCATTGAAAGAGTATCCTGGAACACAAATTTGAGGAAGGGGTGGGGCTACAGTGGAAAACAACATAATAAAATTACAAATGTGAGTGAATGGCATTTGTGCATAGCTACCAATATAGTTGTCTAGTACTAGTGCTGCCATGGTTCCCCTGATGCAGCATAAATTTACAGTGACAGTTGTGAAATATTGCTCTTTCCCTGAACCAAGTCCTCTCTCCCACACATATTTAACCCTTCTGCTGATGATAAACATTTGGAAGACTGAACAGCATGTTTTTAAAGACTGAAGTTAGTATCATACACTTTCAGTTTTTTAAGATTTACTTTGAGGCTTCAGCACTCATGGTCCACTGAGTTATTTTTCAATTTAACAACCTTGCCCTGGCTCTTCCACTATATTTTTCATTGTATGCCATTCAGTACCCTCATGTAGACCTCCTACATGTGTGACTGCAAGCCTATCTGTCTGTCTGTCTGTGTGTCTGTCTCTTCATCAGACATGGTGTTTCTTTGCTTTTCACTTGCCTGGATCTACATTTTCAATAATTGGCAGCTGACTAACTCCCCCCCCCCCCCCCCCCCCCCCCCCCCCCCCCACACACACACACAAGTATATTAAACATCAAATACCACTATATTCTTGAAGCAAATGTCTGATTCATCCTCTTTGGAAACATGTTTTCAACAATTTCAATCTTTTTGCCAGAATGGGTGTCTGTGGGGATTAAAACAAAGGTTATGAAAGTGCACTTATGGGAACTTGCAGCATAAGCATAGCACTATAGAATCAATATTTGATGGTTTTAGGCATCTTACCAGTGTTATGAGATATCACAGTAGCAGGTACTGGTCATTCGTTTGGAAAAAAACACTGTTTTATGTTTTGTCAGTGCCATACCAATGACTCTATGTGCCTTTACTGAGAAAACTGAGGCTTTTCCTTTACAAAAATTGCAAAATATTCATCAATACAATGTGAATTGTCTTCAGAAGCCAGACTGTGATTTAAAAACTATTACAGATGGGAAAGTTCATATCACAGTAGGTTTGTTTTGGGTCAATATCAATTAAATTATGAATTATATCACATATTTTGATGAAAAGGGGCATACCGGGGGGTCCTATTCAGGGCAAAATTTTACTACTTCAGATGGTGGAATAAAATTTGACATCAGTTGTTAGGATAAACTGGTAGAGTCCTCTCATATTGGTGAAATATATAGCTGCATCCCCAGTTTTGGAAACAAAATTGACATCCATATTGTTCCATGGGGGTTGGGACACTGTTTTGCTTGCAGTATGGTTAAATGAGACAGATGTTTTCTAAAAATAGTTTGTGCTGATGCAGATGATAGTTTTATTTTGGGATCAGGGTAGTTTTTTAAAGAAAGCTGTAAATTCTCATCCTTCTCAGTTAATTTATAAAGTAACAGAATAGAAAAATCTTTTGGAGGCAATACCAGTTTTCAAGCCCACTTGACAAAGTTTGGACACTTTTCCTTAAAAGAGCAAATTTTCCATGTTTTTGACTCAGCCAAAGCCAAAAGTTGGATTCTAATGCAGAAATGACTCTTTTATCTCATGGAAGTGGTAAAATGTCTCTTTGGTGGGGTTGGGGATGATTATATATAGGAAATATGTTTTTTGGCTTCCAGACTAGATTCAATTATTATTTTGGGGGATTATTTCACATTTAAATATTTATTTGGGGACCATACACCTTACCAAACCATTTTATTGTTTTGAGAAGTTACATTTTTGTCACAGTCAGCAATTAAAGCTATATATTTCCAAAACTAAGGCTGTTCATGAAAGAAAATTCACATCTTGAGCAAGTGTATTCCCCAGGAGCACACTATAACCTCTGGCAGCTGCTAACTAACAGCCTATCTTACCCTATTAACATATTTATTTAAACCATGGTTTCTCCTCATATTTCTAGGGGCAGGGAGGATTCCAAATCTTCCAACCCCCTCCCAAATCACCATTCAAACACAGACAGAAAACCTACACTGCCCTTCTATTCACTATTATTTAGAAGTTTTTCTCTTCTATATTATGCTCTTCAAAATGTTGGAAAACAATTCCTTCATTGAAAGAGTATCCTGGAACACAAATTTGAGGAAGGGGTGGGGCTACAGTGGAAAACAACATAATAAAATTACAAATGTGAGTGAATGGCATTTGTGCATAGCTACCAATATAGTTGTCTAGTACTAGTGCTGCCATGGTTCCCCTGATGCAGCATAAATTTACAGTGACAGTTGTGAAATATTGCTCTTTCCCTGAACCAAGTCCTCTCTCCCACACATATTTAACCCTTCTGCTGATGATAAACATTTGGAAGACTGAACAGCATGTTTTTAAAGACTGAAGTTAGTATCATACACTTTCAGTTTTTTAAGATTTACTTTGAGGCTTCAGCACTCATGGTCCACTGAGTTATTTTTCAATTTAACAACCTTGCCCTGGCTCTTCCACTATATTTTTCATTGTATGCCATTCAGTACCCTCATGTAGACCTCCTACATGTGTGACTGCAAGCCTATCTGTCTGTCTGTCTGTGTGTCTGTCTCTTCATCAGACATGGTGTTTCTTTGCTTTTCACTTGCCTGGATCTACATTTTCAATAATTGGCAGCTGACTAACTCCCCCCTCCCCCCCCCCCCCCCCCCCACACACACACAAGTATATTAAACATCAAATACCACTATATTCTTGAAGCAAATGTCTGATTCATCCTCTTTGGAAACATGTTTTCAACAATTTCAATCTTTTTGCCAGAATGGGTGTCTGTGGGGATTAAAACAAAGGTTATGAAAGTGCACTTATGGGAACTTGCAGCATAAGCATAGCACTATAGAATCAATATTTGATGGTTTTAGGCATCTTACCAGTGTTATGAGATATCACAGTAGCAGGTACTGGTCATTCGTTTGGAAAAAAACACTGTTTTATGTTTTGTCAGTGCCATACCAATGACTCTATGTGCCTTTACTGAGAAAACTGAGGCTTTTCCTTTACAAAAATTGCAAAATATTCATCAATACAATGTGAATTGTCTTCAGAAGCCAGACTGTGATTTAAAAACTATTACAGATGGGAAAGTTCATATCACAGTAGGTTTGTTTTGGGTCAATATCAATTAAATTATGAATTATATCACATATTTTGATGAAAAGGGGCATACCGGGGGGTCCTATTCAGGGCAAAATTTTACTACTTCAGATGGTGGAATAAAATTTGACATCAGTTGTTAGGATAAACTGGTAGAGTCCTCTCATATTGGTGAAATATATAGCTGCATCCCCAGTTTTGGAAACAAAATTGACATCCATATTGTTCCATGGGGGTTGGGACACTGTTTTGCTTGCAGTATGGTTAAATGAGACAGATGTTTTCTAAAAATAGTTTGTGCTGATGCAGATGATAGTTTTATTTTGGGATCAGGGTAGTTTTTTAAAGAAAGCTGTAAATTCTCATCCTTCTCAGTTAATTTATAAAGTAACAGAATAGAAAAATCTTTTGGAGGCAATACCAGTTTTCAAGCCCACTTGACAAAGTTTGGACACTTTTCCTTAAAAGAGCAAATTTTCCATGTTTTTGACTCAGCCAAAGCCAAAAGTTGGATTCTAATGCAGAAATGACTCTTTTATCTCATGGAAGTGGTAAAATGTCTCTTTGGTGGGGTTGGGGATGATTATATATAGGAAATATGTTTTTTGGCTTCCAGACTAGATTCAATTATTATTTTGGGGGATTATTTCACATTTAAATATTTATTTGGGGACCATACACCTTACCAAACCATTTTATTGTTTTGAGAAGTTACATTTTTGTCACAGTCAGCAATTAAAGCTATATATTTCCAAAACTAAGGCTGTTCATGAAAGAAAATTCACATCTTGAGCAAGTGTATTCCCCAGGAGCACACTATAACCTCTGGCAGCTGCTAACTAACAGCCTATCTTACCCTATTAACATATTTATTTAAACCATGGTTTCTCCTCATATTTCTAGGGGCAGGGAGGATTCCAAATCTTCCAACCCCCTCCCAAATCACCATTCAAACACAGACAGAAAACCTACACTGCCCTTCTATTCACTATTATTTAGAAGTTTTTCTCTTCTATATTATGCTCTTCAAAATGTTGGAAAACAATTCCTTCATTGAAAGAGTATCCTGGAACACAAATTTGAGGAAGGGGTGGGGCTACAGTGGAAAACAACATAATAAAATTACAAATGTGAGTGAATGGCATTTGTGCATAGCTACCAATATAGTTGTCTAGTACTAGTGCTGCCATGGTTCCCCTGATGCAGCATAAATTTACAGTGACAGTTGTGAAATATTGCTCTTTCCCTGAACCAAGTCCTCTCTCCCACACATATTTAACCCTTCTGCTGATGATAAACATTTGGAAGACTGAACAGCATGTTTTTAAAGACTGAAGTTAGTATCATACACTTTCAGTTTTTTAAGATTTACTTTGAGGCTTCAGCACTCATGGTCCACTGAGTTATTTTTCAATTTAACAACCTTGCCCTGGCTCTTCCACTATATTTTTCATTGTATGCCATTCAGTACCCTCATGTAGACCTCCTACATGTGTGACTGCAAGCCTATCTGTCTGTCTGTCTGTGTGTCTGTCTCTTCATCAGACATGGTGTTTCTTTGCTTTTCACTTGCCTGGATCTACATTTTCAATAATTGGCAGCTGACTAACTCCCCCCTCCCCCCCCCCCCCCCCCCCCCCCACACACACACAAGTATATTAAACATCAAATACCACTATATTCTTGAAGCAAATGTCTGATTCATCCTCTTTGGAAACATGTTTTCAACAATTTCAATCTTTTTGCCAGAATGGGTGTCTGTGGGGATTAAAACAAAGGTTATGAAAGTGCACTTATGGGAACTTGCAGCATAAGCATAGCACTATAGAATCAATATTTGATGGTTTTAGGCATCTTACCAGTGTTATGAGATATCACAGTAGCAGGTACTGGTCATTCGTTTGGAAAAAAACACTGTTTTATGTTTTGTCAGTGCCATACCAATGACTCTATGTGCCTTTACTGAGAAAACTGAGGCTTTTCCTTTACAAAAATTGCAAAATATTCATCAATACAATGTGAATTGTCTTCAGAAGCCAGACTGTGATTTAAAAACTATTACAGATGGGAAAGTTCATATCACAGTAGGTTTGTTTTGGGTCAATATCAATTAAATTATGAATTATATCACATATTTTGATGAAAAGGGGCATACCGGGGGGTCCTATTCAGGGCAAAATTTTACTACTTCAGATGGTGGAATAAAATTTGACATCAGTTGTTAGGATAAACTGGTAGAGTCCTCTCATATTGGTGAAATATATAGCTGCATCCCCAGTTTTGGAAACAAAATTGACATCCATATTGTTCCATGGGGGTTGGGACACTGTTTTGCTTGCAGTATGGTTAAATGAGACAGATGTTTTCTAAAAATAGTTTGTGCTGATGCAGATGATAGTTTTATTTTGGGATCAGGGTAGTTTTTTAAAGAAAGCTGTAAATTCTCATCCTTCTCAGTTAATTTATAAAGTAACAGAATAGAAAAATCTTTTGGAGGCAATACCAGTTTTCAAGCCCACTTGACAAAGTTTGGACACTTTTCCTTAAAAGAGCAAATTTTCCATGTTTTTGACTCAGCCAAAGCCAAAAGTTGGATTCTAATGCAGAAATGACTCTTTTATCTCATGGAAGTGGTAAAATGTCTCTTTGGTGGGGTTGGGGATGATTATAGGTATCGCGGAACTAAATATTGAAATTAGAGTGAGCCGCCTTAAAATGTTGCACTCGGAAATGACGCAATCTCTAAAAATAAACAGCCTTGGGAAAATCCGTTGTTTCAATAAAAGTTTGAAACATTCTATTGACATCTTGTATTATTGTTGAATATTCCTGATAAAAAAGAGGGTGATTTGATGACTTTTGGACCTAAAAAATACAATTTACTTTTTGTGTGTTTTTGTAGGGAATTCCCTGAAAAATATGTGCACGTGACCGGTACTTCCCTTTGTGCCAGTTTTTCTCTCTTATTTGTTGCATGACCCCCTGTTTTCAGATCAGAAAAAGTTGTCTGAAGGGCTATACTTGACAGAGATATTTGAATGCCAAAATTAAAGTGATGCGATCATATTTTTTTCCACCTGAACGTTATAATGGTCGCCTATGGGAAAATATTTAGTTCTGTGAGACCTAAAAACAACGCCGTCTAAAATCAAATAATGAAAAAGATCGCCTTCATACAGTATACTGTTATTAGATTGAGATTGCACAGTTGCCATATTCAATGCAAGGTATCATGATACCTGTTGAAATTTCTTAGAATTACGACTTTGTTTTTCGATGGAAATTCGTGGTAACGAGTGGTTTGCTCATGTCTGTCGAGCATGGAAACCATCTTCAATAAAAAATGCAGACGGTGTTGTCCTTTTCCAAAATGCAATCCTATCGCTGTGTTCGAAAGTGTTTTGAATGCCTTGCTTTGTTCTTGGATATATGAAGCACATTTGGCCACAAGTTGTTCTGATGAAATATAATTTTATTATCAGTGCGAATACGGTAGCAGACTTCCAGGAACCAGTGGTGCCTACAGTCGACTCTATGAGTTGATTGCAAATGTGTTTCGTGTTCTATACATCCCAACCTTCATTTTGATGTATAATTTGTGTATATTTAATCTGAACTTAAGGAATATGAGAGGTGAGAATTTCAAAATAAACAAAATTCCATTACTTATATAGGCCCTTAAGGCCCTTAAGTTACCTTATGGTAACTTTTAATAAACGAAAACTGCAGACATTCTGTTGTTTTTCGTTTATTAAAAGTAACATAAGGAAACTTAGTTTTACTTTCGACTAAAGTCATTGGTGTTTTCTCAATAATTGCAACAATTACACGCTTCTTCATTGAACCTTCCTAGCTTGTCTAATAATCTCATGAAGAGACGAGTCAGAAATTCTTGATTCGGCATTGCAACGAGTGAGAGAATGTTGTTTTGTTTCTAGCTTTTGTTCTTGGACTTTTCCCTTCTCGTCAAAGACTACAATTATTTCTTCTGTATTTTTCTCTCTATTAAATTATTAATATAACTGGTTTCGACCAACATTGCGACAACTGCTCAACTGCCGAAATATTATATAGACGGCATTCTTCCCAGAAATGCACGACAGAAGATTGCGTCGACATTCCGTCTAGTATTCCTAGAAAATGGTCGTCATATGAATGCTCAATTGTAATAAAGTTCTGTGACAGCGAAAACAGTCTCTGTCCAGATCAGATCGCTATCTGGGCGCAACATTTCTTCAGAAGTGGGTCACGCTTTCACAAGCAAAATATTGCGATCAATGCACATTCAAGAAAAAAAAAACAAACGAAAATAGCATCTGAGATGTTTGGTTTCGTGCTTTCTTTTCGACACGTGAAATGGCTTGGCTTTGTCGGCGGGGAAGGAACAGGAAGTTTGGACAAGATCGCTACTCAATGCGATCCTGTCGAAACTCTTTGTCCGCTGTAGCAATCACAGTGCTATACTATACTAAACAAAAAAGAAACGCAACACGGGTTATCGTCGTTTTATAGTAGAGATGGACAATATACCGAAAAACCGAACTGATTCCGATATCATGGGGATACTGAAAAACCGAACCGAACCAACCTTTGAATACCGAAACCATCTGTATTTTCAGTTCCCCTACATTCGCTATTTATAAGGCCTTACTGAGGATTGATTGCAGTTGAAGTGTTCAATTTCATGAAAGCTTAATTAGTGACTTATTTTCTTTTTCAGTTTTGTTATGCCTTAATGGCCTGGACAGTTAAACTGCATTCTCAATAGACTACGACCTGTACATGCCTTGCTTAGCAGTGATTTCTAGTCAAGTCTTGGCTAGAAATCACTGATCCGATGATTTTTTCTAGTGTCATCAAGCCCACCTAAAGATGACATCTTTAGAACACACATTCTAAGATTACAGACGCCTTAAGCAGGCCTTGAAAGGTTAAGACGTGCTCAGAACAAGTCACAAGTTACTGTAGATATGATTTGTATTGGCAAAAGCATGACAACGTTCAGCTCATTAGAGGTGGCATGTGTAGCACTATGATAGAATGATAGACGAACAACTTATTCTGTATTTTTCTGACATGGATTCGCCTTTTGTACTATCTGTGAATCTCAAGTCACAAACCGAATACCGAACTGATACCGTGGTATGCCCACAAAAAATACCGAAACCGATACCGAAGTAAAAATTCCAATACCGCCCATCTCTATTTTATAGGTGGACACTCACTGTTACGATGTAACAATTTGAGTACTGAAAAGAAGTTTATTTATTCAGGAAAAATGTGATATTAATTGTCACAACTATGGTCTATGTCCGTGTTTGTTTAGCACCGAAGTCCCGAGTAGGTTCAAAATTGTGGTAATTCTTTTTACCAGTTCAATAGCGGATGTGCCCTCCTCTGGCATTGATCGGTGCTTGGACACGTTTTGTCATAGAGAAAATCAGTCTGTTGACAACTCCGATCGGAATGTTCTCCCACTCTTCTTGTAGTGCTTGGCGGAGCTGTTGCAGGGTTGCAGGAGCAGGATTACGACCCCTAACTTTTCTGTCGAGATAGTCCCATAAATGTTCAATAGGTGATAAATTCGAGCTGTAAGCTGGCCACGGAAGAACATCGACGTCGTTCCCTGCTAGGAAATTGATATTCACTCTTGCCACGTGACATCTAGCGTTGTCCTGCTGGAACGTAATATCATGCCTTTGTACCATCGGTTTCATGTGTGGTATCAAGATGATTTCACGATACCTGTTAGCGGTTTCATGTGTGGTATCAAGATGATTTCACGATACCTGTTAGCTGTGAGATTTCCTTCCTTAACCACGAGAGGTGTCTTCCGGCCATGAGAGATACGTCCCCACACCATTACACCAGCGCCACAAAATCGATCACGCTTCACCACACAGTTATCAGCGTAACGTTCTCCATTACGTCGGTATCCCCTTTGACGTCTGTCTGAGCGGTATAAGAGGAATCGAGATTCGTCGGTAAACAAAACTTGTCTCCATCGTTGCCGAGTCCATACTCTTGGGTTATGTGCATTCAACCTTGCCATCCTTCGCTCTCGTCTTGGGGCTGTGAGTGGCGGACCGACGTACAGACGTCTGGACGTCTTGCGCGCAGTCCTAAGGAACGAAGCTGATTTATTTCTCACAGTCTGTGCGCTGATCCTATTGTTGTGGCGACCTGTTGTGTTGGCAGCTGTGAAAACAGGTGATAGAAATCTGTCGCAGAGGTGCGACAAACTGATGTGACGGTCTTGTTCTTGTGACGTCACTCGTGGACGTCCACTCCGGGGGCGGTCCTGGGTCTTTCCTGTTGTAGCTAGACGTGTATAGAGACGGGTGATCGTTGCCCTATGCACTTCAAAAGATCGTGCAACCTCAGAATGCGAATCTCCCCGCATAAGCATGGTTACCGCTTCGTCCCGTTCAATTTGACGTAGCCGTGGCATGGCGCAATTGCGTTGATGTAAAAAAGTGAATATTGGATTTTGATAAATGAAGTCTCTGTGGACGACTCATGCAATTCCAAACCCGAAATGTGACCTCCTGATGTTGTAGGGCGTGTTGCGCGGAATTTCACAATTCAGTCACTAGAGTGTGACGTAGTGGTCAAACTGGGAACATTTTCTATGATTCACCTCGGATAATTACACGAACAATGGGCAATCAAGTTTCTTTTGTTGTATTATTGATCAGCCCCAAATTATTCTGAAAAATGTAGTTTTGCGTTTCTTTTTTTTTTTGTTTAGTATATATTGTGAAAAGGCATGTGGGTTTTTGCACTATTGGACAATTCACTTTTTGACTTAGAAAATATATGAACATATGCGTGCAAAATGAAACTTTTCAAACATGACAACATGAAGGATATTCATCTATTAGTGTGGACTTCCATGAGATCTAATTTCTAACCTTCACTTTTGGAGGATAAGGTTTGTGCTGATACGGAGATAATACATAACCGAAACGGATTTGAGGACACCCATTGTTCTGTGTTTCTCGAGTGGTTTACACTCAGTTATCAGTGTTTGGTGATCTTGTCATGCCGTCCAGTTTGTTTACACTGAAATGTGAACCTGTAACAGTACCCAACAGTGTGCATAAACGCAGAGGCATGTGGAGGTTTTGTCATGCCATTATGTATTGTTTTAGCGGGTCGAGTCCCCACGTTATGTAGTTTTTTTGTTTTTTATGTTTTGCCTTAGGGGCAGACTCCCAAATGTTTATCTTGTGGTCAATTGCGTAGACCTTGCCTTGAAAGGGCTAGACTTCCAGTTAAGGAAAGAGACAAACTCGAACCCTAATTGAAAACTCCAACGAGTTTATTTATTTCAATATCAATTTATTTTCAGTTAACACTTTAATCAACGTAACGACCAAAACCGAGCAGCGCCATTCTCAAAAATCGCCAATTAATTTTTATTATTTTTTCATTCCTTGTCTCAAAAACATAGATTATGACCCCTCTCTGGAACGAGCTCGTCGAGCTTGTTCCAATGAGGGTCATAAGCTGTGTTTTTGTGATACAAATGAAAAGAATTAGTTATTGAAGTATGTTATTTGCAAGTGGGGGGGGGGGGGGGGGGGGGTGTTGCGGTGGCGTCGCAGTAACCGGTTCTCGTCAGATCATCGAAGTTAAGCAACGCCGGGCGCGGTTAGTAGTTGGATGGGTGACCATTTCAGCGACTGATTCGCGCTCCCGCGTTGTGTCCTTGGGTAAGACACTTAACCCCGATTGCCTGCATGGGGGGACGATGACGCTGTGTACTAAGACGTACTGCACGTCGAAGGTGCGCATGTCTTCAACCAATCTAACCCTGCCTGTGCTCGGATGCAGATTCAGAGTTGCGATGTTGGAGAGCTGACAGCTGCTCGTCGTTGCTTGGTGGTTCTTTACGGGTACTCCGGCTCCCCCCACCCGTAAAACTGTCACCGACGTGATATGACCTTGGCTGTTAATGTGTCGTTAAACCCTAATAAAAAAAATGCAAGTGTCGTCTGCTTTTCGTGTTAGGTAAAGGGTTAAATCATTTACTTCAGATCCAAAATGCATTGAATTCCAAACCTAACGTTACAATATAAATAATACCCAGTTAGGCCAAAAAAGGATAGTTTTGATTCTCATGGATTTTTTTTATTTTCAAATCAGTGAGGGGGAGGGGAGAATTTGATATTTATTTTTTATCACCGTTGGGACTGACGAATTATAAGCAATATAGCCATCGCGATCCAGCCCCGAGTGTCATGTGTTATATGTATACTGAGTGGGGTAACCGCTATATTCAGATCTGTGAACTAACGTTATATAGAGGATCTCAAACGAGTGATGTTTGGATATAAGTGGATATAAGAATTCATCAAACGAGTTTCAAAAATCTTATATCCAAACATCACGAGTTAAAGATTCTGTATATCATATGAATTTTCGAATATTTTTTACACTTTTTATTGAATTCATTGTCGCTAAATTCTCCCAAAACAACCGACAATCAGTTCGTTGGCTCAGACGCTTCATACCATGACGTCATGAATGCGCTTTACTTGCACCTGTTGTCGTAATTGACGTCATGTGAACAACGCACAAGAATACAATGCTGCTGCTATGGGACCACGCGCCGATTAGACATTAGTTGATAATCAGGAAATAAGACATGGGTTGTTACGTCGAAATTAACGACGTTTCATGTGATATATAGAGAATATGCGAGTTTGCGTTTATGTTTCTTATTTTCGTGGCACAACCAACAGTTATATTTGAAAAATGTCAATAAAATGTACAAACGCGCCAGCTGAACACGCACGAAAAAAAATCACTGTAGCAGTCTCTGAGTATTAACAGTAATTGTTTTGCCTTACATTCCATACTTTCTCAACTTACCTGTGTGGTTGACGTTTGATCTCTGATATTCGAGCCTAACAGAAATTAAGCTAACAATTTTAATCTTAACTTAAATTTAGCTCGAGCTCTTAGAAAAAGTTCTAGCTCATAAACAAGCAATGTAGGAGTGGCTAAAACAATAACCCCATCACTGCGGTATGTCTTTTGTGCTTTGAACTAACTAATCAATATTTAGCTTTCCAGCTCGTTAAAAGAACTCAGGCCCGAAATACTTGCAAGTGGTCTCAGTTCGGCAGAATTGTATATAACGCAGCAAAGCTTTGATAAGACTGGCAAGAATATAAGAGAGGATAGGCAGTTTTGCAGAACTGTATACAGTGTGGACTACGTTCTGCGTTTCTGCTTGCATATATACACGTACGAATTAGCAAAGCACCGGCGCGTGGTGGCTGATTGGATTGCGCATTGGACTTTAAACCGAAACGGACGGTTCGCTCCAGACCTGCACCATTTGCACTGGGTCCTTTAGGCATGACACTTAATCCCAACTACCCACTTATGGGCAAGGAAGCGCCGTGTACTAGGCCTCGCTATAATATGGTGCACACGCCATTAACCGCTGCTAACTTGTATCGTGTAAGTAAGTTGGGGGAGTCCGAGAGTACCCTTTGTGCGACTGTTCTCTTCGACTACTCCGGCTTCCAAAGCCAGAAAATCTATCCGATATCGATAAAACCACGACAGCTGAACGTGTTGTTAAACCCCAATAAACAAACACATAGCAAAGCAGCACTTGAAGAGGGCTTTCCATTCGAGTATTTTCTGTGCCGCGCTGTGAGTATTGTATCATCCTCTCTGAACATCATTCATCGTCGAACATGGTGATCACAATGATATAATCCTACGAAAATCTACTAAAACTGTCCAGTGAAAAATTCTGACATACCTGCTTATAGAATAGTTTCCGAACGATTGACAATTTAAGAGATTTACTTTAAACAATAAGGCTAAAAAATAAGGTTCTGGTTCTCAGGTACCGCAGCATTGGTTTTGAATTCCCGCGTTGGAAACTTTTATTGGAATTTCAATTTTTTGCTCACTAAACAAACCCTGGTAAAATGCACCAGATACAACGAAAATAGGCAATACAACATATGTGCATCAGCTGCCTTTCAGTTTACCCAATATCAACCTATATTGGTTTGTCACAAGTTTCCGTTGTGAAGTTTCAGCGGTTGGATGCTTATTGGATCATCATTTTCATTGCCATTGCAAAATTCTTCTCTTGGTCGTAATTCGAAAACGGCAAGATCAAGCCATTGTATGAATGTACATGCATATTTAGAAATTATTCTGTTAATTTTTCGGAGCACCCTGTATGCACCCTACAGCAAAACCAACTGAATACATTAGGAAAGGCCTCCGTTAATTTTTCGGAGCACCCTGTGTGAACCCCACAACAGAATTAACTCGGGTATATTTATGAAATCTCACCGTTGACTTTTCGGAGCACCCTGAGCGACTCATAGCGGGGGCCCTATCACAGATAGTGAAACGGGAAGTACACTATATACAGGGGGTCGGGTAATTTTGAAAATTCCGTGTTTATTAATACAAATTTCGGTATCGGGTAATTACGAATGGAATGTGATTGGTGTGATCTTCAAAACGTTGTGGTTTCGTGCTGACGTTTGAATGCAATGATTATTATAATTGTGTACAAATAGCGAACCGTCCCGTCGTATATGATTTTCAAGTATTTGATGACTACAAAAAAATCTCTTTAACTCTTTACCTAACATGAAAAGCAGACGACACCTGCAAAAACAATTCTTGAATAACTACGTTTTTTTCATTTTTTGTCTCTAAAACATAGGTTATGACCCCTCATTGGAACGAGCTCGACGAGCTCGTTCCAATGAGGGGTCATAATCTATGTTTTTGAGACACAAAATGAAAATTAATTGGCGATTTCTGAGAATACCGCTGGCCGGTGTTGGCAGTTACGTTGGGTAAAAGGTTAATTGCGTTGATGCTATTCCAACTTATTTTCCAAGATTATTTGTTTGTTTTATTTTTTTTTAACTTTAAACTTTATTTTCAATCCTAATAGAGTTACGCATAAAATTTGATTTACATTGAAACGAATGGCTCAATTTCAATTAGTAGTATATTAGTATATTGTGTACGGGGCATGACAAGTCTGCATTTTGACCAAAGCGGCAGAGAATAAGATCTGCCAGACTTGATTGAGACACCCGCGTGCCTTTCCATTCTGAAGCTTCATTTTAGTTTGGGATATGTTCCTCTTAGCTCTTCTGATCACTACACAGCCCAGGTTTTGATTCATGTTGATAATTATATTGAACTTGAATATGAGGAAATACGAAATGCGATCGATTCTTTTCGGCTTTACTTTGTGAAAAAACGCCCTCCGCCATTAATTTCTAGAGATCAGATGCATGAGAGCCAAAGAATTTGACCGGTTTGCAAGTACAGTACGTGGAGAGTGTATTACCATTAAATCACCCACAGCGTGGCGATTCCACTCGGGCAATAATTGCAAGTTTGTTGCAAAGCATAACCATCACAAGCAAAGGTCCAGCCAATGGACCTCCGGGTTAAACCCGGAGGTCCATTGGCTGAAACATTGCTTGTGTTTTTGTGCATATGTACAGAATTTGAAAGTGATACTTTGGGTGATAACTCCACTCAGTGGGTGATTTAGTTACAATCCACTCTCCACGTACTGTAACACTACATTAATTTGCAGCCATTCTGTGTTTAGAAATTCGCGAAATATATTTGTACGTTATCTTGCATAAAATCAATAAGCCAGCAAAGCTTGTTCCTGAAGTATATTTTAACTTTTTCTAACAACACGAAATTAATTGGTATCGCGGAACTAAATATTTAGTTTAGAGTGATCTGCCTTGAAATGTTGCACACTCGGATATTGCATCATAGTCTAAAATAAGACTCCTAGAAAAAACTCATTGCTTGAGAAAACTGTTAAAACATTTTATTAGGTTTTTACAGCAATACTGAATATTTCACAAGACAAAAAGAGATTTTCTAAGTATTTTCTGGGTCTATAAAATTCAGTTAACTATTTGTGTATTTTTGTTGGAAATTCCCAGAAAAAAAACTGAGTTCAAGGACGGTACTTCACTTCCTGGTGCATTTTCTCTCTTATTTGTTGCATGACCCCATGTTTTCTGGCCAGAGAAAGTTGTGTGAAGGTCTGTACTTTATGTAGGTATTTAAATATTTAATTTAAAGTGATGCGATCATATTTTTTCCACATAAGTGTTATAATGGTCGCCTATGGGAAAATATTAAGTTCTGTGAGACCAATTAGGCAGTAGAGTTTGTTTCAAAATAAATCCGTTAGTTTGTATTCAATAGATAAAGGGGGCTAAAGGGAAATTATTCTCCGTTGGATCAAAAACTATAAAATTTGTACTGTTGTATTTTTTTAAGAATTGTATTTTTGGCGTATCAATATAACTGAAAAGAAGTGAATCTTTACCATTTCACAAGACATGGCAAGTTACATATCAGTAAATCGACACGGCGTTTGAAACGTCAGTGATTCATTGCAAATAGTGTAGTCACAGAGAGAGCATTTAATTCTGGATAACACAGTAATATATTTGTTTTAGTTTTGACCGCAAGAGTGTCTGTAAAGGACCGCCACTTTGTGTTAACGTGGTAATAAAACTGTTGAATAAGTTTTTAAATTGATTTTGTAAAATATTCATCGCAGAAAGCTCCAAACAAGTAGTGGGGACCACATAAAGTGCATTAATGCTTGTTTGTTTTAATGGACTAGTTCTGATTTAGTGGAATAAAATGATCCGTTAACCATCGCCCTGCGCGTAAATGCGTTTAACCCTTTACCCAACGCAGACGATATCAAAATTTATTATTTTAAATATCATTTTTTATTTTTTTTCAAAAGATTTCAAGAAAACCATATCATGTGCCCCCGCTTTGGAACGAGCTCGTCGAGCTCGTTCCAAAGAGGGGTCACATGATATGGTTTTGTTGAAATTTTTCGAAAAATAATATTTTTTCAGCTGCTGAATTTGCATATTACGCGGACGGATTCGGGCGATTCGTTGGGTAAAGGGTTAAAAGGCCAACATAGTGCACTATATACTTACTTATATACAATTGTCACAATCGTAGTGTAGCCATAGATGCAGTTTTATTGGAGTTTAACAATACGTGCAACATCCTGGAATACATCGCATTGGGGAATTTTATGGGTGTACCCTGAGGTAAGGATCAAACCGTCGACCTTACGGTTTGAATTTCCATGTTCTAACCAATGAGACACGCCACGCCCCTTCCACTAAGATAAATGTAATTATATGAGGGTTGGGAGGAGAGGAAGAACAATTACGCTTGGCTTTAAAATCTGCCGTTCCCACCAGTACTGACCGCTGGCAATAAGGCTGAACCTTTACAGCTGGGGCAATATGAGCAGAATTACTCTAGTTGAAGGAGGATAGGATAGGAGGCTGCGGTTTAACTTTGATTGAAGGAAACAATTCACCGAAATCGTGGAAAAAAATTGCAAACGTCCAGGAAAAAGTGACAATAGACTTGCAGCGTATGTGCCCCAACCAAACACCATAGGTGTCCGACTTAAACCAAACATCCAATGTGGTTGGTATATCGGGAATAAAAAAGGTATAAGAGCCTGTCTCTTGCTCTTCCTCAATGGGAGTTTCTTCTCTATTATCCCCAATATCCCGGGATGGAGTCTCAAAGGATAGCACCACCACCCACTCTGCTACCCCATGCCCTTCGAGGACGTCCATCTCCGTCATTTCATTGGAGAAGGATGCCTGACAATAAAATAAACTTCAATCTTTAAATGACAGAGAAATAATCTGCCAGTATCAACAGATCAAACAAACATGTCTCTCATGAGCAAGCGTCCACCCGCCGTGTGTCCTCGTATCTATTGCCGTGTCGACAATGCCACGGAGATCACCTACTTACTGCCTTCCTGATACACATTGAGAAGGGCCAAACTTTCAATCCTGCTGAGATTACTTTAGCATTTCAAAAATTTGTGGCTTCATTGATTATGTCCATCATTCGAGCTTGGAGTTTGTTTTTTTTAAAAATCCACTGTAGTTTGTTTGAAACCGTTCACAACAAAAAGCCCGGCTCATATCACCATTGGGTTCCCTTTGATCACTCTTAGGGATAATAGGGTATCGCTTACTAAGCCGATACAGTCATAAGAATATATATAAAGTAGGGTAATATACAGAATAAATAGATAATAAGGGTTTTAACCACTCGGCTTGTCGGTAATCAGATTTAAACCACGAGTAGGATAAGGGTTTTTTAACCACTCAGCTTGCCGGTAATCAGATTCAAATCACGAGTAGGATAAAGGTTTTAACCACTCGGCTTGCCGAGTGGTTAAAACCCTTATTCTACGAGTGGTTTAAATCTGATTACCGGCCCTAGTACCTATTTATTTTATTTATACCATGCTCTTAATAAATAATGGACTTTGTCCCTTAAAATGGAGAAAAAAAACTTCACTTTCTGTCGCAAACACACGGGTTTGTTTTGTTTACTTCTGCGCCGGTGGGTATTTCTTTTGGCTGCACGTGGATCCTTGATTGACCGCCAGACACATCTCCAAAGTTGACTGACTTTACCTTGCTTTTTCAGTCAAATTATTATTAACAATTCTTAAATTTTATTTTAAATATTTAATTGTAGGCATTTTAAACTTAATAAGTCATTGCACGTAGCAAATAGTACCGCAAAAGGCCGCAAAATGCCGCAAAACCTTCGCATGTTTGAATGAAAAATCACGAAGTCGGAATGTATCGAAGGTGGCAGATTACGTCATATCACGTCATGGATGAACTTCCCACTGTGGGAGTAATTTTTATTCACCCAGTAGACACTTTACACCGGTAGTGGGGTTAAAATCTAAAATGTAACATACAGGCTTTTTCACAGGTAGTAACATAGGCGAACATGGTATAAAAATGAATAAAGTTGTTCTAATCCGAATAGTGTTCTCATTGTCACATTTTCTCCCTTATTGACTCGTACAGTAGACTAAGTGATGGGAGTAATATGTTTCTTAGCAGTGATTTCTAGCAAGGTCTTGGCTGCCGTAACAGGAAGCCAAGACTTGACTAGAAATCACTGCCCAGGTGATTTGTCTATTATCAGCAGGACGTCCTGAAGATGATATGTACAGAAACATGCTCTGCGATCATAAACGCCTTGAATAGGCCTTCAAAGAACAAGTCACAAAATTACTGTAGATATGATTTATGTTTGCAAACGAATGCCACTTTTTAGCCCATCAGCAGTGGCATTTGCAGCACTGTGGTAGAATGATACAAGAACAACTTATTCTTAGAGCTGAAACGGTTAAGGGATTTTCTTGATCGATTAATCACATGGATTAACCTTGGTTAACTGATTAATCACTTGTCCAAGTAGATATCTGAATAATTGCCATACCATTGATGATTTACAGCAACCAACTAGGCCTATATACAGACATCTCCATTCAAATTTATTATGTTTTCAATTTTTGTCTCAAAAACATAGCTTATGACTCCTCATTGGAACGAGCTCATTGAGCTCGTTCCAATGAGGGGGTCATAAGCGATGTTTTTGAGACAACAATTGAATTTTTTTAGTAATTCTCTTCCAGTAAAACAGTTTGACCAGATTATACACACACATAGTAAAGCAGTTCGGTCGGTTTTTTAGGGTCTTGGGGTTCGTTTTTACCGTTAGCCACAGAAACCGGAACCGAACCGAAAAAAATCGCCCAGCTCTATCCAACATCAAGATTTCTTAACCATTTACAATTTTTTTACGAGCTCGTTCCAATGAGTGGTCATAAGCTATGTTTTTTCAGACAAAAAATTAACGAAATGTAAATGGCGATTTCTGTTAACCTGTAATTACTTCCACTGAATTGTCTCCCCAGTATATCTTGTGAACACAATTTCCATCCGAATCTGGTCAGACAGAGCTTGCAACACCCTCATTTCTCAGTCTAAGAAGCTTTCTACCAACGTGGATGTAGAGCTTGCATCTGGTCGTTGTCAGTGCTGGAGGAGTAGTTGTTTTCTTTCATGTCTAAATTTATCGGACTCTGGAACAATTATTACTGAATCCGATAGCTAGGGTAGTTGTTGGCTGTCGCTCCCGCAACTGGCTTCCTCAAAATCGAGTCTATAAATACGTGGTATCAGAAACATGCTACGTCTGATTCCTCACTCGTTTAGTAGTCCCAAGTGAGTAAATGGTTCTATACTTGCGATGACCCGCCGATGATTAATTCGTGGGGTGGTGAATTACCCAACCCATTGTTAAGCAACAACGAAGGGAGACCTCCACTGTTTCATCTCAAACAGGGATGTTGCGGAGAGGTGGCCTCATAACCTCCCACACACTTCTTTTGTGTATGCCCTAAATGCCTAGAGCTCAAAGCGCAAGAGTGGGATGCAGAAAAACTACCTCGTTCCGCGGATTAGAATCACCCCCTCCCCCTTTACTCTTAAAATGAGCTGAGTCTTTTAATAGGAGGTCCTCTGCGCTTTTTAAGAAATTTGACTCTCAGGGTGACCACGTAGATGTAATTGTGCAAAGGCGTTTGGGTTCTCGCATTGGCTTCTCATCTGACCCTTACGCCCCAATAACGAGGAGCTACTTCAGCATTTGAACTGCCCGTACCATTCTTTTTAATTGGTGCCCGAAACATTTTTCAAAACCAGCTGCAATCATATGGGCGATGTACAGATCAAAGCTTGGTTTATATTTTAATTTCTTTCGAGCTTTTACCGTGCTGCAAATGGGTATGTCTTTGTGAAGTCATAAACCTTTTTGAATGGATGCTGGGAATATCCTTGGGACCTACAGATATTCTTTTTTATTTTTAAAGCGAGACCCTGCTTATATTGTAAATGCAGTTGATTTTTCTTCCATACGAAATTAATTTAAAAAATTTATTTTGGAGATTTCAGTAAGAAAGAAAAAAGCTAATACACAGATGTTATCGGAGCGCTGACTAAATCTGATAGGTACTCCTTCTTCAAAGTTGAAATGGTTTAATATGGTTTAACCCTTACCTAACGTAACGGCCGAAACCAACCAGCTCTGTTCTCAAAAATCGCCAATAAATTTTCATTATATTTTTCATTTTTTGTCTATAAAACATAGGTTACGACCCCTCGTTGGAACGAGCTCGTTCCAACGAGGGGTCATAACCTATGTTTTTGAGACAAAAAATGAAAAAAAATAGTTATTCAAGAATTTTTTTGCAAGTGTCGTCTGCTTTTCATGTTAGGTAAAGGGTTAAAGGTTAATATTTGGTTAGTTTCATATCGACCGAGATATCAGCCCGTGGTTACTTCATATCAGCCTGAGGCTGAAGGTCGATGACCGATGTAACTTTACCGAGGGCTGATATATCGACCAATATGAAAAGAACCAAGTAATAACCTTTTTACTTCTTAACCCAAAACATATAGTTACAAAAACATTCTCAGATCTGTTAAATGTTTTGGAGTGTTATTCTTTCCAATTCTTTTCACAAAGTCCGAAGTTTCCTCATTTCCTAGTTCAGCTATCCGAAGGTACTGGCTTCCCCACTGGGGAAGCCGCGACGTTCGGATAGCTGAACTCCCTCGTCTCCCACTTTGACGAATCTCAGTTTTCGACTTTGAAGCTTAGTGTACGATGGGTTTTCTGCAGAACTCTCTTCTTTTCATCCACCCTGTCATTACTAATTGATCTCATTATTTCTTCACGATACAAAACTCTGCTTCAAACCACTCGCCCGTGTCTGGTAATGCCAGTTTTTGTTTTTGGTTTTCTTTGAGGACAGAATAAAACCACCTGTATTTAGGGACAAAGTAAAACTGAAGGGGTATATCCTTCCCACTTGACTAATTTAATGGCCTGTATCTGTGATATGGTTAAATTGTACAGTGAAATTTCATTTGGATTGCTGTGATTTTATTTCAGAGTTATCAGGGGTTATAATATATTTTCAGGTTTTATTGTATAGTTTCTGTGTGGTACCCACAATATTTTCACTCAGATGGTAAAACAAATATTTCAGACAGCATCCTGATGGTTGAGGAACATTGAACAATTCTATTTTATTACAGCTCGTTCAGTGCTCACTTGGTTTTCTCCACAACACTGCATGTCCTATTAACTGCATGCAGTGAACATTGTTAAACTAATTCTTGACTGGACAATCCAATCAATAACTTATCTGTTGTGACCAAATGTAATTCATTCAGCTTTCGTGTTCTTCTGTGCTTTGTTCTTTTCTTGCAAAAAAAGTTATTAATATAAATATGTTTTGAAACTGTGTTTGTGAAAGAAAAAGTGTTGATAAAGTGTTAAAGTGATGTGATCTGGAAATTCAGTAATTCTTTGTTTCTGGGAGGATTTTCTCGGGATAAGATGGGATCACTCAGGACTGGATCATTCTTGTTAGGCACAATAACTGATGACTAAGGTACAGTGGCATTTTATTTTAAAATATTATACCATTCTTTGATTCTGGTGGTCAGGTGGCCGGTACAGTGCAGCATCTTGATGGTGCATTTCCCCTGACCACCCAGACCACCACCTGGCTCCAATATTTTGGAGCAGAAAATCTGACTTATTCAGTAGATATTTCTTTTAAATAATACTACATGTTAGTAACAATAAGTAATTTGGAAATTTGTATTATTACTATGGAAATCAGTAATTGGAGTAATATGTAAATTATATTATGTGTAGATTTCCACTCTGTGTGGGTGATCTGATGTGCTCTGCATCAGCAGACCACTTCTGGCCACAAACCACTGTGTATTAGCATTAAGCAGTAATTTCAGCTTCAATAAGTTAAACCAAGTTTATGCACTATATTTCTAAGGATTCCGTTTATTTCAACAGGATGAAGATGTTGTAGCCACTGGTAGCTATTGCGCCTCACTGAACTCATTACACTGAGGGTACAGCCACTGGTGCTTGTTGTGCCTCACTGAACTCATCACACTGAGGCATGCGTCAGTTATATTTAACCCTTTGAACCGTAGCGGCCGTTTTTCCGGTCAGTTACATGACACACCATAACGTCATTATGTAGAATGGATGTTCAGTAGATGTGTGGGGAAGACCAATCAATATTTTCAACGTGCAGCCCCGAGGCTGCACGTTGAAAATATTAATTGGTCTACCCCAAAATAATGCATATGGACTCTTCTAATTGCTGGCATTGAACTGGCATGAAAGATACCACCAGATTTCAAAAGGTTAAATTCTCAGTTAAGAATACCCTTTGATATATTTAGCCAAACAATTTATCTCCCTTCCGAGACAACGTATTGCCTTATTTGTGCAAGTGCTTTTACATAAAGTAAGTTGTTTACTGACAGTACTTTAACGTGGTAGGTCACTTATCTTTATTTAAATGTAGACAAGTGTTTGTCTACTAGTGTAGACATGTTTGGTATCATGTAAGTGTAACTCCGTTATAACACCGGTTTTGTTGCTAATGTCAATAATCAATGCAGATATAAGCGATTGGATAATCTTGACTTTATACTAGTGTTGTTTTGATACTGCAGCCATAAATACTTAGTGAAGTGACATCCCAGTAAAGTTGTATTAGTGTTATGTGACTGGTTTACTTCTGTAAGAGAGTAACATTTTGTTTCTTCAGCTTTGCTTTGTTGTAATTTATTGGAGTGCGGCTTTGGACATTTTCCAATAAACTGTAATAAAACAATCACTTTGCGTAAATAGTATTTACGATAATATTCCTTAGGTTTACTTGTTTAAGGCTTCACAGTAAAACCCTAAATACAAGCTTATATGTACATGTCTGTGTGTGTGCATGTTTATGAAAATAATGGGTATTCATCCGGGGTAGTTCAGTACACACGTTGTAGAGTATCGAATATTTTGAAAGTTCTTTGGAGAAACTACACATGCTGGAAGTAGTAGTAAATGAAAAGTATGATTGTGATATGCTGGATAGTTGGTTGGACATAATTACTTGCAGACAAAACGTTGTTGTTATGCATTGCTAGAATGAGCTTAGTGAGCCCATTCCAGCAAGGCATGTCAACATGTTTTGTTAATTCAAATATTTATGTCATGGACAATTACATGTGGTTGTTTACACACAAAACATTGTTGTTATGCATTGCTGGAAGGAGGTTGGTGAGCTCGTTCCAGCTTGCAAGCCAACATATTTTTTCCAGTTAAAAAATACTTCTGGGTTTGATGTTGTACCTGGAATCCTGTAGCGAATCACGAATACAGTTTTAACCAATTCTCACGGAATTGTGAAAAACAATGGAGCGCGATTTTCTACTTTTATCCGAAACTATTCCCAATTGAGATGGGTTGTTTTCATCTTTTAATATTGACGCCTATTTCAAGCCCCCAACTTTTGAATTTTGTAAATCCCAACTCTAACAAAAAAAAACATTTTCTAAAAATGTCGTACCGGCCTCGAATTTCTGAAGAGCTCTGTCCGCATTTTCGGATGACGTTATTGACGTGATGTCATAAAAAAATGTCCGATTTTCATGAAAGTTTAGTGTGTTGTACCCTTCAAAAAATGAAAAGACACGTAGTTTTTATATTTTTTTTTTTGATTTATCGCCATTTTTCACATTTTATGTCACTCCAAATTTAGGGGTTTGTTTTTGTACATTTTCCAGTGAAAATGCTGATTTTCAATACCGCATAGCTCCGTACAAATAATACACACAGCTATAAAATTCCAGACGCTTTTTGTTTCATGTTCGCTCTATTGAGTGCATTTGTTACAATTTCAACGTTAACCCTTTATCCATAACACCAATTTGACGGGGTTTTCCTCAACGTTGGATAGCTGCCCTCTTGATAAAATCTCACTCTCGAAATTTTGGAAATACACTCTTCAATAAAAACAAAATTTAAAAATGCTATCAGTTTTACCCATCCAACAGTTCGTCTGGGCTGCCGTTCGGGTGGTGGCTGGACGTCAATAGCGGAAAAATAAAACATTTACCGATTTGCACAAGCATTTTGTATGTTCTGCAGCTCGAATAAAAGGTTGCTAGTTTGGATTCTTCTTTTTAATGTCATTTTCGACGTGTTTGAGTAAATTTACTTTTTTCACCTCTCCAAAAGTTTGGCAGCCCTACCTCAGCAACGGCAAAATACACTACTACAGCTTCTGAACACACAGTGCAGGAGATACTTGGAAGGATGCCAGGGAACAATTATATGTTCTTTAGCGCACTCAAGTGAACGCTACGACGTCAAAAGTGACGGAGGTGTAAAAAAAAAAGAAATAGAGAGTGATCGCTTGACTGGACTGGTTGCATGTAATAATTCATGAGAGGTGACGGACGTTGTACAAACACGAGTGCGCGAATAATACAATATAGTTCCTCGCCTCGAACGAAATACTTCACGTAACCAGTCCAGTCAAGCTATTACTCTGTTTATTACTTTTCGTTATTAACGATAATTATATTATTTAACCCTTTACCTAACGTAACGGAAAAAAACTGGCCAGTGCTATTCTCAAAAATCGTCATTTTTTTGCCTCTAAAAGACATGTTATGACCCCTCATTGGAACGAGCTCGTTCCAATGAGGAGTGATAACCTTTGTTTTTGAGACTAAAAATTGAAAATAATAGTTATTCGAGAATTCTTTTTGCAAGTGTCGTCTGCTTTTCAGGTTAGGTAAAGGTTTGTAAAAAACCAAAAAACAAAAACAATGAAGTCCCTATTACACCCACGGCAGAGCGTCTTCGTTTGCGCGCACGGCTACATGCCCCAATTGTTGCTTGCATAATTCACTTGTTAAATTATCGTTTATAATCAAACCGGGAAATGCCAGTAAATCACGATTTGGAAAGTAATAAAACTAGAGTAATGTCACGCATGCAGCCCGACTGTCCCAGCAATGGCAATGCTTAGACACAAAATAGTCTGAGCTATATTTTGTTAACTGTTTACCTAACGAATCTGTCATATCTGCACTCGTGATAAAAGGGTGGAGGGGGGGGGGGGGGGGCTTGGGCTATAGGAGTCATTTTTTTTTCATGTAATAACTCCCAATCCTTCAAAATGCATTTTGGGAATAATTGATTAAATGACACAGGGGTGGGGGTGGTTGGGTTATAGTAGTAAATTTTTGTGTTTTCATGTAATAACTCCCAGTCCTTCAAAATGCATCTTTGGAACAATTGCCTAAATGACCGTGAGGGAGGGGGTGGGGAGGTTGAATTCATATTCAAACTTGTGCTGTATTACTAGCTGGAAAATACACATATCAACTTTGGTTAAAATCAAATAATCCAGAAATGGGTTACATATTTCCTAAAACCGATAAAAGAAATCATTGATGTAAATGCAATCAGTACGTTGTATTGACTTGGCAAGAATTAAAGTAAAAAAGTATGTGGCAAAGCCTAATTTCCAATACAAAGAAACTAAGTCCGCACACATGTTTAAAAGGGGTTGAAATCCTGCCAATATTAATGAAAATCACTGCAGAAAGCTTCAGTGGACAGTATAAACCCGACAAGGACTTGAGCAACCCAGCAAATTACCGCCCAATCAGCCTACTCAGCTGTATTGGAACAACTTTCGAACGGATTCTCACGACTAGACTCCGCAGCTATCTCGAATCAATCGCCTTTTTCAATAAGTGGCAAATGGCCCACAGAAGCCAAAAAGAGGGAATCGAGCATGTTTATAGACTGGTAGATTATATGAAAACGGCGATCAGTCAAAATGAAATAGGTACCGCGCTATTACTCGACGCAGAAAAAAGCGTTTGACTCTGTCTGGCACAACGGCATGAGATACAAACTAGCTAAAATGGGGCTACCTACCAAAATTCTAAGGATCATATCATCATTTTTATCTGATCGAAAAATCAAAGTGAGGGTCAACGGCGAGGTTTCAGACGAGGTAAAAATCGAAGCGGGCTCTCCACAGGGTTCTGTCCTTAGCCCGCTTCTATTTATAATATATGTGAATGGCATTGACAAAGTAGGGAAGAACCATGTTGAACTATCTCAATTCTCAGACGACAAAGGAATGTGGACGGCTAGTAAGTCTCGAAACATAATACAAAACCGTCTGCAGGATACCATCCGCGACCTTCAAGACTGGTGCGTTCTGTGGCGCATCAAGTTAAATGCCACGAAAACACAAAGAATCACATTCTATAAAAAGCAAAGGAAAAATCCTGTCCCTAATATTGAGCTTAAGCTTTCCGACCGAAAACTTAAAGCTAGTAATGAGGCAAAGTTTCTGGGATTCACCCTGGATAGCAGTCTCAATCTAAACAATCACGTAAACTCAGTCACTGTCAAATCCACTAAACGCATCAATTTCCTGAAAATGATTAGAAGTAAAAATCAAGCTTTACAAATCATATATACGCCCAGTACTAGAGTATGGGGGCCATAATAACAAGTGACCTGAATAAAACCAACATTGAAAAACTACAACGGGTCCAAAATCATGCCTTGCGCGTGGCTCTGCGCAAGCCCACGTGGACATCGATAAAACAACTTTACGAGGTACCAAAAATAGACACCTATAGCAATGCGCTAAAAAGATCTTCAAAGCAAAACTCTAAATAGACTTCAAGACAGCGAATTAATAATATAACTCAATGCGCATCGCGTCCTCAATAGGAAAACAAAATAATCTGGGGCGTGTCCATCGAAAGGGTTAAAGATTACATCATTGCGATGGGGTGAGCCAGGCTTTCTGTGACATAAATTCAGAACTGGCTGCGGGTTACAAAATACGCACGAAAGCTTGCCTCTGTTACCAGTGGGAATTGCAAACAGCGAGGAAAATCTCCACCTGATGCCGGGTCTCCCCTCCTCGAGATATAAATTTCGGGGAAAAATGCTGGCTTCCCCATCCACATGTCACTGGTCGTCACGGACGGAACAGTTGTAAATTAAAAGCTAAATTGCTGTGATTTCCAGCTCTCTATATTTTCTACCTCCTCTATCTCATCAGACACAACACCAAACTGAATGACAAACTATGAGGGATTGAAACAATCCTCATGTAAAGATGTGCAGAAAATCTAACAAGACCAAGGCAAGGATTGAAACAATCTTGCCAGCAAATAGCCCTTTTAAGGGCTTTTTTGGGGGGAGGGGGAGGTCATTTGGAATTCCCGAAGGATAACCAGACACCTCAAAATCAGATACGGCATCACATCTCCCAGAAGGTTTGATGGATGACTCCCGGTTTTCCAAAACCAAACTGCGGGAGCTTTCTCCACATTTTTGTAACCGCTATGGTCATATACCGGGGCCGCTACCAAACCGGCGTTGCTGTTTGGTTTTCTTTTCTCTTCTTCCCTTAAATTTGCCATCACACAACATTATATTCTGGCTCGCCACCATGGTGGGAGTCAAACTCCTACCATCGCCAAGCTGGAACCGAATAGAGCACACTCTCTAATAGTCTTAATGGCGTTGAGGGGTTGATTATTGACAATCTATAACTCTGACGTAAACTGCCGGGAATTCTAACCGCGTGTATACCCCCAGGCCCCATTTGAGGCAATAGGAAAGCTAGGCATGTGCGATCCAAGTGAAATAAAAGAAGATTAACCGGGTCGCAAGGGATTTGTAAATCTCACATCGTCCCTGCGCGCCTTCGGCGCGCTAAAACCTTTCATTCATCGACATTGTCCCAAATGAGAAGTGACATTCCAATGAACTGTTGGAAAATTAAAAGGTGTAACTCTTCAAATAAAAAACTTTAACCTGGAAGTTCAAAGTTAAATTGACTGCAAAAAAGTGTTAAGTATGTCCCAAAATAACATAAAACATAATGTGAATGATACAATCAATAATAATTAATATTAATTAAAAAGAAAAAAAAACTGTAACCTTCATTAAAAAACTTTAACCGCGAACTTTAACCGAAACTCTAAATGTCAACAGAGTGACTGACAGACGGACGGACGGACGGATGGACGAACGAAAGTCATGAGAGGAAAAAGAGAAAATTTTTCAAATTTGCCAAAAAGTTGATGGAGCGAACTGATATGGGTTCAATATCGAGTATGTGACCCATTACTGTTAATTATAGCTTGACAACTTCTTCTCATGCTCCCAATCAGATTCCTGATGGTCTTTGTGGGATGTTGTTCCATTCTTGGACCAGCATGGCAACAAGCTCCTGGACACTTCTTGGCTGGACTGGACGGGCTGAAATTGCAAGCTGCAACTCATTCCAGACATGTTCGATTGGATTGAGGTCAGGAGATCTTGCTGGCCAGTCCATTCGCTCAATCCCCTCCCTATGTCGGTTCTCTCCGACAGCATGGGCAACATGACGGACATTATCGTCCATCAGAATGAATCTATCACCGCTGCACCTGCATACAATCTGACGTGGACATCCAGGATATCATCAATATACCGTTGTGCAGTCAATGTACCACGTTCAAGGACACAGAGCTCTGTTCGTCCATCCCTGCTGATGTCGCCTAGACCACGATTGACTTCTCCATACCCTAGACCGCCTATCTGTGTTGTCTCGGCAGTACCTCGACTCATCTATAAAAAGGACAGGTCGCCAATCTTCTCTGGTCCATCCAACATGGTCCATGGCCCATTCATATCGTGCCTGGCTGTGGTTCTGGGACAGCTGAATGCGAATACATGGTCTTCTCGATCGGTGACCACCTTCGTGCAACCTTGCCCGGATAGTCTGCGTCGAAACATTTACCCCGATTGCATTCTGAAGGTCACTGCGAAGCTGGGTTGCTGCACACTAAAAACTAAAGTGTTAAAACTGACACTTTCAAAGTGTTGAACCCATTCTAACTCTTAGGGTTTGATTTTAACACTCAAAGTGCAATGCTTTAAGCACTTAGACATTACAATCGTCAGACATCTGAAACTTGAATGGATGGCACTTCCCATGTGTCTAGCATTGGTGGTTCTTCCAGAATCGTCCATGATTTGATTTGCTCTTGGTGGGTACATAATTAAAAGGACACAACGCAGATGACGCGGATCAGGCTCGAAAGTTCGAGCCTGATCCGCGTCATCTGCGTTGTTTCCTTTTAAGTGTCGCGACATTACACTTGTCAAGTGGTATTATTGTAACACCTGTCAAGTCCTGGGATATCTACACTTGAACAAAGTGCTAGTTCAGCACTTAGTAAGTGTTAAATACAACACTTCAAGTGTAGTTTTTAACACTTTAGTTTTTAGCGTGTGTGGCAAAGCGGTTCCTACGGACCTGAATGATCAAAAACCGGTCTTCAGCTGCAGATGTTGCCCCGTCTCTGCCACCACAATGCCGTCTTACTGGTGTGCCATACTGCTGAAATCTGGCCCAGGCTCCGGTGATCACCATATGTTGCACACCAAAAGCTTCACCAACCTGACGATGGGTAGCCCCTTGCTCCACCATCCTTATAGCCCGCCACATTTCTACTTCAGACAGATGTATTCTTACATTTGCATTTGATTTTTCTGAAATTTTAGTATGTTATAGAGCGCACAAAATTAAGACATAGCTGTTTTTTCTGTTTTTATGATTTGCCGCCATTTTGACGAATTTACTTCGCTTGAAAATTTAGCCTACTTTTGAAGCCACGCCAATAAATAAATAAATATAGCCTACTTTTGACATATTTCAATAAACACAGTTTCTTCCGATTATGTAATTCCAGGACTGGCATTCTTAAAAATGCAGGAAGGCTAAAAATCGCTCCCCTTGCATGGTTTAGGGGAGCGATTGGCTCTCCTCAAGCTTACAAAAGCTAAAAGTGGCAAAATGAAGTTTTACTATTAATGAATTCTGCTTTGTGGGCATTGTACATTTTATGTAGTGTTGCTAACAAGGTAGTCTCTGTGAGACGGCTACACTGCCCCTCCCACACCTCCGGCCTCGGTAAGGCCCGGAGGTGTTGGAGGGGCAGTGTGGCCATCTTACAGAAAACACTAACATAGCAGAGATCTGAAAAGAAGTGGGTTATTATTTTCTAAGGCCAGGCGGGCTAGTTTTCGCCCTCCTTAATTTTTTTAAGGCGAGCAGAAGGCGAGCGAATAAATCGCTCTCCTGAAAATGCCAGGCCTGTAATTCCATATTTGTAAACAAAACAGCTTCCAAACCTCATACACTGTTTTATACGTATTTGAATTTGTTCACGGTTATCTTTTCATTTCAGATTTACGCAACCAATGCAACACTGTAAAAAATTACCGTAATTTTTTACGGTCATATGACCGTTAGCTAGTTTCCAGGCATATGACCGTAAGTGTTACGACAAACCGTAAAAAAATATTGACTGTCATTTGCCGTATATTCCCCTAATTTTGTTTTCACGGTTTGCCGTTATTTGTTCAGTCATATGCCTGGAAACTAGCTGCCGGCCGTATGACTGTAAAAAATTTCAATCATCATTTGCCTTATTTTCCCGAAAAATAACCATCAAAATAATTACGGTCAAAATGACCCGTGGCAAAGTTCCAGCCATATGGCCCGTAATTAACTGAAAACCATAATTTAATTCCAGCCATCATTATACGCATTTTACCTTGAACCAATAAAAGCAAATAGTTATGCCGGCCTTAGCGGGGATCCGTGGCCACAAGCCATGAGATCCATCGAATATCGGTGACGCAGCACGAACAGTCTGCTATTCTGCATGATTACCGAACAATTATACGCATAAAAAATTGACGTTATTTGATTTTCATGTCCAAGACTGCAATGAACATGATTCACTTGGCCACAAACTTAAAAATTGATAGTGATGCGTTGTTGTTCGTCTTCAAATGCAGTGGGCATCCTTCTTGGAAATGGCGACTTCCAGAATGACATATGGCAAGGACGATCCCACAATTCACCATTTTTACTGCAGTGCGACGTTATTGGACAGCGTGACAGGAGAAATACGTTCATTGGATCAACTCTGTGGGTTTTTTCTACGGCAACGCCGTTGAAATTAATTTACGGCCTCTTCAACCTCATTGTTCACCCAGCCTTTCAAAATTTTGGGACTGTAATCTCCGCAAAAAATAGCTAAAGTGTATTACTGTCCTACAAAATTCTCAACATTTATACCGAACGCTGAGGTGGCGTCATAGGGTCAAAAATTACAATACGTCGGGTTTTTCTGAAATTTTAGGATGTTGTTGCGCTCAAAAAATAAGAGGTGGCTGTTTTTCATTTTGGTGCCATTTTGACGTTTCGTTGTCACTTCAAAGTTTAGCATATGTTTGACATATTTCATTAAAAACTCTGTTTTTTTTTAGTCATGAGATTCCATATTTTTAAACGATATAGGAGGCAAACTTCATACACTGATTTCTACTTATTTGAAACAGTTCAATGTTCTTTATTCATTTCAAATTTACTCCCCGATGCGAGCGATGGTAATTTTATTTTCTTTCTATATCTTTTTTTTCAACTCCATTTTCTGCCCCAGCCTTTCGAAATTTTGGGACTGTAATCGCTGCAAAAAAAGAAAAAAAATATCTGATATGTATTGCCGTCCTAGGAAATTATCAACCGTTAAACCAGAACGCTGAGGTGCCGTCCTAGGAGGTCATATAGTCAAAAATTAAAATAAGTCGGATTTTTCTGAAATTTTTAGTATATTCTAATAGTAATAATAATAATTCTTCGGCCTTCCGCTGATTTGGAAAGCCAGGAAGCCAACATATACCTTGTTCACCTCCGGGCTATTCCTCCCCCACTCTCCTAATCTCCCAGCATTCAGTCAAAAATTGTTTTATAATTCCCCGCATCGGCGCTTTCTCGGTCTCCTAAGTATAAAATTGACTCTTTCCCTCATTTCATTCCCTATCCACTTATCCTTCAGGTTTTTATCCCATTTTTCATTAGTATTGTACGGAGTCTACTAGGCAAATATATGGGGCATTATAGGGTCTCCGTAACTCCTAACTTACACATTTGGCGCACTTTCCCGAACCCCCCCCCCCCCCCCCCCCCCCCCTCAACTCCAGTAACTTCGATCTCACTTTAAAGAACAAAGACCCCTCCATAAGATCCATGTAGGTACTCCTCAAAGACTGGGGCATCTTTAAAGAAAAACCGTCTAAAGAGATCATGGTCATTATTACAGCTCGCCAGTTTCTATTGGAATTCTCGAGCATTCTTCCCCCGATAAGGCTACTGCCCTGCTTCTGTCTCCCTTCTAAATCTCCAGTCTATATAGAGTAATTCTCCATTAGCTGCCTCATCTGCCTTATGCATCCTGTCTGAATGTTGTGGTTCTATGCATTGTCAGGTTTTATCCCTTATTTGTTGCATGACCCCCTGTTTTCGGGTCAGAAAAGGTCTGAAGGGCTATACTATGCCAAAATATTTGAATTCCAAAATTAAAGTTATGCGATCTTAATCTTTTTCTCTTGAACGTTATAATGGTCGCCTATGGGAAAATATTTACTGCTGTGATACCTGTAGGAAATATGTTTTTTTTTTACTTTTTTGGATTCCAAACCTGATTTAATTATTATTTTTTGAGCTTATTTCACATTTAAATGTTCATTGGGGGGCCACACACTTTACAACACTGTATACTTGTTTTGAAAAGTTAAATTTTTTACACAGTCAGCAATAAAGGCTATATATTACCAAAATAAGCCTGTTAACCCTTTACCTAACATGAAAAGCAGACGACACTTTCAAAAAAAATTCTTGAATAACTAATTGTTTTCATTTTTTGTCTCAAAAACATAGGTTATGACCCCTCGTTGGAACGAGCTCGACGAGCTCGTTCCAACGAGGGGTCATAACCTATGTTTTTGAGACAAAAAATGAAAATATTTTGAAAATTAATTGGCGATTTTTGATAATAGCGCTGGCCGGTTTTGGCCGTTACGTTGGGTAAAGGGTTAATACAAGCAAATTCACATCTTGAGCAAGTATTGTCTCCAGGGTCACACTATAACCTCTGGCAACTGTCAACTAACAGCCTATCTTACCCTAATAACATATTTATTTTAACCATGGTTCCTCCTCATAGAGGTGGGGACAGGGGGGATTCCAATCTTCCAACCCCTCCTAAAACACAATTCAAACACACAGCCTTAAAACCTATACTGTGCTTCTATTCACTGGTATTTAGAAGTTTTTCTCTGTATTAGGCTCTTAAAGATGCTAGAAAACAATTCCTTTATTGAAAGATTATTTTGGAACAGAAATTTGAGGTGTGTGTGTGGGGTGGGGGTGGGGGATCTGCAGTGGAAGACAATAATATAATAAAGTAGCAAATGTGAATGAATGGCATTTGTGCATAGCTACCAATATAGTAGTCTTGTACTGGCGCTGCCATGGTTGCTATGGTACAGCACAAAACTACAATGGCAGTTGTGAAAAATTGTTCTCTGCTTGAACCAAGTCCCCCTCCCACCCATACTGAACCCATCTCAGCTGATGGGAAACATTTGGGAAGACTGTACAGTATGTTTTTGGAGACTGAATTTAATATCATACATTTTCAATTTCTTATGATTTGCCTCGAGACTGCAGCTCTCAAGGGCCACTAAGCATTTTTTCTGTTTGACATCCTTGTCCTGGCTCATTACAGGCCTGAAAATAAGCAGTCTGACATTTGCAGAATGAGGTCCCCAGAGGGTGAATTTTATGATGCTATCCCATACAGTGTGCCAATTTATCCCCTGGGTACCTCTTTCTGTTTAGTTTTGAGACCCTGATTCAGATTGAGGTTCACAGAGGGTAAATTTAGTGATGATACCCTGCTGTTCAGGGTAGCATCACGAAATCCACCCTCTGGGGACCTCATTTTGCAGATGACAGTCTGCTTATTTTCTGGCTTGGCTCATTACATTGTTCATTGTATGTCATTCAGAACTGTTGTGTAGACTTCTAAAATGTGTGACTCCAAGTCTGTCTGTCTGTCTCTCTCTCTCTTTCTCTATCAGATAAGGTGTTTTTTTTTGTTTGCTTTTCATTTTCCTGGCTCAAACATTTTCAATAATTGTCCGTTAACTATGTATCAGCCTCACCCCCCCCCCCCCCCTCCCCCACACACACACCGCCCAGGACACTCACACAAATATATTAAATATTAAACATCAAAGCCTACTCTATTCTAGAAGCAAATATCTGATTCATCCTCTTTGGAAACATATTTTCTACAATTTGACTCTTTTTTGTCAGAATGGACGTCTGTGGGGCTTAAAACTAAATTTGTGAAAGTACACTTATAGGTGCTTGCAGCACAAGCATTGCACTGTAGAAATCAATAATTGATGGTTTTATGCATTTAACAGTTATGAGATACCACAGTAGCAGTACTGGTCATATTGTTGGACAAAAATGTGTTTATGTTTGGTCAGTGCCATAGCAATCACTCTAGGCGCCTCAACTGAGAAAACTGAGGCTTTTTCTTGGGAAACAACCAAATAATCATCAAACATAATGTGAAATGTCTTCAGAAGACATAATGTAATTTATAAATTATCACAAATGGGAAATTTAACATCATAAAAGGTTTGTTTTGTGTCAACATCAATTAATTTAGGAATCATATCATTGTTCTTGATTTAAAGTGGCATGTCGGTGGGGGGGGGGGGGGGGGGGGGGGGGGGGCACATTCAGGGCTATATTTTACCACATCGGAAGGAAGAACATTTGGCATCATTTGTTGGAATAAAAAGGCACTGTCTTTTGATATTGGTGAAATTTATAGCTGGACCCCCAATTTTGGAGAAAAAAAAAATGATATTCATATTACTTCAAGGGGGGCTGAAACACTATTTCTCATGCGTGTGGTTAAATGAGACAGTTTGTGTCCACAAATATGATGCGCTGGTGCAGATTGTAGTTTTATTTTGAGATCAGGGTAGTTTTAAAAGAAAGCTGTGAATTAGAGTTACCCTCCTTGAAATGATGCAATCTCTAAAAATAAGCGGCCTTGGGAATATATATTGTTTCAATAAACATTTGAAGCATTCTACTGGCATCTTGCATTATTGTTGAATATTCCTGATAAATAAATAGGGTGATTTGATGACGTTTGGACCTAAAAAATAAAATTGACTTTTGTTGTGGTTTTGTTGAGAATAAGCCCTTTTCGAAACTGCCATCTTGGACTTTAATCTATGCAAGGTCACAGGTCGCGAGGTGTAAACATTTCAAGAAAACACGTTGTTAGCAATGGGAGAAGAGAGCGGGTAAAGTGTTGCGGACCCCATTGCGTTCATTAGTGAGAATTCAAAAAACATTTAGCGAAAGTTACTATTTGTTTTAGGCAATAGCAATAAGGTAAGAGGACTTTCATTATTTTGAAAGGAGTTTCTATCGACATAAATGGTGTTTCAAGTTGAATGCACGCCGTTTCATTCTCCGTGGCCATGGGCACTGTTTTCATCAACTTCCGGGGGTTTCCCAACCCGAGAAACTCCGTGCAACACGTGTCCTTGTTGCCATTCAAAACAAGTCCTCGCCTCCGTAAAAAAAACTATGTAAACCTACGATATTCCCTCGTTTAACATCGTCTAGGGTTGTCCCTTCAGTTAATTCGAATGACCACATCGGTTTTACGAATTTAAACTTGATATTTCACAAAACTAGTTGATTTTGTTGACACATAACTCAACGCGATGAACGTGGAAATCACTTTGTTTACACCCCGCGACCTGTGACCTTGCATAAATTAAAGTCCAAGATGGCATTTTTTTCGAAAAAGGCTTATTCCCTGAAAAATATGTGCACGTGAACAGTGCTCCCCTTCCGGTCAGGTTTGGTTTTCTCGCTTATTTGTTGTATGACCCCCTGTTTTCGTGTCTTCGGGTCAGAACAAATTGTCTGAAGGGCTACTTGACAATGATATTTGAATTCCAAAATTAAGGTGAGGCGATCATAATTTGTTTCGCTTGAACGTTATAATGGTCGCCGATGGGAATACATTTACCGCAGGAGATTCGGTTTTCGGACTCGTTGACTTCACGAAACACCGGTAAACTTTTATAAGTATTTTATCATATCCTAACACTGGGGTATATAATTTAGTGTTTTAAAAAATTTAGAAGACTGTTTTGTGCGTTTTCGTTTGCATCTACCAACGAGTGATATTCAGGTACAAAATTCGTCCCAATGTGTTCTATGTGCCAATTGGCACATAGAACACATTGGAACTCAGGGGACGAATTGTTACTCAACTGAAGAAGTTGATGTTGCACATTTTTCGTAGTTGCAGGATATCAAATATATCATATCACACACTATATATATGTTAATTTGTATACATATAACACCATGTATGTGGTATATATATGATAGAATAAAGAAATAGAATAGAATAAATTATTCTTCCGTATTTTAACTGCGTCAGTACAATCGTTACTGGACCAACGATAACATGCTAATATCTACGTGCTCTGATCTTCCATGTATTTTGTATCCCTACGCGAGACACAAAATTATTAGTGCGTTATTCCTCGAAGTTCGATTTCGCAAAACCATTTGGGGGAACAAATCGTACTAAAACGTCTTCACAACTTAGAACTTCTTTTCTGTAGACATACAAAGCATCAAAAATTTATTTAATGGATCACCGGGTAAATTTTGCTGCTGATCATATTTATTACCTTGTAAATGCATGCGTGAACATTACTGCCCACGTGTGGATTACGACCAATCCGCGGCGACTGTACAGCACGTGGTGCTAATTAAATAACAAGAAGTTGGCACACCCATATATAAATCGACTACTATGTGTCCTCAGGAACGTGGCTAGAGGTTTTTGATTGGGGGTGTAGGGTAGTGAATTTCCAACTAGGGGGAGGGATTGGGAGGGGGAACCTCCTCCCACCCCACCCCACCCCACCCCAGTTGTAAATTCATTACCGAGAAAGATTTTAAAAATGAAGCCTCGAAAGGGGGCATAAAATTAATTCCACTAACTGAAATGCCAACACATTTATGGTAGAATTATCAGGTTATTATTATTTGGTATTTTTCTAGGAATTGAATATGTGCTAAACTTTGAACAATTCACACTATCCTAACATTAAATCAGATCTTATGCAGGAATGATCAATTTTCGATGTTTCAACATTTTGTAACTGTGAATGATGGAATTAATAACGATTTTACATGATGAGATTTTCTTGAAGTGCATTTCGAGGATTTTTTTTAATACGATAAGTAAACGCACCATACAAATGTCGTACCGATTTACATCAAGCATACTTACGAAGCTCGATATTGCGCACACTGTAGTTGTAAATAGTAACAGTTGGAATTTTTACCGATTTGAAACCGAGTTGGCATTTTGGGTAGTAAATGAGACATGAGCATCACCAAAGAAGCTCCAAAAGCCAGATAGATGGAGTTTCCAACTACGCAGGAACTGACCTCCGAATTTCCAACTATATGAAATTTTTTGCCAGGATTGGGTGTGGGGGGGGGGGGGTGGTTGGGGTGACAGACCTCTCCCACACCTCCATGTAGCCACGTCCCTGTGTGTACGGATGTGTACTTATCAATAATTTAATCATTTGCCCCGCCTCTGCGTTTGTTTGGTTGAAAGTATACAGCGTGAAAGTCATCAAAATCGTATAAACCATATCACGTAATGATTTGTAATGTCTACACGTTCGCATATCCGATCCAGCTTTGAAGACTCTGGAAGCCCCGCCCACTCAATCCAATTGTCACCGTGAGGGCGTGACGGCAGACTGACAGATGGATAACAAGCTTGTAAACAAAGATCAATGATCGATTTTTCATCGCCTCCAGTCAGCGAGAATATCGGGAACAATTGAATTTCATAAAATATACCGAAGTGGGAGGCGAACAAAAGATCATATATCCAAACATGATTTTGGGGGAACTTAAAAAAAGTGTTTTTAATGATATTGTTACGTGACTTGCTAAATATCTGTCGTCTGCGATCGAAAATCAAAACAACAAACAATTTGACAATGATTGACGTGACCTGTTTGTGGCACACTTTCCTGAGTTTGACTGTTGTCTTTTCCGAAAATTAAAAGTTTTTCGTTCACGTACACATAGTTTTTATATTTTAATATTACAGCCGGACTAAATTATAAGAAATAACTGTTGTTTTCCTTCGGTTTATGCGATTTAAACCGAAAATTTTCAGCACAAGCTTAATCATAACTCGCTACGCGAGTTATGAAGCTTGTGCTGAAAATTTTCGTTTATATCGCACAAACCGAAGGAAAACAACAGTTATTTCTTAAATAAATACAATTCCAAGACCTCTCAGTTTTGAACTATAATATCAATTGATCAATATCCTAACTACATCACCAAGGTATGCCTTCGACGAAAGCATGTCATGATGGTGTAGTGATAATATTTGTCAGTCGGGATTGGTCCATCACAGACGGATAAATCAGATTAACACCCACCCATACCTCAAGCGGCCATCTTCGAGACGCCCCTGACTTTATTACGCTGGAATATGGAAGACAAACTCATTTCTGTCAAGTTTCTATATTTGTTTCGGTAATCACGAATAGTCACTTCGCCAAAGATATGTGGTTTCTACCCATTAAAGACAATTATGCAAATCTAATTAAGCAAATCCAGTCATTTTTTGTCCCACGCAGAAGGCAAGTATTCAAGGCGATCTTTTAAAGCGAAGGCTCTGAATTTCAACAGCAGGTGTTAAATCGAAATAAATGTTGTCAAAGTGTAACTTAAACAAAATTACACACTCTCTTTCCCAATGTCGAGCGTTCTGCCAAAAGGACGCTTCGAATTATTGCTATTTCAGGAAGGAAAGATTTCTGAAGCATTATTGCAATTCATGAAGTACACACCAACCAACCCTTTTACGACATTCTATTGCTTTACTATAGTACTGTTTTCATAAAAGGGTTCATTTTGTGATCAGTTCGTGATTTGATCAAGACACATTTATACCAAGATTTCCAAACTAAAATATTGCGAAGTGAAGACTGCATAAAAACACACAAAAATTGAATGTCAGATAAAGTGTTTTTGCACGTCCTTTTGACAAGTGAGACCCAACAGTGTTGCAGGGAGGACAGAGGACAGAGGACGGAGAATTTCGATTGGATCGCGACAAGTCGCTGTCCTGTCCATATTCGTTATCCGTGATCACTGTCCCGTAACTGTTTAGATGGGTGTCCCATAATTTGTTAGACTTATTGTTTAAAACAGAACTTATAAATATTCAAAATAACTACCTGAAAGCTGAAGACAACGATCTCCTTTCATGTATTTAAATGTATTTAAAATTAACTCCACCCAATATTTTCGTCTCCTGTGTGCAACACAGCACCATCTGCATTAGCATTGCAGACGGCGCCTCATTGGCGACGTTTTTGTATGACGATCAGTTCGATAACTACTTCTGGCAGAGTACCTGCAGGTCAAACCTGTTTAACAACTTCTCCCTCACAAAATAATTCTCACACGCTATTGACAAACCGTCGTAAACTATTTTTCAGTAATCCTTTTGTTTTGGGTTTTCTCATTCCACTCCCAGAATTCACTTTATATTACTTCAAAGATACAAATGCTACCCAATAGGCATGTGGACAGTTTAAAAAACCCAAGTCCCATCTATCAGCCATATGTTTTTAAATACTGATGCTGGACAATGTCACGTTTATCCCAGCGAAAGAGTCAACTACGAGGCGTGGGCTTTGTTCTGGTGGAAGAACTGGCCTACAATTAAATCATTTGAGGGATACAAGTTAAAAAGAACGTGAAATATAATTTCAATCCAGTCCCTATATTGGAATTGCACTGTCATGTCAAACTGATCACATTCTTCGGAAAAGTCACTTCAATAAAATATCTAAATGAAGAAGGTAAAATCGTCTCTGTGGAAAAAATCATTAATCATGATATCATTGTCAATTAATTACGGTTAAATTCACAGTCATGATATATTCCATAATGGAGGTTACTGTATAAAATTCTTTCCGTTGATCCATGGTCTCCCTTGTCCATTCCCTAATACATATCTACAAAAAGAGGAAAAAAGTCGATAAATAAGGAATTCTAATGAAATAATTTCAGAATATCCATATGGACCTTCATTGTTACTGAGGAGTCTATACTTTCCCGTGTGGGGGGGGGGGGGGGGGCTCAGGAGGTAGAGGTGCAGGCTGTAAGCCGAGATGTCCTCGGTTCGAATCCCACCTGTGGCAGCCGCGTTGTGTCCTTGGGCAAGACAGTTCACCCCCCCCCCCCCCCCCATTGCCCACGTGGGGACAGTTGCTCGCCGTTGCTCGGCGATTCACTCCGGGTACTCCGGCTTCCTCCACCCGTAAAACTGTCGTGGTCACGATTAGCCATTGTGCAGAAATATGTGACCTTAAACACCAATAAAAAAATAATACACTTTCCTCGACAAATGATGATCACTTTTCCTCGGAATAAAAGTACTGTGTGACTACAATATTTTGATTACAAAATGGACATATAATTTGGACTAGACTCGACACAGTCGTGATTTAGTTCGATTTTCTCCCACAACATTGTGGGGAAATTTCCAGAATCTTACCTGTCGAAGAATTAACGCAAGAGCATTGAATCGGTTGTGTGTCTCGATTCAGTCTTGATTTCCCAATATTTTATTCCAGAAATCTCGATCCGATAGTGTAATTGTGTCGTGACCAGATTACGACCCAACTGAGAGACCGTCATTGCGATCGCATGCGTGTAATAATATAGCCCAAGAACATTAGGTTTCACTAGGGAAAAAAATCGGAGAAAGCTGATTTTTTCAGGGAATGTCGAGTACATGTCACTGAACGATTAGACAAAAGTCCCCTAAAATCCCAGTTGAGCTTTTTTTTCTACTGCCTTTTTTCGAAAACGCGTTTGAAAAAAATCAAAAAAAATCGCACGAACTTTGTAACCTCGAATTGATCCAACTGTGTTTTTTGTTTACGCGTATTTCGAGCTACATAATGTCTAATATACATTTATCTAGAGGAAAATGTGCATTCTGTGACAATTTCTGCGAAAAATTATTGAAAATTCACAAAAAAGTATCGGATTTACGCAAAAAATGACGATTTTCCTAACGGATTTGCCCAAAGGGTCGTAGTACAGAACGGGATGTTAGTTGGACAGACGATAAAAAATCCACCACCATTTGAAGACTTTTATCATTGCTTACAAAATAGACATTATGGAAGACCCCCTCTGCTTCTGGCCGAGTTCCCCTTTTGGCATAAAATTCGTCAGCATGAGAACTCAACTATTTTCGGGCTTGGGACCGAACAGACACGTCTGTGTCTGGCAGCATTAGATCAATAAATAATATTTACAGAATGTACAAAAATCAATAAATAATATTTACAGAATGTACAAATCAATCAACATGGATTAAGTTACATTGACTATTATCAACGCTATATACAGAAATGACATGACCTATATACATATTATTCATCGAACTCAGAAATTTCCGACAGGACAGTGTTTCTGTGGTTGTTACAAGAATCCGAATTGCAATTACACAAACCTGAGCAAGAGAGTCCTGCCTTCTTACACCCACACCTTTTTGTACAAGCACTCTTGCAACCACAACTGATCAGATTCAGTAGGTTATCGGGGGCACATGGCTTTGTGGCTGCAGTCGGTACAAGAAGTCCATTGTCTAGCGACCACCCCCAATCCGTCGGAGGAAGCGAAGTGCCCAGACATTGTTGGACCTGGGGATAACATCTGTAGACATGTTGTTGTGCAGCATTGCTGCTTGGTGGGAGTGAGGCTAGGTCGATGGGTTTATTCAGTTTAGATTTTGCTACATAACGCTTGTAAGTGACATATCTGTATTGGTCGAGAGAGGAAACAGTTTTACTCCCGTATAAGATCAGGAGAAGTTGTTCCCCGGCAGCGGCTACTGCACTTGGTGTACTGTCATCCGCCAAAATTGTGTTGACATACTGTTGTGAGTCGCTAGTAACATCGGAGACAATTGTACTGAATACTTTCTTCTTACCAACTTGAAAGAGTGCAGAAGTAGTGTCACAACCACTTATAGAATGTGCTACAAGGAGGTTGCTTCTATGGTCACCCATTTTGGTTGCTATTTCACTAACTGAAACTAGTAAGTTTGGGGTAATGGAATACATCATGTGAATATTACATCCCGGTTGAACTCGAGAGGTAAGAATGACTAACAAGTCTGTGTCTGTTCCCACAACGACAACATTGTTGTCATCTTGAGCGATGTCAAGTGCAGTTTCGGCTATCAGTACATCAGCATCAGCCTCGGCCTGCTTGGACTGAATATTGATAGCAGATAGCTTCTGCATTAGAAGATCGATCAGTTGGGTTTTGTTCTTGGCATTTGCAAGGAAATCGGATTGGGGTGTGGTGGCTGGTAACTCGGGTGAGATATTGATATCAATGGAATACCTGTCTTTAGATCTACGGGCTTGTTCCATGCCCTTTGTCGACATTGTACAAGCATAACCATCAAAAACAACCACGACGTTCGCCCCAAAATGTCTCACTAGATAATTGGAATATGATGTACATATGTCCTTATATGACGACTGTTTAGGCCATACAACTGCCCTCAATAAAAATCCACCATCTACAACAAACAGAGAATGTTCTGGGATTTTAGTTTGCTCGGAACCGTATGTTTTGAGGATCTTACCGAGCGTGCTTTTCTGTGTCTTCCTCATTCCAGCAGAATCAAACAATGCTTGTGGTTTCGGGACGAGTTCATATTTGAGATACTCTTCCATCTCTGCTTGTGACTGAATAACACATGTGATGCGGTTGAACAGAATTGTGGGGTCAATCACTACCTTACTTCCACGGACTTTGATGCTATTTGCCATCGATGCGAAAGACTTCACAGTGTCAACACGTCGTAGTTTGATGCTGTTGAACGTTTTGCTTACAACATTCGATACGCAACATTCACCAATTTTGCGAACTTGGTCACAGTTCACAGTTTCGTCGGCCACAAGCCCGGTCGCTATAGAGACTAATTGTAGTGGATCTCTATTCTGAAAGGGGGAATGCACTCTGAGCCAGTTCAATAATTTGGTGATATCATTGGCATCAGTCAATTGTGAACTTTGACGGAGATCCCGATGTTGTTCGCCATGACCAGTGTGAACATGAACAAAATTTTCGAGAGCATTACATATCGGAAGGCAAAGAGGTAGTCCATGTACCCATTTCGCAACAGTGCTATCGGTTATTCCCCTGCCATGTGTGAGACCACCAGGGAGCTTGAACATTCTCATTAAACACTGCTCTATGGTCTGATCAGAATAGATCCCGTCCCAGAATTTATCTGAGCGCCTTATGGTAAAGTAACCTTTCTCAGTGAACAACTTCAAATCATCCTGTTGCATTATTTCTGTTAGCTCATTCATCTGCTGCAAATAGAGATGAGAACTTTTTGCGTATGCAAAATGACCACCTGCGTGAAATACTGGAATCATATTGCGAACACAATATGTGTGGAGTTCCCAGTCGCCTGTGCGCTCTGCTCTCAAGAACAACTGGAGAAGACCTATTTGCTCGTAGTATTGTACCCAAAGCTTTCCTGTGCGTCCTACGGACGCATTCTGGAGCAGTTCGTGTAATTTTGACAGTAGATGGTTGACACTTTCTTGATTGACAGCGTCAGCTGTTGTACAGCCACCTCTGGCAAGTCCACAGAATATTTCATTGACTTCTGTGCAGTCTATGTTATCTAGTGTTCGGCTTTCTTCAAACACAAGTTTTGTAATGGCAATTTGTGTTAGCAAATGGGCACGAACTGCTCTTGAATATGCATGACCACTGATCAAATGATGGATTGACCCACCAGCATAAACAGTCCCCAAAAGTTCATCCAAGCCGCTACCAGCCATGATCGAACCAATTGCCCCTAAATATGACATAATCATATGGAAGCCGCCGAGTTTAACGACACATCAAGGGCGTGCACACATTACATGCCAATGCATCTTGAGTGTAGGCGAACACCACATTATGTGATTTAATCGAACATGGAAATTGAAACAATGATGCTATAATACGGTATTTGAATGAGAAAAGTCGATGCCGTTTGAATTTGAGTTTAGGGGGTATGGTTAATATTTCACACGTTTCACCAGTTCATTATGGAATAAATGACTATTGTTATATATCATTATAAAGCCACTGCTTTTCTGCAATTTTTGATATATAATTTAACTCCCAAAGTAGTCGTAGATTTGATTTAATGGACGCTGTGTACCGTTGTGTGTATGAAAACAATAAATTTGTTTTCGTAATTTTGTACATTTTCGTGAATATTTCACCATTGAGTGTGAGGATTGGTACAAAGTTGGCATTTTCTGTTGGGGATATGTATTCTCAATATAATTCAGCACGATATTTATGATTCTCACCCTACTAAGGCGAATAAGAATGAGAAATATGGAGCTGGGTCGAATTTTTTTTAAAAAAATTTTTTTCAGCAAAAAAACGCTATAACTAAAAAAGCTCAACTCGGATTCGCGGGGACTTTTCACACTTTATCCGCAATGTTTGTCCCGGAAACATAAAAAAATCAGCTTTCTCCGATTTTTTTCCTTACTTTCTCATTTTTATGTCTAATGTGCCTGGACTAATAATACAAACAATTTGGCCGGCCGCTGATTTGTGGCGATTCTCTGGTGCGAGTGCCACGATTAGACCTGTTCTCTCAAATGCCTCCTTATCTCCACACCTCTTCTCCGCTCAAAACGCTCTGAGACGAACTGCTTGATGACACCTTGTACCCCACATTTCCCAATCTCTCCGATAAGAATACTAACTCTCGCCTTTGTTTCATCCACTAACAACATGTCCTTCATTCTCCCATCCCACTTCTCCATTATACTCCCAGTGAATATTATTCTGTTAGACTGGTATTTTGGACATTCTAATAGAATGTGTACCAGGGTCTCCACTCCGCCTAAATTACACATTTGGCACTCCCTTTCATTGTCTTTCCCAGTTTTATCCCCTTAGCTTCAGCGACAGCGGCCTCATCTTGAACAACAGTGACCCCAAAAAGGTGCCATCAAGGTACTAATACGACCGGATTAGGTATTTCATTCACGTTAAAGTGTCGACATTAATATTCGTGTCCATGTTTTCTATAGTTTTAACCCTTTACCTGACAGGAAAGGAAGACGTCACTTGCAAACAAAATTCTTGAATAACTAGTCTTTTTCATTTGTTTTGTGTCAAAAACATAGCTTACGACCTCTCATTGGAACAAGCTCGATGCACTCGTTCCCATGAGGGGTCATTGGATATGTTTTAGAGACAAAAATATAAAAAACATGGAAAATTGAATGGTGATTTTGGGAATAGGTTGGCCGGTTTTGACCGTTACGGTGGGTAAAATGTTAATTTTAAGGCTTTACAACTTTTCTTGCCATCGTTCAAAGAAATTCTGGAAAGTAATGGGTTTCTTGTTATCAAGAAAAATTCAGCAGGAACTTCGTTATTGGAATTCTACTGCTTATTTTAGCTGATACTCTGACTAAATCACATGTTCATTATCAAATGCGGTGTTTAGATTACAAAATCGGCCTCTTTTCTAGACAGACCGCGATCCGACTGCGACACAGGTACCTCACTTGGTCGGCATTTTAGAATATATAAATGACCAGTGAAAGGAGAAGAAAAACAAACGAAAATAACATCTGCGATTCATTATGTTCCCCTTATGTGAGATTGTCCGGTGTTGTGGAATGGAAACCTCAAAATTCTTGGTCTAAATTCTTTGCCCGTTTTAAGATTCACACCACCATCCTAATCCATCAAGAATCGTGTTTTCATAAACTCATGCACGACCACAACCAAAGAAAATTGAACTGAATTTTTGAAAATGTTAGCGTGCGATAGAATTTCATGATTTGACAGTGGCATTCTCTAAAAACAGACCTATCCGTGATGTTCCACGACCTTTTAAACTTTTATCACACGCCTGTTCTTTGAAATTCCCATTTGCGGCAACACTAAATCATGCGAAATGGGGGCGCGGTGGCTCAGTTGGAAGAGGGGTCCTCGGTTCGAATCCCACCTGCGGCAACCGCGTTGTGTCCTTGGGCAAGACACTTCACCCCGATTGCCTGCATGGGGGCACGATGACGCTGTGTACTGAGGCGTACTGCACGTCGATGGTGCGCATGTCTTCAACCAATCTAACCCTGCCTGTGCTGCGGTGCAGCGTTCAGAGTTCCGATGTTGGAGAGCTGACAGCTGCTCGTCGTTGCTCGGTGGTTCTCTCCGGGTACTCCGGCTTCCTCCACCCGTAAAACTGTCACGGTCACGATTAGCCATTGTGCATAAGTCTGTGACCTTAAACACCAATAAATAAATAAATAAAAATGCGTTCCGTACATTTGTGTGGAACGAAATATTTTTAAATAGAAGCGAAATTTCACTGGAATTTTCAACAACCCGTGCACCGCAATTAAAATTTGAATCGCCAGCTATAGCTGAAAATAGCAACAGGGGTTCCCTTGCAAATTTGGTTGGCGATAAAATGTGTTCTTTTTGTTGATAGTTCGTCCCCTGAGTTCCAATGTGTTCTATGTGCCCACTGGCACATAGAACACATTGGAACTCAGGGGACGAGATGTCAGATGAATTGCTGAGTGTCCTCCTAATAATGCTTTTATAGACGTGAAGGCGTGTTATAAACACAGAACAACTCTTTATGACCTCTAGTTGTATCCTTCCGCGCTAACACTCGTTTCATATCGACTAACCCATTCACACGCGTGTGTCATTCTGTATGTTCTTTGACAAATAAGGAAACCTGTCAATGTACGTCAAGATAACGTCCCACAAGCGTTTGAGCACCAAAGCACTTTGTTTGGCACTCAAATATCCAGAATGGCTCCAACAACAGCTTGGACACTAGTAATCACAAATGAACTTACCTTTAATGTTTAGACTTGTACACCAGTAAAGATTTGCTGCTTATTGTTTTGTGTGGGGATAGTTTATCCGACTTTTCAACATCCATACTCCTTCTTTCCATGTTCTTATGGGATCTTGGCCCCAACTGTCCATTATTAAAATGGCATCTGTTACTACACGGACCAATGGAGTTGGTATTATCACAGAAGTTAACATCACATTTAATGGATATTGCGTCACCATAATGTGTAAAATGGAATACTGTGAAGTCGAATCGGAATTCGCTGTTAGTAACATTTGTAATATTGACCGTACTTTCGGCTGCACATCTGTAAGGCAAACCAAACAGAATTAGTAAATATTCAAACTCTGTTAGAAAATGTAAACAAACATGAAAGATGGCTGTAAACTGTGGTATCTACAGTACGTGGAGAGTGGATTGTAACTAAATCACCCGCGGAGTGGGGTTATCACCCAAGCTATAACTTTCAAATTGTGTACACACCAACAAAAAACACAAGCAATGTTTCAGCCAATGGACCTCCGGGTTTAACCCGGAGGTCCATTGGCTGAAACTTTGCTTGTGCTGTTATGCTTTGCCGCAAATTTGCAATTATTGCTTGGGTGGAATCTCCACTCTGCGGGTGATTTATTGATAATACACTCTCCACGTACTGTAAATTATGGTCGCCTCTCTCAGCCCTTCATGTTTGACTGTTTCATTCGATACGAAATCGTGCAGACTCTATTCTATTCGACTCATTTTCAAGCTGATTCGGACATTTTCGAATCATCGAGATATTGTCGAGTCTTCCCTTGAACTCTTCGTCTATCGCAGGGTCTCCCGTAAGGAGACATGATGACAGAAGAATGGTTCAAGGATGTACCACTTCCGAAATTACGTTGATCCAATTATCGGAATATTTCACTCTTTTGATACTTGTCCAGCGAGTAGCCTTTGAATACAATATTGGCGTAGAGACTGACATTATGTGCAAGAAGGTAGGTGCAATATTAAATTGAAAAGAGATGATATTCGATCAGCGATTCGATTCGATTCTAAATCCACTACCTGATTCGGTTCGAGATGCGATTCAACTCCAATTTAGTCAAACGCAAGTGTTTTCAATTGATATTCAACTTGAGTCCGAACTCCTTCCTCTTTCACCAGTACAATAATTTATTATACGCTAAACGATAGATTATCGAAGAAATTGGGGAAAGAAAGAAATCGTATCCCCCACTGTGAAGAAGATACAGAAACTTTCACTTTCACGGTATCAATCAAAATGGCGGCTTTCAAAGCATCGCTTAAAGGTTAATCCGGGTCAAATTATCACTGGAAATGATCAATTTGTTCTAGAAACATATAATGAAAAGAAAATCTAGTGTTTTTGAGTAGATACTGATCAGTTCCAGCAATAATTCAATACGTATTCACCTTTAATTGATGCACCAAACACGCTAGGCCAAATGTGGCCTGGAAGTCCGTTATATAAGTTTTTGGTTTCGTACGTCCTTTTTAAGGACGTACCAAACCCAAAACTTATATTACGGACTTTCATGCCATGTTTGGACTGGAAACCAGCCAACTGAATCAGATCGCAAGACCCTATGTGTTCCGAGCATCAATCAAATCACTTCCGCGTATCAACGATTCAATGCGGTGTTTACTTTCCTGCGTCAATTCATGATTGAAACGAGTGGAATTATCAGATTCTTATTAAAAGCGTATAATAAAAAGAAAATGTAGCGTTTTTGAGTGAATGACTAAAATTATCTCACTTGTGACCGAGAGAAGTGGTTATTTTCGCTCGCGCAAGCGCTCGCGAAAAATAAACATTTGTATCCGTCAATCATGAGATAATTTTCGGTATCCACTCAAAAACTCTCTATATACAGATTGGATAAGGGCAGACTAGCGCACAGTGAGACGAGGAGATTTCCCGATGGTTTGCTCGAGCCAGTGATCACCATTACAATAACCAACAGATAAGGGTGGACAAGCGCACATTGGGACCAGAAGATTTCTACTGGGCTGCTCGACCCAATGATCAGGTCAACCAAGCAGTTTCTTATCAACCTACCTCACAATTGTTTACAACAGGCTCACACTACAGTGGAAGTCCCTAACTCCAAAGTATGCTCTCTGGTTTGTTCTTCCCCAAGCGATTTGGGAAAGAAAAGTCGTGCACAAGCACCAAGAAGAATTAAGCCAAAACTGGGTTTAGTGCGACCGGCGCACACCCAGTAGGGGACACGTTCTGCAAGTACTAATCCACGGCTTCCGGTACCAGTACGGTACCAGTGCGCAGACGTATAACCAACGTGTCATTTTTTTTCTTCCGTCATCAGTGGAAGATGCGTTTTCATTTGCTCCAATCGGTGATGCTTTAACTCGTTTTCATTCGGTCCCTGTGCTGAATTATGAATCTGCTGACCATTGAATATTACAGGGCTGTGTTTTTGTGTATTCTCTCGTTATATTCACCACATGTTTTGTCATATATTTTTCTTATTCGTCCGCGACTTTCGTGTACCGTGCGGTTCGGTCTTTGTTTTTTGTTACATATATATGCTATTCTTTTGGATATTGCTTCTGGAGTTCGGTGTCAATGGGGGGCTGTTCTGGCAGCAGTTCTCCCCTCCGTTGAGGGTCGAATTTCTGCCTATAGGATCCCTTTTAACTATTTGTGTTCTGTTGTGTTCCCACCGGGCCTTTATTTCCTGCCACCTTCCTCTAGTATTCGGGGGTGTTCTGCTTTTTATTTATGTTGGGTTCACTATCCCATCTACTCCTCTAGTCTCAGTTATGCCCATGACGGGTCCTTGTGGGCAATGCATTCTGTCGAAGCATGTTGAGGATTTTCATGCTTCATGCTCCACTTGTAATGTGTGCTCTTCTGGTCGACCCTGTGAGCTCTGCGGATCTTGGTCGCCCACCCGAGCCCACGGGAAAGGGGAACGCTGTCGTTCGGGACCTGTTTGGTGAGTTCTACCCCCTCCGTTGGGAATTTTCAGTCTTTTCTTGCAGTGGATACTGTGGGAGCTGTTGAAACGTCCGGCGAAGAGATGCCTGGTGCCGGGACTGTTGTCCCTCTCCAGTCGATATCTGAGGCTGTCTCTAGGGTTGTGGCTAACTCCTTTTTAGCCGAGCTCGGTTGCTCACTCCTCTTTTCCACCGGTTTCAACAGCTACCGACGTATCTTCTGCTGCTGCTGCTCCGCCTGTAACGTCTAAGGTATCCGTTTCAGCCGGCCTCGGTTTATCCATGCAGGGGTCTGCAGGGATATCTGCCCCTTTAGACGTGGTATATCGGCCTCGGCCTTCCCTGGCTTCAACTCGGCGAAGTCGGAAGGGGTTGGCTGCAGATTCCTCTGATGTGGTCTCTCAGCCGTCGAGCCCAGTAGGTTTTGCTTTGGATTCAGATGCCCATGGTGGAGGTCACCATGGACTCTGTTGCGCTTCCGTCCACGTACTCTGGTCATTCGGCCAATTTTGCGGGACCGACGCATTTTGTGCATCCTGGACCTTCTGTCCCCCAGAGGTCCGCGGCGACTCTCCTGAGTTCCCGCACTTTGGATCATCAGGGTATTTCATACTCCAATAAGCATCGGCTGCCATCCATCACCCCGCGTCGGGTGTTCTCGAGGATCGTGAACTTCGCTCGTTAAGAGGGCCAGATGCGACGAATTAAAAATTCGGGTCGTGAGCTTAGGGAGGCCCTTACATTGCACACGCAGTACTTTCCAAGAGCCTTCCCGTTGCCTCCAGCGAGGCTACTAGAGGCTTCCAGGCGCCTTCAGCGGCGCCTCCTCCCAGGATTGGAAGCAGGCCGCTTTTTGCCCCCCCCCCCCCCCCCCCTGATGTTCCTACACCATGGGAGGCATCGGCTGGTATGCCCGAGATGGGCTATTTGTCTTCCGAAGCAGGGAATGGGTCAGACACACCTGACGTCGAGAGCCATCAGTCTTCTGACTTGGGGCGGCTCTTGACTTGTTTGATTTCCTTCGGGAACTCAAACCGTCAGACCAGCCGGAGGTTTCAGGCAGGCCGCGATCAGCCTGTGGTCGAAGCTTTTGCAGCAATGGACTTAAAGCTGAGTTCCAAGGCTATGAGGACTGCGTTCTTCACTGGTCCTTATAACCTTTTGCCCCCTCTGGGTTATCGTTCCTATGATTCCGCCAATCCTTCGGTCTGTCTTTCTTCTTGGAACAGGACTCCTCCTCCCTCGGGCATTCTAAGCCCGAGTCGGTAGTTATTTCTATGGCGACTTTGGAGTCCCCGTTGGGCTTATCTAGAGAGATGCCAGACATGCTTCTCTCTCCGATCACGTCGTCCTTCATTGGCTGCTTATCTGCCTCCAGATAAGTGTGGCGGCATACAGGCTTCTTTGCGTGTGATTTTTAAGGCGCTCATGCATCTTACTCACACGCATGCCTGTAGCACGACTAATTTGTAATTAGTTCGCCGGAATGCTGTGTTGGACATCGGCCGTTCCTTTCCTGAAGGGCAGCGCGCTGCTCTTCGATCTGCTTCTTTGGTGGGTTCGCGTCTATTCCATGATTCCCTGGCGACAGTCCGGTATGACGTCCTGTGCCATTCCAAAGATCAGCTTCTGCTTCGCCATCTGGACCCGCGGTAAGGGTAAGCGTCGGCAGACCAGAGGGAGGTCTCTGGATCCTTCTGCTAGCAGAGGATATGGTTTCTCCTCTCTCGGGCTTCGGCGAGGCTCGAATTGAAGGTTTTCACCTCAATTCATCCCAGGGTGGAGGAAGGATACCAGTGATATCAGTGTTTACAGACAGTTGGGCCACGATCACATCCGATCCTTGGGTGTTAGGTGTTGTTCTGTCCGGTCTGAGGATGGCCTTTCGGAGGCACCCCACTCTGTCGAGAGTGCCGCTTAAAACCCAAGTTCCTTCGGACGGTTCACGTCGGAAACGTTTGATTACGGAGAAAGCCAATCTCCTGTCAAAGGGGGCAATCGAGGTCGTCAAGAACATTCATTCAGTGGGATTTTATTCCCGCCTGTTCTCGGTGCCGAAGAAGGACGGCCGACTCCGACCGGTTGTCGATCTGGTAATCCTGAATCAGTCTATCATTGCTCCCAAGTTCAGCATGAAGACTTTCAGGTCGGTTCGCCGCTTTATTCACCAGGGAGATTTCGCTACCAGCATCGACCTGCGACACGTTTACTTTCATGACCGATTCATCGGACACGCGAAAGTATTCCAGGTTCGCTTTTCTGGGGCGAGTGTACCAGTTTACCAGCCTTTCGGCCTCAACCTGGCTCATTGAGCCTTCACCCGTCTGATATCGCAGGTGATAACCTTCCATCGCAGACAGTCCAAGGTGACTACTTCGGCGTATCTGGACAATATCCTCCAGGGGCACCCCAATGATGCTCTTCTGGAGTCCGATGTCGACACACTGTTGATCCTGCTTTCGTCGCTAGGGTTCAGAGTCAACGAAGTGAAGTCGGACCTGGCATTTTCTCAGTCTTTTTTACATCTGGGGATGGACTTCCGTACTCAGCTGAAAACGGTGGCGGGTCTCCGGGCGAGGCTGCATATCAGACCTCTCCAACACTTTCTACTCAGTCGTTAGAGGCCGAATGTCGATCCTCTGGATCTGGTGCTTCAATTACCAGCATCTCTCAGTTGTTACCTTCTTCCATGGACGGATGTTCAGTGGATTATGCAGGGAGGTCCGTTGGGCTTGCCCATGTCCAGTCGTTTTCTGACGGCAGATGCCACTGATCTCGGATGGGCCGCGACGTTGAATCCTCCAGATCCTCCATGTCTTTCCCCGCGAGGTGTTTGGGACCAGAATCGGGCAGCTCTTCACTTCAACCAGAAGGAGTTTCTTCTGAGTTTCCGGCAGTGGATCCCCCACCTTTCGAATCATCAGGTTCTTCTGTTGTCCGACAATTCGACAGTGGCCGATTACATTTGGAACCAGTGCGGCACGCACTCGGTTCCCATGTACGAATTGGCTCGGGATCTTCTGCTGCTCGATCAGGACGTCAACTCAGTGCTGGTGGTTCGCCACATTTCCGCTCGTCTGAACGTCCTAGCCGACTCCTTGTCCCGATGTGGTAGGGTCCTTTCCACCGAGTGGATGTTTCACAGAGCACTGTCGCCTCAGCGGGTGTGGATCAATCAGCCCCGGTCTCTCTTGGCGGCAGTTCCGGTACTTCTCCTACCTTCTCTGTCAAGGCCACCCGAGGAGGTTTCACGTCGTTCCGACTTCATTGTGCCTTCACGTATATCGTTTGTCCGGTCCTGTCTCCTCCATAGAGGTTTTTCGAGACCAGCAGTGGAGTGCTTTTCTTCTTTAAGGTGGCACTCCATTGGTTTAGCCTATGCGGCTAAGTGGAAGACCTTCTGTCGATGGTGTGCTGATCACTCTGTTGATTATGTCGATCCTTCAATTACACAGATTGCGGAGTTTCTGTTATATCTGTTGATTCTCGGGGTCTCCAACCTGTTACCATCAAGGGGTACAGGTCTATGTTTTCAGAGTCCTTTTCGTGTGTGGGAAAGCGTCGTATCGACACTAATCCGTACCTCTCCAATCTTATTTGGCACTTTTCTTTGAGAAGGCCTGGGTTTTTGCAACTGACCCCAAGATGGAATATTTCGTGGGTCCTGCTTTGCTTGAGGTGTGTGTTCGAAACATTATCCCAGGTGGATATGTGTTTTCTCACATACAAGACGGCTTTTCTGGTGGCTTTTGCCTCAGCCAGAAGGGTTAGTGAGCTTAACGCCCTCTCGATTGACCCTGCTTTTTTCGGGAGCTCCGCCAACAGTATTGCTCCTTTCTGGCCAGGAATCGGATACCAGACTCTATCCCGCCTCCTATCTCTACCAGGGCTCTTCCTTCTGTTGAGGGTAATCGGCCATTGCTCTGCCCGGTTCGTGCAATTCGCATTCATCTCAACAGGACACAATTCTTTCTGTCTCTTATCCCTGGTCGACAGGAGATCTCTCCTCAATCCATTTCTAGGTGAATTTGTCTTGCTATTCGCGCGTTGTGCGCTCGTCTGGTGACTGACGATTGTATTTCCAATCATATTTCTGCCCACGAGGTGCGTGCATTGTCCACCTCCTGGGCTTATGCTAACTCCATCAAGTTATCGGATGTCATGCAGGCAGCCTACAAACGCTTCTACTTTCTCCACCTTCTGCCTTCGTCAGTTGGAGGAGCAGTCTGAGGACCTTTTTTCTTTAGGCCCTCTTTCTTCTGCTCAGGCTGTTATCAACCCTAGCCATTAGGCTTCTTCCAAGGTCAGTTCCAGCCATGTGCTTGATTAATGTCCTTTCTGTCTGTGTGTCACAAAGAGCCATACGCCTCATCTCTCATTGTCATTTCTAATGTTTGTGATGCTATGGTTTTATAGGCCTTGGGTACTCTTCTGTCCACGGTTCCAGCACAGTCGGGTTATGTGGGGGTTGGTTATGTGATTCCCTCCTCCTATTGTCTATTCAGCCTTTTGTAAACAATTGTAAAAAGGGATGATCAGAAATTTAAATTTATAGTGATTTTTTTTTCTTATTATACCTACCACAATTGTTTACCTGGAGCCCCCCCCCCCCCCCCCCCGTCTTCTTCTCCCCGATGATCACATAACTCTGATGTTGGCGGATTCAAATAGAATGACACGTTGGTTATACGTCTGTGTACTGGCACTGGCAACGGAAGCTGTGGATTAGTACAAGGAGAAGAGTGTCCCCAACTGGGTGTGCGCATGTCACACTCACCCAGTTTTGGCTTATTTTTTCTTGGTGCCTTTGCACCACTTTTCTTTCCCAAATCGCTTGGGGAAGAACAAAGTGGAGAGCATACTTCGGAGTTAGGGACTTGCAGTGTAGCGCGAGCCTGTTGTAAACAATTGTGATAGGTATAATAAGAAAGGAAATTTACTATAAAATTTTAAATTTTGTTGAATTTCAAACTTTAGGTTTAAAATTCGATAAAAGGTCTCCCTTGTGATGATGACTCAAGCATTCAAAAGACCTTCTGTGGCAGGGGTCCAAAAAAGAATTGACATTTTTATCCACACAGTAAATACAAATGTGTGTACTTTGAACTTTGGGTTGGTTGTTTCGCGTTCACGACCCTGGGCTAAATAAACTTGGCCGACCGATATATCATTTCCACCGACCGTTTTTCTAGGTAGTTCACCTATCATGATTCAGTGTTCACGTAAACCGTGTGCCAATTGCACTAAGACTATTGATTTGGCAACAACAATTCTCCGTTGGCTAAGATTTTAGCATCAAAAAAGTTTTGTTCGCTTGTGAGGGAAAGCCAATGTGGTATTGAATTACGCGATCGCGGTGTTGGAAACAGAGTTTTGACAAAAATTGACCGTTCATTGTTAGTGAGTGGTAATGAGACATTGATTTTTCTTCAACAAAACATGGAAGGTTATCAACTTTACAAAAGAGAGCATTTTATTAGATAAATACTTCATACCGTCGCGAGTGATTCGCGACTATATGACGTATTTATCTAATTAAATACTGCCTTATGAACAGGCTCGCGACCCAGTAAGCCCAGTGGATTGATATTGATAGGTTGATTAATCTGTTAACATCTACGTGCAACAATAGATATACATACCTAAAACAAACAGCCTGGCCATTAATTGAATTATTGGCATATAGATATAAGTTAGGTGACCGCCCTTTTCGACTACTAATTATTTCGTCGAGTTGTCTCGGATTTTTCAGGGACCACTTGTCCTTTCGTTCTTGAACTAATTGCCTGTTCATTTTTTTTTTAAAAAAATGGATCAATTTATTATGATTAGGTAGCGAAGTACACCCCACCCATACGCGTCTTGGAACTGAACACTTTGCTTGTCACTAAAATAACAGAATGGTTAAAATGTGTCACCAAACAGTTCCGGGTCAGCCTGAACATTAACCCCCTGCACACTGGTGTCAAAATATCCAGATTTGAAGTAGCCATTTTCCCATAATGCAACTGGGAATTTAACCAATTCAATCTTGTTTGACGGAGTTCATTGAGCTCTGTCAAACAAGATTGAATTGGTTAAATTTCTAGTTGCATTATGGGAAATATTTGCACCCTGAACTTTAGATATTTCGACATCAGTGTGCAGGGGGTTAATCATAAATGTGATGCCCGCATACGTTTTGAAAAACTCTATCACCAGTCCAGTCATCATGCCCTTTTCAAGATAATTTTTCTTGACATGACTGGAGACGTTATGGCTTGACTAGAACAGTGTTACAAAACAATTCATTATTTGTGCAGTACTGTGATCACAAAACTAGTAAATGTCTAGGTCGGGGTCGCGATCCTGTCACGAGCTTCTTACGCCAGTTGGACGGCATTAAATAAATAAAATACCGCGAAAGCAGGAGTGTATCAAGAAAAGCCAAAGTTAAAACAATTTAGAGAAACAACGGTCTCCTATTTCTTTCACCGATAAGTGAGATGTTAGGGTTGTTGGGAAGAGATAGAGCCCATAAATTTCCGCTGCGATCTCGACCCAGTCGTGACCCGGTCGAACTTATCTGTCCGCTTTTGTAATCGCGGGCGGTCTTGTATACTACTTACCCATCAATTATGAGGTTGTACTCTGATGGATTCTGTACGAAATCGGGAATGGCGAAACACCGTTTAACAACCATTTTCGTGTTATCAAGAGTTGCTATTGACACTTTAACATAAACTTCCTGTCCAATCTGTGCGATTAATGGATTTCCTGAGATTTCATGCACATAACTTGAATCCTCGAAGAACTCTATTATTGGATCCAAATTTCCTGGTTTGACTATATTGGTTTGTTCAGTCTCCACTGGAACCACGTGTATTTCAGGGTGTTCTGAGGCCGGGACTTCACACCGGAAATAAACTTTCCATCGGTCTGCTCCTAGAACCGTGTCATCTCTTGACCCTTCGTGATAACTGACGAAGTTGTTAAATTGCAGCATATCAGCACCGAGCTAAAATTATACAAAAACACATGTTGCAAAACAGATCCTCAAAAAACAGTCTGACATGACATAAAGTGTGCAGTGCCTATATACACAGAATGTCACGATGTGTGAATGCGTTCATCAATACGGCACTCGTGCCAGCACGGACGGAGAGAACGCGAGAGGCGCAGTCTCAATTTCTATCCTTCTGCGATGGCATGAGTGCCGTATTGACAAAGGCATTCTCACGTCACTGGCGTTCTTTATTTTTCACACGCCTCTGTGATAATTATCATTTTCTACAGTCATCGTGAAAAAATTGGGTCTTATTTGTAGAATTTAACAGTTCAGACTTCTGGTTGAAAAGAAACAAAAGCACATTTCAGATGAGAGTGGCAAATACGTGACAAATTGATACGTAAACAGAAAAACAAAAATGAAAATTAAGTCCAAATAGGTTATTTATTCGTATTTTAAGACCTTAGCTGCCATTAGCCGAGAGATGTTAGCTTCAGAGCCAGAACTTGAGTATTATAAAATTACTCCCCATTGACAGAATAGGTGTAACTTCGTTACTTTTGGTGGATTTAAACAAAACATTTTCCAATTGACATTCGATTTACTGGCGATCATCTCAGCTTTCAAAGTGATGTGGGTCAGAATGCAACGTTTCGATTGACCAATTACGAAAATGGACGGAGTTTAGTTTTTTACGTCAGGTGGAAAAATAGTCCATCAACGAAAATCCTTTTGGAACGCGTGTTCCGTATGGATTTGCTAATTCGGAACTGGTGGAAGGTAATAGGCAAGTAATAAATAGAGGATCTACAACGAGTCACCAGTTTACATTGAAATTTAAGAAATGAGCTATTTAAATTAGGTCTGTGAGGTCCAGGCCTAATTTACTGGACGAGTTTCTTATTCTGCTACTATGTAAAGACGAGGTCAAATATTCTACTTATATTCGACCAAAGAACAGACGAACGATACCCAAATGGTTCGAGAAACAAACAGCTCTTCCCAGGCATCGGGTTACATTCTTAATTATTTGGCAGGACATGGGAGTCAAAAACTAGTGCCCCAAAACGGAGATATTTTAAAGCATTCAATAATATAATTTAAAAAAAAAAACTCAAATATCATATGTTTTTACGATACGTAGTGTGCGAATTATAAACAGTCTCAACGGGAGGCTAAGGTTCAAGTGTCACGAATTGAATACTCTATTTATCATTCAACTAAAAAACATATGAATGATACCGAAATGGTTCGTCAAACAAACGGTTCTTCTCAGTCATTGAGTTGCATTGTGTAGAGAAACGAGGATATACAAACGTAATATAAGGGTCCAGTTTAACCTATAATGTTGTGCACGCCTGTAAAATGAAGGAACATGCCCGAACGTCCCAAGCGCTCGGGCATCTTTGGATGAGTTCTTCGATGTATCTGGGGCTGTAATGACGTCCCCGACTGGTTCCCGACGAGATACAGAGATTTACCTAGGTACGGTACGTGGAGAGTGGATTGCAACTAAATCGCCCAGGGAGTGGAGTCATCACCCAAAGCATCACTGTCAAATTCTGTACATGTAGACAAAAACACAAACAATGTTTCAGTCAATGGACCTCCGGGTATAACCCGGATGTCCACAGTGGCGTAGATAGCTTTTCGCTGGCGGAGGGGCAAGCCCAAAATTTTCCGACAAACCGAAAATTTTCTGACAGTGTGACAACAACAAAAACCCAAACAAACAGAAAGAATCTGTTGTTTACTGCAAATGTACTGAAAATTGGTCTTTTTTACCCTAAATTTACCCAAAATGGCATGTTTTTATACCCAAAGCCAGCATTTTAATGTTATTAGGCATAAATTCGCCTAAAAATGGTCCCAAAAAAATTCCGACAAAACTTCAGGTGGGGGGGGGGGGCTCCGCCCCCCGCCCCCCCCCCCCCCCCTTTAATTACGCCACTGGAGGTCCATTGTCTGGAATTTTGCTTGTGCTTGTTGTGATTTGCAAAAATGTTGCTATTATTGCTTGGGAGGAATCTCCACTCTGCGGGTGATTTAGCGATAATACACTCTCCACGTCACTGTATATGGTGAGTGCCCAAAATAATATTCACTGATTCTGTAATATCTGGCGCCGAGATAAATCGAAAATGCAGGGTTTCCTCATAGATGTATTGGTAAATTTCTGTTTATTTCATTGTGAAAGCTGGTCACTTTCACGAATTAAAAATGTTCAAAACAACAGAAAACTTAAATTAACGTGTTTCACTAAAGTAGAAATCATTTCACACTGTTATAACTTTTGAAAAATACTAAACAAACTGAATATGTTTTGTTAAATTTCAGAAAGGTCACCTAATTTTCAATCGATAGTGACAATTGTTTACTAGTAGTTAATTGGATAAGAATAAATTTCTTATTATTAAATCTTTTGATTTGAGTGTGAATTTGGTTTTCAAAATGTTATAACTTTTGAAATCAAAGATGAATTTGCATTTATATGAGTTTGCAGAACCAAAAATGATGCAAATATGTTGTAATTCATGTTTACCGTTTTCGTTGTAAATAGACACATCAAGGGAGATAAGCTGATTAAATATTTTTGTTTATTCGGATAAGAAGTAAGTACATATTAACTAGAAATACAAAGGCAGATACAAAAGTAGTTTCTGAAACTACTAAATGCTGCACGTTGCAAGGCAGTTGTTGCAGGATAAAAATACAAAAAAAGATTGTATTTCGGACCGAGGTTTATTTAGTCGGAAAAGAGATTGTTTTTAAATTTAAGAGGGTTGCAGTGAACTGAAGAAATCCCAATCATTTTCTTGAATTTGTGTGACAACATGCTTAAGTTTGTTTTATTATCTATTGTTTAATGCTATGTGAAATATTGTTTTACTCCTGTTAATTGGGTAAAGTATTTTGAGTATATATAATTAGCTTGTGTTAAGTAAACTGTTGTAGGTCTTGTTAATTGACGCAAATTATGGCACTTCATCTGCAGACAGTTTCATTGGATGAATTCCAAATACTTAAAAATGTAGATCCAGCAAAGCAAAAAAGTTGTACACCTGAAGACTAAATAAGGGCCTGTTGACAATGGACTATTTAGTAAGGGAGACAAGTATAAATGAATTAGTGTGGTCAGACTTGTTAGAAAGTGAAATTATTACTCTGGAAATGCCTCAAACACCACAGCTTAGCCCCACTAGTCCTTTCAAAACTCGTAACCTCTCTTCATCGCCCATTTACAGTACAGCTACAGTTTATCTTTGATTCATTTCAATTGCCAACACCACCTAAAGCTCTGCTGTCGCCTCCTATCAGTACAGCACTAAATGATCGGCCTCCATTAAATATGCAACAAGTTAGATTAGAATTGGGTTAAAAAAAATGAACAATCCAAAGAAAATATGAAGAAAGAGTATTGGAGGAGAAAGTTTCACTGGAAAACCAAGTGAAATGGCATGAAACCAACTTAGAAGAGGCAAAACATAATTCCACGCAGCAATTGAAAGACTTAAGCAATGAATTTAATGCCAAGTACAAAACAATTGTTGGCAGAATTGAAGAAGTAGAGGAAAGGCATAAACAGACTGTCATTGGTCTTCCAGTACCTGCATGATGTAGGAATACTGTAGATGTGAATGAGCCCGAAAAAGTAACTGAAAGAACAAGTGGACACAGCACATATAACTTCAGTATAGAGTGAGATTAGCAAAACACCCAAGTTAGAGCCAAAAGAAAAACTGATGTCATCCAAAACTGGCGTTGCTGATAAAGGGAAGAAGCAGAAAAATGAAGCCAGAGAAAGTGGTCCTGAAGATGACAGCTTTTCTTCCACTAAATCCAGATCTTCAAAAGGTAGGAGACACAACAGGAGACACATTTCACAAATTCGATCGATCTGCTCGAGGATCAAGTTTTCCCTGTGGTTCGTCATATGAACGACATGACTGAAGATATTCAAGACATTGGTGTGATTCATCTCGTAGACATCATTCCTCATGTTGAAGACTGCATGAATGAAGTAGCTCATCGTCTCACAGTTCAGCTTTCATCAATCGCAGAAGGCAGTAGAAGGCAACCGAAAGGAGAAGCTTCTTGAGAAAGCAAGTACCACTCCAGAAGATCTGATTCATCAGAAAAAGGCCAAGGATCGCCATCTCAATCTAGAAGACACAGATGTAGGAAACACATATCCTCTTAATCAGATTTTTCAAACAGCTCAAGTAGTGACAGGGGCAAGCACCACTTGAACTCTCGTCGTAGGAGTAAAAGTCTTTCCTGACCCAAATTGCCTGTTTTTAATGGAAGTATTTTAGCTAAATAGGAGCCTTTCATATTCCAGTTTGAAAGGGTGATGGTTGTTGAAGGGTATCCCCAATCTGTTCAGCACACCGTGGAGCAGATCTCTACCAAAGCATTTCTGCGTGGTTGTGAAAACAAAGAGGTAGTAAAAGTTGCAATGGAGAAAAATCCTTCCACCATCTTCAAAGCACTGAAGTATATGAGGGCTTCCATTGTAAATCAAAAAGCGATAATTGGGTATTGCTCTGCCAATTACCACCAAAGGCAAGTGTCCAAACCCAATTGCCAAGTCAGTCATGTGGAACTGAAATCAAAGATTTCTTCATTGGAGAAAGAAATGCTGAACTTGAAATCTCTTGGCCAAACAGAAGTTAGGCGATGTTGAATCCTCACCTGACAGTGGGAAAACAAATTATTACAGACCTCCTGCATTGGGGCAAAAGAATTGAAGAAAAAACTAAAAAGAAAAAAGATTCCAGAATTCTGATAAGTATCAGTCTTTAAGATCAGCGTCACCTGGCTGTTGGAGGTCAAAGCAGAACACACAGAAAGAGCAAAAATATTTAACCCTTTACCTAACGTAACGGACAAAACCGGCCAGCGCTATTCTCAAAAATCGCCAATTAATTTTCAAAATATTTTCATTTTTTTTGTCTCAAAAACATAGGTTATGACCCCTCGTTGGAACGAGCTCGTCGAGCTCGTTCCAACGAGGGGTCATAACCTATGTTTTTGAGACAAAAAATGAAAAAAATTAATTATTCAAGAATTTTTTTTGCAAGTGTCGACTGCTTTTCATGTTAGGTAAAAGGTTAAACAAGTCATGGCTCAGTGCAATATCCAACTCGGGGTCCATGACGAAGTAGGCCTGCCTGTAAATAAAAATAAATCTGGGAAGCAAATTTTAAATACAGATGTTGAAGAAATCTCAGAAATACCCATAAATAGGTTAACATGTCTGTCAGGGACGTTGCCCCTGACTGTAAGTAATGTAAATACAACTGCCATTCTGGATACTGCTGCCATGTTGATGAACAGTTTTTTTTAAATCTTCAAATTTAAAGTTACCACCTGAGGAACAACAAGTTCACCTAAGAGGCATTGGGAAGCAACCAGTTATGGGCCTTATAGCTCCTGAACTGAAAATTTGAGTTGCAACACAAACATTCTAGTCAGACGTGTGTGTTGCACTCATTAATGACCCCTTCATTTCGGGGTTGGATTTCTTACAACCAATAATTGCGTAGTCAACTTACGCAACAGTACATTGGCGATTGTTGAGGAAGTTGTGAAGGCATATTTTAAAAGAACGGGCACAGATTCTGATATACTAATTACCTGAGTAGTAGTCTATCACATCATCACCTGGTACCGTCATTATTGTGGATTGGAATTGGACCAACCGCTGTCTTCTAGTTATGTATTTGAGCCAGATGGTCATTTGAGTGGTATTCTATTGTCTTCCTCAATTGGAAGTGGGATGAATGCTTGTATAAAAGCAATTAATGATTCAACTCACTAAGTCAAATTAAACAAAAAAACATGTATTTTGGCAATGTACTCCTAGTTTATGCAACTTAGAGTCACCCTTAGCCTGTAGTAAAACAGAAGACATTGGTAATGCAGGTGAGATTGTCGAAGGAAATACTCCAAGTTCATGTGATTTCCAGTCACCCTTAGACAATAGTAAAGCAGAAGATGTTTCGGGCTCAACTCAACTGGACCCCAAGATGACATTCAATCACAGTTGTCTGATAGTAATGGCAACATTCAGAGGGGAGCTCTAGTTCCAAATTTAAGTGATTTTGAACCAACTGCTTTTAGATTTGTCACTAGTGATTCTGCCACCAGCTTAGATGGTGAATTGTCCAGGATTAGAGAACAGTTGCCACCACACCTGCTGGAACTTTTCACATGTTCACTTAGTTCACTGAGTACAGATCAGGAGTGTGGGAGTAGGTAAGCTCCCCATAGAGTATCAAGATGTTTTTGCTCAACATGACTTAGACATATGTTGTCTTGAAGGGATTAATCATGAAACTGTTACTGGTGATGCCCCACCAATCAAATACCAGTTGCATCGAACACCTTTAGGATTCGAAGACCAGGAGCAGGGACATTTACAGAAATTATTGGCGGCTGGTGTTATTGAACCTTCGATGTCAGAATGGGCGTCAGCACTTGTACTGGTCCTGAAAAAAGATGGAAGAATCTGTTTGTGGAAAAGATTTTAGAGCATTAAATGCTAAAACAGTCAAGGATAGCTTTCCTCTGCCTCTCATTGAGGGCTGCAGGGTTCCGAGTATTTCTCTACCTTGGACATGACATCGGGTTACCACCAAATACTTTTGCATAGGACCGATCGCAAGACGACTTCTTTCATTACAAAGTATGGCCTTTTTGGGCATACCAGAATGCGTTTGCAATGCGCCAACATCTTTTCAATGTGCCATGCAGCTCATACTGAGACAATTGACATGGAATGAACTGTAAGTATACCTGTGCAACATAGCAATGCTAAATCACCTTGAACTTGTCTTTGAGTGGTTCTGGTAATATAAATTAAAATTAAAGCCAAAGAAATGCCAGCTGTTTAAGGAGAAAGTGGAATTTCTGGGAATCTGGTAAATACAAATGGTGTTGCTGTAGTTCCCAGTAAAATTGAAACTCTGGAAAACTGGCCTGTGCCCAACAACCAACATGATTTGATGTCTTTCCTGGGTTTTATAAATTATCTCCAGGATCATGTGAAGAGTTTTGCAGACCTAACTGCACCACTGTATGAACTGACCATGCCTAAAAGACAATTCTCATAGATGAAGAACATTAAATGGCATTTGGAAAATTGAGAGAGGTTATGGATAAACCACCCTTGCTTTCATATCCATCAGCTACACTTTATTCATACTGAATACCGATGCTTCAAACAGACCTATATGTGCAGAATTGTCCCAGGTACCGTCAGGAGAAGTAAAAGTAATTGGTTATGCCGGCCATATTTTGCTTCCTGTACAGCATATATACTGTATGGCCAAGAAAGAATTACTGGTCGTTGTCGAGGTATGTAGGCATTACCACCATTATCTGCTGGGTCGAAAATTCATCATTAGGACTGACCACAACGGTTTAGTCAGGATGGTGTGTTTCAAGAATGTAGAAGGCCAGCTGGCCCGATGGACAAAAGTACAGTAAAACATGCAAGTTATCCACTAACAAGGAAAACAACACCGGCCTATCCCACATTCCAGATCAGTTTAAAGAATGTGATTGCTACAACACTGGCGATGCTGTTGAAAATCTACCATGTGGTGGATGACTTTATTGAAACAGATCCCACCAGCAATGAGAGAGGTTTGATGAAGATTTAGATGATGTGATACCTCTGGCAGTAAGACAGATTCCTGAGGAAATCCCAGTAAAAGTTGATGAGCGTCCTTTCACTGAGAAACATGCAGATGAAGGATATAACAGAGTTACAGTACGTTCAACGTGGATTGTAACAAAAACGCAGCCACGGTGTGTTCTCCACCGTGGAGTTCCAGTGGACCACAGTGTTTGATCAGTGGAAGACATTTAATAAATTAAATTGAAATTCTCGCAAGCACTGGTCTCGAGGAATTAATGTATTGATATTTTCTGTGTTTTGAAATCTCAATCACTGGTCATTGCGGTGGAGTCACTCGGCACAGTACGTGTGATTGCACTGCAATTTCGTTAATCCCCAACACTTCTTGTCGCAGTGGTCAGTAATAAAGTCCAGTTTAATTTAATTTTTTGTTTTTTTTATTAAGTCCAGTGGATCCACCGTGGGTTTTAATCCTCTACACTTTATGTCACCTTCGCAGTGACGGGTGTTTTTGTTACAACCCACCTTGAACGTACTGTACATGTTTCTCGTGTATCCTGGCTTGATCCACATTCCCACAATGAATTATTACGTGACTTGCAACACAAAGATCCTTCATTGGTTAGAGAATGTCATTATGAAATAGAAACATAAATTATACCTGTCCAGTCCCACCGTAAAAGTACTATGGTTGTGTAGATCCCAGCTGCAAATTCATAATGGTATTTTGGTTTATACAACACAAAGTTGACAGAGAACAAGTACTAGTAGAATATGAATCAATAAAACAAGAGGCCTTACATTATTGCCACAACATAAAGTCTACTGGAAATTTTTAACACACTAAAACTTTACAATGGTTAAAAAAGTCATTCATGTGGCACAACATGAGTACAGACTTTAAGACCTATGTTCAGTCATGTAGAACATGTAGCACTCAGAAGAATTCGAATGTTACCCCAAGAGCCCATCTATAAACCCACCATGCTGGCTTCCCGATGGAAATGAGCCATACGAATATCTTGGGACCCTTTATGACAATCAACAGTGGAAATTCGTATGTCCTCGTGATGGTTGATCAATTTACCAAGTGGATTGAGATTTCAGTCCTGTCAGACCAGACCGCCAAACAGATTGACCGAAAATTTATACTGCACTTTATAGTCACATCGGGTGCCTACTGGAGGTCCACATTGACCAAAGCAGAAATTTTGAAGATAGCCCCTTTGTGAACAGCTGTAAATCGCCAAGATGAGAGCAATGCCAGATCACCCTTCATCTAACGGAAGGTTGAACGGAATAACAGGACCATCTTGCAGAGTGTAAGATGTTTTATTGATGGACACTGTAGAGAATGGGACCGGGATCTCCCCCAACTGGCAATGGCTCTCCATTTAATAGAATTAGCAGGTGGTATTTACACCAAACCAGTTGATGTTAGGAAAATAAGTTGTCCAGACAGTAGATTTGCGTTTTGATATTCAGGAAATGAACCATGAAGAATTTGATGCAGCTGGATGGGTGGCTCAATAATGCCCAAATTGCATAGCTTTGCAAGAAGAAACATTGGGTAATCTCAATGGCGCCAGAAAAAGAATTATGACTTGCGACTTGCGAGCACAGGAGACAAAGTACCAGCCTGGTGACATTGTGTAGAAAAGAAATTTGTCTACAAACGTCAGTCAAAGTCGTAAGTTAACAGGGTCATGGACAGGACTATATTTGGTAGTTAGAAGTAAGCTGCCTCTCAATAAAGTCGAGGACACAAAGGGGATGTATATGGTGCACCACGACAGACTGTGTAGAGATTAATAGCTATCAATATGGCTCAGGGGAAGGAGGCACAATTTAATTCAAGAGGGGAAGGAAGTAGAAGAGACTGAAGTGGAACAGACTGACGCAGAAGCAGATATTTCCGATGAGGAAACCACTACTGCTGTACAGAGAAATGGTCATTTGATCACACCTTACAGTACAGAGAGGAAAGGGGTCAGCCAAATTTGTTCCATGGCCCACCAGTAGTCACTAGAACAGGAAGGAAAATTAAGCTTACTGTTAGATTCTGAGATTACGTGGACAGCCACTAACAGCCTCGGGTAAGCTAAATTATATGCATGTTGTTTTTAGCACCATTCCACACAGATAAGAACAAGAACACTGTTGTCCTTCATTGTAGCGACTCTGGCGCTGGCAAAGCGGCTGAAAAGGTTTTGAAGACATGGGTTTGACCCAGCTTAATGTTCACAGATATTCTTTTACGGGGACTTATGCCGAGCTTACAGCGTGCAACAAAAGTTGCCAAACTGCAGGTTCGGTCTCACAAACAGCATTTTTAGGGATGCCCGTACCCTGGATGCAGTTTCAAAGCTGCCTGTGAATGAAATCCTTCTTGTATCGGATTCAGCATACTTGTCTCCAGTTCGCCTCTGCCCAGTAAATGCACCTTTGATGCTCTCATCAGTAATGAGGCGTCTTAGTAAGCTGAAGAATATGCCAGTTACTGTGCTGGTCGCCTTAATAAATCAGAATGCTTGTCACTTATACCACACTGATTTTGTGTAAAATAGGTATACATGAATATAAGTTTACTGCCATACAGACATGTATTTATGTGTATATATGTATGCAAATATATCCTGAGGTGATTGGTCCAGGCGATTGAAAGTATTGGTCTCCTGATCACAAAATTGTCCTTTTACAGTGTTGGACATTATTGTACTTATCCCTCAGCTTACAAGGGGTGTGTTGGATGCAAACATATATTTTGCAGTAGTATGTACAGTACGTGGAGAGTGTACTATCATTAAATCACCTGCAGAGTGGGAATTCCACCCCAGAGAATATTGCAAATTTGTTGCAAAGCATAACCATCATAAGCAAAGTTCCAGCCAATGGACCTCCGGGTTAAACCCGGAGGTCCATTGGCTGAAACATTGCTTATGGTTTTTGTCCATATGCACAGAATGTGAAAGTGATACTTTGGGTGATAACTCCACTCTGTGTGTGATTTAGTTACAATCTACTCTCCACGTACTGTACAGTGTTATATTCCTCCACTTAATGAGATATCTAAAATTGGCAAAGCTACTTATATCAAAATGTGACGGCTAGGTTCCTGGTAAAATTAAGAATAATTAATTTCTTATTACATCTCATTGTGTGGTGGAAATAAATTTATTGGTGATGGTATTTCACGCCAGTTTCTTTTTGTTAGCACGCACTAACCAGTAACCGTTCACAGGTATGGCCATCAACTAATGAAACGAGGAGGAGTGTAGAGAAACGAGGATATACGAACGTAATATTAGGGCCCGTTTTAACCTATAATGGAGTACACTCCTGCAAGATGAAGGAACATGCTTGAACTTCCCAAGCACTCGGGCATCTTTGGTGGAGTTCTGCGACGTATCAGACTGTATTGACACCCCAGAGTGGTCTCTGTCGCGATTCAGAGATTTACCTATCTATATGGTGAGTGCCTAAAATAATAATCACCGATTCTGTTGTAATTGTTAATTATGTGGAAGAACTTCTGCATCAAAAACTAATTCACTAAAAATGGAGATATTTTAAAACATTCAATAAATATAAATAAAAAAAAAAGAATTTAAATCTCAAACATCATCTGCTTTTACGATACATAATGTACAAATTATAAACACTCGTCAATGGCAGGTTAAGGTTCAAGTGCCACACTGGATGACAGCTTCGTACACACGGGGCTACCTTGTTTCTGAATGCTGTTCCAATGAACGAGTGTAATTATTGGGAAGTTAGTCAGATCATGTGATAACAAATAATTATGATTTTTTTAAAAGAAAATTAGATTGTCGTGCTATGACAATAAACTGGTCACCACATGATCAGAAGAAAAGAATGTGGCTACCTTGGATATCATAACAGGGTAGGTTGTTGCTTCATCAATTTGGTGTCAAAAGAATGAATTTGTACTTTTCCTGTTTTAAGAACTTGCGACGACGTAAATAAATTTTATGATACAGCAAATAGTTGGGCTTTTAAACTGATAATAATATACTACAAATATAGATTAAATCTTATAAACAGCGTGGGATGTCATTAGTTTAATGTTCATAGGTGCTGTACATGTACATATAGAATATACCCATAGTAGCTTGTTGTACCAAATGTTCACCACGAATGGTGAAATGATGTTAAACACGAGCCTTTGACGAGCAGTTAACACCACTTCCTCGACTATTTTGTTTACGCTGTCAATTTTATCGCTGAAATGAAATGGAAAAAGAAACGCGTAAATCACGGGGCCTTTTTCATTTTAATAACATACTATTTCGAGTTATGGATGCTTTATTAACATGAGAAATGCATATCTCCTAATGTTTGGTATCTTATAAGGTAAACCCATTTAAAAACGTAAAAAAATAATTGCCGCTTTCTTTTCACTCTTCGCAAGGCGACGACCGATAATGTAGGTGTAAATTTTAACTATTGAAATCCCATTGCTGGCGTGTTAAAAACGGTTGATGTGTGAAGCTAACATTTATCTCATACGCATTTTCTATATAGTAGAATAGGTAATCATGGTACAAATATATTTTGTATCGAGGTTTAAAGACACTTTCAACAGCCATGGTCATCCCGTGTTGTACAGTTTTATGGGTTGGAAGAAGCAGAGTACTCGGAAAAAACCACCGAGCAGCGGCGTTCAACTGTCTGATTCGCCAACGTACTAACTCTGCACAATCAGGGTTAACATTAATTGAATAATATAATTATCATTGACATGTGGTACGCCGTAATAGACAGTGCCACCTTGCCCCCACGTGGACAATCGGGATAACGTGCCCAGCCAAAGACAGCGCAATTACCACTGGTGGGAATCAACCCAGTGGACCGTCCGGTTTGAACTCCCAAGCCGTAACCACTGTGCCATCGTGTTCCTGTATGTACATTTAATTTGCGGGCTGAACCCTTTGACACCCAAGAGGCTTTTTACCGGCCCAGACACACGATACGTCATAATCCCATTAAGTAGGGTGGTTGCTAAGTGGATGTATGGTGTAGACCAATAAATAATTTCAACGTGCAGCCTTGGGGCTGCATGTTGAAAATATTACTTGGTCTACCCCTAAATAAGGAAAATGGACTCTTTCAACTGATCTAATTGAACCAACACGGAAGACACCAGTGTTTTAAGGGTTAATATGATACGATCATTGAGAATGTATATCTGCTAACTTGAACAAGCTTGGAAATAGTACCGAATAATATACTGAACATCACATACTTCTCAATACATATGACCTAGCAGGCGTTTCTAGTAAAATGTCGTCAGTTAGTCCAGGCCGACGACGTTTCATTATAAACACTGCTCGACTTTATGCCTTTCCCTGTGTGCTGTTACCCGAATCGTCAGTTCTAGTATATTTATTTATTTGGATTTTAAAAACACTTTCGACAGCAAGGGTCACCTCGTGTCGGACAGTTTTACGGATGGGGGAAGCCGGAGTACCCGGCAATGGCGAGCAACTGTCGGACTCCCCAACATACTAAATCCACACTCAGGGTAAGCTGTGGTGAAAGACAAGTGCCCCATCGACGCGCAGTACGCCTTAGCACACAGCACTACCGTGTCACCACATAGCAATCGGGATGTGGTGCCTTGCCCAAGGACACAAAGTAATTACCACTGATGGTATATCAAACCGTGAACATTTCGGTTTGAAGTACAATACCGTAACTACTGTGCCACCGCCCTGACTCGTCAGTGCTAGAATATATGATCGTATACATTATGGATGAGAAGAATCGATTTCAGGTTTCTACGTGTCAAGATTAAAACGAAGATTTTTTTGGAAAAGTTTTGCTCTGATGATTCTCTCCCATAACACGCTAGACCACATAAGATCCGATTAACACCAGTGAGCATTTTTACGAATGTTTGTCGATGTCGTAACAATAGTCGATCATGTATAGCAGAAAAAACGAGCTGTCATTATTTTGTCACTTTCCTAAGTTGAGCAGTTCTGTGTTTTTTTCTGTAGTGGTGTAGATTTCTGCGTCAAAGCACTTGAAATGTGGCAATGGTGACATAGATTGTACTCTGAAGTGCTAGAGTTTCGAGCATTTCGAGCTGCAACTATCAATGCACTACTGCTTGGTAATGTTGATAAATTATTGGACAACTCCAAGAACTGACATGAGACAGCATGGATAATGTCAGTCACTAAAAACGTCACTTACCCCCCCCCCCCCCACCCCTCCCCCACCCTCTCCTAGAAACCGTCGAATGTTCACGGTTGGATTCGGTTTCTAATCTTTTCACTGATTCCATTCAAGTTGAAACCATCTCGATTATTTGAAAAAAAAGCTGATCCTGGACAGTTTTGGATTTTAATACATTTCTTTCTTGTCGACTTCCTGAAGTCATCCTGCAATTCTCTGAGGAACAAGATTGACCATATCCCCTCTAGCAACATAACACATATTTAGTGGAACAATTCAAAAAAATCATTTGAAGCGATAGCGGGGATTGTGTTACGTCTAGTTTGCATAATGTATCGCCCTTTGAGTGGAAAAATGCATCCTCTTGAGATAGTTCCAGTTGACCGGGTCTCATAACAGGAACAGTTCGGTTCGCGATAACAACTTTGTGTGTTACTGTCTCGACGGAAGTTTGTAATAGTGTGCTCGAAAATAAAAGTAACTTGATATTGCTTATTAATGTTGAGTCCATGTCCATCGTCGATGATAGAACAATTATCACATGGTGTCAGAAGTGGAGAATCGCATTGTGAATAGCTGATGGATTTGAGACTCTCATTTTATTGTAACATACATTTTGTGCCATAATATGCCCAAATTTAATCTGCCGGATCAATTCAATTTTTCCAACCCACCAGATTGGACGGAATGGAAAAAAAACGTTTACTCGGATATGGGAAGGCTACAGATCTTGACGGTGAGGACAATGATGTTCAAATAAACTCGATAATTTATGCTATGGGGAAGGAAGCGGCACAAATTTTTTAATCTTTTGAGTTTGAGAACGGAGGGGACGAGAATAATTTCCACACCGTCATGTCAAAATTTGATCAATATTTCATGCCAAAAAACCCCATTATACACGAAAGAGCTCGTTTTCATGATTGCAAGCAACAGTCGGGTGAATCGTTAAAAGAGTTTATACGGTCTCTATGTGAACTGTCTGAAGATTGTGAATTGTTAGATAAAAGTGAGCAAATGCATGACCAGTCAGTCATCGGAATTTCTGACAAACATTTATCAGAAAAATTACAACTGCAACCTGATCTGACCTGAGATTAGGCAATTCAAACTGCTCGACAATCAGGGTGAAATCTCAAGTTAAAACTCAATCACAAAGCCAGTCAAATATCAAATAGCACCCAAAATCTTGACGCCGTCAAAACGTGACACAATTTTGGTCATGCAAAGTGTCCCTCGAAAGGTCAAACATGTCGGGCATGTAATAAAGTTGGCCACTATAAGTGCGTTGTAGGTCAAAGCGTAAATCGGTCTGTGAGGTTGTTTACGATGGTCAGTCTATGTGTTGCAAAGATGAATACTTTTTGAGTTCAATTCATTCAGATTTGCAAGAATGTAGTCCTCCGTCGGATGTTGTATTAACAATACAGGGTAAACCAATTAATTTTAAAATTGACTCAGGTGCCGATATAACTGATTTCTGATAACACTTTCAATTCTTTGCCAAACAAACCACAACTAAAACAGATAAAAATCTACTCACAATTTTCAGATATTTGTAATTACAGGGTTAAAGACAAACAAATCTCTTGGGTCGTGATGCAACTGAAAAGCTTAACTTGGTACAACGAGTTAATGAAATAAACAATGAAGTGTTTGGCTCATTTGATCTCTTGAAGTCTGAACCAGTGAAGATCCTGCTAAAAGATAATGCTCAGCCATATTGTTTACACATCGCGATACGCATTCCTTTCCAACTTCTCTCAAAAGTGAAAAAAGAACTCATTCACGTGGAAGATGCGCGAATAATTGAAATGGTTACAGAACCAACCGAATGGTGTTCCCATTTGGTCCCTGTACTAAAACGGGATGGCAAAGTATGCATATGTGTTGATTTGAAAACGCTTAATGAAGCAGTCCAGCGCGAACATTTTATGCTGCCAAATTTCTACTATGTATCGCCGAAGCTTGTTGGGACGAAGTATTTTTCAAAATAGGATACTTCTAGTGGGTTCTGTCAGATTCTACTTGAAGCAGCAAGTACCAAACTAAACTGACAACATTTATAACCCCAGTGGGGAGGTATTGTTTTAAGCGAGTCCCATTTGGAATCTCCAACGCACCCGAATGTTTTCAACGTAAAATAACAGAATTACTTTATGACATGAAAGGGGTTGACACAATTATGGACGGTATTAACTGGTAGAGTGCTAAATTACTTTTCAAACGTGATTTGTAATGCGAATATTTTTTTTCTCAAGGATACCATATTATGAGCAAAAGGAGCCCCAGTACAGTAAGACTTCATTCATAAACAATTGTTTCTTACCCTTGGCACTCTCCAATAAACTGTATTAAACAAATTGCTCAAACATGTTTTATGTTTCAACTAGCAAAACAAATGAGGTAATGATTACAATGTTGACCGGGTCTCATAGCCGGAACAGTTCGGTTCACGATAACAACTTTGTGTGTTACCGTCTCGACGGAAGTTTGTAATAGTGTGCTCGAAAATAAAAGTAACTTAATATTGTTTATTAATGTTGAATCCATGTCCTTCGTCATTGATAAAACAATTATCACAATGCATGTTACATGTCGTTCGAATCAAAACCCGTTGCTTAGATGACAGCGGAATAACTTGTCACCACGGGAATATTACGAGCTGAAAAAGTTAGAACACTTTGCGGAAGTGATTCATTCAAATCGATATAGCTTCAAGTAATTTGAATGTCAATAGGTCAGAATATCGTCCCATACGGTTCTAATATTAATGAAAATATTTTGAACATGGCACCCATGCATCGATCTATGTGAACTTTCTTCACGGAGTATCATTGGTTTCAAAAACAAGTGGTATCTAGTTGTACTTCCGGTTGATGGTACCAAGGAGCTCAGAACAAAAATTGATACTTGTTCCACATGAGAGATAGGCAGCGACAACGCTAGTATCTTAACCCTTACCCAACGAATCGACCGCATCCGCCCGCGTAATATGCAAATTCAGCAGTTGAAAAAGTATTATTTTTTAAAAAATTTCAACAAAGCCATATCATGTGACCCCTCGTTGGAACGAGCTCGTCGAGCTCGTTCCAACGAGGGGTCACATGATATGGTATTGTTAAATTTTTTTGAAACATTTGAAAAAAATGATATTTAAAATAATAAATTTTGATATCGTCTTCGTTGGGTACAGAGTTAACAATTGGGAAGTGGATTCTAGTCAAGACTCGATTCGTTTTCGACCTTTCGCCGGATTCGCTGCGATTCGATTCGAACGAAAAATCGTGATTCGCCGGCCCTACCCACCACATAATATAGACAACCGATCCTAAATTTGATAGTGTTGGCTGTGATTTAAGAATATAAAAAACACTCACGCTAATAAACACAGAAGCAAGTATTCAACTTACTTGTCGTGTAGAACCACAGCAGGAATAACAAAACGAGAACTCCAAAACTTCACCGTTCATGCTTCCCGAACACTCATCACCGACTTGGATATTACTAACAAGTGACTCTGGGAAGACATTACGGATCATCGTCATATTTACGGCAACAGAAAATCCGTCCCAGAAACAATTGGCTTGTACGGCTCTCTCAACAGATTCAATAGCTGAAAAACAGAAAGATTCCCTGATGAAAGCATGCGCATAACCATTAATCATATTGACACGAGATGGCGCTTTTACAATCGAAGATCGCGATACGTCTTAATTTTATCAAGTAGGGTGGCTGCTCGGTGAATGTGTGCGGTTGTCCAATGAATATTTTCATATTCGTTGGTTTACCCCAACTAATGAATATGGATTCCACTTGGTGTTATTGAACTCACCTGGAAGATATAATCAGGTTTATGGGCCTAAACTACAGTACTGTGTTTACAAAAGTAGACAGAAAATTTCGACTCGATCACTACTGGTAGAAATTTGTTGTCCGCTAAATTTTCTCAAGACTTGGAGTCTCATTAAAGAAAAATACGGGAACATTCAATCTAAGATGTTAAGTTCTACGCCGTTTTTGTTTTTTTTAATTATTTTTTTTTAAAAAAAAATTCTCGATTCGTCTTGATTTCGCAACATTTCGTTTATGAAATTATCGGCCCATTGGTGTAAGTGTGTCATCGTCTGATAATCATCTGATCGCAGAAGACATCACTGTTAGGACCATTCCAGTGTGGTACTCATTTTGTGGAATGCCATTTAACATCCTCAAATAGGGATTCAAACCAGGAAAATAACTCTCAAATTTCGTGAAACAAAAGCAATATAAAAAATAACCCACCGCTATCGGCCCCTCCAATAAATAAAAAAAAACAAACAACAAAAACAAACAACAAAAACAAACAAAATAAAACAATGAAAAGGAAAAATACAAAACAAAGGTTTAGCCGATGACTTCTTGGCTTTCTCTAAATATTCAATTATTGCTGGTATTTCAAATCCTTGTTTAACCTTTCACCTCATGCAACGGCCATATTTGACAAGTGCTATTCACAACCAAAAAGTGCCATTCAATTTTTTTAGTGCCCCCCCCCCCCCCCCCCCCCCCAGAATATAGCTCGTGACTCCTGATCGGAATGAGATTGATGAGATCGTTCTAATGCGAGGACATAAGTGAGGCAAAAATGAAAAACTTTTAGTTATTTGATAAATATTTAAAAAGTGTCGCCGTTTGGACGTATTAGGTAATAAGTTGACAAAATACGGATTATTGTTGTAGTATCGTTCCTATTCTACACAGTGGCGGCCGGAGGCCCTGGGGGGGGGGGGGGGGGGGCTGACGGCCCCTGGCCATAATTATGATGGGGCCTTCGGACACACCGGACCAACCGTGGTTCAGCCCGGTGGAAGAAAAGTCTGAACATTATGGATGACAAACGCCAAATCCTTCACTCTAGAGAGGAGAATTCAGTTGTCTATTAATGGAAGAATCCCACATGTCACTTGCGATATCGAGCTCTGATTTTTTATTAAACAAAAGAACAAAAAAAAAAAAAAACAGAAAACGAATGGAAGAACAATGGAGTGTACTTCACTGAAACGAAATAAAATATAAATGAAAATATACTCTTCCAATAAAAATAAAAAACGCCTTAGGCAACTCAACAGATAAATTAAAGATAAAAAAATCATATAAATCATAAAATATCAAATAAAACATGACTCGTGATTTGTCGACTAGGAGGTAATGACTTGGACGTGTGAATCAACACTTTTTTTTCTTGCTTTTTGATATGCGAATGAGTCTATTATTTTGTCCATGTATAGTCCCCGAGCTTCGTCTGTTTCAATGGCTATAGTGGCTAACCCGTAAAAACTTGAAATTTTTTATTTTTCCTTCGGCTTCTTCTTGATTTGTTGGACAAGCTGTCATCGTGTATTACTTTCAGTTTACTGTAAGCGGACACTACGGAATGGCGTGTTGATGAAAACTCTGTTCCAGCGCGCGGAGAAATTTCATTTATCACGCTGGTCATCCGATTACCACCTTTGCGGTGCAGTACCTCGTTTGCGGTTTAAAACACAGCAGATTGTTACGCACACAGGTTGGAAAATTGGTAAGTACATGCATTTCATCAAGCCTACTTGTGTTGCAAACTCTTTCAGGGTTGGTATTAATCACCAATACTTTCATCCAAGAAATATTTTCATGAGAGAAATAAAAAACAATTTTCTTGAAGTATTTTAAAGTGGAAATAGGGAGATAAAAATTCCAGTTGTTGGGTTTGAACTGCGAATTATATTTAAAATATGCTATTGTGAGTCCTAGGAGCAGCATGCGTATAGAAAATTGTCTTATTTTAGACAAATGTGTTAGTTATGTTTGTGAGCCTTTTGTGAAAACATGTTTAAATGGAATTTTTCGAGGGGGGTAATTGATTTTTATGAATACCTTATTTGCGGTGTAAAGTTACCACCTTTGGCGGTTTAGACAGCACCACAAATCAGGTATTCTAAAAAGTTCAACACCTCTCGTCGAAGCTGCCAAATAAGGCGAATTGAGGACTTTTTTATGAAAGCTGAAGCTGACCTAAATTCAAAGACAAACGTCTGAAGCAACAATGGAGCGAAGGTTTGACCTTCCATGTCCTTGATATTCACGGAGAGAACACATTTTGTCTAAAATTGTCGAAAGAATGAGGATGAACGCTAATGTATTTTCAATAACAGAGCTCAATTACTTCATAAAACACACCGACACTATGTACAAGAATGCAATAACGTTCCATAGATCGCCAGATTAACTTTTTATGATATACGCAAGTTAATAGCAGTTATACCATATTTTGTGACACCCACCTTCAACCGTTTCCGTCTTTTTTAAACCGCAAACGAGGTACTGCACCGCAAAGGTGGTAATCGGATGGCCAGCGTGTTTATGCACATGAGCCTGTAAATTATTAACTTCTCTGCGGGGGGCCCAATCTTTTAAAGGGGGGGGGGGGGCAAAAAAAACCTAGAAATTTATTTTTTCTTTGAGCCCATGCCCCCCCCCCCCCTCCCGGAGCCCGGGTCCGTGGCCATTGGCACCCAGGTCTAATGGACCGGCCGCCACTGATTCTACGAATCTTTTGAACTATAGTCTATTTTAACCATACATTATACCTCGGCTCTTTGCAGTGAGGATGATGGGAAAAGGCTGGAAAACAAGAAACTGTGTTGAAAATTGTGACGCAACAATGTGTACAACGAATAAGACGGAACACAGCGAGGGTGGAATACGGTGGATTGGAATTAGCGACCCAGCTTGGGGTTTTCCATTGTATTTCACGAGCGTCAAAGGCGCCCGTGAAATACATTTAAAGCTCCATCAAGGGTCGTTGATTCCTGCCGCCCGTACTTTACCCGAGTTGTGATCTGTATTTATTCTGCGATTAAGTTTGAAATCAGTGGACGAATCTGATATTTGTTTAAGAAAAATATCACCTTTGGCGGTCTGTTTATACACTTTCTGACGTGACGCTGTTTGTGTCAAAGGATTTTATTCACGTCATAACGTGAGTCAGACGCGTAACGTCCAATCAGATGCGTTCTCACATGACATTCTTAATGCGTAATCCGGATTCGTGTGCATGGTGAACCCAGCACATTTCGCAGTGTATGTAATGCATTGTGTAACGGTGACAGCCTATATCAGTCGTGGTATAATGGGAATTTCTTACTCTTTTAACCCTTTACCCAACGTAACGGCCAAAACCGGCCAGCGCTATTCTCAAAAATCGCCAATTAATTTTCAAAATATTTTCATTTTTTTGTCTCAAAAACATAGGTTATGACCCCTCGTTGGAACGAGCTCGTCGAGCTCGTTCCAACGAGGGGTCATAACCTATGTTTTTGAGACAAAAAATGAAAAAATTTAGTTATTCAAGAATTTTTTTGGCAAGTGTCGTCTGCTTTTCATGTTAGGTAAAGGGTTAATCTTTATGGGGGTAAATTAAACTTATAAAAGGAGCGACGGGGGAGTTCAGGAAAAATAAATTTACCAATCTACTTTTCACATCCATGGCTGTCTTTTGTATTCTCGTGACTTCTGTAGATTGGTAGAAATTCTTTATGCTTATCAGTATAACTTTAACATGTTACATACTATGATAGTAGACGACACTTGTAAGACAAGTTCTTGAACAACTTTTAACATTTTTGCAGAGTCGAGTAATTCCATATTCATCCAATAATGAGTTAACTTTTACCGTATTTACCATTTTAGGTCACTAACAAATATTGCAACAATCATAATTTCCGGTTTATTCTCCTGTTCATCGAATTGACAATAATGCAATTGTTACTAGTTTAACCTGATTGCCATCGTTTTGATAGATGAAAATGTAAATATAAAGGGGACATCACTCTTAATGTTAGCCGTGAGTAGACTTGGACAGATTATTGGTGGAATATACGCAGCTTGCACATGACGTCCAAAGTATAATAAAATTCTCCGAACTTTGTAGGAGAAAAGCTATTACAAGGATGTATGGTTTAGATTTGGTTTCTTGTCAGCTATTGGCTGTGTTTGAAGGAAGTTGTGACTGAAATACAAACATTCAAAATAAAACGAAATATCTAAAGATACTTACGGTACCAAGATATATCGAAACCCCGTCTAACAACGGAACCGTCGGTGTGGAATTTTACGTAGAACTGTCCACCTGTTAGCTTAGCGCCCGGTGAAACCAATCCCGAAAATCTACCAAGCAAAGTTCCATTTGGTCCGTCTCTTACCTAAAATAAAGAAAAGCAAATCAGTCCCCATCTATATGCCCAGGTCACTTTGCGTCAACATTTGTTCACCTGCTAATGATTCATCACTTGAGTCATTGGTGTACGGCGGGTTTGTAGTGAATAGTAGATACTTTCACCCACAAATGAACTCTCTGTTTGGCCCATTCACTTTACTACTCCCCACTCTAAATTGCTATCTAAATTGTAAGGATTACCATCAGGTCGGGGCATACCGTGGCCGAAAACCTCTTCAGTCACTACACATTTCCCTCAGTGAGTGAACAAGCGAGCTGCCACTACCCACATCATTATACTGAAACGATAGTATGCTACCACAATATAAATTATAGGACAATCATACTATCGTATCTGATAGCACACCACTGAATAAACACCAACCCACAGTCTCCTCCTTATTTGCCATTATGAAGTCCCATAAACCTCTATTTGGATGATTGACCTTACACCTCATTGATTTAGTGCTTGCACTGATATCGGCGGTGAAGATGAGATCAATCTTCCGCCTAGTACACTGTCGGCTACTACTCACAGGTAGGAGTACCTGTGGAATTCCATAAACAGAATTTAAAAAGGTATCACTGCAATCGTTTATTTCACCTTCCAAAGATAGGCTATACCTAACTTGTACGCCAATAGTGTGCACACTTAAGGACAAGGAGTTCCATTGACACCTTGAAAATATAGAGTATTACCTTGTTCTATTCCACGAGATAGGACAAGCCCAATCATCCTCCACACACTGTGCAGGGGTCCACGGGAGGTTGACACGTTGATTGTACAGTAGAACAAAACATAGCAAGGGACTTTCAAACTCCCCTGTTACTACAAACCATAAATTCCAATGACTTCAACATGCCTTCGTTTGGTGATTAACTGATAAGATTTGCGACCGTCATCTCCTTGCCGATTCGTTGAGCACACAATCTGCTGGTTGTGAGTTCCGATGTCAGATAGTAACAACCAAAAGGAGTAGTATGATTAACAATGCATAGGACAGAGTTAAGTTTACAGTACAGTCAGGTTGATTGGTTTGTTGACCTCAAGAGTATGTCAGTATGTGTATTAAAATAAAAATACGACATCAGTGGAGACAAGTTAACAGAGCAGCGTCTTTGATCAAAGACGCTACGCTGTTAACTTGTTTCTGCTGATATCGCATTTCAACGAGTCATCACAAAACACGTGGTATGCGTACCATGTGCAGCAATCAAGGGGAATATTAGACCAATCAATGAGATTACGTCAATCTTGAATCCTGCCAATCATTGTGTCAACTTATCAAGTTTATTTCTGCTTGTATGAGATTGTAAATCAAAAGTAAATACAAACAATTTTGATTGTTACTTTTGGAAACGTACAATTGGTAACGTACGTTACCCACATAATTTTAATTTTAGCGACATGTATAATACACATCCTTACATATTATTTGTACATTATTGTTTAACAATGAGCAAAAGTGTAAAACGGTAACATACATGAAGTAAACATATCGGACAGAAAAACGGTGTAGAAAGTTCCCCCTGGGAGGACCAAGGGTCGTTGGTAGCTCACTGTCTATTCAGCAGATCGTGTCAGGTAATGGGTGCGTGTCTCAATCAATAATCAGTAGATTACAGCAAATATTCAATGAAAAAAGCACCGGGTCCTACCCGCTACGCCATTCATTGAAAATTTTATGGACTCTCCATTGTTTTATGTCAGAGATTCACTGTTAACTTATGCGTGGAAATACTGCCCACACGTGGATTCTGACCTTTCCACGTCGACCATACTGTAATTAACAGGCACAATCCTGATCGGAAAATTGGGGGACGTAAGCTCGATTTAGCATCAAATAAATTGATATTGGCATATTACGCTCTTGATCAGTTATGTTAAAAGTAAATTTTACAGTAAGTATCAGTTGTAATATTATTAATATTATTAATGTGATAAATCCAAGTGGAAAACAAAACTGTAGGTTAAGAACACCTTGAAATGTGACGTCGTACAGTCGGAATCGACTTGCGCATCTTCGTTGCTTTTCAAAATCGGAACTATGCTACCATTTCGAGAATTCGTCATTCTAAATGCATTAATATAAATAAAGTATTGCCAATACCTGTGCCTTAACCCTTTACCTAACATGAAAAGCGGACGACACTTGCAAAAAAATTCTTGAATAACTAACTTTTTTCATTTTTTGTCTCAAAAACATTGGTTATGACCCCTCATTGGAACGAGCTCGACGAGTAATGAAAATTAATTGGCGATTTTTGAAAATAGCGCTGGCCGGTTTTGGCCGTTACGTTCGGTAAAGGGTTGAGTGTTTATTGCAAAGTTGAGTTATACGAACGGAAATGAGTGACATGTGAAGCGATTGACGGTAACCACAATCGCTGGCTCCATACTTCACGTGACGTTCCACGTGACCAAACATGGGGAATGCTGATAAAGCCTTTTGAGCCAAAAGAGCTATGCAGGGAATCGTAGGTCAATATCAACAGTGGAATTTCTTTTTTGTTTTCGTTCGAGGGGTAGACATCGTGATACAATCTCGACAGTTTTTTCATTTTAGCATATATGGAGAAACGTTTTCCAGAACGCGTCGGGAAGTCCAATCGACCCTCGTTCTCAGAACTTCTCCCATTTAGGTAAGGCGGCGGTATAACATGAAATACTTTGGAAAGGGCCATGGGGCCTTTTCCAAAATCATTTCACGTAAAACATATGTCACCAACCGAAAGCATAAAGCATCTGTTCTGCTATATATCTGATTCTGGTACTGAAATATTAAATAATTTGTTCTTACCTCAATCCAATCGTAGAAACTTTCGAGGTTGAAATAGTTGAAATTCAGAGCGAAAACGCCACTACTTGGATGTATCCAGTACTCTTTTCTTACATTATTGACATACTGGTGAGCATCCTGATACCCCGGAGTGTAAATGTTTCCAGTTTGTGTAGTGTACTCTTCAAATCTGTTATCTGTAATTATACATGGAAGATGCTTGCAAAGGTAAGTTATCAAAAGGTTAATGCTTGTTTGATTTTATATCCGCCTCGATATCAGCCCGGGGTACCATGTTATCAGCCTTATGTTAAGGCTGATATAACATTAATCAAGTAATATCCCGTGTATTAATTAGATGATTAAATGTTTTAACCCTTTATCCAACGTAACGTCCAAAACCGGCCAGCGCTATTCACAAAAATCGCCAATTAATTTTCATTATTTCTTTCATTTGTTGTCTCAAAACATATCTTATGACCCCTCTTTGGAACGAGCTCGACGAGCTCGTTCCAAAGAGGGGTCATAACCTATGTTTTTGAGACAAAAAATGAAACAAATTAGTTATTCAAGAATTTTTTTTGCAAGTGTCGTCTGCTTTTCATGTTAGGTTTAGGGTTAAAGCTGCACAAACACCATTCACGTTGACATACTATTTACATTAGCCCAGCACGTTACCACCGACAGACCTATAGCTATGCTATACTGTAGAACTTTTCTTATTCGGAAACACAAAATATACTATTCAGAAAAAGGAGGGGATATTTGATAAAACTGAGATATATGAAGAAATATATTATACATTATATTTTCATTAAAAAGACAGTTGACGCATTGCCCGATGACATCAGGTGAATGATTTCAGCGATAGTTGGGTTTCTGACAAGCACACATTTCATGCACTGAGCTGTAGAAGACATGGACGGTCAGTCACAGAATTTACCACTTTCAGCCCAAGACCTCTTTACTTTGTAAATCCTCCTCGGTTCGCGAGACAAGCGCGCATCCGACGTGGCATACTCCTCGCCAAATGTCCAATATCAGCTTGACTGATGTTATTCCATTCTTCCTGCAGTGCAGCGGCGAGTTCCTGGACATTGGTAGGGGGTTGTTGGTGTATCCCAGACGTGCTCGATTGGTGAAAGGTCTGGACTTAGTGCTGGATAAGGCAGTATAGTGATGTTCTGTTCCTGGTGGAGCTCACGGGCCCTGTGTGCTCTTGCATTGTCATCTTGGAAAATGAACCGACGGCCGTGACGTCGCGCAAATGGCACTACATGCGCTGCTAGCATGTTGTCACGGCAGTACTGCTTGTGACATGCCCTTGGGTGGCATGTAATGATGTTCTGCTTGTCATGGTTATGCCTCCCCACACCATAACCGATTCACCACCAAAACGATCGTGTTGCCTAACGGTTACGTCATGGTATCGTTCGTTCCGCCGCCGCCGCCACACTCTGTTCCCTCTGTCGTTGAAGTCGAGAGTGAACCTCGATTCGTCGAAAAACATGACGTTGCTCCACCAACGATTGTCCCAGCGCTATCGTGCTCCACACCAATTACGCCTTGTTGCGATGTGACGTTCAGTCAAATGTGGAGTTCTTCGAGATCGTCGAGCTTACACATTCCAGCTGTGTGGGCGATTTCGGATAGTCTGACCACTGTGACTCGCACATCTGTCGCTCGGTGCAGCTGCTGTCCAATTTCTGAGGCACTTTGATGGCGGTTACATAATGCTGTGGTTCGGGTGAAACGATCCTGGTTAGCAGTTGTTGCCCTTGGACGACCTGACCGACGTCTGTCATCAACATTGCCTGTCTGACGGTAGCGGGACCACAGCCTGCTTATCACCGATTGAGTAACGCTGAGAATTTGAGCTACTGCAGTCTGTATGTTGCCAGCTTCCAACTTGCCAACGGCAAGTAAACGTACGTCACGTGTCAGTTTTCGCATTCCTCAAAAGTTACATTTCGACCAGAAACTATTGATGAACGAGTTTATACCAAGAAAAGAACGATGAGACCTCCGAAAAAACCCGTCCAGTACAAATGAACATTCCAAAACGTATCCCACAGACATCAACGCGGCAAACCTGCACGACGTTTTGTGGGCCGGTGACATTTGTGATCCACACTAAACTTGGTAACATACTGATGTGTCCAATCACGCGTATCCAATACCATTTTCCGAAAATATCAACATCAGTTTGGATATCCCCTACTTTTTGGAATAGTATATAATAACGCTCCAGACAAAATCTTGGCTTATAATTAATAAACTGACATAACAGTTATTCCCGTGAGTTGAACTGTCGTAGGATTCTGTTATACGAAGACGAAATAATATTCGTAACGGAGTTTCAATTTTGGACCATAAAAAGATCTTCTAATATCTGGAAGTTCAAACGAAAATATGTAGAAAGTAAATTAAAAGTAATGACAGAACAGAAAAGTATAAAGACTGGTTGCAGCGGAGCGGAGACAGCCTAATAACTTCTTCCGGTTTGGGAAATTTGACCAATGTTCGATCGAAATGGCATGAGCTCCGAGATTTGTGCCTACCACCACCACGAACTCTCAGGCTTCTGGAGCCAGCTGACACCAATGTTTAACGTAATAATTTGGTCAACTGATGTAGCGAAAAGCTGATCTCATGAGCGCAATTTTGTTCAGGATATTTCTGAGTTCAACCCATTGAATTGGATCTGCATGGTCGTTATTTGAGACTCTGTTAGAAATGGACCCGGTAACAGTTGTTCATAGGCGGAAGCAAAAAAAAAAAAAAAAATACTGAGAGGTGATCACTTGGTTAGCTTCATATCGGCGGAGATATCAGCCCGAGGTAATTTAATGTCGGCTGAGACTGAACGTCGAAGGCTGATGAGAAATTATCGAAGACTGATATCTCGGACGATATGAAACTAACTATGTAATAAACTCTTTATTTATTAAATTAAAACAAATAATTACAAAATGTCTCAGTCTGTTACAGTTTTCTGTGTGTTTCTTTTCATCTAGTCCAAAGTTTCCTCTTCTCTTAGACCCAATTCAGCTACCCGAACGTCTCGGCTTCCCCAGCGGGGAAGCCGATACGTTCGGATAGCTAAACTGTCTTGTCTCCCACTTAGACCATTCTCCGTTTTAGACTTGGAATCTTGGTTTGCACTGAATTTTCTGTACAACTCTCTTCTTCTTTCTCTTCAGAAACCTAAACCTTACCGATATTAATTCCTCATCATACAAAAACTCCGCTTCAAACTACTTCATTAGGGAGCGCAATGGCTCAGTGGTTACGGCATTGGACTTTACACCGAAAGGGCCACTGTTTGATTCATGCCAAGGGTAACTGCGTTGTGTCCTTGGGAAGGCACTTCATCCCGATTACCCACATGTGGGGGCGGAGGGTGGAGGTTGTGGGTCTGTTTACTAAAGCGTTCTGAACGTCGATGTTTCACTTGTCTTCAACCAATGCTAACCCTGCTTGTGTGGAGTTGGTATTTTGAAGAGTCTGACAGTTACTCGCTGTTGCTCGGTAGTTCTCTCCGGGTACTCCGGCTTCCACCACCCGTAAAACTGTCCGACACGGGATGACGCTGGGTGTCGAAACTGTCGTTAAACTCCAATAATTAAATAACAACTTCCTTATGCCTGATAATGCATTTTTTCTGATTGCGTTCGTCGAATAATGGAGAACACTTTCTAAGTAGACAAATTGGTTGCGCCTCGTAATGCATCAAGGAGGACAAGTCTAGACTCGTTCCTATCGGCCCAGATTGGAGTCGTATCTGCTGAGTTTGTTTGTGAACAATTCTGGGGAAGAAAACCGTATCTGATAAATAAATATGTGTTGTGTGCACATTGTGCTCGTACAGAATCTTTTATCGCGATGAGACTCGTTTTTGGGGACTTATAGTTACGAGTCGCGCTTGCGCGACGAGTAGCTATACCTTCCCAAAAACGAGTCGAGTCGCGATAAAATATTGAAAACAAGCACAATGAGTACATAACACATTTATCTACCCTTCAGTCAAAAACACCGCTACCCATGACTTCTCAATGATAATTGTTAACAAACAAAACGCCACACTCAACTGATCAAACTCGCAGATCTCAATTTTCAATTCTCTTAACTCGACGACTCGTGAAGAAATTCCTTCAGCATGAATGAAATTGTACATTGTGGAAAAAAAATCAAACTCAGCCCAAGTATGCTTTTTCTTTCGAGTAATGATATTTCGAACCAGTTCAATTTATTTCATGAGGTCATCCAAGGCACAGATGGCTGGTTTGCGAAGAGAACTAGTCAATTGTTTTTTTTTTTGTATTGCGCAAGACTCGCTTTAAATACATGACGTCACTTCATTCAGAATGTTTGGAAGCGATCAAATCACAACGAGATTGACGTTACGTTTCTGAATTTTCTCGCCTTACTTTCAATTTTTGTGATTCACCTCAATCTTTTCTGTTTTGGTGTTTTGCATGGTGGATTGTTTATGTAATGGATCGCGCAATTCCCTGCAAGGCGGAATGTATGTTGAGGCAAACTTAATGCATCGTTCATTGCAGAATTTTAAGTTTTTGAAGGAGTTGACTTGTGATTGTCAGTACCACTCAAATAGTCCATTTGGCGCGCGTGCGTTCTTTTCTCGGGATGTCATGTGACCTTTATCGCTACTGTAATGGCGATACAAGATCTTTTATCATCGACATTTTATCACAACAGATATTGCTGTTTGCGATTGCGTTTTTTGGTAAATGGCAGATAAACAATTTTATTATTCTCACGCTCAAATAAAATACATCGTGGAAACTGCAGAATTTGAATCAACAGTTCATAGGTAATCCACGGTTACTAACATTATTGCTTGGTATGACATCAGTGGAGACATTCACGTACCAAATCCGTTCTATTTGTGTGTTCTGCACGGACAATCATGGTTCTAAATAGACCGTTTTCATACGAAATATAGCCAAATGAGAGAAATGGGTTGTCTTGATGGTTTTTGATCTAATCGTGATAAAATAAATAGACCCCGATCCCACTTCACCCCCCCCCCCCCCACCCCCAAATAAAAACAACAGGAATTTAACACGACGGTTTTAATTTGGAACCTTTTCAATGGAAACATAAAATTGCTTGGGCCTCACTTGGGTGATTGGTTCAATTTACATCTATTCTGCCGAGGAAGAACTGCGAGAATATTGAATCTGAGATTTTGCTTTTATTAGCGTTCTCGGATACGGTCCTGATTTCGTTATATTTTAATAAGGAAATATGTGCCATTTGGTGTAAGAGCGTCGCGATCCAGTCTTGATCTGATCGCAAACAGACCGTTTTTTGTGATCGCAGTACTTCACCTAGGATATAGCGGCATTTTGTAGAGCTGAAACGGTTAAGGGGGTTTCTTGATCGATTAATCACGAGGATTAACCTTGGTTAACCGATTAATCACTTGTCCAAATAGATATCTGAATAATTGCCATACCGTTGATGATTTACTGCATGAACCCTTTCACAACGTAACACTACATACAAAAATCTCCATTCAAATTGATTATGTTTTCAATTTTCGTCCCAAAAAACATAGCTTATGACCCCTCGTTGGAACGAGCTCGTTGAGCTCGTTACAATGAGGGGTCGTAAGCTGTGGTTTTGGGACAAAAATTGAAAGTTTTTAGTAAATCATGAATTTACTTTGCAAGTGTCGTCTGCTACCCGCAGCTTCTGATACAGTATGATGATCATGCAAGTAAACAAGTATGTTACATATAATACCGTAGTTCAAACGTAACGCTCAATCGATCAATTACTTTTTGGATCGAGCAAGATGTTGATCATTGATTAACCGATTAATCGGTTAACCGTTTCAGTTCTAGCATTTTGACGATGCAATGCGGTTCGGAATATGTTAAACATCTATGATTCGAATGCATAAAGATTATTTCGCACCCTAACAGGGTTGATCTAAAAAACACCTGGCATTCGAAAACAATATATCAGTGAAAAAAGTGTCAAAAGAAAATCACTTCGAGAACATAAAACTCATTCTTTTAAATCTACGGCAATAATTTTGAGCACTTAATGGTTACGCGACTTGTCTGTTTATTGAAATAACTACTGTTAAAACTAGAAATCCTGTCATGAACTGTGCGCTTATCTAGGCTTAATGGCCCCTGTGAATTGCATCCAAAGCACAGCAGGTTCTCCTGGTTACTCAAAGCAAACACAGGCAATGTTTCTGCCAATGAACCTCCGGGTTACCCGTAGGTCCATTGGCTGAAGCATTGCTTCTGTACAGGCCATATCCACAGAATTCGATAGCCTTAGTATGGTCATAACGCGTAGATTAATGCACAGATCGACGTGCAATTTTTGCGGATTTCACGACAGGACTTCTAGTTTTAACTGTAGAAGACAAATTGTGTACTTACACAGTGGTGTTGTCGGATTTGGCGTTGAAGTGAACGGAAGAATAGTCCCTCCTGAAAACAAATGAGAACAACAGAGTTTGAAAATATTTTGAAAGTGTAAAGCCAAGAACCATTTTCATCAAACGTTCTTTTATCGAACAGGGTAGAAACGTACTCCATCCTTATACCTTTGGGTAACGTAGCGTAATGTTTCTTGTTACATGGGTACGAGTATCTCAATCGCGACACGAGACAACTCAAATTTTCACTCGCGGCACAGCTACTCACTGAAATAACTAGTTAATTGTACCCACCGATGAAAAGATTTATTCTGTCATCCACTCAAGGACCCTGCTAATCTTAAATTTAGGATCGAATCAAAGCCCTAATCGAATAAAGTCAGAGGCGTTCGATTCGAATCGAAAGTCATCGCGTTTCAAGTTGTACAGTACGGCCGTCGTTGACTGGTCACGTTCTACCCGTCGGCAATATATCCACGGACGCAATGATATCGGATTCCAAACACTAATTATAGAAATGGGGGAGCGGTGGCGTTGCGGTAACCGGTTCTTGTCCGATCACCGAAGTAAAGCAACGTCGAGCCCGGTTAATCCTCGGATGGCAACCATCCGAGGATTAACCGTGCTCGACGTTGCTTCACTTCGGTGATCCGACGAGAACCGGTTACCGCAACACCACCGCTCCCTCATTTCTATAATCGAAGACTGAGCGATCGCTTCGGACTCCCGCGTTGTGTCCTTGGGCAAGGCATTTAACTCCGATTGTCCACATGGGGCACGATGACGCCGTGTACTAAGGCGTACTGCACGTCGATGGTGCGCATGTCTTCAACCAATCTAATCCTGCCTGTGCTGCAGTGCGGAGTTACGATGTTGGGGAGCTGGCAGCTGCTCGTCGTTGCTCGGTGGTTCTCTCCGGGTACTACGGCTTCCTCCACCAGTAAAACTGTCGCGGTCATAATTAGCCACTGTGCATAAGTATGTGACCTTAAACATCAATAAAATAATAAATTATAGGAATATTCATCAAAAAAAATTAAATAATAAAGCACCGGGTACAACCCGGTGCGTCATTAAATAAAACTTTGCTGGTGATGATGTATTTTACCCGGTGTACGCATGTGTGGACATCACTGTCCACGCGTGGATTACGACCATGTTTGAACTCTTCGTCTATCATCAGGTCTTCTCCATCCCTGATTTATTACGTAATGAGATGGACTTTCGATATAAAGTTATATATCTTGAAATTATTAGACGATCGAGGAAGGTCCAACTAATATACAAGTACTTATTTGGCAAAATCCCCTTTGACATCAGTATACAATTTGTCAAGTTTCCTTTTGCTACTTTTAATAAACGAAAACAACAGACAACTCTTGGAGTTGTCTGTTGGTTTCGTTTATTAAAAGTAACGAAAAGAACACGGCTTTTATGGAAAGCTAATTAGAAACAACAAGTTCGCAGATATCCGCCATTGCGAATACTCATCAGTCCACCAAACTAAAGCGTCCACTTTGGCTCTTTGTTTAGCGAAGTGCTTAGTTTTTATTCTTCCCATGAAAGAAATTAGCAAATCTCACCTTCTAATCTTTTATATTAATTGAAAGTATAGTATCTGTATTTTATGTCACGAAGCGCACACGCAAAAACTACCGAACATTAAAAGGTGATGAAAACGCCCGTTTTCTTAATTCTAAATGGATTTCAACCGAAAATAATAGTGAAACATTCAAATTGATTGGGAAAGAAATTGTAATACGCCAGCTTCTGTATTTTTATACCCCCACTTTCGAAGAAAATGGGGGTATACTGGATTGCATGCGTCCGCCCGTCTGTGCGTCCGTGAATATTCATAACTTTCATATCTTTAGTAAATTATTATGGAACTTGCTATGTAATTAAATTGTAACATTTCCCAAGACTAGAATGATTTTCGGTGTTGTCAGGTTATTATTTTTTTTTATTACTTGTTCACTTAGAAATTGTGTCCGTCCGAGCCAAATTTTGTCTGTTCAGCCTGTGTCTCGGGTATCGGATGTTCTATTGCAATGAAATTTGCCGTGAACACTGCTTATGGTATAGGCTTTAAAAAAGGATTCAACGATATTTCTCACATTCTCCTTTTTAGAGTTATCCCCCTTTTTTGACTTGGAAATTGTAGGAAATGGACATTATTTGTCTGTTCAGCCTGTATTTCAGGTTCTGAAAATGCAATCCTGTTGGAAAATACACATTTTTTCTATAATATTTGGTCATAGGAATGCCCACAGGCGGTACACCACATAGGGGTATGCCCAGGACGACAGTCCAGCTCTTGTAATGCTACTCTATAGGAAAATGCCTTAAGTTTGTGAAACATATAAGGAATGATCGTTTGTTTCTGTCTATTTCTTGAGTTATGAACCCCAAAAAACAAAGTCCAAACTATCTTTGGCCTTTGTTTTTTGGGGTTCATAACTCAAGAAATAGACAGAAAAAAACATTATTCCTTATAATTAAATTTGAGGAGCAATAAGTTTAAACACCTCCTACATTGCGGAGGTAAAATAAAAACCAGGTCGCATCAAGCTTCCCAGTGATAACTGAATAAAAAGACACAGTTTTCTGAAATTCTGTTTGAAATAACGATACATTTCACCGAAACATGTTCTTGTGTCATTAAAAATTTAAGTTAAAAGGAACGTCATAGGCCACACCCACACAAAACTTCAATCTCCTTTTCCACTTGACTGGAGGGTGCTGTCATTCACAGCAACACCGAATTAAATTTAATTCTGATTTTGACCATTTCCTGAGAAATTCAAAAACATTGTTTGTAAATGTGGAGTTGGATATAAACCCAGATGGCATGAAGTTGGTTGAACTTTGTCTCAGTAAGAGTTCATTCAGGCTATTTGGAAATTGGAAAGTTTTGTTGGCGTGAGTTTCGTTTGTGGATTATTGTGACCGCCATTGCTTACGTTTGATTTGGGTAAAACGATGGACGCAGGCAATCATCTATTACATATAAACAAATTGAATATGGAATAAAAAGCATGATAAAAATTTCATTGTTTTTTAAATTTCATTTTGAAAGTCATTTTAATATGATGAGGGAAGTATTAATTACTTTTCATGTTGAAACAACATTAGCGTGGAGGGGTTCCTTTCCATTCACACTGTGCAAAGTAATTTTTAAGACAGAGACTGGGGGCGTGATTTAGGGCGGGCCTAAATGCGTTTTTGGTCGGTTCATTGTGGTATGAAAAACAAAGAAATACTTTAGCCAATCATTTTGCCGGAAAAAAGGTTTCATTATATATCGATGATATAAATTCTCTAATATCTAGAAATTTCAATTTTTAAATGGATTTTCCATACCCTTAGTATTAACTTTATTTGAAGCTTTAGGTGATTAAGGGCAGCTAATGTCCCCGTAAAACTCTTCCAATGAAGAAAATGTTCAACCATGCGTGGCTGAAATCGAATCGAACTGAATACTCGAGACGATTTCGAATCGAACTTCGAAGCTTCACAAAGCCCTAACCGAATCACAAATCAAAGGTAAACTTTATATATCTCCGTGGTAATCATCTCTGAAGAGACAGTATGTCAGCATCAAATTTTGCTTGGAGTATTCCTGCCGTTTCCAACATATTAAACTATTGCTCCAGATTTTAAATCGAAAGAAAATTAAAATATAAGCTCTGTCATATATTATTGAATTACAAATAGCAAAAAGGAGCTAACCACACTGTACTCCGGCATCTTCATAATGACTACAGTCGTGTAATCCCCATCCTAAGCTTGGGCAAGCGGAAAGCGATGGCTCGTTTCCTACACACGCCACTTCATCCATCCATATCGTTAAACCTCGTGAAGCCATTGGGAAACCACGAAAAAATGATGTGAAATGAGTGGCAGTGCTACAAAAGAAAATAATGAAGTATATACAGCTTTGAACATAATTGAGTTTGATAACTGGATAAGCCAAATCATCAACAATATCTTTTGTGATAACTTGTTTTGTCATTCCAGGGATGTTATGGAGGCTGGTTGATTTATTTATTATTTATTTATTGGGGTTTAAGGTCACATATTTTTGCACAATGGCTAATCATGACCATGACAGTTTTACGGGTGGAGGAAGCCGGAGTACCCGGAGAGAACCACCGAGCAACGGCGAGCAACTGTCAGCTCCTCCACATACTAACTCCACACAAGCAGGGTTAGCATTGGTTGAAGTCAAGTGCACCATCGACGTGCAGTACGCCCTAGTACACGACGTCACTGTGCCCCCACATGGGCAGTGGGGGTGAAGTGTCTTGCCCAAGGACACAACGCGGTTGCCGCAGGCGGGATTCGAACCGAGGACCTCTCGGCTTGTTGCCTGCAACTCTACCTACCTACTGAGCCACCGCGCCCCCCATAACTGGTTGATAAACAATCTCCAGAACTGAAGTTAATGATGTAATTCTTCCTGTACAGTACAGTCCTCGTGGACTTGTCACTTTCCAAGGGTGAGCAATATTTCCACGGACACAAAATTATTAGATTCCAACCACTAATTATAGGAATATTCATTAAAAATTTAATTCATGAAGCACCGTGTACAACCCGGTGCTTCATGAATTAAATTTGTGCTGATGATGACTTGTATTACCTGGTAAACGCATGCGTGAACATCACTGCTCACGGGTGGATCGCAACCTACGCACAGCGCCTGTACAGTAGCAGGCGTGTGACGACAAAAATAGCTCCAGCTTTCTTGTGAAGAAAGAGTATATATTCTATTCTCTTACAGCCATAACTATTGTAGTCTCTTTTCAAGTTTTGTCTGTAACGCGACACGTCTGTAAAGGCAAATCAATCAAAAAGGAAAATGGAAAAGAGATGAAATTTTATGAATAACCGTCGGAGCCATAAACAAGTTTATCATATGACTCGTCCGTTTTGTTCACCTTAAAATATTTGATATTTTGTTTTCATATTAATCAGTAACAAATAAAGCCTTCGTCAATTTCATTGGTCAATTTCAAAACTAGACAATTTGATTGGCTGAACAAAATACAACTGGGCCACATTTTCATAATTTGCATAATTAGAGTTGGGAGCTTTCATTGGTAAATTTCAAAACTGGACAATTTGATTGGCTAAGCAAAATACAACTGGGTCACATTTGCATAATTCCAATAGGGAGTATTTACGTTATCTGCTGTATTTAGGGTGGGTTATATTGTATTAATCTTTTTTCCTAACGTAACGGCAAAAACCGTCTCGAGCAAAGCAATACAAGAAAAATGCCATTCACTTTTTTTTATATTTTCACTTTTTGCTTCTAAAACATAGGTTATGACCCCTCATTGGAACTAGCGTGTCGCGCTCGTTCCAATGAGGGGTCATAACATATGTTTTGGAAGCAAAAAATGAAAATTTTTAGTTATACAAGGTTGTTTTTTCCAAGTGCCGTCTGCAACTCAAGTTAGGTGATGGGATAAAAAGTCATGCTAAGTGGCCAATTTGTGCGTGTGTGTGTCATATGATAAATAGAATATGAACTGAGTGTTTTTCTCATAAAATATTTATGAAACTCGTCCGAATTTTCCGTTTGGGCTCGCCAGAAGCTCGCCAAAACAGAAAATTCTTAGACTCGTTTCATAAATATTATATGAGAAAAACACTCATTCCATATCCTCTATATCTGGTCACTGCGCATTGTTGACGCCATAGTGAAGGTTACATCACCCAGTTTCTTGAAAAACACTCATTCCATATCCTCTATATATCTTCCTTTCATAATTCTGTTGAGAACTTCACATTTTTACAATCATGGTGATATTCCTTCGTCAATGAAACAATCAAAATGAATTAACCTATTCTTGTTAAACAAATAAATCATTTCATTATTGTTAGTTTGTCGACTTGTTTACAGGCAAAAATATTGGTCGGAATATATTTGTTACACGATGTGTCAGTAACCAACTTTGGTGGTGTCAATTAATTCCATATAGGTTTTTTGGCACGGTATGGAGCACATAGTGTTAACAACACACTGCACCGCTAATGGTACATGTTTTTCAATAAATTCAACTTACAATTCTCCGAATCCAAGTTCACGACACACAACTCTGGCGTCATTGACATCCCATCGGTCATCACACACTGAACCCCAGTAACCATTGTGATACACCTCGACTCGTCCAATGTTGTATCCATTCCCATCAGCAAGACGTATTCGGAAGTCACCTATAATGAACATAATATCATCCATTAATGTGTCTACACCGCATTGTGATGGGCCACACTTTCCCTTGACAAAGTCCACAGATCACGTAAGACACGCATTACTAAGAATAAATGTATTTATGAAACAAAGATACGGACATAAAGAGAGAGAGAGAGAGAGAGAGAGAGAGAGATGGGAAGATGAAAAAAAAATATTGTGAAAAACACGACGATGGCATTAGGAAATGCACGTCAGCATAGTTTGTCACTCCATGTTGACGTTAGAAGTTCACGCGATCACAGAGGTTACCTCGAACATCTGTCATGCGACCCCCTTTTTAAGGTAACCGTTGATTTGGTGTTTTTTTTAATTTACAAAAGTGAGTGAAAAGGCTGAGATTGTTAACCCTTTACCCAACACAACGGTCAAAACCGGCCAGCGCTATTCTCAAAAATCGCCAATTAATTTTCACTATTTTTTTCATTTTTTGTCTCAAAAACATAGGTTATGACCCCTCGTTGGAACGAGCTCGTCGAGCTCGTTCCAACGAGGGGTCATAACCTATGTTTTTGAGACAAAAAATGAAAAATATTAGTTATTCAAGAATTTTTTTTGCAAGTGTCGTCTGCTTTTCACGTTAGGTAAAGGGTTAACGTACATGGAGGCCATTTGGACTGGTCAGTTTCCACAGGAAGGAAATGTTTCCACGGACGTAATATTATTAAATTCCAAAAACTAATTATAGAAATAAACATCACAATTTTATTCCGTGAAGCACTGGGTATAACGAGTAATTAAAATTTTGCTTATGATGACTTTTGTTACCTGATAAACACATGCATGGACATCACTGCCCACGCGTGGATTACGACCTGTCCACAGTGACTGTACAGCATATCACTGCAGCGTATTTCTCAAGTTCTTTTCTTTAAGACGATATTATGCTTTGATGTAATCCACCGTTAGATAGAGGACGGGCTGTCTTGTCCCACATTGTGTTGTTGCTCTAAATTTGTCGATATCCCCAAGGAACGGAAAGCATCCTTAATTTAGTTTAACTCACCGCTCAATGATGCTGAACATTCAAACTTTCAAGAAGCAAGTTTTTGCTATATTGCAACTGGCAAATTCAAATTTTGTAAACAAATAACAAATTATTTCAACAAGCGTCGTTTACAGCGTACCTGCTCCAATGCCTACAGTGTAATAAATCGCCTGGGTGAGCGTTGGTGGTATACACGTGAACACAGCATCAAATTAATTAATTGTGGAAACAACCTTGTATAAGCTTTTTAGATTTCTCTCGGATCCACCATCTGCTATGTTGTATAATTTATATTTCTTGAAATATTTTTAATAAATATTGGTGAAACTAAATTAATTCAAGTTTTGTAAGATGTTATTGGCGCTAGAGAATCGTGTATAGCATATATAGACAGAACGCGATAGGTGTTTCAATTGGTGGGTGTTTCATATAACGGGTTGGAATGGCGTAGTCATATTTCGCGAGAGCCGTAGGCTCGAGCGAAATATGATTACGCCATTCCAACGAGTTATGTAAAACACCCACCGATTCAAACACCTATCGCGTTCTGTGTTTATTACACAACCCATGAATTAAAATTCATTTATATAAACAAATTTTAATTCCGATGTTTAAACCCAAAGGTGAAGAGTCCGTTTCTTTTGACTGAAGCTGTACTGATCAAATGGGTCCATTCAAAATCAAAACAACCTTTTCGGAACCAGTGTTTGTTGAAATTCGTATCGCTGTTTCTCCTCGGCTGGTGCCCATTCACGCCTAACCATTTGGTGGTTATTAATGTTAGTAAAAATATAAGAAAACATTTGTGCAGATTTGCAAAACAGTTCGGAAAAACATTTTTAAAAGAGGTTCGAAGCATGTCAACATGTACGAACATTTACCGAAATAAAGTTGACCAATTTAGATATAACGGGATCCACAGAACGAGACGGCCTCAGAACTGGGTTAATGTTCTAGTTGGAAATGATTGTTTTTTTTTTTAAAAACATTATCTCATCATTGGTTAACTGATTTGTTGCGAACCGACTTTATTTTGCTTTGGACGTATTCATTCTCACACTTCGCGACAGATTGTCGATAACTGTATAACGAATTTTGGAAATTTTTCGAAGCGTAACTATTGACTCGATGGGAAAGGAACTGGTATGAACGATGCTGAGAAAAAGGTTCCGGCTTGTACATCACCCATTGAATACAGAATCATTTATGTCATAAGTCCATCCCGTTAAATACATGGGTTTAAAGTTGAATGGATGTGTAATAAAATACCTTGTCCCAGGTGCCTACTAAACAACAACTTTAACTCACTGATGTACAGTTCGTTTTTACAAACAATTACACCCTGGATCTTTTGTCTTTTCGGAGTTAGTAACCAACTTGAAATACCCGATAGAACAATGGGCCGAGTTTTCAAGTGACGTCACTTGAATACCTCTCGTGTACTGAGTACACTCGAGTCCGTGCGTTTTATTGATTGAACAAAAGACAGGGTGTAAGTCAGTTACCAACCTTGCCGTCGGTATTCACGAATTTTAACAACCTGTCAGTGTTGTGCCACGCGGCGCGGTGTCACTCCCTGTCACGTTGTTCAAATCCACGAATTCCTCCGGCTAGGTTGGAAACTACTACAAAGTATCCTATTGTGTTTGAGTGTCGCTATATTGAACAACACTAAATGGCATGTAATGTGACAGACGTTATATTTCCAACGGTAGTATTCGGCAAACTGATAAGAAAGTGATCTAACTCGTAACATAAAATGAACAATAAAGTTATTGCAATATTTAAACAAGGATGAAAGGTAAAAAGAGGATAGCTACTCACCAATGGTGAACGGTGTTGTGTTGGCTGGATCTCCTGCAAAAAAACATGATAAGAGAAAGTATAATATATGGAAGCTGTTTTATTTGTCGGTTTGTGTATCGAGTGAATGGGAACCACTGATAATGTATACGAATGGATTGCGGGAATGTCAGCGAAGACCTCGCAACTCATTCGGCATCCCTCAAGATGGCGCCAGATCTATCAATGTTCTAACACCTCCCTTCAGTGACGTTTGATGACGTGAAAGCTGTTACGCTGTGGCTGTAGTCACAACGTAAAAGCTTTCTCTATTCAAATGCCGGGATGTTTGTCAAGTATGAAAACTGATAATATAGTATCAATATTCTAAAACTTAAATACGTTGTGAGAATTCCCTTCTCACTTCCGTGAAATATCTCCACATCACAAACATGTTAATTTTCCGCAGATACCAAAGTAAATGTATTGTTTAAAACGCGATCGGCACCTGCGGGGCGTTGGAAAACTGAAAACTTCAGAGAAAATTATAGCTGTTCAACATTATCTATTTACAGCCACAAATGCATTCGTCAAAATATGGCGGCGGGTGAGACATTCTTCTATATGTGGTCAATTAGCATGCTAGCAATCCAGTCGTATAGAGGTCGTTGATAGGACCTTATTTTCATTGATAACATAAGAGAAAAACCCAGTTCAACATGAGAAAATATAACAGAAAATCGTTTGAATTGCTTGATGAAAATCTTGCGACATTCTGCCAAACTGTTAATTTTAAGCAATTCAGTAATCCCCAGCCATGGAACAGGCCAGTATAAAATGGAACTAAAAGTAACATTCAGTTGGCTTACCTTAATTTTTGCTGCCAACCCACTTTATGTATTTTTGAACATGAGACAGGGAAAGTAAATTTGCTATGTTTACCAGTGTGTTTCGGAAAGTAGGATTTGAAACCTGGAGCCAATACTATAAAACATTTACAGTTGTATTTTCTAGAATTGTATTTTCTAGTTTTGACTTTAAATGGGTTAAAATGAACCATTAGCATTTTCAAAGATCTGGTAATTTGCCAACTGGCAAATGTCATATCTTTTAAATGCTAATGATTCACTTCAGTCAGTTATATTGGTAGGTAGAAAATAAAATTCTAGAAAATACAATTGTAAAAGTTTTATAGTCTTGGCTGGACAGGCAGTTTATATCATGAAATTGCTTCTTTGAGTCGATAATATGTGGTGGTACAAAGCACCATTGGAAAGGTCTCTGTGAGACCGTTCGAGTACATGTAGCGTCTTACGCCACACTATCTTCAAAGTTTAAGAACACTACGTTTCATAAAGTACATCACGGTTCTGAAAAACGCCTAACAAATAAATATCAAGGGGTATTTAAGTAAACGTTATGGCTATTTTAAGGTCCTGTAATGTGGGTGAAGAATGATCGCCTTATTTATTCTGAAGGACAGAGTGCGACTGAAGTGATCGTGCAGCCATTTCAATGACCGAGAACTCAAGGCCTTGTCACCCTACTTCTGAAAAAACCTGGGTTTGACGCGTGAACCTTGAAAAACTATCGCCCGGTTTCTAATTGTAAGCTGATTGAATGTGTTGTAGCCTCCCAAATTCGAGAACACTTGAACGCGTGCAGTTTATCCGAGGAGTTTCAGTCAGCTTACCGGTAGAATTGTAGCACTGAAACTGCCCCACTCGGCGTCCAAAATGACATTCTGCTGTCAATGGACAAAAACAAGTATATTGTCTTGTACTTCTTGATTTGAGCGCAGCATTCGATACCACTGATCACGCCATGCTACTACACCTTCTGGAAAAGAGGATCGGAATTGGAGGGACCGCACCTGACTGGCTCTGGTCGTACCTCTAACACCGCACACTGAAAATCACTCTCCAGGTTGCGGTGTCGGAGGAGCTACCGCTGAACTTCGGCGTAACACAGGGTTCCGTCCACGGTCCCCTGCTTCATGCAATCTATGTTTTGCCGTTAGGAGACATCATTCGCCAACATGGGCTAACCTTTCACTTTCATGCCGATGATACGCAACTCTATGTACACTTCAGCCATATAAATGAGACACAGGCTATTGCCTCTTGGAAAATTGCGTGTCTGATATTAAATCCTGGATGACAACGAACTATTTAAAACTTACTGCTGAACAAACTGAGGTAATTTACATCGGACTTCCAAACCAACTCTCAAAATTGTCAAATATTAATCCTAATTTAATGGTCATGTGATCTCCCCTTCTGCAGTCGTGCGGAACCTGGGATATTTCATGGACGGGAATGTAGCTGGTGGCAATCATGTCACACAGGTATCACGTAGCTCATACCACTATCTACGTAATATCAACAGGGTTCGCCCCGTTGTGGATGGGGGGGACGACAAAACTACTAGCCCCAGCTCTTGTCACAAGCAGATTAGATTATTGTAATTCTCTGCCATTTGGCTGCGAACTGTCTAACGATAAGAAGCTGCAGCTTATTTAGAACTGTGCAGCAAGAATTATTACCAGACAACGGAAATTGAGCCATATTACCCCATCTTCTCTCATCTACACCGGCTGACAGTTGAAGAAAGGATAGGGTATAAGACGCTCCTTCTGACATTCAAAGCCCTGAACCACCTGGCTCCTGATTATCTGAGCAGCCTGGTACAAAGGTATGTACCATCTCGATATCTCCGTTCAACAACTTCGAACTCCCTTCTATACAAACCAGGCGGCGTCGCAACGGCAGGCGACTGCATTTTTCCGTGACGAGTCCCTTCCTTTGGAATAGGCTGCTCGACCACCTTAAGGCACCAACCACACTGGAAAGCTTCAAAAAGGGCTCTGAAAACCCACCTCTTCACCCGAGTTTTCGGTGCGCACTAGTAGTGTATTCTTCCCGTGTCTCATATAACATATTTGCTCCATACTAACTAAAGCCTAAAAGCGCATAATTGTTGCTGATTCATGACTCTACACTGTATTTATTAATATTGTGTCCACACCCAAGCCATATGATGTTATCTCGTTCCATTGAGGGATCATAAGCTACGTTTCTGCGGCAAACAATTAGAAATTTTTACTTTATTTCTCAACAGTTTTAATTTTTCTTGCAAGTATCTTCTTGTCGAATTGGAAAGTGGGTTAATACGTCACCCTGTGCATTCATTCATTAACTCATACAGGACTGGGAGATAGGGTGATTTACTGAATATCACATACTGCTGAAGTCTTATGGACAAAAAGAGTTTCTTGTCACGTGTCATCTGCCTCTTCAAGCAGATTGCACTTGGCTTCAAACAACTACTCGGAATTTACGTCTCTCTCCACCTACTATTATTTCGCCCCACAGTTTCTGTATTACATAACTGGCGAAAACACTCGAATGTAATCTCGAAGTATAAAGAGTATCATTTGCCACTACTGATAGTCATGTTACTGTTTTAATGGTTAATTCAATATGGAGACTTTGGGTGACTTACTGCATCTAACACCGGCATCCTCGTGATGTCCACAGTTGTGCACGCCAAACCCGTTGTTTCGACAGTCCTCAAGACTAGTTTCAGCTCCTGTACAATGAACGTTATCCATCCAGATTCTAGTTAGGTTCGTGTGTCCAAACTGATTATAGGGTACCGCAACGTGCTGGTGTTCCCTGAAATACAGAAAATGAATTCACGAAATCTCTACCACGAGGATTTATTTTGGCAGGGGTGTTTCTCTAAATTAAACATTATGAGCCACTTGGTCAGGTCGATTGCATCATCACCAAAAAATACAAAAAATACACGTGTAGAATATTGGTAATAAGGTGGAGCAATCGTGAAGTGGTATTCCCACTTAGATAACTTGCAACTTTCGTTAAACAAAACACTTAATAAATGTATCCGCCAAGGGACCCAAGAGTTCACTTACATTCGTTCTTTATGATAATGTGGAATGACATGGTGGGTATATTTCAGCGGAATCTCATACAAGCGGAAGAACAGAAAAAAAGGGTCTAATGTTTTCCTGTGTAAAGATTGTGTAAGGTCTCCACACACAAACAGTCTTTTTCTCACAAGAATACAAATTTCCCGTGTGCGTTCAGTAACACCCACGCATAAGCACGCACGCGCTTTTGCGGTAGTTTGACAACAGCTTTTCAGGTGCAAGAAGACGCTTATCTAATTTAACCTAATGCATAGTCACCTCAAAATAGCCCATTAAGGAAAATATCATTCACAACACGTCTAATACGAAAATGACGTCAGAAGTCAACATCGACGTCGTAACGTTGAGAGTGCGTTGGTTTTCGAAGTACAATGCATTTAATCTCGTTTTGTCATTAACTCTTAACCCGCTGTGTATTTTCAAAATATTTTTCATCAAATCTAGTCATGGCTGCTTTGAAGCAGCCATGACTAGATTTGGTGAGAAATCCATCTACATTTAAGTAAATAATGCATTGGTCAGTAAGTCTATTAATTTACAGGACGGAAATATGCTTAAATGATACCAAATTACTTATTTCAGTGGTACAAGAGTTTTTGTCCTGGGCAGAAATATCTGCCAGCAGCATGTAAGGAGTTAACTGTCTCCCTAAAACAGATAACAGACGACATTTGCCGAAAACATTTCCTGAAAAACTAAATATTTTCGTTTCTTGCCCCGAAAACATAGCTATGACCCCTCACTGGAACGAGCTTGTTTTGAGGCAAAAATTGAATCAAAATAATAACATTTGGCTGGCGCTTTTTTGTGAACAACGCTGGCCAGTTTTAGTCGTTACGGTAGCTAAGAGGTTAAATAACACATCATGCGATAAAAAAAATCTCACATTTGTCATTTCTGAACCTCGTTCACTTAAATCGACTCGAGCTGAGGTAAACCTCGGCTCAGATCGATTTTAGTGAATTAGGTACAGACAGTTTATCTGAAATCGAGACTCATCTAGGCCCTATATCTCTTGAGATACTTACCCATATCCGAGCATACGACACACAACGTTTGCATCCAATGCATCCCAATAATCGTCACAAATGGTACCCCACTCTCCTTCGTGGAAAACTTCAACTCTTCCGGAACTTGGAGAATCACCATCGATCAACCGAATGTCAAAAGATGCTGTCAAGGGAACAAAAATAATAAATAGAAATGGAAATTGAAATGTGGAATCAAAAGTAGCATTTGGTGTCAGAGTAGTGTTTACCTATATAACAGTAAAAATGTTTTAGGATAACCACAATCAATTTCCAGTGGATCTCATTCTTGTTACAAGCTCCTAACTCTGATTCGGAAAAAAAACTACCGCTGCACGCATGAGCGGCAGGAGTATATCAACCATAACTTTAGGTGCTATATAAGTAAGAGAAATGTGTTTACTTGAAATTCCCATCTCTGATATTCCTTAAATTCAAACTAAATATACACAAATATTATACACCAAAATGAAGGCTGTGATGTATAGACCACGATAAATATATGCAGTCAACTCACAGAGTTGACAGCAGGCACCACTGTTTTCTGGAAGTCTGCTACCGTATTCGTTCCAGAACTGATATTAAAAGAACATTTCGGGAGAACAACTTGTGGCCAAATGTGCTTCAGATATCCAATAACAGAGCTTGGCATTCAAAACCCTTTAGGATGCAGCGTAGGACTGCACTTGGGAAAAGGACAACACAATCTGCATTTTTTTTTTATTGAAGATGGATTTCATGTTCGCCGGACATGCGCAAATCTCTCGATACCACGAATTTTCAACGAAAAACAAAATCGTAATTCTAGGAAATTTCATCAGGTGTCATGATACCTTCAGTAGAATATGGCAACTGTGTAGTCTCTGTATAATAATTGTATTCTATATTAAGGCGATATTTATCATTATTGGATTTTAGTCGGTATTGTATATCGATGCTTCTTCCGTTGGATGACCTTGACCGGAAATCGAAATGAACCTACAATGTAAACAAAGCCGACATTGGTATTAACCCCACGCAGCTTTGTCGTTGCGTTTTGAAGAATTTCGATGTCCTAGCTTTGTTCTTGGATATCTGAGACATATTTGGCCATGGGTTGTTTGCCTGAAATATTATTTTATTGTCAGTACTAGCACGAATATGGTAGCAAACTTCGAGGAACCACTGGTGCCTGCTGTCAACTCTGTGAGTTGCATGTATATATTTTTCGTGTTCTATACATCACAACCTTCATTTTAGTGTATAATTTGTGTATATTTAATTTGAATTTAAGGAATATCAGAGGTGAGAATTTCAAAGTAACAAATTTCTCTTACTTATATTGTACATTAACGGTCATATTCGAACAGCGCTATTTCGAATGACCTCTCATTGTAACAATCCCGACAAGTTGGTTCCCATGAGGGATCATAAGCTGTGTTAATTTACTTATATTCTAATTCGCATTGCTCAAACGAGCTATAATTTATTTATCAAATAAACTAGACACATTCTAGCAGTAAACGAGCCTACCCAAGTGCAACAGGCTTTATTAACGAAGAATAACTGTTCTTACAACATATGGATTGCAACAGTGAAAACATTTAACCACATCTATTATGACCTAGGGTCAGTTTGGAGGCGGGTGGGTGGTATTGGATATCAGGAAGAAACACTGTTTAACCGCGGAACGGCAAACCACTTGAGTGACCAGAAGACAAACTGTATAACAACAACAGTCATGTATAGCATGGACTGCGAACAATTCACCCAGACAACAGCGACACAGAAAAGCGCGGTTCTTCGTCAATGGGCAGACATCCACTGGCAAAACATAAATACAGTGTGTCCAAAACAACCCTCGACCACGCGATGCCTGTGATCCGTAACTTTTATAAATATGTTTATACGGTAACTTTATTGCAAGCGTTGTTATCTGGGCGTGTTTCGTAAAAAGTTCTGGCTATGAAAATCCGGAGGTATTTTATTTGGGGCATCCAGGGCTTGCCACGGGACCTGACGATATTTGGAACCCTTAAGGCCATTTTGTACTGGAGGCGAACGCGAAGGCGACCACTGCGAATTTCCGCGCGACTTTCCGCGCGAATTATTGTTCACACTGAAAGCGACGAGTCACGCGAAAATTCGCAGTGTTAATAAACAATCCTCCAGATAGGTCATAGTTCGCCCTTTGACCTCGCCATCTGATTGGCTGAATAAAATTATTCGCGCGAACAATTCCCCCAAAAATCGCTCTGGGGGCAATCTCCGCGCTTTTCCGAGCGAACAAAAAATGGGCCGCGTTCGTTCTCGTTCGAGCTTAGTATGAACGACTCCATTAAAATTGGTGTTAATAAAACAAATGCGACCACTGCGGTCGGAGTCGCGGTCTCGTTCGCCTCCAGTATAAACTGGACTTTACTCTTCATGTAAAATGAACATATATCGCCTCACTCAATGCTCTACGGAGTCATGGAGTCGAGACCCTGTTGATTTTAAGAGTGATGGCGGTTTGAAGTATCGATAAATGGTCTCGGGAGTAACTTATGCTCCTGCATGCTCGTTATTCTAGGCACTATCATACGAAGTCACGCTGGTGTGATTTTCCACTACAGAGCCAAATCCAAATATGGATTCAGTATCTTGACTTGCAAAATCGATTTGATGAGTTGACTCTCGTGAGCCTAAAACAACAATATTGATTTCCTAGTCTCATCAGACCACCACAGTCCATCTTCCACATAGCTTCAGGACAATGAGCCCTTTTTAGACGCGCCACAGTAGCGTACACAACAGTTACATGGGGCTTACACAGTGTTTATTCCTATATAAAAAAAATATTGTTTGTGTTTTAGCCACTCAGGAATACTGAAATCGCCATTTTATTTATCAGTGAAATTGTCCCATCTGCACTACGATTATTGCTTAAATGCTAACGCATATACCAGCCTGCTAGCTTTTCAAAATTGTAGGGCTGCGACCTACCAGGAATTTAGATGTTAAGTGTTGACATCCACTTTTCACTTCAGACAAAGTAGTTCTCTTTGTACAGAAGTTTTAACGATGTCTGCTCTATATCGTTAGGCAGCGGATGGTTTTTTTTTGGAAGGTGCAAAGGGGCTCAACCTCTGGGGAACAAATTCGGAAAATTCGATAAAGGGCTCCCCAAAATAATCTCCGTGATACGAAAACTGCTAGAAATCAAATGTAAGCACTCCCAACAAACTATGGGAGCCTTGTGAAGAGTGTCCCATTGTGCTGAATTTCAATCCAGGCAGAGGAGGGGATCACAACTTTTTTTTTCAAATTTATCTTTCATTTTTGTAGAGTGTGATATTCAATCTACTGGGAGTCCGATGACTTGGTAGTTAAAGCATTAGAGTTTAAACCGAAAGGTTGGCGGTTCCATCTTGACCAGCAGTAATTGCGGCGTTGCGTTCTTGGACAAGACACAAAATCTCGATTTCCCACATCGGGGCACGGTGTGTATTAAGGCGAACTGCGCACCGATGGAGCGCTTGTCTTTAACCAATGGTATCTCTACTTGTACAATAAACAAACATTGAATCCACTATGATAATTACTTTCCATATGCATATCTTTGTCTCAAAACAGTTCTCCCTGTTCTCGTACTATTCAGTAAATTCGTCAGTAAAAATGATGCTGATTTGTGATATCAAGTCAAAAATAAGCCTAGATTCCAGTGGGAAAATACTGAAGTGGCCTAAAGTGAGGTGGGATGCCCTATTAACCCTTTGTCCAACGAAAATTAAAATTGTCCTTTTGGTGTTCAAGTGTATCTCGGGAACTGCATCATCCTACCAGTCCGAACTGCTTACCATCCACAAACCACCGAGGTCTCTTAGGTCATCAGGTCAACTCAATTTTGTTCAGCCCGCATCTAACTTTACTAGTGCTGGTGATAGAGCCTTTGCGGCTGCTGGCCCAAGGCTTTGGAATTCTCTTCCAATCGACATAAAAAATAGTAAATCACTTGAATCCTTCAAGTCTGGTACTAAAACCTTTCCCTTTCGTGAGGCATTTCCTTCAGTGGTATTTTGATCTTGGTCATAAACTGACATTACCAAGTATGTGAATGTGATTGAGTCAGTGAGGATTGCCTCGTTACTCGTCAAGTCACACTCACATACTTGGCTTGGTAAAGTTGTAGTTTCTTTTTATATTTTATTTTATTTTATTTTTTATTTATTTATTTTTTTTATTTTGCTTTAATTCAGTATCCTTTTTCTTTTTAAGTTCTGTTGCTTTTATCGCCACTATATAGCCCTGGCTGCTGATGTGGCGTTGCGCACCAATAAATGATAATAGTGATGCATGTATCAATGTAATATTATTGTTCAGCCATCGAGTACCGTGTGTGGATTCTAGGCGTTAAAATTATCACTATAAAACTATTACTATACCGCAAGTGCTATTCACAAAAATCATCATTCAAATCTGTTAGTTTTCAATACTTGCCTCCAAAGCATAGCATATGGCCTCTTCATTGGAACGAGCTCGTCCAGCTCGTTCCAATGATGAGTCATAAACTATGCTCTGGTGTTAAAAATGATAATTTGTATTTATTCAAAATTAGGTTTTCAAGTGTTGCCAGGGACTGTATTTGTTGAAGGGTTAGCCGTTTTCAGAAAGGGTTAACGACGGAACCTTCAAAAAGAGCTGTACTATCTGGGACTTGGGATTGGTATTTTTCAGTTTTGAAATACTCACGATTTGGTGTTGTATAGATGCTGGTGTCGTCTGAAAAAGAAAAGAAAATAAATAAACAAACAAATAAATAAAAAAAAGAAAGCGAGAGATATATCTTTCACCTTCAAACTCGCCTTCAGGGCATGCTAACTGCACACCGTATATGCGGCGAAAAGAATATAACATTCAGAATTAAATTAAACAAGTTTAGATTTGCGAACTCGGAAGTACACTATGTACGCGTTACAATTTTCTCTGTTTCAATAAGGAGGATTAACCATTTGAACACTGGTGGTATACTCCACGACAGTTAAGTGTCATCAATTGGAAGAGTCCATACTCGTTATCTGGGGAAAGTCTGATCAATATTTTCAGGGTGCAGCCTTCGGGCCGGTAGTTTCTTTGCTTTATTGAAGTAGGGTCATAAGCTGCCTTCCTTTGCTAATTTCAGCCAAAATGTCCCGTTGTCTCTCTCGCATATTACAAAATAAGTGTTTTTTTCTATTAACTCTTAACCCGTTGAGTATTGTAAAGCTATTCTTCATCAGGTCTAGTCATGGCTGCTGTGAAGCAGTGGCGTAGCTACGAGTGGGGGCTGGGCACCTTTGCCACCCCCCAAAAATATAATCGGTTTCCCCCAAAAAGCAATGGCCCAATGCAATTTTCACACAACATAGAGCCCCAAAATGGTCACTAATATTGGGACCGCATACACTACAAATGCATCTGATTCGCTCTTAGAGTACTAAATTTTGCAACATTTTCTCAGGATTGAGTTTAGTCCTAACTAGGACCCTCTGATCGTTGGCCCCTCCTCTCACTTCCCTTCAGGGAAGTGGGGGGAGGGGCAATGACCGGAAGGTCCCAGGTAGGACAAGGGGAGCCCCTGAAACCGCACAGAAAGGCCTTTCAAATGTCATCCTTGCCCTCCCCGTCAAACCGGATATGGCAGCCCATATTATAGAATTATAGGTACGTGGCTCCGGGGGTATGGGTATGGGTATGGTATCTACTGATGCCATAGGTGTCTTCTGAACAATTACTTGCTTCTTAATTTGACCTTCTTCGCTCCTCTAATAATTTCAAGGGAGATAACTTTATCAAAAGTCGATTTTCACGACGATACAAGTCAGGGACGACACTGATTATTAAAGGTTTCCTTTTACCTTCAGCGACCGACACCAAATCTTTCAGTCTTTTGAAATCGTTTCTCGATTAGCTAAAACTTTGATTAAATTTTCATAAAAATTAATGTTTGCATCTTGACGAGCGGGCCAATTATTTTTTTCTGAACAAGCACCCAAAACGCTAGTCAGAATAGTCAGTGATCCATCTCGCTCTTAAAATGTTGCTAGCTATATATATTTCTGGAAAACTTTAATAAATACTATTTGCGAGACTCACTGCATCTAACGGCAGCATCTTCGTATGCACGGCAGTTGTGATTAGTCCATCCTTTGTTGCTACAGTAGTATATGTTAGTTTCCTCTCCGGTACATCGTACATCATCAAGCAAAATGGTATCATTCTCATTCCATCCATAATTGCCGATTGGTGCCACCCATCCATTTCTACAATAAGAAAATAATTCATTTGTTGAAAAGGGGTTATAAGACAAAGAGCTGGTGGTATTGTTGAAAGCTGTTTCATAAGCGTATGGACCCTGACCTTTACTCACAGCACAGTTGCCCTTACGCATTTCTACTGCTAAGTTATGTCCCCAGTACAGACAGTAATAACAACGCTGTCAGTGCAAAAATGTGACATTATGCAAAGACCCAATCTTCTGAGATGCACAGTGCATTTTAGTTGATCATAATTTCGACACGGCGAAACGCTGCGAAATAAAAATATTAACTGATTTGTTTTTTTTATTCTCGTACATGACGATCACTGTTACCAACATCTGTCTTGGTTTTCCAAGACAGTGTGCAAAACGTACGCCTAATATGGAACTGTGTATTATCTTGTATTGTCCGCATCGCTCACACCACTACTTTGCTCCGATTGTAGATTGTGGAGTCCCGCCCCCACACATACACACAAATACACACTCACTGTACAAATATCCGGACGATCTTTGTAAAACAGAAGTATCATGCAGACTTCACACTTAAACATTATTAATACAATAGTTTTGAGTTTATAACAGAGATTAAAAACAAAAGCATGTACATTATATATTTTTCTTACTCACGGGAAGCCCAGCATTCTGCAGATAACGGTTGCATCGTTATCGCTGAAAAAGTCGTCACATATTGTTCCCCATGTTCCTTGCCAAAGAACTTCAACTCGTCCATCAGATGGGTGTTCTCCTCCAACAAGACGTACTTGTACAGAATCTGGACAAATGAAATAAAAATCGAATTTAGTTGACATAAAATATATGTAATACAGGTTTCCAACAGTCATACAAAAACGTATAGCATGTTATGATAAGATGTGTCCTCTTAATAGATACAATGCTGTGACAACAAAAGCGGGCAGAGAATTTCGACCAAATCGCGACCTGGTCGTGATTTGGTCGAAATTATCTGCACACTTCCCCCAGACATTGCAGAATCTCACCTTTCGAAAAAGGAAAGCGAGAACATTGAAAGTAAGATTTTATTTTCCTTTGTTTTAGGGCACTATGAAGCTTCGTGATTCGATTCGATTTCGAATCTTAAGTTGCTATTCGGTTCGATTCGAACCGGATGCATGATTCGTTTCCATTCGAATATAGCTTGTCATCAGACATCTTCGTCGACTCACAATACGTATAGTTCTGGTAGAAATTGAACATAAATAATATTGAAAATAAAAACTGATTGCAGTTTCCGTCATCTAAACAGGATTAACATCTGTCCCCGTGCAACCAGCCCTTCTAATTCCAATCTCACACTACCTCTGCTGAAAGAAAATTTTAAGCTTTCGGGCAAATCAACGAAAAGCTTTTGCTAGCGGCTAGACCTATGCAGCGCCAAGTACCGATGATCCTTGCACCCGTTTCTATTTTTGAACCATAAACTTTACTGAGCAATATTCCAACTACATCACCAAGGCATGCCTTCGAGGAAGGCATGCCTTGGTGATGTAGCTGGAATATTTTATCGGTCGGGACCTGAACCATCACTGAGGGAACAGCTCAGGTTTACAGCATCCCCCCCACCCTTCCTTCCATCAATCGGTCATCTTCAAGACGCCCTTAATTCTATTCGAGATTATATTCGCGATTCGATTCCAATTCGAATAATAGACCCGACCCGATTCGATTCGAGATTCGATTCGAGATTCGATTCGAGATTCGATTCGAAGCGAAAATGGGTGTTTTGCAGGGCACTAGTTTGTTTCTGTTGATGCGGTCTTGATTCGCAGTATTTTCTTGGTGAATTACCTACCTGTTGTAAGTTTGTCGTGATCGACGCACGATCAACTCTCGCTCTGATCGTGATTACTATGTGGAAAAAGTCATTGAATAAGCTACAAGACAACCCATCGAAAGTCAACCGGTCAAAAAGAACTGATCGAAAACTTCGAAAAGTGTTTATTTTTTTTGTAAGGGGGAATAAAAAGAAAATTTCTTTTTCACTTCATCGAAGCCGATTTGCCAAACAAAGTACCGTGAAAAAGAATTAACCGAACGACCTATATGATTTGTCATATCAACCATATATCACAAATAGTCATTTCTGACACAACAATAGTTATAAACTCATTTGCATTAAAGAAAACACAATGTTCTAATTATTTTTTTGGCATTTTTAAATCTTAGCTTTCCACATGATCCAGGCCACTTTATCTAGGAAAATATGAGAACAATAACAGAATTTCCTATATTATCTTCAAATACGTATCGTTAAGGATGAAGGTTTACATTTCTGGTCAAAGTGTTTTGTATTTTCATAAAAAAAGATAATTAAAAATTGACATAAAAAATTGTATTCTGGACTTTTCTCACACAGATACAACAAACTAATAACTATTCGAATTTTCAACTGGTCATCCATTTGAAGAGTTGATGTTTTGACCAGTTGTCTTTTGACGAGTTGTCGTACTCCCATTTATTCAACGCAACCGCCGAGTGAACTTTGTATTCGCTTTCGCAGTCCGAAATATTATACCTCGGTCAGGATGAGATATACTTTTCTGTCTTGTCTCGATTGCAGTATACTTTGATGATCATGATGTCAAGGTTCAGTACATTCGCCGCGAATTGGTCGTAATCCACATGACGACAGTGATGTCCACGCCTGCGTTTTAGGTAATGAAAATCATCAACAAAATTTTAATTAATGAAGCACCGGTTTGCACTTGGTGCTTCATTAAGTAAATTTTTGATGATTTCTCCTATAATTAGACGAAATGATCTCATAACAAAGACTTCATCATTACCGGACAAGCTGAGAAATTTGCGTTATGTTTTTTTTTTATCTTACAATCAACATGTATTTTGTCTGTATTAAATCCGCAAATGTCGTGTATCCTACCCCCTGATACAGATGGTTTTTATCAGGGGGTCGGATACAAGCACGTTCCTTTCGCGTGAGTTCCATTTTTTTTTCTTTTTGTTCATCCGTACGAATAAATAGTGCGTTATACATTCGTCTACATTCTTGACTTATCCCCAATATATTGTAAGATAAAATGATTATTACCAGTTTGTGGATGTACATAATATGTATCCGAGTTTCGCTCCGGGTTCTAAGGGTAGATCACGACTCGTCTTCGACTCGTCGTGATCTGCCCTTAGAACCCAGAGCTCGACTCGGATACATATTTTGAACATCCACATAATGGTAATAATCTCTATTTCTTTGTCGACAACTAACACCAATGGTATCTTTTTGGAAAAATCGAATGGAGTGCTTTTTAAGAAATGATATTAAATGTTGTGATTACAAACATAGAAAACCTTAACATAGTAAATTGTCTTATGAATAGCATACATTTAGTGAATACTACTCACGAAGAGAAGTCAAGATATTTTTACACAGAGTTGTTTATAAGTATTTCTTTTTTTTTATTATGTTTTATTTCAGGAAAGTGTGTTTTATATATTTAGTTTGTATGTGTGTTAGGGAAGGATTATTGGGTGAATAAGGAAGATTAGATGATAGGTTTTTCTCGAGTTTGCATTTATTTACTTTAGTTGCCCTTTTTCGTGTGTTTGGTGTTTTGTCGATTTCGATCATTAGGTCCTGTAATATTTGTAAACATGAATGGTAAGTGCTCGACGGGTGTCCAGAAGGAGGTAAGTATGGTTATTAAAGGGGTAAGCGGGAGGTGAGTAGAGGGGTGCAGGTGCAGACGGGGGAGACTGGGAATACAGAGGCGTGCAGGTGCTGTGATATGAGGTATGGGGGTGGTCGACCAGTGGGGGGGGGGGGGGGGTTGTGAACTGCAGGGATATTATTACAGTTGTTAGAGAAGTGTGTTGGATTCGAGCGGAAAATTGCGGAGCTGAAGGGAAGGTTGGGGGGGGGGGGCAGGAGTATCTGGAGTCACACCATTGAAGGTTACCTATGATGGTGAGGTGGAAGGTGGATGGAAGGTTGTTGTGGACTCAAGGAGAAAACTAGGAGGCAGGAAACGTGGGGGAGGAATGCTTGATATGGGGGGGGGGGGGGGGTAACTGAGGAAGGGGATCTAGTAGGAAACTTCGGAAGATGGCGTCAGGACCTGGCTGCGTAGAGTCAGGCCAGCTGATGTTGATAGGCCAGATGTGGTAAGGAGGGCGGAGGAACTAATGTCATTGGTTCTACGGGGAGACAATTTGCAATGTCACCCTTAAGCCAGGTCATTATTATACCGTTATCCAAGAACTTTATACTGATACTTGAGCACTTGATTTCATATTCAATTGGAAGGTTCAACTGGACAGCAGTTAATATTGAATGAAGGAGCCTTAACTGGTTGAGGGCTATATTATTTTTGGTGGTCTGAATTTGTTCTATTACAAATTATTAGAGAGTGCCCACAGGCACTCTCCTATAATTTGTAAAAAAACAAATTTATATAAACAAAATTTTATTTGCTTTTCACTGAGTATGAATCATGAGTAAGGAAAATGTTAATTTGTGCTCTGATTCCCTCATATTTTTTTGAAAGCCATGATAGTAGCTTCTAACACTCAACCAGTTAAATAATTTAATTTGAATGCGGCTAAATTCAATAACTGCAACAACTGCATCTTGAAATAAATCAGAAGCGTTCAGTGAAGATCTTGAATTCCAAAATTTCACTGTTCGGGAATCTTGAAGACTGAGCCATAAAGTTCATCGTAATGGTGCAGTTAATGAACATTGGGCAGAAACTCAGTGTTCTTTGTTCCAAATTTGGTGAACAACGCGCTTCGTGTTCTTCGGTCGTTACCGGTATCATTTTTAGGGAACCTCGACCCGAGCTTGAGACATTGCCGAAAATTACTATGGGACTAAGGGACCATTGCAGAAGAGCAAATCAAACCTAAAGGCACTTTACTATAGGCTTTTTAAAATGAGGTATAATAAGGGTAAAGAAAATTAATCTTCTGATTCTGAGGCATTCGTGATTTCGATCCGCGTTCGTCATTTTTTATTTCGGAGGCAAAATTCAAAATGTGCAAAAAACTACCATGTGATTTTAGCGGTATCAAATCGCGATTTATGATTGATTATTTCGTGTACATTGATATTCTAATGTTATTCTCTTCGCGAAGTGCGACACGATTCTCATATATATACAAAATAAATATTTATTTAGCTGGTTGAGGACTGGATTATTTTTTATTGATCTGAATTTATTCATCTAAAATTGTTCTATTACAAATTATTGGAGAGTGCCAACAGGTAATAGAACAAATTTGTATAAACAAACTATTATTTACGTTTAACTGAATACGAAAGATGGGTAAGGAAAATATTACCTTTGCACTGATACCCTCAATTTTTCGAAAGGCCTGATTGTGGCTTCTAGCCCTCAATTTGTTAAAAAAACTCCTTATTATTTTTGATCTCCATTTTAGTTGTTCTCTATTGATGTTGTGTTGTGTGATCGCTGTTACAAAAAAAACTATCAGCGAAATCAACATAAAAGCTCTAGTATTTAATTTTGGGCTCTCACACTTGGATTTTAGGCATCGGCGACCATTTTTTTTATTAGGGTTTAACGACACATTAACAGCCAGGGTCATATCATGTCGGTGACAGTTTTCCGGGTGGAGGAAGCCGGAGTACCCAGAGAGAACGCACCTTCGACGTGCAGTACGCCTTAGTACACAGCGTCATCGTGCCCCCATGTAGGCAATCAGGGTTAAGTGTCTTGCCCAAGGGCACAACGCGGGACCGCGAATCAGTCGCTGAAATTGTCACCCACCCAGCTACTAACCGCGCTCGACGTTGCTTAACTTCGGTGATCTGACGAGAACCGGTTACCGCGACGCCACCGCGCCCCCGTCGGCGACCATTCCATCAGGAATAAAAAATTAAAATAAAAACCGCCCTCCCTCATTCGTTTAAAAAAATGCCTGAAAATCACTTATTTAATTTTGTTTGGCCTAATATAACTTATTTCATTTGGGACAGTTCTGTCATTACAAAAGTGAAGGTAGAATTTCGATCACATCGCGAAAGAGCAAACTGTTCATTCACAGTTCACATTGCCGATAAACACTCTGCCGGTATAACAATAACATTGTTTTGGACAACATTGTGGTTTATCAACGACCCAACAGAAATGATTAACAGTTCCACAACTTATAAGCGGCCTAAGAGTCAGTGGGTTAATGGCCAACCATGGACGACTTTATTCGATGGGATACCGTAGGTTTAAATACTTTTTATTACGGAGTCGATGACTTGTTTTGAGTGGCAACGAAGAAACACTCGTTGTTTCTTGGCTTGGGGAATCCCCGAAAGTTGTCGAAACAGTGCCGACGGCCACCGAGTCATGACACAGCGTGCATTCAAACACCATTTAAGTCCATAGGAACTCAATTCGAAATAATTGCCATTCTCTTAAACAAATGCAAACCTTGGCTAATTTGTTTTTGAATTCGCACTAATGAGCGTAATGGTGTCCGAAGTACTTCACCTGCTCTCTTCTCCCATTGCTTACAGCGTGTTTTCTTGAAATGTTTACAACTCGCGACCTGTGACCTTGCATAGATTAACACTTAGCACTCTGATAGCACACCCAAATTTTCTCCAATCACTCTGTTTTTCTCTTGTTCAACTATGAATTTAACCAATTAGATCTTGTTTGACAGAGCTCATTGAGCTCTGTCAAACAAGGTATATTTGGTTAAAAATCTAACTGCATTATGGGAAATATTTGCTGCTGAAAACTTGGCCATTTTGACATCAGAGTGCAGAGGGTTAAAAGCCAAACTGTTACTTCTCAACTTTACCTGCTATGTGCTGATCTGGTCTGGGTCCTGAAAGTATAAATAAATCGCACAGTGAGTGTTGTAATTTAGATACTGACCACAAATATATGACTTGAATAGTACATTTCTAAATACCAAGAAAGATGGCGGAATTTCCTGCACACAAAGAACTGCAGAGATCTTTTCCGTCCAATTTCGGACACATAACCTATGATGTCTAACAGGACGAACGCATTATTTGTCGGTTTACAGGAGTATGAATGTAGATTGGGTTTGTTAATTTGTATGCACATCGTGCAAAACTTAACATTCCCATCCACATCGATACTCCAATAAGGAGACAGATAATTTTTTCCAAGTCTTATAAAGTAATGCTTTAGAGCAGTGGCTTGCAGTACCCTGATGCAACCCCAAGCCTCCGCGATTTATGCTCTGAAAATATCAAGCCATGACGTACATTACGGACACTGGATCAACCGGAAGTATATTCCAGACATCAGTCGCATCAGCTTTCGTGCAATTTTAGTGGAAGTTAGTTTTGTAAACAATTCGCTATGTATATCATCCCGTTCAGTTTCAAAACAGACCCACATGTCTGTGTCAGCTTTTCGAATAACTGTTTTGGGGTAGGAGGTAAATAAATTTCAACGGCATATCAGCCCACTTGGTGCAATTGTATTTTAATTGCAATGTTAGACGTGCCTCCAAATAAATTCGGGTGGTGGGGAGCAAACGCATTCATTCGATATGAAAAACAAACATGTAGTTATGGTGTACTCATCTCGACCAGTCTTATAAATTAAGTGTTATACACTAAAACCTAATTAATAAAAAAATCCGCATGTCTGACATGTCTGACCTGTCAGTTCTGGCAACAGCAGTGGTATTGTGTTGAACTGAAGTATCACCCGCATAGTTTTGCTGATCCGAACCAACAGTGTTGCAGTGTGGCATTTTACTTTTTCCCTCTACCCCTCTCACTCTTCTGTTCGGACTCTTTCAAAGTTTATCAGCCATCAGCTTTGTACCGCGCCATGTATATACACAACATTGTTTCGAAATATAGATACGTTTGATTCGCCATTACACATACATTCGTGTAACTGCATTTAAACATATGTAAGCATACTGTGTAATTTTCAACTGTGTTTTAAGGAAAGGATATAATCCAAGTGCTGGGCACTTGTCATCTAATCCTTTTTGCTTCCATGCCAGTTCAATGGCAGTAATTAGAAGAGTCCATATTCATTATTTGGGGTGGAGCAATCAATATTTTCAACGTTCAGCCTCGGGGCTGCACGTTGGAGATATTGAATGAGTCCATATTCATTATTTGGGGTAGACCAATCAATATTTTCAACGTGCAGCCTTGGGGCTGCACGTTGAAGATATTTATTGGTCTACCCCACACATTTACCGAACAGCCATCCTATATAATGACGTTATGACGTTTAATGTTCCAGGCCGGAAACACGGCCCCTAAGGTTCAAAGGGTTAAAACATGTTTTCGAAAAGAAGTACCATATAGTATGAACATGTTTCTGTGAGGTTGTTCTTGCGGTATGAAAAGAGTATGCTTCAGTATGTACCACAAGGTCCCCGTGTTGGTAAGTTACGACTTTATGAACTTGATCAACATTTGAAATAGAAAAATAATGACTCCAAAATCAGTATCGATTCATTGATATGGAATCTAAATAGTTTTACAGTACAGTCGCCGTGGACTGGTCGTAATCCACTTTTGGGCAGTGATGTCCACGCATGCGTCTACCAAGTAATAAAAATCGACACCAGCAAAATTTTAATTAATGAAGCACCGGGTTGTACCCACACTTCATGAATTAATGAAGCACCGGATTGTACCCACACTTCATTAATTACAGGTTGATGATTATTCCTAAAAGTAGTGTTTGGAATATTATTTGGAATATTATGCATCCATGGAAATACTGCCCACTCCGTGGAAAGTGACCAATCAACAGCAGCCGTACTGTATGTCCGCATTGAGCGCTTGCTATATAAATCCATTCAAATTTTATTTGATGTTTGTATTTTTTTCTCGAAGATCTAGCTGAGGATTCTCATTGGAATGAGATCCTTGAGCCCATCCCAATGAATGGCCGTAAGCTATGTGTTTTAGGCTATAAAAAAATGTCCAGTTGTTCAGGAATCTCTTTTGCAAGTCGTCCCCTGAGTTCCAATGTGTTCTATGTGCCAGTAGGCACATAGAACACATTGGAACTCAAGGGACGAAGTGTCGTCTGCTTTCCGGGTTGGTTAAAGAGTGGAAATTTCAGGGATAACTTAAATTTTGCCTGATCGTTTGTCTGCAACCGATTCATTGCTATTCATCCGAAATACAGATGCGAAAACTTTCCAATTTCTTTTCCCTTCTTATTTTGTTGTCAGTGATTATACATCTTTAGTGTTGTGGAGAATATGGCCGTCTTCCTAAATGCATTCACACGTGAAAACATGAGCATCCATTTACATAAAATGTGGCACGGTTTGAATGCAACATTTAAGCAGTCTGATTGCAGTTTTATTTTTTTATGGAATAATTTGAAACTCAACTGCGGGGACAGTCAACTGGCATGAAAATGCCGTGGATTAGCGTTTGAGCTTGATACAAACACAAAAAGAACTGTAAGCCTTAGGTGGACGCAGGGTCGGAGTTCACCAATATTCGCCCTTCCTTTTACATAAGCCACATTTGTATTTGTTATGAAAGTTTTACTTTCCTTTTGGAATACATACCACATCTCACACCGGCGTGTTCTGTGTTCGCACAATTGTTGCTGCCAAATCGCTGATGTCTGCAGAAAATGATAGATTCTTCATCTCCCTGACAAACGACATCATCTAACCAGATAGTAAGATTATCAGCTCGTCCAAAATATCTGTGTGACATTGACAAGGGTTCGCCTCCACTGTGTCAGAAAATAAACATTTAAGTTTTTACATGTAATACAGTAGTGTCTTTATAGACTCTGACATAGAATGCAGAATCCCGTCTGTCAAAAAAGAGAATCGCGAACACATTACATATCATATTCAATTTTCATTTCTTTTTCTAGACACCGTCTTCAATATCTTGAATATTTTATTCAGAAAATGTACATGTGCCTGGACTAGATCCCGATCCTATCGAGATTTGGCCGTGAATGAGAATGCTTTTCGAGATGACAGCACCAAATGAGTGGAATGTCAGGCCTGGGGTGAATTAAGCTACGCGGCTGGGCCACTTTTGTAATCTCTTGTTCACGGTGTCATACATATGGTACGAGTATCAAACATATTGTACGTGCAACGAGAGGAGGAACATGAGAATGAGGTACATGAGGACACGAGTCAACGGTGCGAGTGACAATCACTCCCAATAAACACTCATTATTGTATTACTATGTGGCGGGAACTTTCATTGAGATCATAACATTGTCTGGCAATTCAGGGTTCTATTATTCCCCAGACTGTGACACCTCTAATGTGTGCCGAATTTGGTTTGCAATAGTTGTTATTTACTCAAATCCCCTTGCGAATTATAGGTTATTACGTGATTAGTTTCATATCAGCAACTCTAACTTGGTTCATACAGGCAGAAGATCGTCGTCACATCAGCCGAGTTTGATAATGGGTAATTCTGGGAAAGAAAATCATATCTAATAAATAAATGAACGAAACTATATAAAGAATGAACGACCCCGTGGTTACTACTCCGGCATTCCCGCCCTCTCATCCGTCCTGCATAGTGCTGTTCATAGTAACTCAAATTGTTTTTTCTAAAAAGCCGTGCATTAATTCAATCTGTTAACTAACCAGTTAAAGACAAAGAAATTTTCTTTTGTTCTCAAATAATAGGTCCTTTCAGTTTACCTGTTAGATTTATGTAGCACAACCGTAATCGCCGATGATTATGTATGACTATTTCTCAGTACATGACTATCGAGTTTGGACTTCAGTGAAACCAATTGAAAGGAGATAGTACTTAACTGGTAGAGTGGTGGAAGCCTGTATTTGGACCAGTCATGTCAACCGGTACCTGTACCGGTACCGCCGGTTCCCTCATTCTCCAACCGGCACCGGTTCTGAAGCTTTTGTCATGCCGGTACCGGGACAACATTATTTTATGGGGAAATTCTTAACTGAACGAGAGTAAACGTGCTAATAATGCGTCCCCTGAGTTCCAATGTGTTCTATGTGCCTACTGGCACATAGAACACATTGGTGCTCAGGGGTCGAATTGTATATGGCACACTTACGCGACATACTTTCAGCTTATTTGTGAATGAACATACCAAAGCACTCTAAAGGGGCATGTTCTGTCTGCACTGTCTGCACTACCATCTCGATAAGGCCCATCATTTTAACTTTCCAAACGTGGCATCAAAGATAATGATAGCACCGTCATCGGCTACTTCAAAGAAATTATTTTGTGGCGACATCAAAGTAATCAGTATATTAAGAGATACAGTGGAATTACTGCAGAAATAACATTTTAATTCAGCAAGATGGCAGGATAGAATTACTGAAACTTGATGAAAACTAACTTGTTAAGACATTAATTTTGCCAATGACTGTAGTAGTGTATACAATATTGTAGCTGGGCTGCGGTATATTATGTGATGCTATGGAATGCCGCAGAAATAACATTAAAATGTTACAATGATTTTAGGATTGGTATACTGGAATATGGTGAAAACCAGCTGGTCAAGTCAGTTATTTTGGCTGGAGCTGTAATACTGTGTGCAATATTATGGCCTAGCTGTGTTTGTAATTTTATGGGAGAGTGTGGCATATTAAGTGTTGCTATGGAATTATTGTTTGGGCTAGCATTTAATAATAAAAAACCACAGCCACCCTGCCTGTAACTGTGTAACTGCAGTATTAATAGTAAAATTACGGCTATTGTCATATTGGGTATAAACGATTGGCTAGACTGACTTTACACCCATTTCCGTTGACTTGAATAACCATTACTGGAGTTTAATGAAAACTAACTGACCAAGTTACAATCTATAACTATAATTTAAAAGTAATATTATGAGATAGTGCGATAATGTATGTACTGATATGGAATTGTGTGGTATATAAAGTGCTGCTATGGAATTATTGAAGGACCAGTATCTGAATAATGTATTACCACAGTCACCTTTCCTCTAACTGTGGTTTTCACTAGTAAAATCACGGGCTAGTGTTATATGGGTATAAACGATTGGCTAGACTTGACTTTATACCAACTCTGTGGTGATGAATAACCATTTCTGCTGAAATATGCGACAATAAAATCAATTGGACAAATATATAAGTGGCAAAGTCATATATTTAATCACCAGCTGTAGTGTTGCATGTGATATATTGGGTTGGTTGTAGTACTCTCTATGGAGGCAATCTATCGCCTTGGGCTCTCTGGGCCCTAATAAATTGTCTAATCAGAATATGCTAATCATTTGGCCTGTAATCTGTAGCGTGCGCGTGCACTGTGGGATAACTGTTTGACCGAAGCTTAACTTTTATCAATCCCATTAATTATTATATTCCTTTGTATGTCGATAGTACTTATCCACGGTATTTATCTGTTAAAATCCTCACTGCGAAAACATAAAAAACGCAACAATGCGTTCTGTATCTTTGCATCGGTGATTTAATGGTGTCACATGCTAAAAAATCGTGGAGGGCGGACCGATGGAAATGTAGAACATTGCAAAATTTGAGAATTACAAATGCCTGATCTGTGACACAGTTATTGATACAGTTACATTCGCATTAGCATGCTGCGGTAAGGGCTCGACTAGACAATTCTAGAATATTTTAAGGTGAACTCGGAGGGGATAGCCTTCACATTCGTGAGTTTTTCTTCCACTTTTAGTAGCTGCTGCCAGCCGCCACACATTTTAAATTCCCACATATGATTTACAGTATCATACCAATTTTTATTTTTCATGCACAACCACTTAGTTTGAGATGCAAATCACTGTCAGCTTTGCCACCAAGTGATAGTTATCCGCTGGTTTACGTATTACCGACCAATCCTTTAACTGTTGATCGCATCAAGTTTGTATAAAAATGGCTATTGATATACAAACCTATCGCATTAGGATTGGCCGATTTAACGAATGTAAGTATATACTGTGCCCTGGGAGCAGCACAAATATACTAAAAAATATAATTGGACTGGGATCTGTTAATGTATTGTTTATTATATCTTTGCTTCTTATGCAATGTGGAGATATCGAACCCAATCCCGGAGGCGTTACAGATAGCATAAAAATCGTTCATCTCAATGTCAGGGGGCTTCGGAACAAGAGAGAATGTATTACTGCCGAATTAGATGAGTTTGATATTATTGCCTTGACAGAAACGAATTTGAGTGGGGACGTTGATAATAGGGATATCAAGATTGATGGATACCATTTCCCACCGATCCGAAGAGACCGGGGTGTTGGACAGGGGGGTGGGATAGTCTTATATATTAAACTTGATCTCATTTTCAAAAGCCGTGAGGACCTAGATCTCCCTGGCTTAGAGGCATCGTGGTGTGAAATACGACAGCAGAACCATAAATATTTAGTTGGAGTCTTTTATCGCCCGCCATCCGCAAACATTGGGTACTGGGATTTGATAGATGAATCGATCTCAGCTGCTAGAAATGATTTATTTCTTAAATGTATTATTTTGAGTGATTTTAATGCGAATTGTCATAATTCACTGCATCCTAAAATTTCTTATCTGGAATGTACGCATAATATCACTCAAATTATAAAGAGTCCAACCCGTATTACCGAAACGTCAGCAACACTCATTGATCTGATACTAACATCGTGCCCAGAATTAGTTTCTACTTGTGGAGTAATTACGCCTTTCTGCAGTGACCACCACGCCGTTTACGTAGAAATAAAATGTAAAAGGTTAAAGTTTAAACCATATTACAGACAAATTTGGAATTACAGAGAAATGGACGTAAATGGTTTAAAATCATTTCTCTCAACAACTAATTGGGATCCCATTTTAGATGGAAATAATATTGACGATATTATTTCCAATTTTACCGAATATATTCTCGATTCTGCAAAACGCTATATACCCTTTAAAACTGTACTCATCAGGCCAAATGATAAGCCTTGGATGAATTCCCATATCCGTACTTTAATAAGAAAAAGGAAGAGAGCCCATAACACTGCAAAACAATCCAATCGCCCGCAGGACTGGGAGAAATTTCGAAAACTGAGAAACGAATCAGTTGACGCAGTAAGAAAAGCCAAACAAGAATATGATCAAAAGATAGATGATTTTGTCTCAACGAATTGTTTCTCCTCTGGGCAGTGGTGGAAAACTATGAAACAGTTTTCGAAACAACAGTGTGATAAAAATGTTATGTTTCCACCACTGCTGGAGAATGGAGTAGTTATTGACGATCCGAGGGAAATCAGCGAACTTTTTAACAATTTTTTCATAGAACAATGCGATACTGTTCAAGATAATCGTCTCCCGACAATTCAACATTCAGAATATGAGCTTACAGAATTTGAAATACAGATTGACGAAGTCGAACGAGAGTTAGCTAAACTGGACACACGTAAGGCCTGTGGACCCGACTTAATTAGCAATACCTTACTAAAATCCTGCTCATCGGAGTTAGCATTTCCACTGTCGCATATATTTAATAAATCACTTGTTACAGGTATATTCCCTACTGCCTGGAAGAAAGCTAACGTACTGCCAATTCACAAAAAACTTTCCATTAACTGTAAATCTAACTACCGCCCAGTCTCTTTAACTAGCTGTGTTAGCAAGGTATTCGAGAGAATAATTTTCAAGAATGTCTATTCCTTTCTTGTAAGTAATAATCTCTTGACGAAATTGCAGTCTGGCTTCATTCCAGGTGACAGTACCGTTAATTTACTAATTGACATTGATAACACTATCAGGCAATGCTTAGATTATGGTAAAGATATCCGCTTTATATTCTGTGATATTAGTAAGGCATTTGATAGATTGTGGCATAAAGGCCTGATACACAAATTGGAGGGTATGGGAATAAGGGGTAAATTATAAACCTGGTTCCAAAACTATTTAACCAACCGTTCGCAGGAAGTCGTTATAAATGGTCAAGCGTCGTCAAGTAAACACATCCCGGCAGGTGTTCCACAGGGATCCGTTCTTGGGTCCCTTCTGTTTAATATGTATATAAACGACATTGTCAACGACATTACGTCCAATATTCGATTGTATGCCGACGATACTTCATTATACTTAATAATTGAGGATCCCTTCCGAGCTAGTGTAGTACTAAATGAGGATTTAGAAAAAAATGGTAAATGGTCAACAGAATGGCAGGTTATTTTCAGCCCTGAAAAAACAGTGACTATGTGTGTAAGTAGAAAGACAAATCCCCAGTCGTATCCAACTTTATATCTACTAGGTCACCCGGTAAGAGAAGTTAGCTCTCACAAATATCTTGGTTTACACTTTCACTCATCGGGATCGTGGAACTTTCACGTTGACACTTTAATCAGCAAAGTGAATCCCATGATAAACTGCCTGCGTAGTTTAAAGTATAGGCTTAATAGACTGACTCTAGAGACAATGTATAGGTCGTTTATTTTACCTTTGTTTGATTACGCTGATATAATCTGGGACAACTGTTCTGTAACTAATGCAGATTTACTAGAACAATTACAATTAGACGCACTACGTACTATCTGTGGTGCAATTAGAGGGACCAGCCACCGACTGTTATACGAAGAGACAGGTTTTACTACCCTCGGTGTACGAAGGAAACGACATAAACTAGTGGCTCTATATAAAATTGTTACAAATCAATCCCCAACTTATTTGTCATTATTAGCACCCCGGCATGTCTCAAGTTTTTCTAATTATCCATTAAGGTCTTCGAATTTATTACGAGAGATTCAGTGTAAAACTCGGAATTATCAAATGTCATTCCTGCCCTCTGCAGTTAAATTGTGGAATACTCTGGATCCCATTACGCGGAATAGTATTTCAATACAGTCCTTCAAAGACAAATTAAAAAACAGGGACATAAAGATTCCTCAGTACTACAATTGTGGTACTAGAGCAAACCAAATCAATCACTGCAGGTTGCGTCTCAGATGTAGTCAGCTGAACGCGCATATGTTTGAAAGATTTTTAACTGACAACCCACGATGTTCATGTGGCTATATATATGAAGATACAGAACACTTCATGTTTCATTGCCCTCTTTATCGTGATCAAAGGCAAAATAGTTTCCACAACTTGCAGGTAGAAATGATGCCTGTTTCTGATATCTTGTACGGGAACGACACTTCAACCATGGAAGAGAATACGATACTGTTTGAAAAGATCCATAGATTTATGGACCTTACTGAAAGACTTAGTAGATAAGGTACACTGTAGATGTTGATTGACGTTAGGATAAGTTGAAATAGATAATTTTTCCCCCATTGCGGTCATGCCTGTGTCATGTCGGGGAGCGGTGCATTGGACATTGGCCCAATGCACTAAGCCAAGATGTTGAGACCTTGGGATACAAACCCATATAGATACCTTAGGGGCACTTGTAGGTTAACTATCAATACTGTTGGTAATGCTGACATCTGTACATAAAAGTCATATCAACTAAAAGAGCACAAGCACCACTATTATTATCGTTTTGTTTGTTTATAAGTTTTATGTGTAATTTGTTCGTGTAGGGTACGGTTTTACATAGGCTATGCCTGTTTACCAAACCCATTTCTATATTGGAGAAATAAAATATTGTTTAAAAAAAAAAAAAAAAGTAATCATAAAGCACGATTTTCGTGCTTTATGATTACTTTGATGTCGCCGCAGAATAATTGGTACGATGCCATGTTTGTCTTTACGATCTTGTGAACTGGGTCGATTTAAATACGAATTTCTCTTATCTGATTGTGATGTCACCCAATTGTTGACTTGTCCCGGTGCCGATACCGGTTTCGACGGGACAGGCCCTGTCCCGTTCAGGTACCAGTTATGTTCGTACCGGTGGTACTTTGACATGCCTGATTTGGGCTTTATGATGAAGTACAGGGGCGGTAACTTAACGGCTTCATATTCTGTTGATGGGGTTTAGATAACCTTTGAAGTGAAATTATTTAGTCGGTATGGACATGCCTTGTTACGATTGATAGGGGAGTAACTAGGCTATCTCCCATAAATTGTAGCAAGGCAAAGACTTATGAACAAATATGATGTTAAATATAATTCAGCACTCAACCAGTTAAGAGGTAATTAAATCTTTTTATCCCATAACTGGACGTTTATTCGAACAATAAAACTCTTGGATAATTTTTCGCTTTAATCACCTAGTTGCAGCTGCTATTTGGGTGATAAATTTTCCCAGTAGGTATAACACTGAAAGAATTATACCTATAGTAGAGACGGACTTGTTGACCTCTGACCTCTACCGCATTCGTGTTATCATGACCTGTTTTACGTTTGTGGGAGACATAACGAACCGACGTTTATCAAACGTTGACTGTCGCTGAAGTGTTCAGTTTTAGAATATATGACACATGTCAACTCTGTCTGACAATAAAACGAAAAGCAATTTACAAAGAAAACACGAAGTAAATCAATCGAAACCAAGCGTTGAAAAGCATACAGGTGAAAGGCGAAGGCATGGTGGGTGATTTCTTTTTCCAAATTACGAAAGTGTAAATAGACAAATGCACGCGTCGTCTGCTTTGTTTACTCAAGCTAAATCGACGACGTAGAAACCAAACAATAAACAACGTGAAGGATGAACATTGTTCATTTAATAAAGTATTTTTGCAAGTTTAGCTCAAGTTTGTAGGAGAATTATTTTTAGACAGAAATGTATCATTGCGTTAGTTTATTTTTGGCATTTTATCTTGTGGATCGAATTGGACCATTGTGCTCCTCACTTCTCGCAGTGTTTTGTAGCTAGTAACAGCACGATTTCCCGCGACTGCCCTGTAAATGATTTATGGGATAAACAAAATAAACGTATAGTGTTTTCAAGTAAAAAAAAATATTGTACTCTTAGGTTTAAGAGTGAAACCGACTCGCCAGAGGCTCGTCGGTTTCATTCTTAATCCTACTCGCAGAATAATTTTTTTACTTGAAAACACTTTTCGTTTATCTAAAATAAAAATGCGAATGTCTGCAGCTATATATCTCTCTATCTCTCTCTCTCTCTATCTATCTTTGTTCAGGGTGAACTCCTCCGTTTCTCGACCGATCGATCTCAAATTTTGTACACGGGGGTAATTCGTCCCTGTGAGTAACATGGGATGGGTGCCGTGCCCGTGTGGGGTGGCCTTGACATTGAAATTGATGACCTTGACCTTTTATTTCGAAAACGACTGGGCCGATCGGGCTAAAATTTCATATGTGAGGGTATATTGACCCATCGATCATTTTGTCTTTATCGGGGTGCCTGTGCGGGGTGACCTTGACCTTGAAGTTGGTGACCTTGACCTTTCATTTCGAAAACGGCCGTGCCGACCGGGCTAAAATTTCATATATGCGGGTATATTGACCCATCGATCATTTTGACTTTATCGGGGTGCCCGCGTGGGGTGACCTTCACCTTGAAATTGGTGACCTTGACCTTCTATTTCGAAAACGGCTGATATAACCATCTTCTCCCGTGCAACGCCGTGTAACACCCGCTAGTTCTATATATAGCTGAGTTGATTCTGTGACAAACTATGCACAACAAGAGATCCCAAAAGAACACTAATTCTTTTTCAGTGATGTTAAGAAAAAGAAATACAAAACATACATACTAAAATCAAAAATAGTTTTGTCGCCACAACGGACGTTAAATGCAGTAAAGTAACATTATAAATGTCATGATGGGCAAACGGTGGAAGAGTGTATGTCCTTAGATGTAGAAATCTGGAGCTGACGTCTAATATTTAAATGCAAACCAGTGCAATACGAGAAGATAAAATACGTTGCTATGTAAGGTTTTGTTCATACCGATGTCAATTACAATTTTTGGCAGCTGATGCAGTTTTGTTGTGAATAATTTTTTTTATAATGAATTACCTGAATCCAAGCATACGGCATACAACACGTGCGTCTAGGGTACTCCAAAGATCATCACAAACTGCCCCCCATTCTTCACTGTATAAAACCTCGACTCGTCCTTCACGTGGATTTGAACCACCTGTTAATCTAACAATTGTGTCTACAAAACAATGAAGATCGTAAATAAATAGAATGTCTAAATATTTTATGCTCGGGGCTCTTCATTAGGGGATCTTCGAAAAACGTCTACAGCAAGGCCAGAGTCAATGGTGCTAGTGATATACACTCCTCAGTTAATACTTCTAATGCTCCTTATTGTATTACTATGAGACGGAAACTTCCATCGAGGTCATAACACAGTCCGGCGCTCTGAACGCAGAGGAAACCGAAACGTAGTAGCCGCGAAGGACTACCCCCTACCCCTCTTACAAAATGTCCACCCCGCATACATATATGGCTGATATCCCAGAACTGATTCACGTATTCTCACCCTGTTTCTTCTTAGATCATTTCGCTAAAAACATGCTTCACTTTCTGGGCGCTTTAGTCTTTAAAAGTATTCAGGGTGCTCCAATTGGCTTCAAACTTATTCATAGTGCTCCAATTGGCATGACAAATTATTCCCTGTAGGTGCTACATATAGAATATACCCATAGTAGCTTGGTGCACCAAATGTTCACCACGAGTGGTGAAGTGGCGTTAACTGCTAGCCCTCGGCGCGGTTAACACAACATCACCATGAGTGGCGAACATTTGGTACACCAAGCTACTTTGGGTATATTTTATTTATGCCATGATCGTCAGATTATTAAGAGTCACTGTTAGTTGTTCTCGATTTCACTGAGCAGCAGCCGTACACACGTGCGAATTTTGTTTTTGTTTACATGAGCATCGGTGGGCGGTACTTCCGCTGTCCATTTTATCACTGAAACGAAATAGAAAAAGGAACAGAACATTTTTCATTTTAATAACATACTATTTCGAGTTATGGATGCTTTATTAACATGAGACAATGACTGTTCGTTACTTTTTGGTGTTTTATGGGCTAAGCTCATTTAAAAACGTAATAAATAATTGCCATATTCATTTCACTCTTCACGAGGCGACGTGCGATAAATTTAGACAAGTTCGCATTCAGGTCGAAGTCACCAAAGGTCATCTTAGATGTAGTTCCACTGTAGGTGTAAATTTTAACTATTGAAATCCCATTGCTGACGTGTTCACCACGGTTGGTGTATAAAGCTAAACTTTATGTCACATGCTTTTCATATATAGCAGAATAGGTAATAAATACTCTTTAACCAAATCGAGGTGAGTGAAATAAAGTAGAGAAAAAATACTTTTCTGTTTTAAGTGAATTTTTTTACAGCCAATGGCAACAGAAAA